>JAZHEH010003259.1:3707500-4957500 GCA_036589455.1 Ateles fusciceps
TTATTTCAGTCTTTTTGTTAAATTTGATAGAATTCTGATTCCTTTTCTGTGTTATCTTGAATTTCTTGAGTTTCCTCAAAAAAAAAACTATTTTGAATTTTCTATATGAAAGGTCCCATATCTCTTCTTCCAGGCTTTCCAGATATTCAAAAGAACGAGGGTGTTGTGCTCTAAGCTGTGTCTGCTTTAAGGGGCATCCCAAGCCCAGTAACACTGTGGTTCTTGAAGACTCGTAGAGGTACCAAAGGTGGTTTTGGACAAGATCTGGAAGAATTCTCTGCATTACCAGGCAGAAACTCTTGTCCTCTCCCCTTACTTTCTCCCAAACAAAATCTCTCTTCTGTTCTGAGTCCCTCTTTCTGTTCCACCTGGATGAGGGTGGAGTGACACAGCACCCCTTTGGTTACCACCCACTAGGACTGCGCTGGGTCAGACCTGAAGCCAGCATAGCAGTGGGTCTCACCCAAGGCCTACTGTAACTACTCCCTGGCTACCACCTATGTTCATCCAAGTCCTTGGGGTTCTACAGTCAGTAGGTGACAATGTGGGCCAGGCCTGTGTCCTTGCCTTCAGTGTGACAAGTTTCCCCAGGTCGTGGGTGGGTCCAGGTGCTGTCTGGGAGCCAGGGACTGGAGTCAAAAACCTTACAAGTCTACCCGGTGTTCTAATGTACTGTGTGGCTCAACTGGCGCTCAAACCACAAGACGCAGTCCTTCCCATTACCCCGCTCTTTCCAAAGGCAGAGGAGCTTCCTTCCATGGCCACTGCCTCTGCAGGCCCATGGACAGTACTGCCAGACCAGTGCTAATGTTCCCATAAGGCCCAAGGGATCTTCAGTGAGCTAGCGGTGAATGCTGCCTGGCCTAGGACATGCCATTCAGGGCAGTGTGTTCCTCTCTGGCCTAAGGCAGGTCCAGAGATGCCATCCAAGAGCTAAGTTCTGGAATCAAGAACCCAAGAACCCACTTGGTGCTGTACCCTGCTGTGGCCAAGATGGCACCTGAGATGCAAGTCAGCCCCTCTCTACTTTTCCCTCTGCTTTTCTCAAGCAGGAGGAGTCTTGCCCCTGAGCCCCCACAGCTGGGAATGTGGAGGTCATACATACCTGAAGCCTGTGAGTCTCAGAGGCTCACCAGGGCCCTCAACATAGTACGTAGGTATTGCTGCTGGTTGTTTAGGGCCTAAGGGCTCTTCAGTTCATAGGTGATGAATTGTGCTAGGAGTAGGTCCTTCCTTTTGAGGCAACAGGTTTCCTTCTGGCCCAGAGTGTGTCTAGAAATGCCTTGGAGCTGGGGCCTGGGAAGGGGCCTCATGACTTTGACCATTGCCCTCTTCTGCTATGGCTGAGCTGGTATTCAAGATGCAGGACAGTGTCCTCCCCACTGTTCTCTCCTCTTCTCAAATGGAAGGAAGGGGTCTCTTTTGGAGCCATGAGGTGTGCAACCTCGTATTAGGGGAGGGGTAATGCCAGCACTCTTAGCCTCCCCCAGCTGGTGTCCCAGTAGATCACATACCCTGCCTAGCCCTCTGGCTCTGGGCCTAGTCCAGCACTAGGACTTGCCTAGAAGTTGTAATCTTTGTGGCCTAGGCTGCCTTAACGTTTCTGGTGAGCCCCAGAGCACTTTAGCCCATTGTGGTGAGGCTTGCAGTAACTCAAGATCTGACCGCTGCAATCAAGATTCCCTTCTGTCTAGGGCTGGTTTAAATGCTCCCTGCATGGGCGGGTGTCAGCTGAGTTTGGTCTGGTTTTTCTTTCTGCCTTAACAGAGCAGCACTGAGTTCAGTGCCTCACAGTTGCTGACTTTCCCTCTCCCCCAGAGAACAGGAATACTCTCAGCAGCACGCTGTCACTGGGGAATGCTGGGAGGGGGGTGGCATCTGTGATTCAAGACTTTTTCCTACCTCCTCAGTGTCTCTTTCTGTGATATAAAGTTAAGACCAGGTACTGTGGGCACTCACCCAATTTCTGGTTCTTATGAAGGTGATTTTTTTGTATAGATAGTTAAGTTGGTGTTTTTGCAGGACAATAGGTGGAGCCTCTGTTCCACCGTCTTGCCTTGCCCCTCTTCCTGTTGCACATTTCTTAGCTCAAGCATATTTACAGGTGACAAATACTAAGTTGTTTTAGGAATTGTTGTCAGCAATTTAGCTAAAATGAAATTGATTATGAAAATGGAAACTTAAAACTTCAGAAGGAGTTCTTTTCCTTTAAGCATGTTGAACAAAACACATTTAGATATTCATCCAAGGATAAATTATTTCATTCAAAGGTGGTTTTGAAAAAAACAATATATGTGGTTTACAAGGCTTTACAGTGTAGATTTTTTGGGGGGGGCGGGGGAGACAAGGTCTTGCTCTTTCGCTCAGGCTGGAGCTGCAGCATGGCTCACTGCAGCCTCTAACTCCGAGACTCAAGTGATCCTCCCACCTCAGCCTCCGAAGTAGCTGAGACTGCAGGCATGTGCCACCATGCCAGGCTAATTAAAACATTTTTTTTTGTAGAGACAGGGTCTCACTGTGTTGCCTAGGCGGTTCTTGAACTTCTGGCCTCAAGCCCAGCCAGTCAGTGTAGAATCTTTTAATCAAAACTTTGGTTTGTCTATTTTGGAGAAAGTGATTGTGTACTACTAAAAACATATGAAAAATATGTAAGTAAAAAATGTGTTCATTATTTCTGCCGACCATACAACTTTATGAAGCCTGGTTTTGTAGAAATCAACTTCTGCTTACTCTGTGTTTGCTTATTAAGGTTTGAGGGTTCTCATATGGTTAGAAAGAAATCCACTTACTACAAATGCTTTCGGTAACAATTGCCGCAATAGCTACATCCGTGCATTAAAAAATTCTGGCATTTGCTTTTCTTTAACTTTAAGAAATATTGATGTGAAATTATTGGGCTACAAATAAATTTGGTGCTTTCAAGACATAATAGGTTTTGGCCTTCATTGAAATAATTAGGAATGAGGCGTCCTTGCTTCCTCATTTACAGTTCGGTTGTCCAACATAGTAGCTTCTGGCAGAGCTGATGGGAAAGTAGTAGATACCATTGTCTCCCCTCTCTGATAACTTTATTCAGTCACGGTATAAGGAGAATATTCCTAAGTGTACAGGTGGCAGAGCTTAAGATTATTTGAATTTCAACACTTTTTTTGAGATAGCAACCATAAAGAAGACTGTGCTTTATTGGAATTCTAACATGTGCCTCTCAGAGGCTGACATGGAATGATTGAAAGTAGTTGAGCTCCATAGTGACATGTCTGTCTAATGTTTTATTCTCAATCTTGTCAGTGTTCTGATAAAAATTATTGAATTTATTCAGTATTTATTCAGCCCATCGATATTTACTAAATGCCCAGTTATGTACCAGGGACCAAATTTTCTTGGAGTTATTTGATTCTGTAGTAAACATTTCTGTTAACAAGTATGGATTCAAATAAATTCTAGTCTTGGTTAGTGGCTACTGTGGGAAAAAAAATGGAGGAAGTTTTAAATTTTCTTTTGAAACAGGGTCTCACTCTGTCACCCAGGCTGCAGTGCAGTGGCGCATTCTCAGCTCACTGCAACCTCCACCTCCCAGGTTCAGGCGATTCTCCTGCCTCAGCCTTCCAAGTACCTGAGATTACAGGTAGAACATTTTAAAATTAATAATCCAAAACCAGTATTTCTGGTCACATAATTGAATAATTCTTCTCATGAGTGCTCAGGGTAAATTAAAGTACTGAAATGGAATTTGCTTAACCAGGGTAGGATGTAGTATTACAAAGTGTGAAGATAAAGCTGTAGTCATCAACTCCATACAGTAACTCAGAATGGCCTTGCCATTTGTAATGCCAAACATTAACATGCTTCCCAAGATATGCATATTAAAGATGGAGTATAGGAAATCAATGAATATGGATCATGATGAATCTATGGATGTACATGTTTTATGTAAATGTATGTATTTGAAAACTTAAAAGTAACTTTGAGCTTTTCCAGATAAAATATGTTGACAAGAATATTTTAAATAAGCTGTAGAGCTCATATAAATGAATTTCTTCTATCTGGTATACTACTGATATATTTGAATGCTATGAAAATTTAGATTTCTTTTCTCTGCTGATTAAAGAACTTTTAGTTTATATATACAAAATGTATAATGTGTATGTGAGAGACAGATGTTTTGTCCTAATATAAATCCAACAATGTATTAATAGTTAAATCACGGTCCCAATAGTAGTCTATAGTATTAATATAGTGGATATTACAATTATTTACAAAGAATAATACATTTAGGAACATTCTGTTAAGTGCTGTTGTTGGTACATATCAAAAAACTTTTTGTATATTAATTATTCATCCTTAAAATATAGGCCAAAACCAGTGTTTTCTTGATTATGGTAACCTACAGAAATTGACAGACTGCATATGGGTAGCTTGAGAGTTCAGTTTTCTAGGTGTAGAATTTTAATCCTGTTCCTCTTGGGAACAGGTTTGACATAGTTTGGTATTTTTGCAGAGAGCAGTGTTGTGTAGAGAAGACAATTTCTCATCAACGTCTCATTAATCCTATTTCCCTTAGAGTAGAAAGAAATGGCAAATGCTCTAAATTGTTTTAGGTGTTATATGTGCGGCAGAATTTTAGATTTTCAAATAAGAAGGTATATATGTTATACAGTAATGTTTTTGTTTAGTCTTGGTTACTTACAGTGGTAGTTACAATTTTTTTAAGAAAGTTTCTTTGATTATATAAACAATGTTTGCTAATGCTGAGAATCTGAAAAATGTAGAACTTATCATGTGAACCTCAGCCCTCAATCCCAAAGGGCTTGAAGAGGTGTTTTTACTTTTTAAATTCTGTATTTCAATGGATGCAAATGTCTTTTTAATACTTACTTTGTTAAAGGCATGCCCTCACAGAGAAAAGTCAGGTGATTTAGTAAAATTTATGGACTACATAATCAACCTATTTACCACTTCCAATGGTGAGAAAATGACTGTGGCTCTTTTAAGACTTTTGCCTTGTGAGGGAAGAAATTCCTGTATTAACATTCTACCTGAAAGAGTTTGTTTCCAAAAGCTGAGTGAGTTTTTAGAATTTAAGTTAAGTGGACTGATCAGGCAGGACTGGATGGTTGTTTCCAGATGTTGCTTTCACCGATCAACATTGATTTGTTGGCCAGGAAGTCAGATAGAATAATTTGGACACCTCAGTGCCAGGGATCATTTGATCAATTAAAACCAGGCTGTCTGGAGACAGTCTTCTGCCTGTTCTTGAGTCTGACAATGGATTTTTATAGCCAGTAATGCCTCAGTGCTGGAACAAGAAGCTGGACTGTTGCTGAAGGCAGAAGAAAAACACTCTTCTCAGCAGTAATTTTCCATTGAGAAAAGTTAAGGAAACAATATTCACTCAGCAAATACTGGCTAGTGGTAGTGGCTCACACCTGTATTCCCAGCACTTAGAGAGGCCTAAGCAGGAAGATTGCTTGAGGCTAAGAGTTTGAGACCCGCCTGGACAACAGGTGAGACCCTATCTTTACAGAACATTTTTAGAAATAAGCTGGGCATGATGGTGTGTACCTATAGTCCCAGCAGCTCGGGAGACTGAGGTGGGAGGATCTTGAGCCCAGGGGTTTCAGGCTACAGTGAGGTATGATCATTGCACTGCACTCAAGTCTGGGTGACAGCAAGATTTGTTTCTAAAATGTTCTTAAATTAAAAAAGCACAAAAACAAGTGCTTTAGAACTTATACTATGTTCATGGCACTATGCTATTCTTCAAGAATATATATAGAGAAAATAAAATTGCTATTGGGGAGTTTACTGTCTAAAAAGGGGAGACAGTAATTACCCAGTAAGGAGTGGTGATAAGTTCTAGACCAGAAGTGTGAAAAAGAACTAAAATTTGGAAAAGAAATGTCCAGCTGTAATCAAGAAACATAGCAAATTAACAGTTCACACTTTGGGAGGCTGAGGTGGGTGGATCACTTGAAATCAGGAGTTTGAGACCAGCCTGGTCAACATGGTGAAACCCCATCTCTACTAAAAATACAAAAATTAGCCTAGCGTGGTGGCAGATACCTGAAGTCCCAGCTACTCAGGAGGCTGAGGCACGAGAATCGCTTGAACCTGAGAGGTGGAGGTTGCAGTGAGCTGAGATCATGCCGCTGCACTCCAGCCTGGGTGGCAGAGCAAGACTGTGTCTCAAAACAAAACAGTGTTAATTGATGATTTAAGTCAATAATTATAATATCTTCTTTGTAAATTAATATTCACTGTATTAACATTTTAGTTTAATTACTATTATAAGTAGAATTTTCAATGCTGCCAAAGAAGTAGCACTGAAATGTCAATTTCCTCAGCAAGGCAACTTACTTCTATAAGAAGGGTGCAGCTCACAGATGGAACTATGGCAAGCACACACCAGGAGAAGGAGGGGAAGGGGTACTTACGCCTGATGGAGGTCGCCCCTACTGCTCTGTCATTCCCCTATTGGCTAGGGTTAGACCACACAGTCTAGTCTAATTCCGATTGGCTATTTTAAAGGGAGCAGGCCAGAATGGCGGGGTGGGTAGTTTGGCGGTAAGGACAATTACGGGCAGGTCAGAGCAGGTAAACAGGGGTCAGAGCAGGTGACCAGAGCAGGTAACTGAAGCAGGTGACTGGGACGAGTCAGGAGGGGGCAGGGGACTGGGGGAACAGATGTGAACTACTGATTAAAACTGGTGGAAAAGGTTATTTACTGAAACTACAAGGAAGTTAAATTTTAAAATAGAGAATTAAAGAATAAGCGAGCTTAACATACTGACATACTGATTCTTTGAAGATAAACTTGGGGTTCACTGTATCTAACATTATTAATACAGTTGATTTTATATCAGAACAAAACATCTCTCTCACATTCACACTATATATTTTGTATATATAAACTAACAGAGTTCGTTAATCATCAGTTCTGAGCTTTTATGCCGTGATGACCTTGCAGAACTTCAGGAAAACCTGTACATGAAAGCGACAGAGACAGGTATAGCTATTATAAAAAATTTGGTTCTGATGAAGAATCCTTCCAGGGAACTATCAAAGTTTTTGCAAACACCTCCTCTGCTGCAGTTTAGGATGCTCAGCAATACTAAGTTCATCAGTTCACGTGCATGAGGAAGAAATGTTAGACGAGGTTTGATTTTATTTAATTCAAGTTGGTGAAGTGTCAGAAGGAGGTTTTTTTTTTCTTTGAGCAGGGCAGAGCCTCAATGATCTGAGTGTCACTCAGCAAAGGTTTCTGAGAGATTTTAATTATTGATTAAGGAAAAATGGCACACCCATTTTTCTGCCTTGACATTACATGATTTCCGTAGGTAATCTAATTTCATTCTTCCTTTTTTTGTAATGTCTATACATAAATTATTCTCACCTCTCTGTCTAGCTCCAGGCAGAGCACCAGACTCATCTATCAAACCTCAGTGACCCTAGTCATCTGTGTCATACAATGAACTCTTACACTTGCCCTCCTTCCCTTCTCTTTCTCTGATTCTTGGTGCTTTCAAATCCTTGCTTCTCAAAATGTGGTCCATGACACATTAGTGTCACCTGTGCTTGTTAGAAATGTAGAGGGTCAGGCACCACTCCATACCTACTGAATTAGGATCTGTGTTTTAGCAAGCTGTCTAGGTGATCCTGTGCACGTTAAAGGTGGAGAGGCACTCTCTTAGCTGCCACCATCGCTGCCACCTCCTCACAGACAATAACATCAAAGACTGAACCTCTTTGATTACCTCTCATATTAGTCTGTTCTCACACTGTTACGAAGAAATACCCAAGACTAGGTAATTTATAAAGGAAAGAGGCTTAATTGACTCACAGTTTCACATGGCTGAGGAGGCCTCAGGAAACTTACAATCATGGCAGATGGCAACGAAGCAGCAAACACCTTTTTCACAGGGCTGCAGGATGGAGTGAATGCAAGCAGGGGAAATACTAGACGCTTATAAAACCATCAGATCTCATGAAACTCACTGTCACGAGAACAGCATGTGGGAAACCACCCCCATGATCCAATTACCTCCACCTGGTCTCACCCTTGATACTAGGGGGTTATTGGGATTATGGCGATTACAATTCAAGGTGAGATTTTGGGGTGGGGACACGGTCAAATTACATCACCTCTATAATCAGAATTATGAGTTTGGCTGGTAAACTATTAAACAAAGGGAGAGATTGGGGAGGTGTTGGTCAAAGGATACAAAATTTCAGTTAGGAGAGCTATTTTACAACATGATGACTATGGTTAATAACAATGTATTCAATATTGCTAAGAGTAGATTTTTAAATGTTCTCACCGCAAAAAAATAAGTATGTGAGGTAATATGTTAATTGGTTTGATTTAGTCATTCTATAATGTATACATATATCAAAACATCATGTTGTACACCATAAATATGTATGACTTTTGTGAATTAAAATAAATAAATGAATAAACAACCAGGCAGACACTGTAGAGGGATAAGCTCCCGGTATCTCTCTGTTGCACTCCAGGCCCTGACACTCCCTGTTGTCTCTTCATCTCTTTCCATCGTTTATCTGCCTGCCTCTCAGTTTCTAAGCAGTGCACCCTGTCCACCCTCACTTCACTACACCAGTGCAGGCCTTCATTTTCTGTGCTCGGAATGACTGCCAGGGCCTCTAAACTGGCCTTTTGCCCACACTCCCGTGTCATTGTTCTCAGATACACATCATTAATGGAATGATTTTGCAAATTCAAGTTACATACCTGCTCAGCATCCTTGGCGACTTCTCATCACTTGCTGCCTTTTTTTCTAAGTGGCTCTCTGGACATACCTGGCAGTTGCAGGGCCCTGTATTGTGCACGTGCTACTTTCCCATATCCCCTTTCCTCCTTTCCTTCTCTTTCCTTAGAATTCACTGTAGTGTTACCTGCTTTACCTCGTCCTGACCACCTCTCTGCCCTGCGCTCCATTACTTCTGTAGCAGCCACCCAGAGGAATGCTTAGTGTGTGCTGTGCCTCTCCCACTCTAAAATGTGAACCCCTTGGGAGCAGGAACTGTATTTATATTTATCTCTGATATCTGGTGTACCGAGCATAGGCTCTGATAATTATAGTGATTAATAAATCGATGTTTGTCAACTTACATTGTTTACACTGACTAGGAAATCTCTTTTGCTTTCTTGTAATTACTAAAAAATAGCTAAGTAATTTTTTCCCCTTCTGGAATTCAGATACACATAATTAGATTAATTGTAGTCCTTGGCTTATGACAGATTTTTATCTTTGGCCCATACTTGCCCCCCACTTCTGTTTTATTTAATACCAAATTAATGTACCCTCATGAAACACCCCCCACATGGAAACCAAAAAATTATTGTTAATCTTTACCTATTCACGTCTTCTTTATATTCCCTCCTTACCTTCTTCCTCCCTCATCCTTCCCTTCCTTGATGACTTCTTGAATTTCCTGTTTGCTGTAAGACACACTAAAGTTTGATTTCATTATAGCTTGCTTTTTTTTTGAACGCCCACTACATAGGAGGGTGGTCACTTTCACATACCTTACCTCATTTAATCTTCACCGGATCCCTGCAAGTTAGGTGGTATTATTCTTCTCATTGTGCGGAGGCAGAAGCTGAGGCACTCAAGCTGGGCATGTTTCTCTGAGTCAACATACATGGCAGGAGAGGGATCTGGACCTCCTTGCTAGGGCTGGCTCTGAAGCGTGGCCTTTCTGTGACAGTGACAGTGGGCTTGTTCCTTTACTCTGGGTTTTGTACAGACTGGGTACATCTGGGACTGTCTGCTGACTTTTGGTTTGCATGCATTTTTTTTTTTGGATAGGTAATCAATCCTATTAGAGGCGGGGCAGATCATGAAGTCAGGAGTTGGAGACCAGTCTGGCCAATGTGGTGAAACCCTGTCTCTACTTAAAATACAAAAATTAGCTGGGCGTGGTGGCGCACACCTGTATTCCCAGCTACTCAGGAGGCTGTGGCAGAATTGCTTGAACCCGGGAGTTGGAGGTTGCGGTGAGCTGAGATTGAGCCACTGCACTCCAGCCTGGGCAATGGAGCAAGAGTCTTACCTTGAAAAAAAAAATCAACAATACTTCCTAAAAAATAGGAAGTTCATTCTATTTTAATTAATTAATTAATTATTTTACATTTGAGATATTTCATGACATAAGCGACGAGATATAATGGAGATCTTTGTGTTATTCTCCACTGTTCTTTCAGTGTTTGTGTTTTTTTGCTTTGGTCCTTCTGGGATGGACTTAAAGCTTTGACTTTCGATGGAACTAAATTGGATGATAATGAATGATACCTACTTACTATAGACAGTTTTGAACTTTCATATGTTTGACTTGCATACCATTTGTAGCAAAACTCACCCTTTTCAACAACCTCTTCATTCAGGATTCCGTCTTCAGGCTTCTCAACCAATGTTAATATAGCAGCAGTGTCTAGGGGAAGCCGGCAGGAGGGCAGGAGCCAAGCACGGTGGTGCCACCGGGTCCTGGTCTGTTCAGATTTCTCCTCCTTCTTACTTGTCCCTTATCCCCTAAACTAGCACCTTAGAGTCCTACAGTGTGTCCCTTCACTCAGCCCATCTGTCCCCTCCCAGCTGCAGTTTATGTGTGCAGCCAGGTGGAATTGCTCTCTCTTTACTCCTGCGCTAGAGTCCCAGAATGTGGGATGGTGTTTGAAGACTGGAGACGGGCTCGTAGGATGTGGGAGGGACGGGCAATTGGGGAGATCCACCTACTGTAGCCTCAGTAAACATTGCCGCACACTGCTGGGGCTGACGGAAGTTATATTTACTGGAACAATTAGAAATGTTATTATATGTTTTTTTAAATTCTGGAATTCTCTCCTTGCAGAATGGAAAAGTATATTTGTTCTAATGTTAGATATTTGTTTTTCAACATGCTTTTGGATTAATGTTATATACAGAAAAAAGAAATGCCTGAATTTCCATTAACATTTTTAGTAAAATTGTTTAATTCTTCCCATTTTATATTAGCAACCACCATATTGTCCTATTTTCTAGAAATAATGTAAAGTTTAGCTTTTTGAATTAGTCATTTTCCATCACTGTAGTAATAGACTCCTTTGTGAAGTTCTGTCCTTGCTTCCTGCCCTTCTCAAAAGAAACAGCTAATGTTAGAAATAATTGTATTAATAACATTTTCCTCACATTACCTTCCTTTTGGGGCAGGCCTGAGTTTCATTCATAAACACTTTCTACTTTATTGCTTTTCTTATGCCCTTCTCAGATGTTGATTTTGTTGAGAAATTGTTTCAGATCATTTAGGTCATGGAATATTTTTCTTGTATCTTCAAAAAACAGGGCTTTGCCTCACTGCTGGCCAGTGGTGACTACTTACCTGGTGCAGATTTTCTTTCAAGCTCTTCTTACTCTTTACCTAAATCTGAAGGATTCTTTTGTTTGCATCTTGAATGTTATCTTGTTATCTCATCTTCTTTCTTGGCAGGTGCTAAGGAGTATCTTTAAAAAAAATTATTAAGACGGTTTAAAAACTGACTACGAGGTTCTGGTTGTTTGGCTTTTGCTTTTATTTGTTTGAGTGGTTTTAACTTGGAGATTGCTTCTTAATTATGTACTCTTCCCCTTCAGTTCTTGGGAACTGAAAAAAAAATTCTGAGATTTTGGTTTATTGCTTAGTTTCTCAAACCTTTCCAATCTCCATGGTTTTCTTGGTCAATCGATTTATCTTCCCTCAGTATCATTCATTTGTGCATATTATACTAATATATCTTCAAGTCAGTTAATTCTTTGGAGTTTGATCTGTTCTTTATCACCTCATTTGTACTATTTGTTTTTTTCTAGGGGAATAGTTTTTAAACATTACTGAATCATGGATGCCTTTCTGGGCTTGAACACAACTACTGATGGGTATCCTACAGAAAAACTACAGTCTCTTTCCCCAGGAAAAGGGGAATACATAATTTCAGAGCTTCAGGGATCACACATTTCTCAAGGATGCTCTTGCCTTTTAAATTTTTACTTATTTATTTATTTATTTATTTATTTTAGAGATAGGGCCTCACCATGTCACCCAGACATGGCGTGATTATACTCACTGCAGCTTTGAACTCCTGGGCTTAAACAGTCTTCCTGCCTCAGCCTCCTGAGTAGCTGGGACTACAGACATGCACCACTGCACCTGGCTAATATGTTATTTTATTTTTTTTGTAGCGATGAAGTCTCCCTATGTTGTGCAGGCTGATCTCAAATTCCTGGCCTCCCACCTTGCCCTCCCAAAGTGGTGGGATTACAGGTGTGAGTCACCATGCCTGGCCTCTCCTTTTTAAGAAACACCATGGAGGATGTACTATTTGTACACTCCTCAAACTTGATTTTCCACTTAAACATATAATGTGAGGATCTTTAGTAGGTTCTTTAATTAGGTGGGAATAGTAGGTATGAAAAGTAACAGTCAACCAATCTCCCCTATAAATTCTGGATTTAACGATTTTTTTTTTTTCTTTTTGAGACAGAGTCTTGCTCTGTCTCAGGCTGGAGTGCAGTGATGCAATCTCGGCTCACTGCAACCTCTGCCCCCTGGGTTCAAGTGATTCTCCCGCCTCAGCCTCCCGAGTAGTTGGGATTATAGGCGCACACCACCGTGCCCAGCTAATTTTTTGTGTTTTTAGTAGAGACAGGGTTTCACCATACTGGCCAGGCTGGTCTAAACTCCTGACCTCGTGTTCCATCTTCCTTGGTCTCACAAAGTGCTGGGATTATAGGTGTGAGCCACTGCATCTGGCCGATTTAATGATTTTTGTTCTGTCTCTAAATTAACTAGCTTTAATCTTAGCACATCAATGATTATATGCTGCTCCTATAAATAGGTTTTGATCTTGGGAAATTTTGATGGACCAATTGTTACTTACACTTTTTTTTTTTTTTTTTTTTGAGACAGTTTTGTTCTTGTCACCCAGGCTGGAGTGCAGTGGTGTGATCTCGGCTCACTGCAACCTCTGCCTCCTGGGTTCAAGCGATTCTCCTGCCTCAGCCTCCTGAGTAGCTGGGATTACAGGCTCCCGCCACCATGCCCAGCTAATTTTTATATTTTTAGTAGAGATGGGGTTTCACCATGTTGGCCAGACTGGTCTCAAACTCCTGACATCAGATGATCTGCCTGCCTCAGCCTCTCAGAGTGCTGGGATTACAAGCGTGATCCACTGCACCCAGGCAACATTTTTCATTTTATTTTAAGTTACCTATGTTCTCCTCTTTCTTGTTTTCCTAGAAGAGAAAAATGCAGAGGAAATGGTAGGAACTCCAGCAGCAGATAGAGTGACACCTAAGGCCCAGGGGCTAAGGCAAATGACTCAGAAATGAGAGGGTCATGACATGTGGACATTAGCTTCTTAGGTGATAATTTGCATATATAAATTGCCAAATGTGACAAATTAGATTTAGTAAACAATTATTGCTCAGCTCTCTGGATGTGCTGAAGTGCTCTCTGGATGCGTTGGAGTGATCTACTTACTGGCAAATCCCTCTGTACAGGTCATTATGTCTTTTATACAAAAGTGTTTTGAAACAGCAGACAATTCTAGATAGGCAGAATAAAGAAGAAGGAAAAATAATCTTCCCTTCCATAATGGTGTTTATTTCCCTTTCTACCTTTGTCTTCTGAATATCATAGTTAAACATGTGTTCATTTTTAAAAAGCTGATTTTCTGTCTTGTTGCTAAGATATCATACATGTGTCTGGTCGTATTAAGCAGGTGAGCGGCTTTTGTGCAATGACCTAAACAGCTAGTCAGAAAAACAGATGCTCTCGGCTTAGTATAGTTATTTGAAAGGTGCTTCCCCTTTTAGATTGCACAGGACTTGAACACAACTACTGATGAATGTCTACAGATTGCCTGAAGTGTTCTTAGTAATTCAAGACAGTGATTTTTAATCAGGTTTTAACTGTGTGTCACAACCAGTTGGAGGAGCTTTTTCGAAATATACATATGTGCACATCATTCTTGTCCCACTTAATCAGACTCCCCCAGGGGCTGGCGCTTGGGCGGGTAGCTCTTAGCAAAATCTCCTTGGGTAGTTGATGTATAGCCTTGGTTAGGAAGAACTGATCTAACAGGTGTTGTTCCTTTAGCATTACCAAGAATGTTTGCATACTTTTTCCTTGCAGGAAGGTCTCTAAGTTTCTGTAAATTAATGCTTATAAAGTCGTGGCATATAAAATTTTATCCATATGAAAGTATCAGTATACTCTTAATGAATCTGCTAATGGAAACTTTCTATTTTTGACACTTCTTAGCTGTCCCTCTGTTCATCTCCTCAGTGCTTCACGAGAAATGTTTGGTGGTGAGATCCAACCCTTGTGCATTGGTGACGGCTGCAGATGGGGGAATGAAGCTGCTGTCACCTTGCAGTTCACTGCACCCCACTGGGCACTAGTCACTTGCAACAGTGATAGACTGTGTTGAGATCTGATAGGGAGAGGGACACACATTGTTCCATGGGACTCAGCCTGTCCTCCAGGAGTCATGGGAAGGCAGTACCTGCAGTTCTGTAGAACCCTTGAGTTTCTCAGAAGCTCTGTCAAGCTTAGCTAATAGCTGTCTAGGATCTTCATTGTGTATGTGTGTGTGCACATTGTTCTCACTGTTTCACAAGCATGAATTCCTCTTCTCAACAGTCCTTAACATGGAGGACTCATGTTGTTCTAGAAAACAGTGTTTGCTCTATACACAAATACTAGACAGAGGGAGGAATAGATTAATAGCTGGATGAGCAAATGAAGGTGTACTTGATGCCTTTGAATTAGTGGGAGGTGAAAGGGGAGAGACAGAGTGAGACTAAGAAACTGACCGACTTGGCTGGGCCCGGTGGCTCACGCCTATAATCCCAGCACTTTGGGAAGCGGGTGGATCACAAGGTCAGGAGTTTGAGGCCAGCCTGGTCGATATGGTGAAACTCCATCTCTACTAAAAATACCAAAAAAAAGCCGAGTGTGGTGGCGGGCGCCTGTAGTCCCAGCTACTCTGGAGGCTGAGGCAGAAAAATCACTTGGACCTGGGAGGCCAAGGTTGCAGTGAGCCAACATCATGCCACTGCACTCCAGCCTGGGCGACAGAGTGAGACTATGTCTCAAAAAAGAAAAAAAAAAGAAACTGACTGACCTTTTCAGTGAGTCTGGGAAGTAATGTGGATTTCATTAGGGTGTGGAGAATGCAGTGTCTTCTTCCCTGTGAGGTTTCTCTTTTAGCAAGCAAGAGCAGTGACAGCTTCATGTACATGTTACCGGTGTCCCTTCCCGTTGCCTGAAAGATCTCCTTTCCCTCTCAGATTAGCCAGCATTTTCCATTATGTGTAAGTCTTGTCATTATTATATAAAAGTCCCATTCTGTATGTCTCACCATTGCCATGTGGTCACCTTTTCCACTAGTCTCTAGTCTTTCTCCTCACCCCTTACTTACTATCGTACTTGAATGGCCCTACCCAGCTTTTGCACTTAATTATAGTTGCTCAGGATTTGCCTATTGCTTTTTGTGAACCATATAATTTATCTTCCCAAATAGACGATAACCTTTTAAAGAATAGTGCTGCATTTTAGGCTACTTCTGCATTCCCTGTTGCACCTGGGAGAGCCATGCTGGTACAGTGCTTCCGGGTCCTTCTGAGAGCTGCCAGGAGTACTTCCTTTAAGCTAGTATCTTAATGGGTGGTTGACAGAGTAACCTCCACCCCTGACTACTCAGCCCTAACAACATAACTTGAGTCCATTGTGTTTCTTTGACCTGGTTCTGGCAGATTGGGCTCTTTTCCTAGAGAGTTTATTTAGAGTCTTGGTGGGAGGAGGTGGGGATATAGACTGGTTTCAAAAATTCTAAAGATCTAGCAATACCTGTTCTGGCCTCCCCTTGGGTTTAGGTGTTGTCAGGTGGGCTCTATGGTCTGGTTTATCCAGACTTGCTGGAACACCCCTCCACGTGCTAAATGCTGACCCAAATACTTGGGCTGGGAAGGTACACTCTGGTCATCTTTCTCCTTTGTGCTCTCTTCTCTCTCTCTCTCTGCCTCCTCCCTTGTTCCCTCCCCCTTTCTCTCTTTACTTGTTCCTACCACCACCCGAAGAATTTGTAATATCGCAAACTGGCCTGTACTGCCCCTACTATAAATGTTGTTACTCAGCAGAGTGAATATTCTCTTGAATTAACTATTTTTCATTGACTAATATCTTGGTGTTCAAGGAATATACAATGTTGTAGGCTAGGTATGTAATATTTATGAAGTCATACTTTGAAATTTTAAACCATAGGTCGCTGTGCAATAATAATTTATCTGTGCCACAATGTATATAGTCTACATGTGGTCTCTTCAGCACGTATTTTAGACATAATATTGATTAAAAATTTGTGTATGAATTTTTCATTGTTTGCTCTGGTTTCAAAAGAGTAACAGATCAGAATAGATTTATTATTTCTGGGACATTGGTAAATTTGTTTGGAGCAGATGTTTTGAAATAGAGTAGCAATTGTTTTCTTTTCTTTTATAAAAAATAGAGACGAGGTCTTACTATGCTCCCCAGGCTGATCTCAAGCTCCTGAGCTCAAGCGATCCTTCTGCCTTGGACCCCCTGAGTACTGGGACTACAGACATGAGCGCCTGGGGGAGTAGTAATCTAAGTCAGTGCACTTATAACCAGGAGTTGCAGGTATTGATATAATCTTGGGCATTATCCCTCAATTCAGTTAGTATCAGTTTGAATTTGCATATTCCTTCCTCCTCTTCCTGCTCCTCTTTTTTTTTTTTTTTTTTTTTTTTTTTTTTTTAAGACGGAGTCTCACCCTGTCACCAGGCTGGAGTGTGTGGTTGCGATCTCAGCTCACCACAACCTCTGCCTCCTGGGTTCAAGTGATTCTCTCGCTTCGGCCTCCCGAGTAGCTGGGATCACAGGCACGCGCCATCTCGCCCAGCTAATTTTTGTATTTTTAGTGGAGACGGGGTTTCACCATGTTGGCCACGATGGTCTTGATCTCTTGACCTTGTGATCCGTCCTCCTTGGCCTCCCAAAGTGCTGGGATTACAGGCGTGAGCCACCATGCTGGACCTCTCTTCTTCTTATTTTAAGACCTGATTTGCTTGCTTACTTGGGTTATTTCTATATAAAAAAATGGTTTCCTAAACTGGTGTCTCCATTCATAGATAATCCAAATGTCTTATTGTAGCCAAAGAAGATTGGGAGTATGTTTATGAATAGAATCCTAATTTCCACTAGCAAAATAGCGACGTTGACAACAAGGAGCTGGAAAGCAACATTCTAAATGTGTAAGAGTGCCTTGAACAAGCAATGACAAAATTTTCCTCAAGTTGCTTCCTGGAGGATGTGGGCTGGAAGGCTCTCCTGGCTGGAGAGAAGATATGGATGATGGCACTGACCTGCCTCACACCCTGCTGCAACCTGTGGGGCTGAGGTTTCCATAATTTTTCAGGCTGAGACCTGAGGAGGGCTGGGCTCTCTTATTCTTTCCCATAGCTTTGGTGTTCTAACTTAAGTTTCAGCTTTGCCATTTGCCAGCTTTGTGATCTAGGACAGTGGTCGTCAACCTTTTTGGCACCAGCGACCAGTTTCTTGGAAGACAATTTTCCCACAGACCTGGGGTGGGGTGGGGTGGGTGGGTGGGTGTTATCATTCATGCTGTTGGCCAGGATGGTCTTGATCTCTTGACCTCGTGATCTGCCCACTTCGGCCTCCCAAAGTGCTGGGATTACAGGCATTAGCCACTGCCCTCTGTCCCATTCTACATCTTTCTCCTGCTTTCTCAGCCTAATCCACTTCCTCTCTGCTATTACTGCCCAGGGACTTAAATGTCTTATTAGACGTCCTTATTCTGTTGCCCACAAATTCCTGGGTGCTTTGAGGGAGCACCGGGAGGCAGTGGCAGTCTGGTGGCTCCACTAGCACTGAAGACAGGATGCAGGGCAGTCCAGTTATCTGCAAGATGTGGAACTGGACAGGTAGCATGGCCATGGGGAATTGTTCAGTGTCCAGCTCTCTACTTGCTGCACTTTTTCCTCCTCTAATCGGACTCTTAGGTGCACATACTCCCTCAATTTAGCTGGCATTCCATTCCCATGCTGCATTGATGAAATGGAAAAAGAGCCTTTGCTTGCATTTGTCACCAGGGAAAAACTTGGCTCACGCTCTTAGACCCAGGCGTCGTGTTTCCCATCTGTGGTGGCCGTCACTGACTGGAGCTGCGTGCTTCTAATACACATCAGTCAGGGGTTCTAAGCTTGGGGAAGGGCAGAAGGCCAGGTACTATCATCTGAAACTCCACTTCCATCGGAACAGTGAAAACTTTCTCAGGATGGGCGCAACTACCTCATGTTGGCTTAGACTTTGTTATAGGATGGTTCATTAATAGCCAGTATTTTGGCCCCCAATTAATTAGAAGCATAATACCAGCCAACCTCGAAGCAGCGTTCCATACCTGCTTCCGTCATCTTATTTCCACTCCAGGATCAGCATACTTTCCATTAAGAAAATGGGCCTGGTGTGGTGGTTTCTCAGGGTTTGCTTCAAATCTTCTTCTACTTCCATTAGCTCTCAATACAGAGCTACTGCAAATTCAGTAAACGATGGCTCATTATGAAGGTGTAAATGCTTTGTGGTCTAAGACTAAAAGTAGTATCTCCATGCCCTTTCCTTAAAAAAGAGATAGTTTTCTTCAATCAAAGAGCTTTGTAAATACAGTAAGATCAGCAAGGGAAGTTAATTTTTGAAAAAGCTAAATTTATTTAGTGCTATTTAAACGCCACAAACCCACTCATTTTATAAAAGGAAGATAGATTTTCAAAGTTCACAAATAAAAGGTAAGTGCTATTGTGTCAGGTTAGTTAAAAGGGAAGATGATTGTGAGGGTAGTGTGTCAACTTCTTTTTTTTTTTTTTAATGTAGAAGCTTTCTTAGAGAAAAAGGCTCAAATGTTAACAATTCTCCTTGACCAGCCCCTCCTCAGAGGTAACGAATATTTTCATTCTCTCATGTATCTTCTAAAACTGTCTATGCATTTATTTATTTTCCATGGAAATTATCTTTAAAACTGGTATTAAAGATATGGTATTATGCTGTGCATTATACAACTTTCAGCTTTTAACAATAATATGTCTTGAAGCTTATGATATACCAGTACATTTCGATTTCTTTCTTTTTCATTGTTGTGTGGTATTCTGTATTATGGATGTATCATGGTTTTAATCCTTCCCTGGGCGCTTAAGTTGTTGCTAATGTTTTTGCTTCTGGCTTTGTTTTTTGGGTATTACAATTATGCCGTTCTTGTATTAGTGTTTCTTTACATATGTGTGAGAATTTCTCCAGGATAGATACTGAGAAATAAAATATTTGAGGCAAACAGTATATGCATTTCAAATTTTAATAGATACTTCCAAATTTCCTTCCAAAGTGGCAATGCTAGTATACTCTCCCATCAGCAGTATGCATACAAGAGTTTCAACATACTTTTTTTTTTTAGATGGAGTGTCACTCTGTTGCCCAGGCTGGAGTGCAGTGGTGTGATCTTCACTCACTACAAACTCCACCTCCTGGGTTCAAGGAATTCTCCTGCCTCAGCCTTTCAAGCAGCTGGGATTACAGGCAGCTGTCACCATGCCTGGCTAAGTTTTGTATTTGCAGTAGAGACGGGGTTTCACCATGTTGACCAGGCTGGTCTTGAACTCCTGACCTCAGCTGACCCGCCTGCCTTGGCCTCGCAAAGTGCTGGGATTACAGGTGTTAACCACGGTGCCCAGCCTCAACATATTTTTTAGTATGGCATTTATTTCTATGTTTCTAAGCAGCCTTTAATATTTAGCTTTTGGATACATTCCTATTGCATGGCATGTTCTGGTACTACAGTTAGCACATACATATTTAGTAATGCTTTTAATTTGAAATAGTGGTAAATATTAAATCATTCCTGTACCACTGAAGAAGCAGCACACTGAGAAATTGTGTCACCCTTAAGTCTCTCTCCTTTAGTGAGGTATATGTGAATGAAAAGCACTATTAAAATGCTGCCTGTTGATTGTTACTTATAGTTGACATTGATGGTTTCCTACCAAGCATTCATCTTCCCTATCATTTTCTTATTAGCAGAAGTCCCCACCCTCTTTCTTCTTTAAAAAAAAAATGACCCCAACTCAGAGATAAATTTTTGAAATACCATTCTCCTTGCTTCCTTGCCACTTGGCTTTTTTTTTTTTTTTTTTTGAGACAGAGTCTCTCACTGTCACCCAGGCTAGAGTGCAATGATGCGATTTCAGCTCACCGCAACCTCCACCTCCTGGGTTCAAGCGATTCTTCTGCCTCAGCCTCCTGAGTAGCTGGGATTACAGGCATGTGCCACCACACCTGGCTAATTTTTGTATTTTTAGTAGAGACAGAGTTTCACCATGTTGGTCAGGCTGGTCTTGAACTCCTGACCTCAGGTGATCAACTCATCTCAGCCTCCCAAAGTGTTGGAATTACAGGCGTGAGCCACTGTACCTGGCCAATAATGCCTTTATTTTAGGATTGGGGGTGGCCACCTGCCTCATTCTTGGTTTCTCTGGCTTTTGGGGTGGCTGAGTAAGTATGGACACATGCCCCAGGTCTACTCATAGTTACCTATGAATCTTTGGGTGGAACTATCGAGATACGATGAAACTAACATGAGGGAAAATGGAGCTGAGAGGGAGTTCTGTGATCAACTGTTTTTTGCTTTCTGTCTCTGGACTCTTCACAGTTTGTCTTCTAAGTTGCAATTTTAGTATTTGTTACTGAATGTCTAACATATTGCCTCCAGATCTAGCTTTTCTTTCTCCTCAAGTCTTGGTTGGTTCAGAAGGGGACACATTGGGATGAGGTGTTGGTGAGGCCCTGTGGGAGCCAACTGCCAACCTCCTTCTTGTGTAAGTTGAAACGGATGGGGGTGATGTGGGGGAAGAAATGGGAGAATTTCCTGTAAACCCTCAGGCTTGATATAAAGGACGAGTGTGGCAGGGGGCCTAAGATGCATCATGCAGCTGAGTTCATCTGCACCTCAAAATGGACATTTCCTGGGAGGATGACGTTGATGGTGGTCACCATATACTACTATAGCCATATTGGCAGCAGTAACAACAATGGAAATTATTGAGTATTGCTACCTGCCAGGTGCTGTCCTAAGCATTTTACATTCAGGATCTCATTTAATCTCTGTAATAATCATCTGAGATAGATGACATGAATAGCACTATTTTTTTTTTTTTTTTGAGATGGAGTCTTGCTCTGTCATCCAGGCTGGAGGGCAGTGGCGCAATCTCAGCTCACTGCAGTTACCTCCAAGGTTCAAGCAATTCTCCTCCCTCAGCCTCCTGAGTAGCTGGGATTACAGGTGCAAGCCACCACACCTGGCTACTTTTTGTATTTTTAGTAGAGATGTGGTTTCACTATATTGGCCAGGCTGGTCTTGAACTCCTGACCTTGTGATCTACCAGCCTCAGCCTCCCCAAGTGCTGGGATTACAGGCGTGAGCCACTGCACCTGGCCAGGTAGCACTATTTTTTAGAGGAAAATGAAGTTAAGAAAGTTGGTCAAGGCCACATGGTCAGTGGTGATGGTGGGGCTGATTGAGCAGGCTGATTCTTGGGCTGTGTGTTAGCCCCAGCAGTGCATTGCCAGCTTGCCTGAGCAGCCTTGACTCTGTGTCCCACGTTCTTTCTGACACTCACATTCCTCCATAGCTTTGGTCCCAGCTCACCCTCGCAGCATGTCCAGCATCATTTCTGTTAGCTTTGACCTATGCATTCTGCCCACTCTTAGGGGCTTATGCAGCATCCATTTGCTTGTCTGCCTTTCTTAGCCACTGTATTTGTAAGTAATATTTTTTGGGAACAAGCCAGTGCATATTGTCTGTATCAGCATTTCTTAATCTTTTGGGGATTGTGGACCCTCTAGATAGGCATTATTCTCCCTAACAAAAAAAGTATATATAGCTTGTGCATGTAAATTTGCATGCAACTTCATGGAGTTATAAAAGCTCTGCAAACCACTGTTTCTTTTTACATGCCTACCGTCTTCTAGTAACCAGCAGAGTAGATGAGCAAGACAGTGGGGTTGAATGAAATGTTCCTGTCGTGTAAATATCTTTCCTGTGTTTAAGATTTCTTTCTAATCCCCTAAAAGGGAGGGATCATCTCAGTCTTTGAATATATTTGTATATTATGTTGTAACTGGCACAGTTGTTTGTCTTATGAATTACGGAGCTTTGTTTGCAGTGGCAGTTGGAGGAGGCTGCTCTGCTTTATTTTTTGCCAAATCATTTTTATTACAAGTAGTTACTGCAGTTCGTAGTTAGTAGTCATTGATCAGGAATTTTCTTTATGGGAAGTTAATTGGACAAAGTAGAAATAAAATTTTCAGTATGGATAACAAGTTTTATCCAACTTTATAGGCTCAAGAAATGATTTTGTGCCACAGATCCTACTACATTATAATGATGCCTATTTTATAGAGAAAGCAGGAATTCTTGAGTTCACAGTGAGTTGAAACTCACTGAAAATTTTTAACTCCACATTTTATCTGTTTCAATTGACTTGTACATAGGGAACTTGAAAATGACCTAATTTCTTCCAAGGCCAGCTGTTAACATTCTGCTTCATATATGAGTTACAGCTTTTGTGTTTGGATTATTGGTGCTAAGATTTAAAATCTTGAGGCCGTCTTGTTGGAAACTGACTTCCTTTATCTCAGAAATTACTCAGTATGGGAAACATGTCATTCAAAGTAATTTTCGTGATTTTCTGACAGGCAGACATGTTAGTGCCTTTCGAACAAATTAAAGCCTTCATTTAGTAAGATTAATCCTCTTGCGAGCTAAAATACGTCCTTTGAGAAAGTGTTTCCTTGGTCTAGAATTCTTTTGTTGGGGCTCACTGTTGCAGAAGAGTGTTCCCTGCTGCGCAGTTCCGCTTGGTCCTGCGGTTAGACAGTGAGTGGAGCTGACGGGTTGAAGGTCAGCATCCTCAGACTTGGGGGAGCTCAGTCCTTCTGTTGGGGTACATGAGAATGCCACAGTATCTCCCAGGAGAACTCTAAGGTCCAAAAGAGGCATCCTGTCCCCCTCCTCCTGTCACTAATTTTTGGAGCCTCAATCATGAAACTTTTGACTGTTTCTTAGGAGGTGTGAATTTGAAGACATTACAAAGCACACCCATTTGGGCTCCTTAATATAATTCCTTGGATAGTTGTCCTTGTGAAACAGACCTCAGCATTTAACTTTAAAGCCTCATGGGAAGGTAGGAAGCCAACTCTGTGATTATGACCCCCGCCGGTCCTCACGCAAATGAGGCATTGGCCACAGCCTTTGTTCCATGTACCACAACTTGTTTTTCTAGAATTCCCCAAGCTTTTGTATGCTGAAGAAGAAATCAAAGCATCACAATTTTAATCCTGATTATATTCCATCTCTCTTCCAACTCAACTTCAAAATAATATGCACAGTTTTAAGGTGTGGTATGCTAAATTGAAAATCACATTGCTATAATATTTTTTGTTTGCTTTTTTGTTATGAGCCAGATGAAGTAGTTTGACCTCTCACTTGTTTCAAGGCTAATCTGGGTGAATACTTCTGTTTCTGTTTTTTTGGCTGGTGTTGTCTGATGATAGTATGTTTAGAAATAAGGTTCATAGCAATAATATCAGAGATTTGTAAGAGGGAGACTGGCTGATTCATCTTTCTTTTGACAGCATTAACACCATAGCTTGTGTTCAGTGAATGGATGCATTTGTTACTCGAGCACTTAAGAGTGTCAGGTGTGGCCGGGCCCGGTGGCTCACGCCTATAATCCCAGCACTTTGGGAGGCTGAGGCAGGTGGATCACGAGGTCAAGAGATCGAGACCATCCTGGTCAACATGGTGAAACCCTGTCTCTACTAAAAATACAAAAAATTAGCTGGGCATGGTGGTGCACACCTGTAGTCCCAGCTGCTCAGGAGGCTTAGGCAGGAGAATTGCTTGAACCCAGAAGGCGGAGGTTGCGGTGAGCCAAGATCGCGCTATTGCACTCCAGCCTGGGTAACGAGAGGGAAACTCCGTCTCAAAAAAAAAAAAAAAAAAAAAAAGGGTGTCAGGCGTGATGCTAATTTCCAGAGATTCAAAGTTGATCGAAATGGAAAAGGGTAATAAAGAGGAAATAATTCCCAAACAGTGTGGAATATTACATATGGATGCATAGGTTTTGATGGAGCACCTGGGGACACCTCCTCTTTGAGGATGTTTGTCTTAGCTGATTAAAGAAGTAGCCCGGGTAAGTCAGATGAAGGTGGGGTAGGGACACTGCCAGTCATAAAAAGCACGGAGGCAATGAATGGCATGATTTTGCTGGGGAATACGGGCACTGTGGCTGGTGTCAAGAGACCTATGAAGTGGGTCTGTTACAAGGGCCCTTGTCATAGATGGCTTTGTAAAGCATACAAAAGAGATTTGATCCCAGCCTTTTTAATTGATCAAGAACGACATGGGCATTATGCCGAAGATGCTGATGATTCTGTAAGCTTTCTTTCTTTCTTTTTTTTTTTTTTGAAGATGGGGTTTCACCATATTGGTTAGGCTGGTCTCGAACTCCTGACCTCAGGTGTTCCGCCCACCTCAGCCTCCCAAAGTGCTGGGATTACAGGCATGAGCCACCGTGCCCGGCTGATTCTTTAAGCTTTCAAAATGAGTAGGCATTAAAAAAATCCATCATCATGGATGCTGTGGGACATAGTATCATTTTGATATTTTGAACTGTTGTGATGATAGTTGATGCAATTAATTAATCATACTCCATTGCAGATGGAAATGACACAATGGTAACAGCTGTTTGTGGGAAATGAAGTATTTTGGTTGCAAGAAGAGGAGGAAGGTGCAGGCTCTTTCCTTTGTAGCCTCTTCAGGCCAGAGGAGCCTGTGTGGGTTGTCATTGTGGGTGGCTTGTCATTCTGTGGGTGGCAGGCACAGCAAGGGGCTGTGAGAATGCAGGAACAACTTGTATGCACAAAGCGCTTTGCAGTTTGAGAAGCCCCTTCATCCATGTTACTAATTCTGAGCTCACAAACCCCTATTGAAAAAGCAGAACAGCAGACCTCTCCAGTTATTCCTATAGTTGAAGTTCAGGGAAATTAAGTGAGATGTTCAAGGATATGCAATTAGAAATCGAAGGATATTCCATAAATCCCAAATTTATGATTCTGGAACTCATGTACTTTCCACATTACCACACTTCTGCCTTGCTTGACAGCTGTTCAGAAGACCTGGCCATTTTCCTCTCAGAACTACAAGTAGTTCCCTTCAGCTGAGAGATTGTTGCATGGACAAATTCTTAACAATGTAGAAACTTAACTTAATGAAATGAATATAGTGTTGGGTCTGTTCTCCGAAAGCAAAATTACTTTAGTCATATGATGCTTCTCTTTGATGAATTTTTGCCTTTATATTGTGCCTAATGTCTTAGAAATAGCCTTCAAATCAAAATCATGGTGGAGAAACACAATGTGGGTGAAGCTGGAGCTAGAACAGTTTTAAGATAGCTAACACCTTTGTCTTTTTTATGCTTTGAGCTGATGAAAATTGGTTCCATTTTTGACTGCCACAGTATTTTAATTCTGGTAAACCTTTTTTGTAAGGGGTGAGAATGTGAGAGTTTGTATTTTTATTTGCTTATATGAAAAGGTAATTACACAAAAAGAAAATTAGCCAGGCCTGTTGGCATGCACCTATTGTCCCAGCGAGGCTGAGGTGGGAGGATTGCTTGAGCCAGGAGGTTGAGGCTGCAGTGAGCTGTGATCACACCACTGCACTCCCCCTGGGCAACAGAGCAAAACCCTGTCTCAAAAACAAACAAAAAAGGTAGTTAGATGAGTACATGCAAAAAATGGTGAAATCCAAGTCAGATCTGTTATCCACTTAACTTGCTTTGTGCCAGTCAGTTTTCTGCTTCTGATAATGCAATGCAGGTTATGTAAGATGTTACCATCAGGGGAAGCTGACTGAGGAGTATACCAATCTTGGCACTATTTTGGCAATTCCTTGTGAGTCTATAATTATTTCAGAAGAAAAGGTAAAAGAAAAGTAATTAGGATATGTCAGTAAAGTTAATATTAAAGAAGTCTTATATTTTCCTTAAATTTGACAAAATTTGTCATGACTAAACTATAATTCAGGTTGGGTGCGGTGGCTCACGCCTGTAATCCCTACACTTTGGAGTCAAAGGTGGGTGGATCACCGGAGTTCGAGAGTAGCCTGGCCAACATGGTGAAACCCCGTCTCTACTAAAAATACAGAAATTAGTCAGGTGTGGTGGCACATGCCTGTAGTTCTAGCTACTCAGGTGGCTAAGGCACGAGAATCGCTTGAACCCAGGAGGCGGAGGTTGCAGTGAGCCGAGATCACACCACTACACTCCAGCCCGGGTGACAGAGCAAGACTCTGTCTCTAAATAAATAAATAAATAAATTGTAGTACAAATAGCATACTCATCATTCATTCATTCATTCATTCACCAGATATTGGTTGAGTTCTTTACTATCTGCCAGGCATTATTATTTTAGTTGCAGAATCAGAGAGCTGTGCCTTACTGTAAGGGGTTAACTAGAAGGATCCTTCCCTCCTTGCTTCTTAGTTGTAGAGCAGAGCTTCTTAACCCTAAGCTGTGGATTTCAGGGATAACATTTGTGCTTTCTGCAGAAAGTATCCTTAGTGTTCTTTAGATCTTTGAAGTTTAAGGACTGCTGCCTTAGATGATGACTTCTCTTACATGGGTTTTGAAAATAAATTTCAGAATACAGGGAAGCCTCTGGCATTCCAAATGCATTAGCCTCCTGATTAATTATCTTTGGGAAACTTCAGCTATGCAAGGTTCCTATCAAACTTCTTTTTCTTTTTAGTTGACCGATGGGAAAGGTGTTGGATACTTAGAAACAGTTTGACTTCTGAAACTAAACCATTTAGAGCTACTTAAGTTGATGCATGTTAGCTGTGATTTTTTTTTGGGGTGGTCAACTCACTTAGCAAAACTTACACTGATGAGGAAACTTCTAAAATGTTTCTGAAGGAGCTCTTGTGTGAAGTGTCATCTTGAACACGTTTTTATTGTCCCCCTCCATTCCAAGGGGCCAATATGCCTGACACATCTGTTTTATGTAGAGTCTGTGTGGTGTTTAAAATTAGTTCCAGGTAAGACTTAAAATTAATGATATGTTTTACACATTCTCTCTTTCATAGGTGGTTGTACAGGTATGTGATTTTTCTCTTAAAGAAAAACTGAAACCAATCATAAACTTCTATCAAATTACGTTGCCCTGCAACTATAAATATTTTTCTTGGTATCATTTAGTGTGCCTGACGTACTTCCATTTTTTTTTTACTGTATAGAAAAGTCTTCTGCCAGACATATTTCCATTTTAAAGGGATGAGATGCTCTTAGAATAAGAGACTTAAAGTACGAGAAGGGGAGTTTGAACTAAAATAAGTCTGACTATATGTACAATAATTTATAATGGTAATTTTCAAGTTTGTTTCCTGTCATTAGACTTTGATTCCCTTGAGGGCAAGACTGAGCTCATTTATGTCTGTTTATTCCTCGGCTCCTAGTGTGGGATCTAGCAGCCTGTAGGTGTCCAGGAATTGTGTGTTAAAAGACTTTCAAAACACTATTTACAGGTACAACCAAACCTCATAGTGCTCACCCAGGAATGTTTGGGAAATCTTTTCACTAATCAAGGATCCCTGGCGGCTAGAGCACTGAGTGTGGTGGTGTTTTAAAAATGCTCAGAGGCCGGGCGCGGTGGCTCACGCCTATAATCCCAGCACTTTGGGAGGCAAGGCTGGTGGATCACGAGGTCAAGAGATTGAGACCATCCTGGTCAACATGGTGAAATCCCGTCTCTACTAAAAATACAAAAATTAGCTGGGCATGTTGGCGCACACCTGTAGTCCTAGCTACTCGGGAGGCTGAGGCAGGAGAATTGCTTGAACCCAGGAGGCGGAGGTTGCGGTGAGCTGAGATTGCGCCATTGCACTCCAGCCTGGGTAGCAAGAGTGAGACTCCGTCTCAATAAAAAAAAAAATGCTCAGAATCCAGGCTGCCACAGTTATCTCATACCTGTGATCCCAGCACTTTGGGAGGCTGAGGTGGGCGGATCATATGAGCTTAGGAGGTCAAGACTAGACTGGGCAATGTGACAAATCTCATGTCTAAAAAAAATTAAAAATTAAAAAGAAAATCCTCAGAATCCTCAAATGGTATAAGTATTCCTCTCTCAACACACTCTTTCACTTTAAAAGCTTAAAACTGATAGTTATATTTTGGCCATTGCAAAGTAGCTAATTTTGGGAGTGGAAGGTGTCTTCTTTCCATAAAAGAAAACCAGCAAACAACAAGGTGAGCTGAATTAATTTTTGTTACAATGTAATTTCTCTGTTCGGAGGGCTTTCTCTGGGGATGCTTCATAGATTTAGCCATGATGATTTCCATTTTTGATTTATGAACTGTCCAGGAAGGAATTCTGTTTTAATTTGTCACAACCCCACAGTCCCTTGAAGGCATGAATTCTTTTTTTTTTTTTTTTTCTGAGATGGAGTCTCACTCTGTCACCAGGCTGGAGTGCAGTGGCATGATCTTGACTCTCTGCAAACTCCACCTTCCTGGTTCAAGTGATTCTCCTGCCTCAGCCTCCTGAGTAGCTGGGATTATAGGCATGCACCACCATACCCAATTAATTTTTATATTATTAGTAGAGACCGGGTTTCACCATGTTGGCCAGGATGGTCTTGATCTCCTGACCTCATGATCTGACTGCCTCAGCCTCCCAAAATGCTGACATTATAGGCATGAGTCATTGTGCCTGGCCAGAGGCATGGATTCTTAATGCTTCTGATTAGGAGAATGTAATTCTAAACACTACTACCTACCAATGAAGAAAAGAACAAAAAGTGTGCTATATTCAGTTCCAAGTGGATTCTCTTATCCCTGGGAAATAATAAATGCCCCAAATTGTTGGGGAAAAAAATAAAATTAGACGAAACAAACATTTGCAAATCTAACAAAATTTGCATTTCTATGGAAATCTAAATTAAAAATGCAGCAACCAGTTGGGCACAGTGGCTCATGCCTGTAATCCCAGCATGTTGGGCGGTTGAGATGGGCAGGATCACCTGAGGTCAGGAGTTCAAGACCAGCCTGGCCAACATTGTGAAACTCCATCTCTACTAAAAATACAAAAATTAGCTGGGCGTGGTGGCAGAAGCCTGTAATCTCAGCTACTCCAGAGGCTAAGTTAGGAGAGTCGCTTAAACCTGGGAAGTGGAGGGTGCAATGAGCTGAGATAGTGCCACTGCACTCCAGCCTGATGACAGAGTGAGACTCTGTCTCAGAAACAAAACAAAAAACAAAACAAAACAAAATAACCGTTAATTGTGCATAAGAAAGTGAAATACTTAGATGTAAATCTAGTAAAACATATACAAAATCTGTATGCTGAAAATTACAAAATCCTGATGGATAAAATCAAAGAAGACCTGAATACATGGAGAGGCATACCATGTTCATGGATTGGAAGACTCACCATAGTAAAGAAATCAATTCTCCTGCAAATTGTTCTATAAATTAGACACAACTTTTTGTAAATTGATAGTGATATCAAAATAATAAGCCTAAAAACATAAACCTGATATTTCATCTTCACATATTAAAAATTTTAGCTTAATTAGTTACCATTTTTCTGTATGCTGATATCTCGTTGTAGTCCTATGAAATAATGATAAAGTTATCAGCTTCATAGGTTTTCAGCCTGATAGATCTTTTAATAAAAGTTAAAGTATGTACGTTTTCTTATTCTTTAGCCTTAGTTTTTGTTTTTGTTATTGTTATTAAATAAAGTCTTGAGTTTTTATGATATTATGGCTGGATTTAAGAAAAACTCTTTTTTTTTTTTTTTTTGTGAGGCAGAGTTTTACTCTATCGCCAGGCTGGAGCGCAGTTGCACAATCTCGGCTCACTGCAACCTCTGCCTCCCGGGTTCAAGCAATTCTCCTGCCACAGCTTCCCGAATAGCTAGAACTATAGGCATGTGCCACCAGGCCCACCCAGCTAATTTTTGTATTTTTAGTAGAGATAGGGTTTCACCATGTTGGCCAGGATGGTCTTGATCTCTTGATCTAGTGGTCTGCCTGCCTCGGCCTCCTAAAGTGTTGGGATTAACAGGCATCAGCCAGAGTAAATTTTTAAAAGTAATATTCCTCTCTCATGAGTTTTCTGCATGACAGGTGCAATTGAGCAATAGCTACACAAGTGTCTAGGGATGGTGCTGAATGTGTAACAAAAGGTTAAAGGTTTTCCAACAGATTGCCAACAGTGTTTTACATTTCCTGAATGATCTAAGTGTTGGTTTAGCTTGGGATTGGCTGTAAATACAACTGAAGAACATAACAGATTTAAAAAATAACAATGAATATGGTTGCTATGTCAGAATTAAAGAGTTACTTAAATAAAGTCAGGCCATGGAGTATAATCAAAAGATTCCCAACAATCCTGGTGAGTTTTACTTTAGAAAAAAGTTCTAGAATAAGTGATTCAGATTTATAGTGGAACCAGATTTTATATTAATTTCTTTCCAGTTAATCTAGATTCTGTTGTGCACATTTAGTCCCTTAAAAAGTAAATGAAGGCTCATAATGTTTGAATAGAATTCTTTGTTTTCTATTGAATTTAATGCTTTCATAATCATTATGAGAAAATATTTTCAGATGATTTACACATGATTTAGAAATGCAGACAGCCCTTTCCAAGTGGTTATTGTATTCTGACACACAGTGATAAGTGTAGATATGTTACAGAATGAAGTGGCCATTTTTGTGAGATGAATTTTCTAAATAACATTTTGAAATATTGGAGGTTAGGGTTATTTAAAACATGTTTTTCTCCTCTCACAAATTAAAGTGTTTCATCCCTACAATTGCCAGACTATAAGCTCTAATAGGGATAGTAAGATCTAAGTGTCTGTTTACCAAAAACATTAAGAAAATTTTAAGTATAGTTCTAAATTTTAAAAAGTATTAAAATTATTTTTTAATTTAAATTTATAGTTATTTAATAAGAAACAAATGACTTAAACCCAAGAAGGCAAGGATTATACTTGATTTTGTTGAGCAATATTCTCTTTTGATTACAAAGTAAAAGGTAAAATAAAAGTTTAAAAGCATTTGGAAAGAATGTTCTTTGGTTTTTGTCACTCAGCAACCTGAAGTTTAATGACCCTTTACAGTCCTGATAAACACTGAAAGTTTTGCAGTAGGCATTGCTAGTTTAAATTGAAAGAAGGTTCCTGGCCTCATGCCCGTAGTCTCAACTACTTAGGAGGCTAAGGCAGGAGGATCTTTTGAGGCCAGGAGTTCAAGGCTGCCATGAGCCATGATCATGCCACTGCACTCCAGCATCGGCAATAGAGTGAGAGCTGGTCAAAAAAAAAAAAAGGCAGTGGCAGTGAGTGGACCTTAAAATACCTCTGTATTGTTTCACTTTAATTCATTCATTTTTTTTTGAGACGGAGTCTTGCTCTGTTGCCCGGGCTGGAGTTCAGGCAGCCTGGGTTCAAGCAAGTCTCCTGCCTCAGCCTCCCTAGTAGCTGGGGTTACAAGCTCATGCCACCACACCCAGCTAATTTTTGTATTTTTTTAGTAGAGACGGGATTTCACCATGTTGGCCAGGTTGGTCACGAACTCCTGACCTCAGGTGATCTGCCTGCTTCTGCCTCTCAAAGTACTGGGATTACAGGTGTGAGCCACCATGCTCGGCCTGCTGCATTTTAAAGGTACTTCATTCTTCCCCTGTATCCTGAAGGCATTTATATGCCATTGGAAAGTTACTTTCTGATCCCTTCTATAGGTACTAAGCTGACCCCACCTGAGACCTTGCCTTGAGATCAGATTGGACTTAACTGAGCATTTGTCTTTTGATCATCTTAAGTATCTCAAGCATTCAATGAGAAACTGGAGATTTCTTGTGTATTCAGGTTACAGACTTGGTCCATTCTAATTTCAGTCACACCATTATTTCTGTATATGTTATATACAGAAAAAAGACCTTAAAGAGTTCTAAATCTTTTTGGTTTTCTTTTGAGACAGAGTCTCACTCTGTCACCCAGGCTGGAGTGCAGTGGTGCAATTTGGGCTCACTGCAGCCTCAGTCTTGCGTGTTTCCTTACTCAGCCTCCCAAGTAGCTGGGATTACAGGTGTCTGCCACCACACCTGGCTAAGTTTTGTGTTTTCAGTAGAGACAGGGTTTCACCATATTGGCCAGGCTGGTCTCGAACTTCTGACTTCAGGTGATCCACCCACCACTCTTAAAGTGCTGGGATTACAAGCATGAGCCACTGTACCCGGCCTTAAATCTTTTTATATAGTACAGTTACCATAAAACACTATATTATGTAAATTTGTTTTGGAAAAGCACGTAATAGTATTCAAAACAATTAAGTAGCTCAGAATGTTTTCTTAGGTTATACTCTGTCCCTGGGTCAAGAGGTAACAGACAAATGGGATCCAAATTTTACAGCTAGCTGACTTGGACACACAGAGAGCAGGCGACTTGGTGATGATTAAACAGGGAATCTGATGGATCTCCAGGCCCTGAGCTCTGGCCTTGGACTCTTGCACTTTTTGCAGTCTAATGTTTGGAAACAGGAGTGGCCTGAATTAAAGAGAAATACATATAAGTCCATTTACTTAAATTTCATCTTCATTATTGTACTTAGAGCATGAGGATGCTGCCGTCTTAGAATGAATGAAGGCAGGATTCAGTATTAGTGGGATTGTATAGCTTCTCCCACCCTACTACAAAGAGATGGGAAAAGCTGGATGTCATTTTGGTCTGGTCAGCACATCCAAATCTGTGAGCATTGTGGAGAAAGAGTCTATGTTCATGTATCTTTTTAGTAGTTCTTAGAAGAAAGACAAATGCAGATTTTTTTTTTTTTTTAAATGAAGTCTTGCTTTGTTGCCCAGGCTGCGGGGCATGGTCATGGCTCACTGCAGCCTTGAACTTCTCGGCTCAAGCCATCCTTTGACCTCAGCCTCCAGACTAGCTGAGACTACAGGTGTGAGCCACCACACCTGGCCGTTTTTGTTTTTTTTTCAAGACAGAGTCTTGCTCTGTCACCCAAGCTGGAGTGCAGTGGCATGATCTTGGCTCACTGCAACTGCCGCCTCCTAGGCTCAAGCGATTCTCCTGCCTCAGCCTTCCAAGTAGCTGGGACTACAGGAGCCCATGATCATGCCTGGCTAAGTTTTGTGTTTTTAGTAGAGACAGGTTTTCACCATATTGGCCTGACTGGTCTTGAACTCTTGGCCTCAAGTGATCCACCCACCTCGGCCTCCCAAAGTGCTGGGATTGTAGGCGTGAGCCACCACACTCAGCCTAATTTTTTTAAAAATTATTATTTGTAGAGATGGGGTATCACCGTGTTGCCTGAGCTGGTCTCTAACTGCTGGGCTTCTATGATCCTCCTGCCTCGGCCTCTGAAAATGCTGAGATTACAAGTGTGGGCCACTGTGCCCTGCCAAAAACTGATTTTTAAGGTGGGAGACAGTTTCACCTGTACCACCTTCTCTGCTGGGAATCGTCATCAAGGTTTGGAAGAATTGGGGCAGGTAGGCAGCTACACTGGGGAAGTGCTGGCACAATCTGTAACTCAGTGCTTCTTACCCATAAGAAATATTTTTAATGTCTTTTTTCTACCCTAAAATGAGAATTGCATAGGCAATATAATACATCCTTTCATGTATGCTTAAAAAGTCAATATAATGTCCTACCTGCAATGTAAGGAGAAATTAAAGAAGGTATTTCTACTTTTTCATATTCATTTTTACCTTTTCAAATCATTTCCACTCTTTCATATTCATTGCTCAGACAAAACTATACTTACTGGAAGATGGAATTAAACCATTAGATGCTTACATGTATGTGGAATTACCACAATGAAAAAGCTAGTGACTCAAACACTACATGTGGTTAGGTAGTCAGTGATGTGATTTTTCAGAAATGATGAACAATTCTTGACAAAATTCCAAAGTAGGCAAACGAAAGTGATCTTTCTATTCAGTGTTAGCTGTGTTCCTGGAAATTTTGGCATACATTAAAGTCAAACATAAGCATTGTATTTTCATGTAACAAAAATATGATATGAGAGGTTTTTTAACCAACATAAACATCTAAAGCCTTTTAAATCTATCAGGACATAGGACAGTATACTGTCACACACACTGTATGATGTCTAGTAAACCTGCCGCCTGCCCACCAAATGTTGGTGGTGTTACCCAGCTATCCTGATGACCCAGAATGCCCCACATATTTCCAAGTGCCTGTCTGCTAGGGTGAGGCACTACTCTTGTTGAGAACTTCCTTTCATTTTCTCCTGCTTTTTGATGATTTGCTTACTTTTTAGACGCAGGCACTCTGTCATACCTTTTCATTTTTCTTGCTCTCATAAGCTGTCATTGTGTGGGGGGTGTGGTGAGGGGAGAAGAAAAAAAATTGTAATTTGTAGTGGTGGGGAAGGGTCTGTATTGAGTATTCTGAAGATTTTTTTTGCATTGATTCACGAGGGAAGGCAAAACTCTATCCTTAATAGTGCTTTGGCACCTCAAAACACTGATGTGAAGCAAAAATTTGCCTTTTGCATTTTTTCAAGCAAATGGCAAATTATTTGCTTGATCCCATTTTCTTCCTAGTTAACCTGGAGATTATGTTAAATACTATTGTGAAAGGAGTGTGAATTGGAATGTTTCTTAGGAGCACCTAACTATTTAATATTATTGACTGTAAAATTTCAAAGCCTGGCAACCACCAAATTTTGGGCATCCCAGTAGAATCAGTCATGGCAGCTGGGTGTGACTCTGCCGTTTATAAGAGCGTTGCTGTGTTTGACTTGTGTATACCAGCAATCAAGCTGATAGAGTTTAAACAGTATTTGCTATGATATAATAGGGGCTTTTTATAATATTGTCCCCAAATGATGGCAATTGTGTTACATTTCAGATTTATGCCTTATAAGGATGTACTTCTCTGCATATCTCATCCCAGTCCCTGATGCCCAGAGCCATGTTTGTTCAAGGAGCCAATTTCAGGGGAGTGGATGAGGTTGAATAGCAGTCCCAAGATGACAGAGTCTCCTTCTAGGAACTGGTATTGAAAGGGAGGAGGAAGAGAGAGGAAGAAGGAGAGAATGAATGGGAGAGAGCAAAACTGAGAGATCTGTTTCTCTGGGTAGTAGATTTGAGTGCTTGGGCTGAAATCAAGATGTTGGCCTGGTTGATTCCTTCTGAGGGCTGTGAGGGAAGGATCTGTTCCAGGCCTCTGTACTTGGCTTGTAGATGGTCATCTTCTCCCTGTGTCTTCTCACATCGTCTTCCCTGTATGCCTCCGTCTCCGTGTCCATATTTTCCCGTTCAATAAGGACCAGTCATACTGAATTAGGACCTACTCTAATGACCTCACTTTAACTCGATGACCTCTGTAAAGACCCTATCTCCAAATATGGTATTAGAGTTTAGGACTCCACCATATCTTTTTTCAGAGGACACAATTCAACCCCTAGCAAGTGCTCTAAGCCACTGCCCTTCTGTATGGACTGGGAAGTACAGGAAGGTGATTTGCAGAGAGAAAGAGTAAGGTACAAACAAGACATGGAAAGAAATGACTTCACAGATTGTTGACTCTTCTGTATTTCTCCTGGAGGTCAGCTCTATTCATAATCTTGGATTCAGTGAATGGCCACTGTGGGCTTCTAACATGTTCCCATTGCTTAAATGTAGTTGCTGTTATGTTTAGCTAAGGAATGCTAACTAATGAGAACGAAATTGGGACAGGCATTGTAGTATGACACTCTTAAGTATCTGGGTGTTACCTTCGGGTCTTGTGAAGCCGTCACTGGTTAGATGGACTGGAAAAGGGAAGCAGGAAGAACTATTAGAAGCCCATTCTCATGCGATTATGAGGTGAGGGAGAATAAGGAGGAATGAAACCCATAGATTGTGGTTCTTTTCAGAGTACCTATTACTGTACAGGCCCTTTCATTTAATTAGGGCCCAAATTAAGGACATGGATTAAGGAGATTCAAGGAGGGAGAGGGAGGAACCCATGTGGACTTAGAACTTTCTACCTTAGGCAGTGGGGTTGATAGGTTTGGTGTTAACCTGACAGAGACTGCGTATGAGGAAAGACAGAATTCTGATTTGGAAGTGTTGAGTTGAGGACATGGATAGCCAGGAAAGCTGGGCGTGGTGACTGAGGAGTTCGTGCTGGAAACAGTTTTGGAGAGTTGGAACATGTTCTGGTAGTGGAAGCTGTGTTGACTGGAAGCTATCACCAGGGAAAGGAGAGAGAATCCCAGAAAGGGCCATGTATGAACATCACCTTTGGAGGTGCAATGTGAAGAAAAGGGTCAGCAAAGAAGACGAAAGCAGAGAAGCAGTCACCTGATGTAGCAGTGAGGCTTAAACACACAGCAAACATTTATAACTTATCAGCATAGTGGGGGCAAAAGTTGTGAAATTTTATTGCTGTGGGTGGAAGCGAGAATTGTGCATTAAAAAAATGGAGGCATGGCTGGGCATGTGGTCTTGGCATTTTGGGAGGCCAAGGCAAGAGGATTGCTTGAGGCCAGGAGTTTGAGACCAGGCTGCGAAGCACAGCAAGACCCCGTGTCTACGGGGCAGGGGTAGGGAAGTTACTCTGGAGGCTGAGGTGGAAAAATTGCCCGAGTCCACGATTTCAAGGCTACAGTGAGTTGTGATCACACCACTGCATTTCAACCTGGGCAACAGAGCAAGACCCTGTCTTTGAAAATAAAAACACAAACAAAACAATAACAACAACAAAAAAAATAGAGGCAACAGCATAGATTGTTAAAATTTAAAATTCTAAAAGAAGAATTGAGAATGATTGCTTAAAAGGAAGGCAAGAAGGAAGAACTATTCCCACAGGAAGGGGGAAGCCCACATTCCTCCAAATATATGCTACTTAAAATAGCTGTTATTTGTGGAGGCATGCATAATGTGCAGCACCAGCTAAAAGCTTTATATACATCTAATCTGCCCCTTCCACAAATGTGTGGGACTTGAGAGGAAACATCAGGCAAGTTACCAGATCCTCTGTGTCCCTCAGATTCATACAGTTTATACAAGTACAAGCCAATAAAAATTAATTCAGAGTATCAGCTAAAAAAAAAAAAAGGATTTAAATTAGGCCGTCTCTTGGAAGTTTTTAAATCGGATTCGCCAAGCATTTTGCATTATTGAATTAAGTGAATGATAATAGGCTAAAAAATAAATGTAGAAATGCCAGTAAGAGGCACAGGGGTCCCGCTTGGTTTGGAAGGAAATTGATCTGGGGTTAGATGTGCCAATGAACTAATAGAAGTGAAACTTCAGACTTACTAGGTGGCAATTTGGGGAAATGTATAAGGTAATAGAAAGCTAGGCCGGCACTTTTGATAAGGTCTCCAATACTTGTTAATACCGAAAGGAGAACAACTAAGCAGCATAGATATGAGTGTCAGAAAGTAAGAAGGACGTGAATTTGAAACCAGACTAGGAGATGAGAAAGTCAAAGATAAATGTAGGAAAATTAAATAGAAAGGAGAGAGTGAAAGAAACCCCGTCAAACGATAAATATCAGTAAGAATGAAAGGGACAGATTCCATTTATTTATTAGTGAATTCCATTAATTAGTTCTCGTTGGGTAACATTAATATATGCCACATCTTTTATTGTATATATAAAACGGTATGTGTAAAATAAAACCGTGCCTTCGGCCAGGTGCGGTGGCTCACGCCTGTAATCTCAGCACTTTGGGAGGCCGAGGCAGGCGGATCACAAGGTCAGGAGTTTGAGACCAGCCTGGCCAACATGGTAAAAGCCTGTCTCTACTGAAAATACAAAAATTAACCAGGCGTGGTGGCATGTGCCTGTAATCCCAGCTACTCAGGAGGGTGAGGCAGGAGAATCACTTGAACCTGGGAGGCAGAGGTTACAGTGAGCCGAGATTGCACCACTGCACTCCAACTTAGGCCACAGAGTGAGACTCTATCTCAAAACCAACAAAAACCCCATGCATTTCACAAATTTCAAAGTACATACCGTTTGCTGTAATCGTGCATACTCACTCACATTCCCCTGCCTTCCTGTTTTCCTGTGAACCCCACTAAGATCAGGCTACGTGTTGCCCTCCTTCACCCCTGGGTCCTTAGCACTTCCCTCTCTACCTGGTGTATGGTGGCCCTCAAGAAACACGCGTTCATTCTGTGTGTTAATTTATTTCCACTTAATGCAGGAAAATTAAGAGATTAAGGTCTTCATTAGGGGATTTCAGATGTCAATCAACAATTCACTAGCTAAATAAAATACATACTGTTGTTTTATCTGGAGTTGGAACTAAGAAATATGAAATTGTAAGTTTATAGTAGATTTTTACATTAGAATGTCTCTTAGCTTTTGATTACAAATCACATTTCTCTCATTTTTAACCCCAAATGACCTATTGGTAAACCTACTAGATACTTTTATATTTAAGTATAACTGTCAAATTGATATAAGGCTATATGTGACATAAAAGAACAATGTTTGTTTTTGTTTTTGTTTTTTTTTGAGACAGGGTCTCGCTCTGTCACCTGGGCTGGAGTGCAGTAGCACAATCTTGGCTCACTGCAACTTTCGCCTCCCAGGTTCAAGCTGTCCTCCCACCTCAGCCTCCTGAATAGCTGAGATTACAGGCACGTGCCACCACACCTGGCTAGTTTTTGCATTTTTTGTAGAGACGGGGTTTCACCTGGCTGGCTGGGCTGGTTTCCAGTTCCTGAGCTCAAGTGATTTTCTTGTCTTGGCCTCCCAAAGTGTTGGGATTACAAGTGTGAGCCACTGTGCCCGGCCATAGCAATTTTTTAAAAATTGTTTTCTAACATATCTAATTGAAAGGTAACGTGCATACAGGGCAGTGTGCATTCTTCACTGCTTTTGGCTGTGCAGAGGCCTACTTTTCACAGCAGAGGGTGATTGGTTTGTCCTGCTGCTTACAGGTACTTTACCAGCTCATAATGTTCACTTCTTGGTCTCTTTAATGTGCAGCTGCTAAAGGAAGCAAGGAATCCACACTAAAGTAACCAGAAAGGAACATCGGGTACCTAGTACCTCGAAGTGAGGCGTAGGATGATGTTAGGTTTGAATTTTGGACTAAAGTTCTGTGACAATGAATAGCACAGGCAACCACATGAAAACTAGTCAAATCAATAGTTGTATAGATTTACTATTAAAGGGAAATAACAGTATCTGAGATGGAAGTAAAATTTCCAGCCTCCTGAAATAATTTTCTGTAAATTCTTTGTTCCTTATGCTGTATGATGCCAGATCAAAACTTCAGAAACAAACCAGCCATTTTTATGGATTGATGGCTTCATGTGCCTGCACTTAATTAGGCTTTTGTATTCTATTTGCTATTTGGAGGACTTAACTTTTTTTTTTTTTTTTTGAGACAGAATCTTACTCTGTTGCCCAGGCTGGAGTGCAGTGGTGTGATCTCGGCTCACTGCAACCTCTGTCTCCCTGGTTCAAGTGATTCTCCTGCCTCAGTCTTCTGAGTAGCTGAGATTCCAGGCGTGTGCCACCACACCCAGTTAATTTCTTATATTTTTGGTAGAGATGGGGTTTCACCATGTTGACCAGGCTGGTCTTGAACTCTTGGGAGGTCTTAACTTTTTGATTGCAAGGCGGGACCCTTGAGCACTTGAAGCTTTGCTTGAGAAAGTTTTTCTGTCCTGCTTAACTCATGCAGGGTAAGAATGAATAATTTGCCGCTGCCATTGCCTCTAGAGACTGATTTAAAGGATTATCTCATGGAATCTTTCAGGGCTTCCCCCCCTACCCTGCCAACTGAATGTGGGTGAAAAACGGATGTGAACTTAAAGACTTACAAAGCTTGGTTAACCTCTTAGGAGCAGCTCTGCTTAAATTAGCTGCAGTGAGCTCCTCGATGTCCTTTTGTGGTGCTGCTGATTCTTTCAAGAGCCTTGGCTACCTTGCCAAGTGTATCACTCCTTTATAATCTTAAGCATTTTAACACATGAAATACAGTTCAGTTTCTGCACTTGGTTTTAAATGTCATGATGTTTCAACAATCCACTTAGTCCATCAAAATCACATTTTGACTTGTCCACATAATCCTTTTAGTCTGTTTCTGGATTTATTAAGTGCTTTTCATGCAGTTGATGAAAAAGCGTTCATTTTAAAAACAATTTCCACATGACGCTGGAGGCCTCCCATTGTAGTTTAACAATAGTTGAGATGTTGTATTGTTTATTCAAAACTGCCAAGTAGAGTCAGTGCTGGCGGATGGGAACCCAGTTGGAGTGCTGGGAGATCGCTGGGGAGGTAGTTTAACCTCTTTGTTGCACAGTCCTGATGTCCGGTGGGTTTCAGCAGTGTATCTAGGTTTACTCCATTGCCAGGCAGAGGTAGATTCTCCCTCCTCCACCCGCTTGCCTTCCTTGGACGCATTGAATACTCGCACACGTTCAGACCATTACCTTTCTATGCCTTTGCTAGTTGTCTTGCATAAGACCTGCAAAGGAAAACGTACTTGCATCCTGGAAATTTTTGGTTTTAGCTTCCAAGTGGGGGTTTATGGCCTTTTTTCCTCTTGGGGTTGGAAGAAGGGCAGTGTTGGAGGGGAAGAGACCAGAAATACCACCATGCTAATAATGAAAGTCGGGCCGTAATGGATTGCCTCTGTCTGCCAATTATATAGATTGTGGAGCACAGGTATAAGGATGGCATGGCAGCCTCTGGACCCCTCACTTTCCACTTTCTCTTACCCATTGTCTCCATAGGACTCAGTGTTTTGTTTCAGAAATCTTTCAACTTTACCTGTATGCTATGCTATTCTTACCCATTCATTGTACATAAATATCTTTTCCGCTGATTAAAGAAATTCAGAAAGGAAAGAGGGAATCTTTTTATAATCGATTCCAGGTTCCCCCTATGATATTGAAGTTATTGAAATTCACTTTTGTAAAAAAGACTTAATATATCTTATTTTAAAGAGATAGGGTGTCAGTCGCTGTTGCCTAGGCTAGAGTACAGGGACAGGATCAGAGCTCACTGCAGCCTGGAATTCTTGGGGTGCAAGTGATCCTCCCGCTTTGCCCTCCTGAGTAGCTGGGACTACAGGTGCTTGCCACCACATCTGACTAATTTTTAAATATTTTTGGCAAAGACAAGATCTCATTATGTTGCCCAGGCCGGTCTCAAACTCCCAAACTCAAGTGATCCTCCTGCCTTGGCCTCCCAAAGTGGTAGAATTACAGGCATGAGCCACTGCACCTAGCCTATATATTTAATTTTAACTCTCTTCCTCCTTCTAGTTCCTGTTCCTTTTCCTGACACATACTGCCTAGAGACTATGCATAAACAGCTCAAGGAAATATTATTTAGGAAGAAAATGGTTTTCAAAAATTACTTTTTTTCTCCCGTGGGTGGTTGATTGACGTACTTAGAAGACCAGGAGAGGCCTACACCCTGGGTTGTGTATTGTACAATAGGCTTGGCTTCAGTGTAGTGGGAATTTCTGGTTTTGAATTTCTAAGGTGACTTGCAAAGGTCCAAGACATACAGTGAAATGTTGAGTTGCAAATTAGGGTCATGTGCCAGATGGGGCTGGTGCGGGGGAGCAGGATCTGGGCTCACGTGAAGCAGCAGCCATCTGACCACAGCAGTCTGCTCCTGAACAAGTTTAGTGGTACACTCCTGGTTTTAAGCACTTTGCTTCTTTCAAAGTACGTTTTTCTTTCTTTGTGAAAATCATCTAGAAAAGAAAAAGTCCACTTCTGAGTGAGTGATACAGATTTCTCTGTCAACTTGGGGACTCATTAAAATCTTGCAATGTAGCCCTTTCCTTGTCGGTGTCAATGTGCTCAATTTAAAGTACATGCACTATCAATTATGTGTCTGTTGTCTTGGTCTTCCTAGGAAGCAGAAGAGTGGTTTTCGGCTCTGGCTGCTGCTTATTGGAAATCATATTGGATTTTGTAGATTTGGCATTGGGCCCATACATCTGTAGAGTGAAAAGCTCCCTAGGCGATTCTGATGTACAGCCACGGTCAAAAAGCATTGAAATAGACAAGTGCATGCAGATCAAAGAGTTCAGGGAAAATACTCAACGACTTCACGTCAGTCCCCAAGAACAGGTATAGGGGCTGTTTTTGCTTTGAGCCAGGGAGTGATTGCAGGAGTCCAGCAAAATTGGCAATAAGTTAAGCTCTCAAGGATTTAATTCTACTTAAGGTTCATTCTCCCAAGTGACTGAATAGATACTCCCACCTTGTCCTGAAATAGTTGTGAGTGAGAGTCTAACTGTTCTTTGCTACTGAATACCAACAACACCGGTACTTTAGCAAAACCCTTTCTCTGTTGCTTAGAAGCTGCTGAATCAGTGTAGTTCATTTCTCCTATTTATCCCCACCTCCCAACCAGATAATTAACGTGACCAAAATAAACGGACCCCCACCACATCCCTGGAAATTTACAGCAACATTAGCATGTCAAAAGCTGGGAAAGTACTGTTGTGAATGAGACAAAAAACCTTTAAAAAACTTTGTTTTCCTTAAACTTATTTGCACAGGAAAATACTTTTTGCTCCTATACCTACAACTGAACAGTTTTTCCTTAACACCAATTTGGAAAAAACTGTCCAAGTCACTTTTTGATTCAGTAGTTTTCTTAGGGTTAATTTCTGACAGCTGAACCTCTCTTTAAAATCCCCTTTGAAGTTGGACTGAATTAACAAATGGAAGGCTTGGCAAAGCAGTTTACTAATTCATAACTCTATCCCTCAGCTTTCTTTGTGTTGCTAAATACTATAATCTTTGACCTGAAAGGAAGAATACTGCTAACAAGTAAATATTTAAAAGGTCCCATGAAGTATAATGTGTATGAGTTTGTGCCTGGGGGAGACCATCTGTGGATGAAAGAAATGACTCACTTTTCATCTCCTAATGAAAGTGAGCTTGTTGTTTTACAGTAGGTTGAAAGGAAGTATTTTAAGTGCTAAGGGCTAGATTTCCTTTTATTTTTAAATTTAGTTAGCCATTGGCCTCACTGATTTGAGGGTTGTGTGTTCAGTCATCATTCCTAAGTGTATTAGCAGTCTCTGTGAGTGAATTAGCATTATTGTGAATGAATGAACTCTGTGCTACAAAGCCCAGCGTTTGGAACAGTGAGAGGAAACGGAAACATGACTCACTGATGTACTTGAAGACTGTCAAGGGGGATCACGAACTTCAGAGCCAGACCTGAAGCATGGTAGAGTGGGCAGAGCCTGGACTGGGGCAAGGACAACGGGATTCTAGCCCCAGCAGTGCTATTGACTGCCTCCGGGACAGTGGCGGAATCACAGAACCCATCTACCTCCTATGAGTAATAGGAGATGTGAATTATTTATCACTCGGATAATTTCCAGCTTCAAGATTCAATAAGTCTTTGAATTCTACTGATTCTCTGGTTTGTGTGGAAGTGGGTGTGTATGTCTTAATGGCTTTCAGATGGGATTCATCAAGGCTCCATTAAATAAACTTTATTTTTAAAATTCGAAGTGAACTGCTATGACAGAGTTTGGGTTGGAGAGTCCATAACGGAAAATGAGGAAGCAAGTCAACTTTGATTTATAAGGCTGCAGACAACTGATTTCCTGTGGCAGTGGCATTTGATATCTAGAATGATATATATGTGATGCTTTTGGAGAAAGGTTAATTGTTGTCTACAGGCAAAGTTTTGCTCCATCAGAATTTCTTTTAAAAAGCTGAAATAGCTGCTAGCTATCCTGTTTCATATGTCTTACAGTATTTAGAAAATATTTAGAGCAGCCTACTAAAATATATCCACAGACCTGTTTCCTTAGGGCAATTACCTGCATGCCTGTCAGTTTTCACTTTTTAGTTCTGGATATGTAGTTTTTCTTTTTCTTTTTCTTTCTTTTTGTTTTTTTGTGAGAAAGTCTCACTCTGTCACCCAGGCTGGAGTGCAGTGGCACGATCTTGGCTCACTGGAGCCTCCACCTCCTGGGTTCAAGTGATTTTCGTGCCTCAGTCTCCCCCAGTAGCTAGGACTACAGGCACACGCCATCACGCCCAGCTAATTTTTGTATTTTTAGTAGAGGCGGGGTTTTGCCACAGTGGCCAGGCTGGTCTCAAACTCCTGGCCTCAAGTGATTTGCCCACCTCAGCCTCCCAAAGTGTTGGGATTATAGGTGTGAGCCACCGCACCTGGCCTGTGTAGTTTTACACAGTCATTTTTGTATATGAAGAATCTTGTGTTCTACTTTCATTCAGTTGTTTTCTTTCATGGAGGCTAAATTGACAGGTACCTTAAAATGTGTGTGTGGGACCTATTAGTAATACCTATGCAGTCTTGACAAGTGATAATGTTGATTTCACTTGAAAAGTGAAATTTAACGTTATGTTTTGGGGACCAGGAAGCAGTGTAGTTTTCTTGAGGGTGATATTTTCTTTAGCTTGATTATGGCTATGATAATGCATTTATTGTCATGGAATAATTGAGCAAAAAACTCCAAACAAAGCCAAAAAACATTTTCAATTGGGAACTTCTAAAGTTACAGTAGTCTCCCTTTATCCATGAGGGATAGGTTCCAAAGCCCTCAGTGGATGCCTGAAATCATGGATCCTGTGGAACCCTATTACACCATGTTTTTCCAGTAAAGTGTGTGTCTACAGCGTGGATCTGCTGTACAAAAGGATGATTCACATGCATGTGCAGGGCTGGACGGAGCAGGACGGTCGGAGATGTCATTACGTAGATTAGAACTGCACTCAGTTGAAAACTTAAGAATTAGCTGGGCAGGGTGGCTCATATCTGTAATCCCAGCATGCTGGGAGGCCGAGGCAGGCAGATCACTTGAGCCTAGGAGTTTAAGACCAGCCTGGGCAACACAGGGAGATGTCTCTACCTACCCCACCAAAAGCAAAACAAAAAAACTCCCCAAAATTAGTCAGGCATGAGGGCATGTACTTGTGGTCCCAGCCACTTCAGAGGCTGAGGTGGGAGGATTGCTTGAGCTCTGGAGGTGGAGGCTGCAGTGAGCTGTGATGAACATGCCCTGCACTCCAGCCTGGGCAGCATTGTGAGACTCCATCTCAAATAAATAATAAAAGAAAAAAAGAAAACTTATGAATTGTTGAATTCTGGAATTTTTCATTTAATGTTTTAAGACCATGGTTGACCTCAGGTACCTGAATTCAACTGCAGAAAGCAGAACGGCAGATAAAAGGGAGGGACTACTTTAAATAGTATTTGAAAGCTTTCATAATTCCCTTTTTTCTGCAATTTAAGCCACAGTATAATGTTTACTACCAGTGTTCCCCCCCTTGATAACTGGTATCAATAGTCCCTTACTTATTCCTTTTGCTTATTATATTCTGGAAATTCTCAAGTTTCAAAGAGTTCTGAGTGCCTCCTGAGTGCTCTGTGCTTGCCCCATACGGTCACTAGGTGGTGGTATTGCTGTTCTTTTCCTAGAGGCTTGCCCGAGATCCGATGGTTAATCAATACACAGGCCTGCTGAAATCAGGATTAGAACCCAGCCCTGCCTCATTCAAATATTTCTGCTATCTCCTCTCTCTGTTGTTCCAGCATATTTTTGAGAGGGGGAAAGGAAAGGACTAAAGCCTTGCTTCATACATTATCCAGTAAAATTTTACTGAACCATCCACAAAGTTAAATTTTTTCTTAAGGAATTGATCATCACTGATGGACAGAAGTATCTGTGGCCTGAACTCAGTAACCCATGGTGCAAAGGAGGGAAATGCTATATGACCAGGCTCCCTGGGGCTAGGCCAGTTCTCCGAATGGAGAGGGTAAATAGCCGCGTCAGGGGTCAGGGATGACGCTGAAGAGGACGGAGAACTAGGAGTCCATACAGACAGGCTGGCCTCTGTTGGGCGGGAAGGAATGGAAGGCAGAGGAGCTTGGGTTTGATGAGGTACAGCCACAGACAGCAGTTTGACAAGATCAGGGCTGGGGTTGGTGGTTGATGGGACACGACATACAGACCAGAGGGAAGAGGGGGCAGGGGCTTTCCCCAGGGAGCGAGGGGGGAAAGGGAGTAAGGAGGGACTTGACTCTTGAAGTTTTGTGCAAAGGGAGGTTATCTTTGAATTTGGGTATGAAGGTGGGAGTATAGGCTTCAGGGAAAACCTAAAGGTTTGGAACAACCAGGGCAACATGAAAGGTATGAGTAGGCCGAGGCCAGTGGATCACCTGAGATCAGGAGTTCGAGACCAGCTTGACCAACATGATGAAACTCCATCTCTACTAAAAATACAAAAATTAGCCAGACATAGTGGTGCGCACCTATAATCCCAGCTACTTGGGAGGCTGAGGCAGGAGAATCACTTGAACCCAGGAGGCAGAGGTTGCAGTGAGCCGAGATGGTGCCGCTGCACTCCAGCCTGGGCAACAGATTGAGACCCTGTCTCAAAAAAAAAAGAAAAGATAAAAGTAGAACTATAGTAGAAAAACACTAGAGGCTGGCGATCAGGCTCAGAGCCAGCCCGGTCAACACATTCAGAGTCTTCATTTCTGAGGTGGCCGGGGACCCACGGAAGGATCAGTGTGGATGCCAAGGTGCAAGGGACAAGGAAGCTGTGCGGACTCGGAGGAGCAGCCGGCTGACGAGAGGCGATTTGCTGTAGAGGATCAGAGGTTGTCAGCAAAGGGAAAGGAACACATTATCTAGAAAAAGAGATTGAAGATGCAGAGGAGGAAGCCAGTTCATTTCTGCTGCAATAAGAAAGTGGAATGAATAGGACAGGGAAGGCATCGATGAAGGTTTGGGGTAAAAGGAGGCTGGGGAGGGTGCAGGTGGAGAGGCTGTCACAGGTGACCCTACTGAGCCACAGCCTCTGTGCGCTGAGCAGTGAGGGGCAAGCGAGTCTCTGCCAAGCCTTTACTTTGCTGCCTACCCTGAGTACATGGTGGAAGGTGACTCCTCACCTGTGGCCAGGTTATGGCAGTGCCATAGTGCACAAGCCAGCCGGGCCCCCACTTGGCTGACGAGGCCCCCAGGTAATTCTCAGGCCCTTTCCTCACATACTCTGGTTGTCTGGAGTGGGCCCCAGCTCTGTATTTTAATAAGCACCCTATGTCATTTGGGTATCAGGTCATTTGATAAGGTCCCTGGGATGCTGGCATGCCCTCTGTGCTTTCTCCTTTACTCCTCACCCATACTATCCCGTGAACACACAGGACACACTTCTGAGTGTTAACCTCCAGGTTGTTGAAATGAATAGATACTTGACTGCTTTCATTTTATGAGCCACCCTCGGGTTTTAGTTGGATGGAGGATCCTTGGCGGGTTCCTAATGCAATCTTGGCGGGTGTTAGGATGCAAATACTCCTTCCCTGATGGTCCACCCACCAGTTCCCTTCCCCTCCCTGGGGCTTTCTTGAGGATGGATTGTTCTGTTCTGCCACCTGCTGGTCAACTCCAGGCACTGCATGTTGTGTTCTGAAGATGGCTCCATATGGAAGACAGGATTTCAAACATGATTTTCAGTGTGGTGTGCAGATGAAGTAAAAAGTCTTATTTCAGACAGGCAGGGATACTAACCACTATACTGACAAGAAGCCGTTAAAAGTCTTATTTCTAATAGAGCCATCTGCTGTAAGTCAAACTGTTTATCCTTAGTGTTGCAGTCTGACAAAGTTAATTTCCTCTTCTCTAGAGCTTTCTTTTCAGCCAAACTGTTGAAATTTAATAAAAACACATTTTAAGAGATCAGCTTGCTGTGTTAATTTCAGAAAGAATGTTTTCTAATATGCCACGTGTCTGTTCTATGGACAGATGATTCTGGTAATTCAAGGCAGTGGTGAAGACAGGCAGGTTCAAGCTCCATGCTGTCGGAGGGGTATGGCCTTGGAAAATGACTTTACCTAGGCTCAGTTTGTTTTCATTGTAGTTGCAGTGTCATTATTATTTTATCTTTTATTTATTGTTATTTTTGAGACGAAGTCTCGCTTTGTAACCCAGGCTGGAGAGCCATGGTGTGATCTTGGCTCACTGAAACCTCTGCCTCCTGGGTTCAAGCAATTCTCCTGCCTCAGCCTTCGAGTAGCTGGGATTACAGGTACACACCAGCACACCTGGCTAATTTTTATATTTTTAGTAGAGATGGGGTTTCACCATGTTGCCCACGCTGGTCTTTGAACTGCTGACCTCAAGTGATCTACCCGCTTGGGCCTCCCAAAATGCTGAGATTGCAGGCATGAGCCACCAGGCTTAGCCAGTTATTATTTTAAACTGTGCCTGGTTCTGGGTCCTAACTTTGCTGATGACCTAGCCCTGAGAAAGAATTTCTAAAGATTTTATGGAGTACCTGCTCTGTGCTGGGACACACAGTGGTAGACTGCTGAGATGTGATTCCTGCCGCCAAGGGGCAAGCATCACTGGTAGCATGCGACCTTTCTGATTCCGTTTCCTCATCTGTACAATGAAAGTGTATGATGGGATTATCTCTAAGCTCTCCTTGGGCCCCAAGCTTCTGTAATGTAAACAAACAAATAGTATAACGTGTTTAACTTAGTTTTTCTAGTGACCATGAGCCACTGTGCCGGGTGCATGAAGCTGTTTAAAAACACAAGTGCCGCCAGGTGCAATGTCTCATGCCTGTTTACTCTGTTTACTCCCAACACTTTGGGAGGCTGAGGTGGGTGGATCACCTGAGGTCAGGAGTTTGAGACCAGCCTGGCCAACATGGTGAAACCCCGTCTCTACTAAAAATACAAAAATTAGCCAGGTGTGGTGGCTGGCACCTGTAATCCCAGTTACTCAGGAGGCTGAGACAAGAGAATTGCTTGAACTCAGGAGATGGAGGTTGCAGTGAGCAGAGATTGTGTCACTGTACTCCAGCCTGGGTGACACAGCAAGACTCCATCTCCCCCCCCCAAAAAATCACAAGTGCCAAACAAGAAACCCCAAACCCACTCTACCCGTGACCTATTGAATAAGAAAGAATCTCTTTGAAAGATGGCTCCAATGTTCAGCCATGGTTGAGAATGAAGGGGCTGACGCAGTTTCAGTTGGGCCTGACCCGTTCTGTGTCATTTGTCTTTGAGCAGCACTAGGTCGCCAAACACAGGGGACTCACAGTGTTCCAGGCCCTGTGCTTGCTCTGGATCCTAAACCTACAGTGCTTCACATTCCCCCCACTACCTTTATTAGCCTGGTGGCAGAACATTTGATGAGACTATTGATTTCTCTAGGTAGACTTTATTATGAAGCTCTACCCTAGTTAAGTAAATTAGATTTTAATCTTTCCTCCAACCTCATTGTAATCTCGGTTTTGTTTTTGTTTTTTGAGATGGAGTTTCATTCTTGTTGCCCAGGCTAGGGTGCAATGGCGCAATCTCGGCTCACTGTAACCTCCGCCTCCCAGTTTCAAGTGATTCTCCTGCCTCAGCCTCCGGAGTAGCTGGGATTATAGGCATGCACCACCACACACGGCTAATTTTGTTTGTTTGTTTTTTTGAAACAGAGTCTCACTCTGTCACCAGTTGCCAGGCTGGAGTGCAGTGGTGCGATCTTGGCTCACTGCAACCTCCGCATCCCAGGTTCAAGCAATTCTCCTACCTCAGCCTCCCGAGTAGCTGGGACTACAGGCATGCGCAACCACACCCAGCCAATTTTTGTATTTTTTAGTAGAGACAGGGTTTCTTCATGTTGGTTAGGCTGGTCTTGAATTCCTGACCTCAGGTGATCTGCCTGCCTTGGCCTCCCAAAGTGCTGGGATTACAGGCCACTGAGGCTGTCCTGTAATCTTGTTTTGCAAAGTGTGTCTTTTCTGGAAGTGGCTGAACATATACTGACATATTAAGTCTTAAGTGACTTTGTTACTTCTTAAGTGATATCACTTATTGTACCTCAAGTATAGGCTGTACCCTGCTATAATTTCCTATGTGCTCAATAACTGGTGTTAGAAGGTGTTATAAATTAAGGATTTGGGGCCGGGCGCAGTGGCTCATGCATGTAATCCCAGCACTTTTGTAGACCAAGGTGGGTGGATCACTTGAGGTCGGGAGTTCGAGACCAGCCTGGTCAACATGGTGAAACCCTATCTTTACTAAAATTACAAAAATTAGCTGGGCCTGTGGCTGGTGCCTGTAATTCCAACTCTTTGGGAGGCTGAGGCAGCAGAATCGCTTGAACCCAGATAGTGGAGGTTGCAGTGAGCCAAGATCGAACCACTGCACTCCAGCTTGGGCAAGAGCAAGACTCCATCTCAAAAAAAAAAAGATTTTGACACTATTAACTTTTTTTCTTATTTGTTTTTGTTTTTAGAGTTGGAGTCTTGCTCTGTTGCCCAGGCTAGAGTGCAGAGGCGCAATCACAGCTCCATTGCAACCTCGAACTCCTGGGCTCAAGTGATCCTCCTGCCTCTGGCTCCCTTGTAGTTGGAAATATAGGCGTTCACCAGCATACTCAGCTAATTTTTAAGTTTCTTTTTGTAGAAACTGGGACTTGCTGTGTTTCCCAGTCTGGTCCTGAGCTTCTGTCCTCAAGTAGTCCTCCCACTCAGCCCCTCAAAGTGCTGGGATTACAGGTGTGAGCTAACATTCCTTGCCTTTTCCCCCTACTTTGAAATGTAACTCACTTTAAGGATTTTCTTTTCCTTTTTTGTTTGAGACAGAGTTTTGCTCTTGTTACCCAGGCTGGAGTGCAATGGCATGATCTCAGTTCACTGCAGCCTCTGCCTCCCGGGTTCAAGCAGCAATTCTCCTGCCTCAACCTCCCTAATAGCTGGGATTACAGGTGTGCACCACCAGGCCCAGCTAATTTTTGTATTTTTTTTTTAGTAGAGACGGGGTTTCACCAAGTTGGCCAGGATGGTCTTGATCTCTTGACCTCATGATCCGCCTGCCTCCGCCTCCCAAAGTGCTGGGATTACAGGCGTGAGCCACTGCTCCTGGCCTAAGGATTTTCTTGTCAACTGTAACCAATGGTATGGATTTTATGGAGCAATTCAGTGCCTGGTACTTTTTTTCTGGGTTCATTTTTTTTTCCTAGAAAAATATATCAGTGAAACAAACTTTAGGATGGAACACGAGAGAGAGAGGTTTGACCAAATTTGGAGTTTTCAATTTTTAAAAAAATTTTTCAGTCATTTAAAATAACTGACATTCCTTATGAGGTAAGGTAACTATACCTGTGCTATTTTTGTAGTAATTTCTTTTAACTTGTCAGAATTTCACACTTTTCTTTGAACCATTCATCACCTCACATCCTTTAGTGAAGAAAAATATGCCTCACAAGTAGGTGAAATCACACAAGTGTGGTTACTTTTAGAATTGTATGATTACAGGTGAGACTTGGGCGCTCACTTCTTTTCCTCATAATTCTGGCATGGGTGAAATATTTCCCTGATGGAAAATAATTTCCTGATGGGAATCTGACTTTCAATCCCAGCTCACCTTCCCCTCCCCTGTACATACACACCCCACGCACCTGGAATTAGTTACACCTGGTTCCAGGTGTGACTAATCACCTGCTTCCAGCCTTAGCCAGTCATCTGTGCTGGTCCATCAGCCACATCTATTTCAAGGACTGTTCCTGCTGTTGCTGAAAATAACCTATCAGTTACTGAGTGCTAATCAAGTGGGCATTTCTCACTTAGTTTTCATAACTACTCTAAGAAATAAAGGCCCGAGTGTCTGTAGCGTGCCAGGGTTCAATCAGAGAAATGACAGTCAAGGGTGAGTATAGCTGTTGGGGCCTGTGTTCCTTACTCACGCAGCTGCATTTTGCGGCAGCTCTGTTGTAGTTCTTCTGTGTTTCAGAGAAACACCCGTGTGGCTGGGCTGGGAGGAGGACGATCAGGAAGGACAATTTCTGGAGCAGATGCCTCCGTTTGTGCTTGCCAGTCTCAGTCAGTCCCCCTCCAGTCTGCCGTCAGTGGAAAGGGGCAGGGTGTTTACTTTGTAGAGGTACTTCATCCTCCTTTGAAGTTCTTCTTGATGGTGTATCTTGGAGTAGCATATTATGGTAGTGGAAGTTGTCTTGATTTAATATACCCAGTTTTGATCCTGGGGAACAAGTGTTTCAACCTCAAATTTCTGAGTGTCTTAAGTGCTCTTTAAGCTTTTTGTTCTCTACATTTCTGCTTATCAAATGAGTTCATTACTTTAAGACTGTAACAAAAGTAATTGCCCAGGGGCCACTGAAGTAGTCATTATCAAATTGGATTCCCCTTCTTGAAATAGCCTTTCTACTTGGGGATTTTGATGACTGATGGGAGAGTTGGCAGTGCATATGGCTGTAAAAAATTATTGAGCTGAAGAGAGCATACAAAGATAAAGTCATCTTAAATTTGTTAAGTTTTAAACGAATGAAATTTTAATAGACAGTATGAGAGAGAAACATAAACGGCTATGTCCTTAGTCAGATTTGCAGATTGCGTATATAGAAATGTAGAGATCAATTTTTAGATCTATCCGGCTGTGAAGTGTTCATTTAATTACACAAACAAGATTGTAAGAAAAGGATCAGGTGAATTGGTTTATAAGAGATACCAAGTCTATGGTTCCTTTAGTTGCAGAGTGAGTGGAAAGTTTTTAATACTGTTTTATTTTTTTGCTCAGTGTATGATAGAATGATACTATTTTATTTATTTACTCACTAGATAAAATCTGGCTCTGTCGCTCAGGCTGGAGTGCAATGGTGCATTCGTAACCACTGCAGCCTCAAACCCCTGGGCTCACGTGATCCTCCTACCTCAGCTTCCTGAGTGGCTGCGACTGTAGGTGAACACCACTGCACCAGCTAATTTTATTTTTTGTAGAGACGAGGTGGAGGTAGGGTGTGGGGAGTGTCTCATTTTGTTCTTCAGGCTGGTCTCCAACTCCTGGCGTCAAGCGATCCTCCCACCTTAGCCTCCCTAAGTGCTGGGATTACAGGTGTGAGCCACTGCACCTGCCATGTTTTTGTAAGTAAAGTTTTATTGAAACCCAGCTACCCTCCTTTGTTTACCTGTTTGGCTGTTTTTTTGTTACAATGGCAGATTGAGTTGTTGTAGCAGAGACTCTAATAGAGTTGGCAAAGCCTTAAAATATATACTGTCTGACTCTGTATCTAATCAAGCATTTTATGTGGGGGGAATATCAAAGGAGTTCTAGTAAAGAAACTTGAGTTTATCTGTCAGGAGAGAGTTGAACATGACAATGAGCAGCATATGATGGGCCAGTGCAGTTTAACAAACGTCGATTTAGTGCTTATTGTATGCCAGGTTTTGGGCACGCAGTGACAGAAGCCTCAGTTCTTTCTCTCCAGTGGTTTACAATCTGGAATGGCAAATGCGTAATTTCAGATGCGACTGAAGTGCAGCATCTCTGCATGGGGTGTTACGGGAACACATAGTGGGGCTACTTCACATAGCCTAATCCCCCAAGGTCAGGAATGGTGTTTTTGGAGTCTTTCACCCTTGGTAACTTGCCCAGGAGTTGCCTGTGGTAGATGAGATTCAGAAATATTCACCCCCCTGCCCCCACTTCCTTGGGTGAGCGGAGTTATTTCCCGGCCTGGTGATGCTGGGCTTTACGTGACCTGCTTTGGCCAATGGAATGCGAGCAGCCCTCCTGCCTAGGAAGCTTCTGCCGCTGAGCTTGTGTGCTCTGCCATGAGCTTATGCCATTGCCATGGAAAAGACAGGCTTGGACTGGCCTGCTGGTATGAGGATGGGGAGGGACACCTGGAGGTCACCGCCAAGGTGACCAGCCATCCTGGTGGACCCAGGACAGCCCCCATTTTAAAACTGCAGTTCCATGTCCCAGGAAATTCCTCATTTTCAGGCACACAGAGACAGCTACCTCGGAGCAAAGCCACCCTCGCCGAGGTTCACTGACCTCCAGATGACCCATTGGCTTATGAGAAATTGTAAGTGATGACTTCTTTAAGCCACTGAGTTTTGCAGGAGTTTGTGAGGAACAGTCGTTAAATGTTACAGTGCCCAGTAAACTTTTGCTTATTTGAATTGAGGCAGCTCCGGGCAGAAGTTTTGAAGGGTAAGTAAAAGTAAGGCCGGCGGAAAAGCTGAGAAATGCACCAGAGATGGAGGTGATAGAGTCAGGGGCCTGGAGGCGTAGAGCGAGGTGTGTCTGGTGGTAGGGAGGACAGATGGAAGGTGCACAGCTGAGAGTAGGCCGTCCAGTTCCAGGGCATGGCAGTAGCCCAGGGGAGACAGTGCAGGCAGTGGCCCTCAGCATAGTGGAAGGGACGGCTGCTGACTTGGGATTGGGTAGATGCTCAGCTCAGGACCTCAGGTGACATACTGTATCATTTTCTTCCTTAGTTTTCTTCACCTATCAAATACATCTACACTACCAAGATGGCAGCAATGATCTGTCTAGAACAGATGACTAAAAGCAAATGGGTCACTAGGACTATTTGCTTACTGGTTTTAAATTTTTTCAAAGCTTTTTTTGTCCCATTTTTTTTTTCTTTTCTTTTTGTAAATATTTTACATTCTCATTCATGTTCATCCAGTTATTCCCAGGGGAAAAGAGATTTTTTGGTCTTGAAATGGTGTGCCTTGAAATTATTGAAGATTATTTATTGTATTCCATTTCCATATGCCTAGTGATTTAAAAGCTGCTCTTTAAATTAAGGCCACTTTGGGCCAAGTGCGGTGGCTCATGCCTATAATCTCAGCACTTTGGGAGGCAGAGGTGGGCGGATCACTTGAGTCAGGAGTTCGAGACCAACCTGGCCAACATGGTGAAACCCCCTCTCTACTAAAAATCCAAAAATTAGCCGGCTGTGGTGGCATATGCCTATAATCTTAGCTACTTGGGAGGCTGAGACAGGAGAATTGTTTGAACCCGGGAGGTGAAGGTTGCAGTGAGCTAAGATTGCACGACTGCCCAGCCTGAGTGACAGAGTGAGACTTCATCTCAAAAAAAAAAAAAAAAATTTAAGGCTACTTTGGCTAAAAAAGTAGCACTTTTCATCATGTCATGACCTGCCTCAGACAAACCTCCAAATATTTTCACACACTTGCAGCAGGCACTATTGGCTTAACATTGAATTTTTAAAAAATGGAACCTGTCTAGGCACAGTGGCTTACACCTGTAATCCCAGCACTTTGGAGGCCAAGGCAGCCGAATCACTTGAGGTGAGGAGTTCAAGACCAGCATGGCCAACGTGGTGAAACCCTATCTCCACTAAAAATACAAAAATTAGCCGGGCATGGTGGTGTGCTCCTGTAATTCCAGCTACTGCAGAGGTGGAGGCTCAAGAATTGCTTGAACCTGTGAGACAGAGGCTGCAGTGAGCCGAGATCATGCCACTGCACTCCAGCCTGAGCAACAGAGCAAGACCTGACTCAAAAAAAAAAAAAGGAGAACCTCAAAACTTCTAATTTTCTTTTCCTCATTCAGAGCATTCTGATATGACAGAGACTACAAGATTGAGAAAGTAAGAGCCTGAGGCCACACGAACCCGGTGTCACTGCCTTACAACACTTGTATAAATGCTTGCAGATCCTGCTTTGATTATTTTTCCTGTCAGTTTTTTTTTTTTATTTTTGAGATGGAGTCTCTCTCTGTCACCCAGGCTGAAGTGCAGTGGCACGATCTGGGCTCACTGCTACCTCAGTCTCCTGCGTTCAAGTGATTCTCCTGCCTCAGCCTCCCAAGTAGCTTGGATTACAGATGCCTGCCTCCATGCCTGGCTAATTTTCGTATTTTTAGTAGAGATGGGGTTTTACCGTGTTGGCCAGGCTGGTCTCAAACTCCTGACCTCAGGTGATCCCACCTGCCTCAGCCTTCCAAAGTGCTGGGATTATAGGTGTGAGTCGCCACGCCCAGCCTGTGAAAAATTTCTCTAAATTACCAGTTTTTGACAACTTAAACCTCCTCTACTCATTCCCTATTAGGCCAAGTCTTCTCAACTCTGGCTTTTATAAACAACACCAAAAAAGGACAAGAGTACAAAAAAAAATCAGAATTCTTACAAAATGAACAGAAATGCTTAAAGATATAACAGGTGGCAGAACTCCCATTGGTACTCCACTGCATCAGCCTCCTACAGCTGCTCTAAAAACTACCACAAACTTGGTGGCTCAAAACAATGGGAATTTATTCCCTCATCCCTCTGGAGGCCTAAAGTCTGAAATCAAAGTGTTGGCAGGGCTGCATTCCCTCCAGAGGTTCTAGGGAAGATCCTGTTCTTTGCTTCTTCCAGCTCTGGTGGCTGAATCACTGCAATCTCAGCCTCTGTGGTCATACTGCCTTTTCCTCTTCTGATGCAAGTCTCCCCCCTGCTTCTCTCTTTTAAAGGACACATGTGTTTGCATTTATAGCCCACCCAGCCAATCTAGGATGATCTCCCCGTCTCCAGACCCTTCACTGAATCACACCTATGTGTCTTTTCCCATGTCAGGTAACGTTTAGAGATTTCTCTCCCTCCACCCATGCTAATACTTAAAAAGTTGATAATTGTGGGGCTGTTAATTTTCTACCAAGTCATTGTGTTTGCCAAATGATTGTGTCTGCCACATTCAATGGTATAGCCAGCATGTACTGACTGTGGGAGCCAGTTTTTAAATTTCAAGATTTTAGCAGGCTGGTTGTTACATTGTTGGTAGCTTGAAAGTGGCCATGGTGGGAGCCTTTATGTCATGGAAACTGGCAAATATGTATTATAAGTCATGGCTTCCCACATCCCTTCTCCCCCACCCAAGAGAGCCAGTTTACTAGGACACCACTGGTTGGCTAAATCTCCTGACCACTAGAAAACTAAACTAGAACTACATTTCATCCTGAAGAAATTACTCAAGCCCAGAGGCTTGTCTCAGGCCTATTACTTGTTTCTTTTATTTCCTTTTTTGTAGTATGTTGAAAGTAACTATGGGTATCTGTCTCCTACAACAAATTTTAGACTTCCTAGGGCAGGGCCCTATCTTTTGTGCTTTAGAATCAGCCTGCCTGGTCCATCTCCTAGCAAGAGATCAATAAATATTTGAAATGATCTCTGTAACTGGGTCTTTTTCCTTTCTGGAGGTGACACACATACTGATGCCTGGCTGCAGTAATTCTAAATATACGTATTTGCATTTCTGTCTCTTTCCTTGTTTGGAAGCATACTCGATATTTTTGCTTACTGGGTGCTCCTGATTAAAGAATTTTAGTTACTTTATGTTCAATTCTGTTAATCATTAGAAGTAAGATGTATCTGCTTCACTGGAAATCACTTATATCAAGCAATGTGTAACATGTATAGCATATAGGAGTAGCACAGTAAAAGGAGGCTGAATTGATAAAATGTCTGACCAAAGTTAGATCTATTCAACGTAAGCACGATAGAGCCGTCATGAGTATAGTTTTAAAGATAGAGTTAAATAGAAGAATTGCTTTAGAAGGGCACTGAAGGTCTATTGGAAAATTCTTTCTAATTTTTAAAATATCTACTAGGAAAAACTGATGTAAAATTTTTTTCCACTGGCATGGAGCAATTAAATTCACCTAGTAGAACCCAGCAGGTCCCAGCTTGTGTGTGGATTATCAGGTAGAATCTGGGCTGCATTTTGATTTGGCTGTTGATTGCACTGGGTTCTGGGCTGGATCATTGGATTCTGAAGTTTTGATGGAAGCAGTGAAGATGTCCTGATAAATGAAGAAACACATACGCCTGTCAGTTAATAACCTTCTTATTTCCCGAAGTGAAACAGTATGGCTATACGAATAATGGGATTTTGTTATTAACCCTTTAATTCAGATTACATACTTTTTGCCAGTTTATACATTTTACTTTTACTTTTTGTGATTTAGTGATAAAGGAATGATTGCTATAAAGGTCTAATTATCTCTTTACCCCGAAACTTATTAAGATCAAAAGAAAGAGGTAACATGGAAGTGATGGATGGTTCCATTTTTCACCCTGTCAACCAACATTGGTTAAATGCTGGCTGTGTATGAGGTACTATAAGACAGGGGTCCCCAGACCCCAGGCCGTGGATTGGTACCAACCAGTTCATGGCCTATTAGGAACCAGGCCTCTCAGCTGGAGGTGAGCTGTAGGCAAGTGAGCATGACTGCCTGAGCTTCACCTCCTGTCTGATGAGCAGCAGCATTCGATTCTCATAGGAGCACAAACCCTGCTGTGAGCCACACATGGCAGGGATCTAGGCTGCAAACTGAAAATCTAATGCCTGATGATGAGCTGAGGTGGAACAGTTTCATCCTGAAACCACCCCCTACCCTGCTGTCCATGGAAAAAGTATCTTCCACGAAACTGGTCCCTGGTGCCACAGAGGTTGGGGTCTGCTGCTGTAAGCGACAGGAAGATGACAGATGAGCTCCCTGGCCTCGGGGGGATTATAGTCTAGCACTGTGCTAACTTAAACATGGTCTGTGTACTGGCATCACGTGGGCACTTCTAGGAGCTCAGAATTTCAGTCCCTTCCCCAGACACACTCTGCATTTCAATAAGATCTCCTATGATTTTAAGTACTTAACACAATTTGCCAAAAATACTAGTTGAGGGGGATAGAAATAAATAATAACCACAGTGATCACTGGAGAGACTACAGGAAAGGTGGCAAGAACAAAGGAAGTCATAATTAAAAATATATATATTTATTTGGGCTGGGTGCTGTGGCTCATGCCTGTAATCCCTGCACTTTGGGAGGCGAAGGCGGGTGGATCACAAGGTCAGGAGTTTGAGACCACCCTGACCAACATGGTGAAACCCCCTCTCTACTAAAAATACAAAATTAGCTGGGCATAGTGGCATGTACCTGCAATCCCAGCTACTCAGGAGGCTGAGGCAAGAGAATTCCTTGAACCCGGGAGGCGGAGGTTGCAGTGAACAGAGATAGCACCATTGCACTCCAGCCTGGGCGACAGAGCAAGACTTGTCTCCAAAAAGAAGAAAAAATTATTTATTTGGAATTTTCGTTTGATCTCAGAGTAAGTTTGCCCTTGGTCGTCTTATATCAGAAGAATCTCAAAGTTGGTGCTGTTTTTAGGGTTCCTTGTCATCTGAACGCCTTAGATTGGGGACATTTTCTTGGTGAAGTTGGTACAGATGTCGCATTCTTGGTTATCGACTGCTCACCAAGCCTCTGACAGTCCATATTCTCTGTCAGTGGCAGCTTCTGTACCAGGGACATCTTTTATCCCCCTGCCCCTCAGGGAACTGAGAACAATAATCTGTCCATATTGCCCCTGTATCAAGTGATCCCATGGGGACAGTATGGCTAAGGCTTAGGATGTCAGATCTGTTGGCTCTTTTCAGACATGAAGACTCTGAATGCTGGGAGTTGGGCTGGTGGTGATATATGCATAAATGTTTGTGTTTACTCTTTGCCTTTGAAGAGAACAACACTATTAATTCCATTGAAGGCACCTATGGCATTTAAAGCCAGGGTTTCATGAAAAGTCAGTGCTTTTTCTTCTTTTAAGTATTGAAGCAGTGGTAGTTGAGGGCAACCTGAAAACGAGACCGGCTCTGAATAGGTAATTAGCTGTGTTTTGTCTCTTTCACGACTTCTTTCTTGAGTACAACTGCTTGTTTCATTCCTTGGTGGGTGGAAAGGTGGATAAAGGAAGGAGGATTTAATGTACTATGGGGAGTGTGTTTGCTGTGAGCCTGGGGGTAATACGGTTTGGTTGTTTTGTTTTTCTAGTTATAAAAATCTGGCTCATAGTATTTACTTTTGATATTGAGATAAGCTTTCATCATTCGTGTGCACAAATTACCTCATAGAAAGATTTCCATTTAAGTCTACTCTTGAATTATTCACAGGAGATGACAGTTGGAAAACCTACTGCGCCCTGTCCTAAGCTAAAGGTCCCTATGGGTTGTCTGGGTGATACATGTGGTAATCTAATGAAAGGCACACTTCACTGCTCCCAGCCCAGGCAGGGCCGCTTCGGAACGGGACACTGCTTAGAGCAGTCCGCCTCTCTGCTGTATGTGGTTTTCTTTGCACCTTTGTTTCTGTTCACATGCCTTCTGTTGATGCGCCTCACTCCCAGCCAAACCAGCCAGCCCCAGCAACTCTCACAGTCCAGCTGTGTTTTCCCATTGATTTCTGACTTCAGGGTGCTCCCTCTCTTGTTCTCTTTCCTAGGTTTCACAGGGCAGGCAAGCTACACATGGAAATGAAAAGTCACAGTGCTCATTGGTGGCCTGTGAGGCCAAAAAACTGATGGCACTTGAAATTAGTTCCTATTTTTGGCTGGCATTTTACACAGATGGCGAGTAGAGCAATTATATGCCTGATTGCATTGAGAGGTTTGTCTAATCCCATATCCTGTCCTCTTTAACACTTTTATTAAGTCTCAAACTTTCATTTATGATGAACTCCTTTTTAAGGATGCCAGTATATGCTGAAACATAAAACATTGTGTCTTATGGCAAGAACCTTCCAATCATATTCAGTCTATTCCTTTGACTCTTGGTAGAAGCATAAATAAATCTTTGCAAATTAATGGGCATTTGACTTAGGAATTCCCAAAGGAGATGATTCTAGAACTTCCTTTAGTAATTTATTCTGGTACCTCCAGTTTTTATAGTTAACTTTTCCTTAACGTATTACTTAAATTGTTTCTGAAATATATAGAGTAAGATAGAGCAATTTCTTGTCCCTTTGTTAGCAGTGATGGTAAGTGACCCTCAAGTGCGGAGGCCTTAATAAAAAAGACACGATCGATCATAAACCTGGTAAAGATCTGCCTGGGGGTCATTACGCAGGGTCTGCTCCTCCAGCCATTTCAACCCTGGGGCTTCCATCCAGCTGGTGAAGGACAGGGGTGCTGGCCAAAGGCAGCTGCGACAAAGCCCTTCCACCGAGGCTCTGCCTTTTATTCTGTGAGCCCTCATTAACTCCCACTAAACATGTAATTTAAACAAGCCTGTTTATGTGATTCCTAATGCCTGAATCTCAGCAGTGGCAAAGTGGTAGGAAGGGAGCAGTTATTGGCACATGTGATGACAGCAGAAGTTTGAATTTGACAGCCTGACAGTGAGAGGGGGAGGGGCAGCCCAGCGCGGTTAGGAAGGCGGATAAAATCTGTTCAGCACGTCTGTCTCATATGGGGGACAAGGCAGTCTAGTGTAGATTTTCATAGGGAAAAATGATTACACTAAGATATTTTTATTACTTTGAAGATTATAGCTGAAGTTATTTTTAAAAACATTACTGTAAAAGTGGGGTTTTCAGTTGGGGAGTGGTGGCTCATGCCTGTAATCCCAGCACTTTGGGAGGCTGATGCGGGCAGGTCCCTGATGTCAGGAATTCGAGACCAGCCTGGTCAGCATGGTGAAACTCTGTCTCTACTTAAAATACAAAAATTAGCCAGGTGTGTAGGCGCACGCCTGTAATCCCAGCTACTTGGGAGGCTGAGGCAAGAGAATTGCTTGAACCCGGGAGGCGGAGGTTGCAGTGAGCCGAGATCGTGCCACTGCACTCCAGCCTGGGTAACAGAGTGAGACTCCATCCCCTGCAAAAAATTAAATTAAAAAAAATAAAAGTAGGGATTGGCCATGGCAGGGTTATTGTGAAGATTAGGAATAATATACAGGAAGCACAAAGCAGCCTTGGCCCTGCTGCTGGGAGGGGCTGATTTGTATGGCTCTTGGGTCGATAGTCCATATAACTAAAATGTGGGGTTCGTCGTGGTTGCTAAATAAATATAGCTTGAGAGAATATAGTAGCTTCTTAAGAAGCCCACTTAGGATGTTCTAAGCTAAATAGAGTATATATCTAACATGCATAGTTAAAAATTTAAATATTTCCTGCAAAGTTGATTTAAATCATTATATTCTCTCTTGACCAACAGGAACTCTGATCCAGTGGTAAAAGTAGTTAATTTATTTGACTTTCTTAGATAAATGAAGATTTAATAATCAAGGCCCAATATAAGAGAAATGTGGACTAGCTAGTAGACAGAGAATTGATTATTATGCAAACGTATCCTTGGGTCCTATGATTTGTAGGTGCACAGTTTCTGGAAATCTGGCATGAGTGAGCACTTACTTGGAGGGGAGAGTCATGAGTCTAGTCCCTGAATGGACTAGTTATTTTTGGTTGCTGGGTGGGGAAATGTTCCTTTAGCTGCTCCTATTTATCCTTTAGCCACTCCTGTTAACCCTTCCCTTGATGTGTGTAGGGTTGGGAGCACTGGAGGAAAACACACCAGTTACTAATGACACCAGTTCATCTTTGCTGCTGTGTGAGGGTGAGTTGAGGAAAGCACTCAACAGCACTTCTGGTAAATAAAGAACACCACTTGGGCTGGGTGTGGTGGCTCACACCTGTAATCCCAGCACTTTGGGAGGCCAGGGTGGGCGGATCACCTCAGGAGTTTGAGACCAGCCTGACCAATATGGAGAAACCCCATCTCTACTAAAAATACAAAATTAGCCAGGTGTGGTGGCGCATGCGTGTAATCCCAGGTACTCGGGAGGCTGAGGCAGGAGAATGGCTTAAACCTGGAAGGTGGAGGTTGCGGTGAGCCCAGATCATGTCGTTGCACTCCAGTCTGGGCAACAAGAGCAAAACTCCATCCCCCCACCTCAAAAAAAAAAAGATCAGCACAAGTTTTGAGCATATATATAATTTTTTAATTTTTATTTTTAGTGCAGTGCTGCAACCACAGCTCACTGAAGTCTCAATTTCTTGGGCTCAAGTGATCCTCCTACCTCAGCCTCCTGAGTAACTGGGACCACAGGCAAGTGCCAGCATGCCTGGCTATTTTTTAAAAAAATTTTTTGGTATTATTTGTAGACACAGGATTATGCCGTGTTTCCCAGGCTGGGCTTCAACTCCTGAGCTCAAGCAATTCACCTACCTTGGCCTCCCAAAATGCTGGGATTACACAGGTAAACCAGCATGCCCAGCCAGATGTTTTTAAATTAAAAATGCAGCCACAGATTGTAGAGAGTAGGGAGAAGAGAGTTGTGTTCATTGTTTGGGTTCCATGGATCCTTTGAATGAGCACAGATGTGTGTCTGGGGGTCTCATGAACCAATGAAATGGTAAGCAGCATTTGGGGCATTTATGGATTTTTCTGGTGAGATGGTCTTTTTTTTTTACTTTTCCTTGTATATTTTGAGACTCTTCTTTCTTTTCTACTCAGAAAGAATAGAGCGGATGTTTGATGTTAGTCACTGGTTTTATACATAAATATTTTACCTTTGCCTTCACAATGGTAGTCAATGTAGAGATATGATTCTGATTAATAACTGAAACAGGCCCAGAGCATTTGGTGATATATCAAGCATCCCTGGTAAGTGTGTGAATCTCTGATCCCAGTGGTGTCTGATGCAGCCTGGTCCTCATGACTGACTCCTCTGTGTGACATTGGGTATGAACATACTTGCTCTGGGTCTGGCTTCCCTGTCTGAAAATCAAGGAGTTTAAACTACATACTCTCGAGAACGCTTTTAGCTTTTAAACCTAGGCTGCTGTGTAGCTTCTCCCTTAGTAGTACCTGTTCTCTGTCATTATTTACCTGGTGTAATATGAACTGCCCATCCTAGGAACACTTTGTAGAACTTCTGGCTTTCTTCTACAAATGTTCCTGTCCCTGTAAGCTTGTAGAGCCTGTTCGTAAAATCTCAGTAAATTGGAGTAGATGTACGATGCAAAATCCTGGTTTTGAAATTTTTAATCAAAGTTTACTTTCTATTGCCGTTTGTTAGTTTTAATGTATTTGATCGATGCTGAGGGAAGCGAAGTGCTGTGGACCTACTCTACTTGTTGCTTATTTGCCTTACTCCAAATAACACTTGGGGGAAGGAGATGCTGACCCAAGTCTCTGTGATGGAAAGTTGCAGGGACTTTTAACACCCCTAGGACCATGGAATTGCAGTAAGTTAGCCTTGGGTGAAATGCTACACCCAAATGCATTGCAAGTTGTAGCTCTAGAGAGTTTGCAGAGGAGGCTCAGGGCTAGAGCCTGTGGCTAACTGCCACTAGCATAGCTCTCTGATGACTCTTTGTGATAGGGTGATCATTTGAGGCTGGAGAGGATTGAGACTGGGAGCCAAGGGGCTCCCAGTGACAGGGGCAGAGGAGAATCCTCAGCGCCACACTCTGGCTGCTGGTGACAGGCAGGAGTGGCAATAACAGGTACAATAATGGCTCAAGTTTCACCTTTGCTGGTGGAAGCTGGGAGTGAATAGCTGGATCAGTTATATTCTCTTTGGAAGTACATTTCCTTAAATGATGGACGTTCCTAAATCCATCTAGGAATGTTGGATGTATTTAAATATACTGTATTAAGCCCCCTCTCAAATTTGCACGTTCAGAGCTATGGTCTGATAACTAATAATCAAGTTCTTTTTCTTTATGCCTAGAAGTCTGTATTCTGCACAGACTTGCATACCCCGAGCTGCGCTAAAGTTCGGAAGTTTGAGCTGCCACTAAAGTATTGACTGCGGAGAGGCGGGGTTTTCTGTCTCCAATGAGGTGCCTTTGGTGTCGGGAAAGCCTATCATCTTTCGAAGGAGTGTTTGCTCCGTAATCCAAGCAATAGCCACGCAGCCGGTTTTATTGTTTGCATAGTCTTGCGCTCTGAGCGAGCGCTTCCCAGACGGGAAGGAGGGCAAGTGGGCCGTTTATGATTCTGCCCTGTGCTGGGGCGAGTGAGCTGAGCTCTTTGATTTCTCCCAAGTAACAGTGTGGGTGAACTGTAAACTGGGTGCCTGGCTTGACCCTGAATCTTTTTCTCTAGGGTGAGGAGTGACTTCTTTCTGCAACCGACAGCTGGCTTTCTGCCCTGGTGGGGAAAGATGCCCGGGAGAGGAGTAGGATTACAATTTGGGATGCTAGAGACCCACCAAGGAGTCGGAGTGCCTTGGCTTTGTGTTTTGCAAAGTCCTGACAAGTGTTCCTGAAATGAACACCCTGCTTCGGTTTTTAAATTATACTTTTATTAATCTATTATTTTTTGGCCGTGGATATCGCTGATCTAGAAACGGAGTCCACAGTGTGGCTAGGGTAAAACATTTGTCTTTTCTTTCTTAACCCCTCCTTTTCCCTTTCTTTGTAATTGGGTGACACAGAAGCCGTCTTTTTGGATAATGCCATGCCTGACTGTCAATGTTGTCTAAGTGAGAAGTAGCAGGCGCCTGGAGAGGACCTGGGCCAATGTGAAAGACCCATCGTTTTCTTTGCTGGGCTGTTCTTTGTCTCTAGTCGATTTTGAAAAGAAGATGAAAAAGGAAGGCTCTTCAGGTTCCTTCAGACTCAAGCCGAATGCAGGTTCTCTCTCACGTGCTGTGAGTTGGATAAATTTCTCCTCCTTGTCCAGGCAGACAAAGAGGTGGTTTCGCAGTGATGGAGAGCTCTCGGTTTGTGGGCAGCAGGTGGAAGTGGATGACGAAAACTGGATATACAGAGCCCAGCCCAGAAAAGGTGACTTGATTTTTAAAAAATTTAAACGTTTGAAAAAGTTTGTTATGTAGAATTCTTTGTTTCTATCACTTCTCCTTCATGATTTTTGCCCCCTATTCGGAGTTTCTTTTGAAATGTCTGTTTTTGTATTGGAATTCTGTGCCATTTGTTTACATGTCTAGAATAAAAATGCTCTTCCAACTAGATTCAGCTTGAGCTTGTATCTTGTATCTTTCAAAGAAGGATAAAGTAGCTGTTATTTGTTCTCAGCGGTCTCCCTCCTTCCATCAGAGCCACATGCTCATGTGACTTGTGAAAAGTTCAATGATAAACCACCACCCTAGAGAGAATCTTCTGCCCTTATAGCAATCGGGGGCTAGAACATGGAGCTCTTGTGAAACTGCACTGAGAAAACTTTGGGAATCATAGACAGTCTTCTTGCATCTTTCTTCTAAGATTGATGCTTGAATTAAACCAGTGTTGGGCTGTGACATCAAGGAAAATAAACACGAAAGGGGCTTAACCTGATATGTTGGTCTCAATGAGTTTTTGAATTTTTTTTCTCCTTTCCTTCTTTTAACCAGAGTTTTTAGATTTCTATCAAGTTTCTTTCAGACCGATGTTGGCTCTCTTCTCAGGATTAGCATGTTTTGCCTCCAAGATGGAAAAAAAAAAAAAAAAAAAAAACCAAAAACAGTCCTGCTGGGAGAGAGGGAAACAGTTCAATATTTCTTAACACACCCCTATTTTTGTATTTAGAATTTCTGAGTTCTTCCTCTTTGTGTGTGTAGGGACTGAATTGTTAAGCTCTAAAATGGTTTCTCCATTCAGTGCAATGGGCAAAGCCCAGTAGGGGGAGTGCTATTTAAGTATCACAAAGGAACCAAGTGCAGACATTCCTTGTGATTGTGTTTTCCCTGTTTATCACATTCTTCCCCCTGCCAAGAGAAATCTTGCTGGAGTCTTCCAGGGACCTGTGCTCCCCCTGTTTTGGGAAGCACAACTACTGAAACAGCGAATCAACTAAGTTAAATATGTGCTTATGAGTACAGTAATTATATCGCACAGGCTGAGCGTTAATGCAGCCTTTCTTCAGGGTGAATGTGTGTAAACTATTTGTTCTTGTCTATTAACTATGGCACAAGAAGGACTCGTTAATAATCTTTGAAGATATCAGTTGTTTATGGTATCAACAAGGTGATCAACAATGACCCACTGATTCTGAGCTTTAAAATGTGAGTTTTCAGTTCAAATGCTGTGTAATTGCCAGGCTTAGAAAAGGCATTTGTGCTTTCTGGCTGGAGTTATATAGTTTAGTAAGTCCATGAACTTTACTTTTCTAAATCAGGAATAAGCTGTGGTTTTGGTAAATGATTGGGTTGTAATGTTTGGAACAAAAATGTTTGAAGGGTGGATACAGTAGTGCTGTGGTCGCAAGAGGGTATAGTTTTGATTCCTTTGGACTTTGCTGAAGGTTGCTTTTTAGGACTTGTTTGACTTTGAGTTAACCACTGTCAAGTTTCTGTTAAAGATTGTGTACATGACAGCATAAGGCTGTAGGATTTCTACTATAGAGGCTTCATCTGAATTAACATTAAAGGAAAAGAGACTGAATTTGTGTGTATTAGTTTTAGTTGGGAAATAAAGCAAATACTGTACACGTGACTTGTGGAAAATAAAGAAGTCATTGTAAAGGACAGGGTTGACTTGTGAAGGGGAGGACTTGCTTATGTAACAATACAAAAGATTGTGCCCCTTATCCCTTAATGGAATAGGGGGATACAGTAGCTTCATGAAGATAAATGGAAGTGTAATACAGGGTGTAAGTTTATGTGTTTTTTGAAATAATTAGGCATGAATAATATGATTTTTGACATATGGTGTCAGAGAGAGTCCTTAAAAGCTGCTTATACATCAAAATTCATGGCATTATATTCTGTTTTCACATTTGACTTACAAAAGAAAATTGGCTTCCAACTGACATCTTGTCTCAGGGGCATGTTATAACAGTTGATCTTTATTCCACAACGTTCCTTCCTTTGGAGAAATACAGAAGTGACATTTGTTTATGCGAGCAGATCAAAAGAGGAAAAGTCTTCAAGAAAAATTATGCAGGAACGAAGTTTTTTCTTAGAAGCGTCAAATAAGCTGAAACTCTAGCAAGGATTATTCAGTCAGTAATGAGAATGCCCAATGGCCATGTTAGGAGTTGGTTGCAAATAAATATGCACTGGAAGACACACTGTTGTGATGGCAATGTGTAGCATCTTTTCTGTTTCTCTGCTTAGGTCACACACAGCCTAATCCACCTTCCTTTCAGTTTACTCTGCAACCCCCTAACTTACATTAACATTTTTTCATTTACACAGATTGCCAAAAACCACACACACACACACACACACACACACACACACACACACACAACACACAAGCATCATGTAGTGACAGCTAGAGGTAGGGCAACTGTAGCTTAACAAACCGGCCTTACATCAGCGGCTCCCCTGTGGGATCTCTGGTTGGTGAGAGTCCGGTTCTGCAGCTCCTGGCATTCTCCCTCCCCCTCCAGCAGCTGTTGAGAGGCCACACTGCTTGCCTTTTCCCTGCCCGCACTCTCCAGGTATTGCTTTGCCTCATTAGCCTGCTGAGCTCCCCACCATCAGTGTGGATAGTGTGTTGTATGACACACGTTCACTTTCTGAAACAGAAGGTCTCTTAATAGGGAATTTCTATGCTGGATTGTTACCGGGAGCATCAAAATAAAGTTTTTAAGTGGTTATATGGATATCTTTCAGTACAACAAACCCATGCTTTATGATTTAATATCAAGAAACTAAGGATAAAATTATAGTGCTTGAGATTTTCTTTTGAGAATCTTTTTATAATATTAGAAGCTACTAGTATGCATTTTTCTAATTAGACTACTGTTTCTAAGCTTAAAAAGTAATTACAAGATGCATATTGATAGATCCAAAGCAGTTACCAGTAAGCATCTTTAGGTTTTCCTTTGTATGTATGTTTGACAGCACACTACAAGTTTCAAAACTCTCTCATATACCCGTTTGTACTCAGAGAGCTAAAAATGAATTGGGTAACAGCAATGATCAAGTCATATTCTTAGTATGGTATGACCCACTACAGTAGTAGATGATGTTTTGACTTAATTAGCCATACAAATCAAGGGTGTGAATCAGTATCTTCTTTATAGTGAAAAGGTAGAATGCAGTGGTAGATAAGACAATATGTAACTTTTCACATGAAGTTGTGAGAGCATTTATTGGTGAAATTGTTACTGAATACTATGTATAGGATACAAAGAAAGCTAGCCCTCAGGTCCTGAAGTCATGGAGTTCATGCTTAAATGGAGAAGTGGATAAGACATCTAAAGGGGGAGTGTAAAGAGAAAATGCAGGATAATTGTGAAAAAGTGCAGCACGGTGACCTAGATGAGAAGGTCCAGATAAAGGGACTTAATCTGGAACATTTTCATGTTTTGCATGGTCTTCTGATTGTTAGCATTGAACGGAACAAGATTTAATGAGTACCTGCTTCTTTTCTAGCACTGTGGAAGGTCCTTGAGGAAAACTCATGACTATTAGTGTTTGTTCTGTGCCTCCCCCTTACTTGCTCACTCAAATAAAACTAAAAGAGGTGGAATCATAACAGGGTGTCTGTCCTCTCACTGAGCAGAGCTTGTTTTGTTGTATCCCCCAGCTCTCCATTTAGCTGGGCAGAGCGTGATTGATGATCCTGGTATTGGCAGGTCAGCAGATAGGGAGGGTAATTGACATGCAAAGCCTTGTTTTAAACAATGTTTCATCCTTTCCTTCTGGACTTTATCATACAGACTAGTAACATTACCAGCTTTGCATTATTTGAACGTCAGTGCCCTCCCTTCTCAGCCACTACAAAAATGGCCAGAGAATGGCCATACTAGGTATCAAGGGTAATGAATAATCCATATACTAGATAATCAATTTTTGAGTGTGGGAGTTAGATCTATTTAAAGTAATTTCATCCCAATTTTTCTCCTTACAAAATAGTTGCAGAAAGCAGGATCCTTGTGCATAATTAGATTACCAATGATCAGATATTACAATGGAGAAAAATGACATGAAAGACCAAAAGCAGCTAGGTCAAAACTCAAGATCCTGTTTCCATGTAAATAGCTGTGATTTATTTCTCATAATAAAATCCTTAAAATGGAATTTAGGCATAGCTTCCTGGGCCAGGCGTGGCGGCTCATACTTATCATCTCAACACTTTGAGAGGCGAGGTGGGAATATCGCTTGAGTCTAGGAGTTCACGACCAGCCTGGGGAACACGACAAAACCTCATCTCTACAAAAACAGAAAAAGTAGTCAAGTGTGGTGCTGTGCATCTGTAGTTCCAGCTACTCAGGAGGCTGAGTTGGTAGGATTGCTTGAGCCCGGGAGGTTGAGTTTGCAGTGAGCCAAGATCATACCACTGCACTCCAGTCTGGGTAACAGAGCAAGACTAGGTCTCAAAACCAAACAAACATAAAGACTAGATCTCAAACCAAAAAAACCTCCCTAAAAATAGCTTCTTTATGGCATTAGGAAAACCTAAGAAATATTGACAAATGTTGTCAAGTGGCATCACAAATTTAAGAGTGAAACAAGATTAGTAAGTTTTATTTATTCTGAGGGTTACTACATATATCAGGAAAATAGCCAAATACAGTGTATATCAGTGTCTTAACAAAAGAGATCAGTGAATGTCATGTTTTTCCTCTTACTTCCTACTGAAGTTGAATTCTGTGAAAGAGACACACAGTGAGTGTCGCTTAATATTTTATCTGGTCCATTGAGACTGCCCTTTATTGACCTTTGATTATTATTATTTTTTCTTCTGAAGTGGGGACTCTCTGTTGTCTCGCTGCCTTGCTTTATTGTAAAATGTCTTTATTTGCCAATTAAATTGTTGAAGTTCTGTTTAAATGAAGTTTTATGTAGTAGTCTTCCTTTTTTAGTTTAAAAACTTTGTAGGTTTGTTTTGAGAAGAAACACTTAAATTATGGAAATATATATATATTTTAAATTACGAAAACTGTCTTAAGAGTGATAAAAGAAGCAAGTTATTGTCAGGGCTTGGGTTTGTAAGTGAGTAACCTGTGTTCTTTTCCATTGCAATGCCATTGCTAAGTTACGAAAACCTTCTTTGAAATTGATCTTTACAAACAGTTTACTTTTAATAATTTTAAAAGATCCTGCACATTATTGAGGGTTAATTTTTATGTCTCTTGCAATTATTATAAAATATATTTCCATGTAATTTCAGAGTTTTTTGGTGTAACTATAACATGTTCTGTCAAATTACAGGGATTTGTTTGCCTTTTTTAGAGATAGGGTCTAGCTTTGTTGCCCAGGCTGGAGTGCAGTAGCACAATCATAGCTTCATGTGACCTTGAACTCCTGGGCTCAAGGGATCCTCCCCATTCAGCCTCCTGAGTAGCTGGGACTACAGGCACAGGCTGCCATGCCTATCTAATAAAATATGTTATGTTATGTTGCTGTTTTTGTAGAGATGGGGTCTCTCTCTTTGCCCAGTCTGATCTTGAACATCTGGCCTCAAGTGATCTTCCTGCCTTGGCCTCCCAAAATGCTGGCATTACAAGCCTGAGCCACCATGCTTGGTCTAGAGTTTCTTTGAAAACTACAATATTTTCTGTCAAATACTTCAGTTTATCTCCTAAAGGTATGCTGTGTTTGCACCTAGAGGTCTGTGCTCATAGAGTTTAGGCCCTCATCAGCTCTTATTTGGACTTCTGAATGGTCTTCTGTCCTCTCTTGCTGTCTCCACTCTTGTTCTCTTGATCCATCCTTGAGTCCACACTGTTTCCAGAGTGATCTTCCTAAAATACAAACACTGGCTGGGCCCAGTGGCTCAAGCCTATAATTTCAGCACTTTGGGAGGCCAAGGTGGGTGGAGCATTTGAGCTCAGGAGTTCAAGACCAGCCTGGCCAACATGGTGAAATGCTGTCTCTACTAAAATACAAAAATTAGTTAGGTGTGCTGGTGCACACCGGTAATCCCAGCTACTTGGGACGCTGAGGCATGAGAATTGCTTGAACCTGGGAGGCAGAGGTTGCAGTGAGCAGAGATTGTGCCACTTCACTCTAGCCTGGGTGACACAGCAAGACTCTGTCTTAAGAAAAAAAACCCCAAAATCAGAAAAACCCACAAAAACCCCAAAACAACTGGATCACCTTTCTGTAGCTCCTCATTGCCTACAGAATGAAGCCCACCACTTAACATGGCGTGAAACCTTATGAGATCTGCCTCCTTCCTCTCCCCTGCAGAAATAGCGTACAGACTTACTGCTTTTTCACAACTCCAGAAACTTGCACCTCTCGTTCCCCTCTTATTCCCTGTGCCAGGTGCTGTAGTCGCCTCCCCTGCCTGTAAGCCTCCTACTTATCCTTCTGTACTGCTTTAAAACTCTGTGAAGTCCTCTCTAACATCCTCAGGCAGAGCTGATTGCTCTTGTTTCTGTTATTTCTCTGCCTTCTTCATTTCTCTCTAATTGTGTTTATTGTACACTGGATTATCCTTACTTGTTTACTTGTCTGTGTCTTGAACTAGACTAGACTGACCTGTTTTAGGACAGAGACCCAATCTTATCTTTATTTCCAAGGCTAAGTGCTTAATAAATGGTTGCTCAATGGATGAACTTAACTCATCTGGGACTCAGTTAAATAGTGCTGTGTGCACAGGCTAATGTGCTAAGCAAATACTTTCTCAATTTGGCTTAGCCTGGCTAATTTTTGTATTTTTAGTAGAGATGGGTTTCACTAGGTTGGCCAGGTTGGTCTCGAGCTCTTGGCCTCAAGTGAGCCACCTGCCTCAGCCTCCCAAAGTGCTTGGATTACAGGCTTGAGCTACTGCGCCCAGCCTGTTTTTGTGTTTTGGGAAGACCACTCTAGAAACAGTGTAGACTCAAGGATAGCTCAAAAGGGGAACAAGCGTGAAGACAGCGAAGAAGGACAGAAGACCATTCAGAAGTCCAAGTTATAGGTAGCACTTATGCTTATTACCAGTGCTGTCATCTCTGGACTTTTTTGAGTGTAATAAAAGAGAGGGTACCATCTGTGGGAACATAATTTCGATGGCATACTTTTGGTGTTTTCTGTTGCTCCACTCAAACTGTGTACATATCAAGCACTTTGTATAATAAAAAAAAAATTGGTCATGGCTGTTTTGACCAATTAGTAAAGTTGGCTTTGGTAAACAGAGAGCAGACATGGAGTGAACGATGCCAAGCCTGATAAGGAGAGGCTCCGTGGTGCTATTGCAATCTTTTCTTAACTGGTTTCCCTGCTTTCACGTTTGTACACAATGCTCCCCTCCCCATGGATTGGGCTGATCTTAACCCAGCAGCCTCAGGGATCCTGCTAAACCTCAAGCAGAAGTCAAGCTAACATCACTGATTGAAACCCCTTAGGTGCTTTCCTTCTCCAGTTAGTTGAATAGTTAAGCCTTGACAGTGCTCCCTAAAGCCCTATACATCCTGCTTCCCTCACCCCTTTGCCTTCTCTTGCTTCCTGCTCACTCACTCCTCCACAGCCACACTAGCCACACTGTAAAATGGGCTAATACTTATTCATCATATATATCAGTAGCAGGTACAGTTTATTCATTGAATAAATGAATGTTTGTTTTATAGATATGCTGTAAGCCTACAAATTCAATCTATTGTATTTAATGATACTGGCCACTGGATTGATAATCTCTTCACTATCAGTCAATTGAGTCAAAAAATGTCTTTATCCTAGTGTAGACTATACTATTATGTAGAATTTCCAGTTGTACAAGTGTCTTTGGAGTGCTTGTATAACCTAGGCAGCTCAAGTAGAACCTATCACTGCCTTTACATAATCCTTCAAGGAATTTGTATCTCAGTGTTACATCAAATCCTGAAATGATTAAAATACTAAATTGAAAGTCATGTCTGAATCAGTGACCTACCCATTAGCTTAACAATAGCTAATATACAGTGAGTGTTTGCCATGGCTAGGCACTATTATTAACACTTTACATGACTTAATCATTTAATAAACATAGTCTGGACATCATAAGTGACCAATATAAAAATAATAGATGGTTTGGTAAGGAAGGGTCAGATCATTAGAGAGAATTGAAAACTAGGCAGAGAAACAGATGTGGGGAGACAGGGAACCAAGTGTAATTCTTCAGAAGGAGAAATGACATTGAAAGCACCTAGGGTGTTTTGGCGTCAAGGACTTAATAACTTTTGATTTAAGGGCACATACTGTGCTTTGAGAATATTTGAGTATGTGCTGTATATTTCTCCTAGATTTGAAGCTCTTTGAAGACTAGCCTGTGTCTTTATCAAGTGCCTTGCACTTTGCCGATAGTACGTAAATACCTGTTGCGAGTACTCGGTCGAAGCTGTGTTGGAGGGAACCTGCTCTGGTTATGGCAGGCAGAAGGGACTGGAGCATTAGGGACTAGAACCAGCTCATCTAGGGTCTGCTGTAGCTGAGAAAAGACAAAGTCTGGCTGAAGGGATTATATAGGCACATGAGGAAAAGTAATAATGAAACCACAGATTTTCATATTAGGCTACGTTTGTGTGTGTGTGTGTGAGAGACAGATTCTTACTCTGTCCCCCAGGCTATAGTGCAGTGGTGCCATCTTGGCTTACTGCGTCCTCCGCCTCTAGGGTTCAAACAATTCTCATGCTTCAACCTCCCCCAGTTGGGGATGCCACCATGCCCAACTAATTTTTGTTGTTGTTGTAGTATTTTTAGTAGAGAGAGGATTTCACCATGTTGGCCAGCCTGGTCTCAAACTCCTGACCTCAGATGATCCACCGGCCTCAGCCTTCCAAAGTGCTGGGACTACAGGCATGAGTCACCATGCCTGGCCATGTTAGAGTATCTTTATTAAGAGAAGTCACATATTTTCATAATTATTTGTTCCCTTAGCAACAGCATCTGCAATTTTTTTCCAATGTATAGTTACACATTTTCTAGCTTTGTGAACTATGGGTAGTCTTTACCTTATATTTCTAATCTTCTAATTAAAGATTATATTTATGGCAATCACTGCCTTAATAAATGTGATTGGAAAATTTACATATAATCAACATACACACTGTTCATGTACATAAATATGTGTGGTGTGAGGCTGGGGATGCCTGAAGCTGGTTGAGTGATGTAGCTGTGGTCCGCCCCTCTTGAGGCCATAACATATCTCTGTTCCATTCTCTGTTCCATTGAATTCAGCATCTCCGAGATTCTCTATCAGTTAATTGCTGACATTTGATGACTGACTAGTAGTTATCATAGACATTAAACCAACAATTATTCATTTAGTTTTTGATAAAACTTGTTACTGTGCTGGCTGCATCACACTTTGGATATTTAGGCCATAAGAGAAATGGTAAATGTGTGCTTAGGCAAGCGATTGTCTGAGACCATCTTCCCCCTGGGGTTGTGGGGGAAGGAATTGTTCGCCAAGTCTCCCAGCCAGTGCTTCCCCTACCAATGCCATCATTTGCTGGGCTCATTTCTAGTGTTTGGGTGCATGCTTGGGTATGCGCTTCACATGCTGGGCACATCATGGGTTCTCGTGTTTGGAGAGTCTTCTGAGTAAGTCACACTGAGTAAGTCACACTGAGTGACTTAGTGTACACAACTGCATACAAACTACATATGCACAACTGCAAACAACGACTCAGTGTGCACAACTGCATACACTTGATGTAAAGCAACCTTCTGAGTAAGTCACACTGAGGGAGTGACTCTTTCCCAGAGTCAATGTGAAAATAGCTTGAATTGTGAGGTTACTGGGAGCAACCTGGCCCACCGGGCATTTCCGAGAGCAGGTGCTCATTAGGGTTGGTGGAAGGAAGAGGGACTTGACTCTACTCTCCCATTTTCTTGCTCTCTTATTTTTGAAAAAGACTGTATTGGGAGTGGTAATGAATGGAAGAAGGTGGCAGTAAACTGGAGGGAAGAGGAGGGCATAAGCCATAGGGAAAGAAGAAATTACGACTCCCGTATGGATCCGGTTCCACACAGTCCTCCCCCACCCCCCCCCTCCCCCGCTTTGCTAAGACTTTTTGGATGTCATCCCCTAAGTAATTGTGGTTTGTGGGAGCTTGGTCAAATTTCTGAATATGCTGCTTGCATTGCTAATTGTACACTTGTAGTATTATAGGTTTATTTGTTTTTATGTTTTTAAGACTGCTTAATAAGTTTTTGTACATCATCGAAAAAGGTATAGAACAAGGATAAAGGCTTATCTATTCACTGGTTAAAATAATTTTATGGTACATGTAAATTGTCAGGTTTGGGCTTGATATATGTTTAGCTTTCCTGACGGAAAACTCACAAGTATTAATAAGAGCCACAGGCAGTTGAGATTTCCTTAAACAGTATCACTTGAGTTTTGTGTTTTCCATAAACTTGAAAAGAGAACATGAGAATAAGTATATTTTATTGTCAGTACAGTTCCCTTGCCTCTATTCCCTAAGCTTCTCTTTCACTTTGTAACTAGAAACGCCTCAGCTAAAGTAGAAACTTGGTATCTGTTGTTTCTGGATTGCCTTCTGAGATAAACCAGCATTCCTACCTGAACACAGGTGGGTATTGCTTTAGTCTTGATTGGTTGGGGATTCTTTTACAAAGCAGACACCAGGCAATTTGTGAATTTACCTTGTGGGTGGTTGTGGCTATGCTTGGTTTGGTTGCTGTGATCATCTTTCCTGGTAGTTATTTATTTACATGATTTTTTTCACCAGCAGAAAGTACATAGAATGCTTTGACTTCCTGGAAAAAGAACTTTGATTTCTACGTTAAAGTGATTTCATTGCTGGGTTCTTCAACACACTCTATTCCCATTATAAAAAGATGTTTTGAATATTTTTTTCCTTGCTAGCTTCCCAAGTCCAGTTCTTTGTCCTTAAGTATGCATGCCTGAGAATTGTCGGGTCATGAGGATCTTAGCTCTGTTCCATTTGCAAGCCACTTTTGAGCCATCGTGTCTCATTTGTGTGCTATTGATGCTTTATGAAGCTGGCGAGTTCGGGCTTCTCTCCTTCGACATTCCTCTGGATCAGCAGACCTTGGTTACATCCCCACTCTGGAGAATGTGTGGGTTTATTCAGCGGATCTGTGTTCTTATGTCACTGTAGCCAGGGGAAGGTTATGCCACTGACTTTAGAAATCTTGAAGGTTATGTTTCAACTCCAACTAATTAAGGTTTGAACAAAATCCAATTAGTAAATTATTCTCTAGTTTCTGAGAAAGTTGAGCTGGTGTTCTCTAGAATAAGTGTTTGTTTCAAGTGAGGGAAAGAATCTTCTACAGGAACTATGACGTGAATGTTTTGGGGTTTTCTGTGCCTGAAAAGTTTAATTATAGTTTATTTTTTAAGTCAGAGAGTTTAAAAAGTTTTGTTTGTGTCCAAAGTAATAAATACACTTTACATTGGTTCCCAGGCCGCACATGACATCTGTGCACAGCATGCATACATGGAATAGCTTTGTGAAGTGATTTACCTTTTCTGCGTGTCTACATATGATATTCTATTTTCTCTGTTTATTCTATTCTGTGTTATCAAACATAAAATGTCAGCCCTAACTTACTACTTGATTTTATGACCCTCAAAAATGGTGCTTTCAGTAGACTTCGCTTCCTTCAGTAGGGTGTTATTATGCATGTGTATCACGTAGTTTCTTTTCTCAATATGTAGAAGTTACAAGCTATGATGGAATTTCTGTGGATAGTCCACTGTTGTCTTGGTGTTGGAGTAAGGCTGGCATACCAGGAGTACTTTGAGAAACAGTGCAGAGTAGTGGTGCCTCTCAGAAAACCGTCTAGTCCAAAACCCAGCTTGTGACTCAGAGCCACCTATGCATTCATCCACCATAGGAAGTCCTTTTCTGAGTTCCCCTCTGCACCCCTAGTCCAGGACCCTGTTGGTATATAAGCCTTGAAAATTGGCAGCAGGACCGAGTGATTTCCAACGGGAGCCTGGCTGCCTGCTGCAGGGCAGTGTGGAAGAGCCTGCTAATGCACTCAGGCTGATTCCCTGCACCTGCTGACTGGCCCTAGGGAAAGCCCATGAATAGCAGTGTCTGGCCAGTTTCTGCCCTGGTCCTGTAGATTTCTCTGTCATTATGCTTACCAGCCTACTGTCCTTCCCCTGTAGGGGAAAATTAGTTGTGAAGTGTAGTCCAAAACTTCAATTTCAAATTGTTGGACTCTAGCCTGTATGTGTCAGAGAACCTATTTCTGAACTGGAAAACAAAAGCAGTGTTTTGGTGGTTTTCTTTTTCTTTCTTTCTTTGTTGTTGTTGTTGTTTGTTTGTTTTTAAGAGATAGAGTCTCCCTCTATCGTCCAGGCAGGAGTGCAGTGGTGCAATCATAGGTCACTGTAACTTTGAATTCTTGAGCTTAAGGAATTCTCCTGCCTCAGCCTCCCAAGTAGCTGGGACTAGAGGGGCTTGCCACCATGCCTGACGGATTTATTTTATTTCGTGTGTTGTGGAGAAGGGTTCTTGCCGTGTTGCCAAGCTGGTCTTCACTCTTAGCCTCAAGTGATACTCCCACTTCCGCCTCCCAAAGTGCTGGGAATATAGGCGTGAAGCACTGCCTGGCCACAGTGTTTTCTTTCAAACAGTTATTGTAGAAAGCTGGTAATTGGTTAGAGATACTTTTCTAAATTGTGATCATGAGGACTAGATGTTAACTTGTATAAAATGTTAGAGCAGTGTGCCTTTTACTTATTTGTAGTTCCATATAAGTTGCCTCACTCATCTTTCAGAATTCTAAAAAAAATTGAAAATATTTTTAATGAACATCTTTCTAAAGTATAGTCTACATCCAGAGCCTGTTGACAGGTCATGGCTTTGCAGTATCATGCATGGTCTTTTTTCATAATGAGGATAGTTCTGTGGGAGTGGCAGACAGTTGGCATTGCCCCTTTTGTTGTGAGCAAGCAGTTCCTACAAGATTAAGTGACTTGCCCCGAAGCCATAGAGGTAATTGGTATAGACCGGATTTGAATCTACTTCTCATGACTTAGTCCCCACACTCTTTCCATGCCACTGCAAAAACTCTGCTCAGTTAAAAAGTACAATTTAACCTGGTTGTAATGCCTTAATGTCATTGTGACTAGTCATTGGACCTTGTAATAATCTGGTGATGCCCTGGTGGCCCCTGAATGTTGTAGGGATCTTTGCTTTGGCATGAAATGGATCTCTGCACTGTTCTTTAACTTCTAGTGATTGTTTTGTATTTCACATTTGCTGGAAGGCTTTCTCTTTCTACGGTGTCCTTGTACCTGCCTCCTGTAGTCCCCACCACTTTTTGGCTTGGTGTTGCTCCTGTGTTACCTTGTGTGTGGGGTCTGGGTAACCCAGTGTATGTATTGCAACAGTATTGACTGGAAGGTGCATGAGATCCCAAGCCACAATCCTGTGAGCAATGCTGCCTGGCCAGAGGCTGTTTTGATCTCTTCTTCTTTGCCATATTTTGAGTGGTTGAATTAGTCAGAAAAGTGATCTGCAGATAAGTAGATGTTGCTGTAATATGTAACTGTGTTTTTTACATGTTTATCTTCTGTTGGCTTTTCTTTTTGGTACAGTGGAATGAAGTACATGTTTGTGTTTAATGTTACGGACTTGTGACTGTATTTGGGCATCCCAGTGTTTTCTGTAAATGTTACATTTTAAACACTTCTGAAAATCACTCTGAGTTTTCAGGGAGGATTACAATCTACTGCTTTGTTTCACTTACTAAGCAAGTATAGCTTTTAAACCTCGATTTCGCTATTAACCACTTTCTCTAACAACATGTTTATCGTCACTCTCTTTCTCCATCTGATATTTAGACACCAAGTCTATTTACTCATTTTTCTTATAGTTGAAGTTGTGTCCCCCAGATTTCTATTTCATATTTTTGTTTATATCCTCTACATTTAAAAAGTCAAGAAATAGTGAAGGTAAGACATATTTCAATTATTTTAAACCATTTCAACTCTACTAAACAATTTTGGCCAAATACTTTAAATGATATTTGAGCCTCATTAATATGAACGGGAATTACATAAAATGTGGCTGAAAAAGCTGATCTGACCGTCTGGTTTTCCATGAATTTGTTAATGAACCACTAATATCCCAGCACAGAGAATTCACATGACCTTTTACTAGTTTGTGTTGAAATGCTATGATCCCCATTTTGCATCCTAGATGCACAGTGGTTGCCCAGTGAATACCTTGATTTGCACATAGGAGACCTACAAAAATGTTTAAATGCAATTTAAATTAATTGAAAATAGAGATTACAGAAAATTCTGTGACTCAAGAAATGAGGCTTAGAGAAAAGAAAAATAGTTTCAAAAAGCATTGTTCTCCAAACATTGAAGAACTGACAGAAGAGTCTCACTCCTGATAGGAAAAGCTTTTGGTACCTTATATAGTAGCTGTATTTTGGTTGAAAATGTCAGAGATAGTGACAGTTTTAAAGATGTCTTTGTTTTCTGATAAAATGAAAACTCAAAGAATTCTGTTTTGTGTTTACCTAATGAGAGAAATCAATTTTAGTAATTATTTAGAGAGTGCTCTTATTGAAGAAATGACCACACATTTTCTTCTCTCGGTGCCATTTGAAGTATTTTAGTAAATATTTGTACACAGTCTCTAAATTGGACTTGTGAAGGGATCTAAGTAGAGTTAGCTTAACAACAAGGCTAACTAACATGTCGGGGCTGTAAGGAACCTCTGAGATACCCTGTCTGATCCCTAGTTTGTCAGCTAAGAAGGGAGGATGCAGAGAAGTGACCTGCACTTCCACCCTGCAGGTGTTGCTCAAGACCTGCACCCAACAGGGCCAGTGAGACTGTGTCCTTGCATTCCTTTGTCCCCTCTTAAGGTATTGAGAGTATATTCCTTTAGTTTCTTTAATTTTGACATTCCTGACTGCCCTGTGAGGGTCAAGTGACAAATTCCTTTTTTGACCTTACAGAGCAGGTTTTGGAAGCTTTTTATTCGCTCTGTATCACACAGAAAGTTTTCTAAGCAGATGTGCAGAAGACAAGCAACTTACCATAACAAAGGCAAAAAGGGAAGAATGTCAGTCCTGAAAACAGGCTCTCTGGTGTCACTTTTATTCCACTCAAGGACAGAATTTGTTCAGTTTTCAAAGAATGAAAGAGGAAAAAGAAAAGAAAAACCAAAAAACCAACCCGAGGGCACAAGGCTGCAGCCTATCTTTTTTATGAACTGAAGTTCCTAGAGACGGTTGAGTAAGTTAATAGAGCTGTCAGAAGCACACCTGCCTCAAAAGCAATAGATGCATTTTAAAACTTTAAGCTTAGCATTCTATTTTTGACTTTTAGCTTTTTCCCTCTTGAGTGGCTGTCGACTTATTATAGTTAAGAGCTGAATTTACAAAGATATGTTAAATAAAAATAGAACTCAAAGTAAATCTCAGCCATTACCATTAACAGAATGGTAAGTTACTTCTACTAGAACTTTACTGACATTAAGGTAGAGAGAGAGAGAGAGAGAGGTAAAAAAATTAAAATTAAAAGGAAAAGGCTCAGATCATGTTCGGTGTGATCAAGAGAGGATCAGAAGAGCTGTTGTGGCTGCGCTGTGCTCTGTGGATCTTGTAACTCTGTGATTATCATGCACTGTGGCAAGACTCCACCCCTGAAGATGGTCTGCCAATTTGAAGAATCATTTTCTTGCTTATTTTTAAACACTTAAAGACAGGGGGAAAAGACTGAAGGAGCCTAAATGCTGTGGTTTCTTCAGACCGTTATTGTTGTAAATCCTATGGTCCTGAAGTAACTGAGGATCCCTCAAGTTTCAAACTGCCTCACTACTCAGAAGGCTTGGCAGTGGAAAGGGAAACGATTAATTTCTTCCTTCAAACGTTGTCACTGATGTTAAAAGGGGCCAAAAGTTGGGGAATGTGGTGAATTTCAGAAGTAAGCCACGTTTTTCTAGAAATTCCTTAGTTCTTTATGGAGTTTTGAGTTTTTCAAATGCTTAGTTGATTTCAAAACACAGTATTTTAAGCAAGTAAGTCTTAAAGAAATTAAATATTAGAATAAGGTATTCAATTATTTATGCAGAAATTACTAGAAGCCTTGACATTTAACTTGGTATACCTTGCTCTTAATATCTTAGCGTGTCTTCTGGAATTTTATCTTTTTACTTGATGATTAGAAGTAAATATAGTTCAGTTACTCTCTGGTTATGTTTTATTAACACATACATTGTAACAGAACTGTGGTCCGCCTGGTTGGTTGCTACATGAACTTGAAGAATTCTTGATTTTGTGGGTAGAAGAGTTGCACCTGTCTGTGGTTGAAGGTTGGTTATGGTTTTTACTTCCTCAGATTATTCAGCTGCTTAGGAGAAAATGACACAAATGACTCTTTTGGTAAGTGGAGGGTCCCGTTGATGTGTGTATATTGGGAGTCAGTTTATCAAGGAGCACGTTGAAGAAATATACAACACGAAAGGACTTACTGTTATATCTTTCCTACAAGGTTATTTTTATGTGCTTTAACCTAGACCTTCCGAAATATAACATACATATGTTAGGCATAGATGTGATGGCAAAGAGAAAAAAATTTAGACTCCAGTGGTTTTTTTCTCTCCTATCATACAGTTCCTTTACTAAGAAAGGGAATTTGGGGTCATTATTATGACATCTTTTGGTATCCTCCCTCCATCTGGACATACTGGCATTAATTCTCTTCTTGTAAGAGATATTTCCAGAAAATATTTTTCGTCCTATTTCACTTCCATCACCCTTCAAATATTTAATTCAGGCAGAATGAGAATAGGAAAAACTGCTTTCTGAATTTGCTGTGGTGAAGTTGCCTGGAGAGAGAATGTGTCTGTGTTTGTGTGTTTGTAAATGAGACTTTTCAGATGATTAATCCTTTAAGGAAATGATGGTTTATAAAGATTTCGCCATAAAGTTTAACTATTAATGATCAGTGACTTTCATTTAATAATGAGTTTTAATACAGTTGTGTGTAGGGAAAATAATGTCTATTTAATTTTAAAGAAAATATTGTGACTTTTCATAGGAATCAATATGCTGCTGGCTATGTGTCTTATCTAGGTTTTATATATACTTTTCACTATTTGCTTTTTGATGAAATAGCAAAGTAGTAATAATTCTGGCTTTACACATGTATGCAACAAACATGGATCACCTGTCATGTTCCAGCACCCCGAAAAGTACCAGAAGTTAAGTGTGAATGAGCAAGTTCCTGCTTTAAGGAACAGTCACATTGTGTGGGCAGAATTGTAATGCCACGCCAGCCACGGGAATAAAGTGCCATGGGACATAGTGCAAGCTTGAGATTGATCCTGCTGCTGGAGAGGAGCATGGTTAGAGGAGGTTTAGAGAAGTAAAAAGTAGAGTATGGGGGTGAGGGCTGCATTCCAGACAAAGGGGGCAGTAGACTCGATCCAAGACAACAGAGGTACAAGACCCTAGGGAATAGGACGCAGAGCCTACTGCGGGGTCACTTAATGGGTTGCATCCAGAATAGTTTGGAAAAAATACTGAGTGTAAGTCCAGATGGGGCTTCATTGCTACGTGAAGAGTTTGGGATTTATCCTTGTGTTTTTCACAGAAGTAGAAATACGATTTTTTTTTCCCCTCTGGAAGGAAAAGATGGTACAATTGGAGTACTTTTGGAAAGATGTAATAGGTGTGAAGGTGGATTAAAAGGTCAGATTTCAAAAGAAAAAAAAATCAGCTACAAAGATACCAAGGAATACTCTGTCTTAAAGAAACATCTCTGCCATAGGCACTATGCTTTGAATTGACATCAGGGCTGAATAAATGACAGAAGGTTCCATAGTAAAGACTCCTTTCTGCGCTGCTGCTCTTGAGGTGTCCCTGTGCTTCTCAGGAAATGAGTGGAGTTACAGACTGGAGCCCAGTGGACAGCAGTGGGGAGTCAAGGCAGCTTGCCACAGCTAAGGGCAATTGAAAGAGGCTGGAAGGTTATCTGAGCTAAGAGCCCAGGTCAGCTTGGAAACTCATCATTACCTTCCCTTGGAAGATGAAACCAGAAGGACCTAAAGGTTCTTTAGGAAAAAAATAAAAGAGAGAGAGAAAAATCTAACCATTTGGGTGGTAGGGAGAGCTAGCTAGTGTGCCATGAGTGAAGATTTGAATTTCATGAAAAGGAGCCAAATGAGTTGGCTGCTTTCTTGACTGTGATGTCAAGAGGTCTATGCTTGGCTATGAAGGAAAAAAAAAAGTTGAAATAACCTCAAGAACTGGCTCAGGAGGGTATATTTTTAAAGGTTGAATTAAAGCAGAGCTCCCATGATTCAAAGAGGAAATACAGTGATGTGAATATGTCTACCCAAGTCCAGAGGCCACTGAAGAGTCTCCATGAAGCATTTGTGTAGTTACCTTACTTCTCCGTGGCTAATTTGTGTAGTTACCTTACTGCTCCGTGGCTAATTTGTGTAGTTGCCTTACTGCTCCGTGGCTAACTTGTGTAGTTGCCTTACTGCTCCGTGGCTAATTTGTGTAGTTGCCTTACTGCTCCGTGGCTAATTTGTGTAGTTGCCTTACTGCTCCGTGGCTAATTTGTGTAGTTGCCTTACTGCTCCGTGGCTAATTTGTGTAGTTGCCTTACTGCTCCGTGGCTAATTTGTGTAGTTGCCTTACTGCTCCGTGGCTAATTTGTGTAGTTGCCTTACTGCTCCGTGGCTAATTTGTGTAGTTGCCTTACTGCTCCGTGGCTAATTTGTGTAGTTGCCTTACTGCTCCGTGGCTAATTTGTGTAGTTGCCTTACTGCTCCGTGGCTAATTTGAATCCAGCACAAAATAGCCCAGGATTCAGCTATTTCCTAAGAGAAAAGAAAATGCAAAGAGGATGAAGGTTGCCCTTGGGACCAAGTAGGTCAGGCCTGGATCTGGAGTGGAGAAAACTCAAACAGAATACAGGCTCAGATGATGTTGAGAAGAGGAAGTGTCCAGAATGAAAACCTGGGTTCCATATTCCCTTGCCTACAGAGTTGGACGGACTGGGGTCACTAACATGGGGACTGGTTTCAAATTAGTTTCCCTGGTTAGCCAGGAGAAAGTGAAATTAGCCAGTTTAAAGTTATAATGCTATAATTTTTTTCTTCTTTTTCTTGTGCCTGAGGTAGTAATAAATATATAGACAAACTCAGACTAAGTCTCTTGTCTGAGAGATTCAGAATACTGGTGAAACTAGAAGTATTCTAGAATAGTAGAGGAGTGGGGAATGACGAAAACTTGGATAAAATGGTGTTAGTCACAGTCATAGGTGCCACCAGAGTGGATTCTTCTCTAGGGAATTGGCTTAACCTGGTCATTCTCGTCTTAAAAGTATCAGAGGGTTTTAGCATCTCCAATCTCTTGCATCCAGGGAGAAATGGAAAGCACTGTGATGGGAAATACATCTACAGGCTCCTCTGACTTTACAAGCTTCTCATGCTTTAGAAGCATGTCTAGAGATACAGCTATGAAAATAAGCATTGCCTGTTTGAATACAGTAGCTCCACCTTATCCTTGGGGGATATGTCCAAGACCACCCAGTGGATGCCTGAAACCATGGATAGTACCAAACCCTATATGCACTATATTTTTCTTATACATACATACCTATGATAAAGTTTAATTTATGAATTAGGCACAGTAAGAGATTAACAACATAACTATAATAAAATAGAACAATTATAACAATATGCTATAATATAACTAGTATAAATGTGGTCTCTTTCTCTGTCTTAGTATCTCTCTCTCTTAATATTTTTGGATCTCAGTTGACTAGGGGTAACTAAAAGTACTGAAAGCAAAACCTCGGATAAGGGAGGAGTACTGTACTTTGCAGTCGAGCTGAAGCAGACCTGTGAATGGGTATGGAGAAGGATTTTTCCTTCTTTATCTGGCCTTTTTAGGAAGAGTAAGAGTTAGGATGCATAGGGAGAAATATGGCTTGCCTGTTTTTCTTGTGTAATTTTGCTTTGTGTTTTGCCAAGGATGAAGTCCAATTCTGAGCTGATCTAGATGCACTAATTCTGTGTTAGGCAAATGAATTTCTAATTTATCCTCATCCCCACTATTTTATGGAAATCAAAATTAAACTTGAAGCACACAAGCGAAATCACACTGGAGTGGTTTGGAAGACATAATTATCTAAATATTTTTGGCTGCATATGTGGCTACCACTCCCTCTTGTAGAGATAATAAGGTTAAACTTTAACATGATGCTGGATGTTGTAATTCTACAAGGGAGAGAAGTGGTTGCCGCCCTAAGGTCATGATTGGCAAAGGCAAGACCTTTGTGCTGTCCAGAGGGCTACAAATCCTGTGAGCGTGCCTCATCTTGGAGCTACACCCTTTCACAAAAGCTTCCTAGTTATTTACTTTTCAATCTCAGTAGCAATGATCAATGGTGGCAGACAATCATAATTTTAGTGGATAGTTCTTAATTTTTTCCTAGTTTGAATGGTATGCCTTTTCATGTTTTCTTCTCAAACATACAGCTGTAAACACAAGGGATTTAATTTTTTTATTTGGAGACACAGTCTCACTCTGTCGCCCAGGCTGGATTGCAGTGGCGCAATCCTGGCTCACTGCAACCTCCGCTTCCTGGGTTCAAGCGATTCTCCTGTCTCAGCCTCCCGAGTAGCTGGGATTACAGGTGGGCGACACCACGCCTGGCTAATTTTTTATTTTTAGGAGACACGGGGTTTCACCATGTTGGCCAGGCTGGTCTTGACCTGACCTCGGGTGATCCGCCCGCCTCCGCCTCTCAAAGTGCTGGGATTACAGGTGTGAGCCACGATGCTCGGCCTACAAGGGATTTTTAAATATGATAATCTTAAATTTGACATTAAGAAAAACTGCTTTCATTGTCATTGCTTGAGATTAATGCTGTGAAGTTTTCAGATAGTGATACCTATTTCAGTAATTTAATAGAAGTTGGTATTTGTGCTGTTTAGAAGTGGTATAACATTTTCCTACTGTAAGTACAAGGGTATGAAAAAAATAGGTTTTAAGCCTATGTAAACATGAATTGAAGACAATTTAAAAAGAAAAATAAATCATGCTATCTCATGTAATTATTACCTTGCTGAATGTATAAGTTCCCTAGGGTCACTGTAACAAATTACCCCAAGCATGGTGGCTTAAAATAACAAGCTTATTCTCTCCCTGTTCAGGAAACCCAAGTTCTGAAATCAAGGTGCTGGCCAAGTCCTGCCTCTTCTGGAGGCTCTCAGGGAGAATCCTATCCTGCCTCTTCCAACGTCTGCAGGTGCCAGGTGTTCCTTGTCTGTGACAGCACCCCTCCAGTCTCTGCCTCCATCTTTTATGACCTTCACTGTGTCTCTGTGTATCCTTTTCTCCCTTATTAGGTCACTCTCAGTGCATTTAGGGCCCACCCTAATGCAGTGTCATCTCATCTTGATTCTTACTTTCCTTAACTTATGAAGATCTTATTTCCAAATAAGGCCATACTCTGAGGGTAGACATGAATTTGGGGTGGCACTATTCAGCCCACTACATTAAATTATATATGCTTTAACCTTAGAAGGATAGCTTAATAGGATGGCAGTAGGCAAGAACTGCCATTGATCATTATTAATTTTGTGTATTCTTCTGTCATGTGACTTACCACATTGAATTATAGTTATTCCTCTCATCTGTTGCACTAAACCACAAGAAGGCAAAGATTCTTTTCCTGTGCCCTGACATAATGTACCTAAAAGTATTTGTGTGTATTCATACCAAAAAAACAATTAATGAGGTAAGATGGAACCTTGGAGTTAGTTTAGTCCCCTTGTTCTATTCAGTCCTCACATTTACAGGCCATGAACTGCTATAGAGGCCAACTATTGAGGCATCCAATCTTTTGGCTTCCCTGGGCCTCATTCGAAGAAGAAGAATTGTCTAAATACACCAACACTAACAATAGCGGATGAACTTTAAAAAATAGCAACAACAACAAAAAAATCTCATAATATTTTAAGAAAGTTTATGAATTTGTGTTGGGTCACATTCAAAGCCGTCCTGGGCTGCATGTGGGCCGCAGGTTGGACAAGCTTGAACTAGATAGTGACATAGATATGACTGGAATGAGATTCTCTTTACTTTTTGATCCACTGTTCCTTCCAGTGTATGAAGAAAGTCATCTCTATTAAAAAAGGCTTAAACTGTGAGTATTCAGAGTGCTGTTAAATATGCGTAATCCCCCCCCCAGACCCTGCGTACTAGCCTGTGTTCAAAAGTCTTAAGTCTCCAAGGTAGGAGTTCCTCTCTCTCTCGAAAGGTTGAATGTAACCCATGAGAATATTTTCAGGAATACCGCTGCAATTCATAAATTACATGGGAGAGACTACTCAGAACAGGAGAGGACAGAGAATGACTCAGATCAGCCATGGAGATAGTCCCATGGTGAGATGGAAGAGGCTAGTCAGCTGGTCTGATTTTGATCTTGTTTGTTACTCTACACTTATTGGTAGGATATTTTGATTTTGATCTTGTTTGTTAGATGAATGAACCACCTCGTGGTTTACCAAATGAAATGAGCTATGAGGTTCCTGCCCATTCTGTTCTAAGAGTTAATATCACTGTTCATCATTCCCCCATGCAGTTTTTTAAAAAATCCTAACTAGCTTCTGGCCAGAGACCTCTTACATATTTTTGTGATCACAGAAACTAGTACAATGACTTCCTTATGGAAGATAACGTATTTATTACCTAGGTGCTGTTGGTGACTCAGAGTGACAGGGAGCAGAAACACAACCGGGATATGCTGAAGCTTGTATTGAAAACCAAAGAACACAGAGCATCCTTACTGTGTGGCAGTGAGCACCCCAGGACACAGACAGATAGATAGATTGGTTCTGTGAGTCAGTTTCCTGCATCCTGTGGAGTCAAAAGGAAGACCTGCAAACAGCAACGGGTCCTGTGAACAATGGCCACTTCCTGAGCCGGGGAGACTCTAACATCTCTGTGGGAAGGACCGCGGGGGCCACTTAGGGTTCAGACGGTACTTTTCAAGCGGGGGTGCACCTGAAGCAGTATTTGTGGTCTATGTCTCTTCAGATCTGTCATAAGATTCCTTCTGCCACTTTCCTCCTGTGTTTGAGAGTTTGTAGTCAAGTAGTCTTGAACTTGCCAGAGTGAATTTAGCTTTCCAGTGGAGGGGGAAGAAATGTAATGATCTGATTATGTCCACAGTAGAGTTAGAAATTCGCATACTCTAATGCTGCCTTTGTTTCCTCATCTGAAAACATGACAATGCCATAGAAGGGTAACATGCTTCACATTTTTATCCTAATACTCAAGTAGTTTTCTTGTTTGTTTGTTTGTTTGTGTTTTTTGTTTTGAGACAGGGTCGGTCCTCTGTTGCCCAGGCTGGAGTGCAGTGGCATGATCATGGCCCAGTGCAGTCTCGACTTCTTGGTCTCAAGCAGTCCTTCCATCTCAGCCTCCCAAGTAGCTGGGACCGCAGGCGCATGCCCCACTAATTTTTTTTTTTTTTTTTTTTAATAGAGATGAAGTCTCACTGTGTTGTCCAGACTGGTCTCAAACTCCTGGGCTCAAGTGATCGTCCTGCCTTGATCTCCCAAAGTGCTGGGATTATAGGTGTGAGCCACCATGCCTGTCCCGTTTTTAAATAGTAGTAATGATAGCACTTACTTAGTGCTTATGGTTTGTCTGGGACTATTAAGAGCATGTCATATATATTCACTCATTTATGTAGATTCAGACAACTGAGTGCAAAGTTTCCTATTACAGTGTGCAGTGTATCAGTATATGGTTTGTTCTATATCAGAAAAAAGGGGAGCATGTGAACAGAAAAGGAATAATGAAGTCTATGAATAGTAAGTGATAATTAATAGCAAAAGGTTAAACTGAATCGAGTGATTTCTTTTTGTGTCGTTGGTCACGTGAAGAGCTGCATCCACTGCAGTGGAAAATACTGAGAGAGAAGCACAAACAAATGGGCTCGCCCTTGGGCTGGACTGTATGAGTGGTGACTGCTAACCCCTGGCTCCCCTCCCCTTTCAAGATGATCGTGGGCTGATTCCATGGTGTGAAATATCCTAGGAGAGATAGGGAGGTGTCAGCAGCACAGCCCAGCAGGCTGGGGATTGGGCAGTGGCTTCCTGGAGTAACAGGCGCTGGCTGGCCGCCCTGCTCTCTGGCAGTGAGCGCTGAGGAGGTGGGCTGGGAGGCAGCTGTGCCTAGCACTGCAGGCTTCATCAGACCACAGAGCGCAGCCCCTCCATGGAACTGCTGCAGAATGTTCTGCCTGAAAGGTGAGGGGGCTTCTGGCCCATTTGGGTGGCAGAGTTCTACTTGGGGAAGATTGTCATTTAACATCAGAGTCAAAATCACAGAACTGGTTTCAGTAAAAATCAAAGTTTGAGAGAGTTTTGTAAGTATGAAAGTGAAAAAGTCATTGTTCTTTTTTGTTGCAAACAGGAAGAAAGACCTCCTGCTGGGGGAGATGGAATTCTTTTCTAGAAAGGATATTTCTGTGTTTGAATGTGTTTTATATGTGTTTTGTTATCGACAAAAGTAGCTAAAAGTTTAAAAGAAGGTTTTTTAAATCAACTTAATAAATATAGGAATAGTTTACAGTGATAGTATGAGTCCGTTTGAGAAGTTTTCATGTAAGGAGTTGTTCATGTAAAGGGTTAGAATGAGTAGAAAAGGGTGAAGAATTCTATTGCTTTAAGCTTTACTGTGTGAACTTAGGAATGAAATTCATTTTACTATGGAAGATACTTCCAGGCCAGGCACCGTGGCTCATGTCTGTAATCCCAGCACTTTGGGAGGCCAAGGCAGGTGAATCACCTGAGGTCAGGAGTTCGAGACCAGCCTGGTCAACATGGTGAAACACTTGTCTCTTCTAAAAATACAAAAAATTAGCCAAGCATGGTGGTGGGTATCTGTAATCCTAGCTACTTTGGAGGCTGAGGCAGGAGAATCGCTTGTACCCAGGAGGAGGAGGTTGCAGCAAGCTGAGATCGTGCCACTGCACTCCAGCCTGGGCAACAAGAGTGAAACTCCATCTTAAAAAAAAAAAAAAAAAGAACATACTTCTTGTTCTGGCCCCATTTGGATTATAGTACTTCCTAAGTACTATAAGTTGGTGATTATATGAGTATATGTTGTCATTCCCTAATTAGTCAAGGAGTATTTTCTCTCTTTAGGCATTTATTTTTTCCTTCAACTCTATTTTTCTTCCAACACTTGTCGTAATGTAATTAATGTAGGCCTGTGAGAGTGTATTTGTCTGTGCGATTGTTGAAATGGTCAGGAGTACGGGGGAGATGAATTTCCTTGGAACTGGAGTAGACTATTCTGTTCATATTTTTCAGTGTATGTCATTCTGTTGATGGGAAATTCTTGACGTCTTTTCAGTTTTTGGAAATAAAATGGTCCTGGCTTACTTGCTTTGTGGATTGTTCCTTTGTCCTCAAAGTCTGTTTGTGAGGTATAGACGTGGATTTTGTAGTCCCAGCCTTTGCAGTTTTAACCTTAATTTGACACCTTAAAACCCACCAGTCTTTAATATTGAATTTGGGGTCTGGGTTATTTCTTTATATAGTAGATGCAAGTTTGGTGAAATTGAGGGGGTAAGAACAAAAAGGAACATCACATTTTTCTCTCCTCAAGCATTCGATTAATTTTTACTACAGACAGTATCTAGTTGCAGTGGACTTTCCAGGAGTCATGGGCTGATGTGAATTTCAGTATTTCCGAAAAATAATTTTAGATGTAAGGCATTTTGAGCTCTCATGACACAGTTTCTTTAAAAAATTGTTCTAAAAAAGTTTAGGTATGAAGAGTCAGTGGTATTATTGGATGAATGTACATTCTACCTAGTGTAATTTCCACAGTGCAGCTGAAATCATTATGATCCAATGATAGCTTAAGGTTTACAGTTTTTAATTGAATATGGGTGTGGAATTGTTACTGTGTGGGACATCTGCAGCTTCAACTTATTTTTCTCCACCTATTCCCATAACAGCCATTCCATTTTATTAAAGAATCTCTCATTTTCATGGACTCTTAGTTTCTGTGGTAACTCAGAAAACTTAAAAAACTCAAACATATGGCATGTGATGACAACTGAGTGCTTTTATGCTGAAGTGTGTGTTCTAATCAGGAATCCACAGTTGCATGCATTTAAAGCCTACTCTGTGATCTCCCAGCAGCTAGGGCAAACAGTTGACATTCTGCTCTCTTCCCGTGACTTATAGCTTCTTGATTTACAATAATGATTTTTAGGTTGTCCTTTGCCCTCCATATTGAGGCAAACCCATGATAAAGTAAGGGTGAGTGAGATTAAGCAGAGGAATAGTAAGAGCTACACGTTGATGCTTTGTGTTCTTACTTTGGAAAAGTGGCTTTCATTCCTCCGTCTGTGGCTAGCCAAGGTTCTAGGTGCTATTGCTTATGTGGTTGTGATTAGCATTGATTTTAAAGGAAACGTGATTGCTCTTCCTTTAGTTTAAATCATGTTCCTGTGTGTTTCTTGTAATTGCTGAAAGAAAACATTTAAATCAGATTGCTTCCCACATTGATGCAGGATTTCCTTTTCTCTACTTAGACTGTTTCTTTTCTGAAGCCAGGTCTACTCAGCTTTTGGTCAATTTGGCCTTCCTTGACGAAGGATGCCATCTTTCTCATTACTGTCACTATGGTAACTCATATAGTTGCAATCACTCTTTGCTGTTGAAGCATCTCAGATACATCAGTTCCTCTCAACTGCATTTTCTATGTGCAACATATGACCACTCAGTCTTTGGGAAGATTTCTGTAAAGTTCAGCTAAGGTCTCTATGCCTAACAAAGGCATGGTATGTTCCTTCACTGTGCAACAAGTAATCCATTATGGTCTGGGAAGTGAATTCTGGCTAATCAAATAATATCGTTAATAGCAAATAATGTGATTAATAGCAAACTACTATGTGTACCATTCGCAGATTATTCTAAGAAGTAGAATAGGCCAGGTGCCACGTCTCACGCCTATAATTCCAATGCTTTAGAAGGCTGAGGAGGGAGGATCACTTGAGGCTGTGAGTTTGAGACCAGCCTGGGTAACACAGGGAGACCCTGTCTCCACAAAAAAAATTTAAAAATTAGATGTGGTGATGTGGAACTGTAGTCCCAAGCTGCTTGGGAGACTGAGGCAGGAGGATTGCTTGAGGGGAGTTTGAGGCTGCAGCGAGTTGTGATTATACTGCTGCACTCTAGCCTGGGCAATAGGGTGAGACCCTGTCTTGAAAAAAATTTTTAAAAAATAAATAGAAATTAGAATAAAATGTTTTGCTACTAAAGCTACGTGGAACATAATTATACTTCTCTGAAATGGTTCCGAATGCAAATTTCTGAATTATAGTACATCAGCTTTAACTTTATAAATACTAGTTATCTTTGTAATGCTTCTCTAACTTCAGTGAAGACTTTTTCAAAGAAATTCCCAAACCATTACAGACTGATATTTTGTAAAACAAAATCATGTGCTTATGTGATATCACCACGTTGTCAAACAGCTATAAAAATTCTTAAACATTTAATCTCATTTCCTGTACTAATCTTACTGTGGACCGGTAGCAAAGTATTGTCCTGCTGGCACTGGTGAGTAGACAAATCTGCATTAGTTTCCCAGATCTGTCATAACGAATTACTACAAAGTGAGTAACTTACTCAGAAATGTATTGTCTCACAGTTCTAGAGGCTAGAAGTTTGAAATCAAGAAGTTAGCAGGGCCAGGCTCTCTCTGAAGGCTCCAGGAAAGACTCTTCCTTGCCTCTTTCAGTTCCCGATGGCTCCAGGCATTTCTTGGCTTGTGGAAACATCACTTCAGTTTCTGCCTCTCTTCCTGCAGCTGCCTTTCCTGCGTGTTTCTCTGTGTCTCTGTGTCAGATGTTTTTCTTAAAAGGACACCATTCATTGGACTTAGGGCCCACCCTTAATCCAGTATATAACTTCACCTTAACTAATTACATCTGCAAAGACCCTATTTCCAATTAAGGACATATTCCAGGGTTGTGAGGGACATGATTTTGGGAGGACGCTATTCAACCCAATCCACTGGACCTTGTGTAAAATCGTATAGCTTGAGGGCAGCTGCGTGGAAGGTGTGTTTAATGGAGAACTGTAAGAATGACATCCAACGTGGTTGCTTTGAGGATGTCTTTGATAGTATGGCAATGCAAATTTAAGATGAGTTTGTGCGTGTAGGTAGAAGAGTTGAAAATGTACATGCCCATTATGACCAGTCATGCAAAAGAAAATGTTGCCTTTTTATTTCCTTTAATCGATTCAGCTTCTTTCATGAACTCTTATCCTGCTGAGAAGGGGAAAAACAAAAAACAAAATTGAACTTAGTTCACTGCAGTCAACTCAGTGTGAGCCAGAAATTTAAACGGTTGCATTAGATAGCTCAGTCTGTTGGATGACTCAGTCTTTCAACATTCTCCTGCTTATCCTCCTCTTCAAAGGGGATTCTGTTGGTAAGTCTCCCTTATTAGTATAACAGAAGTGAACCATGCTAAAATATGTACTTGAAAAAATCATTGGTTTGATTATTACACAGTGTTGAAATTTTAAAGGCAGACTCTCTGCTGTTGTGTTTTTTAAATGCGGTCATATTTTTTAAATGATGTTGCTTTTATTTTTATTTTTTGAGACACAGTCTCACTCTTTTGCCCAGGCTGGAGTGCAGTGGTGTGATCTCGGCTCACTGTAACCTCCGCCTCCTGGGTTCAAGTGATTCTCCTGCCTGAGCCTCCTCAGCCTCCCAAAGTTCTGGGATTACAGGCCTGAGCCACCATGGTTGGCCTGATGTTGCTTTTAATATGGACAGGATGGATACATATATCCTTCTGTGCTCCAAGAATAATTTCACTATGTATTATGAGCATGATAGACCTTAAGTTCCTGAATTTAATAATGGATTTTACCTGATTTTGCATTCTCTCTAGGGACTTTAAACCTGGCTTGTGTTGTACTAGTTTCCCTTTCTCAGCCTTTGTGTGTCTTCCAAGAGATAGAAATCTAGTTTCATGGAGTGGTAAAGTGGTGAATTCTGTGGAGTTGGGTGTGTCCCAGCTGCCTGCATGCCCTAACGATAGAGTCCTGTCTATATTCTTTTCTCCTTCACAAGTTACTGATTTAGGAAGGCCTTTAGGTTGTCTAATAATAGCAAAGAGTTATGTTGGAGATTACAGCTATGAACAATCTCAGGTATGTGCTTCTGCTCCCGCAAGGGCAGTTCACATTAGAAACTAACTCTATCCTTCCTCATTGTGCACTCTGGAAGAGATCACAGGCCTCATTCCAGTTGTCTCGTGTATGTTGTGTATGTAAAAGAATTCCTTAGATTCTTTTCTTGGCAGCATTTGGAAAATAATGTTAGGAATCAGAAACAGATTTGTTATTTCTGTGCTGAAACAAGTGCGTTTTTCAAGTGAGTTAGCAAGCAACCATTTGCTCTGGAAGGTCCCTAGCCCCTTCTTAAATCTGGTAATAGGCTATCAGATAATCAGTGAGCAAAGTTTGTGCTAGTTGATTCTGAGCACCATTTTGAAAGACTTTTAAAAGTCACAATGCAAAGCAACCCTGTGAATATTGCATCTGTGTGACTCTGGACATTTTACTATCATACATTTAGATGTTGAATTTTATATAAATTATCAGTGGCTCTTAGAACCATTGTTCTACAATTCTTCCTTGTTCTTTCCTCCTCCTTTCATTTAAAATTGCTTATAATTGTTAGTGGATAATCTATGGCTATCATGGGGAATTCCCATTTGCTCAATCTGCAATTTAAAGTAGCACTTTTAATAAACACAGTGGTAATAACATGCATTTTTCAAACTGGTGGGGAAAGCCCTTGGAATTTAATAAATGGAACAAAGCTGGTTAGCCCTTTGTTTCTTTTGTCTTTCCTTTGAAAACCTTATCCTGCTTTTTAGGTCTCTTCTTTTCCTTCCATGAATAGTCAAAATCTGGTTTTTAAATATGTTGCAGTAGAAGCCAGATTACCGTGCTAAGTAGGTTATGCAGTCCTGTAAGTTGAGATGCTACCCTTATGGACTGAAAGAGCAGTTGACAGAGTTTTGCTGCCTAAAGCGAGAACTTGGGGTCTGCTTGTTTCTGGAGCATGCTCTGTGCTCGGGGTAGTTTGGTGGAACTGAATTAAATGACTTGAATTACTGAAAGCACTGGCAAAGATTTCAGCTAAACTCTCCATTTTAATATCTCCTGTTCCATTTCTACCTGTTGTTTCTTTTATTTGCTGATTTTCATGTCTGTCTTTTTTAGGCCCCCTAGCTCACCTTAACTGTCCTCCTCTGTGATGGCTCATTGGGGAAGCAGTATTACACCTAAGCCATGTTGAACTCCTTCTGGTTACAAAGATGTGATCAGTAGTCTGCACATGTGTTAGTAAAGGTGATAGTTAATAGGCAAGGCATATCCGTGTGATAAAGGCAGTTTACCTCTCAGGACATCATGTCACCACGGTTAACCAGGTACAAAGGGGTATGTATTTTTCTGTGTTGACTGTCAGAAGAAAATTTTGTGAAAACAACCTGAGGGTCTTTAAGCAATTAATAGGTTTTGCATGAGTAAACAGGCAGGATATGGTATTGGGGATGTGGGGTGGAAGATGGTTAGTCTTAGATTGGAAACATAAATTATTTATAAAATCATATGTAGTAGGCCAGACATGGTGGCTCATGTCTGTAATCCCAGCACTTTGGAAGGCCGAGGCGGGTGGATCACCTGAGGTCAGGAGTTCAAGACCTGCCTGGCCGAAACTCTGTTTCACCATGCAAAAAAAATAGCTGGGCATGGTGGTGGGTGCCTGTAATCCCAGCTACTCAGGAGGCTGAGGCAGGAGAATCTCTGGAACCTGGGAGGTGGAGGTTGCAGTGATCTGAGATTTGCCGTGGCACTCCAGCCTGGGTGACAGAGCAAAACTCTGTCTCAAAAAAAAAAAAATTGTATGTAGCAATTGCATTTAAACTTAAGAGATCTTAATTTGACAGTCAACAGAATGGCAGACTATTTGGTTTAATGTCAGCAGCGTTCATCTTCTATCTGGTGATTACGTGACATGTATCAGTCTTCATTTACTTATATTACGTTTAGAACTTTTTGTTGCTGTTGTTACTGTCAAAATGTGGTTAATCCTGAGAGCCATTAAGACAAAAGGCCAGACTGACTCGACTGTGGGTTTAACTTGAGGGAGGAGTGCATGATGAGAAAAATGTGAGTGCTCATCGCCACTTTTTCTTTGGAATGTCTTCTTGTAACATAAAGATATAAATAGCATAAAGTGAACTATTTAGGAGCCACAAGTTGCAGCATACTTTAAGTGCATTTATATATACACAGAATCATTTTCAAAAGGTCAGATGATAACATATGTTTGTACTTGTGAAACTTTGTAAGACAACATTTGAGAGCAAAAGAGAAAATCTCTGCTTTGCTGACCACAAGAGGCCATCTATGTTCTTCATCATTTTGTTTCACTGAGTGAGCTCTGCAAGGTTCATTGTTGCTGGAATTTTCAGAATAAAAATTGGGACAGATGCCTCTGCCCGCTCGAGGGCATGAGCATTGGGAGCAGGGTCAGGGGAGGATGAACAGTGACTTGATGAGTGGTCTCTTAGGAAAGGGAAGGGGAAAGGGGCCCACAGGAGCCTGGCCGATGAGGCTGGCAGATGCCCAGACGATGCTTGACTTGGTAAAAGATCACGTGGGGAAACTGGGTTGTACCAGACATTGAGAGTAGCAACTTTTCTGTTTCCAAACAGAGCAAATGAAAAAGGGGCCTCGGAAAATGCGCTGGTGTTAGCTGCATAGGATGGCGTGGCAAAAGAAAATGAAGTATATGAACACACCTCACCCCCAGTGGTGGCACTCCGTTTCTCCTTCCTTAGCCATCTCCTACAAATTTGTACTTTGGATTTATCTAGACCCTTTCCTAATTTTAAGAGGACAAAGGAAGCTCTAGTCCCTTCTTTTTTCCTGGAAAAGTTTTGCTGTAACAAAATACCCAGTATTTTATGCAAAAGAGGCCAGTATTGTCCCAAGGTGGCTCATGTATATGTCAAAGGGTATCCAGGATTTGTCGATATTTTGAAGTACCTCTGAAGTTCATCAACTCTGACCAAAATATTTTGATAGAATTTGGGGTGTGTTATTTTACTGCATGTTGATGAGCACTTACCATGCAGTCACCGTTCGTACCCCCCAGAAAACTCTTCCTCTCTGATGCTCTGGACTTCTCACCAGCCTGAGTCTCTGCAGTCTCGAGACCTCTGGCTGTTTTCCTGCCCACAGTAAAGGTGCTGCTGCTTTGCCAGCTTCTGGGGGTTCCTCTTCCCCAAGATTGACTTTGGGTACAAAGCAAAGCCAGAGACTTTTTACAGGGTTTCCTTGCTAATCATGACCCAAATAACGAAAATAATTAATACAGGTTTGTAAAGAATATTCAGGAAATCCCAGCTCTAGCCATTAATCATATCAGCTTACCCCTTGAGCAAAGATTTCCTTAACGCTGAGAATGGATTCTGCCTAATAAAATATTGAGGATTAAGTAAGAACTTACATAAGATGCTGGTATTTTCTCTCTAATATATAGTGATGTTATTTAAATTTGACCCTCTAAGGGCCTAATTTGGGCTTGTGAAAGTAGAGACCGATTTGTCCCCTAATTTGCAAATACGGTATTTCTACATAGTGAGAAAGGCAGATGTATTTCCCAGTTTTCATCACAGCATATTTACGCCAACTTTTAAAAAGTTTTCTGGACCTACACAGTTGTATAAATACATCCAGATGAATAAAAAAGTATTACAAGTCACATATATTGGCAAAGAGTGTGGTAGCAACACAAATATTTTGAAAGCTATGTAAGCCAGTGAGAATATCCTGATACTGCTCTAACAGCTTCAGCGGAAGTGTTTGCTGCCGCAGCAATTGAAACAAAACCTTTCCTTTTTGGAAATGTTTCCTGGCAGGACAAATATTTGATACAAACTTAAAACAAGATTTGAACTGCTCAATATGATGCCTTTTATAAAATTGTTTTATTTTTACAAACTCTCTCCACATCAGGATGAGAGAAATCTTTGGATGGGTGGTTTTATCCTTATATAGGTAGAAATCTCCTTATTTTAGGTTGACTGCTGTACTGAGGAATTGGGAATGAGCTCCCCCTTAATCATTGGGTTATTTCTTTTCTCGTATTTCTTCTTTTGTCAGTAATTGGCAGCGTATTTTTCATCTCAGAGACAATAGGCCAGGGAGTGTAAGAGTTGTCCAACTGAATTGTCAGGCAGTAAATTATGAGGGAAGTTTAAAACAAGTAGCATACTCAGAAGACAACATATGTCAGGAGTAGGGGGAAAGGGGAGGGAGAGCATTAGGACAAATACCTAATGCATGCAGGGCTTGAAACCTAGATGACAGGTTGATGGGTACAGCAAACCACCATGGCACGTGTATACCTATGTAACAAACCTGCACGTTCTGCACATGTATCCCAGAACTTAGAGCAAAAAAAAAAAAACAGATGACATATGTTCATGTCTCCAAAAATGTGGAGTCTATAAACGCTGAAAAGATTGAATGCAGATGAGTAAATTTGTGATGTCTGTAAGCATGATTTAAATATAAAACATTAGTTTGATGTTTGCCATGGCTTTTAGGTTTGGGTTTACAGGGCTGCTCCTATAGAGACAGCTGATAGAGATGGCAGCTTTTCTGTGTCTAGTGAGAACTTCTAATGCTAAAACAGCCAGTGCCATTTCTGCTTACCACAGAAAGTCAAAGTTGGTTGGTATGGCAAATATCATAAATCCTTATTTGTATGGGGTTATTTGACTTACGATAACACACTTTTGGCTGAAAATGAGTTTGTCTTAGTTGCTCCCCAATCCTCCCTCACCGTCGTGAAATCATAGAATGGATCCATTGTTGGTGTGTTATCTGCAAAAGATAAAGTGTCTATGAGCTGGGGGATAACTGGAGCCCCTAAAATAAATCAGATTCGTTTAACACATGCGATACCACAGGTTTCTCCCAGACTGCTGTTGTGGACTGTGTTTGACTAGATTTCCTTTACTCTAATTTTCCTTTGCCCTCTGTTAAATTTTGGAAAGCAACCTTCAGCCTCTGTGTGTGAATAGCTACCCTCCTTTGTCTCTTGCTTGATGTTGGCCCCCAGCAGCTAGCTCAGTGTGATGTCTAAAATTAGATCAGTCTGTATGGATGCCCCGTAGGGAAGTGAGGGAACAGGCTCTCTCTGTCAGAGTAGATCCCCACTGCACAATGAAAATTCTCACTTTAAGATAATTCTCTAGTCAATATCATGAGTCTTTTGCTGTTTTACAGTAAGGCAATCTGGTATTTGGTGTATTTTGGTAAGTCCTACATTTCTATCTCTAGCCTAAACCCCTCCCCCTGAACTGCAGATATGAATATCCAGTTTCCACATTTTCACCTGAATGTCTAATTGACCTCATGAACATATCAAACCTCCTGTCCCTCACCTCTATCTAGTCCACCGCAGACTTCCCCATTTCATGGCAAATCCATCCTTCTAGTTGCTTAGGCCAAAAACCATGAAGTCATTTATGACTTCCTTTTTTGGGAACGTGGTGTCGGGGAGGGGAGATAGGGTCTTGTTCTGTTGCCCAGTCTGGCATGCAGTAGCACAATTATGGCTCACTGCAGCCTTGACCTCTTGGGCTCAAGTAATCTCACCTCTCCTTCTTGAATAGCTGGGACTAAAGGCATATACCACCATACCTGTCTAATTTTTTAATTTTTTTGTAGAGGTGAGGTCTTACTATGTTGCCCAGACTGCTCTCGAACTCCTGAGCTCAGGCAATCCTCCCGCCTTGATCTCCCAAAGTGCAGGGATTACAGGCGTGAGCCACTGCCCCCAGCCAACTACTTTTTTTCTTACTCCCCACATTCAGTTTGGCAGAAATTTCTATTGACTCTATTTAAAAAAGTTTTTCCCCATTATCTGACTACTTGTCACCAGCTAAGCTGCTACCTGCTTGGCCTGAGTCTCACCTGGATTATGATAATAGCTTCTCTTTACAGCCTGCTTTCAACCCAGTAGCCAGAGTAAATCTTTTAAGACAAGTGATATCGCACCAGTCCTTTGCTTTAAAGCCTCATTTCACTTGGAGTAAAATCTCGTCTTGGCAATTTCTCTTGATTTTTGAAATATCAATCACAGGCCAGAAATAAACCTAGGAAGAGAAAGTCTGTTTTCTAAGCCATAGAACTTGCAGCTGCTTCAAACCTTTAGTCTGGCAGAAAAGGAAAAAGTTTCCCTGCCGGGAACTACAGTCCCAGGTGAGTCGTGTTCTTGTTTGATGCTCCAGAAGATATGGACTTTAATGAGACTCCTCCATCTTTTCCTTAATGCAAGCGAGGATCGTTCCACCCCATCTCATTTTATCATTAAAAGTGGCAATCTGTGTACTAAATGCAGCCACAGAGATTTACCTTTGGGCTTTATTAACTAAGTTTGATAGAGTTTCTGTTGGAATTTTGGAAAACTGATTCCCATGGCTTTATTGATAGGGATTAAGTTAGAAATAAACAGCAAAGAGCCTGTAGAAATGACAGAACTAAAATGTTGAAGCAGCTTAGTTTTTATTTGTATGCATATATCTGTTGTGCTGAGATTGACATGTGATGAAGTCTGTCAAAAAGTCCTCTGCTGGTACGTGCAGAGTATTTTACCCTTTCAAAGTGCTCCTTTTCTTTCATAGCATTCTTAAAATGGAGAGTAGGATCCAACCCAACTCATTGAGTGGGATTTGCATGTTCTATGGGACATGAACCTCCTTGTGTTGTGTGGTCGTCATGTACCCAGGGTCCTTTGGTTTTCCACCTGGATTGTAAGCTCCTCGAGGGCTAAGTCCATTAACTTGATCCAGAAGAATTCCAGTAGATAATTGCTGATCAAAGGAATGAAATATTAATGTTTAGTCTGGTAAAAAGACTTTAACCATCACTCTATGAAAACAAATGGACTTCTCTGAGAATAACTTAAAATACAAAAGTAGATTGTACTGCTTTCAATGGGACTGAAAATATGCAGGCTATTAATTACCAGAGCAAGAAAGATTTCCAACAGAAGAATCTGATAAAATAGTTTGAATCATTAATGGCTCGTAACATGTGGAAGCTGGTCGTAGAGGAGGAGAAAAGTTAATATGTTTCTAGAAATTTAAACATTCAGAACAAATGAGTCTCTGCTTCCTGGTGACTGGAAGGGAGGTAAGTGTCCCATATAGCTTCTTGGTCTTAGAAGTGGCAGGTCACCATTTGGAAAATGGCCCATTCCCTGCTGGCCCTTCTCAAGCATCACTCTTAAGTGGCTACACTTCTCTTGACTACAGGATTAAGGATTTACTCACCAAGGAAAAACACACCCTTTAAGCACTTTCCTTGCTCTTGCATCTTCAGTGTTTTGGAAAAACACTCCAATGCATAGTCCCATGAATGGACAATTGATCATAGACAGAAAAAAAAATTTTTAGAAATATGAGGTTATTTCTTTTAGCAAATCATTATTTAAATATGTATTTTTTTTTTCAAATAATCATATTCACTGGAATTGTATTTCATTTGGTCTTTCTATTCTTCGTTCTAAATTTTTAGGTCCATTGGATTATTTTCTAGGGTTCCGCTGTATGCATTTCATTCTATTGCCATTACATATGTTCTCCATTTTCTATAAACGTGTTCACAATCAAAGCATTGTATGTTTTTATCTGTATTAGGTACTATCTGAGCAAGCTGATTATTACTCAGGACCCCATGTCAGAGTGCACCTAGAGATACTCTGTTAATCTGTTAAGTAACTAAGTGCTTAGCCACATTAAGGACTTCATTCCTTCCCCTTTATTTCTGTGAACTGTTATGGTTATTAAAGGGTAAGAACCTTGACCTCTGATAGGCTGCCTTTTCAGCTTCTGTCTTGTAAGTGGGCTCATCATTTTAATGTCCAGTTGAGATCTTACTAGATTATACATTCAGGATGAACCTGGAATCTTACATGATGCTATTAGCCATGCGTAAAATTTCTGCATGTGAGACAGAAAGACCCTTAACCTAGGAATCAGAGTTTCTGATCCTGAGTCTAGCATTCATTGACTCAAAATAAGCCACTTAGCCACTCCAAGCCATTTGTTGCCATCTGATAAACAGAAGTGATTGCCCTGCTTGCTTGATGGGGTGATTTTTGTGGAGGGTCAAATGAGATAAGATACCCAGAATGTAGCCAGAACTAAGAATACTCTTTCCTTCTCCTTTTCCTTTCTCTTGTATTTCTTGTCAGTTCCGCCTCTTTAATATGTTCTGGAACCATCCCTTCTCTCCAGCCCTTGGGTCACCACTGCCTCAGTGAGGTGACTATCAGCATCTAAGGCCTTTGTTATGAGGCTCCTGACTCACGAATCCTGGGCTAATTACCTGGCATTCCTTCTCCAAACTCTATCCAGAATGAAAAGACAGATCATAACTGTTTCTTCTCTGGTTAAAAATTCTTCAGTTCTCCACCACCACTATTCCATTGCCTTCAGGATGAAATGTAAATTCCCTAACATGATATAGAGGAGCCCTTCATGGCAGGATGCCTCCTCCTTTTCCTCTTGAGCTTCAATTCTCAGTAGTTCCCCCATCCACATTCCCCATGTGTGTTCACCTTCCTTTGCACGTGCTGGGACCCTCTGCCTTGAAGGAATATCTGCTTCTCCCCTGTTGCTTCAATCTGATGTTTAGATTAGATTTACAGGACTCAGTTCAGATGTTATCTCCTCTTGGAAGTTCTCTAGAATATTCCAGCGCTGGTTAGTAATACCTTCTCTGCGTTGCCTATCGCAGTGCCATATAGCTGTCTGCTTTCTTGTGCTAGGCAGTAAGAACCTAGAGGGCAGGGAATGTGTGTATTGTTCATTGCCCTTGATGCCAAGAATCACATAAATATTGGCTAAATTACTTCATTAATAATTGAAAAAAAATTAAAATATAAAGGAAAATTTTGGTGTATCATCTGGTTTAATATCAGCAACAGATTTGGCCAGGCATTTTGGCACACTTGTAATCTCAGCACTTTGGAAGGCTGGGGCAGGCGGATCACTTGTGGTCAGGAGTTGAAGACCAGCCTAAAGCAACATGGCAAAACCCTGTCTCTACAAAAACAAAAAACAAGAAAGTAAAAAAATTAGCCAGGTGTGGTCACACACACCTGTAGTCTCAGCTGCTGTGGAGGCTGGAGTGGGAGGATCACCTGAGCATGGGAGGTCAAGGCTACATTGAGCTGAGATGGTGCCACTGCACTCTAGCCTGGGCAATACAGTGAGACCCTGTCTCAGAAAAAAAAAAAAAAGGTTGACAAATGAAGTAGGTTTAAGAAAAATGAAACAAAATGGAAAGCATTACCCTGCCTCCTTATTTGAAGTTACGAACTAACTGTTCATACCTGGAATACCATGGCTTGCCCCAGCTTTTCTCTCAGAATGATTTCTGTAGAGTTGAAATGCACAAAGAATTCCAAGTAAGATTATCTGTGGAGGAGAAGTAACTATGCCAAGAAATCCTAAAATAATTAGAATTTTATCTGGAAAATTATATTTAAGATGGAGTACCACAATATTCTGTAAGAGTAAATTAACCTGGATATTGTCAACCAAAGGCAGTTACTCAAGACTAGGAGTGTTTCTATCTATTACCTGGAATGGTGTGAAAACTAAAAATATGAACCCATTCAAGAAAATACAGACAAACAGTGTAATGATTGATTCATATCTTAGTTTGGACTGCTATAACAAGGTATCATAGACTGGGTGACCTAAAAACCACAAATTTTATTTCTCACAGTTCTGTAGCCTAGAAGTCTGAGATCAAGGTATCAGCACGAATTCTGGTGAGGTTTCTCTTCCAGGTTGCAGACTGCTATCTCCTCATAGTATTTTCACATGGAAAGAGAGGAGAAAGCTGTGGCCTCTTTAAAAAATAAAAAATTTAAATTCAGTAGTCAAAAACTATTGAACAGGTGGTTTTTGGTTACATGGATAAGGGACTTATCAGATGTCAAAAAGGGACTTTTCAGATGTCATTAAAGTGACTAATCAATGACCTTACCACAGGGAGATTAGCCTGGATTATCCAAGTGGGCCTAAAGTAATCATGGGAGCATTGAAAGCAGAGATCTCTCTGGTTGATGGCAGAAGGGGAAGTTGAGAGATTCTGCGGGCGAGGAGTCAGTGCGCTGTTGCTGGCTTGAGTATAGAGGGAACGGTAGGAGAGCGAGAAGGAACTGAATTCTGCCAACAATGAGCTTGGAAGCTGATTTCTGCACAGCCTTCAGATAAAAGCCCAGGCTGGCCGACACTTAAGTTTAGGCCTTGTGAGACCCTAAGCAAGTCTCCCAGCCAAGCCTGCTGGACTGCTAACCTACAGAACCATGAGATAATAAATGGGTATTATATGCAGGTGCTAAATTCATGGTACGTTGTTATAACAGCATGTGACTCTCATAAAGGCAACACTGAGAATGAGCCTTTAGAAAGGCTGTAGAAAACTACATCATTAAAACAAAAAATGGAGTTGAGGGACAGGAGTGTCTTGCTTTGGGAACCTTTCTATTAGAAAGATTTGATTTCCAGTAGACCTTAATATTGGACTATGTCTGACAAACACCAACATTGAATGACCTTTCTGACACCTGCAAGGGAGTATTTCTGGCTGATGCAAGATCTTTCCCTGACCCCTGGAACATCATAGTTGACCCAGCACAAGCTCCGGAGTGTGTCTCAGACTTCTAAAGGCCCCATTGGAGACATCAATCAAGGGAATCTTAATGCTGTTATATGCTGACTTTGTGCAGGAGAGGTTAAGAATAATAAATTCAAGGAATGAAGATTGTTTTAGGTAGTAGAATATCAAAGGCTCATTCTCAGTTTTTCCAAGTGTTTTGTAAAAAATAGGACATTTGAGATGTTTACTTTCTTCTCAGTACTGTTTTCCTAATGTCGCCTTTATGAGGGCCATGCTCTTTGTCAAAGGCTCCCTCCAACCTCAAATTCTGGGAACATACTAATCTTGTTAATGAGAAGAGAGGACTTGATCTTGACTTCATTCCAGAAATACTGTATTCTCTTACTGCAATTCTAAAAACCATTAATTTTAGTTGCCATGTACAGGACAGGCAAAGACTGAAGTTGGGTCTGTGTTTTGCCAATGTGGCAAATCTATCCATATTAAATATTAAAACAGTTGACTTGGTATCAAAATAGGGAACAATTGTGGCTGTATAGGATGATAATTAACAGCGGTTAGAAATTAAGAGTTGATAATCCTGTTTAGTCCCTCACCTTTGTAGAAATTAAGTACTTACTGCCTACATTTGCCTAGAGAACAAATCCCTCTCAAAATACCAAATAGCAAGATTATAGATAACTTCTTGAATGACTAGTCAAAGAATGAAAATTTAAAAGGCAGGCTAGGTTGGCAGGTAAATTGTCACTCTCCACATCCTTTCTTCTTGGACTCCAGAACTTGGCACAGTTGTCAACCCAGATCTGCCTTGATTTTTTTTTTCTTCTGAAGATGACCTCATCCCTTCCTTCTGAAGGGAAACCTCTGGCTCTTTCACTCTGTTCTGCAGCTCTCCTTTGCTTCTCTATTACTCCAGCTATTCTCTGAGTATTAGGAATACATCTTAAAAAGTAATACAAGAAATAAAACCTTGGTATTTTAGGCTTATCTTGTAATCATCTAGAATTATATTTACTTACACAACTTTATAATTATATCAAATAACTTGCTTTCTCTCCACAGTCACCCTGAGTTTTATATGTGTAATTTACCAGCTTCCAGTAGACTACAAAATATTGATTGGACTATGGCCCGCTTACCTCAGAGGAGGCATGTAAGAGGCATAAATAAAAAGAAAGGTCTGGCATTCCGTTCACAGGCTCTTGTTTGAGGCTTTCTAATCACTAATGACTTTGGCTCAGCCAGTAGAAGTATGTGGCGAGCCACTTAACTTCCTGGGGTCCCAGCTCTTTCATCTCTACCACACAGATGGTAATTCCCTAACTCATAAGAGCTTCATGAACTTTAAATGGGGCAATGCATGCAAAGCTTGCCTGGAACCTGGCTAGACCCAGGAACTGTTAACTACTATTTTTCTTTCTGTCATGTGTGTGTGTTCAATGCTACACAGCCTCTGAAAATCTAGCTGGTATTTGTCACGCTGGAGCATCAAAGAGGATCTTTTCACTTTGGGTTTTCAGTCTCCTAAGTGGATTGGTAAGGGGCGTAGTATGTACCCACTTCTTTCCACTGTTCATATGTAAATGCTTGCAACAAATGCCTGGACACTGGTAATCCGGCTGCTCTCTGACTTGCCATTTATCTTGAGCTATAAATTCAGCTGCTATTCACAGATGCAAATGAGGGGATTTGTTTTCATGGCGCTGCAAGCCTCGTAAGCCTTATTATTTTTTTTGTCACTTCAGATTAAAGAAAAGAACAGAAACTTTTTTTTTCAATTTTTTGGGCAGGGGGCACTTTTGCCCTCCTTGTTTTAGACTCCCAGACTGTGATTTGTGAGCAAACTCAGAACGATCCTCTAAATGTCTGTATGATTTCTGGTGTTTCGTAGTGTTTTTTTTTTCTTCTTCTGTACTTAATCTCAGTTTCCCAAATATGTAACCATGAAAGAAATTCTTATCTGTACAAAATCCATTGCAGCCTCCCAGCACTGGTCTTGACCTCATATGTCAATATGATAAAGAGGAGGAGACTGAAGAGTGATGGGCGGATTTGTGTTCTGCCTACACAGCTGGCTCAGCTTGCTTTCTTGTGTAAACGCTGCAAAGCAAAGACAAAGATGCTAATGTTGGACACATGACAGGATGCAGTGCCATTCTAAAGTGTATCTTCCAAGCCGAAAGAAGCAGGAGAGATGCTGGTGGAATTCCAAAACTACCAAGAATGACAAACTTTTTATGGTTATTATCAAGATGGATTCTGTTCAACTCAGACTATGTGTCAGCTAATTTTGAAATTCATTAGTGTAGTGGCTCAAAATATAAGGAAAAGAGGATATTTAAATTTCAAAAGCAGAATTTTTAAGAAATTAATGATGTAAAGTTACATTTTCAAACTCATGGGATGTGGCCAAAACAAATGCGGAGGGAAATTAGTAACCTTATATATGTTTTAAATAAAAAAGAATAAAAAGCTCCCAACTCGAGGTAAAGTATAAAGAAACATTGAAAAAACTTATCATAAAAATAGAGAAAAATGGTAAACCCTCTGGAGTTTGTTTCATACATTTACAGGTATTATGGGTAAAAGTAGAGGGGGCAGGGAAGTGGCAAGTACAGTGTAAAAAGGGAAAAGTGGGTGCCGTATATGGTGAAATAGGAAGTTTTGTTTGTTTTTTCAGACAGGGGCTCACTCTTAACCACCAGGCTGGAGTGCAGTGGTGCAGTCTTGGCTTACTGTGGCCTCGACTTCCCAGGCACAAGTGATCCTCCCACCTGAGCCTTCCCAGTAGCTGGGACTACAGGCGAGTACCACCAGGCTCGGCTAATTTTTGTATTTTTGTAGAGACAGGGTTTTGCTGTGTTGCCCAGGCTGGTCCTGAACTCCTGAGCTCAAGTGATCCACCCATGTCGGCCTCCCAAAGTGCTGGGATTACAAGTGTGAGCCATTGCTCTGTTGCCCAGGATGGAGTGCAGTGGCATGATCACTGCAACCTGCTCCTCCCAGGTTCAAGCGATTCTTGAACCTCAGCCTCCCAAGTTGCTGGGATTACAGGCACCCACCACCATGGCTAATTTTTCTACTTTTGGTAGAGACGGGGTTTTGCCATGTTGGCCAGACTGATCTTGAGTATACTTTATACTCAGGTGATCTGCCTGCCTTGGCCTCCCAAAGTGCCAGGATTACAAGTGTGACCCACTGCGCCCAGCCAGCCCAAATATTTTAAAATCATTCTTTTTGCTAAAAGACTTCCTTATCAGATCTCCAAGTATTTCTTAAACACTTAAGTTGTCATTAAAACTCCCCTATGTGCCCTCATTGTTTCAGCCCAGCTAACCTTCATTTTTATTTTGTTTTTTATTTGGCAACAAAGTACATCCTTATTTTATGGATTTTATGTATTCTAGCTTTGGATACATTATACAATGTGCATATAGGACTAAATCCTTCCCCCTCTCGCCCTTCTTTTTGAGTCAAAGTCTCACTTCATTGTTCAGGCTGGACCGTGTCGTGGAATGATTTCAGCTCACTGCATCCTCAACTTCCTGGGCCCCTGGTGGTCTTCCTACTCAGCCTCCCTGACTAGCTGGAACTACAAGCGTGTGCCGCCCCACCTGCTAATTTTAATTTTTTGTAGAGACGGAGTCTTGCTTTGTTACACAGGCTGGTCTCCAACTCCTGGGCTCAAGCAATCTGTCCACGTTGGCTTCCCAAAGTGCTGGGATTATAGGCGTGAGTCACTGTGCTCAGCCCCTTCCTGTTTTTGATAGGGCAGAAACATTCTCTTTTTTGTCTGTATGACACAATATTGCACCCAAAATTGAACTTATAGCTCAACTAGTGCGATCCTACCATTACAGAGGTGAAAAATCCAACGCCCAGAGACATTAAGCTTCCAGATCTCACATGGCAAGGTGAGGACTAGAAATGTCCGTGGTGGGCCAAAGGCTCCTCTGCCTCCATCATGGTCCATAGCCAGCCCATTTGCCACTTACACCTACCCTTTCAAGATCCTTTCAGCCACATTTTTCTTTAGCTTTTATTACATGAAATGTTGGCAAGCAGGGCTCCCATCATTCAGATGATTTTTGAGTATTCTTTTTAATTTATTTCTGATGTTTAAGAATGGGCTTCTGATAACGTTTTATGTTATCCTTCAATATTTCTTTGTGTGCCCGTTTGCTAGGGAAGAAAACCTTTAAATCACTCTGTTAGCATTTCCTATTTGGGAAACGTTTTGGCAACATCTCCTGAAGCTGACCATGTGCATATTCTCTTGACCCAGCAAATTCCCCTTCTGGGATTATATCCATCATAACGAGATACTTAATGTTTACCAAATGACATGTATGAGAATGTTCATAGTGCACTATTCCTAAAAGCCCCAAACTGGAAAAAAACTAAATGTCCGTTAGTAACACAATAGATAAGTAATTATCTTACCATACCAGTAAGAATAAACATATTACTGCTACACACAACCACATGGATGAATCTCACAAACATAGAAGAGCGTGATTCCAATCATATGAAGTTCAAAAGCAGGCAAAACTAATCTATGGTGATTTTATTATGGTAATGGTTATGTGTGGGGGATAGGGCTAGTGGCTGCAAGGAGGGCATGAACAGGAGGTCTTGGCAGCTGGTAATGATCTCTGTCTTGATCTGGGTGCTGGTTACATGGGTGTTCGCTTTGTGGCAATTCGTTGAGCTGCATACATAATTTGTGCACTTTTCTGTACCCAATGAAAAGTCTGCTTAACACCAGCCTTAATTTTAGCTTTCAGTACCCCTGTTTTGTGTGCATCTTTGTGGGGCTTGCTTTCTCTGTTTACTCAGGTGAGTGCTCATTCTTTAGAGATAAATAGGAGGGGAAACTTCAGGGCCCCAGACCTGGCTTGAATTCCCACCCCACCACTTGGCAAGCTTAGGGCCTTTGGAAATTACTTAGCTTCCTACTTAGTCTTCACTTCCTGAACTCCAAAAATGGGCATAATCACAACTCACACATCTCAGGGCTGTAATGTGAGTTCAATGAGATCATTCACATAAAATACCCAGCTCCGAGTAAGCCCGATTAACTTCTTGCTATTATTTTTATTTTACTTCCCTAAAGACTTTTCTGTGCTTCTATGACACAAGCAATCTTGCCATTTGGCCCCAGGCTAGACCTACAGCATGGACCTATAGCATAGAATTTGGGCTTTTTCATTCTTAAATCCTCAAAGGAGATGTCACATCCAAAATTACTCATCTGCTTGAGTACTTCAAATTCATGATGATTTCATGTTAGTAAAACCGATCAAGAATTCCCATCTAGGTCTTCTGTCTTCTATTCCTGGAGCTTTTAGCTGTTTTTTTTTTCTCTTTGAAACATCTCTAGGCTGGGTGTGGTGGCTCATGCCTGTAATCTCAGCATTTTGGGAGACTGAAGCAGGACGATAGCTTGAGCCCAGGAGTTTGAGACCAGCCTGGTAAGCATAGCGAGACCTTGTCTCAACAAAAAGTTTAAACAGTTAGCTGGGTAGTGGCTCGCACTTGTAGTCCCAGCTACTCGGGAGGCTGAAGCAGGAGGATTGCTTGGGCCCAGGGGTTCAAGGCTACAGTGAGCTAGGATCTCACCACTGCACTGCAGCCTAGGTGACAGAGTGACACCCTGTTTCTAAAATATAATAAAATTAAATTAAAGCAAAATTTAAAAACTTTTCTTTAATACACTGCCTTCTCCGGCTCCCCTTCTGTGCCCCCATCCCCTTGTCTCACTACTAATTCTTTCCTTATAAATACAGAAAATACTCGGTGTGCAGTAAAACTTTATGTGCCTATCTTCCCCTAAGGACCTTAATGGGTATCTTCTTCCCAAATGAGTGATTCCTCCCAGGAATGTTCTGGAATCTCCACGAAGCCAGTTAGTTGATGGTAGGCTACAGAATGTTATACAGAGAGATATGAAAGGGTAGACGTGGGGGGGATGGAGACCTTCCCTTTTATTGTATTAAGGAAACCCATTCATTCAGGAAATAATTCCCGGCCTTTCCGCCTGAAGATTATTGTCTTTCGTTAACCCAGATTGTTAAATCTTGTTTTGATATGTAAATTTAAAAGGCTTTTCATTTTCAGTGCACCATGGACTCAAACAAACTCACAGAACTCAAAGAGAAAGTAAACTTTCTTTTTGAGACAGGGTCTTGCTCTGTCACCAGACTGGAGTGCAGCGGCACAATCATGGCTCACTGCAGCCTTTGCTGCTTGGGCCCAAGTGATCTTCCCAGCTCAGCCTCCTGAGTAGCTGAAACCATATGTACACCACCACACCTGACTAAATTTTATTTTATTTTATTGTATTGTATTTTGAGACGGAGTTTTGCTCTTGTTGCCTGGGCTGGAGTGCAATGGTGTGATCTTGGCTCACTGCAACCTCTGCCTTCTGGGTTCAAGTGATTCTCCTGCCTCAGCCTCCCAAGTACCTGGGATTATAGGTGCCTGTCACCACACCTGGCTAATTTTTATATTTTTAGTAGAGACATGGTTTCACCACGTTGGTCAGGCTGGTCTTGAACTCCTGACCTTAGGTGATTCACCCACCTCGGCCTCCCAAAGTGCTGGTATTACAGCATAAGCCACCATGCCCAGCCTGAATTTTATATTTTTGTAGATTCGGGGCTTCGCTATGTTGCCCAGGCTCCAAACATTCTTTGAAAAAGGAAGTTCCAGTGACGGATTTCCATTTTTGAAATTAGTTTCTTGACTTCACATATCCTTCAGGGGCCATCCATTTTCCTATGTATCTTCAGAGCAAAATTTAATAATAAAAAGTCCGCATCTAATCTTCTGCTTTCTCACCCCCCACTTCAGTGCATCTGACTCTGGATTTCTGGCTCCACAGTATGATAGGATTCTCTTCCAGGGCGTTCACGATTTCCACGTGGCCAGGGCGCAATGCTCACTTTTCTGATTTTGCCACAGTTGTTAGCATATTCTAGGGAGCTGAAACCATTTCCTCTGTTGGATTTCCTGAAGTCATTGGCCACACTTCTGGGCCTCCTCCAAGGCTCCTCCTCTTCTTTCTGACTAAGAGCCTTCCTCTTTTCTCTTCGTGCCCTCTTCTCCTTGATGCTCTCTTTAGGTGGCTTTAGGTATTTTTTTATAGGCTAATTTTAAAGTTTTTAAAATCTCCTGCCCTGACCTCTGTTATGGTGCAGACTTTATGCCCATGTGAGGTGTTTCACTTTGCCCATCTAATTGTCTTCCAGCAGCTCTTTTCTTTTTTCTTTTTTTTTTTTTTTGAGATAGACTCTTGCACTGTCACCTTGGCTGGAGTGCAATGGCGCAGTCTCAGCTCTCTGCAACCTCTGTCTCCCAGGTTCAAGTGATTCTCCTGCCTCAGCCTCCCAAGTAGCTGGGATTACAGGTACCTACCACCATGCCTGGCTAATTTTTTTGTATTTTTAGTAGAGATAAGATTTCACTATGTTGGCCAGGCTGGTCTCAAACTCCTGACCTCATGATCCGCCCGCCTTGGCCTCCCAAAGTGCTGGGATTACAGACGTGAGCCACCATTCCTGGCCTCCAGCAACTCTTTCTTCCAATTTCCCGTCTCCAATAAATAGCACCACCAACCTGCACTCAGGGACCTTCAGCAAAAAACTCTAATCATCTTTGATTCCTCTTTCTTCTGTCTCACATCTAATCCTTTCCAGTGCCATCCTCAAGTGAGTGACAGAGACCAACTCTTCCAAAGCAAAGAATTTACTTGGGAATAGCAGGGGATTGCAATCCAGAATACTCATGGCAGAATACCATAGGCACATCCTGGGGGGTGGGGCAGGGGGAAGCTGTTTTGTTTCGTTTGAGGCAGGGTCTCACTTTGTTGCCCAGGCTGGAGTGCAGTGGTGTGATCATGGCTCACTGCAGCCTTGACCTTCTGAGTGCAAGGGGTCTTCCTGCCTCAGCCTCTTAAGTAGCTGAGACGACAGGTGTGCACTACCAGTGAATTTATTTATTTATTTATTTATTTATTTATTTTAAGCAATGGAGTCTTACTATGTTGCCCAGGCTCGTCTCGAACTTGTGGGATTACAGGTATGAGCCACCACGCCTGGACTGGGGGAGGCTTTTAAAGACAAAAAGGAGAAGTCCACCTAAGCTGTTTTGAAACAAATACTGTTGGTTACAGGAATCTGTTGTAGACGTTGGCATTAGCTAATTGGTGGAGACCATTACACCTCTTAGGTGTGAAGTTGTGCAGAAGGCTTATCTGGAATACTGTGGTTTTGAGGAATTCCTTGCATAGCTTCCATTACAGGCATACCTGTATGAGGGCCCCACCGTCATGGTCTCCCAGCTTCATTCCGTTAGAGTTTGACATTAGTGGCTCCATGCCGATACTGGTAACTTTCACACTGATCTGCCTCCAAATTATATCTTGAATCCACCCATTTGCCTCATTTCCAACAGGGGTTAGCCACTGTATTTTTCCCTAGTTGATGACAGTAGCTTCCTGCTTTTACTTGCCCATACACAATCTGTTCTCCACACAGTGGCCAAAGAGATCTGGTTGAAGCCCTTGTGTTTGTTGCAAAAAGTGTAAATCAGTTGTTCTTTCAGGTTCTGTCATAGGCAGTATCTGTGGTAAAATATTTGAAATGTTTTGTTTTTGACACAGAGTCTTGCTCTCTCGCCCAAGCTGGAGTGCAGTGGTGCAGTGGCACAGTCTTGGCTCACTGCAACCTCCACCTCCTGAGTTCAAGCTATTCTTTTGTCTTAGCTTTCCAAGTAGCTGGCACTATAGGCACGTGCCACCACACCCCACTAAGTTTTTTTTTTTTAATTTGTAGTAGAGACAGGGTTTCACCATATAGAGACGGATCATGAGGTCTCTAACTCCTGACCTCGTGAGCTGCCCGCCTTGGCCTCCCAAAGTGCTGGGATTACAGACATGAGCCACCGTGCCCAGCCTGGAAAATATTTTTGGGAAGTATCATCCTCATTTTTACCAGCAGAGGGAGATTAACTTGGTCAAGGTTATATACAGGTGTGAAAAGAATTCAACCAGGCAGCGTACTCCAGCATTTAGTGTTGGGAGAGCTGTGCCCAATCTTGAAATTTTATTGGTTAGTTATTAATATTTATTTTGGTATGGTTTTGTATGCCAAGACTCTGTAGATTTATGTTCTTTTAAAACAATCTATTTTGCCATATTATTATTGTCAGTATTTTTGTCACTAACCTTAAAGAACACACAACAATGGATTTGGGCAAGAATGAATTGTATACTGAATGCCAACATGATGGAAAAAACCCAGTATTCCCCTTGTTTCAGAAAGGATTGAAGGCAGCTGGGAAAATAGGAAATGTGAAAAAGGTTGAGAGGGAGTAGGAAAATTTTTGATTGACTTGTCTTCATCTTTATTAACTTTTTAAGGTATGACTCCGAAAGAGTATTTCAATAATATAAATGTGGAGCAAAGAGTTGCTAATCAACTCTGTCTGTATACTGAAATGGAGGGAATGGGGAAATCCTGCCCATGTAAGTGTTCTGGAGCTTTCTCCAGCTACCTTGCTAGAGACCCCTAGGGATGTGTGAAGAAATATCCTTTCTGTTGTGCAAGAAGAAAATAGCAGCAGAAAGCAGTCTGCAGACACTGTGCTTGTTTGTAAAAATTGCTCACAAGATTTTCCCCCACTCCCCTGTTGATGTTCTAACAGGGTCGATGTATCATAGACAATGGAAAAAAAATCTTGTGCAAATGTCATTCCAGCCTTGCACACTAAATTATTCATGTATTGTGATGGTAGCAAATTACTTTCTTCATCCAAGATATTCCTCTGGTTTAAAAAACAAGATAAGAATGTTAATATTTAATGCTTTTATTATAGTATTTGGGTGTTTATGAAGAAATAAATATTTTTGAGTTATGAGAGACATAAAAATTCCATTTGTTTTTGATAACACATTTTTAAGGTAAGCTTTATCAAAAGGAAAATTGAGTGGCAGATTGGAATTTTTTTTCTGAAGATTCACTTTCTTTTAAATTTCTGCTACTAAATTATGCTTTGAAAAAATACTGTTGAAGATGTTACTATATATATGGTTAGGGTTTTTTTTTTTCTGCCTCATTCAGAGGGGGCTTATTTATGCAGTGGTGCTCAGAAAAGTTATATTTTCCCATTATATTGGTATATATATGCTTAGCTGTGGAGGGTTTTATTTTTCAGTGGCTTTTTATTATTTTTATTTTATTAATTTATTTTTGAGACAGTGTCTTGCTCTGTCACCCAGGCTGGAGTGCAGTGGTGCGATCTCGGCTCACTGCAACCTCTAACTCCCTGGTTCAAGTGATTCTCCTGCCCCAGCCTTCAGAGTAGCTGGGATTACAGGTGTGCACCACCATGCCCAGCTAATTTTTGTGTTTTTAGTAGAGATAGGTTTCACCACATTGGCCAGGCTGGTCTCGACTCCTGACCTCAGGTGATCAGCCCACCTTGGCCTCCCAAAGTGCTGGGATTACAGATATGAGCCACTGTTCCTGGCCTTCAGTGGCATTCTAGAATGTTCTATTGAAGTTACTATGTCAGTTCTTGAATTTCTTACTGTCTTCCCCATGAGAACATAGTATGTAGTGAAGAATTAAATTCAAACATAAACATTTCTAGTTTTGCTTTTTTTTCCCCCCAACTTTAATTACATAGGCTAACTGGAAGAGTGAGTTAATTTAACTTGTTTTGATTTGTTTTGTTTTGCTTTGAGACGGAGTTTGGCTCTTGTTGCTCAGGCTGGAGTGCAATGGCAGGATCTTGGCTCACTGCAACCTCCGTCACCCAGGTTCAAGCGATTCTCCTGCCTCAGCCTCCCAAGTAGCTGAGATTACAGGCATGCACCACCATGTCTGGCTAATTTTGTATTTTTAGTAGAGGTGGGGTTTCTCCATGTTGGTCAGGCTGGTCTCGAACTCCTGACCTCTGGTGATCCGCCTGCCTCGGTCCTCCAAAGTGCTGGGATTACAGGCATGAGCCACTGCGCCTGGCCTGTTATTTTAATTTCTGAAGTGAGATTGCAACAACCCATGAAATGCTCTGGGTTTTTCTAAAAAAAAAAAAAAAAATCATTCTTGTGGACTTCTACCCTCACGTCTATTATTTTTCTTTTTCTTTTCTTTTTTTTTTTTTTTAAGAGGAGATTTGGGTGGGGACACAAAGCCTAACCGATAGTGTCTAATGTATCTCTTTAGTATTAAATTTTTACTTTTTCTCCACTATTTCATTTTATTTGTTGATTTCATTTATATACATTCTCTTATCACCTGTAAAATGGTTTTTCATCTTATTTTAGTATTTGTTATATTGTTTTTGCTTCCTCTTTATCATTTTCTTTTTTTATTTTTTTATTTTGGGTAGATACCCAGCAGTGGGATTGCTGGGTACAAATGGTAGTTCTTTTTTTTTTTTTAGAAAAAGAGAAAGAGAAAGAAGAAAGAAAAAGGAAAAAAAGAGAAAAAGAAGAAAGAAAAAAAGGGGGGGGGAGAGAGAATGGGAATCTTGCTCTATTGCCCAGGCTAGAATGCAGTCCACAAATGGATATTGAAAGCTTTTTTATACTAATAATTGTGTTATACAATGGAGACAGGAAGGAATAAGGGAGGAAAATAACAAACAAACAGCCAACCAATATTTCATTTAAACCTATGAAATGCTATGCAATTGCTAGGGGAGTGATTTACTCCCAACCATGTGGTCACTTTTAGAATAAATGTGATGTGTTACTGAAAAAAAAATGTATGTTTTGTGGATTTGGAGTAGAGAGTTCTGTAAATGTTTATTAAGTTTACTTATTTGAGGTTTAAGTTCAAGTCCCGGGTATCCTTCTTAACCTTCTGTCTCATTAATTTGTCCAATATTGACAATGTAATGTTAAAGTCTCCCACTATTATTGTGTGGGAGTCCAAGTCTCTTTGTAAGTCACCAAGAAGTTGCCCTATGTATCTGGGTGCTCCTATATTGGGTGCGCATAGACTTAGGGTCGTTAGCTCTTCCCTTTACATTGATCCCTCTACCATTATACAATATCCTTCTTATCTCTTTCGGTTTCTATTACTTTAAAGTCTATTTTATCAGAGATGAGAATTGCAACTACTGCTTTTTTTTTTTTTTTTTTTCTCTCCATTTGGTTGGCAAATCTTCCTCCATCCCTTTGTTTTGAGTCTCTGTATATCCTTGCATGTAAGATGGATCTGGATGCAGCTTACTGATGGGTTTTTTGAAGTGGCTGATGCTGGTTGTTCCTTTCTATATATAGTGCCTCTTTCAGAAGCTCTTGTAAAGCAGGCCTGGTGGTAATGAAATCTCTGAGTACTTGCTTGTTTGTAAAAAATTTTATTTTTCCTTCACTTATGAAACTTAGTTTGGCTGGATATGAAATTCTGGGTTGAAAGTTCTTTTCTTTAAGGATGTTGAATATCGGCCCCACTCTCTTCTGGCTTGTAGGGTTTCTGCTGAAAGATCAGCTGTGAGTCTGATAGGCTTCCCCTTGTGGGTTACCTGACCTTTCTCTCTGGCTGCCCGTAGTATTTTCTCCTTCGTTTCAACCCTGATAAATCTAATGATTATGTGCCTTGGGGTTGCTCTTTTGAGGAATATCTTTGTGGTGTTCTCTGTATTACCTGGAGTTGGGTATTGTCTTGCCTTGCTAGGTTAGGGAAAGTTTTCCTGGATAATATCCTGAAAAATATTTTCCAGCTTGGATTCATTCTCTTCGTCACATTCAGGTACACCTATCAAACGTAGATTAGGTCTTTTCACATAGTCCCATATTTCTTGGAGACTTTGCTCATTCCTTTTACCCTTTTTTCTCTAATCTTGTCTTCTCATTTTATTTCATTAAGTTGGTCTTCGACCTCTGAAATCCTTTCTTCTGCTTGATCAGTTTGACTGTTAAAACTTGTGCATACTTCTCGAAGTTCTCGTATTGTGTTTTTCAGCTCCATTAATTCACTTATATTCCTCTTTAAATTGTCCATTCTCATGAACATTTTGTGAAACCTTTTTTCAAGGTTCTTAGTTTCCTTGCATTGGGCTAGAACACGTTCTTTAGCTCACAGAAGTTTCTCATTATCCACCTTCTGAAGCCTGATTCTGTTGATTCCTCACATTCATTTTCTATCAGGCCTTGTTCAATTGGTGATGAGGCACTGCAATCCTCTGTAGGAGGAGAGGCATTCTGATTTTGGGTGTTTTCAGCCTTTTTGCGCTGGTTTCTTCCCATCTTTGTGGATTTATCCATCTGTCGTCTGTGTAATTCCTGACTTTCAGATTAGGTCTCTGAGTGGACGTCCAGCTTGTTGGTGATAAAGTTTTTTCTATTTCTTAATTTTCCTTCGGCAGACGCCCCCCTCCCCCACAGAGCTGGACCTTCCCAGGTTCAGCTGTACTTGCTGTGAAACTCTCAAATCTTCAGCAGTTCCAACTGCTGTTTTTATTTTTATTTTTTGTGGAGGTGGGGTACCAGCCTTCCCCCTGCGGCGACCCACTACGCGGCTCGAAACAGGCAGCGTTAAGATTCGTGGCGCTTTCTGCCTGGGAATCTCCCAGTCTGGTTCCTCACTTCAGTCCGCTTTTCAGTCAGCTGAATGGGAGACTCTGGCTTCCCGGAGCTCCAACGCCAACCAAAAGGGCACTCAGTCCCGTATACTCTGGACTGAGAACCGGCCGCGCCGGGGCGCCTGCAGAATGGCCGCGCCCTCCAAAAGAGTCGCGCTGGCGACCCGTGGGGCTCCTCTGCCAAGAATCTCTTGGTCCGTGGGCAATGAAAATTCGTCTGAAAATGTGGCGTCCACTCACTCTCTGCGCTTTCAGTGGGAGCTACAATCCTGAGCTGCTGCTAATCGGCCATCTTGGATCTCTCCTCTATTTTTCTTATATAATGTGAGTTTGTGCATTTCTTTTAAAAAAAAAATCTTCTATAATTTTTTAAAGGTAACCAGTAACAGAGTCCATGGAAATAAACCAATCCTGGACTGTGTTGAGTTAATAGAGTTAGCAGGTGACACTGTTAAATGCTGCTGGGTGAATTCTTATGGGCCACTGATACAATTTGAGTCAAAGAGTTCTCTGACATTCTCAGTTTCTGATTCAGGAAGTTCAGATGTATTTTTGGATTTGAAGCAAAACTGAAATAAGAGACTACAAATCTCAGGTGACTTTGGAATGTTTATTAGTAATTGTTCTCATTGAAGAACTTGTCCAGAAATCTTACAGCAGGTTCTCACTCCACTCCTGTCACACTCCCCCGCCACCCCCTCCCCACCATCTGATCTGTCTCCCCTAACCAGCCACAGAACTAACAACGTTCACTTCCCAGACTCCCTTGCAGCTACATTGCAGGTATGTGACCTAGGCTCTGCCACCCTGACCTACTCATTAAATGTGGATGCCAAACTGAGGGATGTTAGGCAGTAGCTGAGTAGTTTTCTGGAACTACTGGCAAGCCCAGCAGCACTGACTGGCCTTCTGCTCTGGGAACTGCTACTGTGGGCACTAGGCATCCACACTTGCGCGTGCTCTATGATGACCAGCAGGTGACAGGAGCAGCAGTGTTTCACTATTACAGACCTGACTGTGTGGCAGGTAAACTTATCCTCTGGCCCTCCTGGAGATCTGAGAGCTCCTTAATATCTCTTAATAAATAGGATTTGCTTAATGAATATAATGAGAGTAGAATCTGCTGTTTACCTCCAAGTGCTCAGGCATTGCTTGCATATCCACTTTAACAAGGCACTGGCTGTCTTGTTTCAGTTATCTGATGTTCTTTCCCTAAATACTGATAGTGGTTAGATCTTACATGTTCTTTATTAGAATTTATGCAGTACTTCAGAACTGTATATAATTAAAATTGGGGGAAAACTCAGGATTTAAAAAATGGATACAGAGAAAACTTTTTATGTCATTGTTATTTTCCATTCATGGGGTTTGATCGTGACCATACAGTTTCTGCAAACGCTACTCGTAGAAAAAAATCAGTCTGACAAGGCAGGTAATAATCAGGAACTGAAATATTCACCCAGAATTCTCCAACAACATGAAATTGAAGGAGAGGTGAGAACAGAGGCTAAGCAGAGTCAGAAGGTGACAGTATCCTACCCCCTGGACTATTGGTATTGTACCCGGACTAGGTAACACATTTAAGAGAGGCAGAAAGTGTTATGGTACAGCCAAAGAGTAGGCATGGGGGGAAATTATCGTGTGGAAGATAGACTGTTTACTTCCATTCCTTTCTCAGCAACACTATAGTTCACCTTGGATTTAAGCACTTTGTCTATTTTTTTATATTTAGTTTTCTATGTCTCTAATGTTTTTCTAAAACACGGAAGACTATTTTGTGTGAAAACTTTCATGTTGGCCAGACACAGTGGCTCACAGCTGTAATCCCAGCACTTTGGGAGCCTGAGGCTCAAGGATTGCTTGAGCTCACGAGTTCAAGACCAGCCTGGGCAATGTGGTGAAACCCTGTCTCTAAAAAAAAAAAAATAATAATAATAATACAAAGATTAGCCGGGCATGGTGGTGTGCACCTGTAGTTCCAACTGTTTGGGAGGCTAAGGTGGGAGGATGGCTTGAGCCCAGGAGGTAGAGGTTGCAATGAGCCAAGATCACACCACTGCACTCTAGCCTGGGCAATAGAGCCAGACCTTGTCTCAAACAAACAAAAAAATGAATTGCCTATTTTCCCAAATTCGGGAAAAAAAAAAAAAAAAGCAACTTTGATGTTCAACCATTGCTAACTGAAAGTTCTAACGTCTTTGACTTGACACCAGTGGTGATGTAACTTTTCCAGCCATATCTCCCACGGCCATTGCCACAAACCCCACTTTGTCCTCCCACCAGGCCAGCAGATTGTCTCAGACAGGTTCAGTTGCAGACAGCATTGTAAGCAGAGGGGATTTAAAATAGAATACATGGTATTTATATGATCATTGTAAAAACCTTTGGGAATAGGTCCAAGCTGAACACCCAGGGATGACCCTCTCGGAACTGGCTGTTATCTCTGCCGCAGTCAAGGCTGGCACCCAGGTTTTGACTCCAGGACGACACGGCCTCAGCTGTGTACCTTACCAGCAGAATGATCACCACATGCCTTACCTCCCACCTCCATGAAAGTAGGGACTGCACGCTGAAACTTCAGTTACCTCAACAGTAGACTTAGCAGCAGCAGAAACAGTTGAAGCAGCAGGAGCGTGGAAGTGAGGACTTGTGTCATCAGCCACGTGCATCTGCTTTGCAAATGCTAGGCTAGACTTTTCCTGTGTAAAAGTCTGGGAAAAGGCGGTTTCCAGCTCCTCCCAGCCTCTCACTGTGGTGCCCTCAACAAGGAGGTGGCTTGCCTGGGACTGTGGGAGGCAGCGTGCACCATCATCACACACACCTCTCAGCGTTCCCAACTTCAGACAACTTACTCTCTTCTGTATGCCTTCTCGTTGAGTTGGAATGTGTTTCATATCCGTTTTCCTCTAGCAAACCTTTACCTACCCATCCGGGCCTAGCTCACATGTCACCTGGTATGTGAAATTTTCCCTGATACTATTTCCTTCCAGCTGTTAGAGTTATGCACTTCCTAATATAAAATGTACCTTATTTCCATTTTATTGAATCTGACTTCTTCCATCCAGCAGAATGCCTGATGGACAAGAAATAGATCATTTATTTCTTTATTGCATCATTTGATCAACTAACTTACTGGCATCTCCAAAGCCAATATGGCCCAGTTCCTGTCCTCCAGAGCACAGGTCCTAGCAGGGGGAGACAAATGGTCACCATTACGGAGCGGATAAGCCACAAATAAGTGAATAATCCACTCTCCTGGAGAGAGGATGTGGAAGATGAAAAGGTCAAAGAAGGCTTCGTAAGAGAAGGTTGTTTTTGTTTTGGTATCTCCAGGGCCTGGAGTATTGCTTGGTGTGTTGAGGTCTTTAATGAATGAGATGAGGCTGAAGATGAATGAAATGATTTCTGTGAATGAACGTTTGTCTCTGGTTAAAAGCTCCCTGCTGATCTGAGTGGCTGCAGATACTTTACAGTGGTCTCTCTTTAGCCTCAGTTTTGCTTTTCGTGGTTTCAGTTACCCGTGGTCAACTGAGATCTGAAAATATTAAGTGGAAAATTTTAGATATAATAATACATAAGTTTTGAATTGTGTACTGATCTGAGAAGCGTGGCGAACTCTCTCGCCTTCCTGCCCCATCCTGCCCCAGGATGTGGCCAGCTGATCCATGCTGTAGACACTGCCTGTGTACTCACAGCTGTCAGATCTGCTGTCATGGTATCTTATCACGTAGACATTTTTTCATCTCATGTCATCACAAGAAGGGTAAATTCATTACAATACGATTTTTGTTGTTGTTGTTTGAGACAGGGTCTTGCATTGTCACCCAGGCTGTGAAATGCAGTGGTGCGATCACGGCTCACTGCAGCCTCGGACTTCTGGACTCAAGCTATCCTCCCACTTCGGCCTCCCACCTCGGCCTCCTGAGTAGCTGGTAGCTGGAACCACAGGTGTGAGCCACCACACCTGGCTAATTTGTATTTTTTACTTTTTGTAGAGACAGAGTCTCCCTATGTTCCCCAGGCTGGTCTCGAATTCCGAGGCTCAAGCCATCCACCTGTCTCTGCCTCCTAAAGTGCTGAAATTGCAGGAGTCAGCCACCATGCCTGGCCACAATAAGATATTTTGAGAGAGGAAAACAAGAGAAGGAGATCACATCCACATAACTTTTACTATAGTATGTTTTATTATTGTTGTCATTAATCTCTTACTGTGCCTAATTTATAAATGAAACTTTATCGGGGGTATGTATGTGTAGGAATAAATGTAGCATATATAGGGTTTGGTACCATCCATGGTTTTAGCCATTCACTGGGGGTCTTGGAGTGTATTCCTGTGAATAAGGGAGAACTACTGTTTTTTTTTTTTTTTTTTTTTGACATTCTAAGAATATTTGTGGGTTTTTTTTTTTCTTTTTCTTCTTTTGAGATGGAATCTTGCTCTGTCACCCAGACTGGAGTGCAGTGGTGCAATCTTAGCTCACTGCAACCTCCGCCTCCCGGGTTCAAGCGATTCTCCTGCCCAGCCTCCTGAGTAGCTGGGACTACAGGTGTGCACTACCATGCCCGGCTAATTTTTGTATTTTTAATAGAGACAGGGTTTCACCATGTTGGCCAGGCTGATCTCGAACTCCTGACCTCAGGTGATCCACCCATCTTGGCCTCCCAAAGTGCTGGGATTACAGGTGTGAGCCACCACGCCTGGCCAAGAATAAAGTCTTTAGAGTTGATAATTTAAACTATTTCTTTTCCTACTATATTAAATTCATTCACTTAATAAAATAATATTAATTGCATGCCTACAGTGTATCAAACCTGGCACTGGGCCCCTTGTTGCTGTAGGCTCAGCGAGCCATGTCCTCTGTGTCATGGTCCAGATCATGTGTTTAGTGGGAGACTGAACAAATTAGTCATTGAACAAATCACTACACAGGAACAAGCAGCAGTGATGTGGAAGAACAGTACAGGTTTCAATGAGAGCAAACAGTAGGTCTAAACAGAGTCAGATTCAGACCATGAAGAAATGGCAAATTAATCTGAGACCCAAAGGACGATGGGAAGAGAGTGAGTAAAAGGTCGACCCACTGGCCCTCTGTTTCTTTACATAGCAACTAAGAAGAGAGATTTTTTTCTTTAACTCTTGTTTCTTCCTTTGCCCACCAGCCTCTGTAATCATTTGATTGCCAATATATCTGGTGTTCAAGAAAATAAAATCCAATTTCATCACACAGGGAAACTTTTCAAAAAGTTACTTATCCCAGCTACTTGGGAGGCTGAAGCAGGAGGATTGCTTGAGCCCAGGAGTTGGAGACTGTGGTGAACTAGGATCTGCCCTCTAGCCTGGGCAACAGAGCGAGACCCTGTTTCTGGGAAAAAAAAAAAGTTATGTACATTCATGAATAAATGTTAGATTATAGCAGCCAACATCTATGTGGACATTTTTGTTTAGTATTTGCAAGGCGTTTCTGAAGGAAGATTTTCGTAGAAGTTAGAAGATTATGGCACTGTGGGACAAGAATGCTTTAAAGTTCTCCAGGCTCTTTTTCTTCCCAACCCATTTCTATGAATGTTACCTGTTGTCCCATTGTATCCATTTCCACAACAGCTGGTTTTGCATGGCACCAAGGTTGGCACTGTGCAAAGTGAAGGCCATGGCATTGGCTCTGGCCCTCCAGGAGTTTCCAGAAATATCAGAGGGGGCATCTGCCATATGTAGAACACATAGCACATCGAGTACAAATTTTAAATATCGTTTTAGTTTAGGTGTGGGTAATCAATGAACAGATTGAGGATAAATGCGTCTTCTTAGGAAAGCAGTAGAAAAAACACATTCATTGTGGGGGAGAAGGGGGGGTAACATTAGGGAAACCCCCATGCAGACAGGGCAGGCTGAGGGGCATTAGTGATTCCTCCTTTCATCACTGTGGGAATCTTCTGAAACCTTTCTCTCGCCATTTGCATAGACCTGAGAAGAATTTGCAGGCGAGGGCTGAAAGCGGTCGTCTGCCCCAAGACTTCTTAATGATCCCCTTTGCCACTGTGATGTTTTTAGGACATTCTACACATTTTGTTCTCTCTGAATGAAGCATTCACGTTGCCATTGAACACATCTAGTTTGGGGTGCATTCTAAGTCGAATTATACAAGAAGCTATTTGTGGCATTCAGCAGCTGCAGAAAGAAGAGACTGTTTTTTTTTTTTTTGGTGAGGGAGTGTTAAACACAATTCAAGTAAAGCTAGAAAGTTGGGAATGTAGAGTTACCCTGTTGAGCAGTTAGAATTATGCTGACAAGAAGAGGGGAGGTTACTGGGCAAAGAAGTGAATTTTATCCTATTTTAACATGGGATCTTCTGCCGGAACAAGTTCTCCATAGATGCTCTGGGATTTATTTTGATAATGAATGTAATATATTGTCTGGAGTCTGTGGCCGATTGCTCTATCCCGTGGGGTGCAGTTGGTGAGTATCTCTCTTCAGAAAGCAGTTGTAATAAGATAATTAAATTTGTCTGATTAAAAATGATTGTGCATAAACATTAAGACAAGCATGGGAAAGTGCAGGTATTTTACAGCTGCCCTCAGTAGCCTAAATGTATACTTAATTAAATATGGTTTGCTAATGAGAATTGATTGTGGCAGCTTTATTTAAACTTGTTTTATCACATAACGATTTATATGGATTGCAGCACACAAAGAGATAGATGTTTCAGATGAGGTGATAAAAGTTGATCCATCTGACTCTTCTGAGAGCTGCTGTGCAATTTTAGAGAGGTTTGGAAAAACTATTTGGCATTGGAAGACCCTATTTATTTTCTCCCTCAAATATCTTACTTTTCTCTTCAAGACAGGATCTCGCCCTGTTGCCCAGGCTGGAGTGCAGTGGCACAATCTCTGCTTACTGCAACCTCCGCCTCCTAAGCAGCTGTGATTACAGGCAGGCGTGTGCCACTGTGCTCTGCTAATTTTTGTATTTTTTGTAGAGACAGGGTTTCGCCATGTTGCCCAGGCTGGTCTTGAACTCCTGGGCTCAAGTGATCTGCCCACTTTGGCTTTCTAAAGTGCTGGTATTACAGGTGTGAGCCACTGTGCCTGGCCTATTACTTTTCTTTTATACTAGGTCAGGAAGACATTGGTTGTCTTCATTGTTGGCCAGGTTCTCACAGTGGTCGGGTACAGTGGCTCATGCCTGTAATACCAGAACTTTGGGAGGCTGTGACAGGCAGATTGCTTGAGCCCAGGAGTTGGAGACTAGCCTGGGCAACATCGGGAGACCCCATAGACCTAATTTCTTCAAAACACACACACACACACCCTCTCTTTCTCTCTCTCTCTCTCCCCCCATCCCCCCTCCCCTCCCCCCTCCCCTCCCCCTCCCCTCCCCCTCCCCTCCCCCTCCCCTCCCCCCTCCCCTCCCCTCCCCTCCCCCCTCCTCTTCCCCTCCCCCTTCTCCCCTCCCCCTCCTCCTCCCCTTTCCCCTCCCCACCCCCCCCGTGATTTTTTTTTTATTCACCTTACCTTTTTTCTTTAGTAAAAAACAAACATTGGACCAAATTATGAAATCTCCATACCTGCCTTCAATGCCAAACTTCACTTTTGGCTGCAAGTTAAAAATATTGTTAGGTACATGAGGAAGCCTGCTGACCTTAATCCTTCAAATATGATTTTATTTGCTAAGATATGAATAATTCCATTGTTTTCTGCTTTCTGTTCCAAGCCTCCATGATGCTCATGAAGAGAAGCTAAGGGTATATCATTTTTACAAAGTCAGTGCCGTTACCTAGAATTAACATTATTGTTTCAATTCCTGGTTGATTTTTTTTTCTCAGATACTGTGTGGGCCAAATTATGTGGGATCTGCAATCAGTGTACCTCCCTTCCCTTCCAGCTGTGCCCTAATTGTATTGCCCTCTAGTAACAGGGAATGCCCACAGGCCTGGAGATACTTTTGTGGCATCAGATCAGAAATCTACATTGTGACATCCTTGCTTTAGAAACACCAGGTTCCTAGAATATAGATACTAAGCAATATGTCTCCATATAAGGATTGATGTTTTGTTCTTGTCCCTTGCTCTCAGTTGATGTTTACTTACTAAAAATGGTCTTTTCAATGTGAATTGAAAAATCAGTGGATGAATATGAAAAACTGAGTTTATAGGAAGGTTTTTATTTACTTAAAAAGTCTTTGGGTAACTGACATTAATGGAAGTTCTGTACTTTCTAGGTGAATTCAAATATCATCTTATGTCAGGCTGACCTTCTTTGCTCTTATGCCTCACCTCCACCATAATTACAAAACCCTTGTAGCACTCATGCTTCATAAGAAGATGTGATTTTGTGTTTGCAGAATTTTGCTACCGTGTATTCTGTAGTTTAGGACAATGAAGAAAATGTTTTGAAAACATCAACACTAATCAAATAAAATATTATCCTCATATAGATTAACCTTTACCATTACTAGAAAAGCACGTACAGCTGGAGACTTAACTGTAGCTCTCTTCGGTTTATCATCAGCAAACCAAAATAGTCCACAATTTGTCTCATTACCATTTTGCACATGAACCAGCTGTCCTCTTAACAAAAGCAGTTGAGCACACCAGCCGATTAATTATAGCATTCATCTTAGCCATATGTGAAACAATATTCGAAATAGCAGGAAACAGAGAAGAGAAAAAGAACAGTCAGTTAATCTTCAGAACACAAGTTCACAGAGATTGTTCCATGGCTTACTAAATAATTGACTCTAGTTATCTGTTTTCTCTAAATCTTTATACTTACTGATTATTAATTGGGAAGAAATTAGGCAGTGATAAATCTGATTTGCCTTCAATCATTTTACGTTGCATTTTGTATTCTTGGATCGAGTGATTTCAGAATCTTCATCTGTCCAAATGAAAACGCTTTTTGGATTCCTTTGTGTAAGGCTTTACCTTTTGGTTATAAATTGCTGTAGATGTTTTCCTTAACTGTTACTCAGTTAAACACAGCTGCCCCCTTATTGATTTAGAAATGTTTTGTATAACTCGGGTACTTCCTTAATGTGAGCTTGGTTGCAGACAGTAGGTGGTTTATGAATATTCACAAAGCTTTCTGAAGGTGTAATGTCAATGTTGTCCAAATTGAGGCTCTAAAGGACACAGAAATCATAGAATATGTCTTTCTCTGGTGGAGGAAGTCAAGGATTTTCTTTTGAGACGTGACCATGAATGAGAGCATGTTAAACCAGAGGCCTTTCTTCCCAGGTCTTCTGTGACAGCTGGAGGAATCATTTTCATGCACCAGTGTGTCATTGAGTGTCATGGTGTCCCCTGTAGGTGGCGACCTTCTACTTTATTTTGTCAGTTTCTCCTGGTAGTCTTTATTAGGAAGTCTTTCTTTGCTCTCAATTTTTTTCTAAGTAGAAAATTCCTTTCAAGTATAGATTCTTTGTAGGTTTTATAACACCGTCAGTCAAGCAGGTCCTTGATATTATCCAATTTTAAAAATACAAGAGAGCTCAGAGTATAAAGCACTTAGCTAATCACAATTCTTTTAAATTAGATCTCTAGGATCATCATATTACACTTTGGCTTTTCATTCCACAATGAGATTTCCTTCCCTGATGATTTTAGAAGAAAGGTTGCATCAGTTTCTTTTTCAAATTTTGATTCATTGTTGTTTGAATTATTTTTATTGTAAAAGTATGATTATGTTAAGTATAAATAACACAAGAAATAAATTTTAATTTCTAAGTGATTGAAAAGTATTTTCTTCTCTAAGATGTTGTAGACCCCTTATAGGCATTCAGAAAATGTATTTTGAATGACCGAATTGGGAAAGGCTAAGTGAGTTAACTTCACAGTTGAGTTCTTCAATATGTAGCTCTACTTATACACATTGTTGCTCTCTGAAATGAGCCTTTATATACCTAATATAACCTTTGAGAATGAATGAGATGAATTTGTACTACTTGGGTAGATGGATTAGGGCTGTATAACATGTCACAAAGAATAATTGGTTCAGAGTATAAGAAGTTACGGTTAATGAAATTTCTCTCTTTCTGCAAGAAAGACATAGTTCACTTTGGGGGAAGTTATCCTTGAAATAAAGTGACATATTTTTGAAATAGTTACAGTCTGTCAAGGAATGCTTCTTAAGAAAGGTTAACATTTGAATTATAACTTGAAAAATGAATAGCGGTATACCAAGTGGATCAGTGGAGGACCAAGCGTCCCAGCAGACTAATAGCATGTGCAAAGGCATAGAGGCAGAACGAGTGTGGACAGCTGGATCCTTCACCTCACTGGCCCTTACTGAAGGCAGCAAGTAGCATGTCAAATTGAAAACTGGACCACAAGATTGGGGTATCAGTGCAGATGCTAGGTGGCTCTGATCACTGCAGGTCACTTATTTGTAAAAGAGAGTGGCTTAACTGTTTCTTATGACTTTCTTCAGCTCTAACTTTCTAGGGGCCTATGAAATCTCCCTTTTTTGATTTGCCTGTGCTATTTCCCTACTCACCAGTGATTCCAACATCAGCACCCATCCCTTTCACAAAGCTCTCCCCTGTTAGCCTGACCTCATTTCCAGCATCTTAGGACAGTCTCTGGATGATCCCAGCCATGTACTAGAGAGACTTTGCAGCCTTCCATTCCTGCAGGCATGGCTGAACTTTGAATGGTGTGTCAGCAGGCCTCCCTTTGTGTTTTGGACTTTTGATTTGGGTTTCTTTTTTTTCATAGCATGTTTTCTGTCTGCCTCGCCTTTCATTTGTTCAACATTTGTCACATGAATATTGTGGCTTGATTAAACTAGTCACAGTGATAGCAGACGTTTTCAAATTGACTAAGCCGATGGCAGCAATTATATTGGATTAAATTATTAACTAGGATCCACAACAGAAGCCTTTAGCTTTAGCACATGCAGAGTAAAGAGTGTTTTCTAGCATCAAAATTAGCTGGCAAAATGGATGCCAGATCAAGTTTCTCCTAAAGAATTGATACATTATCACCTCCTAAGGTTCCCCCTTTTGTCTTCAACCACTTCCCCCACCCCAGTTGATGGAGAGATTTCCATTTGTCTTTTTTCAGTATGTCATAGGAGTCATCATTAAAGATTAATCCAGAAACAGAAGAAAGAAAAGATCATTGTACCAATGAAATTATAGAATATTGGTGATTTTTAGCATGCTTTTGTGAAATAGCATTCATGGAACAGTTAACTGTTCATGAGTATCTGTTATCAGATTCCTGTTTTCATTCTGTGGACAGTGTCTCTGCATGACCGTTTAAATGTGCGTGTGTATGCACGTCTGTGGACAGTGTCTCTGCATGACCGTTTAAATGTGCGTGTGTATGCACGTCTGTGGACAGTGTCTCTGCATGACCGTTTAAATGTGCGTGTGTATGCACGTCTGTGGACAGTGTCTCTGCATGACCGTTTAAATGTGCGTGTGTATGCACGTCTGTGGACAGTGTCTCTGCATGACCGTTTAAATGTGCGTGTGTATGCACGTCTGTGGACAGTGTCTCTGCATGACCGTTTAAATGTGCGTGTGTATGCACGTCTGTGGACAGTGTCTCTGCATGACCGTTTAAATGTGCGTGTGTATGCACGTCTGTGGACAGTGTCTCTGCATGACCGTTTAAATGTGCGTGTGTATGCACGTCTGTGTACCTCATTATGCAGCTGTAAAAACTGAGAGCATAGGGTAAGATCACACCCAGTGTCTATTCCAGTTTTTTCACTTATCTGTAAAAGGCTTTATAGCTACCTTATCCAAAACTAGTATCCCTTCCAGGATCATGTTGTGATGTTCTTTAAATCTCTTCTAATTTGTCATATTCCCATTATTATTATTAGTGGTAGTAGTAGTAGTAGTGTTAGTTATTCGATAAGTTATTGGAAAGGCCAGACCAGCCTAATGTCCTATTTTAAGACTGCTTTTGCTTCTAGCTCTTTTATTTCCTGTAACCTGGGAGAATTTAACTTGTCAAAAAAACTTTGATTTACCTTAGGTGATATTTATACTTGATATTTCATCACATCAGTGGACATACAATACCAGTTGGCCCACCACTCATGTTTGGTGGATTAGGGAGATGCCTGACTTGTCCTTCCACTGTGTGGTTGCTGTAATAGTCCTCTTATGTGGCAGCTCTTCAGTGAGGAGTTAAAACTGACAAAGAAAGGTAGAAGATTTAAATACCTAAGATTTAGACTACTAAGGAATGAACAGTAGTAATCTGTAAGAAAAATGCCTGATGCAAAAAAACAAGAGATTGATTCTTAAGGCACAACCAACCAATTCGTCGTTTTGGTTTGTTTCTAGTCAAAATAAATGCCCTGCAGCAGGAACTTATAAGTCCACCTAATTTGTCTTGATTAATCTTAAGTAGTTTTTTAAATCTGCCATATCAAATATTTAAAGCTATTTTTAGTATTAAAAATTATAATTGTATTAACAGATGACTGCTACTGTAGATTTTTAAAAATTCCTTTAATAATGTCAACTCTTGATAAATAAAAGTGTTTATTACTAACCAATGATGTTTCTACTCCCATCAAACTCTTGCTATCCTATGACCTTAGATAATTTTTTTAAGTTGTACTTTAAGATTTCCAGATTAAGCAAAATACAAGATGCCCAATGAAATGTAAATGTCAGATAAACAATGAGTTATATATCTTTTATCTATCTGAAATTCAACTTTATTTGGACTTTTTTTTTTTTTAAGAGATGGAGTCTTGGCTAGGCGCAGTGGCTCACGCCTGTAATCCCAGCACTTTGGGAGGCTAAGGTGGGTGGATCACGAGGTCAGGAATTCAAGACCAGCCTGACCAACATGGTGAAACCCTCTCTCTACTAAAATTGCAAAGAAAAATAGCCAGGTGTGGTGATGTGCGCCTGTAATCCCAGCTACTTGGGAGGCAGAGGCAGGGGGATTGCTTGAACCAGGGAGGTGGAGGTTGCAGTGAGCTGAAATCACACCACTGCACTCCAGCCTGGGTGACAGAGCGAGATGCCACCTCAAAAAAATAAAAATATAAAAAAGAGATGGAGTCTGGCTTTGTCACCCCAGGCTGGTGTGCTGTGGGTTGATCTTGGCTCACTGCAACCTCTGGCTCCTGGGTTCAAGCGATTCTTTTGCCTCAGCCTCCTGAGCAGCTGGGACTACAGGAGCGTGCCACCACACCCAGATAATTTTTGTATTTTTAGTAGAGACAGGGTTTCAGCATTTTGGCCAGGCTGGTCTTGAACTCCTGACCTCATGATCCACCCGCCTCAGCCTCCCAAAGTGCTGGGATTACAGGCGTGAGCCACTGTGCCTGGCTGGACATCATATATTTTATCTGGCAGCCCTGTTTTTAAAATTTGCTGCTTTATTTACACATTTATTGACTGTATTAATTTACCTGCCTATGTTATTGGTTTGCTTTGCAGCTTCGATAATTCAATAATAATTGTTTGAATAATAATTCATAAATGTTATTTTGATATACAAGATTTACAGACTGTACATAATTGCTCCCAATGTGAAAGTATTCCTAAAAACATAAACGTAATTCTTACCTTTAAGAGTTAACATTGGCCGGGTGTGGTGGCTCACGCCTGTAATCCCAGCACTTTGGGAGGCTGAGGCGGGTGGATCATGAGGTCAAGAGATCGAAATCATCCTGGTCAACATGGTGAAACCCCGTCTCTACTAAAAAATACAATAATTAGCTGGGCATGGTGGCACGTGCCTGTAGTCCCAGTTACTCGGGAGGCTGAGGCTGAGGCAGGAGAATTGCTTGAAGCCGGCAGGTGGAGGTTGCAGTGAGCCAAGATCGTGCCACTGCACTCCAGCCTGGTGCCTGGTGACAGAGCAAGACTCCATCTCAAAAAAAAAAAAAAAAAAAAGAGTTAACATTATAGGAAGATTTTGTTCCTTAATGAACAGGATAGGCCTAAACTATCTTTATCTATTGGTAAAACATTATGAATGTTTATTAAGTAGTTGATGATGTTAATTTGTAGAAATGTCTATAATTCTTACCACTATGTTTGTGTATTTTATTCTATTGACCCAGAAGGCTTGTGTTGTACTTTGTGCTGTGATGTTTTCCAGTGTTTCAGTGAGTCTGAAAAGCATGAGAATGAATGGGTGTATTTATGGATTTAAAAATTGTATTTGAAGTATTTTAACCTTGCATAAAGATGAGTACATCTAAATTACCTTAGTCATATACAGTCTTCTATGTTAGATGTTAAACCTGATTTTTAAAAATACCCTAAAATGAATTAACAGTCAGTAAAAGTACCATTTATAAATAAGGTTGCCCTGAAAAATTTTCTATTTGAGGAGCTAAATTCCTTTGAAAAGCACTTCAAATGATCATTTAATACGAAGCCCTGAGCAGAACTCTGTTATGTCTGATTTTTCTTTCCCCTTTCTCCTCTTCAGCTTGGAAGAACATAATGATCTTTATTGATTGTATATTTCATTTTCAATTGCTCAAAGATTAAAATTTTATCTAATTCAAAATGTATACATATGATATAAACATGGCTCATTTCTGCATAAACTCCTGTGTACAATATTTGAAAATGATCCTTTTTAATCAATATTGTTTAACAGTATTTGTGAAAAAGGTTTTGGATCAAATAAAGACTTTTGGTGCCCTGCCTGCATTTGATACACTGAGGAGGGCCTGTGGATTTGTGTAAATAGGGATGGGGGTGGGGTTGGGCAAGGCTATGTCCATGAGTTCTAGAAGCTGTAGACAGCTCTGCTCTTAAGAAGCTTTAAGGTTTAAACACATAATCTTTGGCCTTCATAAAAATAATGAGGTTGTACTAAAGATAAAAGCATGGGTGGTAACAGAGTCATTTATTTAAATGGCCAGGTTTTCATTTTTTGAACTTTATACCTTAGGTTTATTGGGTTCCTGAAACATGTTTACAGGCAATGAAATTCAGGCTAATAAAACCAAGTTGTTCTAGAGAAAGAAAGTTGTTCTGAGCTGAGAGTGAATTCTGACCCCTGCACCTTTGGTGTGGATTGTGGCACCATTCTGGTCAAGCCTATTCAAACCCATTTTCATTTGGCATCAGAGTTTTAGTTAAAATGCAACACTGGCCCTACAGCTTTCCCTCTGACCCTCTTTCTGGGACCCCCTTGCCCACCGCCTGCCTCTCACCCACGGTGGCAAGCAAGACCCTGCAAGGCCTGCCCTGCCTCTCTCCATCTTCCTCACCACCTTTCCCCCACAGGGCTGTCGCGTGACCTCTCACCAGAGTGCCGGCATATCTCCCCCACATCCCAGGACTGTGCTTTATGCAAGAGTCTCTTCTCCGTACTCTAACAGCAGGTGGTCCTTTAAATGAGTGGGTGTGTGTTATCATTTTTCCTAGGAACTTCACAGTCATCTCTCTCTCTCGCTAGACTTAATCTTTATGTCATCGTTTTTATCTGTGTGGGTGTGTCTTTTCCTGTGGACTGTGACCATGTTTGATTCACTTGTAACCTGGACACCTGACACAAGGCAGCAAATATGTTCTCTCTCTCTCTGTGTTTCTTTTAAGAGAGAAGGTCTCATTCTGTCACCTAGGCTGGAGTGCAGTGGTGCAATCGTAGCTCACTGCAACCTCAAACTTCTGGGCTTAAGCAATCTTCCTGCCTCAGCTTCCTGAGTAGCTAGGACTACAGGCGTGAACCACCACACCCGGTTAACTTTTTAATGTTTTTAGGGATAGGGTCTCTCTGTGTTGCCTAGGCTGATCTTAAATACCTGGCCTCAAGCAGTCCTCCTGCCTCAGTCTCCCAGAGCTCTGGGATTACAGGTGTGAGCTATTGTGTCCAGCCTCAGTTTTTTCATTTTTAACTGGGGATTAAATTTACCTGCCTAGTTCATGAAAAAAAAAAAAAAAGGAGGCTAGTCCTAATAGAAATAAAAATAATTCCTGAGAAGCAGTTTGGGGAGGGGGGAAGCAGATTGTCTCAAATTAGATATGTTGAACTTGAGATAATGTGAAATCTGAGTAGAGGTTAGCAAATGGAACTGAGGGCAGACAAATGAAAGATAATAGAAATGGAGGTTGAGCAGGATGTTTAAAGGCAGTAGCTTAAGCCCATGGGTGAGCCATCGTTTTCTCTAAAGATCCAGATAGTAAATACTTTTAGTTTTGAGGGCCATACAGTCTTACTCATAGCTGCTTAGCTCTGCTCTTACAACCCAAGAGCAGCCTTAGACAATATTTAAACAAATGGGTGTGGTGGTGTTCCATTACAACTTTATTATTGGACATTGAAATTTGAATTTCATGTACTTTTCACATTATAAAATATTATTCTTCTTTTACCTAAAAAAATGATTTAATGGTTGGATTTGGCCAAAGGATGATAATTTGCTGACTTCTGCCCTATACTAACAAAATCATTCAAGTTTCAAGGGGAAATAAGTAAGTAGCATAGGACAGAGGCTTAAAGATTAGATCTTGGAAGCTTGGTTAGAGTTTGTTGGAATTCGGAGAGGAGTTAGTAGGAGAGGAGCTAGTGTGTTGCAGCGTCAAGGAAGAGGTATTCAAGAGCTGAGTGGTGGGGGAGTATATGATTAAGAAGATCATTAGGAAGATGAGGAGAAAGAGAAAGACCATTAGTAGGAGTCAGAAGTTCACTGATGACCACTGAGAATTTTTTAAAAATTGAAATAAGATCTTAGGCAATGGAAAAGATAATATGTGGATAAAAACTGGAAGCAGGGGGTGCAGAGCAATTATTCGAGGAGTTGGCAGTGTAAGTCAGAGACAAGTAGGAAGACAGCTGTGGGGTGTGCAACACTGATTCCCTTGCGTGAAAGCATGGTCCTTTATCAAGCGCAGGGCTGTGCAGCTGTCTCTTGAGATTTTATTCATTGATACATACACTTATATATGCTTACATGGCAGGTACTGATCTAAGGACTTTATCAATAATAACTCTTAGTTCTCATCATGACCTGGTGATATAAACACTGTTGTTACCCATTTTACAGATGAGCTAACCAAGGTATGGAGGGGTCACTCCTCTAGCAAGTTGCTGGTAACGTGGGTAGGATGGTTCCAGAGAGGGACTGCTTTTCACTATTATGCATTAGTGTCAAGTTTGTCATGTCTAGTTCATTAGAAAGTTTCTTTTTCTTTTTTTAGCCCTGTGCAGTGGCCCTTGCCTTTAATCCAAACATGTTGGGAGGCTAAGGTGGGAGGATTGCTTGAGGCCAGGAGTTGAGAACAGCCTGGGCAACATAGTATCCTATCTTTACAAAAACTTTTTTTTTTTTTTTTGGCCGCTGTCATATATGGCTGAAGTTGGAATCTGAAGTACCATGGATTTATGTCTTTTCTGTTGCACATATAAATTGAACAATTAAAAAATACACTTCCCCAAAAATATGGCTTTTCCATCAACCACAGCATTAAGGCATGCAAATTATATGATGAAAACATTCCCTGTGCTCATGCTTGTATGAAAGATGTAAAGTAAGAGACGGCATATGATTGGGGAAAATGTTATAATTAATAAGTGCTTCCAAAATACAACTTAATATAGAATGCAATAAATGTGATAGTTTATTTGGTTTATTTCCTGAAGATCTGGATTTTATGGTATTATGAGGCAGTGTGGAATAATGCACAAAGGATGAGTTGTCCTAGGATGCTGGGATGGAAGCCTACATTCTCCCACTAGGTTTACCACTTACTTGTATGTAACCAAGTACAGTTGGCTCTCCATATCCGTGGGTTCCACATCCATGGATTCAGGCAACCAAAGAGCAAAAATATTTGGGGGAAAAACATAATAAAAGTAACAATGCAGCAATAAAAAATACATATTTTTAAACCAATACAGTATAGCAACTATTTACATAGCACTGACATTGTGTTAGGTACTATACGTAATCTAGATATGATTTAAAGTATACGGGAAGATGTGCATAGGTTGCAGGCGAATACTACACTATTTTATATCAGGGACTGGAACATCCAATTTGTATCCAAGGGGCATCCTGGAATGGATACAGAGGAACAACTGTAGCCACTTAATATCACGCTTAGCATTGAGAGAGAAAGGAAATTATTCCATGTAGGATTCTTCCTACAGTTCATTTTCTTAGAGGAAAGAGCACTTCTCTAGTCCTGGTGGATGGAAATATGTCTCACAGCCTGAAGAATCTCTCTCCCTCTTTAAAATGAGAGCCAGTGAGATTCATTTTGCCAAGTTTTGTTTTATTGCCATTGCCTTCTTCAAGGTTTTGCTCAAATCTCAACTTTTCATGAGGACCACCCTGACTCCTACAGTCCTGCAGCCTGGCCACCCTCAAACCCTCTTTTATGTTGGTCAACTTTTTTATTTTGTGTGTTGCACTCGTCTCCTAATATACCATAAAATTGTAGTTTGGTGTCAAATATTTTAAGCTCCGTGAGGGCAGGGATCTCACCTATTTTGTCCAATGAAGTATCGCAACTAAATGAAAGAGTGGCAGTTAGCATCGGTGCTCAGTACTTACGTTTTTGATTAATGAATCTATATTCACATTCCTTTATTGGGCACATGGAAAGCTACAGGTTATGGAGGATTGAACATAATCAGGGTTTCTCGAAAGAACAATTTCTGTTTTCAACTGGACATTTGCATGGTAACACTTAACTTCAAAAACTTGTGGATTGTGCATATGAGTGTTTTTACCCACAGCTCTCCTTGTGTCTAATGCAATGAGCAAAGGGAGGTCACTCTTGCAGATTAATTTGTTTTCCAAAGGGGAACTTTGCCCGCTAATTTAAGGCAACCACATAATCTGACTTACAGGCTCAGTCGTTTCTCATTTGCCATCTGGCAATTTAATGACTTCAAAATAAAGCTATATAGAATGGAAGAACACAAGTTGGAAATCTATGATAATATGCATGATAAGTAGCAACGTTTCTATTTGTTCTTTGTTTTGTTGTTGTTGAAAAATAAAGGGCATAAAAGGACTTGAGAAGGAATCATTTCAAAGCTTTCCCTAGACAGAGCCCCTTATATAAATTTTATTCTTTGACTAAGAGCCTTTGTTATAAACTAAATGCTTTGAATTAGTGGATTATTACATTTTTCCATTGAGTTATAAGTCTGGCCCAAAGCTATGAAATAAGAGGTTGTCTCAATCATTTCAAAAGTGTTTGGCCATGAAGTGGAACTGGGCTGAGATGTGAGGAAGGTTCTTTTCCTTTTTCCCTTTTCTTAGTATTTCCTGATCTATATTCTCCCTTTTTTCTTATCCCCTTATCCCTGGAATATGTTTTCCCAGTGCCTTCTTTTGCCCTATTTCTGATTTCTCCATTTCTGCTTGTGCTTCCCTAGTTCTCCATGGTTAATTGCAAGTGGGCAAAAAAAACAGAATTCCGGATGGTATATTCAAGTTAAAGAGTAACTCAGATAATGTTTGTTTGAGACTTCTGTGAGGGAAGGACGATTATGGAATTCTGAAAACCAGGAGCTTAGGTGACAATTGCATTTAAAATAAACATTAAAGTGATTAGGGTACTTTATCTAATTTCTCATTTGGAGTGGGGAAGTTGTATTTTATTGGTGGTTTTTAATTTTTTTTTTCCCTGATTGTTGTGGCAGCTAGATGCAAATAAGATCACGCTTTGGAACATATAATGCTGATTCTCAATCACTAGCAAAGAAGGGTGAGAAGACAGGGCATCCTAATTTGCACAAAAATGCAACCAAGTCTTCATTTGCAGCTCCTTGGAGAGATTCCATTCTAAAGTTTTACTGCTTGTACAAGTTCCTTTGGTATGGGAGGCAGAGCCTGGGGCGTGGTTGGGAAACAATGGTTTGGCTTTTTTCCCCCGTAAATCAGTTCAAATCCCATACACCCTGAATTAACTAGAATTGCTCTCAGACTTGGCAGTTCCTGTAAGAGATCTGGATGTTCATAGTGGCCTAGTGAAATGGGGAATGCATTTGTTTCATCTTGACTTCCATAGAGGAAAATCTGCACTATTTTTGTGGACTCAAGAGAGGGGGACCTTCTGATCTGCTGGAGAGAAAACTGAATGAATGGGCACTGAGGCCGAAAACCTGATGTGGCTGTCATGCAAATAAGAACCGTGATTGGCTTTCTCTTTCTTTCTGCGCACGATGTCACTGGCTGCTCTCAGCCTTAAAGATTAGGTTTCAGTAGGAGTTTTTCAGGTTCAGGGACTGTTAATGGTTTGTAACTGCCTACAATAAGCTCAAGCTCAAAGTTACATCGGCCTGGGCAGATGTCTAAGGATATGAGACTGGGGGAAGAAAAGTTAGAATCTGGAGCAGAAGGAGGAAGCTTGCCACCAGCCTACCGGACTGAACTTTTAATGTGATTTACATTTCTAAGCTTTATGTAGGCACCTTGGAAATGGTGGTCTTCATTAATGCAAAGATTAAGTCTTTCATTAAACTTTTTAAGAAGAAGAGTAAGTAATTATTTTTCCCTGTACTACCTATTGTGTGCATATGTTCCCGTATGTGTATTTGTCCCCGTGTGTCTGTGTGTGTATGTGTCCGTGTGTGTTTTAGCTCCTACTTTGTTCTTTTGTGTGATGAAATTAGAGTGTGAAACAGCATAATAGGCATGAGTTAAACTCTACATTATACCAGGTTGTTTAAATACCTCAGACTTTTGTAACTCTAGGACAGTATTATGCGATCTTAGCGTGTCTTATTTATGATTGGGGTTTTAAGTGAATTCATTTCTTTTGTGCTTTTCAAAAGACGTCCTTTGAACAGGGGAAAGAATTCTTGTACTTAATTTATGTTTCCCTTGATATCTAGTGTATGATTTTTTGATTCTTTGGCTAAATATGCAGCTGAGGTGAGGGAGCCTCTGTGTAATGTATCACATATTTCTGGTGGAGGTAATCCCCTAAAACTCCCTGGCACTCTGTTATGTATTTAAGAGCTTGAACACAAACTGTCTAGACTGATCGGGGATTGTTGTTAGGTACAGAGCTTTTGTGGCGTAGCTTTGTTGTGTGCTTACCATTGATTTACATTTCTTATCTAGGTACTTCTTCATTCTCTTGAAAATAATAATTTTTATAACTACTTGGCTTTGTTTTTACATAGTTGGTGGCTTATTTTAGTTTAGTTTTTGGACTAATGACTTAGACTGGATAAATGTGCCTGGGTAGGGGCATTGGGAAGAGGAGCTTTGGAGAAAGCTACAAAGGGCAGCACCGTGCGCTGGTTTTCCACAGCTCTTGCGGAAGGCTGCCTTTGGATGGACGGATTAAAAGTGGCCCTGGCGAGAATGAGGAACTCCAGGGGAAAGAGACTGTTTCACAGGAGCCAGTTGGTAGCTGTGCAGAGGGGCTGAACTCCAGTGGGGATTTCACAGGAGTCAGTTGGTAGCTGTGCCGATTGATGGTGCAGATACGAATACCATTACTTGGATTTGATTTGTAATTGGCAAATAGGAAAAGTTTACATTTTCAATAGTTTCTAACTCTGAAATGTGGTAACTCAATCTTTAAAATAAATGGATATCAGCACAAAACATTGTGATGAACTTTGGCTACACTTGGGGGGGACATATGGTGAGTCTGGCCCAGTGCTAGATTCTTCTGAAACACAAATGAGGGTTGAGTCAGGTCTTTGTGGATTTTGTGTATTAAGACTGATAGTTGTATGCACTGTGCAAAACATTTGCTCAACAAGAGTTTATGTGAAACACTAGGTGTGGTTCACATACCACTTATGTAAACACTAGGCAGAAAGCACAGTGGACAGTTCTGTTTCTAACTTGGCATCTAGTTACCAATGTTTGTTTTCTTATTTACCTTATCGAGAAGGTGGGATCCTTTTGAAAATGAGTTATCCTGTTCATATTCATAAGATTGTAAAATTTAGTAGCTATAGAAAAGACGGTATGTGAGATGAGAGCTAACCTGTGGCCTAGGTTTACAAGAGACAGTGACGGTTCGACGTTTGGGGCCTCGTTAGAATCACTTTTACTGTTCCTGCCACAACCATGTTTTACCTGAGTCATTTCTTGAGCTAAGTACTTTATATATATTGGTTCATTTGATCTTTAGAGTAGCCCTAATAACTGTGCTATAGAGTGTGTTTAGTTAACTTTAGATATGCTCAAATGGATTTAATAGTTTATGCATGCTTTCTCACATGACTATGAAAATTCATTTTATGATCTAGTTTCTGGGTACATGTTATGTTGGGGACGTGGATACGCCCAGTGTGAACTCTGTAGTGTAGATCAGAATCAGGAAGACTTGCTCCTCACTCACAATTCAATTATCTGCTGGCTTTACAGGGGTGGGTTAGACTTGCTACCTCAAGCAAATGCCTCAACACAAAGACTTTTCTCCCTTACCTCTCCAGTCTCTCCTATGCCTGGATTACGTGGCAGATATATAGAAAGTATTAAAAAATTATTGATAAATTTGTTTTGGTGCTGTCAGCCTCATTCTGGGCTCCACTGATTCCCCAGCTTAGTTTGTATTGTCAAGAAAAATGAGCTAGAGGGGTCCTGAGCCTCAGGGGAGTTAAAGGAATATTATTGTAGAGATTTATCTAAGTCTCAGGATTACCTATTATTTTCTCCTCTAATGTTTTGGTCCCTTCTGTGCTGGGAATATTTAGTTGAATTGTGTTGGGAAGAGTCAATTGCATTGTAATTTTTAAAAAGTTAATATAAAAGGGTTTCATGAAAGCAAGAAATGCAGAGAAAATTTTGTAACACAAATGGATCCTCCCATCTATTAGATATGTCATTTACATGTAAATTGAATGTTTATGCTTAATTTTTTTTTAATGTAATTGAGTTTATAACAGTGATGCTCTTTAAATAGTGCTGTAGAAGGGGGAACATTTGTTATAAACTTCCTCATAGGAAATTCATTTCTGTCAGGACAGTCTAACATTTACTGTTGCAAGGGCATTATACAGTTGAGTAACTGATATTTGTTGTGTGTGTGGGAGGGGGGGTTAAGTAGGAATTGGAGGTCTCTATCAATTTTGTCAATTGTTTTCAAACAGTGGAGTAAAGGGAGAACCCAAAATGCTGGGAAGCAGTTAACAGAGCAAATGATTCTATGAAAATATTGTTTGGAGGGTAGACACTTTGAGCTTTTGCTTTATAAATAAAACACTAGGAGCAAGACCCCTGGAATCTAAGATTAAATCTAATTTAGAATTTGCTCCATTTCTCCCTTGCTGGCCATTATCTGTGGATGTGTTAGGCATGGAAACACATCATGATGTAATAAATTTGTAGCCAATGAAGCGTAAGTTGACATCTGAATGTATTCTCTTGTTTCCTATAGCGGTTTCCAATCTAGATGAGGAGAGCCGATGGACAGTCCACTACACTGCCCCATGGCACCAGCAAGAGAATGTGTTTCTTCCCACCACAAGACCCCCCTGCGTTGAGGACCTGCACCGCCAAGCCAAGCTCAACCTCAAATCCGTATTGAGGGGTAAGATGGCATCCTCCGTGAGCTTGTTTTCTTGGATTACTGGCTGCTGAGAGTATAAATTTTTTATCTATCTATAAAACCAGATCTACTTTTATTGAATGTATAGTATGCTTTCTCTTTATAAGATATAAATATAATCAAATACATGCTAATGTGGTTTGGCTGTGTCCCCACCCAAATCTCACGTTGAATTGTGGCTCCCATAATTCTTATGTTTTGTAGGAGGGACCCAGGGGAGATAATTGAATCATGGGGGCAGTTTCCCCCAAACTGGTCTCGTGGTAGTGCGTCCATCTCACGAAATCTGATGGTTTTATAAGGGGAAACCCCTTTTGCTTGGCTCTCATTCTGTCTTGTCTGCTGCCATGTAACACGTGCTTTTTGCCTTCGCCATGATTGTGTGGCCTTTCCAGCCATGTGGAACTGTGAGTCCATTAAAACTCTTTTTCTCTGTAAATTACCCAGTCTCAGATGTATCTTTTTCAGCAGGGTGAAAATGGACTAATTCCCATGCCTAAGATGTTCTGGGCTCTGCAGAAACTTACCTACTTGCAGATATGCAGATCTGTCTTCCAGGAACCCATACCTTCTTAGAAACACTTTAGCATGTTTAAACCGCCAGTATTAATTTGATCCAAACAAACCCCTGTCCACATGGACAGTTTTGCCACTGTCTTTTTAAAACCATTGTAAGAATTCAAAACCAATTTGTTTTTTTGAACACATTTGTTTGTTCTGTTTAGTTCAAGCTGGGTGGAAAGAGGACCTATATATAGCCTTCGAAGAAGTGCTAAATGGTTTGATTGATCAGAACTGGGGTAGCACCCAACTGGGCTCCTCTGAGCTTAGATTCTGCCAGCAGATGGGCAAGGTATACTTGGTCAAGTAGAAAATATAGGAAGAGTGTATTCCTATATCTAGTTTAAAATTATCATTTTTACTTCAATTTATTGTGGTTTGTTTTTGTTTTTGAGATGGAGTCTCACTCTGTCACCCAGGCTGGAGTGCAGTGGTATGATCTCGGCTCACTACAACCTGTACTTCCCAGGTTCAAGCAATTCTCTGGCTTAGCCTTCTGAGTAGCTGGGATTATAGGAGTGCACCACCACACCTGGCTAATTTTTATATTTCTAGTAGAAACAGTGTTTTACCACATTGGCCAGGCTAGTCTCGAACCCCTGACTTTATGTGATCCACCCACCTCAGCCTCCCATCATGCTGGGATTACAGGCATGAGCCACTGCACCCAGCCCAATCTATTATTAATGTTAAAAAGTAAATATGTGGCAAGGAGGGCATCCTAAAGGTCATAAAGAAGGAAAGTAGTTCTTCAAAGAGGAAGGATTAACTTGTAAAATTCAGAGGCTTTTTCTTAGAACAACATATCAAACTTCTTAATTCTACCGGATGCTGTTCCTACCAGATTTCTTCTACCATACAGTATTTGGGACAATAGTATACCAAAGAAGTATTTGTTATTTATCTGAAATTTAATTGAACTGGACCTCCTATATTTTCTCTAATTGTGGAAGACTTAAATTTAGGAGAAATTCTGTGATTGACTCAAGGAAAATCTAGCGTTAAAACCCCTCTAATTTTTATGATAATTTTATCTTGTACATCAGTCACTTATGAAGTGATTTATTCTTTAATATACTACCACTGTGAATACTAATAACATTTATTAAACACTTAACTATAATGCCAGGTACTGTTCTAAGACCACTAAAGTATCATGTCATTTAATTTTCTCAATAATCGTACAGCTTACTCTAGAAAAATAGGAGCACAGCGATTAGAAACTTGCCCATGGTCTCCAAGTTGATTAGCAGTAGAACCAGGTATTTAAAGTTGGACAGTCTGAAGCCTTGGAGCTCATATTCTTAACTGCTACACTATACTGCCTTTAACAACGATTTATTTATTGGGAATTTGTTATTCTGGCAGAAGTCCAGAGTACAAAGACAGGGTCCTAGCTCTCAAAGAATTTATGCCTGCATCTCTTGTACAAATCACAATGTGAAAAATGCTGAGGAGACAAACCAAAAATTGCTTTATGGGAATTAAATAGAGTAGATAATTTCTGGTTGGAGAGAGAAGGAATAGCTGCTATCTATAGGTTCACCATAGATTTGGTGTTCAGAACAGGACTGTGCAAACATTTCAGATCATGGCCCTATTTTTTGTTCCTTTAATCTTCTGTAATGCTTAGATTATCTCATGTAGTTTACAGTATCTTGTATCTCACAGCGTTGCTATTGGACTATCCAGAAATGAGGGCATTGTTGGGTTCCCTTTTTATTTAGCTTGAGTAACCTCTGTCTCTAGTGACTTCAGTCTTAAATGAGAAGAATGGCATTCGTTTGGCTCATTTGTAAATGGCCTTGGAGTTGTGCTGTGAGCTTTGTTGCTGTCATAATATTGATCCCTGAATGTACCTAAATCCAACCAAACTTTCTTCCAGATCCCTTTAGTTCCTGGTGATTTATCTTTAGTAAACTGTGACCAGGAACCTCTCTACTTATAGCTCACCTTCCTCCACCAAATAATTAATAAGAATGTTAAATGGCACCGTTCCCAGGACAAATCCCCGAGGCAGTGCCTGGTTAGCATTTCTCTGCCCAGCTTCTAAGCAACAGAGCTCTACATGGTCTGGCTTGTAGAAAACGCTTTCATGAAGGTATGTGCGAGTTTGAATATTCAGGCTCGACTGTTTTGATCATTCTCCAGGAAACTGTGCTTCACTCACTAATTCATGTATTTTCAAGTTCCAGATCAGGACTGGACTTTTCTCCGCTTGAAAAATTGAACATCTGTTTATAGACATTTTTGCTTTTCTTTTTGAGTATGCAGTACATCTATGTGAAATATCTAGCCCCACTGGTTTTGCCTAAACTTGAATTTTATTTTGAAAAGATAAATGCTTTCATAATTGCTTTAATGCTGTAAAATGGTTCATCAAAGGAATTGACTATTAATAAAATTAATAACTTTGTAAAATTCCTGGAGCGCAACATTTAAAGTCTGGATTTAAAAACTTCGTAAGAGATTTTAGATAAATTATAGACTTAGGAACAGTGGTAGGAAAAGATGAAATGAGAAAGGTTATCTGAGTTATTTTGTTCTCTGTTTATTTAATTTTAACCACATACACAGAACTTCGTGTACCTCTTCCCCTGTATCATCTTAGCAACCTGAGATAAATACAGCTTGAGTGCAAGGTATTTACTACCTCATTATCAGTGAAGATTAAAATAAATCAGTCTCTCAATATGTGGCCCTATTAAGATTTGATGTTATATAAATTATCAGTCTAAGTTCATTCAAGCTCAGCATTCTCTACTTAAAAATATAGAAAGGTAGCTAATTATTCACAGTGAGTAATCTATTTTGTTTCATCTTCTATTCTTACTATGTCCATAATTTTAAGAAAAGAATGCCATTCTTTAGTATTAAACAGGTTGCTGATTTTTGTTACCATTAAATGCTTATTGTATGAATTATTCCATCAGTTTTTATGAGGAGCTAGAGTCTACTCTTGAGAACCATAAAGCGTGGAGGGAAATGACACAGCGAGTATCAATAAATGAATAATGAAATGTAAACATACACTTTTTAAAATAATGCATAAATGCTTAGTTAACAGAGTAAGAAGAAGCCACAGAATTACTGGAAAATGTTTTGTGAAAAAGCTGAGTTTGACTTAGTACATAAAAATAGATAATTAGACATAATTTAATCAATATTGAGCATCAGGTTCTATGCCAGGAGTGTTTAAATGAACAGATGAAAGTTCCTGGGTCCTCAACTTTAAAGAGCCAGGCCCCGCTGTCTTGGCAGCAGCTTGCAGCAAAGCTTGTCCTGAGGTTTGCTACTGCAGGCTTACTGTCTTCCAGCAGTAAACAGGCAGTGGTGTGATGGAGGTGTGCATGAAGTACATTGTGCACATAGGGAGAGAGGGGCTCAGTCAGAGAAAAAGAAAAGCACTGGAAGGTCCTTCCATTCCCCCCACTCCCTCTTGCTCCTATTCCCACATCAGAGAGGAGATAATCTTTCAAGATGCATAAAATGGCATGTGGAGCAGGCTCTTGTCCATGTATAATTTTGCTCTACTTTGATCTGAATATAGCACATATCTTTTGTATTTACAGTTGGAGAGTCTCTGGAGACTTCATAAAATTTGATGGTCACAGGCTTAGGTTAAACGTCCTGGTTTTGTTCGTTGATTTGTTTTATTACTAGAGATTTAGGTAATGATTCACTGCTAATGAAGATATAAACATGTACAGGTTGAACACCCCTAATCTGAAAATTAGACATCTGAAATGCTTCAAAATCCAGTACTTTTTGAGCACTGACATGACGCTCAAAAGAAGTATTCATTTGAGCATTTTGGGTGTTGGGATTAGGTATTCTCAGTCAGTAGATATAATGCAAATATTCCAAAATCTGAAAAAAATACAAATCTGAAACATTTCTGGTCCCAAGCATTTCAGATAAGAGATACCCAACATTTACCCAGATTTTAAAATGGCATTTTGGCATGTTGGCACGCGCCTGTAGTTCTAGCTCCGCGGAGGCTGAGGCAGGAGAATTGCTTGAATCCGGGAGGCAGAGGTTATGGTGAGCCGAGATTGCACCACTGCATTCCAGCCTGGGCAACAGAGCGAGACTCCATCTCAAACAAAATGAGACAAAACAAAAATGGCATTTTGATATTTGCTTCAGTAGACATCTGGCTAGCAACAAATAATAAATTTTTGAAGATGGATCCCATTATTGTGAAGAATTCACTCAGCTTCTTGAGTTTCCAGAAGAAATCTACCCTTTTTACGTCGGTCATTGTTTGAACCCTTCATGAACTTCATTGGAGATAGCTGTGATGATAAGTAACCTAAACCTAGCGAAATTTTTATCTGCATAGTTTTTCGCTTTATGGAAAGGGCTACAACTAAGTGGAAAAGAAATCAAGCAATGGGAGTAAGCTCAATGAGAGGTTCAGATTTTGTTTTTTTGTAACTGTAGACCTCATTTGACAACTCTGAGCATATTCAAGGTTAAAATAAAGTCATGTCACTTTTAAGGCTCCATCCCCAAAAAGCCCAACTTGGGAGAAAGAAACATAATTTCTCACGTGGTGTTGAACAGGCACTTTAGTTACTGTCTCTGTCTACACTCCTGCCTGAATTAGTTCACAGAGCAACTGTTGTTGGTATCAGAAATGTTCTCTAGTCACAACTCTTTCCTGAAGAAATGCATCTTAGCAGGTCAGCGTGCTCTGTGGCTCTAGAATTAGAAGTGTGAGCACAAGGAGGCGTGTTGAATCTCGCCTATGTCATTCAAACTCAGAGGGTTATATTGATTATACCTGGAAGGACAGGAGTTGAGGATTTATTACACAATGTGAAAAAAATAACTACTTACACCAAGTGATTAAAAACAATCATGTGCACAATGACCTGTTTCACATTAAAGAATGATTTACCTTTCTTAAAATTACGGACTAGATTTCCAAGTTCTAGCCAGATTTCTCTACAGCTACTGACACCAGATTTTGAGGGTGACTGCATCTACCTTTCATTGTCATGAAGCCTCCTAGCTCCCTTTTAGCTTAGACAAGTATGTTTATCTTGGGAGAGATTGTGGGCCTCTTTCTGGATTTGCTGAGGATGCTTGGCTGTCTTCTTTATCTGCCTAGAGCCTATGGGTCCCTAAGATACCGTAGATGCCCCTTGTCTTTCACTATCAGTTCTCCTCTTGAAGATCCTGTGGACCTTGATTGAGAGCTCGGCCCTGACGGCATGCTGCACCTGCCCACCACCTCAGACAGGCCCAAGATGGACATCTGCTTTGTCCACCTTATGCTAACCACATTGAATTCTTCATCTTTTTTTCTGTAACTTTTAAAAAATATATGGCATATAACACAGAGAGGTACATAAAACGTATACGGCTTAAGAAATAGAGTGAACACCTGTATAACCATTACCTAGGTTAAATGTGACCTAAATTTCAGAAGCTTCCTGTTCCTGCTTGCTTTCTTTTCTTTTTCTTTTTTTTTTAAGACAGGATCTTACTGTGTTGCCCAGACTGGAATGCAGCAATGTGATCGTGGCTCACCCGCAGCCTCGACTTCCTGGGCCCAGTCTGTCTTCCCCACCTTAGCCTCTTGAGTAGCTGGTTACAAGGGAAAGAAAGAAACTTTTGGAATTAATAAATATACTAATGATTTAGCACTTGCAGCTATACACCTGTATAACCATTACCTAGGTCAAATGTGACTAAACTTCAGAGGCTCTCCTGTTCCTGCTTGCTTTTCTTTTCTTTTTATTTTCCTTTCGTTTTTCTTTCTTCTTCTTCTTTTTTTTTTTTTTGACAGGATCTTGCTCGGTTGCCCAGGCTGGAGTACAGCAATGTGATTGCGGCTCACTGCAGCCTTGACTTCCTGGGCCCAATTCATCCTCCCACCTCAGCCTCCTAGTCCTCTGGTCAGTGCCCCTTTCCATTTTTGTAGATAAGCAAACGAAGACCCAGAGAAGTTAAGGGTTCCTGGTGCTCACACCTGCTGGCCTATTCTGATGTCAGACCTCAAGAGCACCAAGGAGACCTGTCCCTTTGATGCCCTTTCAGCTGCCCTCAACTTTCTGGAAATTCACAGGGACAAAGCTCACCCTGGGAATCTTATGGCCAAGGACAGATTTGGTTTCTTTAGCCAGTTAATTTAGGAAATGCAGATTGGCTCATTGTTGCCTAAAGGTGGTGACTTCATGGTTGCTCCTGAAGTCTCTTCACTCATCCCTGATTTCATTAAAATTAATTAAGTCTAAGAGAAATAAAGGAAGCATCATATGACATGTTTGATTAATATCTATAACCATTCTTTCATCTTAATGGCATTTGGTGCTTATTTTTAGAGTTATAATTGGTCATTAGTAATTCAGTAGACAAAAAACAGGCATAGGTGACAAGGGAAAGAAAGATAAACATTTGGAATTAATAAATACACTAATGATTTAGCACTTGCAGCTGAGTTTACAATTTGCCTAAAGAATACAGTAAAATTGATGTGCAGAAGGAGAAGGTCAGATGTCTCTGGCTAAAGCAAAGGTTTTTTTTTTTTTTTTCCAGTCAAAGTCTTACTCTGTTGCCCAGGCTGGAGTGTTGTGGTGCCATCTCGGCTTACTGAAACCTCTGCCTCCTAGGTTCAAGTGATTCTCATGCCTCAGCTTCCCAAGTAGCTGGGACTACAGGTGCGTGCTACCACGCCCGTCTAATTTTTGTATTTTAGTAGAGACAGGATTTTGCCATGTTGGCCAGGCTGGTCACGAACTCCTGACCTCAGGTGATCCGCCTGCCTCAGCCTCCCAAAGTGCTGGGATTATAGACGTGAGCCAACTGCCCAGCCACTTAAGTTTTTTATAAGCAAGAAACTTTCGATTACTTACACTCATTTATGCAGTTTTAAATCATTTTCTAGTTGAAACAAATATTGACATAGAATCAGGGGGCAGGAGGAGTGCTATGTTATTCCGAAAAAGCCCCTGAACAGATGAAGGAAATATAATTACCTCATATTTCCAAAAACCACAGTAGCACTGACATCTTGTTTCGTTGTCATTAATGTTTCCAGAAAATGAGATGAGAGACCAGAATTCTGGTTGCAGTGCTGTCAGCAGCAAGCCGCAGGATGTCGGGAGTCGCATCCCATCTTCGTACTTGGCTTCCTCCTCTGAAAAACAGTTTATGATTCTGTGTTCCCTTGTAAGCTCTACAACTCTGATTGGGTTCTCAGTACTTAACTGTTTAAGGGTAATCTGTGTGAACTTTACTGACACAAAGATGTTACTGACAGCTGAGCGTAAGTCCTGACAAACTGGGTTGTGTAATCTCAAGTTCGTATGGACGGAAAAATTTTCTGAGTGCATACTGCAAGTGAGGTGCTGGGCTGGATGTTATAGTGCAATCAAAGACGAATGACATTGGTGCTTTCCTCCAGAGGCTGAAGGCTAGCCAGAGGTAAGATGGATGTATGACTAGCTGATGTACAAGGTTCATAGCGGTGGTATTATCAAGCCTCACCCCTGGGTGTTGTCTTTAAAACAAACTTGGTCAGCCTGCCCTAGTTAGAAATTCTTTAGCAGCTCCTCATTACTAACAGAATATAACCTAAGCTCTTAGCATCTGAAAACCTTCCTGAATGCCAGCCTGTTTGTCTCATCTCATCCGCTGGATCGCCTTTGCTTTCCAGACATCTCTACCCCTCCACCCAAGGTTTTTACTTTGTGCCTTCACATGGAATTATAAAGTCCTTCAATTGGAATCTAGCTTGTCTTGTTCTTCTTTCTCTCCACAGCATGTCCCAGCCATGCTTTTTCCCTTCTGAACCACAACCTCTCACACCTGACCAACTCCTGTTTCCCCTTTGAGCGTCATCCTTCGGTGCTGGAGTCCCCCCACAACCTCTCCTGGATTCCCCTGGGCAGCCTCAGGAAGCCCTTCCTCTTCTCCACCTTCCCATGGAAGGGTACACTCCTCCGTTCCACTGCTTGTGGTACACCATGTAATTGTGTTTGCACGTTTGTCTCCCCACTTGACAGTAACATCCGTGGGAGCAGGGCTTGTCTTTTCACTTGTGTGTCCCCAGCACACAGTCCAGTGACTGGAACTGCAAATACCGTTGTGTTTGTAGAGGGCCTGAAAATGTTTGGAAAAGTCACCTAAAACTCAGGACAGAGATGGGAGTCAAAGCCAGGGAACAAGTGTTGAGAATGTGGGAAGTGATGAGATTGGGGATGGAGAGGGCAAGGGGCGAGGACGAGGGGGATGACTGAGCCTTGGAAGCTTTATTTTAGGGCGCTGGGAGGGAGAAGTTTGCAAAACAGCACAACTGGGGAAGAAGAGAGTCAGCCAGGATGACGCAGTCATCAGGGCACTCACAGATGGGGGAGGGAGTCCTTGGAAGAAGAAGCTGTTGAATTGGTTGTTAGGTGGCGATTGGTGACCTTTGAAAGGGCAGTTTCAAGGAAGTCTTTAAGAAGCCAGAATTTCTGAGATAAGAATGATTTTTATAAGCCGAGAAACAAAGTAATTTTTTTAAAGAAATGTGAGTGAATGATGCCAACAGAGCAGAGAGGGAAGGGCTAGCATTTTGAGGTAGTGGCAGGGTAGAACTGATATTACATGTTTTAAAAACTAGAGCCTGTGAAAACAGGGCCACAGACAAAAGGAGTCAACAGGCAGGGAAAGGATTGCAGATATGGAAAGAGAACGGGGAGCATGTTCCCTGAAGAGGCAGGAGGCATTCGACTCAGGGGGAAAGTGGAGGGTCAGGGGTTACGGTCTCTGTCTCCTAGAGGGAATTGGGGAAGCATGTTTTGAGATGGAGCCAGAGATTGAGGCAGCCCATTGCATGGTGTGGGAGCCTTGCTTGAAATGTGGCCCCCGCCATATTGTTAGTTCTTTGGTGAAAAGGATGGCTTTATTTGGTGCGCTCTTGCTCAGTTCTTGTGAATTTAATTAGGTTGACTTTTCAAAGACAAATGATGTTATTAAAGGCTTTAAAAAAATATGTGTGGTATTTCATTAGGCTCTTTTGGAATTTTTGTCCCGAGGGAAAGTTGCCCAACCGAATGAAACCACCGATTAAATGCCCCATTGAGAAAGAAAAGAGCAGACAAAAATATGGGATTAACAGAATGGGAATTATATACAGAAGGGGCTATTTAACTTCTCCTATCGGATTTGATGGCACGGAATTTTCTGTAATACTAAGTACTCCTCTGGGTATGGCAACCCGGAAAGAAGTGCTTTCCTCCATGTCCTTAACCCAGGAGAGGGAAGCCAGATGCACGAGCAAAGGAAAAATAAACAATCATTGCTTTTTCAGAGAGTTAAAGAGACGTGTTGCCCACACCTACCCCCAACCCTGTTTTTATTTAACCGTAGGCAACACACAAAAGATAGAATGGCAAAGACAGTTATTTAAATGATTCAGGTCTTGACAAAGCACTATGGATTGTTTAAACAAAAGGCTTTTTGTTTTGTTTTTGTGTCTGTAGCCAGTCCGCTGTTTCAGCAATTCTATTTTAACTCCTGATAAAGTAAGTAACTTGAGTGGCCTCTATATTTCACTCAGGGCACAGAAAAAGGCTACACTGAAGGACCTGTGGATAAGGTTTGTTATCATTCACGGTACAACCGTAGTCTCCGGCAGGCTATTTGATCTTGAGTAACCTTGGTGATGCTCGTCTGCTGCCAACGATATGGCTTTTTAAGGCTACAGTGAAATGAGATCACCTCCAATTTGGCAGCACGCTGGTGGTGCTCAACTAGGACCAGCAGACTCTTAGCACACTCATAATCATGGCACCAGCACACTCACGTTAATCATGGCACCAGAAAGCTTTCAACTTAATTTAAATCAGATTTAGTTCTTCCAGGCTTCTTAAATTAATTTGGGCATATGAGGAGAAGAAATGTGAAAAGCTGGTTTTCTGCAATGGCAGATGACATTTTAATAGTAATTCTTGCCATGGTGCGTAGTGAAAAACAAAGCTAACGGTTTATCCAGTGGCTCAAGTTTTAATGCTTAATTTCTAAGGTATTTTCTTTTTTTTGGAGGTTTTAATTTCACTCTAATAGAAATTAACCACAGAGCAAGAATATTAATCAAAATAGCCTTTTATTTTAAACCCTTCTACATCAAATGAGATCGTCTATGGTGTTGAATGTCAGTGACAGAGATATTGATCCCAAGACATGCGGGAAAACCAGTCTTTCTAAAATGTGTTAATGCATTAACAAATTCATTTCTAGTTTGACTGTTGAGCCGATGACCACAATTAGTAGGGTATTTTCCCTCTGTAATTATCCCTAACCTGGTCATTTTATGTTGCTAAATATACAATGAAAATTGAAATGAGAAGTCATTTGGAATTGTGCTATTAAAAAATAATTTTTAGGCAGTGTGCTCATCATTCCTTTTTTTTCCCCCTCCCCCTGGCAAAGAAACCTGTCCATTTCAAAGGTGGCCTTCTATCACCACCTCCCCCTCTTCCATCTTACCCCTCCCCTAAACTTGCCTGCAAGCTTTTTCTGAAAATGCAGCTTTCCTGTGGTGTCTGTTCTGCCTGACCAGAAAGCTTTGCAGTTAGCTTTTTAATCCTAGGTTTGGTCAGTTTCCCTGAAATTCTACTGAGGCCAAAATTTCCTTGGATAGAATAACCATGATGGTGCACCAGACGTCATCTTCCTTATTCATTCTGTTCCACCTGCTCTCCTTCCATCCTCTTACTTCTCAAATATGTGAGTTGTGAATGGGAGAAGTAGCCCATTTAATGGGAGGTCAGGTCATATGCCTTGGGTTAATTAAGGCAGAAAGTGTGGCCGAGGATAAAAGCTACCTGGGTGAGCAGTGGGGCCATCACCTTTGTCATATAGTTACAGTACCCTTTCAAGCACGCTGCTGAACAAATACAGATCATTCATTCATTTAAGGAACTCAGTGAGCACCTGCCAGCCACCCACATTGAGCCAGATCATGTAGGGCTTAGAAACCATTAGGAGGACTTTGGCTTTTACTTTCAGGGCATGGAGAGATTTGAACTCAGAAATGACGTAATCTGACTCAGTGTTTTGAAATAGATCAATCTGATTCTGTGTTGAAAGTTCACAGTAAAGAAGACGGGGTGTCAAAGTAGGAGACCAGGTGGAGGTCACCATCAGGTGAAAGATGGTGGCGGCCTGATCAGGAAGCTTCCCCTGCAGTTACAGCTAGAGTGGAATGTTAAAATAAATGTAAGAACCTTCCAAGCATTTTAAGGAAATCTTGACATGTAAGACACACTTCTACAATAGCAAAACTAAAGCTTTTCCTGAAACAAAATGGCATTCTTTAGGGACTAAAGGTAGATACCAGACATAGCATTTCCTGCCCGTTGATCTGTACCATATCAGCTAAATTCTTTATCCTATGTTCCTTTTTAAGTTATTCGCTTGACAAGTGTGGATCATTTGTGACATAATAAAAAGAACAGACCAACCCTCTTTTCCTTTGGGCTTTGTATCATTTCTCATGTGGAATATGTAGGAAGCAACATTCTATTGCTTTCTTTGGGAGCCCCCACCTAACACCTCCTCTAAATAGAGAAGACTTCTCTTTACTTTCACCTCCACCCTAAATGGATATTATGTTGATCCCTTTTAATTTTATTTCTACTTCTCTTCAGGTATTTGCCTTACTCTGAAACAGTTTTCTCATGGCGTGGCTCACAGGACAGCTGCATCAGCATTGATTGAGGACTTGCTAGAAATAAGTTCTCAGGCTCTACCACAGACCTACTGAATCAGCTATGGGAGTGGACTCAGCAGTGTTTTTATAACAAGCCCTCCAAGGGATTCTGGTGCACCTTAACTTGAGACGCCACTGCTCTGTACATTGGCCTGTGAATTTGTTTAATCAGGCAGCTAAACTGTAAGCACCTTGAAGGCTGGAATGTAACCCTTCAGTCCCACTACCAGTTACAAGCTAGGATTCAAACACACAGCTACGCAGTTTCAGAGCTGGAGCTCTTCACTGCTGCTGCTCTTCTCTCTGGTTGGTGGCAAAGGTGACTTGAGAAACTGGGTGTTGATTCCTCTGCGTATTCATTCTATGTTTTCTCCAAGTTAGCTCTGCCTTCACTGTCTGGAAGAAGAGTCTTCAGAGGTTTAAAAAGAAATGGCCAAAGCACAGGTCAGGAGAATCACTGAACCTGTAGGTCGGGAAGTAAACAGTTGTCACCAGCTTGACTTCCCTTTCCAGCTTTCTGCTGCTATAAGTCTAGATAACTTTCATCCTCCTTTTTGAGGCAAAGTGAGACTCATTCCTTTCAGGAAATTTCCCTTTTCCTTGACACCAGGGTGATAGCTGGCTGTTTTCAGATTGGCCCTCTCTTTCTTGCCTCACCTGCAGCTAAGCACATTGTACTCCATTATCTGGAATGTTTTGTCTCTCTAGGGTCCATTAAGAGATAAAATATTTACTTTTAGAACTTTTAGAAAGGCTTGGGCTTAATCATTAAAGACATATATTTTCTCTTCTTAATGTTTTATGTTGCTTTGAATGGTAAGTGTCACCTCAGTGATAATTGGTGAAGAAGTGGTCTTATGGGCTCAAATTTGCATTTATTAGGAGGTAAATTTGAGTTTAATACTTGAAATTTAAAAGCATGCTTTTATGCCATTATATATATTCCTTCCTATACAACTCTTGCTCTAAAGAGAGGGGGAAGGGAGAAAAGAATAAATTATTAGTCTAATAATAAACCAAAAGGCCATGTTTATCTGAAACTTATTATTTAAAGCTACTATAAATTATAAAGGAAAATATTTATTGAAAAAAATCTGTATTAAATACACAATGTCTTTAAGATTTAAAACAGCTGTTCACTCCTTTGATATGCTACACACAACTGAGTAACTTTTTTATATGTTTGAACATCTATTGTCTTTTAATTATGTTCTAGTTGGTTTATTGTTGAAGACAATTTAAATAAATTGAAGTTTAACTGCTCTGAAGAATTTATGGAAAATCTGAATATATATTTGGAAAATTCATTGTGCGTGAGTGTCAAGGGAGAAGATTCACTACAATATCAATATGATTTCTTTCTCTTTTCCGGTATTGCCAAGCCCAATACATTAATGAAGGTGTAGGTAAATCCTTTCTATTTTAAATGCACTTTGGTTTGATTTTTCATTAAGAAAATACGTTATCTAATGAGTATTAGATATGTGATATTTAGGTGCAGTCAGTTTTTTTCTATGTGTTTATTGAAAGCTCAAACTAGATTATTTAGCTATACAGTACTTCATTCAGTTATTGGACTGGAGTTTATTTTCTTCTAAACATGAATGTTTATAGTTTTATGTATTCTCAGTCCCTCTGGACTAAGGTGAAGTTTTGTGATAGAACTGTCCTTTTACCCTGTTATTAATAATCTGGTAGATTATTAACTGGGATAGAAGTTTAGAAACCTCGATCTATCAGACATTTTATACCTGGGCTTCAGAATCTGTAAGACTGATATAATGACCACTTTCCTTCAATTCTCAGAGAATTATTGTAAACACAAATTAGATAATGGTAGGAAGGGGCTTTCAGTTTAGAAAGGTGTCAGTAGTATTGGCTTTAAAAATCAGTGATCTGCAAAAAGGTTTTTTAGCCTCTAGATCATCGTAGGACTTTCACTGAAGCGGTACATCATGACCTCTAGTTTTGTCATTAACTTTGGAACTGGAGTCCTCCCAATGTTTAATGACCTTGAATTACAGTAGGAAGGTTGCAAAAGATTTAATACTATTAAAAAGAAACCACATTCAGATTTTAAAATATGGTATATGTAGAATATTATGCTAGAAATACCAAAATTGTGCTTTGACCTGAATGTTTCAAAACTTTCCTAGGAATTCATACACACATCATCACTGCTCATGACCTGAAAAATGATAACTGGCCTACTGAACTGGTCCTTCTGGCCTTTCACACTGCAGTGCTTGTTTTAAATACAGTTGACCCCTGAACACAAGTTTGAACTTGGAGGGTCCACTTATATGTGGATTTTTTCAATACAGTCAGCTCTCCGTTAAGTTCTGGGTTCTGCATCTGAAACCAAATGTGAATGGAAAATAAAATACTTGTATATTTTCTGCATCTGAAACCAAATGAGAATGGAAAATACAGTATTCACAGGGTGCAAAACCTGCATTATACAGAAAGTCGACTTTTTGGGTCTGTGACTGGCAGGACTGTGGTATGCATGGATTTTGGTATTTTGGGGTCCTGAAACCAACCCCCTTCCAATACAGAGGAATGACTGCTGCTTCTGTCAGTTCTTTCCCTTTCTCACACAATCTAAGAAGTCAGCAAACTTCTTCCTTTTTCTTTTAGCATCCACCCATCTTTCCATATCATTTCCTTGGGAAATAGAAAAACAATCCCATCTTATTCCACTTCTTCTATTTCTCCATCTCTCATTTAAGCAGGTCATACTTCGTAACCATCTATTTAAGAACTTTGCCCTCTAGATTACATTTCAGAATCTTTCTAATAAACTCAGGACAATTTTCACTACATCATATGCTTTCTCTTGTGGAATTAGACATATGCAGAAATCAATTGTGACAAATGGCACAAGTCTGTAAAAATGTCCCCGTATTTTTATCAGCATCACTAAGGACCTTGCTTTTTCCTCATGTGTAGATAACATGTTTTAAGTAGTCCTCTCTTATATGTGGTTTCACTTTTCACAGTTTCAGCTACCTGCAGTCAACCATGGTCTGAAAATTTTAAATGGAAAATTCCAGAAATTAACAGTTTCTAAGTTTAAAATTTTTGCCATTCTGGGCAGTGTGATGAAATCTCACATCAGCCCCCTCTATCCTGCCTAAGACATGAAACTTCCCTTTGTCCATCAGATCCACGCTGCAGACACTGCCCGCCCGTCAGTCACTTTGTAGCCAGGTTGGTTATCAGATTGCCTGTCAGCATCTCAGTGCTTGTATTCAAGTCACCCTTATTTTACTTAATAATGGCCCCAAAGGACAAGAGGAGTAATGCTGGCCATTTGGGTATGCCAAAGAAGCTATCAGGTGTCTCCTTTAAGTGAAAAGGTGAAAGCTTATGACTTAATAAGGACAGAAAAAGAAAATAATATGCTAAGGTTGCTAAGATCTATGGTAAAAATGAATCTTCTGTCTGGGAAATTGTGACAGAGGGAAAAGAAGCTTATGCTAGTTCTCCTGTCATACCTCAAACATTGTCATAGGTATTGATGTCTAAGAAAAAACAGTAATATATGGGTTTGGTACTGTCTGTGGTTTTCGGCATCAACTAGGAGTCTTGGAACATACACACTGAGGTTAAGTCAGGGACTACTAGATTAAAAATCGAATGTCTAAAGAATAGCTTAATGCTGGCTGGGCACGGTGGCTCATGCCTGTAATCCTAGGAGGCCGAGGCAGGTGGATCACCTGAGGTCAGGAGTTCGACAACAGCCTGACCAACATGGTGAGATCCCGTCTCTATTAAAAATAAAAAAAAAAAGTTAGCTGGTGGTGGGTGCCTGTAATCCCAGCTACTCAGGAGGCTGAGGCATGAGAATTACTTGAACCTGGGAGGCGGAGGTTGCAGTGAGCTGAGATCACATCACTGCACTCCTGGGCGACAGAGCAAGACTACATCTCAAAAAAAAAAAAAAAAGAATACCTTAATGCAAAAAGATTTGGAGGCCGCAGCAGCAATAAATTCATGTGAGAGTCAGATGACCACCTAGCACTACAATATTATTTTTTCCTTCTATATTTAAAACTTTGGTCTACCAAGAAATGTTTGTCTATTGTCCTTGTGCTAAAGGAGATGGATTGACATGAAAGGAAGGAGGAGGAAATTTATGGTTGGGAAACGAGGACACAGCCCACAGTGGTACCTTTATCGAAACAGTACTGTGAGAACAGTAACACAATTTTACTCTTAATTTCTGTTGCAAAAAGAGTATGTGTGAACAGTAGGTCTTCTTTTACATATGGGATCTTGTTTCCAGCCTGTGGTTGCAGGCATTACCTGGCTTTAAATTATGCTCTGCAGTTACCTCTCTCAGTTCAGTGTTTAAAAAGTCCTTGCTTATTCACGATGGCTCGCTCTCACTTCGGTTTCACTCCATTTGTGATGAACAAAACCATGGTTTAAGAACCTGAGATCTGTTGCAACTTGATGAGGAAAATTTCCTAAATTTCCCCTAGAGTTGGAATAAATGACAATGGAATTTGATGAGTTTACTAGATTTCAGAAATTTGATAAGAATAAAAAAGTCATTGGTCAGCTGCCATGAATTTATATTGTCTAGTCTTATCTTAGATCCAGCATCATATTTCATTTGTTATATTGCTTTTAAAACATTTTTATGACATAAATTTCACAGCGAAGAAAAGATGTATTATCTTTTAAACTGGGCTGAAAAAGGTGACACACACTGGAAGCACTAGTAATTGCCAGGCTTCCATGCTTTTAACTTGTAGATAATGATTTTGCAATATTTGGTCTTTTACAATCTAACACGTGTCAAGTGGTTTTGGCTATTTTAAATATTATGGTCAAGAATATCAAACTAATAATTACCTTTAGAAATGATCTTGCCCAGCAGTCTCTTCTTACTTCCCAAGGAAATGTCCTCTGGAAACACAGTCTTACATGGTATCCAATACATTAAATAGATTTGTAAAAGTAATGTTTGAGTAGTGTTAAGTTTTAGAATTTAAACTTTTAAAACATAATTATTATTTTACTATTAGTCATTACTATTATTATTCATTTGAGAGGCACGGTCTTGTTCTGTTTCCCAGGCTGGAGTGCAGTAGCCTGATCATAGCTCATCACAGCTTCAAACTCCTGGGCTCAAACAATCCCCTGCCTCAGCCTCTTGAGTAGCTAGACTACAGGCACATGCCACCATGCGTAGCTAATTAAAAAGAATTTTTTTCTAGAGACAGGGTCTCCCTATGTTGTTGAGGCTGGTCTTGAACTCCTAGCCTCAAGCAATCCTCTCACCTTGGCTTCCCAAAGCACTGGGATTACAGGTGTGACCCACTGTGCCTAGCCCTATAATATAAACTTCTTATAGGGTTCATTAATAAAGCAAAGAAGACAATTTGGGACAACAAATTAATTTAGTTTAAAAGGGCTTTGGGGACTCCTCTTAATATTTGTAAAATATTTGAAAACACTGAATTACATAGATAAGTAGCTGCAAGTGGTAATAGTTTATATTGGTTTATTTTACACGTTTCACTCTGATCTTTAGGAGACTTTAGTTTTAGAAGACAGAGATAGTAGGAATAGCTTTATTTCTAGGAGCACAGGAAAGTTAATTTAGCAGCATAAGTTAATAAATTAATTCCGTCATTAAAATTTGTTATGTAAAACTATTGAACTTGAGTCTTTTTTTTTAGATTCCGGGAGTATACGTGCAGGTTTGTTACATGGGTATATTATGTAATGGTGAGCTTTGGGCTTTGAGTGTACCCATCACCCAAACAGTGAACACTGTACCCGATAGATCATTTTTTTTTTTTTTTTTTTTTTGAGATGGAGTTTTGCTCTTGTCCCCCCAGGCTGGAGTACAGTAGCACAATCTTGGGCTTACTGCAACCTCCACCTCCTGAGTTCAAGCAGTTCCCTGCCTCAGCCTTCTGAGTAGCTGGAATTACAGGTGCCCACCACCACACATGGCTAATTTTTGTAATTTTAGTAAAGACCAGGTTTTACTATGTAGGCCAGGTTGGTCTCTAACTCCTGACCTCAGGTGATCCACCCGCCTTGGCCTCCCATAGTGTTTGGATCACAGGCATGAGCCACCAGTGTGACCCCCCCACCCCAATAAGTAATTTTTAACCCTCACCACCCCCTTCTACTTTTCCCTCCTTTTGGAGTCCACAGTGTGTATTTCCATCTGTGTGACCATGTGTACTACTAGTTGTTTGGCTCCCACTGAGAAGGTGAGAGCATGCACTATTTGATTTTCTGTTTCTGAGTTATTTCACTTAGGATAATGGCCTCCAACTCCATGCAGGTTGCTGCAAATGATATGACTTGATTCTTTTTTATGGCTGCATAGTATTCCATGGTGTGTACCTACCACATTTTCTTTATCCAATCAACTATTGATGGATACTTAGGTTGATTTCATGACTTTGCTATTGTGAATAGTGCTGCGATGACCATATGAGTATAGCTATCTTTTTTTCTGTAATGATTTCTTTTCATTTGGATAGATGCTCAGTAGTGGGATTGCTGGGTCGGATAGTCATTCTATTTTTAGTTCTTTAAGAAATCTCCATACGTTTTTCATGGAAGTTGTACTAATATATATTCCCACCAACAGTGTGTAAATGTCCCCTTTTGTCTACATCCATGCTAACATCTGTTGCTTTTTTTACTTTCGTTTTCTTTTGTTTTTTGAGACAGAGCCAAGGCTGGAGTACAGTGGTGCAATCTTGGCTTACTGTAACCTCTGCCTCCCAGGTTCAAGCAATTCTCCTGCCTCAGCCTCCAGAGTAGCTGGGATTACAGGAGTGTGACACCGTATCTGGCTAATTTTTTTGTATTTTTATTAGAGACAGGGTTTTGCCATGTTGCCCAGGCTGGTCTCGAACTCTTAGCCCCAAGTGATCCACCCTCCTCAGCCTCCCAAAGTGCTGGGGTTACAGGTGTGAGCCCCGGTGCCTGACCTTGCTCTGTAATTAGAGCCATTCTTGAATGGTGTTTTTTTTTTTTTTTTTTTAAGACAGAGCTTCACTCTGTCACCCAGGCTGAAGTACAGTGGTGCGACCTCGGCTCACTGCAACCTCCACATTCCGGGTTCAAACTATTCTCCTGCCTCAGCCTCCTGAGTAGCTAGGACTACAGGTGTGCATCACCACATCCAGCTAATTTTTGTATTTTTAGTAGAGATGGTGTTTAACCATGTTGACCAGGATGGTTTTGATCTCTTGACCTCGTGATCCGCCTGCCTCAGCCTCCCAAAGTGCTATGATTACAGGCGTGAGCCACTACGCCCAACCAAGTGTTATTTTTTAATCTTAGCTTTAAGGTAGCTATTTAAAGAAAATCTAATCCAATATTTACAGAATTCCAGAACTCTGCAGAAAATACTGTTTGAAACTAGTAGTCAGGCTGGGTGCAGTGGCTCATGCCTGTAATCCCAGCAATTTGGAAGGCCAAGGTGGAAGGATTGCTTGAGTCCGGGAGTTCAAGACCAGCCTAGGCAACATAGTGAGTCCCTATATCTAAAAAATAGAAAATAAATGCTAGGTGTGACGGCATGTCCTTATAGTTTAGCTACTCAGGAAGCTGAGGTAGGAGGATCACTTGAGCCCAGGAGGTTGAGGCTGAAGTGAGCTGTGATCATCATGCTACTGCACTCCAGCCTGTGTGACAGAGTAAGACCCTGTCTAAAAAAAAAAAAAAAAAAAGACTACTAGTCATGCTTTATGTAACATTATCTCTGCAAGGTGAGAATATAGATTCTAATTATACTATTTACTTCAGGAAAATTGTCAAATTAAGATAATGTGAAAATATTTCTTATAAAGGGTTAGATTAATATGAGTAAATTCTCATAAAAAGTATGATGTGTTCTGGAACTTTCAGACATTTTTTAAAATATCAGTTTTAATCAATATTACAAGTAGTTGCCAGCTCAGACCACAAAATTTTTAACCTCTAAGTTACTGAAGTAGTATTAGTTAGCTATTTTATGATTACATATGCATTTTTTCATTAGCTTGCCATTCTAATAGATCCTCATTTTTGTCTGATTTGCAGTTCCAAATTGTAAATGTTGTCCTTCCACTCCCACTGTGAAGTAGCAAAGGAGAATGAGGACTTTTTTTTAATCCCCTGGCTTATTTAAAATTGGTCTACTATTTTTAGCACTCTACTGAAGTGACTGCATCTCCTCTTTGAGGAAGAATCGTGGATGCTGATGTCAGAAAGGAGCCCTGAAGATGCCCTAGTTTAGTTCTGTGCCTGTAGGTGCATGGTTTTCTAAGCTGTGCCAAGAGAAAACTTTTCCAAAACCAGACACTTTTTGTGCCCCTTTAGAAAGCTGGACATTTAAAGGAACCCTGCGGCAAATCCTTTTTTGAGGGAGATGCTCCTTTGTACATCTGGCGCTTGAAGGAGCCATTGGAAGTTTTCTTACGGCTCCGTCCCCCACCCATGAGAGCTGCCGTACAGTGCTTTCCCCTTGAAGAGGATCCTCCTTTCCACACAGTCAGTGGCCTCAGTACCCCTGAGATTCAGGGCGCATGGCCCTGGGTACCTTCCACTCGGTGGTGCCAGGCATTCCTCTGGGGACTGGCGGATGTCTCAGGCTGACACCCACCTTCCTGTTAAATTTCACACAGCATTTACAGGCTATTTGACATCAAAATTAAATTGAGAAATTAAAATAAAATGAGAGCATTATAATCTGTGATCTCGTGTGTCACTTCCAGCTAGTGAGCCTAGGAAACAAGCATAGCATGAGACTTGCTTGGTTTTTTTTTGTTTTGTTTTGTTTGTTTTTTATTTTATCTGGAATAATATCATCACATAATCTAGTTACTAAGAACCTGGGTTAATATTCCAAGTCCACTGCTCACTTGCATAACATTATAGAGTGAATAATATAATTACCCTAAACTTTAGTGTTCTGTGAGTAAATAGAATGAATATGCTGTCTACCTCACAGGGTGGTTGTGAGCTCTGAATGCAATCTTATCAAGTATTATTTAATATTAATGTTTAATTAATTTAAATATGGAACGTAGTGTGTAGTAGGTACTTTAATATTTCTTAGTTGTTTTTATCATTATTTTAATATCCTATTAATGTCTAGAAAAATATAACTTTAAAAAGTAAGTGAAGAGGAGTAAATGTAAAGTAAGCGAAGAGGGGTGAAGGTTTTTAATGGCCTCATTCTTCTCCCTGCGTGCCCCCTCTGCAGAATGTGATAAGTTGCGGCATGATGGCTACCGGAGTTCTCAGTACTACTCTCAGGGACCCACCTTTGCAGCCAACGCCAGCTCACTCTGTGATGATTACCAAGACGACGATGAAGAAACAGATCAAAAGGTAAGCTTCAAAGTTCAACACAGAGTCTGGGGATTGGATCCCAGAACAGAAAAAGAATATGTGTGGAAAAACTGGTAAAATCAAAATCAAGCCTATATTTTAATTAATAGTATTGTCCCAAGGTAATTTCTTGGTTTTGACAAATGTACCACAATTATGTAAAAGAGTAATGTAAGTGGAAACTTGGTAAAGGATACACCAGAAACTCTCAATACTCTTGGCAGCTTTTCAGAAAATAGAAGATTATCCTAATTTTTAAAAGGTAAGATTAGAATTGAAGGAATTCATAAAGGAGGCATAAAATCAGTGTATTTGTGCATCTCAAATATTCTTTTTTGGTTAGAAAAATAAAGGGCTTATTTCTGTTGTTTGGTTTTTCATATGACCAAGAATCCAGTGATATGACGAAGAAGAACTCTGATGTAATAGCAAGACCTACTGTTCTACAGTGGTCAGTATTATTAATGGAGATAGGATAGAAGCAGTGCATTTACTTAATATTATTGCACTAGCCAATTCATTTAGTGATGCTATTTTCTATTGGGGTTCCTTTTCCTCTGCCATCTCTGGAGATAATGCATGAACTACTTAAGAGAAGTAATTTTCTCAGTACTAAATATATATGAAAGAATAAAAATGTATGAAGATTTTGATTTATGTAGTTTTATTTTCATTTACTAAGTAATGTGGATTGACACTGGAATTACTTAAAATAAGATTTGATGAATAGTGTTTGGTTTCGCAACCATTTTTAATTAATTAAAAACTTTCAGTGGAATTAGGCCAATTTATAAATGCCTTATTGATTGAAGAACATTATTCAAAATTTATTATCCTTTTCCTCAAATAGGTAACTTCAGAGAATAAAATAAGATAATAGTTAATCAAAAATGGGAAATGAAGCCAGGCATTGTGGCTTGTATCTGCTGTCTCAACTACATGGAAGGATGAGACAGGAGGGTCCCTTGAGTCCAGGAGTTTGAACTGTAGTGACTCGATTGTACTCCAACCTGGGCAACAAAACAAGACCCTGCCTCAAAAAACAAAAGGGAAATTGCTGTCTTAAATTTCTGATCTTTAAATGAATATTCACCTAGATTTTCTTTTTTAGATTCACTTTTTTTTTTTTTTTTTTTTGAGACAGAGTCTTGCTCTGTCACCCAGGCTGGAGTGCAGTGACACAATCTCAGCTTACTGCCACCTCCACCTCCCAGGTTCAAATAATTCTCATGCCTCAGCCTCCCAAGTAGCTGAAATTACAGGCGCACGCTACCATGCCTGGCAGATATTGGCATTTTCAGTAGATAACGGAGTTCCACCATGTTGGCCAGGCTGGTCTTGAATTCCTGACCTCAAGTGATCTGCCTGCCTCAGCCTCCCAAAGTGCTGGGATTACAGGCATGAGTCACCGTGCCTAGTCTACATTTTTAAATTAATATTTTAAATTGACAAATCATAATTGTATATATTTATGAGGCACAATGTGATGATTTGATATAGGTATACAATATGGAATAATTAAATTAGACTAATTAACATATCTCACTGTGCTTACCTGTTTTTTATGGCAAGACATTTGAAATTTACCCCCTTAGTTATTTTGAAATATACAATTTATTATTAGAGATTGTAGTCATTCTGCTGTGCAGTAGATCTAAAAACTTACTCCTCCTGTCTGTCTGAAAAGTTGTCCCCTTTGATCAACAACTTCTTATTCCTTCCCCTCCCCACCCAGATTTTTATCACAGAATGTTTTTCCTATTTCTTGCAAGGCATATACACATATTGGATTAGTCCTTTGGGCCTTTAAAATATACAAAGACAGTCTCTTACTGTAATGGATAAAGCTACCATTTCAAAATTGATCTGAACTTTAATTTCAACAACTTCTACTTTTCTCTTGTTGGCATGAGTAGAAAATGAAAACCAGAAGGTGAATTACAGAGTAAAACTTTTGTTTATCCAGATAGACTTTAGCTAGCCTTCTACCGATGCTCAGAGAAGGCAGAAAAGTTTATAATGGGGCCTGGTGAGACAGATGGTTTCTGGGTGTGTAGAGTCCACTAGCAAATTGGCACTGTCATGACAGCATCCTAAGATTTTTCTGGAGAATGGAAAAATAATTTCTAAATTCTTACATAGCTCTTTGCTTACCATGGCACTCAACTCTGAGGGAAGTTAGGTCTTTGTACTAGTTTCTACTCTGTACCATTGCCACAGATCCTGACAGCCAAGCAGCCCTCTCCCAGATGTGTGTGAGAGTGCAGACAAATCACCCCCGAGAAAACAGGCTCCTAAGCCGGGCGCAGTGGCTCATGTCTGTATTCCCAGCACTTTGGGAGGCTGAGGCAGGTGGATCACAAGGTCAGGAGTTCGAGACCAGCGTGACCAACATGGTAAAACCGTCTCTACTAAAAATACTAAAAAAAATTGGCCGGGCACAGTGGGTCACACCTGTAATCCCAGCACTTTGGGAGCCCGAGGTGGGCAGATCATGAGGTCAGGAATTTGAGACCAGCCTAGCCAGCATGGTGAAACCCTGTCTTTACTAAAAGTACAAAAATTAGCCAGGCATGGTGGCAGATGCCTGAATCCCAGCTACTCATGAGGCTGAGCAGGAGAATCGATTGAACCTGGGAGGCAGAGGTTGCAGTGAGCCAAGAACACACCATTGCACTCCAGCTTGGGCGACAGAGCAAGGCTCCATCTCAAAAAAAAAAAAAAAAATGAGCCAGACATGGTAGCGTGCACCTGTAATCCTAGCTACTCAGGAGGCTAAGGCAGGATTGCCTGGACCCCGGAGGCAGAGGTTGTAGTGAGCTGAGATTGTGCCACTGTGCTCCAGCCTGGGCGACAGAGCAAGACTCCATCTCAAAAACAAACAAACAAACAAAAACAGGCTCCCATCCTGCTGAAAATGAGTCTGAAGAAAATGGTCATGTATAAGGGAATGTATATAAAAATCATCCTTTATATGATATGACATGACATGCCAGTTAACACAAATGTTTCCATAATAATGACCTTAGTGTGATTTGCTGGCACTGGCATCACTAGAACAAGAACGAGAAGTTGACTGTAGGACCCTTGACAGGTCTCATTGAGGCCCGCTGGGTCCTTCTTTTTGAGAAGGGGAGGAGTTGGGCAGTGGGAGAACCTGCTTGGTGTGAGTGGGAGGAGAGCTATTTTCTGGGCTCCCTGCCAACCCTCTCCAGGTTACAGTGTCTGCCATCTTGGCTTTCATCTATTTGCTCTCTTACAAAAGCACACAGCCACTTTCAAATCTTAACTTTCTTGGCTGCTATAAATTTTTGTTACTTTTGTGATTTTAAAAAATCCAGGTTATGTTGGGCGTGGTGGCTCACACCTGTAATCTCAGCACTTTCGGAGGCCGAGGTGGCTGGATTGCTTGAGCTCAGGAATTCAAGACCAGCCTGGGCAATGTAGCAAGACTTTGTCTCTACAACAAATAGAACAAAAACTAGCTGGATGTGGTAGTGTACTTCTAGTGCCAGCTCCCCAGGGGACTAAGGTGAGAAGACTGCTTAAGCCTAGGAAGTCAAGGCTACAGTGAGTCATGTTTGTACCACTGCACTCCAGCCTGGGCAACTGAGTGAGACCGTGTCTCGGGGGGAAAAAAAAATTCAGGTTAATAATTGTTCTTCATTAAAAGTATTGTGAAATCCTTGGAATATATTGTTAGAGATATTTATGAGTAACTTTTATTTTTCTTAAATATGTAGAACCAAGTTGAAGTATATTAGAAAAATGTTAAATCATTAGATCTGGATGTCATCCGAAGGCAATCTCTATTAAGAGGTTGGTTTTAGTATAAAATATCAAATTGTCTTATTTTCTCAAATATATATTAATTAGACATTATTATATACTAAATATCAGCTAACAAATTATACGTCATAACAGCTAACTGCCTGCCTCGCCTTCCTCCCTCTCTGCCTTCCTTCCTTCCTTCCGTAACATTCTTCTTATCGAGCTGCCTCATTCTGTGTTGTATTAACCTCTCCATTTCTTGATTCTGTGGAGCATCAAAATGCCACTTGCCACCCCCACATAGCCAATTCAGTGATCTGAGAGCACATTTTCCATCCTTTTGCTTATTCATCATGATTGGATTCCTTGCAGCACTCTCTGCCAGACAAAATGTTTGGTTCTTCATTTTTTGTTATTGTTGTTTCTTTCTGTGTGTGGGTTTTTGTTTTTTTGTTTTTTTGTTGTTCTTGAGAAAAAGGTCTCACTTTGCTGAGTCTGTTGCCCAGGCTGGAGTGCAGTGGTGCAGTCACAGTTCACTGCAGTGTCAACCTCCTGGGCTCAAGTGATCCTCCTGCCTCAGCCTCCTGAGTAGCTGGGAATACAGGTGTGCGCCACCACACCCAGCTAATTGTATTTTTTTGCAGAGATGGGGTTTCGCTATGTTGCCCAGGCTGGTCTAGAACTCCTGGGCTCAAGCAGTCTGCCCACCTTGGCCTCCCAGCATTCTAGGCTTACAGGTGTGAGTCACCAAGCTCAGCCTTGCTCTTCTTAACTGTATAAAATTAACAAGTCTTAGTGCTGCTGTCAGTGACACGGATCCTGAAATTAGTACGGAAATGAAATGTGTAAGCCTTGTATTTTCTCTGCCACTTCCTACAGGTCCCTCTCCATAACTCCTGTGCATATGTCTTCAGGTTGAAGTGAGGGTTTCATTTGTGTGCCTCTGCCTAGTACATGATTGGCTGCTTAGTTGGCTTATTCATTCAAAAGTAATTCCTTGAGTTACTACTACTAAGTAAATATTTGCCCTGAGTCCAAATCTTTATTTATCTTCATGGTCCTTCCTGCCATTCACTAGATCACTGTGATGCATGGATGCATCCAAGCTGTTCAGCCAGCCGTGGTGGTCATTTAGGACCCAGACACACTCCTCAGCTCTCCTTAATATGTTCTGAAGAAGAGCTCCTTCAAGCACAAAATTATAATTCCTTTGTAAAACAAGGACTTATTGATCACTTTCTATGTGCCAGAGACTGTGCTAGGTGTTGGAGATGTAACAGTAAACGAAACACAAGAAATCTCTGTTTTTGATGGAGCTTTGATTTCACAGGAGGCACTAAGAGCAAATGCAGTCATGCGTCGTGTGATGACAGGGATACATGCTGAGAAATGTGTTGTTAGGTGATTGGCCATTGTGCAAACATCATAGGGTGCACTTACCTAAACCTAGATGGTATAGCCTACTACACACCTAGGCTAGATGGGATAGCCCAATGGCCCCCAACTTTTTGTCACCAGAGACCGGTTTCATGGAAGACAATTTTTTCGTGGATCAGACTGGGGTGGGTGGGTGGATCAATTTCGGGATGAAATGGTTCTACTCAGATCGTCAGACATTAGTTAGATTCTTATAAGGAGGGCACAGCCTAGGTCCCTCACATTCACAGTTCACAATAGGGTTTGTGCTCCTGTGAGAATCAGGTGCTGGTGCTGATCTGACAGGAGGCACAGCTCAGGCAGTAATGCTCGCTTGCTTGCCCACCACTCACAGCTGCCTGCTGTGCAGCCCAGTTCCTAACAGGCCACAGATGGGTTCAAGTCCACGGCCTGGGGGCTGGGACCCCCATTTTATAGCCTGTTGCTCCTAAACTACAACATGTTATTGTACTAAATACTCTAGAGAATTGAGACACAATGGTATTTGTGTAGCTGAACATAGGAAAGGCACAATAAAAATGCAGTAGAAATGATGGAAAATGGTCCACCTGAATAGGGCACTTCCCATGAATGGAGTCTGCAGGACCAGAAGTTGCTCTGGGTGGGTGGTGAGTGAGTGAGTTGAGTGGGTGAGTGGGTGGGTGGGTGGATGAGTGGGTGAGTGAGTGAGTGTGGTGAGTGAATGTGAAGGCCTAGGGCATTATTGTACTCTATTGTAGGCTTTATAAACACTGTATACTTAGGCTGCACTAAATTTATAAAGAAATATTTTTCTGGCCAGTTTTGGTGGCTCACACCTATAATCCCAGCACTCTGAGAGGCCAAGGTGGGAGGATTCCATGAGCCCAGGAATTCAACACTAGCCTGGGCTACAAACTGAGGCCCCATCTCTACAAAAAAGAAATATGTTTCTTTCTTTACTAGTAAATTAACCTTAGCTTACTGTACCTTTTTTACTTTATAAGCTCTTAAATTTTGTCAACTTTTTGACTCTTTTGTAATAACACAGCTGAAAACAAACAAATACATGGTACAGCTGTACAAAGATATTTTCTTTCTATGCTTATTCTGTAACAGGTTTTCTATTTAAAATGTTTTTGTTTTTAAACTTTTTTGTTAAACACTAAGACACACACACACACATTAGCCTTGGCCCACAGAGGGTACCGGGTCAGGAGCATCAATATCACTGTCTTCCCACTTGGAATTTCTTCAAGGGCAGTAACACCCATGGAGCTGTCATCTCCTATGATAACAATACCCTCTCTGGAATATCTTCTGAAGGACCTGCTTGAGGGTCTTTTACAGTTAACTTTTTCTGTAAGTAGGAATACATTCTAAAATAACAAAAAGTATAGTATGATAAATGCATATACCAGTAACATAGTCATTTATTATCATTATCAAGTATGATGTACTGTGCATAATTGTATCATATTTTGTTTGTTTTTTGAGACGGAGTTTTGCTCTGTCGCCCAGACTGGAGTGCAATGGCATCATCTCAGCTCACTGCAACCTCCGCCTCCCAGGTTCAAGCTATTCTCCTACCTCAGCCTCCAGAGTAGCTGGGATAACAGGCACCCGCCACCATGCCCAGCTGATTTTTGTATTTTTAGTAGAGATGGGGTTTCACCATGTTGGCCAGGCTGGTCTCGAACTTCTGACCTCAGGTGATCCCCCCACCTCGGCCTCCCCAAGAGCTGGGATTACAGGCATGAGCCACCGCCCCCGGCCTCAATTGTGTCACATGTGTATATGACTCTTAGGGCAGTGGGTTTGTTTACACCAACATCACCACAAGCAGGAGTAATGTGTTGTGCTGTGGTGTGATGGCTGTGGCATCACTAGGCAATAGAAATTTCTCAGCTCTGTTATAATCTTACAGGACCACCATCGTATACACGATCTGTCGTTAATTGAAATGTCATTATGCTGCACATGACTGTAATTTTGCTCTGTTAGAAAGTGGCATGTGCTCTGGAGTAAAATAAACTGGAGGGGCAGTTGCAATGTTAAATGAAAAGGATAGGCCTTACTCAGCATGGAGGTGATTGGGATTGAAAGAATGAGCATTTCTGAAAGAACGTTTTAGAAACAGGAAAATCATTCATTTCTGGAAGAACGTTTTAGAAACAGAAAGCAGCCAATGCAATAAATGTTTCTTGAGAGCATATGTGGGGCCGGGTGCAGTGGCTCATGCGTGTGATCCCAGCACTTTGGAAGGCTGAGGTGGGTGGATCACCTGAGGTCAGGAGTTCAAGACCAGCCTGGACAACATGGTGAAACCCTGTCTCTACTAAAAATACAAAAATTAGATGGGCGTGGTGCTTGTAATCCCAGCTACTCAGGAGGCTGAGGCAGGAGAATTCCTTGAACCCGGGAGGCAGAAGTTGCAGTGAGCTGAGATCATGCCATTGCACTCCAGCCTAGGAAACAGAGCCAGACTCCATCTCAAAACAACAACAACAAAAGAGTGTGTGTGATATATTAGATGCTGCAAAATGCAAAGATTAGTAAGATATCTGTACACGCCTTAAGGATTTTACAGCTACAGGGTAGGGAGAACTAAGTAGAATAAAGAGTAATATTCTGTTGTAAGTGTTGGGTGTATAGTACTAGGTGAAAAAGAAATTCCTTTGACTTGGGTAGTGAGGAAATGGGGGAGGGATTAGGTGAAGGTAAAGTATGTAAGAAGAATAGTTATGGGGCTGTTGCAACAGTCGAAAGGTCACTGAGGACGGAGACCAGAAGAATAGTTGTGTGAATGAGGAGGAAGGGGGTAGTTAAGAGATAGTGGCATTCTAGAGTTAGGAGACCAGTTGCAAGTTTTAGCTCTGCCACTTGCTGTGTTTCTTTGGATGCATCACAACCGCTTTAAGGCATGAATATCCTTATGTAGAAAGTGGGAAGTGGAATAAGATTGTTCTCTGTGAGCTTTTTGAACAAGCAGTTTATTCTTTTTTTTTTTTTGGAGGCATATACATTTTTTTATTTAAAAAATATGTTAAAGAGAGCCAGGCTCAGTGGTTCATGCCTATAATCCCACCCCTTTGGGAGGCTGAGGCGGGCAGATCACCTGAGGCCAGGAGTTTGAGACCATCCTGGCCAACATGGTGAAACCCCGTCTCTACTTAAAAATACAAAAATTAGCTGGGTGTGGTGGCATGCGCCTGTAATCCTAGCTACTCCGGAGGCTGAGGCAGGAGAATTTTCTTGAACCTGTGAGGCGAAGGTTGCAGTGAGCTGAGATCGCACCACTGCACTCGAGCCTGGGCAACAGAGCCAGACTCCATGACTCTGTCTCAAAAAAAAAAAAAAAAGGTGAAGAGAAAATAATCTGGCTATTTGAATGTAATTATTCTAAACATAGAAAACACACAATAAAAACAAGTGAAGGGAAGCTACTATAAAATAACAGCTTAGAAACTTTTTAAGGATCACTTATAGTGAATCTAGAAATGGAAAAAAAAATCATAGAGAATGTGTTTAGCACTAAGTGCAAATGCTGCTGAGATGTTAGTGGACCAACGCTCAGCATTTAAGCACTGCTGCTGTTCTCCAGCGGCCTAGGCCTGCTCTCCTCTCCAGCTTTCCCATCCTGGGTCTTCCTGCCCTGAGCCCTCTTCAGAAGCCCCTGGCGAGGGCAGCGATGGATACCACCTGCAAGATGGCCTCCAGGCCATGGAGCACCAGGAGCGTGGTGCTGAGAGCCCAGTCTGCCCACAACACCAGGGCCTGCCAAAGCAGGAAGTAGACAGACAGAAGGGCGATGCCGGCTGCGATGGCCAGGCTGGTGGCCAGCAGCCTGTCAGCCTCTGTCAGGTTGCCCCTGGTGCCCAGGTATAACTACTGCTTCCAGAGTCCCCATCAGAAACAAAGAGTGAAATCGAGGACCAGGTAGCAGTAAGGAGGGCTGAACACCCGACCTCACTGCGTGGCTGCCATCTTGCCCACCCCCTCATTGATTTACTAAATAAATATTCAGTCCTGCCAATATGTCAAGCATTGTTGTAGGTGCTGAGAAGCCATTGAGTGAACCAGAGCCCCTTCTATTGAAGGGCAGATCATGGGGAACAAACAAGCATCATACAACACCAGGTGGTGATGAGTGTTAGGAAGGTCAATAAAACAATGGTAAGGAAAGTTCTAGAGCAACAGGACTGTCATTTTAGATTGAGTGTCCAAGAAGGACTCTGAGAGTCATCATTAGAGCAGACCATCAAGTGACATATGAGAATGTCACACAAGTGGGAGTTGAACAGTGAGAACACATGGACACAGGGAGGGGAACATCACACACCAGGGCCTGTTGGGGAGTGGTGAGAAAGGGGAGGGAGAGCATTAGGGCAAATACCTCATGCATGTGGGGCTTAAAAACCTAGATGATGGGTTGATAGGTGCAGCAAACCACCATGGCACATGTATACCTATGTAGCAAACGTGCATGTTCAGCTCATGTATCCCAGAACTTAAAGTAAAAAAAATTTAAAAAAAGGAACATCACACATGGGACTGCCTGGAAACCTTATTCTAGTTATCCTGTGAGAGGAATAGCCACACACCAGAGCAGGTGGGCACTGAGCAAGGGGAAGAGTGGTGATGACTTTAGAGGAAATAACCAAGGACCAGATCACATAGGACCTAATTGGCCACAGTAAAGATTTTGTATTAGTTGCTCCTGGGTGATATGAGGAGTCACTGGAGGAGTTGAGCAGGGAAGTAACATGATCTGATTTATTATTTAATGGGATTTTTCTGTAGGAAAGTTAGACCACAGAGAGTGGAAGACAGAAGCACAGACACAAGACAATAGGCCATTGCAGTAATCCAGGCAAGTGACAGCCAATGGTGGCTGGGCCTACAGTAGCGGTGGTGGCGTTTCTAGGTTTATTTGGGAAAGTGAATCCTGCAGGATTTGCTTAAATTGCAGGACAAAGAAGAGTTGAGGATAACTCCATCTATTATTTTTCTAGCTTGGTTTTTCTAGAATCTCATGACAAAAATTATTTGATCCTCTGAGAAATTCTCACCCATTAATCCTTCCCTCTTCATGTCCACACTCATCCTTCCCCCAGTTTATATTACATGGCCTACCAGTGTACTCGCTTCTTTGCACACATTTTCAACTCTGCTGGCTCCTTTTCCTTCTGCCACTTCCCTGGCAAAGTCCCAACTCCAGATTGATCCAACTTTTCCCTGCTTTGCACTAAAGCCTAAGGCCAGAGAAGAATGCCAGAGTATGTTTCACTGCAAGTATATGACTTCAAGCCTCAAGTGCTGCCTAGCCAACCTATATGAACTCATCAGTTCATTCTTCCACTCTCCCAAGTAATATTTCACACCTTCTCAAATCTCCAAACACAACTTCTTCTGCTTCACTTGGAGATCCTGTCTGCTGTGGTTTGGACATGGATCGAGTTTATCCCCCACCAAAACTCATGTTGAAATTTGATCCCACTGTGGCAGTGTTGGAAGTTGGGGCCTAGTAGGACGTGTCTGGGTTATGGAGGAAGATCCCTTGTGAATAGCTTTATGGTGTTCTCTGGCTTGGTAGTGAGTTTCCGCCCTCTCTCTTGATGAGATTGGTTCTTGTGGGAATAGATTAGTTCTAGTGAGAGTTGGTTGTTATAAAGCCAGGAGCCCCTCAGATCTTCCCCTCATTGCACATGTCTGCTTCCCTTTTGATCATCTCCACCATGTTGTGACACAGCATGAAGGCCCTTGCCAGAAGCCAGGGCTATGCCCTTGCACTTCTCAACCTGCAAAACCATGAGTTAAATAAACCTCTCCTCTTTATAAATTACCTAGTCTCATATATTCTTTTGCAGCAACAAAAAAACAGATTCATTGGCTACACTAGGAAAACAAAAGCAATCAGGGGTCGTATTTTTCAACACGAAGCCCATCAAACTTCTTACATCTCCTCCTTTTCGGACTCACCCTTTCCCGCCATTGCAATGGGTAAGCAGTCCTTCCTCCTCTTCCGCCCTGCTGTGTCCCAAGCGCCTAGATCAGGGTCAGGCATTTCCAGTGGGATGAATAAGGCCAACCTCTTAAGAACTTTGTATTTGCAATTTATTCTTCTTTTTTAGCCCTAATCAGTTTTATGTCTTGATTGCATCATCACCACCATTATACAAACATGTTGTATTTTCTTTCATCTTGAAGAAACCCTACTTTGACCTTTCATCCCCCTCAAATTTCTACCACATTGTTCAGTTCAACTTTATAATTAAACATGTCCAAAGAGCTGTCTAGACTTGCCATCTCCACTTCCTTTCTTCACAGTCTCTTTTGAAGCCCCTCCAAACAAACTTTTATCCCCAGCGCACACTTAAACTACTCTTGTTAAGTCTACCAGTCACCTCCATGTTGCCAAATCTAATATTTAATAGTTAATTCTCAGGCCTCATCTTACTCAACCTCTCAGCATTTGACATTGTTTATGATTCTTTTCTTCTAAGAATACTTGGCTCTCATGACACGACACACTCCTGGTTTTCCTCTTCCCTCACCAGCCATTGCCTCTCAATCATTTGTTGGATAGTCCTTTTCTTTCAAATATCTAAAAGTTGGTTTAACTCTGGGGCTCAAACCTTGTACCCCTGCTACTCTGTAACAGGCTCTCTCCTTGGTGATTTTATTGAGTCGCATGGCTCTAAGTACGATGCATTGATATTTCCTAAATTTATGTCTTTAGTCCACACTCATGCAGTTATCTGCTTACTGTCCATCTCCACCGAAATGTCTTACAGGTGTCTCAAACTTGTCCAAATCCAAATATGTGATTCTCACATTTCTTTTAAAAGAAAAAACAAAACAACCCCCCTCCCTCCTTTCATAGTTTTCCAAAACCACCTCAGTAAACCACAAATCCATTCTACCAGTTACTTAAGTCAGAAACATTGGGCATAGTCTTGCTTCTTTTCTTTTTCTCGCATCTTCAGCAACTTCTGTAGGATTACCAATTTTTGAAACACTTTGAAAACCTCAGTTCAGGCATGCTGCAATGGACAGATTAGGGTGTATGTCCACGGAGTAGGCAGCCGAGACAGGTTGGAAGTGAGGCTGTGGAGGATCCAGGCAGGTGTTAGAGGGGCCATGCTATGGGTGAGTTCACCAGGAATGATAATAGGAGTGCTGGTGGAGGGAGGTTGAGGTGGGCTCACAGAGGGGCAGTGCTAAGTGAAGGAATTTTTTATTGCACAGCTAACAAGAAATACTAACACATTTTTTAAGCAGAGAATTTTATGATTAGGAATAAAAATTGTATATAGTAATCCCTCAGTATCCGTGGGTGACTGATTCCAGAATTTCCCACAAATTCCAAAATCTGTGGATGCTCAAGTCCCTTATATAAGATGTAGTATTTGCATATAAACTATGCATATTCTCTCATATACTAAATCACCTTTAGATTACTTATAATAACTAATATAGTGTAAATGCTGTGTAAACAGTTGTTATACTGTATTGTCTAGGAAATCATGACACAAAAAAAATGTCTGTATATGTTCAGTTACAGACACAGCCATTCTTTTATTTTTTGTTCAAATACTTTTAATTCGTGGTTAGTTGAATCCACAGATACAGAACCCACAGATAGAGAGGGCTGACGTATATCATATTTTGATAGATGGGAGACGCATAGGTAATTTTGACACTGATTTTCCAATTTATGCAATGTATCAAAACTGACCCTAGAAAGGAGTAAATATTTTACCAGAGTGATCACCATGGAAAAAGACATTTTATCAAACATTTACATGAAAAAAATGCCAAGCCCAGATGGTCTCATGTATGTTGGGTGGGGGTGGTCTTCTACCAAAGACTTTTAAGCGTAGGTAAGTCCAATGCTTAAAACTTTTTCAAAGCAAAGGGGAAAAGGAGAAAAGTGCAGTTCTTTTTAATAAATTAGTTTAACACGGATGTCAAATCCTGGCAAAGACAGTACAAGGCAGAAAATTAACTGGCCAGTCTCACTTATGAATATTGGCATTAGAGATCAGAAATGAAACATTAATAAACATAATTAATGTTTAATTAACAGCTCATGAAAGAAATATTCCAAAATCAACCTGGGTTTACTCCAATAGTAATGCAAGGATGCTTGATACTAGGTAATCTAATTATAAATTAATAATATTAATAGATCTGAAGAGAAAACTTTTATATAGTCAAAACTGTAGATATTGACAAGTTATTTGGTGCAATTTAACAGCCATTCTTGATTTTTAAAAAATACAACAGAACTTAACAAAGTTTATGTGCCTTGTCCTCCAAATCCAACAATTTTTAAGGTGCTGTTCCCACTAGATACAAGAGAAGGACATTCACTATCATTATAACCACTGAGCATGGAATGGGAAGAGGTAGCCGACACAGCCAGGAAAGCTATAGAATAAAAAGTGCAAAGGTGAGAAAGATTGAGATTACATTATCACTGTTTGTTCATGGTTAAGTCTATTTACCAGATAAATCCAAGAGAATAATATTACAAAACTTCTATAAATAACAGCGTTCAATGATACAGTAAGGTATAAAATTAATATACAGAAATCAAGAACTTTCATATCTACAAAGTCAAATTAGAAGATCCAACAGGAAAAATCTATTTAAAACAGCTATTACAAAGTACAGATAAATTTAATAAGAAAAGGACAAGTTCTTTATGAAAGAAACTTTAAAAAATACAGTATGCCCAAGCATGGTGGCTCATGCCTGTAATCCCAGCACTCTGGGAGGCCAAGTCGGGTGGATAACTTGAGGTCAGGAGGTCAAGACCAGCCTGGCCAACATGGCAAAACCCCATCTCTACTAAAAATACAAAAAGTAGTTGGGCGTGGTGGTGTGCACCTGCAACCCCAGCTACTCGGGAGGCTAAGGAGGAGAACCCAGGAGGTGGAGGTTGGAGTGAGCCAAGATCGTGTCACTGCACTCCAGCCTGGGTGACAGAGCTCTATCTCAAAAACAACAACAACAAAAACTATAGAACACAAATAAGATTTGAATAACTGAAAGATATATCACATCCTCATTAATATGAAAAAGCTATCAATTCTGCCTAAGTGCCCAAGTTAATTTATAAGATTGACACAATACCAATAAAAATGTGAGTAGATTTGTTCTGTTTTGTCTTTCTTTTTTTTGAGAGGGAGTCTCACTCACTGTGTTGCCCAGGCTGGGGTGCAGTGGCGTGAATTGGCTCACTGCAACCTCTGCCTCCTGGGTTCAAGGAATTCTTGTGCCTCAGCCTCCCCAGCAGCTGGGGTTACAGGTATGTGCCACTACGCCCAGCTAACGTTTGTACTTTTAGTAGAGATGGGGTTTCACCATTTTGGCCAGCCTGGGCTTGAACTCCTGACCTCAAGTGATCTGCCCACCTTGCCCTCCCAAAGTGCTGGGATTATAGGCTGTCTGTTTTGTCTTGATCTGAGGCTACTTTGAGGGATGAGAGGAGGAGAGAGAAGACTAAGGAAGCTTAATCTAAAGTTTGTAGCTAGGAAAGCTGTAAAACAAAAGAGCAGTAAGGAAGAACTGCCTTGACCAGGTATGAGAGCATAGAGTCAGGGATTCCTCCAGTGTGGCAGCTGAATGTACAAACCAGTAGAACAAAATATTTAAAACAGAATAGAAGTCTACAAATAGACCTAAATCTTCATGGGATTTAGTAGATCATCAAGCTATCATTTGAAACCAAGTGGGAATCCAGTAACTGTTGAAAGGGGCTCCAAGCCAGCGGTATGGTCTTCCGTGTTAAGACTAAGACCTCTAACTATGATTCATGTTCCTAACATCACCCTAACAGTTGGGATCATTTTAAATACAGAGTGCATAGAAGTCAGTTTGGAGGGGAAATTTGATCTGGAAAACCTTTTATATTTCCTAGTAGGTGTTGAGGGGGAGGGGTATGGTACAAAGAGCAATGACTATATAGAAGGGGTGCATGAGTTAACAAATTAATTGACATCTAAAGAGGTATTTCTTACATAAAGTGTCTAATTTGCATTCAGCAAATATTAAAAATCCATTATGTGCTTAAGACGAGTTGCTGATAAGGCAAAGGTTAAGGACATATAAATTAGAAAAGAGAACCTAGAGGACGTCTATTCTGGTTATTTACTCTGGCTAATTGTTCTAGAATAATTATCCTCATTATCCTAATGTGAAACACCAAGTAGGACTCTATGTGTTATGGTATGAAAAAAGGTGTTTTGCTAATGAGATCCACACATATCTTTGATGTTCAAAGTGGGAATATAGTGTAGCAAGAAGAAAATTGTTTGAAGTATTTCCAATTGTATATGTTACGCTTATCATCTAAACATAAGTATGATGCATGGAAAAAAACGTGCTGTTGGCAAAGCAATTTAGAAATTCCAGAAAATAAGCCAGGTGTGGTGCTGCATGCCTGCAGTCTCAGCACTTTGGGAGGCTGAAGTGGGCAGATCACTTGAAGTCGAGTTCCAGACCAGCCTGGCCAACATGGTGAAACCCTGTTTCTCGCGCTTTCCCCTGTTTTAAATTGTAAAAATGAAAATATAAAAATTAGCTGGAAATGGTAGCATGCACCTGTAGTCCCAGCTACTCAGGCTGAGGCAGGACAATTGCTTGAATCTGGGAGGTGGAGGTTGCAGTGAGACAAGACCGTGCCACTGCACTCCAGCCTGGGCGACAGAGTGAGTGAGACTCTGTCTCAAAAACATAAATAAATAAAAAAAAGAAGAAGAAGGAAATTCCAGAAAATACCTTTTTAGTCAACTCTGAAATGAAAGAGTACGCCATTGCTTTGTGTTCTATTTTTGACTTTTTTGTCTTTTCAGTTTTCAGCATATACCAACTACTGCCAAAGAGGTTCTTGCATTTGAAGGGAGGTCAGTTATCAGTGCCAAAATACTTACTGTGAGTTGACAGGGAATTTTTCCACCTGTCATTATTGGAGGTTATATTTGATGGTATGTTCGCTGAATCTGAGAAACATTCACAGAGTCCCCATTGTCGCAGCAGAAAGGATAGCAACCATGAGTTATGCAATCTCTTGTGTAAAATTCACCCCTAAAGAGATGCATTTTTGGCAGTCAACAGTTGGCTTTAATAGTAGCGATAGAGATAGAAATTTCCCTGTTTCCTGTTACTCTTTGAACTGGCATGTCAGCTTCTGTTTTAGGCTTCGTTGATAAAAAATATTTAAGTCAAAGGAAGACTTTGAAGAAAAGGTAGTAACCTTGCTGCAATACCTGTAAACACAGGAGGCTTATTTAACATGATGCTTGAGAGCGTTGGTTTGGGGCAGCTTTTCCACCTGTCGGAGCTCAGTGGCCTTGGATAAGTTGCTTTCATCTGTGAGGTTCAGTTTCCTCAACTGTAAAGAGATATAAACCACATGTTCTGGTTTACTTAGCACAGCTCTGGTTTACAGCTGTTATTCTGAGTAATTATCAATTGCACCCCCTTTCACTCTCAAAGTGTCTCATTTTGATAAAATTACTTAGTTACTCTACCTGTCTTGGAGAGTTGGTGTGAGGTTGAAGTAAATTAATGTTTGTGAAACCCTTAGCACGGTGCCTGGCTCATAGTAGGTGCCCAAGTGACGATGATGAGTATTATTAAGCTGCTTGGTATTTCAAACCATACTTCAAGGAAAATTATTCAATAGACAATATCTGTTTTTATAAAAATGTGGCCACTCTCCCAATCGTCGTGTCTTTTGTTCCACCCACATAGAATTTCCTGCCCAAGGCAATAAATTTGAGAGGTATCAGCAGCTACTGATAAATTTCTGATTGTCGTGCCTTTACAGGTTATCTGTATGTAGAACTACCAGTGATTATGCTATTGCTAACTTGTTCATCATGGAACATGTTAAAATATAGAACTTTTTTACAAATTAGATCTTATTTTCCATAAGAAGCCCCATGAAAGAGATTATTTTAATAGCTCCTTGGTATTTCAAACTACACTTCAAAGAAAATGATTCCATAGACAATGTCTGTTTTTATAAAACGTTGGTTACTCTCCCAATCATAACAGTAATAGGTTAAATAATTAATGTGAAAATGGAGACTCCGAAACAGGAAATGACTTTCTCAAGATCACATAGCTCGAAAGTACCAGGGAGCGTGTGAATGCGGGCTCCTTGGAGCTCCTTTCTTTTCACTGCACCATGCTGCTTAAGCAAAAGGGCAAGATTACTAACTTTCCCCAATTCCTCCTCATTATGCCTGATTCTGTCATCTCTTATTCCTCTGACTTGTCTGGTGTGGGTCACTCAATTTTTTCTTCTCCTCAAAAAAGTTTTTAAGCGCTACTTGGTCTCAGTATATGGATCCTGTTCTCGGCCTAGGGTAGCTTACAGTCTAGAAGTGATTACTCTGTATGCAATCATGTGTTACTGGGTCTCTTAATTTCAGGACACTGTAGAAATACAAATGAGTTGATGCTCACTGCTCTGCAGTTACAGCATCTTCTTACTCTATGCCATAGCAGGCAAAAATAAGAAAACTGGGGTCTGTCATTCCCAGGCCTTTTTGCCTGCAAACCAGCAAGAGTGTCTCTAGTGACCTGTTGCAGTTTCTTTTGCTATTTACATCCCACTACTCTATAATCAGGGTCTATTCACACCTGCCTTCTCTTCCAGATTAATGGGCAGCATCCCTATCTTGTTGATCTCTGTGTTTCCAGTAGGATGCCAAGCACCTGGCACATGGAAAGGCTCAGGCGCCAGGGACTGTGCTCAGTGCTAGATATGAATATATTCATTATTTGTTGCAACCATGCAAGGTAGCTTTGATTATGCCCGTATCATGGATGAGAAAACTGTATCTTGGAGAGATTAGATCACTTGCCTAAGATCACATAGCTTAGGCTGAAACAAGATCTTTCTTTTTTAAAATACTTTTATTGAAGTATAACTTACATAAAATAATCTATACATATTTAACTCTATACATATTTAAAGTATATAACTTAATACATTTTGACATATGTATACACACAGGAGACCATTACCATAATCAAGATAGTGAACACATCTGTCACCCCTAAAAGCAAACCCAGGATTTAAACCTAGACTCCAGAGCTCATGTTTTTCCTCTAGTAATGAGTATATGGGGGAATAGAGCCTTTGCCACACCCTTTCCTCCTAAACATTCTCTTATCAGGAGTTTTGCATTGTTGACATAATACAAAGAGCATCTTTTACAACTCAATTGTCCATCAATTAAAAAATGAATAAATAAATGTAGTACTGGAGTGGAATGTATACCCCAGTGAAATGAATGAATTATAGTTTCACACAACTACATGGCTGTGTCTTAGAAAGATAATAGTAAGACAAAAACACAAAGAGAATAATACTATTTTTATAAAAGTCAAAGCAAATTTATGCACAGACACACATACTTGCACACATATACCAAGAGTAATGATGAACACAAAATTCAGGCTAGTGGTCACCTCTGGGGAAGTAGGGAGATGGGATGGGGGTAGGAGGTGCAGTTTATTAGTAATATTTTAGGTCATGGGTTGGGTAGTGAGTTAATTTTTATACATAATTTGTTATACCAATATATGATTACAAATAAGACATATATGTTCTAATTAAGTATTTTCATTAATTTGAGGAAAGGATCACTTCATATGGGACAGTTAAGATCCAAAATATTTTAATTCACTGGGTGATAAGAAAGTTTAGAGCTCTAGGGCCTGGCGCGGTGGTTCAGACCTGTAATCTCAGCACTTTGGAGGCTGAGGCAGGAGGATGGCTTGAGCCCAGAAGCCTGAGGCTGCCATGAGCTATAATCGCTCTGCTGCACTCTAGCCTGGGCAAAGGAGCCAGACCTCATCTCAAAAACAACAGAAAAAGAAAGTTTAGAGCTCTTGAGAAAGCAATTAGATTTGAGGTAAAGGGACTAATATAATACGTACGAAAGAATGAGCAATTAGGCTAGGCACCGTGACTCACATCTGTAATCCCAACACTTTGGAGGCTGAGGCAGGTGGATCACCTGAGGTCAAGAGTTCAAGACCAGCCTGGCCAACATGGCAAAACCCCAACTCTACTAAAAATACAAAAATTAGCCTGGCATAGTGGTACATGCCTGTCATCCCAGCTACTTGGGAGGCTGAGGCAGAAGAATTGCTTGAACCCAGGAGGCAGAGGATGCAGTGAGCTGAGATCATGCCACTGCACTACACACTCCTGCCTGGGGGACAGAGTGAGACTCCATCTCAAAAGAAAAGAAAAAATGAACAATTAAAGTGACTTAATAATATGGATGTGGAAGTCACCCGTAGGCCATTATGGAGTTGCTAGATGAACCGTGAGCTGTGCCTCTATGTGGATTAATTTCCACTACCCCCACTTTTTCTGTTGTTGTTGACACCAGGAGAAAAAAAAAAAAAAAAAAAGAAATGCACAGAAAACAGAAATAAGTCAGGGTCTCTCACATCTAAGTCTTCTAAAGGCAGAAGAAGGACATAGCCAAGAAAGGCTGCAGACATTTTGGCACCTTATGAAACTATTAAGAATCTTGAAAACCAAGAGCCAACACAAGAGATTTAATTCTAGGAGGAAGAGCATCAAAGACTAAGTGTCTTCCAAAAAGGACTGGAATGTATGTTGGTGTCTTTTTAAACAGTGTTCTATATAGTTTCATCTGTTCTCCATTTTCATGTAATGATTCTAAATGAATACTAAGTTTAGCTCTGGCTATAATTCCGTTTTCTAACTTTTACAAACAAATCAAAACAAAAAAGACTGAACTAATTTGTGTTTCTTAGTTAATCCCACTTTTGGATCAGTTCGCTGTTCCGAGAAAGAGAGCATATTTCATATGAGACTATATGGGAAAGAGATGCTATTTCAGGCCCCATACTGTCTATCTGGTGGGAGCTTGTTTGATTTCCAGGTAGGAGCTAGCAATCTCTAAAATGTAGGTCTTCCAGCATCCAAAACTACAAAGTAACTGTTGATGTTGCCTGTTTCTCTCCCTTTCTAAATGAAGCAATTTGACACAAGGAATCATGGCTTACGTTTCATTTGTGACTCTTCATTCCTTCCAGGACCAGGATATGGGATATTGGTGAACATTATTGACCAATTAGCAGATCCCAAAACTGCATTTAAGTTCTGAGAATAAAGCAATCTTAAACTCAGTTTTTTTTTAAAAAGTCACCCTATATTGAGGGATTTCATTAACGTGAAGCATTTGAAAGCTACTTGGGTCATTCTGTTCTCTATATGGGGCGACTGAGTTGATCAAAACATGCAGCTGGTAAATGACAGGGCCATGATGCTGGTACACGCTGTTTTTTACTTGTATAGATTTTCAAAAGGTTTTGTTCTTATTTACAGATAAAAAGGGAGATTTTGTTTTGAGACCAGAAGACCTAGTAATGTGTTGTAAATATTGCCACATTGTTATTTTATACTGTTTCACAGGAGAGACTTTGGAGTCAGTTCTGGCTCCTAATCTCAGCTGCCCCCTTGTGAACTTTCCAAAAGTCAAGTTACTTTACTCCTTTGAATCTCCACTTCCTTATTTATTAAACAAGGCAAATACTGTGACGATTAAGTGAGATAAGTTCTATGAAGCCTGCACGCAGGGCAAGGCATATAGCCATCAGTCGCTAAACGGTGGCCCTTCTGAAGCTCAAATTCTGAAAAAACCTTCTATGCAATTCTGATTTGAAGCCTCATGGAACTCATATTCTTGTCGGAGAGACAAGATTCACAAAATATATGTGTACTAGTTATACATACTAAAGAGGAAAAGAGAGTAGGGAAAGGGGACACACAATATTAGAAAGAAGTTGAAACTGAATAGGATCAACAGGTGAGACCCCAACAAAGAAGACTCTTAAGGGGACCTAAAAGAAATGAAGGGGCTGTCTGTGTGGATGTCTATGGGGGGAGTATTTCAGGCTGTGGGAACAGCAAGTGCAAAGGCCCTGAGGCAGGAGTGTCCATAGAAGGTACAAGGTACAGCATGGAGGATGGTGTGGCTGGAGGAGAATAAATATGGGAAAGAATAGTAGGAAATGCAGTCAGGGGAGATAACAGTGGCCAGCTGGTAGATCATGTAGGGTCTTAGATGTCACAGTAAGGAATTTGGAGGGTTTGAACAAAGGAGCAACATGATCTGACTTACATTTCTGAAAGGATCCTTTTGCCTGCCGTGTTGAGAGTAGACTATTAGAAAGGGAGGAGCAGGGGAGGATGGTCAACAAGGGCAGGAAAATGGAGGTAGTTAAGAGGCCAATCTAATAATTCAGTGTTACCATGTCCATCTTAACGGGCTAATCATGTGTTCTGCCATTGAGATAAGAGGAGGTTTTTCTGTGCCCCTGCTGTGTTTATACACTGGGAGGAATAGGAGTCACATCATCCTGGAAATCATCCATCCTGGTGTTTTATGTCCTTTAGTAGATTGTGGTACTGTATCACACTCACATTTGCATATAACTTTATCTGTGCCTGCTTGTCTGGGAAATTTTCTTGTAAGAGAAAGGAGCACTTTACAAAATGGAGTCTCTTGTCACTTGTCATGTTGGAGTGATCCCTAGTGATTGTCCCTACGGGGAAGGGCCGTTTCATTATGAGAGTTACCGATTCTGACACTATGAGTCAACTAGAAGAAAAGTAGGTTAGTGGGGCTGATGAGCACCATTGAGATGCTTACAAACGGTAGACAGTGCTTCCTCCTGCTCCCACGGCAGCGTCACAAAAAGCGAGCCCTCGCTACAGGGCATGGAGAGCTGTAGCCTGAAAGCTTTACTTTTCTTTCTTTTAAACCTTTCTGGTTAGGATTTGCTTCTTATTGCCTTTAAAATTTATACTGTAATTCAAGGTTGCCTGAAAAATTATATGTCTGTGTGTATGTCAGGAAATTGGAGTAATCCTCTAATTTGCTAGCTTGAGATTCAACCTCAGACATGTGGCCTTTATACAAACTGCCATGAAATTCTTCAATGACATTAATTTTAATGTACTTGTGTGTGTGTGTGTGTGTGTGTGTGTGTGTGTGTGTGTGTGTGCGTGTCTACATCTTAAGGGTAGAGAATATGTATTATAAATCAAATTTAACAAGTGTCATGACCCCAAAAAGGCTGGAAATAATTGATTTACATCAGCGTGGCATAGCTGCTGATGGCTCAAAAACCTCTTTGATTAAGGATCTGTGTGAGTTTTAACCCTTTTAAGCAGAATCAGATCAAATATCAATGGATATAGTACAATTGAGTATTATAAGACACCAATAACATGCTCAGTTTATAAATGGAGTATATTTGTTCATTTAATTACAAATATTATCCTTAGGTGGAAAAGAAACTGGATGATCATTTTATGTATATTATGTATTAAAAACATAAAGTAAATGTGTTGAGATAGCTAATTATATCATTTATCTTTAACACATGCCTTTGTTATTGTTAGTCTCCTTGTGGTAAAAGAAAAAATAAGTACATGTCAATTTGTGACTTTGCTTTTCTAAAGTCATATTTATATCAGCACCACCTTCATATCCATGGTGGTGTGTGTGTGTGTGTGTGTGTGTGTGTGCGTGTGTGTGTGTGTGACAGAGAGAGAGACTGAGTCTTGCTTTGTTGCCAGGCTGGAGTGCAGTGGTGCGATCTCGGCTCACTGCAACCTCCACCTCCTGGGTTCAAGTGATTCTCCTGCCTCAGCCTTCCGGGTAGCTGGGATTACAGGCACACGCCACCATGCCCAGCTAATTTTTTTGTATTTTAGAAGAGATAGGGTTTCACCATGTTGGCCAGGATAGTCTCAACCTTGTGATCCACCCACCTCTGCCTCCCAAAGTGCAGGGATTATAGGCGTGAGCCACTGTTCCTGCCTATATCCATGATATTTAACAGTCATAGACACTTTCACATTTATCATCTTATTAGGTCCTCAGAGCACCTCTATGGATGCACAAAGATAGGCTCTGTAGCCCCATTTTACAGCAAAGGAAACATCAAAGTTTAGGAACAGACTCGAGTCTTTGGATTCTTAGTCTAGGGTCTTATCCCCAACACCAAACTATTTTCATTAGCTCTTACGTAATCTTTTTCAGACTTATAGAGCTCTAGTAGTTGTAGCATAAACACAGATTTTTGCAGCAAGATGAATGCAGCAGCAGTAAACAGTGATGACAGTGTTTTTATGTTTGAAATTTCTTTTTTTTGAAACGGAATTTCACTCTTGTTGCCCAGGCTGGAGCACAACGGTGCGATCTTGACTCACTGCAACCTCCACCTCCCAGGTTCAAGTGATTCTCCTGCCTCCGCTTCCCGAGTAGCTGGGATTACAGGCATGTGCCACCACACCTGGCTAATTTTGTATGTTTAGTAGAGACGAGGTTTCTCCATGTTGGTCAAGCTGGTCTTGAACTCCTCACCTCAGGTGTTCCGCCTGCCTCGGCCTCCCAAAGTGCTAGGATTACAGGTGTGAGCCACCACACTCAGCCTGAAATTTCTAACCAATGCATTTCTGTATTTTTCTCATCTGTGTCCTCTTAGAAACTTGCATTAAATCCAGAAAGGTTAAAACATGCCTTGTAAAGATAAGTAAATCCTCAGAAACATAATGTTAAATGAAAGAAATATGTCACAAAAGAAAACAGACAGTGCGATTCCTTTTAGAGAAAGTTCAAATATAGACGAAACAAAGCTGTGGTATTAGAAATCGCGATAGCAGTTACCCTCATTTGGGAGTATGTGATTGGGGTGGGGGAGTGTATTGAACTGAGTGCTGGTTGTACAGGTATTCCCTTTGGGAAGGTTCACTGACTTTTTATTCTTCAGTAAAATTCTTTCTAAAAGCTTTATTTTCATAAGGGGTAGTTCCGTTTAAATGCTTCAGACTTAAAGAGCAGTTCTTACATATTTATTTTATATTATAAGGTCCATTTCCCTCACAAAAGTCAGTTACCCTTTTTTGTTGTGTTCCTAAGCACCTGCACTCATTTGGGCTTCTTGGAGAGTCTTAGTGACAGAACCAGCTGCTGTGGAGCCAGGGTGAAGTCCATCATAAAATGCTTGCCAACACAGCTTTCTTGCTTACACTCTTTCTGGTGTTATGAGAAAGAAAAGGTATTGAAGAAGGGCTCTACAGTTAGGATATTAATCCGTATCAAAACAGACACTACTAGAAATGTTTTCGCAGAATTCTGATAAGGCAGAGCAGGGCTTTAGTCAGCTTCTTCTTATAATTTAACGATTTCACACTGATTTTTTCCCCGTATAAATGGCTTCAGAAGAGCAGAAATAGTTGAACAACAATAGCTTTATCATTTTCGAAATGTCCCTTGAAGTCAAGGCCTGAAGGAAATAAGATTGAGGCTAGAAATTACTTTGAGCAAAACTAAATTTTAATAAAAATGGAAACTGATGGCCACAGCCATATTTGTCTCTAGGCTTTAACGTTAAACTAAATCCACGAGCTTGCTTTTTTTTTTAATTCTTTTTTTTTTGAGACAGAGTCTCCACTCTGTTGCCCAGGCTGGAGTGCAGTGGCATGATCTTGGCTCAGTGAAACTTCTGCCTCCTGGGTCCAAGCCATCTTTCTGCCTCAGCCTGTCAAGTAGCTGGGATTATAGATGCCCACCACCATGCCCAGCTAATTTTTTAATTTTTAGTAGAAATGTCGTTTCACTGTGTTGGCCAGGCTGATCTTGAACTCCTGACCTCAAGTGATCCAGCCACCTCAGCCTCCCAAAGTGCTGGGATTACAGGCATGAGCTACTGTGCCTGGCCATTCCATGAGCTCTCTGACCACAGTATATAGAGGGAAAGCAAAAAGGACTTCAAAGATTTTGTGGGTCAGCAGAACCTTTTGCAGTCCTCACAATTTACAGACTAAGGCCAGTGTGAATCATGCATATTATGGGTCAGACTCAAGAGGATGAGCAAACCACTGCTTCTGTTCCTAAAAGCGACCAATCGTTTTGGCTTCCTTTAAACCAATCTAATTTTTTAACAATAAGAAATATATTTTAAAATGTTTCTGCCAACTCTTTGTACACTGTGGCTGCTGCTTCTTTTTTCTCTGCAGTGTTCTCTCTCTTCATCAGAAGAAGAAAGATTTATTTCCATCAGGAGACCTAAAACACCAACCTCAAATGACTTCTCCGACCTTAATACTCAGACGAACTGGACCAAGTCACTTCCACTGCCAACACCAGAAGAGAAGATGCGACAGCAAGCCCAAACAGTCCAGGCTGATGTGGTGCCTATTAACATAACTGGTACGCTTTGCCAGGCTGACAGGTTCAGAATGTACTCGGGAGAATGACTACAGCTTTTGTTATATGCTGTTAGCATTTCATTGCTACATCAAAGGTGAATAGCTGTGGTCTGACTTCATGCTCTTTGTTTAATGAAAGGAATATTAAAAGTACATATGTGTGTGCATATAACGTATCTACTGCTTGTTGGGTCAGAAGACTGTGTCGCCAAACATTGGTGTCAAAGAACTCAGTGGTCCAACGATTCATCTTAAGAGTGTCTCCTTTAATTAAATTGCTTGTTAGTAAGCCTTTGGTTATACAGAAACATCTCATAAATGTGGTCCTAGGTATGAAGAAAAATTATATATTTCTCTTCTAAAGGGAAAGTAAGGCCCGGGTGCAGTGGCTCACGCCTGTAATCCCAGCACTTTGGGAGACCGAGGCGGGCAGATCACAAGGTCAGGGATTTGAGACCAGCCTGGCCAATATGGTAAACCCCCATCTCTACTAAAAATACAAAAGTTAGCCAGGCATGTTGGTGGGTGCCTGTAGTCCCAGCAGCTCGGGAGGCTGAGGCAGGAGAATTGCTTGAACCTGGGATTGGGCCACTCCACTCCAACCTGGGTGACACAGTGAGACTCTGTCTCAAAAAAAAAAAACAAAACGGGTTAAGTAATATTTACAGAAGAAATAATTATTTTGTGATGTTTCTGAATGATAGGTTTTCTAGAAATTGTCTAAAGTAGAAAAAAGGAGACATTACTTAATCGAAATTTCTTATGAATGTAAAATTTTCAAAATATATTAAGCTGGAATACAAATATTAATTGCCAAACCTGAAATTCAAGTTTGGAATATGATACTCAGCCTGTAATATTTGTGACAAGGTAACAACAAGGCACATAAAGTTCAAAGATGATCTTTGATGAACCTAGGAGAGCTGTTAAAAAGTTATCAGAATTGGCTGGGCACAGTGGCTCTCGCCTGTAATCCCAGCACTTTGGGTGGCCAAGGCAGGCGGATCACCTGAGGTCAGGAGTTCAAGATCAGCCTAGCCAACGTGGTGAAACCCCATCTCTACTAAAAATACAAAACTAGCCAGGCATGGTGGCACGCACCTGTAATCCCAGCTACTCAGGAGTCTGAGGCAGGAGAATCGCTTGAACCTGGGAGGCGGAGGTTGCAGTGAGCCGAGAGATTGCACCATCATGCTCAAGCCTGGACAAAAAAAAAAGCGAAACTCTGCCTAAAAAAAAAAAGATATTAAAAATTTCCTGCCTTATCACCTTCATGGCCCACAAGGAGCATGAGTCAGTGGTTTGGGGAGGGTACAAAGTGCAAAATAGACATGTGAAGAGTTAATAGCTTCAACTGTTAATTAAATTGTGTGTTCGATGGAAATAGATGACTAGTAGTGATCATTGATAATCAGTTCATACAAAGCAGGGCCCTTGAGGCCAGAAGCTAACAAAAAAACTAGGTAACCAAAAAGAATGAGTTTTCATGAACATTTACTCTGGAAACTCATAGCATCCTTGCTGTGCTTCTGAGGCTACTGCTGTTAGAAAGCTTTAGAAAGCTTTTTGCCATGGCCTTGGTGAGCTTGTAGAGGGCTAATAGCATTTTCATAGTCACTGAAGAGTTTTTTAAAACCTGACCAGATATTTAGAAATTACATTTAGAACTCATATTTTGAATTCCATAGAAATTTAATAAATAAGTACATGAATTATTTTCAAATCAGTATATATTTTTCCACATTTATTTTACTTAAACCGTAAAAGAATAGCAGGCCATTGTAATCCATTTTCTCTATAAATAATATTATTGATCTTCCTGAATATGTTTTCTATCTACCTAGATCATATTTTTTAAAGATTATTTTTAAAAGTATAACTGTTTTAGAACAAAGTATAATGCTTATTGCTCAGTGAAATATATGGCTGCTTATTTTCTGTAAGAATGAATTACATTATTTGATTGATTAGATGCAGCAGAAATGTAATTACATTATATATAATTAAATGCCTATGAAATAATATTAGAAGATAAGAAGATTGTGCTATGAAATATGACAATCCTTAATGGAATTAAGGTGAAATGCATTATCCTGAGCTTATGAGATTTAAAATAGAGTAGCTAGAGTTTCAGGAATGAAGAATTATTTGCAATGAATTACGCTGTCACAACAGAAGACAGTGTCATGTCTCTGAGCTTTAATTCTATCCTATTTGATGACTAAAAGTAGAGATGAATTAGAGTTTAAAGAGAGAGAGACCTTTAAAATGCTACACACAAAAGGTGAATGACAATAAAGAAAGAGCAATATGAATTATGTCAAAATGTAATTTACTTTTAATTGAGTGGTTAACATTTTGCAGAAATGCCAAGAGTAAATATAATACCTACTCACATATTTACTGATCCATTTTCTACATCTGTGTGTTCACATGTATGCACACATATTTCTTAAAGAATTAGTTTTTCTAATCTGGCATAAAAAACAATAAATTTAAATTTTTCACTTTTAGTGGTTGAATTGACATAGGTTATACAGCTCCCTGCTCTTTAAATTATATATTTCTAAAGTCCTAGAAGATATTTGAAATTTAAAAAAAAGAATTTCCTTTAGGGAATTATGTGCTCATTAGTTAGGGTGAGCACTGAGCCTCTAGTTTGATTTTCCTGGTAAGACTCAGTAGGAAAAAAAAATGGCAATTGCAGCCTACTACGCATATAGGTAGAATGTTAGCACCATGAGCTGCTACCTTGAAAATTGATTTAATCTCTTTAGTTATAGTCTTGGGGGCACTCGACATGTTCTAAAACTTGAAGAGGAAAAAATATTTAAAGTAATATGTACATTTAAATATGTTCTATAATCTGCTATGTGGGATAACAACTCTTCTACCTCAAAGATAAGGGTAGTGGATAAACATGCTTAAAGAATTTTTACAAACTGACTTTGTACTGATGTTTGAGCTGTCCAACTTTATTATTTTTTTTAATTTAAAAGAGTTTAATTGAGCAATGAACAATTCATGAATTGGGCAGCCTCCAGAGTCAGAGTATGCCCAGAGACTTCCCAAGTTTATTTCTAAATAGTAACCATGACTGATGAATGCCATTTTTCAATTAAAGGCACTGATTAAATTCACAGATATTTATTGAATACCTGCTTTGTGCCAGGCATTAGCTGAGTGCCATAGGGGATGTTAAAGTGCATGCATCACAGTCTGTACCCTCAAAAAATGTATAATCCAGTAGAGGAGACAGACTCTTTTTAGGTCATGATGCAAGATCAAGTGTTTGATGCCTTTAATGGGGTGTGTCTTAAATGTTCATCCTCAAATGATTTGTTTCTTAATTTTCTTGGAATTTGGGTGGTTTTATCTTTTGTTTTTGTCTAGGAAGCAAAACTGGAGACTAAATGCAATTTTCTTTTATTTCTTTTTTGGAGATAGGGGTCTCACTCTGTTGCCCATGCTGGAGTGCAGTGGTGCAATCTCAGCTCACTGCAACCTCCGCCTCCCAGGCTCAAGTGATCCTCCCACCTCAGTCTTCTGAGTAGGTGGGACCACAGGCGCATGCCACCACACCCAGATACCATTTTTGTATTTTTGGTAGAGACGGGGTTTCACCAGGTTGCTTAGGCTGGTCTGGAACCCTTAAGTTCAAGTGATCCATCCTCAGCCCTCCAAACTGCTGGGATTATAGGTATGAGCCACAACACTGGCCCAAGTGCAACTTTCTATTAATGTTTTGTCTGTTCTTAATGTCTTGATACAAGGAGGTTTTTCTTCGGCTGCAAGGAACTAATGAACCACTGCAGTTGTGACTTGCCCCTCACACGTGCCATTTATGCCATTGCAGTTAGTGACCCATTTTTTCACAGCATTGGCATCTTCTGCTATTTAAGGGTCTTCTCTCAGTTATTTCTGTTTTTCTCCATTAGTGACAAAGTTGTAAGCATTTGCAAGTTTGCAAGCATTTATTTAAGTTTGTTTCTCCATAGGGGAAATGTATTTTGATCATTCAGATCTTTTATTCCCTGTTTTGATTAGATAAGGTTTCCAGTTTTTTCTTACCAAAATAGAAGTTACATTGTCCACAACATTCCTACATTGAATGTGTGTCAGTAATGCTCAGAGTGAATGTTTCTATACTTTTATGCATAAAATGATAGAAGTTTGTAATTTGTATGTGTGTGTGTGTGTTTGTGTGTGTGTAGTGTGTATATATATATATATATACATACACTTAAAAATAACTTATTGAGGAAAATAATCTCAATAAGTGTATGTGTGTATATATATATATACACACATACACTTAAAAATAACTTATTGAGGAAAATAACCATTCAAAAAGGTCAGTGCTGTAAGACTTTAAACTGGCAGATAATTTGAAGCAGACCAATCTATAACAGATGCCGTTATATACTATACTTTATTGTTTTATGGTTTCTCATGGTGTGTTAATCAAACACACCTACACTCTGGAAGGAAAACAAGAAGTCCCATAATGTGACATTTCCAGGTTTGATTGCAAAATCACCTGAAATGTCTGAACTAAGATCAACTTTTAAAAGTAATTGTGAAATAGAAACAATTCAGCTTTAATAATAGCAGTGCTACTGGGTCTCATGGTGGTAAAAGTACTTTATCATTATAAGGCGTTTCATTTTTCACTATAGTTGTATGTCACACCATCATGTCATCTCTATGTGACACGGAACAGTTACTACAGTCTATCCAAATTGTCAGCCTTTTTGATTGAAGAAAAAGCTTTTCATTCAAGAAATCTTGATTAAGTTACTTATTTCAGCACATAAGGCAAGAAATTAATGTTGATCTCTGCAGGATAACCAGATGATTAAAACATATTCATTACCGTCACCACCTTCACACTAATGTAGAGTGGTTTTGGTGACTAGAGGATATATGTGAAACATTTGCAAAATTTTGTTTTGTTAAATAACACAGAATCACTCTTCCAGTGTGTTATTGAATTTGCATTTGCTACTCCAGCTCATTTGAAAATGAGATCAAGGTGTTTCCTTTGGAAGGACACACAGGTAGAACCTGGAAAACAGCCTTACGATGATAATGTGCTTTCCTTCCCTTTTTGCCCTTCAGCATTCATCATCATATGACTGGCTAACATTATTAATACCCTTCTTATCATTTTACAACAAGCTTCTGGAAGAAAGTGCATGGTGTCAGCTTGCTTGAAAATAACATTGCTTTGCTTGTTCTACTGCTCTACATTAGGGGAGAATTTCGATCGCCAGGCCAGCCTTCGGCGGTCTCTAATTTACACAGACACTCTGGTAAGACGACCGAAGAAAGTCAAAAGGAGAAAGACTATTACAGGAGTCCCTGACAACATACAGAAGGAGCTAGGTATGGCTCATCAGAACTGTATTCTGTTGCCCCTTCACTGCCGCTCGGCCTTACTGCGCTAACCTCATTTGTGGTGCTTATAAAATCGATACATTCTGATAGCCGTTTGGTGCCCCAAAGGGCCAGCTTCCTTCCTGAATGAAGCAGTCTCATGGAGAGAGAGAGTTGATTGAATTTTGGGGAGAAGGTACAAGGCTGGGGAAGAGCTTACATGAAAACGATTAACTGGGGTGATAGAAATTGATAGTTACCTCATCATCGCTATGTGACATGGAACACTAGTTATTTCCACAATTAAATTTACTTTTCATTTAGATCTTAAGTTTTCATGAAACAGAAGAGTCATTCTAGGATATCAAATTATGAATATGGACTTTATAATGACACTACTGGTGGCATTTTGTCATCAGAAACAACAGTCTGGGATTTTTGGTAAATATAGATAAGATAGAAAATAGTCATTTATATTGGATAGTGCCTTTGTTACTTTCAGTGAAACAATTTCATAGCTTCTTTATTCTTAATTCTTTATGTTCAACCTGTGATGAAAACAGAAAAAAATGTTTTGGCTGGTGAAGAGGGTTGTTTATTTACTTACCCGTTTTGTTTCTGGTTATCTTAATACATGCTTTGGATAATCCTTCGTTTTCCTCTTTCTAGATTAACTTCCTCTTCCTGTTTTTTAATAGGGCCCAGCAGGAATGTCTGCAGAGGCATCATAGCATAACTCCTGGGTTAGGGGTAGGACTCCAGTGCCAGCCTGCTTGGTTGAACCCTAACTCTGCCACTTGCTCTCTGGGTGACCTCAGTTAACTTCATCTCTCTGAGTCTACTTCCTCATTTAGCAAATGGGCTTGGTGATGTTAAGAGAACCTACCTCATAGGGTTGTTGGAGAACAATTTATGCACGTGAGGCCTTTGGTACTTGATTAGTACCTGGTACTACCATAAACCTAATAGCTACTATGGTGCTTATTATAGGAAACTTAATACTACCTGTCTTGAAACGTGTTCTTTCCTCTTTGGCCAACTGTGGACTTATTTCCTAATAGTTACTTTCACCTGATGTTTTATTTACTCTCGAAAGTTATACCCTAGAAACTCAGAGTCATTATTTCTGAGATTTCCAGTTAGTCTTTTAGTCAAAATGAGTTTAACCAGTAATAGTGATTTGTCTGTTACAGCACCTTGAGGTTGAATGTTAGCTGCTGGGTGCTGCAGGCATTGTGCTTCTCTGTTTGTTTTCCCAAGCACCCTGGCTTGAATGCCTTGTATTAGAGAGCACAGACTCACTTTTCTTTAGGTGATTCCTTTACTGTTGTCCACTTTTGTAGTGTATATGTTCTGCTTTCTGTGCTGTAGCAACAGTCAGATGAGAATAGCCTTTGCTCCAGGTAGTCACAGTGACCCAGATGGTATACAGGTGCTCGTCCTGTTCTAGAGTGGATTGGTTTATTACAAACAAAGGCAAGACTGCAGCTGCTCCCATGGGATTGTGAAGTCTGTCTTTGATTCGTGACCCGCATGCTGCTGCTATTAATGGGCTGGTTCCTGTGTGGCTACCTGAGGTCTGCAGGCACCTTCCCTCAACCTACCTTAAGGACATATGTGTGCTTTCTCTCTCTCCTCTCAGCTTATCTTTGCCTTATTCTTTCAGACTTTTTTTCCATTCTTGAAGTGACAGCTAACTAATTTGGAAACTAATCAGTACTCATAGCATAGGTTCAGTAGATAGTTAATGGAGTAATTTCTTAAAGCACTTCAGCAACATTTATACTTTAACTGGTCTTTTTAGAGGTGTGCCTTCAAGGAGTGACTTTAAAAACAGGCATTTAGGCCCTTTGTAAAATCAGAAGGATAGTTTGGCCCAAATAAAGATGCACATACACATAAGTATTCCATATGCATTGTCTATATGCGTGTGTAATATGACATCTAGAATGAGAGTTATGAATTTTTATCACTTTTATTACTGAACCAAACAGTATGGAAGCCAATAACTCAGTTGCTTCTTTGATCTTACTGGAATGATCTGGCCAGGTAGATAAATCATGTCATTTGTAATTCTGGTATTTTTTAAATCAGTGATTAAATCCATGGAATCCACATTCATTTCTCTTTTACATGTGACATGGAACTGCCACTAATGCTGGAGGGAAGAAAGTAGCTTTCCTCACAGTCTGGGTTGTGACTGTTGCCAGACACGAGACAGTCAATATCGTTGTGGTCGATGACATGACCTAGATTAGAGCTGGAGGTCAACTGAGACAACCGTATCTAAGAGCTAGTTTTTTTAAAAAAATAATTAGACAAGGACTCTTATTCAATAGATGGGCTAGTTGGAGGATTGCTGGATAGAATGAGGAGTTAACATTTATATACAGTTTTATTTAGCAAAAATATTGGATCATATATTTATTTGTTCTGTCCTTTCAGGACTTCTGGTTGATCTTGCCTTTTTTCCCAGTGTTTTACACTTGTAAGGACTCTGGTTTGGAAGTCTTATACTACCCAGGTAGTATATCTAGGTAATGCTTACCAAATCATACCTAGATAATGATGATCAAAAACAGACACTACATATTTTCTTTAAAATTAGTCTTGTTCTAGATAAGACGTAAGGGGGAAGTATAGCAGAGTCAAACAAATTAGACAAAAAAGAAAATGATGGCCCAAAGGAAAGGCATTCATGAGGAAAGATGCACCCTGTCCAACAGACATTGCCCAAGTTTCCAGGAGCTTTGAGTCTTTAAAAAAATCTAACCATAGAGAGGTACTTCTGTGAATTAGAAAGGTATATTATGCTTAATTATGTGCAGTTTTTATTTTAAAATCCATAAATAATAGACTCTTGGAGACTAGCCAATATATAACACTTTAAAATCAAGGGATGATATTTAATGATTACTTCCAAAGCTTATCTGATAACCTAAAATTTGTTGCCTTTCATTTCAGTGAATTGGACACTTGGAATGTTTTCTTTATCTTAAATCTATACAGAAATGGGCCAGGCATGGTAGCTCACGCCTATAATCCTAGCACTTTGGGAGGCCAAGGTGGGTGGATCACCTGACATCAGGAGTTCGAGACCAGCCTGACCAACATGGAAAAATCCCGTCTCTACTAAAAATATAAAATTAGCTGGGTGTGGTAGCGCATGCCTGTAATCCTAGCTACTTGGGAGGCTGAAGCAGGAGAATCACTTGAACCCGGGAGGTGGAGGTTGCAGTGAGCTGAGATCACACCATTGCACTCCATCTTGGGCAACAAGATAGAAAATCTGTCTCAAAAAAAAAAAAAAAAAAAAATTAAAAAAAAAAAACTACACAGAAAAGTATCTGAATATCATATTATGAGGCTTCATCTTTTAGAATCATAGGATTATTTTGTTGATATATACATTACCCTTGGCTACTAAACTTATCCTGATACAAACTCTCTAAGCAGAAAAACTTTCATTTTAAGGAATCTCTTTATGAATAATTTTTGGTAGTTTATACTAAGAAACTATCTACTTGACAAGACTTTAAAAATTCATATACTAAACCTTAAACTAACTTGTAAATATTCAGCATCCTTAATTACATATTTTTTTAAAAAATTGAAATATTGATAAAAGAAAAAGTATAAATAATTATTTCTTTACGTTATGTTTGAAAATCCTATCAAGTCTGAGCAGCACGTAAGTGGTCTACACTTGTTTGTAGTTCTCTTTTTGTGGTTTGTTCTGTTCTTTAATCGGGATAGACACACCTCAGGGATATTGCAGCTATAGTTCCAGACCACTACAATAAAGCAAATATTGCAATACAGCAAGTCCCATGAATTGCTGGTTTCCCAGTGCCTATAAAAGTTATGTTTACATTGTACTGTGGTCTCACTAAATGTGCAATAGCATTATGTAAAAAAAAAAAAAAAAAAAGTACAGTTTAAAAATACCTGATTGCTAAAAAATACTAACAATCATCTGAGCCTACAGAGAGTCTTAAACCTTTTGCTGGTGAAGGGTCTTGCCTCGATGTTGATGGCTGCTGACTGATCAGGGTGGTGGTTGCTGAAGGCAGGGATGACTGTCGCACTTTCCTAAAATAAGACAACAGTGATGCTGGCTACACTGACAGATCTTTCCTTTCATGAAAGATTTCTCTTTCAAATTTTCAAAGTAGTTCTACTATGGGTAAAATGTTAGTAAACAGTAATACTGTTGTAATACTGTTTACTAACATTTTACCCACAGTAGAACTACTTTCAAAATTTCAATCTCTCAAAACCTGCTGCTGCTTTATCAACTAAGTTTACGTAATATTCTGAATCCTTTTTAACAATGTTCACAGCGTCTTCACTAGGAGAGCCCATCTTAAGAAACCATTTTCATTGCTCATCTGAAAGAAACAATGCCTTATCTTTCAAGTTGGATCATGAGATTGCAGCAATTCAGCCACATCTTCAGGCTCCACTTCTAACTCTAGTTCCTGCTGTTTCTACCACATCTACAGTCACTTCCTTCACTTAAGTCTTGAAAGTTATCTGTGAGAACTGGATCAGTTTCTTCCAAACTCTTGCTAATGTTGACATTTTGACCTTCTCCCATGAATTAAAATTGTTCTTACTATGTTAGAATGGTGAATACTGAAAATTTTCAGGTTTCCAACTTACTTTGTCCAGATCTATGAGAGGAATCACTATTATGGCCGCTTTGGCCTTACAAAGTGCATTACAAGATTAACACTTGAAAGTCAAAATTACTGTTTAGGCCATGGGCTGCAGAATGAATGTTGTGTTAGCTATCTCTTTGTATGTCTTCATCAGAGCTCTTAGTTGACTAGGTGCATTGTAAATAAAAGAAATCTTTTTTTTCTAGACAGTAGATCTCAACTGTGGACTTCAGACTATTCAGTAAATCATGCCGTAAGCGGACGTGCTATCATCCAGGCTTTGTTGTTCTATTATAAGGCACAGGCAGACTCTGTTTAGCATAATTCTTAAGGACTCTAAGATTTTCAGACTGGTAAAGGAGCTTTGGCTTCAACTTAAAGTCCCTAGCTACTTTGGCCTCAAACAAGAGTCAGTTTGTCCTTTGAAGCTTTGAAGACAGGCATTGACTTGTAGCTCTGAAAGTCCTAGATAACATCTTCCATTAGAAGGTCGGTTCATGTACATTGAAAACCTGTTGTCCAGTATAACCACTTTTGTCAATTACCCTAGCTAGATGCTCTAGATGGACTTTCTGCACCTTCTCCATCAGCATTTGTGCTTCACTGTCATGTTATAGAAATGGCTCCTTTCCTTCAACCTCATGAAACAACCGCTGCTAGCTTCCAGCTCTTCTTCTGTGGCTTCCTCACCTCTCGTAGCTTTCACAGAATTGAAGAGAGTTAGGGCTTTGCTCTGGTTTAGGCTTTGGCTTAAGGGGAATATTGTGGCTGATTTGATCTTCTATCCAGACCATTAAAACTTTTTGCCTATCAGTAATAAAGCTGTTTTGCTTTCTTATGTGTGTATGCACTGGAGTAGCACTTTTTATTTCCTTCAAGAACTTTTCCTTTGCAATCTCAGCTCAGCTAATTGTTTGGCACAAAAGGCCTAGCTTTTGGCCTTAGCTTTTGACATGCCTTCCTCGCTAAGCTTAATCATTTCTAACTTTTGATTTAAAGGGAGAGACATGCAACTCTTCCTTTCACTTGAACCCTTAGAGGCCATTGTAGGGTTATTAATTGGCCTAATTTTATTATTGTTGTATCTCAGGAAATAGGGAGGCCCAAGAAGAGGGAGAGAGACTGGGCAACAGCTGGCCAGTGGCACAGTCAGAACACACACAGCATTTATCAATTACATTCCCAGTCTTACGTGGGCGTGATCTGTGGCACCCCAAAACAATTACAATAGTAACGTCAAAGATCCTTGGTCACAGATCAGCATAACAGATCTAATAATAATGAAAAAGTTTGGAATATTGCAAGAATTACCAAAATTTGACACAGACACACACAGTAAGCACATGTTAGAAAAATGGCACCAGTGGACTTGCTCAACACAGGGTTGCCACAAACCTTTGATTTGCAATAAAACCACAATTATCTGCAACACACAATAAAGCTAAGCACAATAAAACATGCCTCTATGGCACTCGTCTGTTTCCCATCATATGATGAAACTTTTTATACTGGGAAAATATTGGAGAGTCTGTTTGGGAATAGAATTTTGGTGGTCCTTGTGATAAGATATGTTAGTTTGTCATATGCTTTTTAAGGTCTTTAGGACATGTTTTTATTTTAATAAGAAAGTTATACTTAGCTGTAGAGCGTGATCAAATAGCTATGTTTCTGGTTTTTTTTAGATGCCTAGAATGGTTTCACATTTAAAACTGTTCCCAAAAGTATTGGGATTTTGTTTATGGTACTTAAAGACAGTTAAAAGTCTACCACTAATGCCATGTAAATACGAGTACAATTTTGCAAGAAAAAAAAAATATTTGTTTGTATGAGTTTAATTCCAAACATTCAAAACCCATTGTTGAATGGAATGAGGTATTTTGAGTGTTTGGAATTGAACTTGTACAAACTGATACACCAATACCAGTCAACCTCCCATCTTCTAAATTACTAAATGGCAAAACTTTGCACTGCCTGAAAGTGGGTTTTTCTTCTATTCCTGCCCATTTGCCCACTTTCCCTCTCTGTGAGGGACAGTGGGGGTGTGTGTGTGTGTGTGTGTGTGTGTGTGTGTGTGTGTATGTGTGTCTTTCTGTCTTCAGTGAGTTGATACTTGAAAGAGGGTAGAGAGAGGAAACAGATCATCTTTGCTAAAAACATACATATAACAATGCCTCTCCATCACAGTGAGGGAGAAGGCTTTATGCCAGGCGCCTTCCTTCCAGGGTGCCATCTTCTCCTTTGAGGTTGATAAAAGCACATTGCTGCCATTTCAGTACTACCCTCTGCTATCTGAGTGAGCAAAAGGCGTTCTGTACCCAGTCCATGCCCTGGTTAGATGATGTGTCAGGAGCTGGGAGCCTTAGGAATCCCATCACTCCTAGGGTCACTTCAGGCGTCCACTGACACAGTGGGTGGTGCTTGAGTCGCGTTGCTCAGCAAAGCCCGTGTTGAGACAGATGCTGTTGGGTCCTTGTTGGATGGAGATAACATGGGAAAGCTATAGTTTCACTACTGTTTTTAAAGATTTGATTTGTCTTGAGGATTGACTTTTTTTTCTCAGTATACTTTGGGTAAGTTCTTGTCTTTGTGATTTTTTTTTCTTTCTTGTAAGCTCTGTTCTTTCCAGGGTAGCTTGAAATCTAACACTTTATCTACACTTAAGGTTTACCTCGTCCATGTCCCTCTCTGTTGGCCCTTCCTTGTGTTTCCTTCTTTCTGTCTTTTTTTTTTTAATCATAGTATTCTCTGTTTGGTTGTAAAACTCCCGCGAATAAATCACCCTAATTTGAGGAAATGTTCACTGGATTAGTTCCTGCCGGTTTTCCCCACCAGAACACAACAGATTGCTGTTGAATTTTGAATGTCACCAACAGACAGAGAATAGCTTCAGATGGATAATGAAATGTTTGGAACACAGATGGGCCTGTAAATCAATTTTCTTTGCCTTAGAATTTCCTTCTGACATAAAGAATTAATGTAATTAACACTGTTTTATACCAGTACCCCTCAAATATGGTATCTCTGTGGCCCTATTGTTCAATTACTACGTTCACCTGCCTTTGGGAAAGATGTGTCACTGCTTGATAGATGCTCTGTGCAGTCACCCACTGGGTGAAAGGCTACCTTGTAGACTTTATGGAAAGGTGGTTATTTAAAAGTAAATCCTCCTCTGAGCCCTCAGCAGCCTTGATCTTCAAGGATTGCCTGAGAATTCCATATGCAGCACTCAAGCCATAGGAGGATTGGAAGTACAAATTAAGAGGAGAAGTACCTGAAATTCATGACAAGGATTTTTATTTTAGAGCTATCAATAACTTTTTAAATGTATTTAGGTACCTACAGGAGAAAGGAAATTAAATCAAATAGAAAAAAAATTTTTTTAATTTTGTCAGAGCGGGTGAGGGTACAGGTGATGAACTGTGGATTTTATTTTCAGGTAACAAGCCTTTTTTGCTTTCTCTCCAGCATCGGGCACTAGCCAGGATGATGTTGGTGGCCACTCTGTGTACACCCCCGATCACTACCCTACGCTGGGAAGGTTCGATAGCTATCGGTCTGCTGGGCAGCGCTCAAAACCAGGGACTCCAGCTGTCAGACGGAGGACGTGAAGGTCGTACCACCTTCCATGAGGAGAATCAGAGCACAGAAGGGGCAAGGCATTGCTGCTCAGATGGGCCACTTCTCAGGTTCCTCTGGCAACATGTCTGTGCTGAGCGATTCTGCAGGGATCGTATTCCCTTCCCGCCTTAACAGTGATGCTGGCTTCCACAGTCTTCCGCGTTCTGGAGCAAGGGCGAACATTCAGTCTCTTGAGCCGAGGCTGGGTTCCCTGGGCCCCGCAGGAGACGTGGATGGCACTTTCCCCTACCACAGAGGTCACCCACAAGCAGATGAAAACTTAGGCCATTTAGGAGGTACCTCAAGGACTGGAACACTTTTGAGACCCAAATCGCAGGAGCTGAGGCACTTCGAGAGTGAAAATGTCACGAGCCCAGCATGTGTGGTTTCTCCTCATGCAGCCTACTCCACCAGCATCATCCCAAATGCCACACTGTCTTCCTCTTCTGAGGTTATTGCTATTTACACTGCTCAGAGCGCAGGGCAGCTGGAAAGTAGAAGTTCCGGCTCATTGCATGCAAAGATAAAATCCAGAGACCACCTCATCTCCGGGCATGCTGTGAAAGATGATCATCAGTCTCCCGAGTCGCCACTGGAATGAGGGTCACACCACCATTCTTTCACAGGCCTTAGACCCTCATTCCTCTGGTGCACCCACACTCTTGTCCCTCTGTGACTCGGCAGTCTCTCTAAATGCTCCAGCAAATAGGGAAAATGAGTCCCAAGCCATGCCATATAATTGTAGAAACAACCTGGCCTTCCCAGCCCACCCCCAAGATGTGGATGGCAAGAGTGAATCTAGTTATTCAGGGGGTGGAGGGCACAGCAGCTCGGAGCCCTGGGAATACAAAGCGTCAGGTAACGGAAGGGCATCACCCCTGAAGCCACATTTAGCAACTCCTGGCTACTCTACTCCCACCAGTAACATGAGCAGCTGCAGTTTGGACCAAACATCCAACAAAGAGGATGCTGGGTCACTGTATTCCGAGGACCACGATGGCTACTGCACATCTGTGCACACTGACTCTGGACATGGACCTGGGAATCTGTGCAATAGCAGTGATGGCTTTGGGAACCCCAGGCACAGCGTGGTCAGTGTTTTTGATGGAAGAGCTCAGAAAAACCAGGGGGACCGATCCAATTACCAGGATAAATCCCTGTCAAGAAGCATCTCTTTGAAGAAAGCAAAGAAGCCTCCCCTGCCACCCTCCCGGACAGACTCCCTCCGCAGGATTCCCAAGAGAGCAGCCAGTCCAACGGGCAGGTGCTCAGCGAGAGCCTGATCGCCACACTCCAGCACTCGCTGCAGCTGAGCCTCCCAGGCAAGGGTGGCAGCTCGCCCTCCCACAGCCCCTGCAGTGACTTGGAAGAGCCCTGGCTGCCCCGCTCCCGGAGCCAGAGCACAGTCAGCGCTGGCAGCAGCATGACTTCTGCTACCACCCCCAATGTCTACTCCCTGTGTGGGGTCACACCATCGCAGAGTGACACGAGCAGCGTCAAGTCAGAGTACACAGACCCCTGGGGTTACTACATTGACTACACGGGCATGCAGGAAGATCCGGGGGAACCCAGCAGGGGGCTGTTCAACCAGCAGCGGGGCGCCCACTGGGAACGGGCCAGTCCGCCATGTCCAAGAAGGGTCCAGAGCCACAATGCCCCAAGTGCCCAGTGCTTCAGTCAAACCAAAGATCATGTCACCGGAGAAGTCACACAGAGTCATTTCTCCATCCAGTGGGTATTCCAGCCAGTCAAATACACCCACAGCACTCACCCCTGTGCCTGTGTTTTTAAAATCAATGTCACCAGCAAATGGGAAGGGGAAGCCCAAGCCCAAGGTACCAGAAAGGAAGTCCTCTCTGATATCTTCAATATCTATTTCCTCGTCGTCCACTTCTCTTTCCTCTAACACTTCTAACGAAGGAAGTGGCACTATAAAGAAGCTGGATCCAGCCGTGGGCTCTCCCCTGGCTCCTCCTCCTCCTGTTCCCTCTCCCTCCATCCCCTTGTCCTGCAGACAGGTCTCCTTTCCTTCCTCCCCCCACCTCCTGTTGCAGACTGTTCCCAGGGCCCTCCTCTGCCTCACTCTCCTGTGTTCCCCCTCCGCCGCCAGAAGCTCTTACTGCTTTCTGCTCCCCACCTGATTGGTGCCTTTCTCCTCCCCACACTGCACTGAGCCCCCTTCTTCCAGATTCACCTGTGTCCTTGCCATTGCCCCCACCTTTCTTACCTTCCTCGGAGCCCCCACCCGCCCCACCTCTTGACCCCAAATTCTTGAAAGACACCAGGCCTTCTTTCACAAATTCTGGCCAGCCAGAGTCCTCCCGGGGGATCCTTGAGGCTGCCTTCTACCAAGGAGGAGACCAGCAGGCCCCCCATGCCCCTGATAACCACGGAAGCATTGCAGATGGTGCAGTTGAGGCCCGTGAGAAAGAACTCGGGCGCCGAGGCAACACCGTTGTCTGAACAAACAGCTCAGGAACAACGAACTCCGGTCGCTCCACAGTACCACTTAAAGCCATCTGCTTTCCTGAAATCCCGAAATAGCACAAATGAAATGGAGAGTGAAAGCCAGTCTGCCTCTGTGACAAGCTCACTTCCGACGCCTGCCAAGAGCTCGAGTCAGGGTGACCATGGCAGTGTGGCCGAGCACAGCAGCCTTGGAGCTCTGAGTGCTGGGGAGGCAGAGGCTCGGCCCAGCCCCAGCACTGCCCTGCTCCCAGACTCTTCACCCAGCAGGAAGCCACCCCCCATTTCCAAGAAGCCCAAACTGTTCCTGGTGGTACCACCTCCGCAAAAAGATTTTGCAGTGGAGCCCGCAGAGAACGTGAGCGAAGCCCTCCGAGCCGCGCCCAGTCCCACGAGGGGAGAGGAGGGCTCTGTGTACAGCAAAGAGGCAAAAGAGAGTTCTGCAGCCCGAGCTGGCTCTCATGCCACGCATCCTGGCACCTCAGTTCTGGAGGGAGGAGCTGCAGGATCCGTGTCCCCCGGCAGAGTGGAAGCCAATGTCCCCATGGTACAGCCCAATGTCTCACCGGCTCCCAAGCAGGAAGAGCCAGCCGAGAACAGTGCAGATGCTGGGGCGATGGGGAGAGCTGCCTGTCTCAACAGGACGGAGCAGGTGAGTCTGGCTTCCTGACTTCTCTCTCCTATGCCCTCTGCCCATATGCAGCTGAACCAGATAGAGTTGTTGAATGCTCACATGTGGAAAGATCAGCTACATGTGGTAGATCAGATTCATGTGAAAGCTAGCAGTATGTGGGCTTCCCGTGCTAAAACAGGTTAAGTTACCAGCTTTGCATTTTGTTATTATTATTTTTAAGATCTAGACCTAAAGGAATGGCAGAAAACAGGGGGATGGAGATGATCTGCAGCAGGCTGGTATTAAATAGCAATGCGTAACACCTCCCAAGAAACGCTGCAACAAAATTTAGAGAGAGATGCCGTAGGCGTTCTATACTTTAACAAAGAATGAGCTCTGGCTCTCAGGCTAGTGTCATTTTTCCCCTTCTTTGTAAACTATCAAACTACAGACCCACGGCATCTCCCTGTGGTTCTCACATTGTCAGGAATGGCAGGGAAGCAGCATATTTAGAAGCTTGGCTGAGGACTGAAATTCTAGTCACTTGAGCGTCTTGTGTGCCTGCCTGCTTTTCCATAGCTGGGGTACCGGAGGCCAGTGCAGCCTGTTCATCCTCGGAGGCCTGTGACTTCCTCAAGGAAGACGGGAGTGATGAGGTGATGACCCCCAGTCGACCCAGGACCACAGAAGACCTTTTTGCAGCTATTCACAGGTATTTCACACTCCTTCCTCTGACTTTAATCTACTTTATAATTCCTTCTTTCCAAGCGGCCCCTCAATTTATTTTTCTTCCTTGTGGTTTCTTCTGTCACCCAATCATGACTCCTTAACTTTACTGTTGATTTTTTGGTGGGTTCCTATAGTTTTATTTCCTCTGACTCCAATTTCTGTTTCACTTTGTCTCACTGTTTTATGACATTGGGGACAGAGGCTCAATGTGATACCTTCTGGTAGGCGCTGCTCTTCCTGGCAAGGAGCGCAGTGTGGCAGTCATAAGACAGACTATTAGGAAGAGTGGGATTAAAGCAGCTGACAGTGCAGTCGGATGAGGAATGCTGCGTTCTGTGGACTTAGAATGCACAGACAGCTCCACGGGACTCTCTTCCTCAGGAGGTTTTCGTTTATTATTATTTTTTTCATTTTACAGAAAAACCATGATTATACAGTGCCATTTCTTTGGCTGCTTAAATGTTTCTATAAAAGAGTACGTCTCTTTGAGCAGGAGCGAGAGGAATGATGTGTGCTTGTTGCTGTATACCACGAGTGCCATCTACTGGCATCAGAAATCGTTGGGTTTAAAAACAAACAAAAAAGAGTAAAATTTTCAAAATAATGGCCTGAATGGTTACAGTTTTTATATGTGTTCATCTTTAAGAGTGAATATGATTTAGCACTAAAGTTATTTATCGCGTCACTTTTCTGATTGTAAACAGCTGAGTACTCCCACAACAGTGTCACTGTAAGAACTGATGATTGTTTATGTGCAAGTACTTTAAGCCGTAATGCTAAACCTTTGGCTTCCTTCTAGACCTCTTTACCACGGTATTTTCAGGTAACTCTAATTAATGTTCTTATGTTGCCAAGGCCTTATTTTGCTCTGAATGAAGATCCTTTTTTTTTAACCTCCTGAAACAAAGAATCAAACGACTCCTATAGAATCGTTTGATTCTGTGTGTGAATGATCCTATATCAGCACTGTTTATCCTCGGAATCTCACTGAAAAGACTAATGCATAAGATGAAAAGCATAGTGCTGTACCTACCTGAAACTCTTCATGCAACACATAAACATCTAACTTGGTGCAGGGGGGGAATGAAGCTGGTGAATTAATGTGCTTGTCAAGAATTATGCTCTTTACATCGCTCCTCTAGTATTGGTATAATAGATCCTAAAGACTACCCCCTTCAACATGGACTGGTTTCGTTAATCTCATTAGAAGTAAAACGGTAGTTACCCAATTATTTCTCAAAACAGAAATGATCAGTGATGCATCCTTTGAAACTTTAGTGGCAATTCTAGAAGTTCCCACAGATGTTTCTGACTCTTAACCACGCTGGATACATAATAAGCATTCAATAAATATTTCCTGAATTAAATAAAACCAACTGGTATTTAACCATTAGAAGATTCTTCCAAGGCTCAAAGTATTTCATTTAGTATGGAATGCACTGAGTTGCTAAATATACAGGCACATCTATCTATTTATAATAGCCATCCATAGAAAAGATTTGCATCGCCTGGTTGTTCTGTGTACTAAATACTTGGTTCCAGTGAGGAAACCCAACTGTGTGGGTCCGAATTACTGCATATTTTTTCCCCCAAAATATGCCAAAGATTTCTTCTATATTTTGGCAACCTTCTTAAGGCACTGAAAAATGTGCGGTTTCTCTTACTAGGGCGTTACATCAACTGCAGATATAGAAATCGGTCAGTTTGTAGTATTCAGTGTGTGCATGAGAGAAGTAAAAGCCAACTAGGCCTTAGGAACGGATTGCAGAGAGAGCGAAGACACATGCTAATTTCTGTTGTAGCGTGGAGAATAAATTAGCAGACATAGTAAAAATCTATCTACTGTCTGTGTTTTTTAGGGCTTTATTTTTATGTCCTTCAGCACATAAGCTCATAATTTAAAATAAAGAATATCTAAGTTGAAACACAGCTTCCAAATTTTATAATGCAAATTAATTCGCTTCAGATTTAAAGCCAGATGGAAAATGTAGAACACCAGTTGAGGTGTGAAGTTTTTATATTTATTGAAGTAATTAGTTTTTAAATCAGTGTTAACTGTTTAAGCGCTTTTTATAGACATCTTCCTTAAAAATACAAATTTGTGTGTGTGTGTCTGTGTGTATGTATATGCAAAGAATTTATACATTTAGATTTAATTATTTTAGTGGGCACCTGCTCTTGAGACATGACAGTGCTTTCATAAAATCCCATTTTCTTCTTTCTTCTTTCTTTCTTTCTTTCTTTCTTTTTTTTTGAAACAGAGTCTCACTTACTGTGTTGCCCAGGCTGGAGTAGAGGGGCACTATCTTGGCTCACTGCAACCTCTGCCTCCCAGATTCAAATGATTCTCCTGCCTCAGCATCCTGAGTAGCTGGGATTACAGGCATGTGCCACCATGCCCGACTAATTTTCATATTTTTAGCAGAGACCTGGTTTCACCATGTTGCCTAGGCTGGTCACCCTGTCTTCTTTCTTAATTCTGTGTCTACAATTAAAGGTCATCGTTTTAATCAGGTGTCGTTGTGACTTGTTTAATGGGTCTCAGCATACCCTCACCATTTAAAAACTAAATTAAAAATTAAGCCACCAGCCAATACCTAAAAGAATGAAATGAGCAGAGCTGTTTTGGGGAGCAGACCACATAAGTGGTGAGACCATGTGGTGTAAGGACAAAGATAGTCCCTCAAGTCCTAGCTGTCATACTAACAAGTTGTGTGACTTCACTTTTTAGACCCCAGTTACCTTTTCTGAAACCAAAAGTGGTTGGACTAGACCATTTGTAACGTCTTTTCTAGCTCTGCAATTTCAAGATGTTAGGATGTCTGTGGTTTTATCAGCCGGTCCTAACTCATATCAGGGCACTACTTTTATTGACTACTGAGTGGGACCATGAAACCTGTGTTGTAGGCCGTGTTCTGCAGTCCCAAAGAGTCTGGTGCCCTGTCCACTCTGGCCACCCTTCAGACTCTGTATTGGGTCCTTACCATTTCCCCACCCTCTGTTTTAGTGGCTTCTTTTTGACCAGAAGAATGGAGATGACCCCGGGAACACCAAGCCCAGGGTAGCCAGCATGGGCCCATCCTGCCATCTGTCTTGCTATGTAAGCCACATAAAAACTGAATCAACTTTCTATGTGACATTCAAAGGTTTGTCAGGCACCTGCTCTATGCCTGATCGATTATGGCTGTTTTGGCAAACTGTGACCTATATACTCTTATTCCCCCGTTTGTGATAGGAAACAGTCAGAAATGTTAACTTGCCCAAGAGGACAGAACAAGGAAGCTTTAGCAGTGGGAGTTATGTAGCTTCTTTATTTCACTTAATCTTCACAAACCTGTGAGGTTGGTATCTTGTAAGTGAGGAGGCACAGCATGCATGGGTAACTTGTCCCCAGGTCACTCAGCAAGAAGTGGGAAGAGTCTGGTTTCAACTCTTAATCTGTATGTACAGATATCATAATCAACCTTGCCCTGCTGCCCATTCTACAACTTGATAGCAGGAAAAGAGATAAACCCACGTCTTTATTCTGTTAACTGTGTCAAGTCTCCTCAAAGCAAGGTCTCCTGTGCTTAGCTAAGAGACACACACTGAGTTGTTCTCATGAAGAGACCAGTAAGGGGCCACTTGGCTCATTGGGTTTATCATCTCTGCATCACTGGCAATGGAAAGCACATTGAACAGTGACGTTCTTAGAGACTCAGGACAAGAAACACCTACAGGAAACCTTTTACTTTCTTTGCTCGCCCCTTCATCTTCCCCGTTCCACCCCACCCATCACATTTTCTTGATCAGTGCGAGATTTGCTGAAGTCAATCATGAAATACGATCTGGCCCGGAGGGTTCACTCTTGTTTTCTGGAAGGCTAAATTTCTAGAAGCTGGCACGTGGTCCTGGAAGAGCTGAGGAAGACTGCTCCGATGTCAACTTCTAGAATAACTGAGAATGTGAAGCTGAGGAGTTGTTCTAGGACCTGGAGTGGAGTACGTCTTAGTACAGGGGGTATTCTGGCATGGAACAAGAAAAGGAGGCGTGGAAAGAAAGGAGGGTCAGCATGTGAAATTCACTTCGAATCAGCCCATCTAGGGGAGATCAAGGAAAACTGGCCATTGTTAAAACTTTTGGAAATGGTCCTATCCAAAGTAAGTTAATACAGTGTCTAAGATTTGTTTCAAATAGGAAGAGTGGAGACAAAAGAAGAGTGACCATATTTAATGATTATCATAGGTGAGTTACGGGCTCATGCGGTCTTACAATGAGCTGTTCTTTTTGTGTAGGTGTTTGTAGTTTTTCAAAGTTAAAAATAAATTATTCACTTACTACTTTTTCTTCTCTCTCTTTTTTTTTTGGAATAGAGATAAGGTCTGTGTTGCCCAGGCTGGTCTTGAACTCCTAAGCTCAAGTGATCCTCTCACCTTGGCCTCCCAAAATGCTGGGATTACAGGTGTGAGCCACCATGCCCAGTCAAAAATAAATTTTTTTGAAAATGAATCTTAAGTAGATGGTGACCGGAAGATGTGACTTAAGAGAAGCACAGTGGTTGTGGCTGACAGCCTGTGGTCCCTTGGGAATTAACCTTTGTCTTAATGTTATTAAATCTCAGATCCAAAAGGAAAGTCCTCGGCCGTAGAGATTCAGATGATGACCACTCCCGAAACCATTCTCCCTCCCCCGCCAGTGACACCCCACCGGCGCTGCCCCGAGCCTGGCCTCTCCAAAACAAGTGGGATCCATTCAGAGAAGCATCCGAAAGAGCAGCACCAGCAGTGACAACTTCAAAGCTCTGCTGCTAAAAAGGGCAGTCGTTCAGACACCAGCGCCCGCATGTCTGCAGCAGAGATGCTCAAGAACACCGACCCCAGATTCCAGAGGTCAAGGTCGGAGCCTTCGCCAGACGCCCCCGAGAGCCCGTCAAGCTGCTCCCCAAGCAAGAACAGAAGGGCACAGGAGGAGTGGGCCAAGAACGAAGGCTTGATGCCTCGGAGTCTGTCCCTTTCCGGCCCTAGGTACGGCCGCAGTCGAACGCCGCCTTCTGCCGCCAGCAGCAGGTACAGCCTGCGGAACCGGATCCAGAGCAGCCCCATGACCGTCATCTCGGAGGGAGAAGGGGAGGCCATGGAGCCTGTGGACAGCAGAGCCTGCGGGGCCCTGGGCGCTGCGGAGGGATGTTCCCTGGACGGACTGGCGAGGGAGGAGATGGACGAGGGCGGCCTGCTCTGTGGGGAGGGGCCTGCCGCCTCCCTGCAGCCCCCGGCCCTCGGCCCCGTGGATGGGACAGCCGGTGCAGTGGGCAGAGCGCCCTCCCCCGCAGTGTGGCGGTTCTCTGAGCGAGGAGAGTTAGGGCCAGAATCATAACTCTCCCAGGTGACACGGGGGGGGGGTGGGGAGATGAGCTGTGCAGCACTCTAGGAAGCCTGCCAGGCACCCTCCCTGGCTCGCCCGGGGATGCCACCCTGCGTCTGTGCTGTGGGCCCCGGCGTTGCCTGCCCTGCAGTGTGAGTGGAAGTTATTTAGGACTCACTTGGCACTTGCCCTGTGGCTTAAGAGCAAGTAGAAGCTTAAACTTCTGAAAGTGCTTCCTGGGGAAGATTTTTTTTTTTTTCTAAATGCTGGGTGTGTGTGTGCATTTTCAACACTTTTTAATTTTTAAAAAATACACATATACACAAACAACATGGACAGAAATAGAAGAAAGCAAGCCAGAGTTAAGCTTGGTAGAGTAACGGAGTCCTCTGGACTAGGCGGTAATTGCTTTCAAAGCATTATGTTTATGGAAATTGGCGAGTTCCGTAAGACAGGAGATATTACTTCTAAGAAAGGCGGTAGAGTTGCTGGTTCTTAATGCACAGAACACATGGAAATATGCTCACTATGCTGCTGAGGGGGAGGCAGGTCGTGGTGAGCAGAGAGAAGCTGGGAAGAGGCTAAGTGACTAATTGGTTCAGGTACTTTTTTCTGGGGCAGGTAGACTTTCTTTTTTGTGAAAATGTCAAACGTAGAAGTGGCAATGCTGTAACCTGGTGCCTGCTGCTGTGCAGCCACATACACACAATTGTAGCCTGATTTTTAGAAGCGTGGGTAATTTTTTAATGAATTTCCTCCTTGAGTAGCAGCTGAGAACAGAAGTGGTGTGGACATACAGAGAGGAGCAGAGTTGGAGAGGAGTAAGTGATACACTGCTGGAATTTGTTTCCTGCCTATGAAATTTTTCAGAATTAAATTTGAAAACTTGCACTACAGAACTATGGGTGGAGCTTTTCCTTTTACAACAGTTTTTTTGTTTTGTTTTGTTTTTTTAACCAGAGTTTAACCTTTCATTAGGCAATTTCCTGTCACTTGAAATGTCAACATTTGCTAACTTTTGGATATCCTTTTGGTAACACCAAAGAAAAAGTTATGGCTATTTTTTTCCCTTGAACTGCCTACGATATCATGTCCTAATTCAGAAAGATTTGTCAAAATCTATGATCTTACTTTGAAGAAAATGTTGAATAGCTCTTGTTAGTCAAATAAACTGACAAAAATTGGTAGGGCTTGGCTATCAATTAGCCCTGGGAAATGAACTTTTGGATTAAAAAGATTTTTTTGCATCATTTGGTTTGTGCATTTTTATATTTGTTTATAAATAATTGAATTGCTAATTATCTTCTAATCTTCTCCGATCAGATTTTCCAACAATTTTAGACATGGGATAGAAGCGTTCAAAGTCTTTATTTTAATGTCAGTCTTATTGCCCCCACCCTTGCTCCCGTAACTTCCGTGTACTTGGACTCCTTTATTTGTTAAATAAGCCAGAGTCTTGTCTTCTTCCTTAGAAGGACCTAGGACGACAATGCGGAGACTCTTGGTCTGAATCTAGTGCACCTACCACCTGCCGTCTTTGGGGGTATGAAAATAGTATCTAAAAGTTGGATTGCGCAGGCCAAATCATTATGAGACTTATAAACTAAAACTTCAGATACCCGTTAGAAATGTCTTTGAGGCAAAAACACACCTAAAGAATGAAGACTCCTTCTCTAAAGAAAACAAAACACCTCTCTTCACACAACCAGAAATCAAGACCAGAAATTTGGAGCAATTGTCTACTAATTTGGCACAAAGATTGTTTGTTCTTTAGAAAAGTGGCGTTGGCTTTTGAATATGAAATCTTCTCATAGCTACCTAAAAAAGACTAGAATGTATACGGATATCAGAAATCTTTAATACATAATTTATGCAAAGATAAAGCAACATAACACTAATTATAAAACTTTTTAAATCTCCATTTTTAATGAAAAATATACATTCGTATTTAAATTTGCTTTGAATAAAACAATTGTAAATATTTGAAACATTTCGTTTGTACATGCATTTTTTTTTAAATAATGAGATAAGTCTTCTTGTACAGAATTGTTGAGTGTTCTGCTGGATACAAACAGAAAAGCAGTGAGAACAGAAGGTCTCTGGGGGGAGGTGAGGCCCCAGCAGAGAAGAGATGGAACATCACAGACACTGGATGGTGCCATCTGCAAGGGCACATGGAAAAACAACTCCACATCGTGTCCTATGGACTTCGGAATAAAATATGAATAACTGTCGCCTCGCAGTTCAGATGACTTGGCATGTGTAGAGACGAGAACTTCTCACAGGCATGGATGAGATACAGGGAAACAAGAATCGAGACTCATCCCTGAAACACAGCGCCTTCCACGTGGCTACCCTACTCCATGGGGCCGCTTTGTACAGACCGCATCTTATTCCAAAGCTCCACAGGGGTAGATCCGACGGCTCTCATCGTACCCTGATACTTTAAGTTCCAGGTAATCATAGAAACCCCACCCTAAATTATTTCCACTTTAGTTTCTAACAGTGGGGGAGAGAAACAAATGACCGTTTGATCTGTCAGTTGGAAACAACCTCAATGCTATCTGATTTCTGGCCTCCTACTATTTCTAAAGAATCTTGATTGAACTCTTGCTTTTCCTGTGGCGGTGACAGTATATTCCTTAAGAGAATTACAGTGAAAAGGAGCTGCTGGCGCCCTATTCTATGCTGGCATCTTAGGAGTAGAGGGAAAGGGGTGGCTTTCTTGGTTCTGCTGTAGAGGGGTTCAGCCTGCATGTGATGCTGATTCCATCATAAAATGAGCACAGTGGGATAATTTGCTTTGGCAGATGTGAGGATGTTGTTGGGGGAATGGAGGGTCATTTGAATATAACATGGACCTGGGTCTTGGTCCACTTTCTTTAATAAGCAACGTGGTAACTAATATAGTTTCTCTCAGTTGCCTGCTTTGACCTACCTTCTGCAGAGGCCAGTCTTTATTCGCAGAACAGGGAGTAGAGCAATCTATTGTCATTTGTTCAGCAATGGAAAAAAGTCCTAATAAATGCATCTCATGTGCTAGGTAAAGAGGAGGAAGCCCAAAGATAGAAGATATGTACGAGCTACCAGTAAGGGGCGTGATCCTACTGCCAGTTTAGGCTCTTCAAGAAGTAGACACTGAGATACTTAGAATACCAAAGGTTTTATTGGAGTAAGCACCTTTGAATGGAAAAGAGGAAGCAGGATGAGGCAGGGAAGGCAGGCGAGCTGCCATCCCAGGGGAACTCTGGGAAAAAGATCACTCACTGGAGGAGTTCTGTGTTGGACTGAAACAGCTAGGTCCTTGTATCCTAGGTGCTTGTCCCCCCTATGAGAAGAGCATGCTCTCAATTTTGGTAATTTAGTGAAATCATTGGCCACCAACCCCTCCTGTCTTGAGACTAGTGTGACTTCAACTTGAAAGCTAAGGTGGACCCTGGTGAAGTAGCAGCTGGTGGCTCCTTGCAGCTGGATGGATGTCTTGTCTTAAATGGGGATCTAAGTGGCACCTCTCCATGCCTGCCACAGTCCACCCCTTGCCCATATGGATCCACTTCCCCAAAAACATGCAGAGAGTGACTGCTCCAGGGTGCCATGGACCTCTCTTTGTGAGGATAAATGTTGAAAGAGGAGTTTGCTGAGACCAACTATAGCACCTTCCTGCAAATGGTTTTGGAACCACAACTGGTCCTCATTACTCCCCTCTTCATTCTAAATTCCCCTCACCCTTAACTGTCATCTTTGCTGGTCTTGGTGGCTTTTTTGATAGTATAAACCAAGCTCTCATTCCTGAGGTCCTGAGCTCCTGGGGAGCCAAACCCTTCTCAGACCAGGGTTGCTGCGCTAGTCCTTTCAGTTACAGCTGGGCAAGGAGTACAGAGTGCCTCCAGTGGATCCGCCAAGTTCCACACGTTCCTCCTGGCTCCCATCCTCTTACAGCAGGCTTACCTCCACTTGGAGTTCAAGGTCAATTACCCCTGACTAGATGGTGACTTCTTGTCTACTGGTCCCTGAACACAGAGTTCAAAGTGCCCACACAGTAACAGCAGACTCTAGTTCAATGGCACTCTTGCACTATTGCCTAGAGAAGGTATACACCCTCTGAGAACTAGGACTTCTGATGCTGTAGAACCTGGAGTTGTGGGGGATGGGAAGTACTAAGTCCCTCAGTGGTTCGTTGGGTGTGATGGTAAGTGGGGTCACTCCTGCCTCCACTCCTTGGTTCTGAAATCTATACATTCTTCCTGTTGTAGACACAGCATCACATAGGCTTTCTGATTCAATAAGTATACTGTGTACAGGAGATGGTGGCAGGGTATTGTCTCCCACCTGGCACTGTAGCAGGCCATGCCAGCATTCCATCAGGCCAGCAGCTTCTAGGTGGCCACAGTATGTGATAGGACAAGTGGATCCTGTGGCCATTGGTTAACTCCCTAATTGGGTGTTAACATGTATAGATCACATGTTCAGCAAGTCCATACTGGCAGATCAGGTGTTTTTTAAGTCCCTAGATTGTGTTCAGACCCTGTAGGCCCAAAAGAAATGACATACCTAGAATAAGAGGCTGTCCTTATGTGAATAAACTCCTGGTGCTTTTAGGAAGGAATGAGCCTACCATAGTGAATTTGCCATCAAGTGACCGGTTGGTCCTCACAGCCTCATCAGGGTCCCAGCACTGGTATATGCTGCTGGCAGGTTGGATAGTCAGAGTGAGCAGTGTCTAAGTTGGCCTTAGTAAGTGGGAGCCCATGTGGGTAGGTTCCATGTTTAGCCTCCATCTTTGCCACCATTGCCACTTAGTGTGCACATTTTACCAGCACTGAGGTGGGCACTGGTGAAAGTTAATAGAACAGGCTAAGTCATTTCCTCTGCTTGGTTGTTTAGTGCCTCTCTGTGGTGGGTGCTATCTCGTGGGCATTAACATGTGATACAGTTTTTCAAGTTTTGTGTCCACTCCATATGCCCATCCACATGCCTCTACCCTAGACCTCCTAATCATCCATTCTTGTTCCTCCCAAACTCCTGATCTGCTAGCAGGCAGCCCATTTGCTGCTATTTCTATACATATTTTACCACTACTCCCTCACAAAGTGAATGATCAGTGCACTTCAAAAAATTCTGCCCAGTTTTTGCAGAAAGATTGCAAATTTTTTTCCCCTGTTTTTCAAGCTCTCATTCCTGAGGTCCCGAGGTCCTGAGCTCCTGGGAGCCAAACCCTTCTCAGACCAGGGTTGCTGCGCTAGTCCTTTCAGTTACAGCTGGGCAAGGAGGAATGGAAAAGAGGAAGCAGGATGAGGCAGGGAAGGCAGGCGAGCTGCCATCCCAGGGGAACTCTGGGAAAAAGAGTTCCCCTGGGAACTCATATCCATGCTGGCATGCCCCCTTCCCCAACTAGATAACCTGCAGACCCTCACCTTTGAGTGAGGGTCCATTTTCAGCCTGCAACTACACAGTAAGATAACTAATCAACAAACCAAGCCCAAGCATTCCTCTTCCTTCAGTGGATCATACAGGTCCTCCAGCAACCACAGGGAGGGGGATATGGGTGCCACTGTGCAGACATGGTGGTTGAGATACTTGCTCTTGTGGTTTGCTTATGTCCTCCGGTCCTGCTTGGAACTGCTCCTGTATATATCATTTCCATCTCCCAGTGGACTGCTGCCGATCCTACTGGCTTATGACTTGGTGCTTCCCACAGGACTTAGTTAAGATGGACAGTTCTGGACACAGCATCACTGGGTCTCAAAGTTCCATGTCTACCAGGGCCCAGTAGCACACCAGAAGCTGTTTTTCAAAAAGCATATAATTCTCTTCTGCAGTTAGAACCACCTTGCTTCAGGACCCCAGGGACCTGCATTGTGATTCTCTCATTGGGCCTTGTCATATATTCCACACTGCTGCTGCTTTCCCTCCTACCTCCAATACATAAGATCTGCCAGATAACATAATTCAAGCTGCTAATTTCTTCAAATCTGTCACTTCTGGGTCTACTTCTAATGATTACTCTTTTTTTCTAATTATAGGCCATAATTTGTTTTTGTTTCTAGTAATTCTTTACTGAATGTTGGGAATTATGAGTGTTACGTTGTTTGTTGATGGATTTTGTTATATTCCTATAAATAGTATTGAGCTTTATTCTGTTTCAGTTTCTTGAAATTAGTTTGATCCTTCCAAGGCTTGCTTTTAAGCTTTGTTATGGGAAGTCCAAAGAAGTCTTTGGTCTTGGGACAATTTGACCTTAGTACTAAGGCAACACCCTTTTGAGGACTCCACCTGATGACCCATGAATTATGAGTTATTTCTACTTTGGCTAGTCAAAACACAAACTTTTCCCAGCCCCATAGATAATCTGTAAATTATTTGCTCTACTTTCCAGTTACTCATTTCTTGGCTTGAGTAGTTTCTTCTTACACCTTCACTCAACCAAGGACTCTAGAGGACCCGCTGCAGATCTACAGCGCTCTGTGTGTACTGCTTCCTCCTCTCCTCTCACTCACGCTGCCCGACAAGTTCTACCCGGCTTGGCCTGAGTTGTTAACACTGATCTCCACCTCCTCCACCCAGCAGGACCACTGGTCTCTGGCTTCCCCCCTCCCCTGCTTTGCTAACTAGAAACTGCCTCCAGGCCATTAGCTTGAGCAGTCATTGGACTCACCTCATTTCACTCCTTTCTCTCAGAGATTACAGTCCTGTACTATGAACTTCCAGTGTCTGAAAACCATTGTTTCATATATTTTGTCTGGGTTTTTAGTTGTTTAAGAGGGACAGGTAAATTGGGTTCCCATTTCACCATCATGGCCAGAAGCAGATGTTCACCTGAGGTGCTTAAAAAACATTGTTCGAGGCAATATTGATTATGGTTTACTGTCCTGTTTGGAGGAGGAGTTTAGAAGTTTATACTCTTTCCCCCACAGGTCAGGGAACAAATGTAGGAGTTATTCTGCCTGCCAAGGATGCCAATCTCAATTACACATTCAGGGATTGGGCAGATAACCAACTAGATAACCTGCAGACCTGAAGAGCCACCTGGGCTCTTGAAGGTCTCATCATCATCCAGATTGCTCTCAGCAAGCGAAGTTCCATCACAGCCTTTCCTGCCAGCCCCAGCCTGCCAAGGAGAGCCACCTCTGAGCTCCTTCATGATGATCAAGCCCACTCATCAGTGCATTCTCGGCCGTGCTGAAGGATGGGTCCCCTGGGCCTTCCCGTGGAACATAATTGTCTGATGGGTCACCTTGCCTCATATATCCATGCTGGCATGCCCCCTTCCCCGAGCCTTCTTCCCTTCTCTATTGTTTGTTCCAGTCATTCAGGCATTTCAACATTTTGATCACTCTAGGCTTCTACCAAGCTGCCCTAGAGCAGTGAGTCTGTATTATCTCCTGGCATTTTTCTCATGGTGTGAAATCCTGTATCCTGAGAGCCCCGAGTCAATCTACCCTCTCCTTTATCTAGTTGTATAAACCCAGCCCCTTTGACCATCCACCCTCAGGATCCAGTCCCAAGAGTACGCTCCTGGCCCCTGCAGTATATGCCGCCAGGTTAGACAGCTCCTCTAACAGAGTCCATTTCTCCCTGGTCAGACCCCTCTGCCGCAACCAGTTATGTGGTGACTAAGGTCTCGTTATAGGCCTGGTAGCCAGGAGAACGGGTGGGGAGTGCTCCTGAAGGGGCTCTGTTGCCTCATAGGGAAAGACCCTGGACACTGTCTTTCCTTGTGTTAGGGAAGAGGCAGGAAGAGAGAGTAGTTCCAGCTCTTCGTGGGGAAGGGTGGGCCTCTTCTGCAGGCTCTGAATATTCAGGGAGTCTCCTAGGGAGTCAAATGGTTGGGGACATCCACTGAATGCCCCCATCCCATGTTTTAAGTTCTCAAGTTTGATTCCAACCTTGATAGAACAGGCCTGGCTTTGTTGAATATTTGTTGGCCATTAGCTACTTTTACCATCAAATCCTGTGCTTGACCTTCAGCTTGCTCTGCCTGCCTACAGCATGAGATGAGGACTTGTTGGCAAGCTACCAGAGACTCTGCCACTCACACTTAGTATTGTTTGTTAATTGACCTCAGCTTTTCATTATATCCACTTGGAAGACGCCAATCCAACTCAGCAGTAACCATGCAAGTCCACTGTCCTTGTCTCTGTTATCCTCCCTTCCCATACTGGAGACACCCAAATCACCCCCGAGTCACTGCATTCTCTTGTACCAGCATGCCATTTCATCTGAAGTCTGCATCATTGGACAGCCTTCTTGTGCCAGGATCTGTCTCTGCCGCCTATCCACCAGGGATGGGGGCCTCTGAGCCAGACAGTGAGTCACTCAGCCTGCAGATGCTGTCTTACCCACCTACGTTCGTGGGCCACTGGTACCAATTGTGCCAATTTTAGGCTGAGATGGAGTTAGGAGTACAAAGCTGGTGAAGTGACATCGCTGAAAGGAAAAGGGAAAAGCAGGATTGCGCAGAGGAACTGTAGGATCTAACAAAGTCCTAAGGAGCTAGCCCACGAAAAAGCTCCAGAGCAGAAACTACTTTTATTTATTTATTTATTTATTTTGAGACTGAATCTCGCTCTGTGGCCCAGGCTGGAATACAGTGGCACAATATCGGCTCACTGCAACCTCCACCTCCCAGGTTCAAGAAGTTCTCCTGCCTCAGCCTCCAGAGTAGCTGGGACTATAGGCACGCGCCACCACACCCAGCTGATTTTTATATTTTTAGTAGAGACAGGGTTTCACCATGTTGGCCAGGCTGGTCTCAGCTCCTGACCTCAGGTGATCCACCTGCTTCAGCCTCCCAAAGTGCTGAGATTACAGGTGTGAGCCACCATGCCTGGCAGAGACTGTTTATTAGAGGGGTTGAGTTGGGAAGAAATGACTAGGTCTTTTTTTTTTTCCCTGAGACAGGATCTCGTTTCATCAGCCAGGCTGGAGTGCAGTGACATGATCATGACTCACTGCAGCCTCCGCCTCCCAAGTTCAAGCAATCCTTTTGCCTCAGCCTCCTGAGTAGCTGGGACTACAGGTGTATGCCACTACACTTGGCTAATTTTTTATTTTTTGGACAGCCAGTCTCCTTAGGTTGCCCAGGCTGGTCTTGAACTCCTGGGCTCAAGCAATCCTCCCACCTTGGCCTCCCAAAGTGCTGGAATTACAGATATGAGGCACTGTACCTGGCCTAAATGGCTAGGTCTTATACCACCACCTTGCTCAGTTAATGGCTGGAAGTTGCCAGAAAAAAGCATGCTGTCAGCGACTACTGCCTTGCTCAGCTGTAGACTAGGTCCCCCTGTCTCCTATAGAATAGTGTGTCCTTATCTTGAAATCTGACGTGGACCCTGAAGACAGTAACAGGGGAGACTGTCAGCGAACCACACCCCTCATGGCTGGGCGGCCGGTACTTTCTTGAAGGTAAATTTGAGTGGCACACCTCAGGTTGTCTGCCATAACTTCAAATCCCAGAATAAAACTGACCACTCTTTGGCCACAGTAACAATTAAGTACCAGAAACAATCAATGACAATTACGCATCAGTAACCTCACCTCTATACCAGGCATCTAAACCATGCTAATCAGCAGTGGCCTCACTCTGGTAACTGCATCTCCACAACTAAAGCTCCATCAACTCCTAAATGCTTTTGAAAGTCTGTTAATCCTTCCTAAAACCCTGCTAAGGTCAGCAGTTTTATCTGGAGAGACTGTGCCCTACAAGAGCAGTGCTCTCTTGCTCAGCAAGCAGTGTGTGCAGCTTTTTGTTCTGGGTATCGAATGTGGCCTCCTCCTTTAACGCTGTCACCTTTGCCCAAGATGTTCCCCTCACCTCTGCCTCTGGCTTTCATCTGACTCCTCCTCGTCATTCAAGTCTCAACTGTCTCTTGAGAGGCCTATGCTGACTACCTTATGTGATAGCCTCCACCCCCTACCTAACCACACTCTACCCCACTACCCTATTTCAGTTCTTGATCACACTTGCCAATTTCAAGTATCTTATTTGTGTTGAACTTCCTTGCTCTCTAGAATGTAAACTGCATGAGGCCAGGGGCCTTGTCTGTCGTGTTCACAACGGGAGGGTGAATGAAATGGTTAAGTGGGTGGAAAGATGCTGTTGGAGCTAGTGAAGTCAGTGATGAGGGCCTTTGGACAGATTTGCTCACCACTTCCCAGCCCTTAGCGGAGTCCTTGCAACACAGCAAGGACTCCCTGCGATGAGTTAAAGAATGAATGAAAATACATAACAGAGGCCAGGCACGGTGGCTCACGCCTGTAATCCCAGCACTTTGGGAGGCCAAGGTAGGCGGATCACCTGAAGTCGGGAGTTTGAGACAAGACTCACCAACATGGAGAAACGCCATCTCTACTAAATATACAAAATGAGCCAGGCATGGTGGCGCATGCCTATAATCCTAGCTACTCTGGGAGGCTGAGGCAGGAGAATCGCTTGAACCTGGGAGGTGGAGGTTTCGGTAGGTGGAGATCATGCCATTGCACTCTAGCCTGGGCAGCAAGAGGAAACTCCATCTCAAAAACAAAACAAAACAAACAAAAAAACCCACTAGAAAATATGTGACAATTTAATTAAATGTTTAGGGGGAAAAGCAAGATTTTTAGGGAGTGGAGACCAGAAAGAAAGGAATGAATTAACTACGTTTAAATGGAGTATTCTTGTGCAGTGGGGCAGTGGGAGGATGGGTGAGAGGGTTCAACAGAGAATGTAATGGTGGCAGCTGCAAAAGACAGTTGATTTTTGTGTCCAGCTGAATTTCACTTCTCTGGGCCTGACAGCCTAATGGTTCCACACAAGATAAATCTGAATATTTTTATTGATACTATCTGGAGGGAATCTCATCCAACTGCCACAATTCCAAGAAAAAAAAAGGCAATATGATAGTGATAGAGTGGAAAAGAGGGAAGTGACATGAAATTTCCCTGGATCCTCAGAAATAAAGACCACCATAGTTATGACCAATTTATATGTTTACATACTACTGGCCTCTGTTACCTGTGTATGTAGATAAAGCTTCAAGCATTAAAAAGGCACATTGGAAATAAGGTTAATTAATAGTAGTACTCTCAACAGAAGACACTAGACGTGCACTTTACTTTTAGGTCGTGTTGATGTCTATGATAAACAGTCATTTTGCCTCTGACAGTGGAACTTCCTTTCGTTTTCTCATTGGTTTTCTTTGGAGGGTTCCTGCTTTTGAATCAGCCACACTTCATTATTTCTGTTAAGCAATTTGAAAGGACTGTTGTAACCTGCAGTGTAGTAAACCTTCTCATCGAAAACTTTTCCATCTTCCCTCAAAATGCTTGCTAATGTCAGAAGTTGTTCTTGATTCTTTTGGGCACTAGAAAATCCATCAAAAGACCTACAAAAGAGAAAGGAAATAACTGTGAATGATTTGAATACTGATGTGCATGTCAGTCTGAAGCAATCCGTGAATGCTGGGTGAAGCACAGCTTCAAAATTACTCCTTCTCGGCCAGGCGTGGTGGCTCATGCCTGTAATCCCAGCACTTTGGGAGGCCAAAGTGGGCAGATCACTTGAGGTCAGCAGTTCGAGACAAGCCTGGCCAATATGGTAAAATCCATCTCTACTAAAAACACAAAAATTAGCCGGGTGTGGTGGCGGGCGCCTGTAATCCCAGCTACTTGGGAGGCTGAGGCAGGAGAATCGCTTGAACCTGGGAGGTGGAGGTTGTAGTGAGCCAATATCGCACCACTGCACTCCAGCTTGGGGTGACAGAGTGCAAGACTCTTTCTCAAAAAATAAAAATTAAAAAAGTACTCCCTCTCAGCAGATGAACTGACCACTCCTGCCTGTGATTCCCAGTCTCTGTGTAACCTCAGAAGCACTGAGGAAACCCAGGAGGATGCATCCCCTCCTTCCATCTGTTGACAGTCAGATTTGGAACGTACACAATCTCAAGTGCTATACCTTGTGCTTCTCAACCTTTAACGTGCATACAGGTCACCTGGGGATTTTGCTACAATGCAGGTTCAGATCTGGGGTGGGGCCTGAGAGTCTACATTTTGTTTCTTTCTTTCTTTTGAGGCAGAGTCTCTCTCTGTTGCCCAGGCTGGAGTGCAGTGGCACGATCTCTGCTCGGTGCAACCTCTGCCTCCCAGGTGCAAGTGATTCTCCTGCCTCAGCCTCCTGAGTAGCAGGAATTACAGGTGTGCACCAACATGCCCAGCTAGTTTTTTTTTGTATTTTTAGTAGAGATGGGGTTTCACCATGTTGTCCAGGCTGGTCTTGAACTCCTGACCTCAGGTGAACCTCCCACCTCGGTCTCCCAAAGGGCTGAGATTACAGGCGTGAGCCACGGCACCCGGCCAAGAGTCTGCTTTTCTACCAAGCTCCCACATCCATGCCAGTGCTGTTGATCAGAGGGAGGACCACACTGACACCCCTGCAGAAGCCCCTTTTCCAGACTCTTTTCTCTCCTAGGGAAAAGAATAAGCGTTGGATTACAAATGAATATGACATAGTTTTCACCTCTCTGAATTTATGATCCAGTGGAAGAGATCAACATTTTGGCAGCTCTCTCTATATATCCTGAGAAGGTTGTTTTGTTTTGTGTGTGTGTGTTTTTTTCTGAGACAGGGTCTCACTCTGTTGCCCAGGCTGGAATATGATGGCACAGCATACTGAACCCTTGACCTCGTGGGCTCAAGCAGTCCTCCCACCTCAGCCTCCTGAGTTGCTGGGACCACAGGTACACATCGGACTAATTTTTTTAAAAACCTGTAGAGACAGAGTCTTATGATGTTACCTAGGCTGATCTCAAACTCCTGAGCTGAAGTGATCCACCTGCCTTGGCCTCCCAAAGCGTTGAAATTACAGGCATGAGCCACCATGCCCAGCCTCTGAGAAGGGTTTTAAACAGGGACAGGATCAATGTGTAGTGGGAGCACTGAGGATGTGATTAAATCTGGGGTAAGGAGGGTCATCTGAGTTGGGCCTGAATGGAGGACGGTTTTGCTGAACAAAGAAAGGGGAGTGATAGGAAAGAGACCATACATCTAAAAATACCAAGTGTTTTCATAGTGAGGCAGAAAATGAGGCCAGGAAAGTGAGTCAGAGCTAGAAGGAAGAACCTTGTACATTAGCCCAAGGCCTTTGGAGATTATTTCCAAGGATATTGAGCAGAAAGGTGTAATTTGATCAGATCTGGGTTAGAATATAGGTTGATAGCTAATAGACTGGTGAGGAAGGATCCAGTCAGGAGGCTGCTATGGGGATGTGGAAGAAAAGACAGTCAAAACGTTAAAATAAGAAGTGGGAAAAGAGAATAAAAGTTTAAGTATAGATTTTATAGTAGATAAACAAAAACATCCTGAGATTAAATCATGACAGCACTGACCTAGCTGAGCTGCTGCCACACAAGCATGATGAATTTAATTTTGAGGGTTAAGAATAAGAAACACTGAGAAACAAAAATATTCTTAATATACCTTATTTGGTATAAGTTCTGTTATCAATGTGCCAATGCAAAAAATCAAGATGAGATACCATCTCTCAAGGGTGCAAACCATGTCTGTTCTGTGTAACAACATCTGCCCGGCACCTAGAACCCTTCCTGGCATGCAGTTCCCTTTAATCCTGTCAAGTTAGGAATCTCGGCACGCACATGTATAAACACTGCAGGAGAGTTGATAGAACTCTTCTGTTCTATCATTTTCATGTCGATTGAATATAATTCTGAACCACATGTTAAGAAACATTTTGGCCTGGGCACTGTGGCTCACACCTGTAATCCCACCACTTTGGGAGGCCAAGGCGGGTGGATCACCTGAGGTCAGGAGTTCGAGACCAGCCTGACCACCATGGTGAAATCCCATCTCTAGTAAAAATACAAAATTAGCCAGGCATGATGGCGCGTGCCTGTAATTCCAACTACTCCAGAGGCTAAGGCAGATGAATCACTTGAACCTGGGAGGTGGAAGTTGCAGTGAGCCGAGATCGTGCCATTGCACTCTAGGCTGCACAACAAGAGTGAAACTCCATCTCAAAAAAAAGAAGAAAGAAACATTTTGGCTTCTAAATGTGTTATTTATTTCCTTAATAACAACCAATAACCAATGCTTAGCATGTTCTGCCTAAAAGGAATTTGTTTTCAAATTCATTTTCCCTTAAAATCAAATCTTGAACCCTCTAATTAGAAATCAGTTGTTCTCTGAATGTGTGTTGTTTCACAAACATCTATTCACTGTTTTATTCAGAACACAAAATGGTGCCCACCACCCTCACCCCCATGTGCCTTCCTTGCCAGGGGCTGGAATATATGGACATAGAAACATGCTGTCATAGTCTTGAGGAAGTTTCAGTCTATAAATAAGTCACTGTTACTTAGAAGAAGAAGAATAGAAGGAAGGGCACCAAGGACAGAGTCGCTAGCTAAATGGAGAAATTGAAAAAGGCATCACAAAAAGGTGTCATTTGTCCTGAAGGATGACAGTGAGCTCTCCAGGAGGAGAGAAAGAGAGTACTAGAGCTAGGAGTGTTTGATGCTCATGTTCCAAGTGTTTTACATAAATTAACTCATCTGATCTTCATGGCAACCCTATGAGATAGGTAAGTACTATTATTATATGGATTTTAAAACCTGGAGATTTTAGCAAGGAAAAGTGCCTGAGGTCAAAGGTCCTCTTTCCCCCGGGGAAGCAAGAGGAATCTGATGGAGAGTCCAGGCTTTTGTTGTTGAGAAAGATCACCGTTCCAGTGTGGAAGAGGAAAGGAAAAGGCTGGTGGCAGTGAAGATGGCTCGCAGGCTACTGAAGTGAAATAGTCAAGAAATAATTCAATGGAGATCAATAAACATCCTAGTATCTATTGGGGGTGTCAGGCATGTGCCGAGAACTGGGGTACACAAAGATGACTTAGTGCGGTCCCTATAAGATGAAGACCCGAATTAAGTAACAATGGCGACGCAGACAAGAGAACAAAGCCCGGAATTATTTTTGAGGTGAAGGGGACAGACCTGGGAACCAACTGTCAGGAACCGTGGGCTGATGGTGACTTGTAAGTTCCTTGCTCAGGAAACTGTCTTGGCTGGGCATGGTGGCTCATGCTTGTAAACCCAGTGTTTTGAGAGGCCGAGATAAGTAGATTGCTTGAGCCCAGGAGTTCAAGACTAGCCTGGGCAACATAGTGAGATCCCATCCCTACAAAAAATTATAAATTAGCTGAGCATGGTGGTGGCACATGCCTGTAGTCCCAGCTACTCAGGAGGCTGAAGTGGGAGGATTCCTTGAGCCCACATGTTCCAGGAGGCAGTGAGCTATGATCATGCCACTGCACTCCAGCCTGGACAACACAGCAAGATCCTGTCTCAAAAGGAAAAAAAAAGAGGAGGCTATCTGGCTGATGCGACCCTCAACTGAGACAGGCGCGATGAGATCAGAGAAGATTTGGGAACTGGGGGAAGGCTGATTTTTAGGGTTGTTGAGTTTGATTCCCCAACCCCAAACAGAGATGTCCAACAAGTAGGGAAATCAGATCTGGAGACATTTACTAGATTTGAGAATCATTCGACTCAGGGAGTTGAAGCAATATGAAATGGATCACCCAGAACAAGTCAGCTATGAAATGAGAGTCAAAAACGGGCATCAACAGTGTTCCTAGGGTGAGAAGCTGAGGAGGACCAACGGAGATAAAGAAACTGGAGGGGAAAAATGACAAGAGAGTGACACTCTGAAAGTTAAAGGATAAGCAAGTATTAAGGGACCAGGTTGGTCCACACATGACTGCTGCAGGGGTCACATGGAGAGGACAGCAACTATGTGACAGATACAGAGGCACTGCCGAGGATAGCAAGGGCACTCTGAGGAGAGGGTGGGAGTCATACCGGATCATGGTGGTTTGAGGTAAAGGCCATTTTGATAAGGTCTTAGAATGAAATGAGGAACATTTATTGGAACTTGGAAGAAAGGTGATCCTTGTCATGACATGGCAAAGAAATTGTCTGTGTCCTAGTGTAATGTGGACAGTATAACTTGTGGGTTATGAAATAGGATATTTGGCTGAACATTTTCTTTTTTTTTCTTTCTTTTCTTTTTTTTTTTTTTTTTTGAGATGGAGTTTCCTCTTGCTGCCCAGGCTGGAGTGCAATGGTGTGATCTTGGCTCACTGTGACATCTGCCTCCCAGGTTCAAGTGATTTGCCTGTCTCAGCCTCCCGAGTAGCAGAGATTATAGATACATGCCACCACGCCTGGCTAATTTCTGTATTTTTAGTAGAGATGGGGTTTCTCCATGTTGGTCGGGCTGGTCTCAAACTCCCGACCTCAGGTGATCGGCCCGCCTCAGCCTGCCAAAGTGCTCGGATTACAGGCATGAGCCACCGCGCCCAGCCTTGGCTGAATATTTTCTAAGCAAAATGTGAATGGAAGCTATGGTTTGGCTTCTCTTGATGGTAGAATACAAGAAGAGAGAATTTAAAGAGTAAATTTTTAATCAAAAGGGAAGTAGAACTTAAACATTTTGAAATTTCTTAGCCTATCTGTATTAAAAGAAATGAGAAAGCTTGTTCGAGAGAGAACAAGGGTAAGGCAAGCAACCCTTTGATAAGGAGATTAATGTGGAACTGCCATCTAAACAGAAACCAGGACTTATTCTTCTCCAGGCTAATGGAAGAACCGTGCCAAAGGCATTTCAGAAGTTATGAGCTGCCTCTCCCATCACATGCCAAGTTGCAGAGCCTAGGGGGCAGAAGAATTTCAAAGGAAGGTCTTTGGGCACCTGAAGGACTTGGAACTCACTGCCTAGCACCGCCTGGCCACTATGTTCCCTCATTCCAGCGCAGTCCTCCTTGGATGCCCCAGGTTCAGCTCCAGTGGGCTGAGGTGTGGCCTGGGCTGCAATGGCTGTCCCTCCAGAAGGCACAGGCAGTTCACCTCGGCAACATCCATGTGATGCCATCTTGAGGAGTACATGAGCTGTGGGGGTCTGGCTACCTTCATCTTAAAGGATGGAGCTGCCCAGGGCCTTGGGTATGTGACCAAAGCAGAAAGCCACAGTGACAGTGAGCTACTGCAGAGTCCCCAATAGGGAAATGGCTAATGGAGCCATGCGAGCAGGGCACACGAGACCAGGAGGGCCACCATTGTACAATTCGAGCCTGGTAAAACTGCAGGGGGTCCCTCCAACTGTGAGAGCTGCAGTGGGGTGGGGGCCATGCACAGCCATTGGCAGGGCCACTTGAAGTCCTGGGCACCCAACCTCTGTTCAGCAGAGCTTCACAAGTGAGACCTTCATCCCAGTGGGCCTAGAGGGAAGAGCTCTGAGTCACAGAAAATGAATCTGAAGATTTAGAACTTACCTGGAACCTGTTACCCATTTCTTTTTTCCTATTTCTTCCTTTTGGAACGGGGTAGCTATCCTCTGTCCCACCACTGTATTTTGGAAGCATATAACATGTTTGATTTCACAGGTTCACAGATGGAGGGGAATTGTCCTCAGGATGAATTGTACCTTGAGCCTCAGATTTGATTTTGATGATCTTTAGATGAATTGAGATTTTTGAGTTGATGCTGGAATGAATTCAGACTTTTGGGGCTACTGGGATAGAATGAATGTATTCTGGATGTGAGATGATATGAATTTTATAGGGTCAGGGCAGAATGCTATGAACTCCGTGTTTGTTTCTCCCCCTAGAATTCATATATACTTTTTTTTTTTGAGACAGGGTCTCATTCTGTCGCCCAGGCTGGAGTGCATTGGTGCAATCATGGCTCACTGCAGCCTCGACCTTCTGGGCCCAAGTGATCCTTCTACCTCAACTTCCCAAGTAGCTGGGACCACAGGCATATGCCACAAGGCCTGACTAATATATATATATATGTGTGTGTGATATGTGTATGTGTATGTGTGTGTGTATACATATATATATGTATACACACACACACATTTTTTTTTTTTTTAGTAGAGACGGGGCCTTGCTATGTTGCCCAGGCTGGTCTCTTAACTCCCAGGCTCAAGTGATCCACCTGCCTCAGCCTCCCAAAGTGCTTGGCCTCAAAATTCATATTTTGAAAACCTAATCCCTAATGTGATAGTGTATTAGGAGATGAGGCCTGGGGGAAAGTGATGAGGTCATGAGGGTAGAGACTTGTAACACATGTCCAATAAAGCTGCCTTAGCTCTTCCACCACGTGAGGACGTTACGAGAAGGTTCCATTCATGAACCAGGAAACAGGCCTTCTCCAGTCACTGAAACTGCCAGCACCTTCAACTTGAACGTCCTTGTCTCCAGAAATGTGAGAGATAAATTTCTGTTTCTCTTAAGCTACTCAGCCTATGGCATTTTGTTACAACAGCCTGAACAAACTAAGATGTTTGTTTTAAGGTACTTTTGTTCAGGTCCAACTATATTGCAGTCTTTTGTCTTGGGGGCATGTAGTTTGCACCGTGTCTTATATGAAGGGCATGCAATAGACCCATTAAATGAAGTGATTCTATCTTGCAGCAGACCTCAGTAACATATAAAACAAAGCCAGGAGGAAAACTTCACAAAATGCATTAGATCTGATTTTACCAAAGGGTGAAAAGCCTTTTGAAATTGCATTGGAGCTAAACTGTGAGTGCACGCAAGTAAAACTACCAGTCAGCAAGGCTATAAATTAGCTACCACTTACCGTACAAACACAGTCATTTCGGCTCTATCTTCAATGAAGACACCTGACTCTGAAGGCCTGGGTGGATCAAATTGCTGTTCAGAGGGAATATACAGGGAAATGGTAATGGTAGACTCACTAAAAGGACCTGAGCCAGGCTCCACGTAGCTTATCACTGGAGCTGTCATCTTTATTTTCATCTCTGTGATATAAAAATGAAAGCAAATTTAGTGTATTTTTGGCTGCTTTAAACATTTAACCTATTCTTTTTTGATCTGAGTTTCTTGATTGACTTCACATTATTGACATATTTATCTTTAAGACAATTTTCATCTTAAAACAGTAAGGTCAAAATTACTCAATTACTCCTCACATTAAACCACTTCCTGTAATACTTATATTTTGGGTTAATTCTTAATTTTTAGAGATAAAAGGGGAAATCAGAAATTACATGGTCAGTCAATTCTTTTTTTTTTTTTTTTTACAATTCAGAAAATGAGGTCCCACAGGCTAAGAGACCTGCTAAAATATAAATAGCAGCAAAGCCAGAGCAAAAGTTATGACTTGATGCTTCCAATCTTGGTACCTTCTTGTCTCCTGATGCCTCTGATCCTACCAGTCACCAAATTATCTTGAAGTGTCAGCCGTGGAAAAGGACTTATCACGAGTTACACCCAACCCCAGTTCATCCAGCAAAATCAGAGAACAGAGGTTGAAAAGTAAAACCCAGTGTAAACCCTGGTCCTGAGGAGTCTTGTCTGAAAACAAGACAAGTCTTTGATGACTTGGTTATTTTTCTATGATAAAGATACTTCTTTAATAAGCTAACACTCAATAATAAGCCTGGGGGACTCAATCACAATATGCATAATTACCAGGAAAACTGCTTTTACCTTTCTCATTTTTGCCTTGAATGTAGCTGTTCAGTTTCGTAAAGCCGGTTTGGATGGCTGAATCCCAGTCCATAGACTCCACGGACGTGCTGACCCACTTGGCTGCTCCATAGTGTCGGATCTCATAACTTCCGGGCTAAAGTGGAACAGAGAAAACTTCGAGAAGCAATTCTAAGAGGGGGGAGGAGTGAGATGCAAAAATTCCGGTGCCATGATCTCGGGTCGATCTGGGGCCGGCCTGTCTAGGGGCTGCACCGCCCCGGGGTCCGGGCTGGTCCCCGCTCCTTAGGGCTGGGAAAAGCCCCTCCAAGAGGTTCCCCCTCCTTGCGATTAGGGACCGCAGCCGCTCCAACCCCTCACGCTGGGGACTCGATTCACGCTTTAAAGACAAGCATCTATGACACTCCCTCTGCTCGGAAGGTTCCACCGCGCGTTCTGGGACGTAATCAGTTCCTCCCCGCCCCGCCACCCCGCAAAGACAAGAAACTGAGGTGGGACCTGTACTGGGCGTAGGGGGAGGGTAGAGCTAAATGACTGGAGTTTCTCGTTTGCGTAAGATAAGGGGTAGGGGCTCGGACCATTTAAAAAAACTGTACTCTTTACTTAACTCCACCGGACCCGCCGGCCTCACTGCAACTCGGCCCGAAGGCGGGCCCGGCCCCTCCGCTCCCGAGTCGGCGCCTACCTGGGGGCCCGCGTCCTCCGGGGCCTTCCAGCCCGGCGTCTCCACCGCTTGGGCCGCCGCGACCTCGGCCGCCCCGGGGTCTGGCTGGAGCGGCTCGGCCATGAGCGGCGTCGACGTTCTGGGAGCCTGGCCAGCCGCGCCGAGGGCCCGCACCCGGCCGCCCCCTCCTGCGTGTGCGCGCCCCGCCGAGGCCCCGAGGCCCCGCCCCCCCAGACGCGGTCCCTCCTCCCCGCCGCGCAGGAGACCCGAACTCGCCGGATGCGCCCGGCTTTGGGCCGCTAGGGGGCGCCGCCACCAGGGCGTGGCCGGCTCCGGACACCTGGCAGATCCGACCGGGGTGGCGCGCCCTGCCCCTCCGCGGGGACTGGGAGCCTCGCTCGCTTGGCCCGCTTCTTTTGGGGCACCTCCTGCCCTCCCCTGCCCCGCCCTTGTTTTTGAGGGAAAGTCGCGCAGAGGTGGCCCCGCGGGCAGCCGGGGGTGACGCGGTTTCCGTGCAACCGGTTTGGGCACGTCTGCCGCGGTCCCGCCCACGCTGGGAGCCGCGGGCGCGGACGAGGCTTAGCCCGGGCAGCGGCGGGGACGGCCACTCGCCCCTAGAGGGTGTCCCGGCGCCGCCGCGAGCAGAGAAAGGCAGGAGGGGGCGCCTGGCGACCCCCGCGGCCCCTGCTCGCACTCCCGGGGCCCAGCCAGGGCGAGCGGCCATACTCACCCGAAGAAGGTGTCCTAGGGCCCAGAAACTCTTCAGGGTCCCTTGCGGAGGAGGTGACGGGGCCACAGACACAAGGGGAGAATCTGGAACTCTTCTGGTTTCTGAACCTTTCCCCGACAGGACCCCAAACCCTCTGAGTCATCCTCCCAGGTTTAACGGGACTCGGAGAGAGGTAGAGCCGAGGCCAGACTCCAGTGCGTTTCAAGAATTTTGGTTACCAGGGCTTTCCGGAGCCGAGCGGAGTGCGGCTCTGTTCCCTAACCCCCCGACCCCGACGCTCCGCCGGCCAGGCTGACCCGCGTGACTGTTCCCTGCGGCGGGGACCCTGCGCGACTCCAGTGCCCTCCAGCAGATCCCCAACGTGGGCAGCCAGAGCTCCGAGTCTCCCGGGGCGACGTGACCGCTGCAGAGGCAGCAGGCACTCCCCCCCCCTCGATAGCCAACTGACAGGAGGGTGGCCGCGTGAAAAGCAATGGTGACATCCTCCCAGGGTGAAGGGAATGGGCCCCTGTGAACCGAACAGAAGAGGCAGCCAGCCGGGGCCACTGGCAATGTGGAGCCAGCACCCCCTAGTCAGGATGCTGAGACCAAGGGGGAGCCTCCCTTCCCAGCAAGAAGACTCCCAGGAAGAGGATATTGTCTTTCAAGGCAAGGCACGGCGGCTAACGCCTGTAATCCCTGAATTCTGGGAGGCCAAGACAGGCAGATCGCTTGAGCCCAGGAGTTCGAGACCAGCCTGGGAAACATGGCAAAAATCTGTCTCTACAAAAATACCTGGGAAACATGGCAAAAACCCGTCTCTACAAAAATAAATAAATAGCGTTGATAGTATAGTGGTGAGCATAGCTGCCGTCCAAAAGTACACACACACACACACACACACACACAAACACACGCACACACACACACACACAGCTGGGCATGGTGGGGCTGTGGTCTCAGCTACTCGGGAGGCTGAGGTGGGAGAATCGCTTCAGCCTGGGAAGGTCGTGGAAGCTGCAGTGAGCGGAGATCACACCACTGCACTCTAGCCTGGGTAACAGAGTGATACCCTGTCTCAAAAAACCAAAAATCTCTTTCAAGAAGGCTTTCAAATTGAGCAGCTTGTCCTTCAAGAGAAATCGGAAGGAGGGTGGGGGTGATTCCTCTGCCTCCTCACCTACAGAGGATGATCAGGAGATCAGTGCCTGTTGCCACGAGGCCACTGCCCAGGAAGGGAAGGTTGTTGCCACTCTTGAGAACCAGGAGCCGCAGGCCAAGGGGGCAGAGGCTAGTGCTGCCTCAGAGGGAGAGGCAGGGCCTCAGGCTACAGAGCTGTCCACTCCCTTTGGGCGGAGAGTGGCCCCACACAAGCCCACGCGGAGCAGAAACAGTAGCTGGGTGGGCCAGGTGGGTGATCTCTAAGCTGCAAAAACTGCTGTCCTTGTGAGGTCACTGCCTGGACCTGGTGCCCTGGCTGCCCTCCTGTGCCCAGAAATGAAAGGGCTATTGCATCCTACCAGCGGTGTTCCCTTTCTTTCTCTCCCACCTGTGGATTCTCCCATCAACCATCTGGCTTTCCTCTTAAGGCCAGTTGAAGATGGTCCCTTACAGCCTCCCTAGTTAGTGATATGAAATACTCCTGTCCCTGACCCTCCCTCTTTCCCTGTCCTCACCCTGCTGAAGGCAATTTTTGGTTTTCTTCCCCAATTATTTTCCAAGTAGGTTTTGTTTACCCTTCTCCCCCAAATCCCTGAGCCAGAAGTGGGGTGCTTAAACTCCCAAGCCTTGAGAGTCCAGACTCCCCCTGTGTTGACTTTTTACCCTCTTGTGCTGTGCCTAGTGGCACCTAGACTGCCCTGTCTAGGGTTCTATTCAAGTTCAAACCTGCTCGTAAGTCAGACTGTGTCTCTTTTCTGACTTGGCAAGCGCATGTTAGGCTTTGGGGTCAGGAGAGGTCTGTAATGTGAAAGCACTTCTTGTCTTTTCTTCCCTCATTTTCATAATGGCCAAACCCCAGATTTGTAATTTTTTTTTCTAACTGCTAAAACCTTCTCTTCCACCTGGTTTTACTCTACCAATTGGAAAAGGAATAAATGTCCCTTAAAATAATTTTTGTTAGATGTATTCTTTATTTTTTCAAAGAGATTTATTGAGATATAATTTATACACCGTAAAGTTCACCCATTTAAAGTGCAGTGGTCAGTGGTTTTTAGGATCTTTAGAGCTGGGCAACCATCATCACAATGTGAGAACATTTTCATCACTCCCCGCCCTTAAAGAAACTCTATAATCGGACAGGCACTGTGGCTCACGCCTGTAATTCAAGCACTTTGAGAGGCCAAGGTGGGCAGATCACGATGTCAGGGATTTGAGACCAGCCTGGCCAATATGGTGACACCCGGTCTCTACTAAAAATACACAAATTAGCCAGATGTGGTGGCGCTCACCTGTAATCCCAGCTACTCTGGAGGCTGAGGCAGAAGAATTGAATGAGCCAAGATCGCACCGCTGCTGTCCAGCCTGGCAACAGAGCGAGACTCCACCTCAAAAACAAAACAAAACAAAACAAACTCTATAATCTTTAGCCACCACCTCCCAATTCCCCCACCCCCCATGCCTAGGCAACTACTAATCTGTTCTCTGTCTCTATAGTTTTGTCTATTTGGAACATTTCATATGAATGGACTCATAATACTATGTGGTGCTTTGTGACTGTTTTCCTTCAATTGACAAAATGTTTTCAAAGTTCATCTGTGTTGTGGCAGGTACTTCATTTATTTTTATAGCTGATGAATATTCCATTGGATAAACATTTTGTTTATGGATTCATCAGATGTGGGACATTTGGGCTGTTTTCAACTTTTGGCTATTATAAATAAAGCTGCTATATATGTTTATGTACATATTTCTGTGTGCATGTACGTTTTCGTGTCTCTTGGGTAAATATCTAGGAGTGGAAGTTCTGGGTCAAATGGTAACTCTGTGTTTAACTTTCTGAGGAACTGCCAGACTGTTTTTTTGCCATTTTACATTCTCACCAGCTGGGTATGAGCATTCTATTTCTCCACATCCCCATCAACATGTGTTATTATCTGGCTTTTGGATTATAATCATCCTGGTGGTTTTGCACTGTGGTTTGAATGTTCGTTTCTTCAGAAACTCATGTTGAAATTGTATCCCCAATTATGGCAGTATTGAAAGGTGGGGCCTTAAAAGGTGATTGGGTGATGAAGGCTCTGAAATTAATCCATTCATGGATTAATGGGATAATGGATTATCGGGTTAGCACAAGATTGGGACTGGTGGTTTTATAAGAGGAAGAAGAGAGACCTGTGCTAGCACACTGAGCACTGTCACCATGTAATGCTCTGTGCCGTCACAGTACTCTGAAGAGAGTCCCCACCAGCAGGAAGGCCCTCTCTAAATGTGGCCCCTTGACCTCGAACTTCCCAACTTCCATAACTGTAGAAAATAAATTCCTTTTCTTTATAAATTACTCAGATTCAGATTTTCTGTTATAAGCAATGGAAAATAGACTAAAACAGTGCACCTAGTGCTTTAAAATATTTTTTGAGGACCACGCGTGGTGGCTCATGCCTGTAATCCCAGTACTTTGGGAGGCCAGATGGGCGGATCACCTGAGGTTGGGAGTTCAAGACCAGCCTGACCAACATGGCGAAACCCCGTCTCAAAAAAAATTAATTAAATAAAATCTTTTTTGAGATATAATTCACATAGCATCAAAGTCACTATTTTACCGTGTACAATTCAGTGGTTTTAGTATATTCACTATGTTGTACAAACATCATTACTACTATCTAATTCTAATTCTAGAATACTCCATCAGTCCAAACAGAAACTCCGTATAGCTTGCCATCATTCTCCATCTCCCTTTCCCCAACCCCTGGCAGCCATGAATCTACTTTCTGTCTCTATGAATTTGCCTATTCCGGATATGTCGTACAAATGGAATCACACATTATAATACGTGATATTTTGCGATTGGCTGCTTGCTCTTAGTGTAATGTTTCTTCTGTGTTGAGCATGTACCAATACTTAATTTTTTTGAGTTGCCAGAAAGTATCCCATTGTATGGGCCTAGTGCTTCTAAAGCAATTGATGTCTTCTCTTTTCCTTGCCCTTCCCTGCCCAATCAACTGCGCAGTGTTCTGAGGACACATGGCACTTTCTAGTGGTTATATCAGATCTATTATTATACAGAGCTAAGTTTGAATTATTTAGTGAAGGCTAAATAATGAATTTTAGCTTGTTTTTAAAATTAGCTTGTTTAGTTTAACTTTATAACAGATGTGATCCATTGCTTAGGTGACTTTGCATAGTTGAAAATGTAACTTTATCACAGGTGTTTAAAAAAAGAAAAGAAAAAGGAAGTAATTTACATCATTGCTTATGAAATCTGTTTTTTTAATCTACAGAATATCTTTTACATTTATCAATACCTTTTTTGGAGGGGAACATTTTATTTGCAGAAAATCTGAGGCTAAATTTGGAGATGTTGATTTTTCAGGGTTTGGAATATGCAATTAGTGAAGGTAACAGCAGGTGACTAGACTGCATTATCTATATTTACAAGGCACAACTAGTCATATAAAAGAACAGAGGAAGGAAAGAAAAGAATTTATTTCAAAATAATAGGATTTCAGTTTAGAACAAGTTTAGTAAAGTTTAATAAACTTTAAATTATTTATATTATTAAAAGTTAATAAACAATCTTCAAGTCTTACATTCTTATTTCAAAATAATCAAGTTAGTTTTAGTTACTTTTCTTGTTGATTAATTATAGTAAATTTTTATTATTAGCTTATATTTAATCAATGTTTATATGACACTATGAAGCAGATATTTTATTTAAGCTTTACAGCAAATTTTGAGATAAGTTCCATTTTCCACATTTTGAAATCTATGAAGCTGATGAGGGAGGAGCAGATCACCCAGATGTTTCTTCTTCTTTTTGTCTTTCAAAAGTACTATTTATTTTCAATTAACAAGCAATACTTTATCTATCTATCTATCTATCTATCTGTCTGTCTATCAACAGGGTTTTATTCTGTCAGCCAAGCTGGAGTGCAGTGGTGCGATCACGGCTCAAGCAGCCTCGGCCCGCCTAGGCTCAAGCAGTCCTCCCACCTCAGCTTCCTGAGTAACTGGTATTACAGACACATGCTACCATACCTGGCTAATTCTTTTTGTTGTTTTTGTAGAGATAGGGTTTTGCCATGTTGCCCAGGCTGGTCTCAAACTCCTGCACTCAAGCAGTCCACCCACCTTGGCCTCAGAAATTGCTGGGATTATAGGCATGAGCCACCATGCCTTCCCTTACAAGCAGTATTTTAGGAGCAGGTATTTAGTGTTGTGCTTGGTGAGGAAAGACTAAGTTATGCTGTAGAAAACAACCTCAGATAGCACTGGCTATAAGCAACAGCTGATTCCTTGCTCATGCAGAGTCCTCTCTGGGTCTGAATGAGGATTTTGGACAGCCCTTTTCATAGTACAGTGTGGCACTTTTATATAAACAGGTACCTCCACGAACACCCAGGCAAGGGAAGAGAGTACTGAGAGACCCACACCAGTAATAGAGCCAGTTCTCATTATTTGTGGTAGTTACATTCCTTAAAGTAACAATGAACACTGACTTAGCAAATACCGAACTGTTGCTCCTAGGGGAAATATACAGGTAGGTTCCTGTAAGCCTCTGGTCACAGTATTTTCAGTAACCAATCAATACATAACCTTGTTTTATGTGTGTTTCTGCATAAAGATACCTTAACAGGTATTGTTTATTCATTAACATTGAACTCATGGCCAACAGCATTGTAATGCATGCCTGAATGACATACATGTCTTCTCCATAAGGCACATCACAACCTTCTTGCACTTAGGAACACTAGACAGCACTTCAGCCCTAAGCCCGGGGGCTGTTTTAAACAGCAAACGAAAAGCACAAAAATGTGAAAACAGTGGCACGCCGTAGATTGTGAAATGGACATTGTCTACAGCATGAGAGCTAAAACAAGAGCTTGCCTTATCCAGCTTCAGCTGGGAATGTCTGCACTGAGCAACCTGCATTTCCCACTGCTCTGGTCATGCGTATGTCTGTGAGTGACCAGAAAGTATTGTGAGTATTGACTGTAGAGTTACAAAGATATTTTAACAAGCAGGCAAATTTGCAAATAGGGAATTTGTGAATAAGGAGGATCAACTGTAAATGCTTCCTGCAGTAAGTTACATGTTTTTTCCATCCACTTTCCTTGGCCAGAGCAAGTCACCAGGCCTTCATTAACCTCAAGGGTATTCAAAAAATGCTATCAATCTGTGCTTTTAAAGGAGAGCTCAAAATATTTGAGAAAAGCACTGTCGGTAATACCATTGTGTCACATGTTGTTTATTTATTCCACACTTGTGGCAGATTTTTATTTCCCAAGGCTTGTTGCAACATTATCTTCCATCCAATATGCTGTTCTTATAACGTAACTTTGACATACCTCTAATTAAGAGGTGAATGTCTCTTCTCCCTTTCCTTCAAACTTGTTAAGCTTATGATGATAGTAGAAGGCTAGATCATCAAAGTTGTCCACCTAGTTTTCCTTGAGACAATTGCTCTTAGAAGCCAACAGCCATGCTGAAGGGAAGCCTAAGCAGCTCCATAGAGAGCTATGTGTAGGATATCCTAGCTGAGGACCTGGCTGACAGTTGGCATCAACCACTGCTCATGTTGAGTAAGCAAGTGTTTAGATGATTACAGCCCACCACTGACTCACCTTCAGACATCCTTGAGTCTTCCCTGCTGAGGTCCCAGAGGTCATAGAGGAGATACAAGTTATCCCTGAAGTACCCACAGAAACTGTGAGGATAAGAGAATGGTTATTTTTAAAAATGACATTATGCTTGTGGTAATGTTTTTCAGAAAGAATAACTTGAACAGTATTTATTCTATACAGTATTGTAGTAGATGTTGGTGGGTGATATGGTTTGGCTCTGTGTCCCCACCCAAATTTCATCTTGAATTGTAATCCCCACATGTCGGGGGAGGGGCCTGGTGGGAGGTAATTGGGTTATGGGAGTGGACTTCCCCCTTGCTGTTCTCGTGATAGTGAGTGAGTTCTCACGAGATTTGGTTGTTTGAAAGTGTGCGGCACTTCCTCCTTCACTCTCCTGTTCTGCCATGGTAAGACGTGCTTGCTTCCCCTTCCCCCTTTCGCCATGATTGTAAGTTTCCTGAGGCCTCCTAACCATGCTTCCTGTAAAGCCTGTAGAGTAAATTAAACCTCTTTCTTCATAAATTACCCAGTCCCAGATAGTTCTTTATAGCACTGTTAGAATGGATTAATACAGTGGGTTTTAGCAACAAATAGAATTTGGTTTTGGCCTTTCTGGTGTCATCCATGCACCCATAACCTGGTTACATCTGGTCTTTTATTCTTTTCTTTTTTTTTTTTTTTTTTCTTTTTGAGATGACATTTCACTCTTGTTGCCCAGGCTGGAGTGCAATGGCGGATCTCGGCTCACTGCAACCTCCACCTTCTGGGTTCAAGTGATTCTCCTGCCTCAGCCTCCTGAGTAGCTGGGACTACAGGCATGCACCACCACACCCAGCTAATTTTTGTATTTTTAGTAGAGACGGGGTTTTACTAGGTTGGCCAGGATGGTCTTAATCACTTGACCGACCTCGTGATCCGCCTGCCTCGGCCTCCCAAAATGCTGAGTCTACAGGCATGAGCCACCATGCCCAGCCTTCTTTCCTTTTTTCTAAAGACAGGGCCTCACTATGTTGTGTGAGCTGGAGTGCAGTGGCTATTCACAGGCACCATCACAGAGCATTAGAGCCTTGAACTGCTATGCTCAAGGGATCCTCCCATCTTAGCCTCCTGAGTAGCTCGGACTACAGCTGCACAGCCCCACTCTGAGCAGTTACCTGGCTATCTGGTCCCTTTATAGTTACCACTGTCTCAGATGTGATAACTGCAAAATGGGTAGCAACTTGGTATTCTAATAATAAATGTAGTCTTTTCTTTTGGCTGGCTTCTCCCTCAGTTTTGATGAGAATTAGTACACCCATTAATTATTTAGACACAAAGCAACCCGTGAAGCACCTCCTACACTGAGCGCTTTGCTCTGTGCCTGATCCATAATTGCATGATAAATGTTGAATGAATGCCAGTCACAGAATTTGGCAGATGCATAGGTAGGAACTGACTGTTTTTAGGAGCATCTGGGAACCACCTTTCTTATCTGCCACAGAAAATGAAGAGACACTTACTGAATTGTGGGGTTGAGGATAGAAAAGCTAAAGTCTAAAGCTGGAAATGCTTTTAAAAATTAAAATACCAATTTTAATCAGAGTGAGGCTTGATAAAACTTCTAAGTCTGTGGTAGGTGTTTATGGAAAAGGAGAGGCTCATCCATACTGATTTTAAAAGGTTTATGCTTTGAAGTAAAAATAGATGACCAAATATATCATACCTAGGTAGCTCACACTCTCAAAAGCACTTAAAAGGAACTAATCTTTGATGCAGCTAAGATAAAATGTTTCTAATAGATCACTTGATGAAAGATCATTTCCCAAAATTGTGGGGCAGCTAAGATGTTACCTTGAACTATTAATGTGGGGTTTTACTGCTGCAGTAGAATTATTATATTCTTTCTCTCCTTTCTTCTGTTTTAGTGGCAAGATCTGCCACCTCAAACCCCTGGGCTCAAGCATGCTCCCATCTCAACCTTCAGAGTAGTTGAGACCATAAGCACACACCACCATGGCTGGCAAATTTTTAAAAATTTTTTTCATAGAAATGGGATCTTGAACCCCTGGGCTCAAGTGATCCTCCAGCCTCAGACTCTCAAAGTGCTGGGATTACAGGTGTGAGCCACCACACCTGGCCTGCGTTATTTTTCTATTAAGATAAATTAAAGAATTAGTAGGAATTCGACTTGACTCCCTAATGACTTTAAGAACAGATTTGTTACAGAGGTTCAGTGTTCAACTTCTTAGAAGAGGAATTCCTCTGCCTGCATCTTTAACAGATCTGTAAACCAGTCAGTTCTCAGCCTCAGTATAAGTCCTGCATAATGGTCTCCCAGGTTGTTCTACAGTTGAGTGTCTGCATGTGCACAATGAGACCCAGGTGTAGGAGAGATAAGTAACAGATTAAAACTTGCCTCCGAGGTCGTGCGTGTTGGCTCACACCTGTAATCCCAGCACTTTAGAAGGCTGAGGCAGGAGGATCACTTGAGATCAGGAGTTTGAGATCAGCCTGAGCAACATAGTGAGACCCTGCCTCTACCAAAAAAAAAAAAAAAAAAAGTTTTTTAAAAATTAGCTGGGCATGGTGCCTGAGCCAATAGTCCCAGCTACTAATGGGGCTGAAGTGGGAAGATCACTTGAGCCCTGGAGATCAAGGATACAGCGATCATCCCTCTGCCCTCCAGCTCTGGTGATAGAGCAAGACCTTGTTTTTAAAAAAAATCCACTATCATGGAGAAAAGGTTTAGTAGCAATGCCTGGAACATCTCATCTTCTACATCAGTGCCTCTCGAGCTATCTGCAATGAAAGATCCTTTATATATTTTTAAAATTTCCAGTTCATCTTAAACCAACATGCATGTCTACTGCATAGGACCATGTGCAGCTCATGCTGTAGGCTACAGAACCCCCAAGTACTGTCGTAATTTAATTGGTCTATGCCAATATCAGTGTATTGAGTCCACTGATCACAAGCATGGATTTTGTAAAAAATAAGTTGCTATAAATGTCTCTGAACATGAAACCAACCCAATTGTGCCATAGAACTGATATTCATGGTTTCTTATGAATAAACATAGAAATTAGCCCAGTCTTAAAACTTTAGAAAGTGATCTTTGTCTTATCTGAGTTCATTATCACTTCAAGTATTTTTTCTCCTCCTTTCTCCTTCAGGTATTCTCATTATGCATATGTAACACCATTTGTAATTGTTCCACAGTTCTCGGATATTGTTCCTCTTTTTGGTTTTCTTTTTTCTTCGCTTTTCCTTTTTGGAATTTTCTGTTGACAAAGCCTCATGCTCAGAGATTCTTTCTTCAGCTGTGCCTAGTCTCCTAATAAGCCCATCAAAGACTTTCTTCATTTGTGTTATGGTGGTTTTGATCTCCAGCATTTTTTGATTTTTTTTCTTGAAATGTCCATCTCTCTGCTTATGTTACTCATCTGTTCCAGCATGTTGTCTACTTTTTCCAGTGAGTCTTTAGCATATTAATCCTGGTTGTTTCACATTTTGGTCTGAGAATTTCAACATTCCGCTCTATCTGAGTCTGCTTCTGATAACTTGCTTTGCCTCTTCAAACTATGATTTTGTTTTTGCTCTTGCCATTTAGGATGACTGGTGATTTCTTGTTGAAAGGTGGACCCGGTAATCAGGCCTTTAGTCATGTGGAGGTAAAGCGTGGGGGAAGGGCACATTCTGTTGCTCTTTCATTAGGTCTGCTGTTTTAGCGAGCCTCTGCTCCTGGGCCCTGAGCTTCACACGTGCTTCTCATTATTTCCCTCCCTCTTTAGGTGGGACAGGATGGCTAGAGCAGCTAGAGCGAATAGTTCCCTTCTCCACGTGGAAGGCTAGTGGAGGCTGAAGCTGGGAATTCCCCTTCCGCCAGGTCAGTTTGGCTCTGGTAAAATAAATTCTCCTGAAGGCAGGCCTTGTTAGGAACAGAACACTCTGCTGTATTTCAAAATGGTTGCTTCCCCCACCCGCCACCCCCGATCCCTGTCCCTGCCAGAAGCCCAAGGGGATTTTCTCTGATTTTCACTGTGAGAACCTGACAGGCATCCTGGAGGTAATATTTACAAAAGTGTGGGAGCCCTCCATGAATGGCACCCCTAGAGTTTTTAACTTTCAGAGCTTCCTGCAGCTCATCAATTACAGTTCAGATTTTCCGACCCCGGCTGGTTCCTGGAGGTTTCTGCTCAGGTAAGTTGTGATTCTCTGTGTCCACCTGTCTGTCTCCCCAACTTTGGGGGCACTGATTTGTCCTGTGACCTCAGTTCTCTAATGGATTTAAGAAGAGTTGATTTTTCTGTTGGTTCAGCTTTTTATTGTTAGGATGACTTCCAAGTTCCGTACAAGCCAGGGCCAAAAGCAGACTTCCTTTCTATAAAATGATAAAGATATTTTCTGGTCCATCGTCGAATTTAGTGAAATGTCCACATTCTAGTCACTAATTATATTATTTCCTCTTATTCATAACTTTTGCTAAAATTATTTCTTCCGAAATACTTTTTTAGTTGTTAACAATTTAATGCCTCTATTTGCGGATTTAACTCCACTTTTTCTCGCTGTGCTGACAGCCAGATTACTCGTGTTTGCCAATTGTAAAAAAAGATGCACTATTTACTCTGTTGTTCTTAATATTCTGCCTGCAAATCCTGCTTTGTGAACTGAATTGGCTGCAGCTGCACGTTAGGTTGACGGTATCGGGAGTTTACAGAGAATGTCGGCTTACAAGTGAAGGCCCAAAACTATTTTCAGATCTCATTTTCTCTAAACCCGTTACCCTAAATCTGTCCACATTGAAACTCACCTGTATTTTATGGCTCACTCATATTACTTAGAGCAATGCTTTCGATCTTGGCTTCAAATTAGAATCACTGTCTCTAGTTCTTGTTGTTTTTTTTAATTAAACTTTTTTTTTTTTGGGAGGGAGGGGTTCTCGCTAGGTTGCCCAGGGTGGTCTCAAACTCCTGGGCTCAATTGATCCTCCTGCCTCGGACTCCTAAAGTGCTGGGATTATAGGCATAAGCCACCACACCTGGCCACTGCTGGTTCTATTTCTATGTAATTGGTCTGTGTGTGGCCTGGTATCTGATTTCTGAAAGTCCTCCAAGTGATTTTACTATGCAATTAAGGTTAAAATCCAAGAGCTAGCAAACTTAAAATTTTTTTTTTTTAATTTTTGTAAAGATGGTGGGGGCTTTGCTATGTTGCAAAGGCTTGTCTTAAACTCCTGGCCTCAAGCAATCCTCCCTCCTCCGCCTCACAAAGTGGTTACAGACGTGAGCCACTGTGTCTAGTTACCAGCAAACTTTTTCTTGGAAGGACCAGACAGTAAATGCTTTAGGCTTTGAGGGTCAAATAGCCTCTGTTGCAGTTACTCAACAGGCACGTGAGCACGGCACTGTTTAATAAAACTTTATTTCTAGGCGGTGAAATTTGGATTTACATAATTCTCATGTGTCAGAAATACTCTCCTTTTCAATGTTTTTCAGCTATTTACAAATGCAAACATTGTCTCACAGGATACGCAGAAACAGGTTTCGAGTGGGCTTTGCTATAGTCTGGCAACCCTTGGTTTACGACTTACTTGCTTCACTGCTTCAGTTTGGTTCTATAAGATAAAATATTTCTTCCCCTAAATCACTATAACCTTTTTCATGAGTGCTAGCATTGGTTACTTGTTTTACACGTCTTATCAGAACATTTTAAAACATGGCAATGCATCTCCTTAGTTAGAAATTGTAGCCAGGTGCGGGTGTTCACACCTGTAATCCTAGCACTTTGGGAGGCTAAGGCAGGCGGTTCACTTGAGGTCAGGAGTTCCAGACTAGCCTGGCCAACATGGTGAAACTCTGTCTCTACTAAAAATACAAAAATTAGACGGGCGTGATGGTGGGCGACTGTAATCCCAGCTACCAGGAGGCTGACAGCTGAATCGCTAGAACCTGGGAGGCAGAGGCTGCGGTGAGTCAAGACCGCACCACTGCACTCCAGCCTGGGCAACAGAGTGAGATTCTGTCTCAAATAAATAAATAAATAAATAATTGTAGCAGTTGGGATGCTTTTGTCTTCAAGTAGCAAGCCTGGCTTAAATGGCTTAAAACGGTAGGAAAGGGCTGGGTGTGGTGGCTCATGCTTGTAATCCCAGCAGCACTTTGGGAAGCCAAAACAGGTGGATCACTTGAGCCCAGGTGTTCAAGACCAGTCTGGGCATGGCAAAACCCTGTCTCTATAAAAAAATACAAAAATTAGCCGGCTGTGGTGGTGCATGCCTGTCGTCCCAACTGTTCAGTGAGCTGAGGCAGGAGGATGGCTTGAGCCCGTGGGGTAGAAGCTGCACTGAACCAAGATTGTGCCACTGCACTCCAGCCTGGCAGACAGTGCAAAGCCCTGTCTCGAAAAACAAAAACAAAAATAAGAAAACAGTAGAAAAGGTATCCTATCATTGAAATATAGGGGTTAGTTCAGCTGCTGTGCAACGTCATCACGTACAGATGCATAACATTCAGCAGAGAGCAGGGGTGTTCTTTCCATGTGTTTATTTTTAATAGTGAGGCAGACTTTTCTAGAATGAGCCCTTCCTCCCTTACAGATCTCCCCTTAGGTCCCAAAGACCAAATCAGTCCCTGGTGAATGAATTAAGATCACCTAATGAAATGTCATGATGCACCCCCTGGGTTTTAGAAGGGCCCAGCCTGCTTTAAGCAGGTAGTCTCAGGATCCCAGAACCAAATTAGGGTTCTGTGAGCAAGGAGAAAAGAAGAATGGCAATTGGGAAGGAATCAACTGGGTCTCTCACAGAACTAGATTCTTGGGATTAAAAAGAGAATTGTGGGCCAGGCATGGTGGTTCACGCCTGTAATCCCAGCACTTTGGGAGGCTGAGGTGGGCAGTCAGATCAGGAGTTTGAGACCAGCCTGGCCAACATAGTGAAACCCTGTCTCTCCTAAAAATACAAAAAGTAGCCAGGCTTGGTGGCGCGTGCCTGTAATTCCAGCTACTTGTGAGGCTGAGGCATTATAATCACTTGAACCTGGGAGGCGGAGGTTGCAATGAGCCCAGCTTACACCACTGCAACTCCAGCCTAGGCAACAGAGCAAGGTTCCATCTCAAAAAAAAAAAAAAAAAAAAAAAAAAAAAAAAACTGAAGAAGGCTGTGTGCTGAGCTTCTTGAATTTCTATTTATTTATTTCCTATAAGGAACACTAGGGAATTGATCAGTACAATTTCCCTAAAAGAAAACCTATTGATTTTTCACCTAAATAAATTATATTTTGCTTTAGTCTTCAAAACCACAACTATTATTTCTATGAGGTTACATTTTTAAAAAGTATTCTATTTTTGCCTGCTTTGTCGTTTTAAACTTTACTACTCTGCATATCAAGTACAAAAATGTTCATGCTAAAATGACATTTTTTTTTTTGAGACAAGGTCTAGCTCTGTCACCCACACTGGAGTGCAATGACATGAGCACAGCTCACTGCAGCCTCAACATCTTGTGCCCAAGCAATCCTCCTGCCTCAGCCTCCCAAGTAGGTGAGACCATAGGCATGCACCACAACACCCAGCTAATTTTTTTTTTTTTGTAGAAATGGTGCCTCACTATGTTGCCCAGGCAGGAGATCCTCCTGCCTCAGCCTCCCCAAATGCCAGGATTACAGGTATGAGCCACCGTGCCTGGCCCAAAAATGATTTTTTTAAAAGGCACCATTATTTGTTCATTTTGAACCATTAAACAATGTCTACTTTTGAATTTTGTATTGTGAAAATAATAAAAATTGTTTTCAAAAATATTCTAGTATTGAATAAGAGTTTAAGACTATACATGTCACTTCCTGCTTTCCCTTGTCACCTCCATGGGTATTTTGATGTACCTCCCAAGTGGTAATACCCACCTATGACTCCTTATTTGAAAAAAATCACTGAGGAGGCCAGACGTAGTGGCTCATACCTCTAATCCTAGCACTTTGGGAGACTGAGATGGGAGGACAGCTGGAGCCTAAAATTTCAAGACTAGCCTGGGCAAGATGGCAGGATCCTGTCTCTACAAAAAATAAAAAATTAGCTGGGCATGGTGGTGTATACCCATGGTCCTAGCCTCTCAGGGGGCTGAAATGGGAGGATCACGTGAGCCCAGGAGGTCGAGGCAGCAGTTAGCCATATTTGTGCCACTGCACCCTAGCCTGGGTGACAGAGCAAGACCCTATAAAAAAAAAATCACAGAGGGAGATCTTACATCAATATCAATTCCTCACTCAAGTGTACTTATCCTTCTGAGAGCCCTGATCCCTCAGGAGCACGGGCTGAAATTCTACCTTTGCAATTTTCTTGGGAGAACATCTGGCACAGTGGAAGATGCTTCTGCTCAGGACAGAGAGGTTTCTGGTCTTGGCTCTGCCTCTTACGAGGCATGTTAACGTTGGACAAGTCACTTAACCTCTCTAAGCTCTAGTTTTGATGTCTATAAAGCAAGAATTTGAACTATGTGGCTATAAGGTCCCTGTTGGAACTAATGTTTTTTCTTTTTTTTTTTTTTGAGACGAAGTCTCGCACTGTCTGTCGCCTAGGCTGTAGTGCAGTGGTGCGATCTCGGCTCACTGTAATAATCTCCGCCTCCTGGGTTCAAGCAATTCTCCTGCCTCAGCCTCCCGAGTAGCTGGGACTACAGGCTTGCGCCACCATGCCCAGCTAATTTTTTTGTATTTTTGGTACAGACGGGGTTTCACCATGTTCGCCAGGATGGTCTCCATCTCCTGACCTCATGATCCACCCACCTCCGCCTACCAAAGTGCTGGGATTACAGGTCGGAGCCACTGCACCCTGCCCTAATGTTTGTTCTTTGCCATGTAATCCAAAATATTGACCTTTCCTTTCTAATGTCAACCTGATTTCTACTGTCATTGTTGATTGGTGAAGCCTACAGATGCGTCACAATGCTATAGCACCACTTATTTTACGGTTGTGTTATATAGTAAGATAGTAAGAGTGATATCTAATAAGGTAATGTGTTACAGCAGCGGTGCTCTTTTGCCACAGCACTGTCAGATGACCCATAATATCCTAGTGTGAGACATTGCCATGTCACTAAGCCACGTCCCTCACCCATTCGAGGAAGCAAATCAGAAGACAAATAAGCAAGTGTTTTTGATAACCCAAATAAGCAAATGAGAAGACAAGGTAAATAAGCAATAACGAAGGAGATCACTTTGGACAGCTTTATTATTTTTTTTATTTTTTAACTAAAATGTTTACAAATCTCTATACTTTCATTGCTAATATTGTAATGTATTTCACAGTTATTTACAACATACAACTATCACCTGCAGCTCTAGAGATGTCTTTGACTCCTTCTAGAACTCTCTGTGTATCTTGGAGCATTCCATACAGAAGTGAAACAAACCATGAAACCCTGAAAAACTGGTGTGGGAAGGAAAGTTCTTATTTGGTGGCAAAAGTAGTTACGTTTGGCTAATCCAGAATTTGTTTTTTCCCCATGCCCTTCAGAACCCATTCCTATGCTTGTTAGTAATTCATTTTTTTTTTTCTCAATTCACATAGAACTTTCCTTTTTTTTCTCAGGAGTGTTACACATTTTAGGAGAGTGCAGTCATCTTTAGAAGAACCTGGGGAACTTTTCCCTAAGGAATGTGAAAATAGGTTAACTAGACTGGCATTTTGCAAGCTTTGCCCCCGGCCTGAAGTGCCCCATTGGCAGAGATTGACCAATGAATAGCAGCTTCTTGGGTCTAGGGCCCTTCTCCCTCTTCTCGTGGGTGCTCTATTAAAGGTGGAGAGCTATGTGTTACATGGTCTCCAAGAGCAGTTTACTTTTGCACTTCCGGTCCAGGTGAGCCCTCTTCATACTGAAGGGCTGCATCCCCGGGCCTCTTCCCCAGGAGGATTTCTGGTGGCCTCTTCGTAGGAGGGTGGTAAACACTGGGAGGGGGAGGGCGACCTCTGGGGGACAGCGGGGCGTAGCGGAAGTCCTCACTGCTCCAGGCCAGGCCGGGGAGCAGGTCTGTGACCTCTCCTGCAGCTGGGTGCTCTGGTAGGTCAACGCTGAACACCTGCCCCTGGGGTTGCGGGGGACTTGCAGCGGCGGTACAGGAACAACAGCAGAAAGGCCAGGAAGAGCAGGACAGTGGCCGGCAGAAGGATGCACAGGAAGGGCTCCACATCTTCCTGGGTGGAGCTCACCCGCTGCGTGCCCTGAAGTTAGGGAAGGAAGCCCAGTTAGGAGATGCAGAAAGAAGGCCTCACATTTCTTTTTTCTTTCTTTTTCCTTTTTTTGAAACAGCCTTTCATTTTTATTTTTGAGATGGAGTCTCGCTCCCGTCGCACAGGTTGGCGTGCAGTGGCGTGATCTCGGCTCACTGCAACCTCCGCCCCTGGGTTCAGGTGATTCTCCTGCCTCAGCCTCCAGAGTAGCTGGGATTACCGACAGGCGCCACCATGCCTGGCTAAGTTTTGCAGTTTTAGTTGAGGCGGGGTTTTGCCATGTTGGCCAGGCTGGTCTTGAACTCTTGACCTCAAGTGATCCGCCCGCCTTGGCCTCTCAAAGTACTGGGATTACAGGTGTGAGCCACCGCACCTGGCCAAGGTCTTGCATTTCTAAGGCCCTGAAGTTCCCTCTCATCTTTCATTCTTACCATTATTACTCACTCTAAAAATCACTATCATTTGCTTATGCCAGTGAGCTTGAGCCTATTGAAATAACGTTAATTTACACAATAAAGTGTGAATTCAGAATGTCAGAAAGTATACATTGATGAGATCTTACAAAATTTCCACAAAATTATTGAAATAAATTTTAGTTGGTAGGTCTGCTGTTCATTTTCTTGAATGAAAACTCTTACTATTTATGTACTTATTTTATTTAGAATGCGACGAATTATGATTTATTGCCACCAACAGATCATGTGGGACTCACTTAAGTTCTTTAATTCTGGAACAAAATTTCATTATGTGTTCATATCACATGTAAATATTGCATGCATGTCAAATGTAAATACCTGGATTTGATAGCTGGTGCTTATGAGAATGAGATTTTAAAAATTCTTTAAATTCGTGTTTTTTTTTTTTTTGAGATGGAATTTTGTTGTTGTTGCCCAGGCTGGAGTGCAATGGTGCAATCTCTGCTCACTGCAACCTCTACCTCCCAGATTCAAGTGATTGTCCTGCCTCAGCCTCCTGAGTAGGTGGGACTACAGGCGTCTGCCACGTCACCTGGCTAATTTTTTTATATTTTTAGTAGAGACAGGATTTCACCATGTTGGCCAGATTGGTTTTGAACCCCTGACCTCAAGTGATCCACCCGCCTCCGCCTCCCAAAGTGCTAGGATTACAGGCATGAGCCCCCGCACCTGGCCTTAAATTCGTTTTTGTAATATTTGTAGGATAAATATGAAAACATTTTTACTTTTTTTAACGACAAAGAATTATAGGTAAATTCTTGAGCAACCTAAAAGGTATTGATTTTATAATATTAGCTCACAGAAATAATGATGGTTCCTGATGGCATAAATAATACAATAGGCAAGAAATGATGCTTCAATAGCAAATTAGGAAAACAATATTTAAAAAAATACTGTTCCTAATTGCACAGAGACTGCCTTTAATAAGGCAACTAAGAAATAATGAAGTATTAAAAAGTTTCTTTTATAAAACATATAGTAACAAGTGTAAATGTTAGTATCTACTATGGAGGAAAAGAAAATATATTAAAGTCTTGTAATCATTTTTAAAATAATAAGAATATTAAGTTCTTTATCTCTTATTTGAAAAAAAACCTAGGCCGAGTGCAATGGCTCATGCTTGTAATCCCAGTATTTTAGGACTTTGGGAGGCTGAGGCAGGAGGATCACTTGAGGTCAGGAGTTCAAAACCAGCCTGACCAACATGGTGAAACCCCACCTCTACTAAAAATACAAAGAAATTAGCTGGATGTGGTTGTGGGCACCTGTAATCCTAGCTACTCGGGAGGCTGAGGCAGGAGTTTGGGAGGCTGAGGCAGGAGTTTGGGAGGCTGAGGCAGGAGTTTGGGAGGCTGAGGCAGGAGTTTGGGAGGCTGAGGCAGGAGTTTGGGAGGCTGAGGCAGGAGAATCACTTGAACCCAGGAGGCGGAGGATGCAGTGAGCCAAGATTGTGACACTTAACTCCACCAGCCTGGGCGACAGAGCAAGACTCTGTCTGAAAAAAAAAAAAAAAAAAAAAGAAAGAAAAGATAGGAAAAAAGAAAAAGAAAACTAATAGTTAAACTATGAGAGATGATATTCGCTCCTTGATTTTGGTGGAAAGGACACATGTTTTGCTGGTCATGACCTCTTAGGAGACTGGTTTATCTAACTTGCGTTTTATAATGCTAGATGTTTGTATAATGTTTGTTATTCCCTAAAGACTTTACAATCATGTGTGTGGGTTTGACTCAAAATTAGATGGTTTATTTAATATTTGTATTTCCAGATATTTTGTCCTTGGTAAGATATGAATCAAGATATCTTAGCTTAAAGAGCATAAAAATAAAAGGTGTTCTTGAGGAGCAGAGCATCATCGTCATTGGGGGTTGACAGCTGTGTGTTTGAATTCCTGTGACGTTCTAACACCTGTGTGACTATGGACTGTTCACTTGCCTTCTCTGGGCCTAGACTTTCTCCTCTATAAAATGGAATTAATAACATCTGTTATAGGGCTAACATCTGTTATCAAGGGCTAACATGAGAATTAAATGAAGTAAAGTGTGTAAAGCACTTGGTGATGGTACTTATATATTTATGTCTCAGTGACTCAAGCAGTCAAGTTTACTAAACCTAAAATACTAAAGATAATCAGAGAAACCTAGAAATTTATTGGTAAGGCCAGAAAATAAAATATGACATAACTAAATTTATATTTTAATAAATACGTATTGTTAGAAAAAAATCTTTTATGTTTTTTGTATGTGATTGTTAAATTTCTAAACTATAAATTCCTTCTGTTTTCTTACATAAAATCTAATTTGATATCAGAATTACTAACTTAAAATCTGTTGTGACATAATAAAGACTGATTACAATAACTATAAGAGTAGATGAACTCACAAATTTGCTACAATTATTAAGAAATCAAGTTGGAGTAAAAACTTTTTAACTATAATTTGTTTTTTCTCTCTAGATGAGTCATTGAAAAATATTTTCACATTTTTAATGCTTAATAATAGCTTAATAGCTTATACTAGCTTAATAATTAAATAATAGCTTTGGCTATTATCTCTTTTAGTACTTCAACCCTGATAAACATGGACCATTTTTCATAATCTATTTTTATTTCATTCTCTATCAACAGTATGGAAGATAACAGTTTCTGATCAATTGTGGCCACCAATTCTAGATGTGGCCATCTATTCATCTAGGATATGATAAATTCTCTATCATATCCTAGAAAGTCAGTATGCATAGAATATAGAGATAGTTAATGTTCTACTTGAAAGGTTTTATGTAGTAGATCCTTTGTTTATAATTATGCTACTTAAGGTATTCTCACTACTAGTTGCAAAAATTTGGGAAAGGAGAAATCCCATGGTCCCTGTTGTAATCAGTGCTTCCATTGGTTGAGTTAAATTTGTCCACATACCAAGAGGCATTAGAAGACTTTTATACTGTAAACTAGGACACTTTCTGGAGAAAAATAACTTTTCCAGTTAAGAGAGGCCCAGAGCTATCGGACAAATTTGTTACGGTATCCATAATTTGCTTATTTAATTATTTATGGTATATGGCTTAAAATTGTCAAATTATTTTTTAATGTGGAAAGGATGTCTTTTTTAGTCAAATGTCCTAATTTGGTCACCAGCCTCAAAGTTGTTTCTTAACTTTTGATGTTCTTCTGATGGATATATTGGCTAAAGGGATTTGTTGTTCAGGGAATATTTTAAAGAAATATCCAATTAAAGGTGTAAGTACTAAAGAATGTTGAGATAATATATTTCAGTATATATCAAATATATATTGATATCCATCTCAAAGGTGTAAGTTAAAGGATATTGAGTTGTATATCTCAATATATATTTATGTATTTTTTTCTGTAAAATGTGGTTTTGGAGAACCTAAAGATGAATCTCACCAGTTGGCTTTCCAGAAAGCAAGAAAATAGTTTGATTTTCTTCTTTCTCGTGTTGTCAGCAGTGTCACTCCTTTCTTCTTTGTTTATAAAGTTAATTCTTAGGTTTTAGAATCTTTGTCCTTAATGCTGCCTCTGATGGATACTGCACCGATTTGCCAGACAAAGCAAAGCAGCTGCTGTATTTCTTAGTGAGAGACAGAATGTCTTTAACCCCGTGCTGTCCAACCTGAAGTAAGATGCAGGGTTTCTGCTAACACTTAAAGATAGTGGTTAATACACAGCCAGGACCAAAGAGAGGCTCTTGTTTTTGTATATGTAGATATTGCTTACTGAGCAAAGAACAAAGTGGTAAGGCCGAGGCACTTCTGTTGGAACACCTCTGTTGACTCCTAGTTTCAGGTGTTCTTTGACAGTTGTGCCAAGTTTTATTTGAATGTATCCTTGTCCAAAAAATACAACTTTCAAGTTATTCCCTTTAGACCATGCCAATCAGTGAATTCATATTTTTGGTAGAGATGTAAGACAAAATACTGCTACTGCGTTTTAAGATCCTAAAACCATAGGTATTGTTGATTTTAAAACGGATGAAGATGCTTTGGGAAGAAAAGACTAAAGTCATAAGTACAGACCTGCAGCTGGGTCTCCAGGAGAGGCAGGCTGGGCTCACTGGTTAACCACTCGTATGTCCCCCGGCCAGCATGTCCAAACTTCTTCCAGCTGCTGCCCAGCAGTCCCCCGCATGTTTTCATCAAGCTGACGCCCTGGCCACCCTTCCACCTTGCTGCCCAGATTTCAACAGTGCTGCTTGCTCTTGGCCTGGATCCAGTTTGGATGTGCTTGGCTGATGGCTGTTGGTAAACTTGTCCTCTGATGAGTGGCAACAGGGGAAAAGAAACCAACCAGAGCAACCTCCCAAGACTGACTGTGTTTAGATTCGGTGTCCCTGGATTTGTGTCTGTGGCCTTTATTATTATAAGGGTTGGCATCAGATATCAGATATAAAATAGATTTCAAACAAGGATGTTTTCTGTACCAGCATTACCACAGTGTAAAGAATGGCCTCAGTGAATAAAGAGCTGCTTATTATTTAGGATATAAATAAGACTCTTTTCCTTTGCTTACACACACCTCTCTCTAGGGACATATTTGACCGAGGAAAGCTACTCAAGCTGAATTTCCCTCTAATTATTTCTGGACTCTGTGGTACAGAGACAAGGGATATTTGGTAGAAAAGCAAAGATTCATTATTAATATTTTACTGAATTATTCAGATGAAAGATGCCTAATGATAAAGTACAGAAGACATACCATAGCTTAGATTGTTTAGATGGAATATTTGCCGATTTCTATTTTTTAAAAAAATCAAATTACCAGTACCTAAATAGTCTTCTTTCTGATTATCTTGTGAACTTCATAACATGATTGATATTAAGCTTAAAGCAAGGAGCTTTCAATTTGAATGTTCACTGAGTTGACTTTGGGATGTTTGATTATACATATTATTTAACATTTAAGATAAAGTGGTTGAATGCTCTTTCTTTCAGTGGAATAAACTTCAGTTTCAAAGATTTACACAATTATTATGGAGAATAGTCTGGGCAATTTAAAAAGAAAAAAAGAAAGATCTATGCAAAATGTTAGAACTCAATATTACGACCATCCACATCCTTACCTAGGCCTCATTTCTGTATAAATGATTGTCATGCTGAAATAATATTTCTTAACCAGGTCTCCTTTTTAATCTTGATGGAGATTCTCAGTGACTGGTCCATGGTGGTTCATGAAAAGTTTTCAGGAGGTAGTAGACCCTCCAAACTTTTTAGATATGTGCAATTTTCTTGGGAGAATCCATAGTTTTCATTACCTTTTCAGACGAGATCGGGTGCATTCAGAGTGGTGCAGCCATAGACTTCATTGCCTTTTCAAAGACAGCTGCCCTCCCAGACAGAATGTAGTACTTTGTCCAACTTTTCTTTTGTGGTAAAAGTTTTCATTAAGTGTCGCAGTACCTCAGTCAGCATCCTCATGTGGAACTCTTCATTTCATCATCTCCTTTCTTATTGTGGAGTAAGCTGATTCTGTGCTTTCCATTAAAATATTGCCTTGCTCCATTTCTGTGTTCCTATTTTAAATAGATCTTGTATCCCACCCTTGATACATCAGAAACACCTGGCATCCAGTGCACCATATGCTTTCTTACATTTCAGTGGCTTTTTCAATACTGTGGCCCCAACAGGAGCCATCCTTCTTTTCCTTGCCTGCTTATTTAAACACTATAGTGTTTAAATGAAGGTATACCTTCATTTCCTGAGAAGCAAATTGGAGGTCTAGATTAAAAGCATTATATATGTATCTGTAACACTGACTCTCTTCAGTATTGAATAAATTACAGGAAATTCCTACATTTATGAATACATTTTGGGGTCCAAAAAACAACAAACAATTGTACAAATTAAAAAACATTGAAGGAGAGAAACGTTGTGGGGGGAAAAAGCAGAGAATGTACAGTAAACACCGAAGGGAGGAAGCGCTTTGAAAAGAGGACATCACTTAGGACCTCGGAGGGAAAATGGTATTTGAGCAAAGACCTGAAGGCAGCAAGGGACTGAGCTATGAAAATATTGGATGAGAAAACATTGTAGACCAAGGGAACAGCCAGTGCAAAGGCCCTGAGGCAGGCATATGTCTAGTTCCTTCTAGCAAATGGCTAGTAGGTCTGAGTGACTGGAGCAGTGAACTAGGAGAAAAAAAGTAAAGGATGAAATCGGAGAGATCTGTGGGAGGTCAAAGGATAGCATTAAATTCAGGGTTTATAAAGCATTGGGAGAATTTTGACTTTTACTCTAAGTGAAACGAAGGAGCTATACAGAGTTTTGAGCAGAGGAGTGCTAAGGTCTGACTTCCATTTTAAAAGGATCACTCAGCCTCTGTGTTGTAACTAGGTAGGGATTAAGGGCAAACACAGGGAGACTAGTTAGGGGCCCTTAATAATTCAGGAAAGAAATACCAGACCCCAGAGTAGGAGCAGTGAAAGTGATAGAGACAGGAGGCAGAGAAACTCTAGGCAGACAGGGGCAGGTCCCTGGCAGAGCCCCACCTTCAAGCCAAAAAACCTGAAACCCATGGCTCAAAGGGAGAATTTCTATCCCTGTTTGCCCACTCTCTCCTGACTGATTCTTTCTGAATAATGTCTTTTTACCAATTGAATGTTGCTTTTTCCAAAACTACCTATGGCCTGCTCCCCGCCATCCTGTGCCTATAAAGACCCCAGACTCAGCCAGTAGAGAGGAGAAGCAACTGGACATTAGAGGAGAAGCAGCTGGACATTGAGAGGTGACTTGACTTCAGAGACAATGGCTGGATGTTGGAGAGAGTCAACTTGACTTCAGGGGGAGAGCGACCTGCCCTTCCCATCACCTTTCCAGCTCCCCTCTTCATTGAGAACCCCTTTCATTGCTCAATAAAATTCTCCACATTCCCCATCCTTCATATGGTCTGCATCACCTCACTCTTCTTGGGCACCAGATAAGAATTTGGGACACCACCAAGTGTCACACTGACCCTTTGTCCTTGCTGGTGAAGGACAGCCACCCTATGTGACAAGGCAAAGGGTCTGCTGAGCTGACAACACGCTGCTGTCTACAGATGGTGGGGCTAAGAGAGCATTGCAACATGCCCTCTGGGGCCTTGAGGTTTGCTCCTGCTGGCACTAAAGCGGTTGGCCAGTTCCCACACTCGCTTGCCTACATGCTCCCTCCCATGAGGGGTCGAACAGGGTGGGCTGAGAAAATGCCTATAGCCCCACCCCTGTCCTGAGTCCTGCAAAGGAGTCAAAAAAATATACTGCATAAAAGGAGGTGAGAGTCTAGATTCTAACTATGTTTTAGGGATAGAGACAACACTATTTCTTGAAGAACTGAAGGTGGTGTAAGATAAAGAATGATTTGGAAGAATTCCAAGGTCTTAGGCTTGAGCAGCTGCAGGGATGGCCATTGTTATTTACAGAGAATCGAAAGACTGGGGTGGGGTTTTGTTTTTTAAAGCAGGAGGAATGAAGATCAGGAGTTGGCTCTAGATATGGTAAGTTTTCAGTGTGCATGAGTTTGGATATTTTGTTTTAATTTAAGGGTGAGGACTAGACAAGAGACACTAGTTGGAACTTATTGGCAAGGAGATTGTTTTTAAAGCTAGAGATCACCCATACAATGTGGGTCAATAGGATGAGGAGGCAGAGTGAGTGTCCAGTGAGCTGAAAGGAAACCAAGAGTGTGTGGTGTCCTGGAATCCAAGCGAGAAAATGTTTCTGGAAGGGGAAAATGATCGTTTATCTCAAAAGTTACTGTCTGATCAAGTAAGATGAATGACATTTAGTACTGAATTTAACACAATGTGTGTATGTGTATATATGGAGGGGCATGATCGTTGGTTATTTGGACAAGAGGAGCTTTGATGGTGTGGCTGGGGGAAAAGCCTGATTAGAACGGTTTTGAGAGAGAAGGAGAAGAATCGGGAGATTCTTTAAACACCTAGGGTTATTCTGCTTGAAAGTGGAGCAGAGAAAACAAGTAGTAGCTGGACAGTGGCATGTCGTGAAGAAGGTGGCATACTCAGAACAAGTTAATGGATCACAGAGAAAGAGAACATCGGTAACTCTGGTGCTGGCCCTCAGCAATTCCACTTCTAGGGATTCCTCTTAAAAAATAATCTGATGGGCCAAGCGCAGTGGCTCACGCCTGTAATCCCAGCACTTTGGAAGGCCGAGGTGGACAGATCATGAGGTCAGGAGTTCGAGACCAGCCTGGCAAACATGGTAAAATCCTGTCTCTACTAAAAATACAAAAATTTGCCAGGCGCGGTGGCACTTGCCTGTAGTCCCAGCTACTTGGGAGGCTGAGGCAGAATAGCATGAACACAGGAGGCAGAGGTTGCAGTGAGCCGAGATCATGCCACTGTACTGCAGCCTGGGCGACAGAGCAAGATTCCATCTCAAAATAATAATCTGATGAATATTCAAAGATATAATCTAAGTACTCAAAGATATATGTTGTTGAAACATGTTTTAACACATCTTAAATGTCCATACTAACAAACGATGGGAAGGAAAGAAAATGTCTACAAAATGACATTTGATTAATAAGATATAAACATATAAAGATATATTATCACCTGGAAGCAAAAACCAGAAAGATGCAAACATGTTCACAACATATTATAAGGAATGCGTCAGGAAACTGCATGTTTGGGCCAGGTGTGGTAGCTCATACCTATAACCCCAGCACTTTGGGAGATGGAGGCAGGAGGACTGCTTGAGGCCAGGAGTTTGAGACCAGCCTGGGCAACATAGTGAGATCTCATCTCTATACACACACACACACACACACACACACAGAAGAGAAAACTGCATGTTTATTATACATTTGCATATCTCTGCGTATAGAAAAAAAGTGGAAACAGTGGCATTGTTTTCTAAGTGGTGAAATTAGGGGTTGTTTTTCATAGGACTATGGATTTTATTTCTGAGCACCTACATTTTGTAATTTTTCTATGAATATGTGTTGCATAAGCCAGACATAATTATTCTCAGATTTGCCTGTCTTTGAAGAACTTCATGAAAGCCACCCTGTGGTAATATTCTATAATCTCCACCTGAATTAGAATGGATCACTGTTGGTTAATCCAGTATTACAGACCTATGTGAATCAGCTTTGAGTTATTTCAGAAGTAAATTAGGAGATTGTTAGCTGAATTACAAAAAAACTCACTGAGGAGTGGCATGAAATAGTGATCTCTGCTGTGACTTATAGCTTATTAAGACATGCTTAGCCTATAGAGCCAATAGCCTTTACCTGCTATAACGACTTACAGAAATGCTGTCATATTTCAATTCTAGAAAGCTGTTGTATTTCAATTCTATAATCTGTAGACTTTTAGGGATCACAGTCTTTTTTTAAGATCTCCACAGCATATGCTCATTTATTTATTTTTCACAAATTATTTAATTTTCATACTAAAAGGCAGAACACTTTCTTTTATTTCCATGAGTTTTTAATCATCTCACATTCTCCTGTTCAGAACTTTTATAGCCTGATGTTAATTACAAACACTGACTGCAATGAATCTGAAGATCATAGTAGCTATCTATAAAACTACTTTAGGTATTTCAGAGCTGAGAATAGAATAGTATTTATATTTTCTACTTAATTCTTTTACTTCTTTCTTTTTTGAAAGCCAGTTGAGGTTTTCATCCTTTTGGCTGCTCTGTTTTTTTTTTCTTCTTCTTAATTTCCTTGAACTCCACATGGTTGATTTGCTACCATGTTTTCAAGAACTACTGAGACTTCTACGTTTTTTGGTCTTATTGGTTGTGGATTAGTTGGATGTAGGAAAGTTTGTTTGTTGTTGTGTTGGAGAATATTTAGAAGACTGGAGAGACCAATGGGTGAAACAGGAGGATTTTATTAAGGTGGCCACAGGTTCAGCAGATTAGCATCCCAAAGCTGAGCAAAGGAGAAGGAAAATGGGGTACTTTTTATACATCCAGGTTGACGTAGCAGCTAACAGGCTTACAGAAGCCAGAACAGAGAACAGTTAATTAATTTGTAACATGTTTTGTGATGTACGTTACATTTTTGAAAAATAGCATTTTGAGAAATGCATTGTCCCATCGATGATAGACTGGACAGGGAAAATGTGGCACATATACACCATGGAATACTATGCAGCCATCAAAAATGAGGAGTTCATGTCCTTTGTAGGGACATGGATGAACCTGGAAACCAGCATTCTCAGCAAACTGACACAAGAACAGAAAATCAAACACCGCATGTTCTCACTTATAGGTGGGTGTTGAACAATGAGAACACATGGACACAGGGAGGGGGAGCATCACACACTGGGGTCTGTCGAGGGGAAATAGGGGAGGGACAGTGGGGGGTGGGACAGTTGGGGGGGAGATAGCATGGGGGAGAAATGCCAGATATAGGTGATGGAGAGGAAGACAGCAAATCACACTGCCATCAGTGTACCTATGCAACAATCTTGCATGTTCTTCACATGCACCCCCAAACCTAAAATGCAATAAAAAATAAATAAAAAGAGAAATACATTGTACATTATTTGGATGTTATCTTGCCCTGTGACCTTCAGCTGGTCGGCAAGAAAAACAGGAGTCTTGAGTTGCCTGGCAACTTTGCTGAGAATGTGGGGAGAATGGATAAGGTAGGTTTTACAGGGAGTTAGTTAATTCTAAGCAGAGCTGGCATTTAGGTTTTATAATAAACAACATACAACACAGCAAAATTTTCTTTATTATATAGCAACTACAAATTACAAGCTTTTGTTTTTACTATTACTGCTATTATTTAATTCCCTTCTTCAGTTGTGTTATACATTTCACCTTCTGGGCCAAAAATGGATAAAAAGCCCCAGAAATCTAATGGTTAGAAATGATTCTAGTAAACCAGATGACTATAAAAAGGTAGCTTTTCCCCCTACATTCATTTTCCAATTAGCAAATGCAGTTGAATTTTAGTAAACTGGTCATTATACTGTCTCAAGATGCGGTTACAAGAATTAAATAAGCTTATATTTGATTAGGTTGACAGAAAAACTAATCAGTAGAGTGCAAGCAGTACTGTGACTAATCACCCTTCCTGAATCAGACTTCCATGGAGACCTGGGTTCATCTAAGGGTCATAGATCTGGTCTTTGTTTTTGTTAAACCTTGGCTATGATAATCTAGAAGGAAAGCGACAAAGAGTTGGAGTGAATCCATTGACAATGTGGACTGAAAGAGGACGATAACCAAGTGGTTTTTTAAAAACCAACCAAGAATGATGATGAAAAAAGAAAAATGATTGATATAAAGTTTACTTTGGAAAAATGTAGGCATCTATGAAATTGGAGGTTTGAACAGAAGGTTTAAAGTTTTTTGTCTGTGGAGGAATACTTAACCTAAAATACAAGGCAAAGGTCTTCTGTGTTCAGTTTGATGAATTTTGACAGTTTTATTCATGCTTGTGATTACCACCTAAAACAAGATATAAAGCATTTCTGTCACACTAAAAATTTCCCTCATGCCTTTTTCTGATCATTTCACCTTCTTCCTCAGTCAACTGTTCTCTGACTTCTATCTAAAATGGAGAAATATGTTTTAAGATCTAAATTCTTCCAAAAAAATCAAGGATCACTAAATATATGGTGTTCTCTGGTAATGAACTAGGGTATTTTCAAGTATTTGTCCCTTAGTTTCTCTTAATCTGGAATTAAGGAAAAATGTAGGTATATTGAAAATAATGATCACAAATGTTTGGTTGTTAAAATGGTATTCTTAAATTTAAAACAGAAAATAGTAGATAGACATATTAAAAATTCTCATGTAATTTGTCTAGCATATTTTCTTTATTAAAATACGATGACAGGAAATGAGTTACAAAGGGAGAAGGAATGCCATTATTTATTACCTAAATTGACAAATGTTATTATTTTTTGAGGCAGGGTCTTGCTCTGATGCCCAAGCTGGAGTGCAGTAATGGGATCATGCAGGCTCAACCTCCTGGGCTCAAGTGATCCTCCCACCTCAGCCTCTTGAGTAGCTGGGACCACAGGCACATGCCACCATACCTGGCTAATTTTTAAAATTTTGAGTAGAGACACAGCCTCACTGTGTTGTCCAGGCTGGTTGAGCTCCTGGGATCAAATGTTATATTATTCATTTATGTTTCTTTCTTCATTGTTTCCTTCCCTCTCCTTCTCTTCCCTCCCCGTTTCTTCCCCCTTCCCTTCTCCCTTCCCTTCTCTCTTCTCCTTTCCCTTTCCTTTTCCCTTCCCTTCTCCCTCTCCCATCATCTCTCCCTTCCCTTCCCCTTTCCCTCCCCCGTTCCTTTCTCCTTTCCTTTTCCCCTTCCCTTCCCTTCCCTTCTTCCCTTCCTTGCTTCAACTTTAGCTTATAAGCAATATTCCTGTATTGCAGATTAAAAAGAAGTTAAGACTTGCATTAAACAATCTTGGGGGAAAAATGTCCAAAGTTTTCCAAGATTATATAATTCCAGGAGTCAGATCTAGATAGAACTTTTCCCAGCATCTCTGAAGCAAAAAAAACTTTAGGTGATGAATAAGTTTGTTCCCCTTTTAATAAGTGCAGCAGCCTTACTCCTTGGTGCAAAAACCTAGAGATACCAAATGTCCTATGACCATAAATATGAAGTCTAGTAGGAAACGTTTGTTGTCTTAGAACTTCTATTTGTTTCTGTAAAGCTTACTTTAGTGTTGTTTATTTAGTAACTCCTCCACTGATTTACCTCCATCACCACCAGCCACAGACACAGTCAACTACTGCCTTGTTCTGGATTCTTCCAGGACATGTACATGCTTTCATTACTTCACATAGTATATTCTGTGATGAAATTGTCTGAAAGCCTTTCTTTTTTCACCAATAAAAGGAAAAAATTATCTTTTAAATGTTCTCCTAAAGTTCAGCCAGCCACTGGCATATGGTAGGCACTCAAATGCTTTTGGAGGAATGAAGTATTAGAATCTCATCTTCTGTGTGCTGTGGTTTGGATGTTTGTCTCCTCCAAATCAAATGTTGAAATGTGATCCCAATGTTGGAAGTAACGCCTGGTGGGGAGGTGTTTGGGTCATGGGGGCGGATCCCTCGTGAATGGCTTGGTGCCCTCCTTGTGGTAATGAGTGAGTTCTCACTCGATTAGTTCATGTGGATGCTAGTTGTTTAAAAGACTCTGGGAGCTCTGGGACTTCCCCTACTTTCTCTGTTCCCTCTCTCACCATGTGACATGCCTGACTTCCCTTCACCTTCTGCCATCTTCCTGAGGCCTCACCAGAAGCTGAGCTGATGGATATTGGTGCCATGCTTATATGGCCTGCAGAACTGTGAGCCAAATAAACCTCTTCATAAATTCCCCAGCCTCAGGTATTCCTTTATAGCAATGCAAAATGAACTAACACAATGTGTAATACATATCATTTGCTGAACACTGTCAGGAAGACTGCCTCTCCAGAAGTCTCTTATTGGATTGCATGTGCTTATAGTATGTGAGGAGGCCCCATGGGTTGCTCCCATGGGGAGCTCCTTGAGCCACATCCAGACACTGTACCTGGGCCCTGCTCTGTGAAGAGCTCTGCTCATTTAAACTCCACAGTTCCTGGGATTTGAATTAGTGTACTGCCAGTTAACCTAAGCTCATGAGAATTCTGCAAAAGATATTCTCAGTCAAATGCCTTTAAGCAATGTCAGGTAAAATATTATTCACAATGTTCTTGGGAAAATTTTGATCTGAATGAGAAATTTAGCAGTAAGGAATGGAACAACTAATAGAACTGACATATGTTAGGCATATTACAGTTCATGAATAAGCAGTCACTAATGCTGTACATGGAAAAGGACAAATGGAACATCTGCTAACTCTTATTTAAGTACATGTTTTTGAACTGCTTGTTTATATTGAGTTTTTCTCCCTTTGATTAGAAATATTATGATATTAAAATGCCTGATGGATTTGATCTCATGATTTCACAAAAGAGAAATGAATTCCAAACATATCTTGACTATTTTCATATGAAGTTGTATAATTGAGGCAAAATTTCTTTCTTTCTTTCTTTTTTTTTTTTTGTAGATGGAGTCTCACTTTGTCGCCTAGGCTAGAGTGCAGTGGCACGATCATGACTAACTGCAACCTCTGCCTCCTGGGTTCAAGCAATTCTCCTGCCTTAGCCTCCCAAGTAGCTGGGACTACAGGTGCACACTGCCACACCTGACTAAGTTTTTGTATTTTAGTAGAGATGGTGTTTCACCGTGTTACCCAGGCTGTTCTCGAATTCCTTAGCTCAGGCAATCCACTGGCCTCGGCCTCCCAAAGTGGTAGGATTACAGGCGTGAGCCACCGCACCTGGCCCCAAATCTCTCTCTCTCTCTCTTTTTTTTCTAAACAAACAACAAGTTTTAGAAATACTCATCTAATTAAAGTCACAATTTGTAGATTCCCAGTGTCCTTCTTTTTACTGACATCAGTCAATACTTGTCAGCTTGCCTGAACAACTAAAACCAGAGAATCCCCAGCCCGCACCAACACATACTTATGCTAACAGAAGAAAATCTCAGATGGGTTTGTGATTGAAAAATAGAACTGTGGAAATGCTATTTTGAGGGGAGATTAGTTGGAAGGAACCTCTGGATTGTCATTATTTATACGTACTCTCTTCATTTACTTTTTGTGGTTAACCCATGGCAGTAATCTCATTTATGAACTTACTTTCTAAAGTTTTTTTTGTTTGTTTTTTAATGAGACAGAGTCTCCCTCTGTCATCCAGGCTGGAGTGCAGTGACACAATCACAGCTTACTGCAGCCTTGACCTCCTGGGCTCAACCCATCCTCCCACCTCAGCCTCCCGAGTAGCTGGGACTATAGGCATGTGCCACTACACCTGGCTCATTTTTGTATTTTTTGAAGAGACAGAGTTTTGCCATGCTGCCCAGGCTGCTCTCAAATTTCTGGGCTCAAGCAATATTCTCACTTTGGCCCCCCCAGATTTCTGAGATCATAGGCATGAGCCACGGTGGCCGGCGGAAGTTTTATATATTTAAAAAATAAAGGGGAACCACTTTGTCACTATTTCCACATCAGTGTTTGTAAAAATGTTATCAGGACTATACTATATAGACAGATTCAAGCAATGTGAGGATGTATTTTCTTTTGGCACTAAGTTACATATCAAACTAACCAGCAATAAGAAGTTTCTGCTTATGTAGACACGTGATAACCAAGTTCTAAAGAGCACAGCACACTTGTGGGTAGAATCAGGTGATACAAGAGGTTGGAGGAAAAAAACAAAAAATAGTCCCTAACCTCAAGGCATTTTCCTCTTTTTTGTTTTATTGTATTTTATCACAATGAGTTTCTATCAATAATTTAAAATCAAAATATAAGCACAAACAATGCACTAAGAACTCCTTTCTCAATCAAAACTTAAACACGGAAAACATTCAAAATACTGCTGTGTCACTGGACTCTCTTCACTCTTGGAATTGGGTATAAATGACACCTAATCTGTCATCTGTGCATGGCCAGCCCCGCAGAGGCCTCACAAGGCTACAACGTACCAGGAGAGCTTCTGCATGGCCCACATTACATGTCTCTTCCTGATCCTGCCCTCGTTTTTGAGGTTTTAACCAAGATGCAAAATTAAAAGCTTAAAGAAAAAAAAAATTATTCAAAATTTGCTTTGAATCAGTTTTTGTGTAGCAAATGAAAACTAGTTTTCTTTCTGGACATTTATCAGAAATTGTAGTATAGGGGAAGTTGAGAAGAGATCTGTAATATCATGTTATTATTCTTTACAATGTTGGCTGTGTGTGCAAACTATCAGCAATAACATGAATGCACATGTATAGGAGAGTGGTTGAGTAAGCTGTGGTGTGTCTGCATAGATGGCCATGCTGTGCAGCTGGAGAAAGAATAAAGAATCTCTCTGTGAGCTAGTATGGAATAATTTCCAGGATATATGAAATAAAGCAAAGGATAAAGAGCACCTAGAACAGTGCTTAGCTAACTTTTTTTCTGGTCAGGGCCAGATGCGAACATTTCAGATTTTGTAGATCACACGTTCTTGGTGGAGACTACCCAACTGCAGCTGTAGTGTGAAAGCCATCACAGCCCACACCGTAGGAGAGGGTGCTGCGGCTGGGTTCCAATCACACTTGGTTTACAAAACGGGCAGCATGTTAGATAGAGCCCTCAGGCTTTCATTTGCTGATCCCTAATGTGTTGGTTCATGTAAGAAAGAGCTGTAAGAAAATACAGGAAGGAAAAAAACAATGAGATTGATTAGCTACAGGGAGTAGAAGGGAGTGAGGTAGGAAGAATGGCCACGGGTGGTGGCTCACACCCGTAATCCCAGTACTTTGGGAGGAGGAGGCAGTCAGATCACCTGAGGTTGGGAGTTTGAGACCAGCCTGACTAACATGGAGAAACCCCGTCTCTACTAAAAATACAAAATTAACGAGGCATGGTGGCGCATTCCTGTAATCCCAGCTACCCAGGAGGCTGAGGCAGGAGAATCACTTGAACCTGGAAGGCAGAGGTTGTGGTGAGCCGAGATCGTGCCATTGCACTTCAGCCTGGGCAACAGGAGCGAAACTCCAACTATAAAAAAAAAAAAAGTATGGAGGAGTGGGTATGTGGTCATAGGAATAAACGGGAGCAATACTTTTTTGAGTAACTTTTTGTGGAGCTCTGACTTTTGGAACCATGGTAATGTGCCATATAGCCAAAAAATGATGCTTTTCTGGAAACTGGTCAATTTTGTGTTTTCAATTTTATTGATACCATTGATATTAATTTTATTTTACTCTCATATGAATCTATGGCTGTGTCTCTTTTTTTCTTCCTAATTTTATTTGTGCTAAATCTTTCTTCTTTGAGCTAATAGTATATAGACTTACCTATCTATCTATCTATATGTATATAAAAACACACATTCTAAGAACAATATTTGGCTTTTTAAATTTTATCTTTGCTTTCTATTTTGTTACTTTTTACTCTCATTTTTCTTTTTTCTACTTTCTTTGACTTTATTTTTATTATTCTGATCTAAATTTCTTGAGATGAATGTTTACTGCAGGAAACTTCAGTCTTTTCTTCTTTCCTAATATGAATCTTTAGTGCTATAAGCTGCATCTCGAAGATTTTGGTATGTAAAACTTTCATTATTTAGTTCTGAATAGCTTAGCATTTTAATTTTATTTTGACTCAAGGCTTATTTAGTTACAAGTATATTTTGTTTCCACCTGTAAGAGGATTTTTTTCATTTACATTTGTTTTTGATTTATTAGTTCCATTGTTTTCAGAGAACGTATTATGACATCAGCTCTTTAAATTTTGCAGTTTAATATAAAGATGTGATTAGATTTTGTTTTCATGTTTTAAGTGTTGTTTGCACAGTTGAGAACCATGTGTTTTCCAATGATTGGTTGTAGGTTTCTGAATATGTTAATCACATTTTTGTCTTTTTTTCAAAGAATGCCCAGATCTTAGATCACCTTAGCCCCACCTCCCAGCTTGAATGATCTGATATTTTAGTCCTAATTTTTTAAATTATCAGACTTTTTTTTAAAGCAGTTTCAGATTTACAGAGAAAACAGAGTGAAAAGTACAGAGCTCCCATATACTCCTTTACCCTGACCCCTAATTCCCTTATTTTTAACATCTTGTCTGAGTTTTGTACATTTGTTACAACTAATGAGCCAATATTGATAAATTATTAACTATTTCATAGTTTATATTAGAGTTCGCTCTGTGTTGTACATTCTGTGAGTTTGGACAAATGTATATCTGGTGATGGATAACATGTATCTATCATTAGAATATCACACAAAATAATAGTGTCACTGCCTTAAAAATCCCCTGTGCTTTACCTATTCATCCCTCTCTTCCCCCAAACCCTGGCAGCCACTGATATTTTATTGTCTCCATAGTTTTACTTTTTCCAGAATGTCATATAAGCTGGAATCCTACAGTATGTAGCCTTTTCAGCTTGGTTTCTTTTGGCTCAGCATGCATTTAAGCATGCATTCTTTGTCTTTTATGGTTTCATAGCTGTTTTCAGTTCTGTTCTAAGTCTACAAAAGAGGCAGTGTTATCATTCAGATAATTCTTTCTATTTATCAACATATTTACCAATTTTTTGGTTTACTATCCTGCTCTCATCTCAGATCTTCCTTTAGAGGTCACTTTCTATCTTCCTTTCATAAAGGAATAAAATCACTCCTTTAAAAAATTATAATACTGCTATTTCACACTCCTTGTTGGAAGGTAGCTTTCTCAGTAAACATATCCAGATGGTTATAAGTTTCATCAGCCTGTCAAATATTTTATGCTGCTGACTCTAACAGCTATTGTTGAGAAGTGAATTGTAAACATAATTGCTGTATTCTTGTCATTTTTCTGTCTCTTCTGTCTGGCTGCCTTTAAAGAGCTTCTCTTTGTTTATGATTTTTTGTTTTGTTTTGTTTTGTTTTGAGACAGAGTCTCATTCCGTCACCTAGGCTGGAGTGCAGTGGCATGATCTGGGCTCACTGTAACCTCTGCCTCCCAGGTTCCAGGGATTCTCCTGCCTCAGCCTCCTGGGTAGCTGGCACATGCCACCATGTCTGGCTAATTTTTGTATTTTTAGTAGAGATGAGGTTTCATCATGTTGGTCAGGCTGGTCTCAAACTCCTGACCTTGTAATCCACCCGCCTCAGCCTCCCAAAGTGCTGGGATTTTAATATAACTACGAAATTCAAGGTCAAGATTAACTTTATTTAAATGTGCTTGTTGTAAGTTGTGTTTCATGCATCTATGGGTTTATGTCTGTGATGGTTAGTTTTATGTGTTAACTTGACTGGGCCATAGGGTACCCAGATGTTTGGTTAAGGATTTTGGGGTGTGTTTGTAGGCGTGTTTCAGGATGAGATTGGCCAGAGTAAACCAGAGTGCTCTCATCAATTCAGATGGGTGTCATCTAATCTGATGAGAACCTGGATGGAACAGAAAGGCAGAGGAAGGGAGAATTCACTCTCTGCCTGACTGCTTGGGCTGGGACATTGGTCTTCTCCTGTCCTCAGACTGGGACTTATGCTATTGGTTGTTTTGATTCTTGGGACTTTAGACTGAGATTAGAGCGACACCATGGGCTTTCCTGGATCTCCAGCTTACAGATGGCAGATTGTGGGGCTTTTCAGCCTTCATAATTGTGAAAGCCATCTTCTTATAATACATTTTTATATCTGTATACCTAGATCTCTGTCTGTATATGTGTTCTGTTTCTAACACAGTATTCTTTAAAAGATTTTGGAAAATTTGGAGTTACTATCCTATGAAATGTAGCCTTTTTTCCCCTTTATTTTGGGACTCTTATTAAATATATTTTAGACCTTTTCCTTCTGTCCTCCATGTCTCTTCTCTTTCCATGTTCCATCCCTTTCACTGTGTGTTCGGCATCTGCTGTCTAGCTAGTAATTATCTCTTTTGCTGACTCTGATCAGCTGTAACACACATCCATCCTTGAGTTTTAAACTTTAATAATGATATTTTGCATCTTGATTTTTTTTCCCTCAAAAAGGATCCCCCCCCATAAAGTGGTTGGTAATTTTTTAATAGTCTTTTAGTCCTACAATCCTAATTTTTGATTTATTATTATTCATTTCTTTATCATTGTTCCTTTCTTTAAATATTGTAAATAACTTCATTTTGCATTTTTTTAAAAAAACATTTATTCAGCGTCACAATCAGACTATTACATTTAGCAATCAACAGCATGGGTGCAAAAAAAAATCTATATTAAAACCCTTCGTTGAAATGCTTTACAGTTTCCACAGAACAGAAACTAAAATAAGCTGTTATACAATTAGTCACAAATGCAGTCCTCGAGTTTCTTGCCCATACACATGAGTATGTGTCTAAATCATGTCTTCTTTGTAGCACTAGGCCCTGCACCACTGTGCTTGGCTGAGGTCACAAATCTGTTGTAACCTGTAGCTTCCCTGTCACTTCTCTGGCTCTCCTTTCCTGCTAAGCTTTGTTTTCTAGTTAAAATCTTCTGCCACTGCCATAGCCACTGCTGCTGCTGGAACCGCCATAGCCACCTTGGTTTCGTGATTTGGCAAAGTATTGGCTGCCACCACCACAGGGGCCAGAGCTTCTGCTTCCAAAGTTTCCTCCCTTCATGGGTCCAAATTTTGAAGACTGATTGTTGTAATTGCCAAAATCATTGCAGCTTCCACCACCTCCAAAATTGCTTCCATCATTACCAAATCCATTATAGCCATCCCCCACTGCCACCCTATCCACCACCACCACGGCTGCCACCAAAGCCACCACGACCGCTGAAGTTTCCTCCACGACCAAAGTTGCCATTCCCACTGAAACCACCTCCACGACCACCACCATAGTTTCCAGAGCCACTTCGACCTCTTTGGCTGATGAAGCACTAGCCATCTCTTGCTTTGACAGAGCTTTCCTAACTTCACAGTGTGGCCATTCACAGTATGGTATTTCTGAATGACAGTCTTATCCACGGAGTCAGGGTGGTCAAAGTTTACAAAGGCAAAGCCCCTTTTCTTGCCACTGCCTCGGTCAGTCATGATTTCAATCACTTTAATTTTTCCATACTGTTCAAAATAATCTCTTAGGTGATGTTCTTCAGTGTCTTCTTTAATGCCACCAACAAATATTTCTTTCACAATTAAGTGGGCACCTGGTCCTTGAGAATCTTCTCTTGAGACAGTTCTCTTTGGTTCCACAACTCTTCCATCCACCTTGTGTGGCTTTGCATTCACGGCTGCATCCACCTCCTCCCCAGCAGCACACGTGATGAGCCCCTGGAGCGCTTGGTGTTTGGATCTCTCATTACCACACAGCCCCTGAGCATTCCCCATTGCTCAAAATGGCTCCTCAGGCTCTCATGGGTTGTTTTAAAGCTCAACCCTTCAATGAAGAGCTTCCTCAGCTGTTTGCGCTCTTCAGGAGACTCTGACTTAGACGTGGTCACAGGGAGAGGAGAGACTTTAACGATGCTTCTTCAGCGGTGTCCACGGGCAGAAAGGAGCAAGGTGACGAACGTATCTCTGCATTCTTTATGTGATAAAGTCCGTGTAGACTTTAAACTTTAGACTCAAAATCTGTTTATTTTTGTTTTCTCTCTATGTCAGGACAGTGAGAATAGTTTTTTTCCCTGTGTCCTTGGTAATTTTTAAACTGAGACTTCATATTTTGTTGAACCTGTTCTGTAAAAATCTGAAGAACTAGATTGAAGATTCTTCCTTTAGGGATAATTTGCATTTAGCACTATTGGGGCAACCACCAGCCTGGGACCACTTCAGCCACACTTGAGAATTTAAGATTAGAAATGGGAGTTGCAGATTCAACATGTCAGGAACCTTCACACTTAGTCTTCCAATTCCGTGGTGACAGAGGCAACTCTACATTCCTGTTCTCTGCTTTGGTTTCAGATTTGTCTCATCCTGCCTGAAGAGACCTCTACTCTCTTGGGCGCTCTACAAAGTATTAAAAATGTTGTTGTGATATATCCAGGATCTAGTTATGTTCTGATGAAAGGACAATTCAATTTCTAGTTCACCATGTTGTCGTATGATTAATTTTCTACAATTAATGTCTCATTTACTTGGATATTTTAGCTTCATATGGACTCACTTGTCAAGGATAACAAACAGCTGAAAATACTAGTGCTTATTTAGGTCATGGTTTCTCCAAAGGTATCTCACATGTTGCTAGTACTTTAAGATTTTAATAAATGTAAGAGGAGACAAAGATGATGTAGTCAAATAACTGTGGGAAATACCAGGTCATAGCCAGAAAGTTTTCTTCATTGAAGGACCTGTCAAATTCTCAAGTACAAATGGTCTCTGACTTATGAGGGTTTGGCCTATAATGTTCCAACTTTGTGATGGTGCTAAAGTGTTACACATATGGCAATACAAAGTAATTTATTCACTAAATTACATGAGATATCCAATACTTTGTTGTCAAATAGGCTTTGTGTTCAATGATTTTGCCCAACTGTAGGCTAATGTAAGTGTTCTGAGCATGATTAAGGTAGGCTAGGGCTCAGCTATGATATTTGTTGGGTTAGGTGGGCTGGGCGTGGTGGCTCACACTTGTAATCCTAGCACTGTGGGAGGCTGAGGTGGGAGGATTGCTTGAGACCAGGGGTTCAAGACCAGCCTGGTTAATACAATAAGATCTCATCTCTACTAAAAATTAAAAAAAAAAAAAAAAAAGCTGGGTATGTTGGCACATGCCTCTAGTCCCAGCTACTTGATAAGGGGAGGCAGAAGAATCCCCTGAGACTGGGAATTTGAGGCTACAGTGAGCCATGATTGTGTCACTGCACTCCAGCCTGGGTGACAGCGTGAGACCCTGTCTAAAAAAAAAGTAGTTGTATTAAATGCATTTTTGGCTTATGATCTGTTCAACTTATGATGGGTTGATTGGGACGTAACCCCATTGTGAGTAGAGGAGCACCTGGATCCTGCTGTGCATTGCTATAATGTAGGGCTTTTCTTCATCTTCTTTAACCATGGAGCCTTTTTATTTTTCCTTTCTGGACTGATTTTTAGATCTACTTTTTCAATGAACATTCCTTGAGGAATGCTGTTCTAGTTCAGCCCCTTCATTTTAAAGGTGAGGAAACTGAAACTCTGTGACCATTACAACGTGTAGTTGTTAGAATTAGAGCAAAATCCTTTGCATGCTTAATTCCAGTGTGCTTTCTATCACTGAACATTTCCATAAGTGGAGAATCCATTTCCTCTCTGGCAAAAGTGTTCCTATATGTGATGTGTCCTGCCATTAGACATGTGTGTTTCTAAGAACTGACCATCTTGGGGCAGATTTATAGATTGTTGTTAAAATATATATTGGATTTTAAGGCAAGGGCAGTGAGAGTGATATTATTAAAAGTAAAATATATAGGTTTTTTTTCCTTAGTTAGAGGTATAGTATATGCTGTATGGCTTCCCAATATTTAGTTGAGGTGATTTAGAAATGTATTTGTATACTCTAGGGTATTGCTGTTGAAATACAGATGAGCAAGGCATTAATAGCAAGTTCAGAGCCCAATTTCTGGATGAAAGCCTTTGAAATGAAATGTGTATTATTTAACAGTCCTGTTCTTTGGCATACAATTGGCATACTCATAATTGAATTTAGGGACATTGGATTTAAAGTGCCAACTTTAATCCACACTCCCATTTTAAGCCCCATTCTCTAAAAATAAAAAGTACAACAAACAAACAGTATTTGTAACTCAAAATTTTGCTGAATTTATATTTCCCTTTCTTGCCTTTATGTACTTTGATTATACTTTACAGATATTTTTTCTTTTTTGAAGCGGAATCTCACTCTGTTGCCCAGGCTGAAGTGCAGTGGTGTGATCTCGGTTCACTGCAACCTCTGCCTCCCGGGTTCAAGCGATTCTTCTGCCTTAGCCTCTTGAGTAGCTGGGACTACAGGTGCACGCCACCATGCCCGACTAATTTTTTATATTTTTAGTAGAAATGGGTTTCACCGTGTTAGCCAGGGTTGTCTCCATCTCCTGACCTCGTGATCCACCCGCCTCAGCCTCCCAAAATGCTGGGATTGCAGGTGTGAACCACTTCGCCCGGCCTATTTACAGGTATTTTTAAGGCTCCTGCTGGTAGTTCTCTCTGCAAGTAGATATTTGTTATTATTGTAATGTCATGAGCAGTCGGTGGTGAATTAAAATTTGAAGACACTTTATCCGTCATTCACTGAATTATAAAATACTGGAGTTTGGAAGTTTCTTAGATTGTGGAATCTAAGTTAGGAGGCTCACATTCTGAATTAACCACAAAGTGAGTGGTATAGAGCCTCCACTACTTGATGGTATTTTTTCTATTGTTTATTAGGCAAATATTTTTATTGGGTGTCTATTAAGTTCTAGGCATTATGATGTGCACCTGTAAAACAGTTTGTGACCAAAGAAGCTTGTAATCATGTGGGGGCCAGACAAGTAAATTGATGGTTAGGAGTCAACATGAAGCCTATTCACAATAGCAAAGACAGGGAATCAACATAAATGCTCATCCATGATGGACTGAATAAAGAAAATGTGGTACATATGCACCATGGAATACTATGCAGCCATAAAAAAGAAGGTCATGCCCTTTGCAGCAGCATAGATGGAGCTGGAGGCCATTATCCTAAGCAGCATTAGAAATTAGAATTAATGCAGGAACAGAAAACCAAACACTGATGCTGTCACTTATAAGTGGGAGCTAAACATTGAGTACATATGGACACGAGGAAGGAAACAACAGACACTTGGACCTACTTGAGGGTGGAGAAGGTGGGGAGAGTGAGCATTGAAAATCTATCTATTGGTTCCCATGCTTATTATCTGGGTGATGAAATAATCTATATGCCAAACCCCAGTGGCATGGAATTTACCCGTGTAACAAACCAGCTCATGTACCCCTGAACCTAAAATAAAAGCTGGAAAGAAAAAAAGAGTCAACTTGGGTGTTTGGGCAGTTGTATGCTCAAAGAGCCCCTGGAACCCTAAAGAGGGCATCTGAATCAAATAGGGATGTGAGGAATGGCTTTTTGGAATGAATATAGAATCAGTTCTTTCAAACATTCACCACTCTCTTTAAATCCCCTGCCGATCTCTTTTCTCTTAGAATGAATTTTTCTCTATGAAGCAGCTATTAAGCAAGACCTGTGTTCTCTCCTCCCTTCTGTCAGCTTTCCTCATCTTTTCTCATTCATCATGGTGGGAGTTGTACTGGGGAAGAGCTGTCCTTTTTGTCCAAAGCAAATTCTGCTCACCCAGTTCCCCCTCCAACCTATGACCCAACCTAGTCCCCTCCCTCCTGGGATCCTGTTTCCTTTCCCCAACATGCATATGTGTGCATACACACACCTCCAACACTTCCATCCCAAGATCCCCATCCTGTCCCCTTCTCAAACACCACAGGATACCACATCCATCTCCTACTCTCCTGCCCTAGGGGACGGCAACACTCCAATATTTTTCCCTCAGCCCATAAGCTTTAGAGATTATCACCCATCTTGAAATAAACAAAGCAGGAATTTTGACCCTTTTCCTTGGCCCTCATTCCTTCTGTGTGTTGCTTTAATGCCACCAATACCACCACAATTTAAAAATGCTCATTATTCCTGCCTTCCCTTCTCCCAATTGTTCTTCTCTCCATGGTTTGACTTCTGCCCTCACCCTTGCTTTGAAATTGGTCTGATGTAAGTCATTACGACCTTCCAGTGGACTATATACTAGTTCCAGTCTTCATCTTACTTGATGTTCCTGTAGCATTGGTCCCTGCTGAATGTTCTCTTCTAGAAGTACTCACTTGATTCTATTCTCCTGCAGTCCAATTGGTAGTCATTTCTCAGTCTCCTCCGAGAGCAACTCCTCCCCAACCTTCTGTCTTTACCCAGTTAATTAGACCCAATGGTAAACCATCTCCAAAACACAACTTTAAATATTAATATAAAGATCCACATAATTAAATGAAAAAGAATGGAAAAAGTACACCATGCAATCATTAAGAAAATGATTAATATCATTAATGTTAGTATCAATCAAATAGATATCAGCACACAAATATTAGCTGGTATTTAAAAATACATAGTAATAAAGCAGCCAGTTTGTTGAGATGACATAACAGTCCTAAATATGTATATACATAATAGAGCTTCAGTATCTGAAACAAAAGCAGAAGAAACTAAAAGAAGAAATAGACTACCTCACAATTATAGTTGGAGATTGCAAGATTCTCTTCCAGTGTAATTGACCTAGTCAATATTTACAGGACGCTCCATCCAATAACAGTAGAATATTCATTCTTTTCAGATATGCATGGAACATTCAACAAGGTGAACTATATTATGGGCCATAAAAAGCCTTAATAAATTTAAAAGGTTTGAAATTATGTTCTCAGGAATTTAAACAGGAAATCAACAGAAAGGTATCTGAAAAATCTCCAAGTACTTGGAAAATGACAACACACTCTTTAGTAACATAAGGAATGAAGAAGTCGTCACAGGAAAAGTTAAAAAATATTTTGACCTGAGTGTCATTTAAGAAATTTGAAAAAGGAGTGAATTAAACACAGAGTAAGCAGTATGAGGGAAATGATAAAGATAGTATCAGTAGATAAATAAAAGATGCACAAGAAAATCAAGAAAATTGATGAAATTAAAAGCTGGTTACTTGAAAGCAATCAATATAATTAACATTCAACCAGACTAATCAAGAAACAGAGGAGGGGTGTAGTGCCTCACTCCGGTAATCCCGGCACTTTGGGAGGCTGAGATGGGCAGATCACCTGAGGTTGGGAGTTCGAGACCAGCCTGACCAACATGGAGGAAACCTCTCTCTACTAAAAATACAAAATTAGCCGGGTGTGGTGCCACATGCCTGTAATCCCAGCTATTCGGGAGGCTGAGGCAGCAGAATTGCTTGAACCCAGGAGGCGGAGGTTGTGGTGGGCTGAGATGGTGCCACTGCACTCTAGCCTGGGCGACAAGAGTGAAACTCTGTCTCAAAAAATAAAAAATTTAAAAATTTAAAAAAAGACAAAAATCGCCAACTTTAGGAATAATAGAGGAGCGTTATTACAGATAAAGACTAATTAGATATGATGTATAGCTATAGGCCAATAAGTTTGACAACTTAAATGAAATAGCTAAATAACTACTAAAGCTCAGTCAAGAAGAAATACACACCACATGATCCAGCAATTCCACCTTGTATCTATGCAGGAGAAATGAAACCCTGTATACAAATGTGTATAGCAGCGTTATTCATAATAAATATGAATTCAGATATGAATACGGATTTTAAAAGTTTAGAAGTTGGAAAACTGCAGTTTTAGGGGTTGTAAGTAGTTTCTGCTTTTTAGGATAGTGCCTCCCTTTGTTTTAGAAGATATCCTTCATTCTGGAGAAAATCCTGAAGTGCAAGAATGAACCCAGCTGCAGAGATTTCAGACTGAGATGTGTGTTCTATTTAGTAAAAATTTGATAATTGATGGTAATATAATTTTTCCCTGTAGACTTCAAGATTTTTTTTTACATGCAATTCAATTTTTTTTTTTTTTTTTAAGACAAGGTCTTGCTCTATTGCCCAGCCTGGAGTGCAGTGGCATGATCATGGCTCACTGCAACTTCTGCCTCCCAGACTAAAGCGATCCTCCCACCTCAGCCTCCTGAGTAGCTGGGACCACAGGTGTGAGCTACCATGCCCAGATGAGTTTTTGTAGAGTTGAGCTTTCAGTATGTTGCTCAGGCTGCTCTTGAACTCCTGAGCTCAAGCGATCTACTTGCCTCAGCTTCCCAAAGTGCTGGGATTATAGGCGCGAGCCACTACCCTCGGCCACAAATCAAAATGTAAGCTCGTTATGCCTAAAATGACTTGGGGGCCATATTTGGGCATAGGCATGGGCAATTGTCCAAGCAATTGCATTTAGGTGGAAAGACTGCACAGCTGGGTTGTCTGTCAGTCAGTGGGACTTGTACCGAACCACAACCTTGGAGGATGTTCTCTGGATTCTTGTAACTGTCTTGGACTGAACCCTGAGGATTAGACCACAACCTAGTTGTTGCTTACTTGGGGCAGAAAGTAGGATAAACATTAAATGAGGAAAGAGAAAGATGACCTCAACTTGGAGATCAAAGTGGAACAAAAGTTTCTAAGGAGAAGGCTGATCATGTAAAAGCGTCAGAACAATGGTCTGGGAACATGGTGGAGCCTGGAGACTCTGTATTTCTTCTGGCCTGACTACCAAAAAGTTTTAAGAAAGGTGGCATCATCAAGGAGAAACTGGTTTTCAGGCTAAGGGAGTAGAAGGAGTTACCTAGAAAAAAAATTGCCAGGATCAGGAATTTACTGATAATAGAGCACTTATAGATCACCATTCTAGATAACTCAAGTTCCATTTATTAGGTTTTGAATCTAAGCATAAAATAGACTATTTAATAGAAAACTCAAATTTGCTGCTATTCTGGTAAATATTTAGACCATCTAGTGCCATTATGAGCATTAAATTTTTGATTAATATGTCCTACTGAATTTTACCTATTCCTAATTAATAGAAATTTTTAAAAATTAAACATAGAAGCCACTTGGGTGCAGTTGTTTAACAAACTTTATAGTTTTTTTTTTTTTTTTTTTTTTTTTGAGACAGAGGCTCACTCTGTCACCAGGCTGAAGTGCAGTGGCACAATCTTGGCTCACTGCAACTTTTGCCTCCTGGGTTCAAGTGATTCTCCTGCCTCAGCCTCCCAAGTAGCCAGGACTACAGGTGTGCACAACCACACCTGGCTAGTTTTTTGTATTTTAGTAGAGACTGGGTTTCACCATGTTTGCCAGGCTGGTCTTGATCTCCTGACCTTGTGATCCAACTGCCTTGGCCTCTCAAAGTACTGGGATTATAGGTGTAAGCCACTGCGCCCAGCCAAGCTTTATAGTTTTTAAGGTGGTTTTGTTCTGATGGGTTTATGAACAGACCTATAGGTTATTAGACAAAGGTACAGGCTCCAGAGCCAGATGGTTTGGTTTGGATTCTACTTCTGCCATCTAAACATGAATGATTGGGGTAAATCAGGTGATTTCTTTCAACCTGAGGTTCTCCCTCTGTAAAATAGGGATAATGCCTAGTTCAAAACTGTTCTGAAGGTTATATGAAATAATCATCGTAAAATGTTTTATACTCACTAAGTGCTGATGTTAATTATTAACTAGTGTGATGGCAGGAAATGCTATGTCTATTATTAAAGGAGAATTGGCACACTTAATAGAAATTAACTCTGGGAACTCTTGAGTCACAAGCCTCTTCTTGTTGGTCTCAACTCTTGAGATAAAGAGAGACTGGCAACCCATAACCTTTCCTCTTCCCGTGGATGCTAAGGAACTCGTGGGATTGAGGGACACCTGCTTCAGACGCTCTGGGTCATGCCACCGATTCTTCCTCTGAACAGTTTGGTTAGAATGGACCTGAAACTCTGGGGTATCTGGTGTGGCCCTTGTATTGTTAAGAGTATTTGTGGGCACATACGCTACTTATATTTTAGAGTTTGCTAAACCACATTTCTCTTGGGGAACTATTTCAATTATGTGTAAGTTATGTGTTGCTTACAGAAAGGCTTTAAGTTCATTTATAAATAAAAACAATACAAATCTAATAACCAAATGACTGCTACCAGGGAGTTAGGATGAAATCATTTTTTCAGCATGTTTGGAAAAGTTGAATTTTGGTTCAGACCTGGGCTTGAATTCGGGCCATTTCCTAGCTGGGCAGCCTTGGGAGTTATCTCAGGACAGTTTCCTTGTCATGAGATAAAATGACTTGAAACCACCTTGTGGTTTCTTCCTTTCTTAGGAAGAAGAATACAATGAGGAGCAGTAAGTTGCAAGATGTATGTGTTTTATTTTCCCGTGTTCCTAAACACTCTGCTTTACTTGAAACTAAATTTAGCTCTGAGTTTACTGGCAGTGAAGGCAAAATACAAATACAAAACAAACAGGTTACTTCCTCCTCCCTCCCTTTTAACATCAGTATCTATTTACAAGATCAAATAGTTGTTCTCAAAGCCCTTGGCTTTGAATTCTTGAAAAATGGCCTCATGTTTTCTTATATAAGAAGTCAAGGGATGTAATGGGTACCTACTGTTCATATAGATTTATGGAAGACAGATTTGGTGATTTTTTTATATCGACCCTCTTTGAAAGCTGACACATAACATTAAATTTTAATTTAGCGCAGGCATTTCTAAAGGAAGCTGAGATAATTTGGCCTGAAACCATTGCTTCTCAACAGCATAGTGTAATGCAGGAATGAAATGACAAATTCTAAAAATTGTGACTATTCAGAATGACCTTTAGTTTGCCTTGAGTATTAGCGCTCTCAAGTTATCACCTGGCAAATGCTAAATTGTCAGGTTGAATATGCTCATCTGTTGTCTTGTGTGTTGCTTATTCCTATAGAAGATGAATTTATTTTGTGTTTCCTGTGGTTATGAGACCAGACTCAGTTTCTTGTTGTGGGGACTAGTATAACACATTATTTTGTGAGGACTGATTAAGAAAAAAAGGTTTGAATTTAAGTTTGTGAGGATGTTCGATTGATTGAGGTGAGAGATGGTGCACTGGGAAAGACTCCCCAGCCTGGCTGTTAATTTCACTTTCATTTTTATCTCAAGCTATCATGTCCTAGTGCTGAAAGTATGGCTTTGCAGTCAGACTGAACTGGGTTTGAATTCTGGCTCTGCCAATTTCCAGCCATGTGACCATCAGTAAGTTATTTCTGTTCTCTTCTCTGAGCCATTACTCTCTCTATCTGTACAATATAGTCTGGAAAACTTACCTTGCAGACTGTTGGTGAGAATAAAAGAACATATTTAAAATAAATTGTTCAGTGTAGTTCTGAGTGTTGAGATAATGAGAATGTGGACTTGGGGGCTTGTTTTTGATTCCTTATAATCTGATGCTCCAGTCAGAGAGGAAATACGAGCACAAGGTCATTCTTTCTTGTTTTTTTTTTTTTTTGAGATGGAGTCTCACTCTGTCACCCAGGCAAGAGTGCAGTGGTGCCATCTGAGCTCACTGTAACCTCCACCTCCTGGGTTCAAGTGATTCTCCTGCCTCAGCCTCCAGAGTAGCTGGGACTACAGGTGCATGCCACCACACCCAGCTAATTTTTGTATTTTTAGTAGAGCCTGTTGGCCAGGCTGAACCTGAGCTCCTGACCTCAAGTGATCTGCCCTCCTTGGCCTCCCAAGGTGTGAGCCACCATGCCTGGCCGTCTTTCTATGACAGAGTAAATATGGAGTAGCAGAGACCCCTGTTCCTATTAAAAGTGGTCCTCTCAGTTTCACTTTTCTTAAGAAAATGATTGCTTCAGTGGTTTAAAAATTTATTCTTAAAATGAAGATAATGAAGAAATAATTATTAGTTAATACCAGTTTACCTGTTGTTGGTGTTCTATGTAATGTTTTTCTAGATTTATTTCATAATCTGATGGCTAATAATATAAGATCATGACGATAAAAGAGTTTGACCATTTGCATATTAGAGTTATTTGGTAAAATCATTGCCAATATGAGTTATTGAATATTTTAGAATAAATCTTAGGTTAGTAATTAGCAGTCAAACTGGTTCCAGACATGTAAAAGGCTGGTATATTCAGTAACAGGGGCATAAATCTGGATAGAAAATTAATGTATTTGACCTATAATTTATCCATCTCCTCTTTAAATATTGTTAGGTCTATTTTTATTTTTGAGATACTCCTAATTTGAGGCAATTTAAAAAATTCACACAAGTCATTAAAAAAAAATTTAAGAGAGCAATCCTGACATTAGAAGACTGATTTCTTTTTTTCATTTTAAAAAAGGGAGGTGAGGGAAAATTTTAGGTCATTTCTATTTTTTTTTTTTTGACAATGCTTTAAAAACTCAACCAAGCTGAAATTTTAAGTGAGTGAATTTCATGAGTACATACAGAACCGCCTTTTTAGTAAGCTTTTTACTCTACAGCCAGGAGGTGTTTCTTCTGAGTAGGAGAAAATCTGTGCATAGTAAGCTTTAGTCTACAGCTGGGAGACATCTCTTCTGAGTAGGAGAACATCTCTGCATAGCCCCTCTTTTGAATGCCTCTAAAGCAGGAGCCTTCATGAGACCTTAATGGAACCGCTTTGCCATCAGAACACTGGCCAGGGAAAGGGAAATTTTATGTTTTAAGGGACCTTGGCAATCACTTCACCAGCCCTGTCACATGGCAGATAAGGTAATGAGACTTGAGAAGTCATTTGCTCACAAACATACTGTGTTGATCTTGGAAAGGGAGTTACAGTGATCCTAACACCATCAGGTGATGTGAGAGAAAAATGTACTTGTTCCAGATAGAATTTGATGAGTTTGTCCCAGATTGACAGCCATCCCCTTCCTTATGATAACTCTAGGCCAGAGTTTCTTTAACTGACTATCGTGCCTTGGACTTCTTTGTAGTCTGGGGAAGTCTATACAATTTTTCTGAATAATATTTCTAAATGCTTAAGATAAAATACAGTTTGTTACGAAGGAAGCCAAGTACGTATCAAAAATCCTCAACTTGTGATGGAATAATATATATCCTTCCCCATGAATACATTTAAATAACAAGATCTAGTAGTTGTTTCTAATAACCACCATGTGTTCCAAGTCTGGGAATTTTTAGGATCTGCAATAGGGAGGGGATTTTCTGGGAAATAAACTCACAACATTGCTGTGATTAGTTGCATACATTCCAAATGAAAGGGCATGTTAAATTTCAGTTATGAGTCAGTGAAAATAGAGCTATAACTTTTTCCCTTTTTCGTTTGTGGACCCGTTCATTTTTTTTTTTTTTTTTTTTTTTCTGAGGCAGAGTCTTGTTCTGCTGCCCAGGCTGGAGTGCAGTGGCACAATCTCAGCTCACTGCAACCTCCATCTCCTGAGTTCAAGCGATCCTCCTGCCTCAGCCTCCCGAGTAGCTGGGATTACAGGCATGTGCCACTACACCGGGCTAATTTCTGTATTTTTAGTAGAGACAGGGTTTCACCATATTGGTCAGGCTGACCTCAGGTGATCCACCTGCCTTGGCCTCCCAAAGTGCTGGGATTACAGAGATCCCTGAATTCTTTGCTTACCCTAATTTACAAATTTTCATTCTAAAGTGAAGCTACCTGGGGAATAGAATGCTTGAACAACGTCCACCTATTTCTACATTTTGAAACCTTGCCAAAGTGCAGACTCCTGAGCTCTGCACTATAACTGAATGGAGAGGAAATAACATGAGGATTTCCTCTCTGACTGGAGCATCAGAGTATAAGGGATCAAAACAGCCCCCAAGTCCACGTTCTCACTATCTCAATGGATCAGAAGTTCTGCAAGAACACTTGAAGGTATCCAAGGCCTGGACACTGGCAAGTTCAACATTCAACAATTTTTGATTCTTAGGGATGTCAGAATTTGAGACTGTCTAAGGTGGCTGAGCTAGTTCAGCTACCTAAGTGAGCTGAGGGAGGAGGCTGTAGTCAGTGGAGGGGGAAGGATGGTTTTGATAGGGGTTAAGTCACTCAGTAAGCCGGTTACATTGTCCTGCCATTTTCCTTAAGATTTTATAGAGGGGCCGGGCACAGTGGCTCATGGCTGTAATCCCAGCACTTTGGGAGGCCGAAGCAGGCAGATCACGAGGTCAGGAGCTCAAGACCAGCCTGGCCAACATGGTGAAACTCCATCTTTACTAAAAATACAAAAATTAGCTGGGCGTGGTTGTACATGCCTGTAGTCCTAGCTACTAGGGACGCTGAAGCAGGAGAGTTGCTTGAACCTGGGAGGCAGAGGTTGCAGTGAGTCAAGATCGTGCCACTGCCGTCCAGCCTGGGTGACAGAGCGTGACTTTGTCCCCCCAAAAAAAGATTATTTAGAGAGACTATTTGAATTTCTAAGGCTGAATTTGGCTGCAACTCACATGGGGTGGGAGATTTCTTTGCTGATTACCTAACTGTGAAGTTGGGCTATTGTAGCCCCAGCAGAAGTGAACATGCAGTATTTAGTTCATCCAGAAGTAAGCAGAATGGAGGCTATAACACTGGGTGGGAAAACACATTTCGTTTATCTGTCCCAAATGGGTCCCTGCCTAGTGGGTGGAATCAAATTCTGTTCTGTTAAAATGGCCCACATATTCAAGGGAAGAGAGTTTGGACCCCAATAGAAGATGACCAAATAAGGCAGATAGCCCTTGTCCCCAAAGAGAGCAGATAGCTAGCTTTCTGAGGCCAAGAGCCACCGACTTTGAACTTAGGAAGCCTTGTTGATTGCCAACTCTGCTGGTACTTTCTTTTTTTTTTTTTTTTGAGATGGAATTTCACTCTTGTTGCTCAGGCTGGAGTGCAGTGGTGTGATCTTGGCTCACCGAAACCTCCACCACCCGGGTTCAAGCGATTCTTCTGCCTCAGCCTCCTGAGTAGCTGGGATTACAAGCATGCGCCACCATGCCCAGCTAATTTTGTATTTTTAGTAGAGATGTAGTTTCTTCATGTTGGTCGGGCTGATCTCGAACCCCTCACCTCAGGTGATCCACCCGCCTCAGCCTCCCAAAGTGCTGGGATTACAGGCGTGAGCCACTGCGCTCCACTCTGCTGGTACTTTCTTAGGGAATAACGTTGCATTTGTTAGGACAGCTGGGTGGGTTTGTTTGTTTGCCATCCTAATAGCCTTACAAAACCAGATATAAGGTTTTACAGTGACTTTTAGATTATTCACTACAAAAGCAGGTATAAATCTTAGCCCACAACTTTATTAAGTTGTAATTTTCTTTATTTTCCTCTAACTCAACTAAAAAGTGTTCTGCGCCTCTATTCTACTAGGGTTGCACAAACTTAACACATGTGTAAAGGACTGAGGCTTTTAGAAGGTAAGAGTTGGAGACTTACAGGCAATGTTTGGCATTCTATCACATCATGGCCCTTTCCTGAAACAATGAACTCGTGAGCCAACTATTTACTTGACTAGGGAAAAACGAATGGGGGAAAATACTGAGAGACAAAAAATAGATTAATATCTTGAGAATACTTTTCAGCCTAATGTACTTAATACTTTTGAGGAAAAACTTGTATTGAAGAAACGTGGTCTGGTAGGATTTATCTACAATTTTTGGATCAGGGATCTGGTCCTTTAAATCCCTGTCTGTGCCCATTTTTGAATTTTGGCTGGTCTACAATTTCATAAAAGATACAACTCAAGTTGTTCTGATAATTGCCTGAATCCTGTGTGTCCTTTCAAGGGAAGCCTTCGAAACAACGCTGTTATGATGTCAATCTATTTCTGTTTGATGCCTAGGAGGCATGGGCAGGTCGCAGTACAGGTGTGCTCAGCTGAGTGTGCAGGGACAGAGAGGCTACTGCCCCTGGCCAGGCTGAGCAGAGGGCTGACAGAGAGACTGGGGAGGAGGAGTTGTTTCTGTCTCCATGCCAGGACCTGCTCTAATCCCCCCCCCCAAAATCACCGAAGGCTTACAGGGTTGTTTGTTTCCATAGAAATAAAAGCTATCAGGTTGGTGCAAAAGTAATGGTTTTTGCACTAAAAGTAATGGGAAAGACTGACCAGGTGTGGTGACTCACACCTGTAATCCCAGCACTTTGGGAGGCTGAGGCAGGTAGATCACCTGAGGTCAGGTTCAAGACCAGCCTGACCAACATGGTGAAACCCTGTCTCTACTAAAAGTACAAAAATTAGCTGGGCGTTGTGATGGGGGCCTGTAATTCCAGCTACCTGGGAGGCTGAGGCAAAGAATTGCGTGAATCCGGAGGCAGAGGTTGCAGTGAGCCAAGACCACGCTATTGTACTCTGGCCTGGGCGACAGAGCAAGACTCTTGTCTCAATACAAAAAAACTAAAAAACAAAAAAATGTTATGGTGAAAACCTCAATTACTTTTGCAACAATCTAGCAGTTAAATTGACCAATCTAATAATCTAAAATGTAATTGTCTAAATCTGTACTAATGTGTAATGCCTGCGTCTTTACTTCATTGTCCCTAGAATAAAACATCAACTATGCTCAGTTAATTTTTAAAAATGTCTATTTATAAATGGTTTTGACCTGAGAGGTCTATTATAATATATTCTCCTTCTGCTTGAAAAAGAAATCTATTCTAGACTTTATAAGAATATTATTTTTGTAACCCATTGTTATGTTTTAAAAGAGCTGTCAAATATTTACAGAGTCCATGGCCATTACAGGAGCAGATTAAAATGAAGCTTGAAATATCAAACTTTTATCTATAATACAGCCAGCATATCTTTCTTTTATAATGGGCACATTAGCTTCAATACTCAGTTTTTCAAGTTGCTATAAATGGAGCTTTCTACTTCACAACATTTAACATCTAATTCATTTTCTTGAGGGTAAATCATTCCTGGCTAGAGATACCACTAGAGAATGTTGTTTCAAATTCTTTCTCTACTAGAGACAGTGCTAGAAAATGTTGTTTTACTTCCTTCCATCTTTTAAACTGGTTAGAACAATAGCTCAATGTAGCTTCCTTATATGCGGATACAAGAAAGACTAGGAAACAGGCCGGGTGCAGTGGCTCACAGTTGTAATCTCAGCACTTTGGGAGGCCGAGGTGGGTGGATCATTAGGTCAGAAGATCAAGACCATACTGGCCAACATAGTGAAACCCCGTCTCTACTAAAATATAAAAAATTAGCTGGGTGTAGTGGCACACACCTGTAGTTCTAGCTACTCAGGAGGCTGAGGCAGGGGAATTGCTTGAACCCAGGAGGTGGAGGTTGCAGTGAGCCGAGATCATGTCACTGCACTCCAGCCTGGGTGACAGAGCAAGACTCGGTCTCAAAAAAAAAAAAAAAAAAAAAAAGACTAGGAAACAGTATCAAAGAGAATACTAGTTCAATATTTTTGAGTTCTCAGCTCTAAACTGTTGTGCATTTCATCTCTTCATGTTTAAATAGAAATAACTTAGTGCTTTTTTCAAAAAAGAAATGATTTAGAATCTGCTTATAAACGTCTGTGGGATTTAACTATGCCTTTATAATCTTTGAGTTTGAATGAGATAATTAAACTGGACAGTTTGTTTCTCTGACAGCACAACATTTTGTGCAGCCAGATTAAGTTAGCAAGGCAGACTCAGGGCACTAATGGCTTCATGGTGTAACTAGGAATCTATAAATAAAAACAATCAAGGAGAAGACGGAAGAGATGTTTTCTGTGTTCTTTCAAAGGCTTGAGATAACAGATATGCTGGTCAATATGTGAAAACCACAATTTTGCATTATGCTTCCATTTTATTTTCACTTGTATATTGAATCTAGCTTTAAGCTGTACGGGAAAGTGAATTTTCTAATGAGCGATATAAAATATACATCAAAGCTACATTAAAATACAAGTTTTGATCATAAGCCAAGTAGTTGAAGTGTATCAAGTCTGTTTAAAGAAATACACATAGATTTGTTCACATAGTATATTCATTGCTAGATATTAATAACTGAAGAATTGGCCATTGACCTAGAATTCATTTCCAAAATGTTTGATTAAAGAGATCTTCTCCTGAGCTGCTAACTTCATATTAGATTGGTGTAAAGTGTTAAGCTTTCTGTATTGGAGTACATTCATGAATATGAATGTCAAGGATATGTACATATCCTTGAATATAAATTAACTTGCAAAACACCATGGTATATTTATAGTTATTCTCCTACACATAGTACTTACTGTTGATTAGGAACTAATGTTTGCAAAGCACTGTTAAGATAGAGCCTTCATATTACCTATTACCTTTAGGCAGCCCTTTGAGGTAAGAGTGTGTTTTCATTTTACAGAGGAGGACACTTGAGCTCTAGTGTTGTCCAGGTTTCCCACTTCCAGGAAGAGACAAAGCATGGGATGTGAACTTTGATTTTTTGGTGGAGGCCCCACTCTGACACAGCTGTCTCCATCCATGAACATGGTTGGTCCCTGTATTTGTGATGTGCTTTTTTCTTTCTTTTGGAGATAGAGTCTTGCTGTGTCACCTAGGCCGGAGTGCAGTGGCATGATCTTAGCTCACTGCAACCTCCACCTCCCAGGTTCAAGTGATTCTCCTGCCTCAGCCTCCTGCGCACCTGGGACTACAGGCGCCTGCCACCATGCCCGGCTAATTTTTTGTATTTTTTAGTAGAGATGGGTTTTCACCATGTTAGCCAGGATGGTCTTGATCCTAACCTCGTGATGTGCCTGCCCTGGCCTCCCAAAGTGCTGGGATTACAGGCATGAGCCACTGCGCCCGGCCTTGTGATGTTCTTATGCAAAGTATGTTGATGTCTATTTTAGTTTTATTTCATCCTTATGATGGAAGTGATTGAGTCTTTGTGGTGTAACAGATCACTAGTGTGTGTGCATGATAGAATCATGATTTAAGGTCATAAGCAAAAATTCCATTTCCACAGCATTTTGAATGTCTCTTATCCCACACTTGACCAAACAGCAGTTTTCTATGATTTGGGCAGGGTGATACCTAGGCTGATATATTATAGACTTACAAAACAATCATTTTAAAAATGTTTTCTTTTTTAAAAATTTTGTTTTTAATTGACATCAATTAAATTAATTGTACTTATTTATGGGGTATAGTGTGATATTGTGATATATGTATACTTAAAACTATAATCTAGTAAGATCAGGAAGTTAAAAGTAGCTGTTTTTTTTAATATTACCTTTAAATACTAATATTCTTATTAATTGAGGGATTTTTGGTTGTTTATGAACAAAAGATAATACTTTAATTTTTTTTTTTTTTTTGAGATGGAGTTTTGCTCTTGTTGCCCAGGCTGGAGTGCAATGGTACGATCTCGGCTCACTGTAACCTCTGCCTCCCAGGTTAAAGTGATTCTCCTGGCTCAGCCTCCTGAGTAGCTGGGATAACAGGCATGTGCTATCAGGCCCCACTATTTTGTATTCTTAGTAGAGACGGGGTTTCTCTGTGTTGGTCAGGCTCGTCTCGAACTCCTGACCCAGGTGATCCACCTGCCTCTACCTCCCAAAATGCTGGGATTACAGGCATGAGCCACCAAGCCCTGCCAATACTTTAATTTTTTAAATGAATGATCTACATCAATATCTACTGACAGTATGAATTTGATATATGTTCTTATGAGTAAAAGATAATTTCACAGAATAATCACTTTTCTTTTTTTTACAAAAAAGGAAATAGTGATATATTTCTACAAATTTGTTTTTTAGGTATATAGCAAACTGTCAGTAGTGACTATCTCCATGTTATAGGATTTAAAAGGGGCCTTTGACATTCAGACTTATGAAATGCCATGAAAAGGAGCCTGGTTCTTTTGACAGAGTTCCGTAAACAGGATATTTATATAAATTATTTAGATATATTTATTCAGTAAAGACAATTGTTTCATGTACCAGATTTTTAATGCATTTGAATCTTTATTCTACAACACAAGCAACATAAATACAATATCTTTTAAAATATTTTCTCTTTAGAATTTTCATTTTCACCTCAGATAAAATGTACACAAAATACACTTGCAAGCTTGCTTACAGAGACCTGTTAAACAAGGAACAGTCTATGAAATCAAACAGTTACATCAACATAGAAAGGAGGATGATTTTCATTTTTTTTTTTTTTTTTAAGTAAATGTGACCAAACTGACGAAGAAGGCAAAACAAAAAGTTATGCTTCCTTGACAAGGCCTTTGGAGTAAACAAAATGCTTCAAGGCTCCTGGTGAATGGGGTTGCAAGGATGAATTTTGCATTTTGTAGGTAAAACGGTACACTGACTCAAATCATTATGGCTATACCAAGCTTCATTTATTTATAATCTTCAATGAAAATAAGTTGATTCTTTGGCATAATACTATAAGGAATAAAAGGACCCCTACCACCCATTGGCTGTATCTAGCGCGGGAGATGGCAGTAGGGGAACTGTTTATATATAATGTCATTTGTCTAAGTTTATTCCTCTTAGAAAAGTGGGAAAAGCAGCTTGAATAATAGTCTTTTTGCATGATTAGGGCAACAAACATCTTATTCTTAGCTCCCCCATCCTCCAACACAAACTAAGAAACAAAAATAACCTTTCCCTCTAGGCCCCTCCTCCTGCCCCATCACACCACACCTGGGTATTCTGTCACATGGTTTCAACTGAAGTGAAACCCAAAATATCAAAGCATTCATCCTTGTTCAGCTTTGCCTATTTTGTGAGAAATCAATTTTTTATTAGAGTGAAGCACTCCCATCAAGAACCAGATGAAAGAAATGCAGGACAAAGCAGCTTGTACATAATGCCGAGGTCACCAAAGACGCTCGCTGGGGCTGGCAGTGTCGGGGCTTGAGCCTCCCTAACTTTAAGAAAAAACATAATCTTTCACACATGAGTTCAAGAGATTGGCTTTTGGATTCCCTTCTCTCCTTTTTGGCACCGGTTGGTAAAACAAAAATAAATTACTCTTAGAGATTGACTTTTTTTTTTTTTTGGCCATGCTAATCTTCTCTGTATCGTTCCAATTTTAGTATATGTGCTGCCGAAGCGAGCATGAGATTGACTTTTGAAATTGAATTTTAAAATCAGTGTTATCAAAATAATTAAATGCACAAATAATTTCCAAAACTTATGGGAAACTAAAGTTAAAAAAAAAAAACACAAAAAACCAAACCAAAAAACCCTTCAGTTATTTCCATCCACAGGGGGCAAAAACTCTGTGGATTGTCTCTTTGATATCATTAACATTCTGATATGCTTTCTGATCTAATTCTAGTAAACATAATCATTTCCTTCCATTCCTACAATAGTCTATAAATTAATTTAAACGATGTCAGGGTATTTATTAAGCAGAAGTCTTTAGAGAAACTTTATTGAATTAATAAGCATTTTGTGTAATTAATGCAGCTTAAAAATAGGTGATGATTTTTAAGTTACTTGTTTTTTCTTATATCATTCTCTATATGGTCCTTAGTTTTTTTTAATGGTAAAAGAATTTCCAAAGTTAATTAATTAAATAAAGAAGAGATAAACTAAGGCCCCCTCTATATGGGTTAACATGATTTCACTGGATTCCCAAAGCACACTGATTCTCTTTTATATTTTTCCCATCACTTAGAAGATGAGATCATCAATATAGTCTCCACCATGCAGATATGTGCACAGACACAACATATTTACTGAAAAGTCAAAACAGGCACACCTACTGCTTAAAAGGGAATTAGTTCATTTTGCAAATTTCCGTGAAGCCTTTGGGTACACTCTTTACAGATATATATGAAATTAAAATATTAATTTACACCAGACAGTTGAATGAAAGATGAAAGTACAGCAAGTAGTCTCATCTCATCCTGAAAGACTAATATTTTGACGGCCAATGAGAAATGTAAAACAACTGGCAAGCAACTACTCAAAAATCTGTAAGCCAGGAGCCAAGGCTGTCATGGAGCCAACATGGAAACATCTTATTAACATGATATGGACAGAAGAAATTTAAACACTACATACTTAAATTTAAAATCACCTTCAGTACAAGTCAAAGTGTCAACATGATATAAATGATCATCCATAGAATCAATGTTTCTAAATACAAAGACAAGCAGCTTAGATTTATCTCACTGTTTCGTAGAAATTATACATTCATTGTCTTCTAGCTTGTAAAAACCAATTGTTGACATAATAAAACTGGAAACTGGGAAGATTGAGCAAGACTGCTTTATAGACTCCAATCCCAAGTTGTCTGCCCAAGGGTAGATTCAGTTTTTCTCTAGCATTTGATAAGTCAGGCTGATCTTAAAAGTAGTAGTTGGAAAATTTTTCAAGGCAGTGGTTCTCAAAGTTTCCAAAACAGCATTATTGGCCTCACCTTTAAACTTGTTAGAAATGCAGATTTCCTGATTTACATAACTGGAAACTCTGAGCATGAGCCCAGCAATCTGTGTCTTAACATGCCCTCCAGATGATACTGACATGCTAACGTTTGGGAACCACTGTTCTAAAGACAAAAGATACTAGACAACCACTGGTTAAACCTTCAGGATGGGAACTGACAGTACAAACAGTTCCTGGTGGTTGAAAAGGGTGGAAGGACCATAATTAGATGGGATTCACCAGCAGTGGAGTGCCGTTTTCTCCCTAAAGTGGTCAGCCACTCTCTCCTCCCTGGTACCCCTGTGTAGTGTTGTACAAAGACACAGAGCAAAGGTTTTGTATGGTGCTAGTGGTGGGGCAGTGGTTTCTCTTCAATGATGGGGTGGGATCACAATTTATAAAGAAACCAATGATCTCAAGAGATATTTTTGGTCTGTCTTCCCTAAGTATTGTGTTTTGGAAATCTAAAGGGTGTTCTCTTCTAAAATCTTAAGTTATTAGTTATTTCCACATCAAATAACAAACACTACAATACAGCCAGAGAAAGAGGATCTTCCAAACAAAAAAAGGTATGTTTTCTAGATTGCTCCACTACTAAATGAGAACTTTTTTTTGAGGAGGCATAATTATAAATCAAGTTCTTGACCAATTTTACAAATCTTTCCCAGTAACAAGCTCATATTTCCAATAAAAAGTGCTCTTTTGCTTTCCTAAGGCCACACCAAATCTCCCTGGGATCACCTAAGTGGTGCCCAAGCGTACTGAAGTTTTGTCATTCCACTGCAAGACTGGGTTTTCCTTCTGTCTGTTTCCTTGTCTGTAAAACAAGTGGAAATGTGTAGACGTTATGGCACATGGTTACTGTGGATATCAACCTGATGCCCCTAGCACCTGGCTCTTCAAGCAATCTTGTCCAACCAGCTGCTTCCTCTTCAGAGAATGTGTATTTTGAAAAATGGTTATCCATTATTTTGCATATCCCCAAACTTTGTGCTACAAATTTAGTACCATGTATTTCCCAGAGACGCAAGTAAAGAGGCACTGTTGGCTACAGGGCACTTTATTCTGAGTTGATTAAATGATTTTTGAAAAAGGTTTACAAATTGTGCATGCCATTCCAGACACAGGCTGCCATGTTTTTGTGTGTTCACAGCTGGCCATGAACAGTATTATTCCATCACTTGCACCTAATTCTGTGAGTTTTCTAAAGTAACAATGAATGTCTGCTTTAAGATCAAAGTTCAGATTTTGGTTTTATTTTCAAACACTCAGACTGTGTTATATATGATTTTTCCATGTGTAAACACAATTCTTTTTTTTTTACCTTTATTTTTAAAAACCTCCATAACATCCCAGACAGATCTAAGATGCCAATAGTCTCATTTTAATGGCCTCATTCCTTGAAACTTTCTCTCATACTAGAGTGCTTACGCTGTGGACTTAGAGCATGTTGTCAGAGAGAGAGAAAATGGCCTTTGAATTCAGAAACGCCTCTTTTGCAACCAACTTTGCCTTTTACTTGTTATCTTGGGCAAGTTTCTTAACCTCTCTGTGTCTGTGTTCTCATATGAAAAAATGAGGAACACAGTACCTCTCTCACAAGGTTGCTGTGAGGACTACGTGTGATAATATAGGTAAAGGTTTGCCATCACAGTGACATTCGCCACACTCGCCTCCTCCCTGCTATTTATAACCTCTTGCTATTGTTATCAGCTCTACACGAAGGTCTTCATTCTGTTTAGTTTGATGGGACTGATACTAATTGATTTTCCTTTCTGAGAAAGAAAACTTTTCTATATAAGCAGAATTGTGATGAATCTGGCAAAGTCAAGGATATCTATTATGTAACTGTATTACCTTCTCACAGTGAAGGCTCTTTGACTCTCAGCTAACTCTGTATAAGCCTTCTCTTTAAAACAACAAAAGCCTAATGATCATTGCACCAATATGTTTCAATTTCAAGGTACTTTTGAGTTACATTAACATGCTTGTCATGTTTGATTTAACATTTTTATTTACTTTTTTGAGACGAAGTCTCACTTTGTCACCCAGGCTGTAGTGCAGTCTTGGCTCACTGCAACCCCCACCTCCTAGGTTCAAGCAATTCTCTTGCCTCAGTCTCCTGAGTAGCTGGGATTGCAGGTGCCTGCCATCATGCCCGGCTAACTTTTGTATTTTTAGTAGAGATGGGGTCTCACCACGTTGGCCAGGCTGGTCTCCAACTCCTGACCTCAAGAGATCCACCCGCCCTCAGCTTCCCAAAGTGCTGGGATTACAGGCATGAGCCACCGCACCCAGGCTGATTTAAAAATATTTTATTTTTGTTTTTTGAGATGGAGTTTTGCTCTTATAACCCAGGCTGGAGTGCAATGGCACCATCTTGGCTCACCACAACCCCCGCCTCCTGGGTTCAAGCGATTCTCTTGCCTCAGCCTCCCCAGTAGCTGGGATTACAGGCATGTGCTACCATGCCTGGCTAATTTTGTTTTTTTAATAGAGATGGGGTTTCCCCATGTTGGTCAGGCTGGTCTTGAACTCTCAACCCAGGTGATCCGGCCCACCTTGGCCTTCCAAAGTGCTGGGATTACAGGTGTTTAAAGTATATAATATGAGCTGTTAAGTATGTTAGCATCTGCCTGGGTTCTTATTGGTCAGTTATTACACAGCCCCCAAACAGTAAAGGTGTTCTAGTTTTATATCTGTGGTGAAGGCTGGAAAATTATAAGGGCAGAGAGAAGATGGTGTAAAAAGGCAGCCTAACTATCTTTAAAAGCAGATCAGGAAATACAAGAGAGATAGGTGAGATGCTATGAACAGGGCATGAGCCTTCAATCATTAAAACCTGTCCTCATTAATGACAGAGAGAACTCTGTCACTCTGTATACTTGGCTGGGCTGGGTCTCTTGTACTTGGAGTTTTCCAGATGTTTGTTTCATGAAGCACACTTTACCAAAATTTAAGAAAAGGGAAAGATCTCAACTTTAGGGTAGTATACTTTTGGCCGTAAATACAGGCAACTAAAAGCAATGTATAAACTCTCATTCTGCTTAGGTCTGTAAATACATGCTAATAACTGTTCTAAACTTCAAGTGCCTTGAATTTTGTCTTACTGTTGCTGCAAAAGAGACTCTGAGAAGAGAAACACGTGGCACTTTCAGAGACTGGGAGGGAGTGAAGGAAAGTGGTGGTGGGGGGAACTGAGCCACAGGAACGGGGAAAGAGACCAAGCTGGGCAGCCTGAAAAGGTGCCACTGCCCACCCAGTGTTCTTCATCTCTTCCCTTTCTTCTCCACTTGCTGGGAAGAATCAACTGAAGGCCTACTCATTAAAGACTACTCTGCATCAAGTAGTATCCTTTCTGGAAACTGCAGATGCCTCTGAGAAGTACTGCTGTCACTCAGTGACATTTCTGGTTGAAATCTGATGTCAGTGTGGATGCCCGGGAACCCTGGAGTGCAGAGTATGTTAGGACTGGGTTACAGAGAAGAAAATGGGAAGGTACCAAAACACTCTTAAAAAATTGTGGGTCAAGAGCTGTGTATACCTTCTCATCTTTTTATTCTTGGGACCCATAATCAGGCTAGAACAGTGTCCAGACATAGTACCGGGTAAACTTATGTTCAAGAACTAACTTTGGATCCCATAATAGAGTATCAGGGATAATGAATTCTGATTTCCAAACAATTAACTAACATACTTTGGGACACAAGTATTCGCGATTTTTTTTTTTTTTTTTTTTTTGAGATGGAGTTTCACTCTATCACCCAGGCTGGAGTGCAATGGCCTGATCTTGGCTCACTGCAACCTCCACCTCCCGAGTTCAAGCGATTCTCCTGTCTCAGCCTCCTGAGTTGCTGGGATTACAGGCGCCCACCACCACGCCTGGCTAATTTTTGTATTTTTAGTAGAGACGAGGTTTCACCATATTGTCCAGGCTGGTCTTGAACTCCTGATCACAGGTGACCCACCTACCTCGGCTTCCCAAAGTGCTGGGATTACAGGCATGAGCCAGCCACTGCCCCAACCCGTATTCAGAAATTGAGACAGCTTCCTTTGAATTTTTCTACTTTATGAAAACTTGCTATGTATAAATACTGTAATTCTAGCCTCTGCTTTACTGAAGCCTTTCCCTCCAGTAAGCTGGAGTACTCACAGGTTCACAAGAAGAACTGAATCTCAGGTAAGCTATAAAAAGAAACAAAACAACTGTGGTGTTACTTCTGTTGGAAAATTTAAAAAAAGCAGATATTCAACTTTCAATTCCATTTATAAAGTATAAAAAATTAAAAGTGTATAACATAGTTCATTCCTATCCCAACAATTGCCTTTTAAGATTAAATAGTTGATTACCTGTTTCTAAACTTGAATTATTGTCTAATGAGTAAAAAAACTGAAGGCAAAGAGTGTTTTCTGGAACTGGAAGAAAAAAAAGTCTCCCAGATTCTGTGGTGATCTCTAGATGGCACACCAAATGATAAGGGTCTTTTTTTCAAATCACCTAAAGAAGTCAGAGAACCCAGCCTTCCTCTTATCCTCTAAGTTAGTTCCATATTTCTCAAGGGCAAAGTTTACAAATACCAGCACTGAATAAAGTTCAATCCCTTTGAAAACGTTATTTTAATACTGTAGAATTTATGTCTTATATTTAAAGGGTGACATTATGAATACATTTTTAGGGGCTGAGAAATTATAACGTATGCCTTAACAACTAACTCTGCTCTGTAGAATGTGTGTAAGCTTGATTGAGGAGTTTTCAATCATTAGGATAATGTAAGAAATATAAAAATACTGTAAATAATAAGATAAAGCTTTCAAATATATTTTCTAGTAACACTTAGAAATAGCCACCTGAAATACTGGTCTGAATGAAAAGACATCAAACATAGGGTAACTTTACTTGCTAAATAGGATACATTTTAAAAATAGGCAAAATTCTAAATGTCAGTGTTTCTTTCTCCTTTACGTTCATTTTGTGAGACTAGAGCTTGTATAACTGACACCATAATCCTGTAAGATTGTTGTATTATAAGATTTAAAATGATTTTGTCGTAATATCTCCCCACCCCACCCCACACTCCCTGCTTCCTTCCCTGAGTCCCTTTCCTCCAAGAGTGTTGACAGAAAATGAGTTGCGTTTTAATTTCTTAAAAACCAAATGTTATACTTTATGTTCAGGTAATCGTGGGCATAGAAATATAAGTGCAACAAAGGACTAAGGCACCATTTTTCTTTCCTTTCCTTGTTTGCCTTGCAGATGGAAGCAAACACCACAAGAACAGCCAGGGTGGCCCATCAGTCTTATGTCTCTTGACAAGGTATGTATCAGCCACTTTCACTGCGTACTCTGTGTCACAGGCTGACAAGCCACAGACTTCAAACTCTGTTAGGAAAGGAAGAACTTTCTTCTTTTAGAAATACAGAAATTGGTGAATACCTGAAAACCTTAATGATTTAGGGATAATTTTGAAGTGTTCTGGATTATTTTACAACAGAAGTCACCTCTTTCTTGATCATGACACCCAAGAATATATTTTTATGGTTGTCTTCTTCCCAGCCAAACCCATAATCATACATCTTCCTCTATTTAATAATCCCTGGTACCAGATGTCTGAGTGTTTACATATCAGCTTGACTTACCAGTAGATATTGCCTTAGGAATTGTATTTATTTTTAAAATGATGGATCAAATGGATCAATATAGCGTTTTCAAAGGCGTAATCCTTGAAAATGACTCATTTGGGGGATAACATTGTAAGCAAAAGCACTGGGAAATGAAATATCCTCTAAGAGTTAGAAACATATCAAGGATTATAGATTCTTCTATAATAATGTGCAAAATCAGAATATCGTTTGTGTCATCTAGATACAACCTTAGTATCTAGAATGGCCCCAATGCTGATCAGTGGTTGGAAAGGCTTTTTACACCAGGAAACATTGTTCTCTGAGACACTAGTTTAAGTGGGGCTGGTGGGGAAAACGCAACAGTTGGATTGGCAGGCAGACTCTAACCCTCACTACCGTGTTTTGCGGGGGAGGAGTGGAACGGGAGTCTGCTACACAATGATGTCATAGACACGGCCCACTCGCCCCAGCCACTCCCTCACGGCCTGGCGAACTCTGATGTCGGTCACGTGACAGGTCAGCTGACTGATGCACGGGAACACTGCGGGCTGAAGGGCCGTGAAGGTTTGATCTGGGAGAATCTGAATCTGATTGAGAACTGTTAGCACCATGTTGGTCCACGCCTAAGAGAAAGGAGTTAAGAAAATTAGTGGCTTCCCCCGCTGGTTTTATTTGAACACTTGAGTGTGGCCCTGCCAATGTGGAAATGTTTTTTTTTTTTTTTTTTTTTTTTTACAGGCTTTAGTTGCAGTAAATTAGTTTTCACTCATTTAATATCCCTATAATAAATTGTTTTAACTTCACATACATAAAGATGGGCAGAAGCTCACCTTATTTTCAGCTTTTACAAACTACTAAGCTCCTACTTATTCCTCAGATTAAAAAAAAAAATCCTTGCAGTCTCATAATGAGATCTCCATAGGCCATTCATCTCAAACTCATTTTTTGATGCACCATAGAATTACACTCAAAGCCTCCCTGAAGAATGAGAATTTTTATGTGTACAGGATGGGCTAGAAAAACTTGAGATGAAAACAATTTGAAAAAAAACTCATTGGCATAACCACACAATATTCACTTTGCTTTTTTCTTCTTTTATATAATGCTTCATAACTACAGAATTTCCTTAGTGCCATTTTCAAATGACACACTAAGAACTCAATGTCAGTTAAAGCTTACTTTTTAAGAAAGGGGCTCTCTATGTTGTCCAAGCTGGAGTGCAATGGCACCATCTCAGCTCACTGCAACCTCTGCCTCAGTCTCCTAAGTAGTTCGGATTACAGGCACGTGCCACCTCGCTCAGCTAATTTTTTATTTTTTGTAGAGATGGGTTTTGCCATGTTTGTCCAGGCTGGTCTTGAAAAAGCCTACATTTTATAAGCTTTAGCCTCCTCTTATTTCTACACGTAAGTTCCTCATTCTCAATAATCTACATTACAATGGGAGAAAAGCAGTTCCTGAAATAATCTGAGAGTAAAATTCCAGCTTCATAATGACATACTGATACCGGCAGATCCTGCACTTCGGCTCAGGCAGTCCTCTGACTTTGGAGGGAAATCGGTGCGTGCCCCTTGTTTCTGTAAACCTTCGCCTGTATGTGCCCAATCTGCAAGGGGGGCCCATCTAGTATTGGAAACCCAGCCTCCCGCCCACTTCCTCTAGGCCGCAGGGCGGTACCTGGATCTGTGCTTCTGCGTCTCTCACTGAGACACTAAGGGAACTTCCGGTGGAGCCCGAGCGGGGCCTCTTGTCCTGCCGCAGCAGCTCGGGGCCCGCGCTGAAGGAATGCCGCATTTGCCCTTGATCCACCAAGTGCTGGGGGACGCTGAAGCAGCGGGGAGTCCTGGCCCCTGGGGCCCAGTGGCTCTCCTTTCTTCTCCACTTTGATGTCTTTGGGGAAGGCAGGCAGGTTGTGCTGCTGTTTCCTCTTTTGTATTCGGTCATCAGCTTTGAAATGGTCTTGTCGGCCGCCATGGTGTAGATTTTGTTCCCCGCGTTCTCCCACCACTCCTTCTTGCGGCTGGGATCCTTCTTCTCCACCTTGGGGCTGGGGGGCAGCAGCAGGTCCCCACCCCCGGCCTTCAGGCTCAGGGACTCGCCTGTGTGCTCCCGGGGCTGGCTTCTGTCGTCCTCGGAAGGGGTTTCTTCTTTCCCAGAGAAGCCCCCCGGTGGAGGGGGGTGGATGACTCGGACTGGAAGGAGGGGCAGGATGAAGAACGGGTCGCCCTTGAAGATGGGAGGCTCCTCCATACAGTTCTCCAGGTCCAAGTGCATCTGGATATAGTTGTTGCAGAGTTCCATGCACAGCTTGTGCAGCCTCTTGACCAGCCACACCCAATCCGCGTTGCTGACGGGCTGGACGCTGAGCAAGGGCATCCGTGCCCTCCACTGTCTCTTCTCCTTGCCTCTCGGGGGGGCTGACCTGGGCGGTTTCCTCAAAGATGTCTTCATCCTCGGATGAACACTGCTGGGAAGAGTCTGTGCTTCTCTCGTCGTCCTCAAAAAGGACCTTCTTCACTTGCTCGGCGGTGATGGTTTCTTGATTGGTGAGAACGGCACACACCAGGGCGTGGAAATAGATGTTAAAGCTCATGGCAGACTGGCGGTAGAGGTTGGCGGCACCCCCGATGCCAGACACTTTCTTCAGCAGGCACTTCAGCCCGGGGCTGGTGTCAAACTCTCTGGCCGTCCTGTAGGAGTCCAGCAGCAGGTCGAATATGACTGCCAAGTTCTGCATGGAGATGTATCTGAGGAAGCCAGCCAGCTTGGCTTCTGGCACTTGGATCGTCTTCTCCTCTCCAGGAGAGGGGCCTTTGACAAACTCTTCTAACAAGATGTCATATAAGTTCTGGAGTAACACCTGATGAGACAGCAAGCTCACCACAATTTCCCTGAAAGACACGCTTCAAGTGAAAAGAGAGGGACTGATTAATGGTTTTCTGCCTTATATCAGGTATTTCAAAGCAATATAGACATTACCCATTTCAGAATGATATATGCAGATTTACAAACTAAACTACCTGGACTCAAATGTTTTCCATGAAAAAGGGCATGCTTTTGGGGGGCATTATGTGATAACCATTTTAATCACAACTAGTGGAATTCTTAACACTTTAAAAAAAATTCCCGAAGCTATAGAATATAAAAGTTATGATGCCAAAATAACAATTATCAAGATATATTTGTGAAAAGACATCATCGTTGAAGGGGGCTGGGAGGGTCTTTTTGCCTTTGGGGACACTGAATACATTTGGGTTTTCTATAACCCATCACATGAGGTCAGGTGTGAAATTTTCCATTTGTGGTGTCCTGTTGGAACTCAAAAATTTCAGATTTTGATGGATTTTGGCGTTAGGGATGCCCAACCTGTACTATGTTTGCCAAACAAACATTTTAATTCACCAGTGTGGTTCAAGGTGGTTTTGGTTTACAGTTTCACTTCTTTTCACTGCTCTTAGAATTTTATGGAAATAGTTTAGGTTATTATATGGCCAATTAATTCCCCAAACTGGATAATTATAAAACTATGACAACTGTTACTAAAAATATTAATTTCAAAGGTCTAGCCATTATGTTAATAACATTTTGCCTTATGTCTCACTATGACTTTGAATGTAAAAATTTGTGTAAGTAGAAAAAGTGCTTTTCTAACAGGAGAAAATGACAAATCCTACATAAAAATGTTAACTGCCCTTTGTGTGGTCCTCACTGAGGGAAAACACGTTACTCTCAAGATGAAATGAGTCACAAAGGACTGTTATTCAAAAACGGTAACCTTTTAAAATAAATAACTTGAACATAAGTTATTTAAAGTTATTTAACTTTTTTATGTACACAATTCACTGGTATTAAGTATATTCATAATGTTGTGTAACCATTACTGCTATCCATTGCTAAAACTTTATCATTTTTAATCAAAAATTTTCATCAAATTTTATTTTTATTTATTTATTTTGAGACGAAGTGTCGCTCTTGCTGCCCAGACTGGCGTGCAATGGCACGATCTCACCTCATTGCAACCTCTGCCTCCTGGGTTCAAGTGATTCTCCTGCCTCAGCCTCCCGAGTAGCTGGGATTACAGGCATGTGCCATTACACCCTGGCTAAGTTTGTATTTTTAGTAGAGACAGGGTTTCTCCATGTTGGACAGGCTGGTCTCGAACTCCTGACCTCAGGTGATCCACCTGCCTTGGCCTCCCAAAGTGCTGGGATTACAGGCGTGAGACACCGTGCCTGGCTTTCATCATTTCTAACAGCAACTTTGTACCTATTAAACAACTCTCCATTCCCCAGCCCCAGCTCCTACTTAAGCTACCAGTAAACCTGAATACGGATTATTCTGAAAGGAGGACTCCAAAAGTTTATACCAACTTGGTCCAAAAGCTACTAATTTGTTCTAATGATTTCTGTCCATTCTATAGGAAGTGAACTAAAAAGGGAAAGTTTCTACTGATCAGACAAGTCTGTCCCCATGATACCGTAACATCCTTAAGGGACAGAACAGTATCGTATTCATCTTGTTGTCCCCCAGTAACTGGGAAAATGGTGAGAGTGGCAGCATTCAGTAAGTCTCCAAGTCAAAGAATGAAAGCAGGCTGGCTCTGGGCACAGGCTGCCTGAAGGAAATGCTCCCCTGAGAAATGGCTCTGACATTTGAACCCCGCTCCCCTAGGATCCTGGATCCCTGATGCAGGAAGCACCACCAGAAGGGTGAGTTTAATCAGCCTGGTGAAGGTGTGAACCCCTTGGCCCACAACACTTTTTTATTACCTTCCCTGAGAAATGGCAAGCCATTTTCCAGCCAGCACCTAAAGAGAGGCCAATGCAAAGCCATGTCTGAATTGTGGAATATTTTCATCCACCGAGATCATTTTTTTGGATGCTTTAAGAGATACAGCAGCTAACTATGCATGTAAAAAAGGGCAGCAAATCCCCTTTACCTTAGGTTTGGGTTAAAGGATGCAGTGACAAGAGGGAGGGGAAATAATACTGAAGAGATCAAAATTTCAGAAAGATAAGGGAAAAGTGAAACAATTTTATAGATATCCAGTTCCTAATCATCTATGCTGACAGGAGACAAGAACGATCTCAAACAAAATCGACAAATAACTTTCTAATTCAGCATACCCAAGGTTTCAAGCTTTTTCTCAGCACACCTTTAAGATGTCTGCCTTCCTCCTGCTGCTTAAGGGCAAAGGAAAGCCAGTGTCCAGATTGGATAATTGAGAGTTAATTGCATAACAAGTGGTTGACTTAAAACATGGTAATGTATGTCTTAAAGCACTAATTAAGATGTAGATTAAGTAAAGCTTGGGGCTATCAATGTCAAAACTATTAAACCCAAACAAACCAACACAGTTTCTCTATTTAAATGCTGTAATCTGGTTTTAGGGTTACATCTAAAGGATGCACCTGGCCAGCATATAATTTTCCATAGGTCTCACTCATCTTCCACTACATCCTATGCTAAACTAAGAATTGTCCCTGCAAGTAAGAGTCAAGTCTAAGAATGCAAAGCATACAGAGTTTGGCTGAGAGCTCTTAAATAATGTTAAGGAATGTCTTTTGTCTCAGTGGCCAGTGGCATTGGTGAAAGAATTTAATGTGCTTATTTTGTTTTGCTTAACTACGAGTGGGTAATTGACCATTAAAAGTGCTAAGTAAATTTATGAGCCATGTTGGTATATTTTAAAACTGTAACCTTTTAAAATCAATAACATAAGGGTATTAGGCTATTCTCCTGTATTTTATTTATAATTTGAATGCAGCCTATTACTCCTTTTTCCTACCTTCACATCAAAAATATTTCAGCAAGAATAATTGGCTGAATGTGAATCAGAAATAGGAAAAAAGGAAGAAAAGAACTGAAATTCTGAAATAAAGAATGCTTAAAGATGTCAAAGGATTGCACAATTTTGGTATATAAAATAAAAAATGACCACTTAAAAATTAGTGACTGGTGGTTGATGGATGCAGGGGCTAGAACTGGGGGAGGAGCTCATGGGATTTTAGTAAAGTTCTATTCCTGAATTTGGAATTTTATTTTTTATTCATGCATCATAACTTTCGAACATTCCACATTTTTTTTGATATGTACCAATAACTGACCAAAAATTATTAACTATAAATTTCACTCAAGTGATTGTTATATTAATCAAACTGCCCTGCTAACCCAGCTACTTTTTTTTTTTTTTTTTTTTTGAGATGAAGTCTCATTCTTCCACCTAGGCTGGAGTGCAGTGGTGTGATCTCAGTTCACTGGAGCCTCTGCTTCCAGGGCTCAAGTGATTCTCCTGCCTCAGCTTCCTGAGTAGCTGGGATTACAGGCATGAGCCAGAATGCTTGGCCCAATCACCCAAAGCTTGTGAAACAATACCAACTATCTTTGTTTGGGCTGCTGTAACAAAATACCATAGACTGGGTGGCTTACAAACAACGGAATTTGGTTTCCTGTAGTTCTGGAGGCTGGATGTCTGAGATCAGGGTGCCAGCGTGGGTGGCTTCTGGTGAAGGCCCTCTTCCAGACTATAGATGACCATCTTTATGGATCCTCACATGGCAGAAAGAGGGCAAGGGAGCCGTCTCTGCTTTTAAGGGCATGAATCCCATTCATGAGGGGCTCCACACTCATAACCTGATTTCCTCCTGAAGGTCCTACCTAACATCATCACATTGGGGGTTAGGAGTATAAAACACATCAGTGTGGGGGGGACACATTCTGTCCACTGCACCAACTCTCTCCTTGAAAGGGAAAGGACAGAGGCCTTATGCTCAACCAGACCCAGTTTTGTTTTGTTTTATTTTTGAGATGGAGTGTCGCTCTGTTGCCCAGGCTGGAGTGCAATGGCATGATCTTGGCTCACTGCAACCTCCGCCTCCTGGGTTCAAGCCTCCTGAGTAGCTGGGACTACAGGCACACACCACCATGCCCGGCTAATTTTTGTATTTTTAGTAGAGATGAGGTTTCACCATGTTGTCCAGGCTGGTCTCAAACTCCTGACCTCAGATGATCCACCTGCCTTGACTCCCAAAGTGCTGGGATTACAGGCATGAGCCACCGCGCCCAGCCCAGATCCAATTTTGATTCTGGCTCCACCCACTTTGCAGTTGTGTGTTCTTGGGCAAGGGACCCAAGATTCTCTGCATGTACCCTCAGTGGGGGAAATGGGAGTAGGAATACCTATCCACTGTGTTTCACACACAGTGCTCAAATCCTCATCATTACTGTTCCTCCCACCTCAGCCTCCTGAGTAGCTGGGACTACAGGCATGCACCATCACACTTGGCTACATTTTTTTTTTTTTTTTTTTTTAGTGGCACCCCCCGCCGGGCCCCCGCGGGGGCCGGACCCCGGGGAGCCGGGGGGGGGGGGGGGAGTCCACAAATGTTTTCAGTATTCTTGGCCAAAGCCTGGATTACAATGAGAACTGGAAGTGAATGAACATTCTTATTTATAAGCACCCTATGAGTTGAGAACTTAGGTACTTACCTTTTCTTGGTGTGTCCATTTGGTTTTTCATCAGGAGGCAGCTCAATAATGAGCTGGCAGGACTGAGCGTGGTCAAAGTTGTTTGGTGTCTTTGGTGAGCACTGAGTGTCCAGCATAAACACCTGTGTGGGTGTGCAAAGAAAGGTACAGTTCAGAACTCCAGCATCCTCTGCTTGACCTGTCAGGGATCAGCTGGATGCCCCTGGGGCAAGTTGAGCCTCATCATAAAATGAGGATGATAATCGTTTCCTATTTGATATGCTTGTTGAGGGGGAGTTAATTGATATGTGTACTACATATGCAAAGCATTAGAGAACAGAGGAGCAAATACTCAGGGTTAGCCATTGACACTAATACTAGCAACACTACTAGTTCTACCATGTGACAATTCATTATACCCCAAATAGCAAGTATTGACACTTAATATTAACTAAGAGTAAATAAAGGGGGGGGGGGGGGGGGGGGAGGGGCTTTGTAAAAGATTATCTCTGATTTTTGAGCCTGTTTGGTATCATATTCGACACAGGGATGAAAAAATGAGTTAGGACTTCTGTCAGGATTACTGATGGTTACTGATAGGGCCGCAATGCTCTACTAGGCATGGCAGATATGACTAAGAAAATGAGAACTTATTGGATCTCTGACTCCCCACCCCCACATTTTATTTTACATGACTTAAAATACTTTCACTACTTTCCTCTGGAAAGATTAGAATATATATATTTTTGAGACAGGGTCTCGCTCTGTTGTCCAGGCTGGAGTGCAGTGGTGTGAGCATGGCTTACTGCAGCCTCGACCTCCCATGCTCAAGTGATCCTCCCACCTTAGCCCCTTGAGTAGCTGGGACCACAGGTATGTACCACCATGCCCAGCCATTTTTTAAACACTTTTTTTCAGCCGGGTGTGGTGGCTCACGCTTGCAATCCCAGCACTTTGGAAGGCCAAGGCAGGTGGATCATGAGGTCAGGAGTTCAAGACCAGCCTGGCCAACACAGTGAAACCCCATCTCTACTAAAAATACGAAAATTAGCTGGGCGTGATGGCATACGCCTGTAGTCCCAGCTACTCGGGAGGCTGAGGTGGGAGAATCGCTTGAACCTGGGAGGCAGAAGCTGCATTGAGCTGAGATCACATCACTGCACTCCAGCCTGGGGGACATAGGGAGACTGTGTCTCAAAAAAACAAACAAAACCACTTTTTTTCTTTTTCAAGTTTTAAGTTTGGGGTCCATGTGCAGGATGTGAAGGTTTCTTACATAGGTAAATGTATGCCATGGTGGCTTATCACACAGATCATCCCATCACCCAGGTATTAAGCCTAGCATCCATTAGCTATTCTTCCTGATCCTCTACACCTCTCCCATCCCCCACAGGTGCCCAGTGTATGTTGTTCCTCGCTATGTGTCTGTGAGTTCTCATCCATCAGCTCCCACTTATAAGTGAGAACATGTGATGATGTTTGGTTTTCTGTCCCTGCGTTAGTTTGCTGAGGATAATAGCCTCCAACTCCATCCATGTTCCTGCAAAGGACATGATCTCATTCCTTTTTATGGTTGCATAGTATTCCATCCACCATATTTTCTTTATCCAGTCTATCACTGATGGACATTTAGGTTGATTCCATGTATTTGTTATTGTAAATAGTGCTGAGATGAACATACAGTGCATGTATCTTTATAAATGGAATGATTTATATTCTTTTGGATATATACCCAGTAACGAGATTGCTGGGCCAAATGTTATTTCTGCCTCTAGGTCTTTGAGGAATCACCACACTGGCTTCCACAATGGCTGAACTAATTTAATCTCCCACCAACAGTGTAAAAGTGTTACTTTTTCTCTACAACCTCCCCAGTATCTGTTGTTTTTTGACTTTACTAATAGCCATTCTGAGTGGCGTGAGATGGTGTCTCATTGTGGTTTTGATTTGCATTTCTCTAATGATCACTGATGTTGAACTTTTTTTCATGTTTGTTGGCTGCATGTATGTCTTCTTTTGAGAAGTGTCTGTTCAAGTCCTTTGCCCATTTTTTAATGGAAATGTATTTTTCTTGTAAATTTATGTAAGTTCCTTGCAGATTTCATAGAGATGGACTCTTAATGGTGTTGCCTAGGCTGGTCTTGAACTCCTGGGCTCAAGCAATCCTCCTGCCTTGGCTGCCCAAAGTGCTGGCATAACAGGTGTGAGCCACCAGGCCCATCAAGATTAGAATATTTTTAAAATACTTTCTTTCAAAATCTTGTAAGGATTCTCAGATTTTCAAATAATAGGTTATTTTAAGAGTGAATGCAGAAGGAAAATTTGGGATTGAGGAAGAAATAGAGAAGTATTAAGAAGTGAAAGATTGGCCAGATGTGGTGGTTCATGCCTGTAATCCCAGCACTTTGGGAGGCCGAGGTGGATGGATCACTTGAGGTCAGGAGTTTGAGACGAGCCTGACCAACATGGCGAAACCCTGTCTCTACTAAAAATGCAAAAATTAGCTGGGTGTGATGGTGCACACCTGTAATCTCAGCTACTCGGGAGGCTGAGGCAAAAGAATCACTTGAACCTGGAGGTAGAGGTTGCTGTGAGCTGAGATCGCACCACTGCACTCCAGCCTGGCAACAGAGCCAAGTCTCAAAAAACCAAAACCAAAACCAAAAAAAAAAACAGAAAAAAGTGGTGAAAGGTTCACTAAACAGTTCTCTGCTGTTCTCCATTAATGATCTGTTTCAGAAGAAGGTTCCATTGGCTTTTTCATATTCTTGTTGTATGACTAGATAAGGTTGCACAGACCACTGTATGCTCACGTGTGCATTCTTTAGCCAGACATAACAACTGCTTATGTGGAGAAGCTATCCCTTCGGAGGGGCCACCTTCTTGGTTTCTCTGTTCTCACTTGTAGTTACACCATTGCTGCAGCAGCCGCAACTGCCATGCTGCTAGGAGTAGCTCTTTGTTGCAGCCTTACAACCTTTCTTCTGTCCCAACTTCTGCAGACTGGCCATGGAGGCTTCACGGGATGTGCTCCCTTCCTTCAGAACCAGCAGAATCACCAAGTCCCAGAAGTCAGCCATGTGCTCAGCAGACGTGTGACCAAAGGTAGAAGATTCTTGTCCCGCTACCTCAAGATAGCTGGGAAAAGCCCTGTGGAAGCCACACCTGGCCAAGAAACTTCTCAACTAACTGAGCTCTTTACATGGGTAATCAGGGGATCCTAGATTATCAGTGTGTTAAGAGAAAATTTTAAGAATTTAAACAGATCTGGTAGAGAAAAGGGGCCTTGCCTTTTGAGTATAACTTCCAACTCTTTTCTTCAAATTTAACTCAAATGTGACAGTTCAATTACATTTGTAAAATGTGTTTAATATTTTAAACCCACATCATATATACACATTCATATGCATATGCAAAATAGTGTCCGCATATGAAGACCCAGTTCAGGCATGTCTGTTCCTATTACATGATGGAATATGTAGCCAGTCAATGGTTGTTGGGAATTTAGTCCATTTCCATTTTTCACTACTATGAACAGCATGGTTACGAATATATGTGAATTCAGGGATGGCATTTAGCTGGACTGCTGCTTAGAGTCACATACAGGGTTTCCTAGAGGCAGACTGCCATGTCACTTAGGAGCTGAGGGCATATCTGTACCTTGTGACACTACTGTATTCTTCTGATATTTCTGTGATTCAGTTACCTATTGATTCAACAAAAACATACTAAGCATCTTCTCTAGGCCTTGCTCTAAAAATACCAAGGTAAATATACAGAATATGTTCTCTGCTCCTCAGGAGCTAACAACCAAATTTTGTGACTTCTTACATGTGTCTCAAGAAGAAAAAGCCATTGGCATATGATGATTCCTGCATGAGTGAATACACTTGAATTGTAATGCTACATTCAACTCAAATTTAGGAAGCAACGTTTAAATGTTAAGTTCTGTGTTGTGAATGAAAGATATAAGAAAAAAACCCAAATGAGTTTGGCATTGTTAGCCACTCAGTCTAGCAGTAACAATAATATTTAAGCGAATACTTATAGGTAGCTCAAGCAAGTTATGTATAAGGGACAGTGGCCACGCTGCTGAAATGATTCTACTGGATCTGGGCCCTGGTGGATGCAACAAACAAGAGATGGTGGAGAGGAGGTAATGCTGTTGATTGGGTTCAAGTCATTCCTGGCAAAGAATGGTACTGGCAAGGGTTGGGAGCCACAAGGTGTATGTCCCTCAGGGAATGAAAGGCAATTTGGTGAGGCAAGACCTTCAAGGGAGGTCTCCTAACATGCATTTCAAGTTTCTAGAACGCTTGAGATCAAAAGCCCCACCCTTACCTGCTGGGCCATGGCTCGAATGCGCCAGTACTCGGCCTCGGCACTTGGGGGAGGAGGATGGGGCTGCCACCCGCACCTGGCAGCCTTCCCCGCTGAAGCTCTCCGTGCCACTGTGGAAGCAGCCCAGCAGGTCCTAGGGAGAAACAGCAGATGCTCACTGAATGCATCTCACTGAGGCCCAGCCTTGGATCTGAGATCATCACTGTGTCTGAGACAAAAGTACTGACTCAGCAACTTCTTTCTCACTCTCTGCAAGATCTAAAGTGAGACTGCCTGCTTAAAGGAAGCAGAACCCATGTGCCCAACATGATAAGGCATCAGGGAGCTAGAGATGGTTAGGACTTCTCCAGGGAGGGCTTCCTCCCATTGATGTACCTTCACTGGCTTGAGTGTGGCGGAGAACGCGTCTTGCAGGGCACAGCAGGCAAGCCTCCACATCTCCTCAGTGAACACAGGGCCCGCTGTCACAAGGACGTATCTGCCAAAGAAACAAGCAAAGGAGTCTTGATCCCATTTTGTTGCCACAAAATTTAGGCACTGTGGACTCATGCACAGATTTATTCTGCAGCTCCCTGGACGTCTCCCTGTCTCTCAACCATCTAGTATTCCATTGTCAAAATACTTCCTAAGCCATTTTAATATAGAAATATCAACGATCCCCTCTACAAATAGGCCAACCATTAAACTTAGACTTGTATGCAAGACTGTATATATTCTGTACTGAGTTTTGGATTCTAGTCCCATTTTCCATCACTTCTCTCCAACTAACAAGCAAAACCAAACCCCAAACTCTTTTATTGTCACTTATAACTCTTATCTCAATGCTATCTGTTCATTTTGTTTTTCTGCTTGGAAAGTCCCACCTTTCCCATGCTTGTCTACCTTAGAGGATGTGACCAGTGTCACTGCCACAACAAAGCCCTTGCTGGCTGCCCTACTGCCCAGGCCTCCTGTCCTTTCTTGGCACTTAGCAGTTACTCCTCACTGTCACCATTTTTCATGTGACGCTTTTCTCTTGCTGTGTCATTTTGAATAGGCTCTAAGCTTCTTGAGGGTAGGGCCTTTAGTTTATATTACTTTCTCTGAACCAGAGTACTTAAATTTGTTTTGTTAACTGTAATTTTCATGGGTACATGGTATATGTATATTTGTATGGGGTGCATGAGATGTTTTAATGCAAGCATGCAGTGTATTATAATTACATCATGGAAAATGGGCTACCCATCCCCTCAAGTATTTGTCCTTTTGTTACCAGCAATCCAATTACACTCTTCGTTATTGTAAAATGTACAGTATTGTTGATTATGGTCACCCTGTTGTGCCATGAAATACTCAGTCTTATTCATTCTTTCTAACTACTTTCTTTGTACCCATTAACCATCCCCATCCCCCACTACCCTTCGCAGCCTCTGGTAACAATCCTTCAATTGTTCAATTGTTTTGATTTTTAGCTCCCACAAATAAGTAAGAACATACATGATATTTGTCTTTATGTGCCTGGCTTATTTCACTTAGCATAACCTCTAGTTCCCTTTTTGTTGTAAATGACAAGAATCCTATTCTTTTTATGGCTCAGTAGTACTCCATTGTGTATGTGTACCACATTTCCTTTATGCATTCATCTGTTGATGGACACTGATAGGGTTTGGATGTGTCCCCACCCAAATCTCATCTTGAATTCCCATGTGTTGTGGGGAGAGACCCAGTGGGAGATAACTAAATCATGGGGCCCGGTCTTTCCCACACTATTATAGTGAAGAAGCCTCACAAGATCTGATGGTTTTAATGAGTTTTCCCTGAGCCTGGTATAGTTCCCTGGTATAGTTCCAGTCCAAGCCTGAAAGCCTGAGACCCAGGAGATGTAAGTCCAGTCCAGGGGCAGGAGAAGACTGATTTTCCAGCTCAAACAGTCAGGCAGGCAAAGGACCCTCTTACTCGGCATTTTTGTTCTATTTTGGTCTTCAACTGATTGGACGAGGCCCACCCACATTAGGGAGCACCATCTGCTTTGCTATCTCCCCCAGTTTAAATGTTCTTCTCATCCAGAAACACCCCCAGAGACACACCCAGAATAATGTTTGACCAAATGTCTGGGTCAACATTTATAATGTCTGGGCCAACCCTGTGGCCCTGAGCAAGCTTCCTCTTTGCCTGCCACCATCCATGTAAGATGTGACTTGCTCCTCCTTGCCTTCTGTCATGATTGTTAGGCCTCCCCAGCCACATGGAGCTGTAAGTCCACTAAGCCTCTTTTTCTTTTTCTTCCCAGTCTTGGGTGTGTCTTTATCAGCAGCATGTAAATGAACTAATGACACTTAGGTTGCTTCCAAATTTTGACTAATTGTGAACATGTGAGGGCAGATATCTCTTTGATATACTTCTTTTCTTTTGAGTATATACCCAGCAATGTGATTGCTGGATCATATGGTAGCTCTATTTTTAGTTTTTTGAGGAACCTCCAAACTGTTCTCCATAGTGGCTGTACTAATTTACATTTCCACCAACAGTATACGAGGGTTCCCTTTTCTCCACACCCTCTCTGGCATTTGTTATTACCTGTCTTTTGGGTAAGCTATTTTAGCTGGGATAAGATGATATCTGACCGTAGCTTCAGTTTGCATTTCTCTTATAATCACTGATGCTGAGCACCTTTTCATAGGCCTGTTTGCCTTCTGTATGTTTTCTTTTGAGAAACTGAACCAGAGTACTTTGTATAATGCCTTACACAATATACATTTGCTGACTAAACACTGAAATGAAGAATTATTAGCACACAGTCATTTTTAATTACAAAAGTCTACTTATAGAAAGCAATACAAAAAGTAGATTGCTACCGCAAAGACAATGAAATTTCCTTAGATTTTTAAATAAAAACTCCAGCTTTGTGGAGAGCCAGGAAAGCTTTTGCTCACCTAATACAGGAGCAGCCCACTCTGGAGATAGTTTCGGTGGGCTTGGCCACACAGGCGACCAGCAGCTCAAAGAGCTCCTTCAGCATGGTATTGATCATGCTCTCGTACCTGATATCTATGGGAAACAGTAAAATCACGGATTCACACAGCTCTAGTGTAAAGAGATGGATTGAAATGACCATCTACAGCAACAGAAAGTCTGAGTGATAAAAACATATGCAAACATCTAGGAAAAAGAAATAGAACAATGAGAAAAATGGTCATATCCTCTCCCCCACCTCCGAAAAAACCAGTAAAACAATAATTTTATTAGATTTTTACCCAATTTCAGCATGTTCTATCCACTTCTAGAGAAATAAAAATTAAATAAATATGTAGTTCACTTTTATGTGTTGCTACTATATCAGAGTCTCACACTGTGCAAAGCAATACCTGGCCAGGAGCACGTGGCTATCCTTAGGGATATGGTTACCAGTTACCACCTATATGTGGAAAAACTCACTTGTTTTCTTTTGCAATTGGTGTTCCTTTTTTTGCAGGGTAAATTGTCCTTGCTAAACTTAATAGAGACATAGTTTCTTTTATTAGCTTTGCTGGTCTCCCCCTGGGGTCAACATGCTCCTTAATTTCTCTGTCCTCTCCAGCAAGGGAACCTCTTCTCTCACCATGATATTTCATGCCTTCGATTTATAAGCTCTGTGGCTAGTAGCAATGCTTCTTCTGCTCCTGGACACCCAGATCGTCACACGTGCGCTCCACTGGGACCACAGCAGACATACCCCCTGCCTCTAGGTCCCTCTCCATCTGCTGGCCTCAGCTTACTGTCCATCCCACACTTTCACAGTCTTTACAAAGTGCCCCCAATATTAAAAAATTTCTCTTCATCGCTAGCCTGTTAAGCTACTTCTTGCCCATAATTGAAGCCTTTTAAAAAACCCTACCTCCTCCATTTAGCCTCCCCCAAATGAAGCAGGATGACAGGAGATACCCCCCTATCCCCCCAGACTACTCAGGGATATTTGACTTTTTTATTTATTATATACCTGAATTTGCCTCCCCCTCTCCTAATGCCCAGGTATCCCAGACCTCTTATTAGGTATTTTTTTTTCTCTCTCTCTCTTTTTTGATGGAGTCTTATGCTGTTGCCCAGGCTGGAGTGCAATAGTGCAATCTCGGCTCACTGCAACCTCCGCCTCCCGGGTTCAAGCAATTCTCCTGCCTCAGCCTTCTGAGTAGCTGGAATTATAGGCAGGCGCCACCACGCTTGGCTAATTTTTGTATTTTTAGTAGAGATGGAGTTTCACCATGTTGGTCAGGCTGGTCTTGAACTCCTGACCTCATGATCTGCCCACCTCAACCTCCCAAAGTGCTGGGATTACAGGCATGAGCCATGGTGCCCAATCAGGTATTTTATTTTCTACCACATATATATTTTGAGCATTCTGCTTGAAAATTTTGTAGAAGACACATGGGTATGAATTTTCTCTTTGAAAATCTTCTTTTAGAAGACTGGCACTGGCCAGGTTGTTCTATTTTAATAATTCCCAGGACAAAAACCCTGCATTCGTATTTGCATTAGGTATTTACTACACCCTTTTAGACAACGATGCTGCCTACCAAAGAAATACCCAGAATGAACTGCTCTGGCACTTCAGATACCTGAATGTAGAAAGCTTTGAATGTGCTCCACGACCAGCTCACAGGACAGTCCAATAGCGTGCTTGAAGTTGGCAGAGGCCACATCCCAGTAGGAATGGTCTTTATGGCTACGGCGGAGCCACAGGGACATCACAGGAAGGAGGAGGTGAACCACTGCATAGATACCGAACCCTGGTCCTAAAAAAGAAAAGTCAGCATAGCAACAACCTGTAATGAAAGGGAAGTCTTTGCCTTCACCTGGCATTGTTGATCTCTTTTGAAGGATCCCTGCATTTGCTGAGAAAGTGCAGAGAAAAGAATTTACTGCTGATGGGGGAATATACGGTCTTCAGTGGCATTTTTCCTTTTTGTTTCTGCAGGATTTTAGTTATGTGAGCAATATGTGAATATACTCCTTAAACATTCAAATATTGCTGGTAAAGCTAAAATATCACCTGGTCAACTCCCCTAGGACCCAGATGTAAACATACAAATAAACGTGTGTGTGTATAATACCCTTTGAAATCTAACTATATATATTTATGAAATCTACATGGGGAAATATAGAGTTTTGTTTTTATTTTATATAAATGAGATAATGTAAACCTTGGTCTGCATACTCATATTTTTCACTTAACAATAGTTGTTAGAACTGGCCACAGCAGTGCAGGCCTGTAATCTCAGCTACTCTTCAGGCTGAGGTGTGAGGATTGCTTAATTAAGCCCAGTAGTTTGAGACTAGCTTGGGCAACATTGTGAAATCCCTTCTCTTTAAAAAAAAAAAAAAAAAAGAATTAGCTGGGCATTGTGGAGGGCTGGTAGCTTCAGCAACTTGGGAGGCTGAGGGGGAAGGATCTCTTCAGCTCAGGAATTTAAGACTGCATTGAGCTATGATCAGAACACTTGCACTCCAGCCTGGGCAAGACCTCCATTTCAGAGGAACCCCAAAAGTGTTAGAGATTATTCTTTGTCAGCAAATTTGGATATTCCCTGTTTACTTATCCATTACAAACTTTACAACAGTTTACTTATCCATTTCCTTACTGATGAACATTTATGGTGTTTCTAATTTTTTTTTGTTTTATAGACTATGCTATAATGAAAATCATTGTGCTTCTTTGTTCAACATCGTGGAAATGTTGAGGAATTTTTGAAGTTATGATTACAAAAGCAAAGCATCCATTTTATAATAAGCATGGAAATTACATGAGAATACAAAAGAAAAAACTCACCTAGAGATAGTCACATTTCGATGTATTCCCTTTTAGGACTTTTTGAATGCATATGTGCTTGTATTTATAATTGCATAAAATTTCATATAGTTGATATTGCACTCCATAGTATGTGAATTTTAACATATGGCTTTGTAAATATTCACATCATTAAATATTATTCATAGATATTAATTTTAATGCCTGCAGAATATTTACATGCTTTTATCATAATTAACTGCTTCTAATTTAGGGTGTTCATAACTCTGGTATTCAAGATATTTCAGCAAACATCTTATATATACAATTTTGTGTTTATTACTGATAATTTCCTTAGATGACAGGCCCCTAGGAACAGAAGGGAATTAAATGCTCTTCACACAAATTTAGTGGCAATCAGTGTGAAAGCAGAAAATGGTACTGATCAGTACAACAGATTTAGAAATAGTGGTATGCAATTAATTCTATAAAATAGCTATTTATTCTCTGATGGAAGGCTTTTAACTTTTTAACATGTGGGAGTATCTATAGTGGTTTGTTTAAAAATAATATAAACTTTGCTATAGATTTTTGAAACAGTGTCAATTATCAAGTCTTCATTATGATGAGTACAGATCTCCTCTTAGTATGAAAGTGGCTTCATTTAGGGTCTGATTCTATTAGTAAAATACTTACATTTCAGTAAAAAAATTTTCTTTGATCTTGAGAAACTAGGATGAAAAAATGTATATGCTAAAATTGATTAACTTAACAATAAATAAATTCCTAAATGTCATTCTTTTCTTAGACTCCCAGGTGCATTGTACTAGGCGAGCACTCACTGTCTTTTTCCAAATCTAATCCCCTATGACCCTTACACAAACGGGGTGTTGGTATCTTAATACTGCATATAATTGCAAGTGGAAGACCCAGTGAGCCCAACCAACAGCCCAGGGACCAAGAGCATATGACTGTGAGATCCTGCCACAAAGGAAGGCTGTGACCACGGAACACGGCAAAGCCAAATGGTTCATGGAGACACTGATGCCACAGCCTTGGTCTCATTAACGTGGAGATCCTGCACATTCCAAGTAACTGGCCACCACACGATATTTGTAACCAGATGTCTAGGAAGAAATGTAAACAACAAACAGGCCATGTCTTAAACATCACTACCATTCAACAAATATTTGTTGAGCATCTCTACACATGTGAAGCTTTGTACTGTCTAGGAAATAGTGAAAACAGGTAGACACCTGCAGAAATACCCTCCTGAAAAGAGTTATATGTATAAGCATTCCCCCAAATGACAGACATAGAAATACTTACCTGGTGTTTTGGTCACATCTCTCAATAGCTCAAAAGTAAATCCAAAGTTGGTGGTTGGTGCTGCCGTGGACAATTGGACACAGCTGCTGTCAGCTGCTCTAGCAGGATTATCCAGACTTCTATCAGACCTGGAAACCAAAGAGCAGACCAGTAGGAATCCAGTTAGACATAATGAACAATCCCAAGATCTTATTAAACATTGTATGTAAGCTGCCAAGTGCTATACAGATGTGAGCCATCACCCAGCGTCAGTCTTTAGTGCCCATAGACGTGAGCAGATGATGATTTATGTGTTCTGACAAAGTCAAGGGGGAAAAATACCACTCACATCTCCTCCTTCTTCCCCTTTAATAAAAACGTGATAGAGTAAGGAAATTCTACATTGAAATGGCTGTCAGGTTTCTAGGGAGCCGATGATCCCAAATGAATAAGATATCCATCCAGTTCCAACACATTCATCTATCTTTTTTAAAAAAATGATTTTATGGTGGTAAATATGTAGAACAGAAAAAGCCATTTTAGCCATTTCTACAAGTACAATTCAGTGCTATTCCGACAACAGTGTTGTGCAACTGTCACTGCTGTTTCCGGAACATTTTCATCATCTCAAACTGAAACCTCGGGGCCATTAAACAGTTACTCTCCTTCTTCCTCACTCCCGTCCTTTGTACCTCTAATGTACTATAAATTGTGGTTGATTTTGAGGTGTGATAGTGGTGTCATGCTTATGTTTGTTATCCTTAAAGAACACACACAGAAACTTCTACAGATAAAATGCTATGTTGGGGATTTGCCTTATAAAATATGGAGAAAGAGGAAGAGAGAGCAAAGATATACATGATCCAAGATTAGCCATAAATTGATAATAGTTGAAGCTGGGTAGTAAGTATATTATTCTGTTTAGTTCTGTATATTCTACATATAAATACCTGTATATGCATATATTTTGTATATTCAAAATATACAAGTTTTGTATATGTTTGAAATTTCCATGATGGAAAATGTAATTATTTGCCTTTAAAAACCAGAGGAATAACATCTGAGAATGTATCAATGTTGAGGATTGTTTAATTTTTTAAAACTAATTTAAAGCTGTTACTAATTTCTTTTTTGTTCTTATTTACTATGTCTACATAAGAATAACTTTAAAGTCCTCGATACACTGATTATGTAGAAAACTTAGATAGGTGCTGGAATGAACTGTATCCCTTAGAAGATGGAGTTCCTAGAAAAAAAAAGATTTGCACACATGGGAAAAGAGAACGCGTGCCATTACATACACAGCCGTTTACAGCTGTTTTAATTAATGTATTACAGATAAACAACATTAGCTTCTGCTTGTAATTATCTGGATTGGAGGTTTAAAACGCTAAAACTTGTTCTTATGTAATCGTTAAATTGAAACCTCTATTAGGCAATATCTAGCCAACTTCCAATACTTTAATTGTTCTCTACATTAGATATTTATTCTCTCCTATAATTACTCCTCACAACTAATCTGAACTTTTGAGATTTTGTTGTTTATAATCTCCATTGAAAAATTTAAATCTCCTAGGCACCCCCACAAAATAAATTTGTAACACCAAAATGAAAAAACAAAAACCTTCCCCTCAGAAGTCCTTTATAAAAGAGTTGGAAATAACTCATACCCAGAAATTAGACCTATTTGAGGGTATGATATCCAATTCTAGATGTAGAACAGGACAGGGTCTTCTGAGACAGGAGACAGAGACAGAAGGCATGAGCATGAGTTAATCCATCTAAAAATGATCCACAGTTACTAGCTTGAACTCTGATTCACAGGAGATCACATGGGACCTAATTTGAAACAAATTCTTTAAAATCATTCCTTTCATGAGCCTTCAGCATCACTAGTCACAAATAGATTCTCTCTTTAGTAATGGCTTAATTTCCCCAGTCTCTAACCAAATAGTCCTATAGGAAGTAATTGTATAATGATTTGTTTTCTAAAAGATATTAAAAGACAATTACCAATTTAAGTACTTAGACACCAATGGAACTTCATTCCAATTTGCTGAAGTCAAGAGAATTGAGAGTTAGAAACTACTTATGTGAAATTTGCAAATCTTTAAATTTAAACAGAGGAATCCACTTTAAAGGATGGGTATAGAGGTATCCATTGTAAAGTGATATTTTTGGAAAGTCCATGGAAACTTAAAGCAGACTTCTTGTGACAGAATTACAAAAAGTAACTGCAAAAATAGATGATCATTCTTATGATTCTATGCTATGGTTTGACTATTTCTCCCAAAGTTCACATGTTCACGGCAAGTGCAGTACAAGATTATTCTGCAGTCTTAGGATTTAATGTCTGCTCTGTTGGGTTTTTGGACTCACTTGGGGCATGTTACTCCTGTCTTGCCTATTTCTCCCCCCTTTAGAATGTGAATGTCTATCCTATGCCTTCCTACCCTTGTATTTTGGAAGCATGCAATTTGTTAACTTCACAGGCCCACAGCTGGAGAGAAATTTGCTTTGGAATGAATCATGCATTTAGTTTCAACTGTACCTGATTTAGATGAGACTCTTGAGTTGGTGCTGAAACAGGCTTTGAGACTATTGGGCTGGAATTAATGTATTTTGCGGTGAGAAGAACCTGAATTTTGGGGTCCAGAGTGGAATGCTATGGCTTGAATGTGTCCCCCAAAATTCATGTGTTGAAAACTTTATTTATAATGTAACAGTGTTGACAGGTGGGACCTTTAAGAGGTGATTAGGTCATGAGCGCTCTGTCCTCATGAATTAATATTGTTATCATGGACGTGAGTTAGTTATCTTGGGAATGGGTTCCTGATCAAAGCATGATTTGGCCCTCTTCCTCTCCCCACCACCCTGAACTCCTTGAATGCTCTCTTGCCCTTTCTCTGTGGGATGATACAGCAAGAAGGCCCTCATCAGATGCAAGCCCCTTAACTTTTGGCTTCTCAGCCTCCAGAACTGTAATAAATAAACCTGTTTTGATAAATTACTCGCTCTCAGGTATTCTCTTATAGCAGCACAAAATGGACTAAGACAATTCCCAGAAGCTTAAGGTACTTCGTTTATGACTTAAGCTTCTGGGAATATGAGCACAGCAAATAACCTAGTTTAGTCCAATCAATTAACTTACCGGTGTCATCATCAAAATCAGACAGGACTGATTCAATTCCATCCTCACTGCTGGCTGACTGTTCCTGAAGTCTTCGAGGCAAGCTGGCAAGTCTCCCACTAAGGAATATTGGCTTCAAGGGCATTTTGTAGATTTTTGCCAATAACTAAATTAAAAAAAAGACAAACTGCAATTATATACTGGAAAAAGCTGCACTGTGGGTGTTACACAATCATGAAATGATACACTAGTACTAAAGGGAGATGGGAAACTAGACATTGAAAGTTTGTGATTTGGATTTATAAAGGTAGCTTACAAGAGGCATTTATCCCATGAAACAGAGGAAATGGCATTCAATGGCAACAAAAAATTGGAAAAAGGATCCTCTGGATAATTTTCTAGTATTTTAATTACATAGGAGTTTTATAGACTTTTATAAACCTACCCAGGGAACCATGAAACATGTCAAGAATTTTTGCCTACGGGAAAAAGTGTTCTGTGGGGATCACCGAGAAGACAGTTCACAGGCCAATGAGATACCAGACTCTGATTTCTCCTTCCCTTGACTCAACTCTCAGGAAACACAGGGAAAACAGCACTTGAAGACATGGAGGCTGGAGCCAGGAGGGAGGGAGGAAGGTCTCAGAAACAGAGCCAGCAGAGTGGCCTGGGCTCTTCATCCCCCTCTTGTGACTAGTGCCCGGGCCCCCGTGGGATCTCTGTTACTGGGACAAACTTCCGAAGATCCTTCTGTCTTCATGAATGAGAATCCTGCCATGTCCACATTGTTCGAGGACCCATGGCTATGAGCAAACAGACAAAATTCCTGTGCTGGTGGGTCTCACCAACTACAATCCTTTCTAAAATAATCACATTTCAGACATCAATGCTACAGAAAAAAACTAAACAAGTGGTACTAGAAATAGTGAAGGCTGGGCATGGTGGCTCACGCCTGTCGTATTAGCACTTGGGAGGCCGAAGCCGGCTGTTCTCTTGAGGTCTGGAGTTCGAAACCAGCTTGGACAACATGACGAAACCCCGTCTCTACTAAAGATACAAAAATTAGCTGGGTGTGGTGGCACTACTCCGGGGCTGAGGCAGGAGAATAGTTTGAACCTGGGAGGTGGAGGCTGTAGTGTAATCCCAGCTACTCAGGAGGCTGAGGCAGGAGAATCACTTGAACCTGGGATGTGGAGGTTGTAGTGAGCCGAGATTGTGCCACTGCACTCCAGCCTGGGTGACAGAGCAAGATTCTGCCTCAGAAAAAAAAAAAAGTGGCCACATAGGGGAATCTTGGCAGGAGTTGGCAGATCCTTCAGCCCTGCGCTCTGAGGAGGTGATGTTTCAGATGAGATCTGGGAGATAAAGAGTGGCACCTAGAATCTGGGGAGAGAGTCCCAGCAGAGGAAGCAGCGATGGCCCCGGGCGGTAATGAGCAGGTGTATTTGGGGCAGGGGCAGAAGTTCAGCGTGGCTGTAGCACTATGAGAGGGAAGGATGTGAGGGTGGGAAAGGGAGCCAGGCAGGGGTCATGTCACACGGGGCCTGGGGAGGCAGCTGGATGGAGAAGCCAGGGATGTGTGTTCCTTCTAAAGCCACGGGCTCAGTGCTGTCACCCAAGAAGAGGCTGGACATAGATCCCCCAAAGAGGCCCAGGGACACCACGTGGGAAGACAGGTGAGAAGGTACCGAGAGAGGTGTGTCACTGAAGCTTAGAAAGAAGTGGCTTCAGGGAGTGGGCACAGTGTCAGGCAGAGAAAAATGGACACAATGACACTCACTGCTCACTTTGACAAGCACTGTTTTATTCTGCCTCTTTACTAGATTTAAATTTTTTTTTTTTTTTTTTTTTTGAGACAGAGTCTCACTCTGTCGCCCAGGCTGGAGTGCAGTGGCGTGATCTCAGCTCACTGCCACCTCCGCCTCCCGGGTTGAAGCAATTCTCCTCCCTCAGCTTCCCGAGTAGCTGGGATTACAGGCTTGTGCCACCACACCCGGCTAATTTTTGTATTTTTAGTAGAGATAGGGTTTCACCATGCTGTCCAGGCTGGTCTTGAACTCCTGACCTCAGGTGATCTGCCCACCTCTACGAGATGATCTTGACTGAACATGTCTTTCATTAATGTCCCTCTTCACTGCTTGCACCGCCCCCCTCCACTTTTTGGTGCCCTCAGAAAGACTTCCCATGACCTAGTGACCCCTTCCCCTAAAACCTCATGCAGATACAGGGATTTCGGTAGTTCGGGCCCCTCAGTGTGAGGGAGAAGTTTCAGAGACCTCAGTATCCAGTGGTGTGTTCTAGTATGTTTTCATTATTTTCTTTCCTTCATGGAAAAGGAGATGTAGACTCCACATCTGAGCCCCAATCTCCTCAGAGACGGCAAAGTGTCTCTCTTGGGCTTCAGCAAAAGACCCCCACGTGCGTTGTGGGAGCACCTTCCGAGGCAGGTTTCCAGGCCTGGTGCCCAGCTGGACCCCTCCCCTACCTGAGAGCAGCGCCTGAGGTAGTCCAGGGCTGGGAGGCACAGGTCTGTGGACGGGGCTCCGGGTGCCGGGACACAGTCTCCAATCTCTTTACAGTCCACCTCCCCTAGGGGCGGCACGGGGACAGAGACCAACAGTGTTACTCTTGCGGGCCCCCTTCAACAGGCGGCCTGTTGACTCACATAGCACTAGTGCACCAAATAGCTACCAAAGAGAGTGGGAGAAAAGGAGAACAATGACTCCAAACTGCACAGCCCTCAGGAAAATCCTTTCAGCCATTCTCACCCCTGCATGTGCACATGTTAAATACAGTTGGGGCCAGGAGCGGTGGCTCATGGCTGCAGTCCCAGCACTTTGGGAGGCTGAGGCAGGCGGATCACCTGAGGTTGGGAGTTCGAGACCAGCCTGACCAATGTGGAAAAACCCGGTCTCTACTAAAAATACTAAATTAGCTGGGTGTGGTGGTGCATGCCTGTAGTCCCACTACTGGAACGGCTGAGGCAGGAGAATCGCTTGAACCCAGGAGGTGGAAGTTGCAGTGAGCCGAGATTGCACCACTGCACTCCAGCCTGGGCAACAGAGTGAGACTCTGTCTCAAAAAAAAAATACAGTTGGGATCATACCGTCCCACCTATCGTTTTGTTGAGATGATACGGTTTAGTAACTCCCCCTTCCACTAATCAATGGACATTTCCTGTCTATGCTACCACAGTACTTTCAGTGGCTGGATGCTGTTCCTTTGTACATGGGTACCTGGATTGGGCTGGAATTAAGCACTTCCCCTCTCTCCATTTGGAAAAGGATTTCTTTCCCTGCCAGTGCGTGGCACTAAATGGTGATGATAAATGAGGGCTCTGGGAAGAGTCTAAACATCTGGGGTTTGGGGACAGAGACTACTTAATTGCATTTAAATGGTTTTTCTATTTTTTCTACATATCTAGAGATTTAACATGTCTGCAGAGGGGTATCTAGGTTTTTCTGTAAGAATAGTAACTGATTATAATTTTCTTCTCATAATGAATCCATTTTTATACGTTTAATCAAATCATTTCATTTATTGTGATTGTTTCTAATTGTCTACAATTGTAAGAGCGAGAACCCTCCCCAGGGAGTCAACAGACATAATCACTAGGAATTAGTTAAAATTCAGAAGTAAAGAGGCATGTTTCTCCTTTAAAAAAAAGCTAAAACATTTCTTATGTTTTTGATCAAGGGTTAGCAAACGTTTTTGGCAAAAGGCCAGAGAGTAAATACTTCAGGCTCTGCAGGTCACACTGTCTGTATTGCAGCCACTCAACTTTGTCACGGTAGTATGGAAGCAGCCATCGACAAATGAGCATGCTATGTTCTAATAAAACTGTATTTATAAAAACCGTGGGCTATAGCTTGCCAACTCCCGGTTTAGATGAACACACTTTATAATATAAAAACACAGACCAGGTCAAATTCATGTTGAAATAAGCAGGTGGGAATTAATAACACATTCATTTCCTATCCACGATTACAGCAGGCATCCCAAAGGTTTTGACTGTGGCCACTGTGTATTTGAACACATCCAAGTCTATGTGAATGGCACACCCTGGAGCCAGACAGGACACAGGCACCATGACTATACTACCTTTTCCATTCGACCCCAGGCCCCACACAAATAACTAACTACATCTTGTAATTCACAGAATAAAAAAAACAGAGGCTGTTTTCAATATCTTCTATGTGATGGTTTATTTTAGGTGTCAGCTTGACTGGATTAGGGGGAGACCCAGATGACTGATAAAGCATGATTTCTGGATGTGTCTGTGAGGTTGGTTCTGGAAGAGGTTGGCGTTTGAATCAGACTGAGTAAGGGGAGCTCCACCCTCGCCCAATGCAGGCAGACACCATCTAATCAGCTGAGGCCCAGGGAGAACAAAAGGCAGAGAAAAGGAGAATTCTCTCTGTTTCTGTCTCTGGAGCTGGGATACCCTCCTCCTGTCTTAGAACTACAGCTTCTCAGGCCTCCAGCTTTGGAGTAAGAGTTACACCATCAGTGCCTCTCATTCTGGGGCCTTTGAACTTGAACTGAGCCATGTTACCAGCTTCCCTGGTTTTCCAGCTTGCAGAGGGTCTATCATGGGACTTCTCAGCCTCCATAACTGTATGAATGTTCTAAGATTTCCAACCTGAGATTATTCAACATTATATTAAATAACTGCCTTTATGCAGAAGCCTATTCTCAGCGTCATATGATTAGCAGCTTGAGTTTGATTTCCCAACTTTTTAGCAGAAGAATTCCTCCTATCCCAGGTTTTATTAATTATAAAATATATTTTCTAAGTACAGAAGTCCCCCTTCTTGAAAGCCTCGTGTATTTCAGGAACTACCCAGATGATTTTATACTTAATTTAGAAACACCTTAACAAAATAGATTCTCACTATATAACATGACCTGTGATAGCAGATTTTTATAGAGCACAGGTTTATCTGGGGTGAAATGAAAGGAAGGGACACTTAGTTAAACCAAAAGGTTTAAAAGAAACTTAAAATTTTGAGAGTTTCCATAGAGTCTGATTAGACCTGGAGCCTGAGAACCTTTTAAAAAGGGAAAATATAAGGTTGCTATTACTCTTTGACAATAAAGTTGGTATAAAGTAATAAGCAAATAGATTAAAAATATGCTATAAGATATTCTATGAACACAATGAAAAGTATCAACTTTGGATAAAATTCAAGCTGCTTTCACAGTAAGTTTTTGCTTCTGAGTACACAGCACCACACCACCTGCTTGTATCCCAGGATGCGTGCCTGTTCCAGGCAGTCAGTGGGCCCTGTCATACAGAGCCACCCTGGAAAGGGTCCTCAGCTGTTACAAAGCATGAGAGAAAGGTTCTGCTTACCCAGTCCTTTGACAAACTTCATAAGGCACATGATGTAGCTAGTGGCTGCATTAGCAAAGACCTGGATGTTGTCGGTATTGAGAAAAGCTTCGAATACATCAAACACCGGAGCTTGGCCTTTTCCTAAGGGAGGAAGATGATAGAATTGTAAGAAAGTAAATTTCTACCCTCGGGGTTGCCAGGGTGGCCGCTACTCTCAGCACCTTCCACGGGGGCCTTGAGGAAGATCTACTGGGGGAGATGCCTGGGCTTTTTTATTGAACCATTGGCTTGGCTCCAGTGCTGTGCTCGGTTTTGCTGGCAGGGGCAAAGCTCGGCAGAGAGATGAGGGCTGAGCTGGCCGAATGCAGAGCTAAGGCAATGTGCTGGTCTAGAGAGCAGGGAAATATGTGACCTCTGGAATGCTCTTGCACAGGTAATTATACATTTCTATAGGGCAGGGCAGGGCAGGGCAGGGCAGGTGTAGATAGGCCTTTGGTGGCAGCTATGAGTTTATACCTGTGCAGAAAAAAGAGCACAGAAGGTCTGAGACCACTATCCTTTTAGAAAGCTTGCTTGCAAAATTGATCTTTGGCTGGTGTCTGGGAACTCAGCTCTGAGAGTACTCCCAGGCCACAGTCAACGGTAAGAGTAGTTCACTGTGCCTAGACTGTTCACACAAACCATTTGGTTTATGCCGAACACCTGCTTTCCTACTGGGAGTCTGGGATTTTAGTATGTGCTAGGGAAGGGGTACGTAAGTGACCAGCCCCCAGCTAGATCTCTAATGGGCTTCCACGGGCAGAAACATTGCAAACATGTTGCTGTGTTTTCACTGCTGGAGGAGGAATGTGTTTTGTGTGATACCTCATGGGAGGGTGACAGCACAGGGAAGCTGGTGCAGATTCCTCCAGACTGTCTGTGTCTTTCCTCTGTATAATCTGCTGTGTCCTTCCTACATTGCTAAAACTTGGTCATGAGCTGTGTAATAAACCTCCACATAACTATATTCTGGGTCCCATGAGTCCTTCTGGTGGGTTTCTGAGTTTAGGGGTGGTCTTGGGAACCTCTGAGACAACACTGCTGGGACCTGGGCATGCTTTATGGGTATGCTTCCCTTTCCAGCAGACCGAATCTCCCTGATTCTGATTACTCTGTGTTATGATACTTTTCTGCTTCTTACTAACAAATGGATAACATTTTCCCTTTTGGCTTTAGAAATGAACTCAACACAGCAATGTATAAGTGAAACAACAGAGGTCTCTCAGCCTTATTGTCCAATTGTCAGCAAGAGTAGGGCCTGACAATGCTCAGGGCTCTCAGCCTGCTGGCAGAACTCAGAACTCACGTTCCTGCTATACCACATTCTTTCCTGCTGATAAAACATGGCTGACAATCTGTTTTCTCTATTGTTCATTTTTTTTTTTTTTTTTAGCATGAAACTTGGCAGAGAGAATTAATGCTGAATAGCAAGAATCATCCAAACATTCTTACCCATGGAGTAATCACCAACCAGGTACTCCTTCACTTCCGACTTGTTCCCGCCGTGGACTGTTTCCAGGGCACTGAACAAGGGTCTCCATCCGGACTGGATCTGCGTGGAACACACTTCAACCAGCTCACCAATGGATGTGACAACCTGGCAGAGGCAAAGCAAGTGGCACTTAAAGTCCTTCCCTTAAAAGGAGCAGAATTTCTGGGAAGGGTGATATATTCTCTCTGTTCCCTATTTTGGAGTTAATTTTAGTAAAAAGAAAAACCAGAACAGAAAAACTCACTCAAAAGTCTTCTGAATAATCAGCCATATTGTATTAATTTGCATTTCACTAATGACTAATGTTGCTAAGCAGCTTTTCACATCTTCTTAGCTGTATATTTTGTTGTTTTTAAAAATTGGGTTCACGTCTTCTCATTAGTATCTTTTTTTGTTTTTAGAGTTCCTTATATATTCCCAAGATATAATTTGCAAATATTTTTCCACAGCTTTTGGCTTTTTGAAAGTTTTATTTTCTAATGGGGTCTTTTGAAGATGAAAAGTTCTTAATTTTGGTCAAGTCCAATTAATCTATTTTTCTTTTAATGGATCATATTGTTAGTGTCATTTCTAAAAAATCTTTGCTAAACTCAAGGTCTCAAAGATTGTCTCCTTTACTTTCTTCTAGAAATACTTAGAGTTTTTGTTCGTATATCTACATCATGACCCATTTTGAAATTTTTTTTAACATGTGAGAAGTAAGGGTGTAAGTTTATTTTTATCACATACATTCAAGCACAATTTGCTGAAAATGTCCCCTCTATGATTGAATTGCAATGCTATCTTTGTCAAAAATCAATTGATTATAAACAAGAGAATTTATTTCTGTACTCTTCAGTTCCACTGAACTATAGGTCTGTCTTCACACCAATATCACACTGTATTGATTATAGAAATTCTGAAATCAGGTAGTGTACATTTTCAAAATTTGCTCTTCTTTTCCAAGTGTTTTCTCTCTTCTATTCTTTACAGTTTCATATAAATTTGAGAATCACTTTGACAATCTCTTCAAAAAGGTCTGCTGGGATTTTAATCAGAATTGCACTGAATCTATACATCAATTTGGGGAAATTTGCTGTTTTAAAAATATTGAGTCTTTCAATCCATGAATATGGTATATCTCATACTTATCTGAATTTTCTTTAATTTCTCTCGGCAATGTTTTGTAGCTTTTGTGTACCGGTCTTGAGCTTCTTTTGCTAAATTTATTCATAAATATTTTATTATATTTGATGTTCTTATGAAGGGAATTGTTCCTATTTATCTTTGGATAGTTTATTTCTCATACTTAGAAATTCAATTGATTTTAGTATGTTGATCTTGTTCGATTCACTATTAAGTTTAGAATTTTTTTGTAAATCCCATATAATGTTCTATATAAAACCCCATGTTGCCTGCGAACAAAACCAGCTTTACTTTTCTTTTCAAACCTTGATGTCTTTAATTTCTTTATGCAACGAGTAAAAGTTAATGTTGAGCAGAAACAGAGAAGACAGAAATCCCTGTGTTATTACTGACCACAAGGGAAAAGCACTCAGTCTTTCATCATTAGATATGGGATTCTCAAAGATGCCCCTTATCTCATGGAGGAAATCCCTCTAATTCCTCTTTTCTTAAAAGGTTTTGTCAAAAATGAGTGATGAATTCTTTTAAATGTTTTGGTGTATATCTATTAAGATGATCATATGGTTTTAATCTTTTATTCTACTAATATTTATGTTAATTGATTTTGAGCTGTTAAAACAATCTTACATTGCTGGGATAAATTCCATATGCCACGACGTTTAATCTTCTGTATGTGTTGCTGGATTTAGTTTGCTATTTTTTTGTTGTTGTTGTTGTTGCCCAGGCTGGAATGTAGTGGCATGTGATCACTGCTCACTGCAGTCTCAACTTCCTGGATTCAAGGAATCTTCCCACCTCAGCCGCTTGAGTAGCTGGGACTATAGGTATGCACCACTACACCCAGCTCTCTCTCTCTCTCTATATATATATATATTTTTTTTTTGTAGTGATGGGGGTCTCACTATGTTGCCTGGCATGGTCTTGAACTCCTAGACTCAAGCGAACCTTCCACTGTGGCCTCCCAAAATGCTGGGATTACAGTTGTGAGCCACTGTGCCTGGCAATTTTTAACGGAACTTTTTTGTCTAATTTCATAAAGAATATTGGTCTATAGTTTTCTTTCTTGTGGCTTTGGTATCACAGAAATGCAGGCCTCATAAAATGGGTTTGGAGGTGTTCCTTCCTGTTTTATTTTCTGGTAGAGCTTGAGTAGGGTTGCTATTATTTCATCCTTAGTTTATAGATTCATCAGTGAAACCATCGGGGCTTTGGTTTTTGTGGGGGAGGTTTCTTTTTTTTTAAATTTATAAACCTTTGTTTCATTCAATTTGTTAAATAAGAACTGACTAAATTATTGCCCCTCAAATAACAATCATGGAAACACGTCACCTGTTTGAAAGAACTATACCATTAGGTAGTTACAAAATTTAATAGTAAGGATCAAACAGTGGTTATTGGTCTAACCAATCCACATTGACAGCTTTGAAGTGTTCAGATGCCAGTTTTAAAATAAAGGTGACAAATACCAATCACACTCTCATACTACTGTTCAGGAGCTACATAAAGTTGGTTCTGGAAATAGTTCAATATTCAAAGGTATGAGAATAACACTGTAATCACTGGTGATCAAACCAAAGGTGTAATTTTACAAATCACTTTTAGTAAGAATCAATTCTAACATTTTAAAAGTCTAAATCTGCCTAAAACTCAAAGCCATATATTTTTCTACTTGAGACCAAAATAAATTTCCTTTTTCCTATCTAAACATAATTCTTTGAGGTGAATCTAGATTCACATGATATATCTTGTTGAACTTTTCCAAAGAATTTTAAGCCCTGTTTAGAGACAAATTCTTATGTTACATATATTTTTATTTTACATATTTTTACTTCAAAGACTAATGACAATTTTATGAGGTTAATAGGCCTTTAATGTGCAACCATTATCACAATCTAATTTTAAAACAATTGTACTTACCCTTCAAAAAACTCAGTACCCATTTGCAGTCACTTCCTGCGTCACCACCCCACCCTCGGCCCTAGGCAACCACTAATGTACTTTCTGTCACTGTAGATTTTCCTATTCTGCACATTTCATATAAATGCAGTCATATAACATATGGTCTTTGGTGACTGGATTTTCTCATTTAATGTAATCTTTTCAAGATTCATCCATGTTGTACATATATCAAAACTTCATTTTTACTGCTGAATAATATTTCGTTGTGTGGACATAACCAAATTTAATGTACCTGTTTGTTAGCTGTTGGAATTAGAGTTGTTTCTAACTTTTTGGCTATCATGAACAATGTTACTATGAATATTTGTATACAAGATTTGTATGGATGTTTTCATTTCTCTTGGGTATATGCCTCTTGAGGAACTGCCAGACTGAAAGCAGCCACACATTTTACCTTCCCATAAGTAGTGCATGAGGGTTCCAATGTCTCCACCTCCTCCCTCACCAACACTTGCTATTATCTATCTTTTTTATCCTAGTAGATGTCAAATAGTATCTCACATGGTTTTGATTGACATTTTCCTAATGACTAATGATGGTGAACATCCTTTCATTAATGCATATTTAATGCCATTATTGACATGGTTCTATTTACATATGTCATTTGCTATTTGTTTTCTGCATATTTATATATCAGGTCCTTTTTGTTCCTTTGTTCCTCTTTTACTACCTTCTTTTATGTTAAACACATTTTTTTTGTGTGTGATCACTTTCATTCCTGTTTATTTTTTAATCTATTTTTTGTGTTATTCTCTTGGTTGCTGCCCTAGGGATTATAATATGAATCTTCAATTGATCACATTTTACCTCAAGTTAATACTGACCTAATTCTGGCAAAATACGGCAACTTTGCTTCTATATAGCTCAATGTCCCATCCTTCCTTTCTACTAATGTTATTTATATAACATCTTTATGTTTAATAAATCCAACAATACAGTGTTAGAGTTATTGCTTTAAACATTATGTTTTTAAAATAAATTAGGAGAAAGAGAAAAATGTACACACTGCTTATTTTCCCACATACGTACCATTTCTTCTTATGCGATAGATTTACCAGTTTATGTTATTTCTTTCAGCTTAAAGGAGTTTAGTATTTCTTGTAGAACAGGTCTACTGGCACGATATTCTTCCAGTTTTTGTTTATCTGACAATGTTTTTATGTCATCTTCATTTTTAAAGAGTAATTTCTCTAGGATTATTCACTGTCAGCTTGTTTTCTTTTCAGCACTTTACATATGTCATTATATTGTCTTCTAGCCTTCATGCTTTCTGAAGAAGTCAACATTAGTTAATTCTAGCATTAATCCTAGCATTACTACCTCTGTAGTAATATATATAGTCTTTCTCTTGCTGCTTTTAATGTTTTGCCCTTGACGTTGAGCGTTTTGACTATAATGTGTCTATCACAGGTATCTTTGTGTTGATCCTAATTGGGGTGCCACTATTTTTTAAAATATATTTTTCCATTGTTTGTCTTTCTCCTCTCCATCTAGGACTCTCATTACAGGTATGTTGGTATGCTTGACATTGCTGTACAAATCTCTGAGGCTTTGTTTATTTTTGGTCAAACTTAGTTTTGTCTGATCTTCAGAATAGATAATCTCTATTAATCTATTTCCATGTTCACTGATGCTTTCTTCTGCCATCTCAGATCTTTCTGGCAATCCAGTATAGCTAATTTTTCATTTCAGCTATTGCCCTTTTCCACTCTAAAATTTGCATTTTCACAGTTCCCATTTCTATATTTAGCGTTCCTACTTTTGAGTCACTGTCATTATATTTTCCCTTATCTTTGGGGAATATATTTATAATAGCTACTTTGAAGGCTCTGGCTCCCAAATATATCTGGGCTCACTCTAAGTTTCTATTTACTCTTTTTCCCTCTGAGTATGTTTCACTCTTTCCTGTTTCTTTGCATCACTCATATTTTTGAAAATTAGACATTTTAGATAATATATTGTAGCAATGCTAGAGTCTAATTTATTTTTGAGGGTTTTTTTTTTACCCCCAGACTAAGTTGCTTGGACTTAGACTGTGGAATCTATCTCTTACCATGGTGCTCATGGGTCTGCTCAGCTTTTGTTCTTCAGTTTTATTTTCTAGCTTGACTCCCTAGTGTTCATCCCATGTCTGCATAGCTTAGTGGTCAGCTAATCATGTGGGTGGAAACTGTGCTTAAACACGTAGAGTCTTTAAGGCTCCTACCCTCTGGCAATCAATCTGTGTGAGCAGGTTGGCCAGAATATTCAAAGTTCAGCCAGTTTTTGTCTCCCTTTTCTTTTACTTTTTGATGAGATCTTTACGGTCTCCCCCTCCACATGCCCATGTTTCAGTCATCCAGGGATGTATGAACAGACTATTTGGTCCCTCTGTGAATCTCTGATTTCCAGGATCTTATGTTAGATTTCTTACTAGTTCACTACTCACTGCAAACCTTAGGCTAGCAAGGTTGCAGTCTTCCCCCGTTCATTTCTCCATGAATCCATCACTTTCAGTTGACAAGCCAATGGTCTTCTTCCCCGTCTTCATACCAAGTCTGTCCCTGAGAGTAGAAAAGCTGATGACTTTCTCAATCAGCTTCACACTGGTCAAACTACTATTCTTGCCAACAGAGCTTGGGAGTAAAGGTGATGGCTGCAGTCTTTGGCAAGAAAGTTGGAGTACCACTATTCTTAACCAAAGTTCTAGCAAACAGTGTTTTTAAGCTAAAATGCTACTTAATTTTTTTGTCTGCTTTTGGTCAATTTCCAGACCCCTCAGATTGTTGCTTTGGGCAATTCTATCCTGTTTTATGCTTGATTTTTTTGTGGAGAGGGTTAACCTAACTTCTTCATGTCACCACAGCCAAAGCTGCTCCTGTCCTTAATCTTCTTAAACACACTGAAGCACTGTTATTTTAAAGTGTGTCTCTGATAACTATGATATCTGAGTTCTTATGTGTGTGGTTTATTTTTTAAATTTTTGTTTTCAATGACATTTTATTTCCTAATGAGCCTGGTTATTTTTATTAACTGCAAACATTATACCTGCAAATCAAGAAATAACTTGAAGCTTATTATTAATAGAATGACGTAATCTTCTGTCAGAAAGGTACTAGACATCTCAGATTACCTTAATCTCATGTCAGGGATTGGGATTATTTGAAGTTGGGTATTATTTTCTCTTATGACTAGTCTATTTAAGTTTCACCTTTATTTCTAAGATGTCCCTTTCTCTTCAAGATCCTGACTCAAGATGTCAGGAAGTTTACCATACTTGGCAGGTCCCAGACTGCAATTTTGCCGAGCTTCTCAGTCGTTGATTATGTTGGTGCAAAAGTAACTGCAGTGTTTGCTGTGCTGGCAAAAACGGCAATTATTTTTGCACCAACCTAATATCTTCCTTTTTTAAAACAAGTAGATTCCATTTTAGGAAAAACAGCCTCAAATACCAGGAAGACTATTCTAGGTATTCTTTTTCTCCCAGATCTTGGCCCTCTAGATCTTTACTGCCCTATAGTATGTCAATGTCTTCAAGTGATTAAAAAATTTTTTTATCCAACTTTTTTTAGTTCCCTATGGGAAAGTTGATCTAAATTACCTAGTTCACTCTTATTGGTATGTAGTCTTAGGTGTTAACCTATCTAAGATGTTAATGCTCTAGGCTTTAGGTGTTAACGATCTAGGAGCTAACGATAGGTGTTATCTTAAATGTTAACAATCTGGTCTTTAGGTGTTAACTTATATTTTCAATCGTTTATTTCCTTAAACTTACTAGGCATTTTAATATTTTGCATGGAAGATACCAGTATTTCAGTCCAATTCTTTATACGTCTAGTTGTACCATCTGTTGTTTTATCAGCTCTCTCTATTGCCTTGTTTTCTTGTGTGTTTTGTGAATTTTTTAAAAATACTGAGAGCTCATGTACCTTGAAACTTTATTTGTGGGATTCTTTTGTGGCCTGAGTTGATGTGCGTTTCTCTGGGGGGAATTCTGTTGCTTCTGTATGGTGCCTGTGTAAAGTTTCTCAGATCCCGAGGTGGTGCAATTTCATATACAGATCACATAACAGGGTTAGGTTGTAATAATCAATCCTGGAGTGCTCTTTTTAAAAAAACTTTCTACTTTCTATGAATGTTAGAAACAAGCTGACAGTATCTTCAGGAAGTTTGTCTTAATTCAACCTTGGCCCAAGTGAACCCCAGCTTTGTAAAGTTTGCGTTGAGATTTGTTTTCTGTTTCTGTGCACTCAAATCTGGGATGATCAGAACTTTGGCTCCACTTGATAGCAAATTCCCTCATGGTAAAACCAGCCTAAGGGCTCTGCCGACCTCTCTGGCTTCCCATTGACACTCAGTTTTTGGGGCTTTCTTACTTTCTTGCCAGTGTGTCAATGTATTTAAAAGAAATGTTTAAACTTCTATTCAACATTTTTGGTGAATTTCAGAGAGAGAGATCCTGTATTCCTAGCCCACCATCATGTGAAATATGAAATCTCCAGTTGGTTTCTTTACTTTGCCTTCGGTTGACAGTATGGCAGTAGTTAGGAGTATAGGCCAGGTATAAAGAGACAGGCCAGTAGATTGCCCAGGTTTAAATCCCAGCTCCACCAATTACTGATTGTGTAACCTTAGCCAAATTGCTTAACTTCTCTTTGTCACAGATTCCACATAGGATTATTGGAAAGAGTAAGTGTGCAAAGCTCACAGAACTGTGCCTGCCACTGCACTTGGTAAGAGCCAGCTATGATGTTGATGACACTGATTACCATGTCACACTGACCTGGTCTTGGACGTCCTCATCACACAACTCCAGCTGCATAATGCGCTCAAAAGGTCGGAAGAGTAATTCATTGAAGTGAAAATGAGGTGGTTCATTCCAGTCAGTGAGGACCTCTGTCAGTATGTCATGGATGAAGGAAACAGCCTTCTGAGACACATGTCTTTCCTTATGGCAAGCAGCCTGCAAAATTCAGAGAGTGGCACACCATCAGGACGGCAGACAAATGAGAATGTGGTTTCTGAAGGCTTTCCTAACCTGCCTTATTACAAGGAGGTAGAAGAAGCAATTCTGTTAAAGTCAAAACGTTCTAAGGGATAAATATAGACGAATTCCACATTAAATTGGATTTTTAACAATGTAACCAGCTTATTAGACACAACATTAATTTCATGTTGATCTTTCTGGAAAAAGAAAAGTTTCTGGTAATTTCTTTTTCTGTCACATGACAGTTTTCTTGAATGGTATAGAACATGCTCACTCTAAAGATACCAGAACCCAGTCTAGGAATGGCTCCTGGTTTCATCTTAAATGTGCCTGACACGTAGGAAGATCAGATGAGTCATCTGTCCCTCAGTGAGGTAAGGGACAAATTGTCACAATAGCTGTAACTGGTTTTCAAACCTCCTGGTATCCACGTTCTTGAGTAGTCCTTTCATATACTGGCCCTGGGCTTGGATGTGTGAGCTGCTTTGGCCAGCAGAACACAAGAAAACATCATGTCAGCACAGGATTAAAGTACTCGTGATTTGGGGTTTGTCCTGTTGTTGGTCTTGGAAACTCTAAGGATGCCATGTGAACAAGCTGGGGCTGGTCTGCAACAGTCTAGTCTATGTGAGAGACCATGAAGAGAGAGACCTATTTGTCTAGCCTTCCCAGTTAAGGCCATCATGAACCATCTGGCCCCAGTCTTTGCACCAGCTGACCATACATACACAATTAAAGCCAGTGAGATCTGCCATGCCTGGCCAAGACTAGAACTGCCCAGAGGAGCCTACCTCAAATTTTGACTCATGGAATCATAAGGTAAATAAATGGTTGTTGTTTTAAGCCACAAGATGTTGGGGAGGCCTTATTGTAAAGTAAAAGATAACCTATGGACTCTTTCTCCATGATTATGTTGCTATTTTCTTATATTTTACTGTACTTTAGGTTCTGGGGTACATGTGCAGAGCAGGCAGGATTGTTGCATAGGTACATACATGGCAATGTGGTTTGCTGCCTCCATCCCCGTCACCTATATCTGGCATTGCTCCCCATGTTATCCCTCCCCAACTCCCTACCCCCCCGCTGTCCCCTAGTTCCCCCCGCCGACAGACCCCAGTATGTGATGCTCCCCTCCCCTGTGTCCATGTGTTCTCATTGTTCAACACCTGCCTATGAGTGAGAACATGCAGTGTTTGATTTTCTGTTCTTGAATTAGTTTGCTGAGAATGATGGTTTCCAGATTCATCCATGTCCCTATGAAGGACACGAACTCATCATTTTTAAATTTTCTACCCACTTTCCTTACTAGAATGTTCTCAGGTTAATAATTTAAGTTCCAAGAAGTGTTTTATGATTTAGCTCTACCAGATAAGAGCAAAAGGGCTATTAAGAATAGTTACCACTGCAAAACAGGCAACAGCTTTCCCTGTCAACTTAGAAGTGGCCAGTTCTCATGTACTGAGATGCTTAGATGTAGAGCTGCCATGAAATTGATCACACAAACTGCTTTCCTTTGGAGAGTGAAAGGGTCTTATTAATTTTGTTGGGAAAACCAAGACATAGGGTTCCCTGACTGAAAGGACACTGTCCTGAGTATATTTAGCTATTAGAAAAATAGACTGGTAGGAACCAAAGACAATGGTATATTTATGTATAAAAGTAAAGCTATTAGGAATCATCCACAGTCTTTCTCTTCCAGGCTTAGGTTGATACCAGATCATAAAAAAATGAAAAACCAGCTGAGTCATATAATTGCAAAGAAAGAGGGTCAGAGTGAGACTAAGGTAGTACTGCCCTTTGGGGTGATTCTTTAGATGCCATGAAGTATAACCAGAAAACAGTGATGTTTGTGACCAGGTGATGAGCAACTTCCCATCGCCCAATGCCCACAGTGCTTTGTCCCCATACATGAAAGCAGGCCCCCGTGCTGGCTCTGCTGGTCACTGACTTATCAGTTCCAGCCCCTTTCCACCTTCCAGGTGCTCACCTCCACCAGGTGTGGGGCCACGAGGCTCCAGCAGCGCATCACGTGGAGCAGGGGCCGTGCTTTGCTGCGCACGATCCTCAGCATGGCATCCCCCCAGGCGGAACAGGTGGAGGGCGCTTTTTCGGTCTTGAGTGGATTTAACTTCTCCTATGGGAGGGCAAGAACATAAATGCCAGAAAGCCAAACTCAGTTATAGTCTGACCTATTCAAGGAAAGAGAGAGGTTGACAATCTGGGTAGGACCAGTAGGGTAATTTGATATTGGCTAACCAAGGGAAGAGAGAGATTCAAGGAGGATGTGGTGGTTCACTCAGCAAAGCCTGTGTCACCATCTCATTCATCACTGTAGTTCCGGTACCTGGGACGTGACAGGTGTGATCAAGACTTGTCAATAAGAGGGAATGAGGTAGCGGTTCAGTAGGAGGGCCGAGAAATCCGACTGTCTGGGCTCATATCCTGGCACCATTTAGTAGTTGTGTTAGGTTGGGCCAAAGATATTCCTCTTTAACGATCTCATCTGTAAACATGGGGGATAATACTGCTCACTCCTAAAATTGCTTTCAAAATTAAACATGATAATACACATAAAGTGCTCAGCATGGGCCCAGCATATACTCACTGGCCAACATTGTTAGCTATTATTGATCTTGTTACTGTCACCTTTCACAGTCACCATCTGCTGTGCTAATCCTTAATAAACCTCTGCAGCCTTTGCCAAGCAGGCCTGGTCCCTCTGCTGCTCAGTAACATGCTGTCTGGCCTGCTCTGTCTCGTTTTAGTACTACCCTTGCCTACCCCAATCTTGGGCTACGTCTTGGCCACTGTCACATTCATCTTCCCCACTCCCTCCTTGCTCATGTCCTATTGCCTCTCCTCTACTTCCTACTGGGGATGGGACCCAAGTCTAAACACAAAATTCATTTGTTTATTTTTTTGAGACAGAGTCTCGCTCTGCTGCCCAGGCTGGAGTGCAGTGGTATGATCCTGGCTCACTGCAACCTCCGCCTCCCGGGTTTAAGCGATTCTCCTGTCTTAGCCTCCTGAGTAGCTGGAACTACAGGCGTGAGCCACCACGCCCAGCTAATTTTTGTATTTTTAGTAGAGTTGGGGTTTCACCATGTTGGCCAGGATGGTCTCGATCTCTTGACCTTGTGATCGGCCAGCCTCAGCCTCCCAAAGTGCCGGGAATACAGGCGTGAGCCTCCGAGCCCGGCCCATTTCTGTTTCATATATACCTTTATGGGCAGCCTGAAGGCAATTTTGTTTTTCCCTTGGGGACCCTCAGTAAACTGTGTGTTGTGTGCCTGCATTTCAAGTGTGACTTATCACATGAGGTCAGGTGTAGAACTTTCCACTTGTGGCATCATGCCATTGCTTAAAAAATTTTGGATTCTAAGCATTTTGGATTTTGGATTTTTGGATTAGGGATACTCGACCTGTAATCATCATCATGGATGTTGACTGTATGTTTACCCTGCTCTTTAAGATCACGTAACTGGGCTAGGTTGTAACAGTAAACCCTGGAGTGCTCTTTTTAAAAAAACTTTCCATTAAGAACCAGCATTAGAAACAAGCTGATAGTATCCTCAGGAAGTTTGTTTTAATTTAACCTTGGCCTAGGTGAACACCAGCTTTGTAAAGTTTACATTGAGATTTAAACTCAATCAATCAGTAAAAAAACTGTATCAGACACTGTGTTGGTTCTGTAAGTCTTTAATCACTTTAATTTTTAAAGCAATTATATTTTCTTTTAAGAAAATATAATTATTGCTGTCTTACAGAGTAGAAAATTGAATGTCGGAAAGGTGATATGACTCGCCTCCGACGCTGTGGCTGGTAAGTGTTGGAGGCCGCATTTTATATTCCTACCTGACTGATTCCAACGCAAGGCTCCCTCTTTCTTTTTTTTTTTTTTTAAAGACGGGGTTTCACCATGTTGGTCAGGCTGCTTTTGAACTCCCGACCTCAGGTGATCCGCCTGCCTTGGCCTTGAAAGTGTCTGGATTACAGGCGTGAGCCACCACACCCGGTCACAAGGCTCCCTCTTTCTAGATTTATTGCCTCTTCCTGGCCCTTGATCATTTTGTTCTTTGTAAGCTCAGAGTCTACTGTTTTCTGCAAGGCAAAAGACTTTGAAAGTTACCCCTGGGCTCAGAGATTCTCTGAAAGTCTGATGGGACTGAGGGGCTGGCTTTATATAGCTCAGGTTTTAAAGTCTATAAAAACCAGTGGGGAAACAATTGTGGCTCTCAAATCCAAATCTGCAGCAAGGATGAAAAAGACAAATATACTGCACTTAGAACTTTAGATTCCTAAGGATGGAAGGGACCTCAGAGGTTGTGCAGTCCAACCTGTCACTAGGGTACATCCCTGGCACATGGCTCCCTGTCTCTGCCTGAACTCATCTGGGACAAGGTGCTCACTGTTTCAGGACAACCACTTGTGCTGCTGAACAACTGCATCTATAAGTGACCTGCCAACCCTCTGGGACCCTTGGACAATTCAGTACAACTCTACTTTGTCTTCCACAAGACTGGCCTTCAAGGGGGCCTTATTTCTTCACCTGGCCTCACTGGTGAGGACAGGGATACTAACCCATCATTAATGGGATATGCCTCTGAGATCAGTTTTGCAAGAGTGGTATGCAGTTTCCTTTTTCACCATTACTTTTGGAATCAGTGGTTGTTTCTGCATACCACACACCACCTCTGTCCAGTTGGCCGGACAGAGGTGTGTGGTATGGTTTGTGATATGCAGAAAAGTTCCACCCTCATGTGAAGGAAGCTATCTGCACCCTAAGTAGCCACACAATTTCTACCACAAGCACAAAACTTAGCAGAACAACCTAGTCCAGCTCCAGTGGTAATTCCTGTAGATGTGGCAGCAGCAATATTTCCATTCACAAAGAGTTATACCACCCCTCACACATGGTGCCTCAAAATTTGGAGACAAATCTATACTTGGGCTTAGCTTGAATGTAAGCAAAGGGAACGTGGACTCAAATCTTCAGGCACACTCTGCTGGTGACAGAGGCCTGGGCTATTTCCTGCTAACTTCCTGGCATATGGTTTCTTCAGGGAAAGAATTACCTGGCATTGCCAGAGAGTAATCAACTGTATCTGTAACAGAATGGAAAAGCTGAGACTGTGATGCTTTCTTCAGCTGGTAAAGAAAACCTCCCAGAGCCATGAGGTTCAACTTATCCGTAGCATCTTCAAAGAGCCTGGATGCAAACAGAAAGAGATGCATTTTTTGAAAACAATTCAGCAAGGTCTTTATGGCAGGATGATTATGGTAATTTTGTTGATGTGATTAGTGGAAATGCTGTGTAAACACTGTAGACAAATGTATGGTATTATAGCTATTCTAACTGCACAAGTTGGCTCTAACCATGAGATTTTAATTCAAAGTCACAAATAATATATTAAAAAATATATCTGTGCTCTCATGATCTAGCTCGACCATGGTAGGCTCTCATAAAATGCTTGGCAAGAAGTTGAAAGCATTGTTCCCAGAAACTGAGTAACTGGGAATGGACTCTTCAGAATTAGCTTCAATTTCATAAATGATGTAAAAAAAAATCCCAGTACATTAATAAATAGGTTTTGTTTGTCTATAATTTATAAGTATAATCCTGGAAAGGATACAAAAATAGCTAAGATTGGATTCTGTAAGCCCCCTCCAGGGTGAGGACTGACCTCATACACCCAAAGGCCTGGATGTTATGGGAATGCAAGGATCTGTTTGGAAGAAGAATGTTCCCTAACATGATGGGCCTTGCAGGTTCTTTTCTCTTCCATTCAGCTGGGCACAGACCTTGCCAGCAGAAGGTGGGGGAGCCCAGTAGCAGAGTGGGGAGGATCTGAAGGTCACTGGAATGAAGAATGGAAAGCTCCAATCTCTGTTTCATGAGGCCACAATGAGGAACATGCCAGGCGAGTCTTCTATGGCTCTTGGGTCACCCTATCTGCCCTCCAAGCCTAGGGACACTGCAGGGCAAGCAGTGCTGTGGGGTGCCATGGGCTGCTTCAGGGAGAGGGTCTCTAATAGAAATGGAATCATGAGTCCTTTTTGAAGGAGAAAAATGAGGCACACAAGTTTTAAGATGGGAATCAGTGGATTAAATGTTTATACATAATTAAAACAAATATATTTTTCTTGCTGTTTTGTAACTTCCAGTTTTGATACCATTTGCTTTCTGGATCTCATTAACCATTTCTCCTCCCTCATTCCTAGTAAGAAAATAGTGATGAATATTATATTCCACCTGACACCTGTGTTTCTTTCCAGATTCTAAAACATTTTCACAGCCAACTTGGAAAAGCAGGAGAAAGCAATTATGGTAGTGGGTTAGGAGATGGAGAGACTGAGTCCCAGTGCAGCTATGTGTACAGACAAGACCCAGCAGCTGGCAGGTGCAAAGCAAGGATAGGCACTCAGGTCAACCTGAGTCCCAGCTCAGGGAGTGCTCCTCCCACTCCCATCCCCTTCCAGTCTGTCCTCCCTGTGCCCGTGTGGGGGGGTCTGGGACAGAGTGCCCGAACTTACTTTAAATTCTGGGGTACATGTGCAGATCTTGCAGGATTGTTACATAGGTATACACATACCACGACAGAGTTACTTTTAAAAAATGACCCTATTTTACCAATGGAGAAGCCAGGCAGGGTCCAGGGAGGTGAGGTTGCTTGAGATCCCAGAGTAAGTGCATAGAAAACGTTTCATTCCAAGTATGGGTGTGATGGTAGAGAGAACTAAGCTTGAGAAAGATGGAGGAGATTTAAGTGATTGGCTAACACATGGGTTGACTGTGGCATGACTGAGACCAGATGGATGTGGGTGTCGCCTGGTGAGCAGGCTCCTGGGAAGTGGGAGGCTGGTGCTGCGCACCTGTCAGCCTGCGTGGATAGGGTGAGCACCACCTTGGCAGCGCTGCTCCCACTCATGAGGCTCCCCACCGCGGAAGTCGGAGGCCCGGCCCCGGCTGCCTTCCCGAACGAGGTCCTGGATGGACGGGGGCTGGACAACGGGGGCCGTGCTCAGGGAGCGCCCCTGCTCTGGGCTCTGCTCGGGGGGCGAGCCCTCACACTCAGGGTCCCCCAAGGAGGCCAGCGCTCCCAGTGGCCTTCTGGGGCTGGCTGATGGTCAGAGGGGGCTGCGAGGCGCCGTCGCTGAAGTGGTTGTGCTCCAGGGTGCCCACGTACTCACATACCCTAGAAAGAGCACAGACAAGCAGCTGTTAGGAGCCGTGATCACCCGGCAGCTCCATCAACCCCACAGTGCCAGACAAAGGAAGTGCAGCCAGCTCTGCAAGCTCCCCAGCTTTCCCTCCTTTCCTGTGATGAGTCACTCCTTCCCTCCTGTGTTCTCATGTCACACAGCATTATTAGTAGTAGTATTTGAGATGGACCAGACAGCCTTGAAGTGGGTAAAGGATTCTTTGGGTTCTCTCATCCCAGGCTGGGAGAAGACGGCCAATGAGGCCCGGTTCATCCAGTCCCCCTGCCTTGCCCAGCTCACTGGCTTATCTGCCCTCCTGCTGCTTCAGCCACTTTTCCCCCAGGCACCCTGTTTCCCTCTACACAGTGCTCTGATTAGGAGTTGGGAAGCATTTCCTTATGATGGGATCCCAGAATGACCATGCCCATGACGGACAGGCCATCCAGCCACAGTGAGTTCTGTCCAGCCATGTCCTACCTGGTCCTGATGGCACCACATAACTCACGTCCGGGGTGGGGTGGGTGGCGGCCAGGTGGAAGGCAGCTGGGTGGGAGGGTGGTCACCAAATCATGGCAAACATAGGGAAGCGTCACCACATGTGCTACAACTGCCAACTTCCAAATGGTTTGTTCCCAATAGAACTGGGGACGAAGATGGTTTGCAAGTTCCCTCATCTCAGAGGAAGTCCGTTTACTGGTAAAGAGCGTTGTGGAAAATCCACTCTGATGTTGTAGAATCAGGGAATTTTTCAATCCCTAACCCGCTGCTTGGGCACCAGGTAAGCCTTTTTCTTTTTCCTTTTTTTTCCTTTTTCTTGTTAGAGCAATAAAGAGCAGCAGGTCAGCAGCCTTCATAATAAAACCATTTTGCTCAACAAACACTCATGGCTATATTTGCTCTGAAGACGTGAAACTGAACCCAGCTCTGGCTGCTGCGCTGGGCCAGCGGCCATCACCTTGGCCACTCTTGCCCCAAGCCTGCTCTGCCTAGACCTAGGTTTGGAGTGAGCCTGGGGCGTGTGCTGCAAAGGAGGAGAGGGGAACAGCGTGGCCAGCCCTGCCTTTCCATGGGCAGTGCTCCTTCCATGGTGCTGGGTCTGCCCTGATGCAACACTTGGGGAGACGTGCTTTCAGTCTTAATTGTAAGAGGACTTGGACTCTGGAGCTATTGCTGGGTTTCATCTTACAGGCACTGTGCACTATATAACTGGGGGTTTCTTTTCACTTTGATGCTACAATGCTTAGAGCTAAATTTTTGGCCTGTCTTTGGCAGAGGGGTACTATTTGTTTTGTTTTGTTTCTTGGTCTAGCTAAATTAAAACTAGGTATCTTGTATTTTCTGTATCCAAATAAGCTATCTGAAATCTTTAAGTAAAGAGGACACTAATAAATGTACAGCAATGTAATATTGTGGTAACATGACCAGTTTTAGATTCGCACAGTATTCACCTAACTTACATAGTCATCTCAATCCATTATTTAATTGGTTTTTCTTCCTTGGGACAACACATCTCTCTCTCATAAAAATGTCAATAGAAAAGTCACAATTCCTCAGACCCAGTTTTGGCCCCTGTTCTTCAAAACATACATTTAGTTGGGCCCTTCCTTATTCCCCCTTCTCTTTTCATGTCTCATTTGAAGGTTACTCAAACTTCATGAATTGTTAGAATCACTTTTCATGCTGGCAGGCTCTCGAGTCTACCCCTCTCCACCCCCAAAGCCTGCTCCAGGCTTCCCGAGGCAGGGTCGGTGCCAGCTGGGGGTGGGAGCCCGTCATGCACCTGAACACATGTGGCCAGCAGTCCGGGTTGTGGCTTCCCATCTCCAGGCCTACGCTGAGGATGGCTTCCATGCACAAGACGTGGGCAGTGTGCAGCCACACCCCCTGCACCTTCCCAATCTGCTCCAGTTTCTGCTCCACTTTTAGTTTCACTGTGCCAGAAAGACATTTATTAAAATAACAGGTTGAGTAAGGGGAGACAGAAAGGGAGAGAGAAAGAATGACGACGAAAGAATGTATGTCATGCAAGGGCAAAAGGGAAAGGACAGACTTCAGTGGCAGCAAGCGCCTCCACAGCAGGTCCTTGTGGACCGTCATGCAAACCGCCCAGCCGGCAGGTCCCACGTGCCAGTGGCCCCAGCTCTGCGACTCCAGAAGTCGGATGGATCCTGAGCTGGCAGGTGCCATTCCTCCAGGCCCTGTCATGGGCTCTGGGCCAGGCACAGCAGTGTGGATGGGTTTCACGAGCCAATTCCAGCTAAAGCCATCTGGGCCCAGGTCCTTATGCTTCCCAAAAATTGGTCAAATGGAAGAATTCCTGGCTTTCTGCAAGGTTTCTGTGAGATTATTGTAATGTTAGGCTTTCATTATGATCATCATCTCTAAAACAACTTATTTATGTATATTTTGGGCACCAGAAATGACTGCTCTATCACTGAAAGTGACCAATATCATTTCATCCCTTGAGTTTGTATTTGTGAGCTTCAAATAATACTTTTAAAAATTATAGGCTGGGTGTGGTGGCTCACGCCTGTAATACCAGCACTTTGGGAGGCCAAGGTGGGGGATCACCTGAGGTGGGGGAGTTTGAGACCAGTCTGAGCAACATGGAGAAACCCCGTCTCTACGAAAATCACAAAATTAGTTGGGCATGGTGGCGCATGCCTGTAATCCCAGCTACTCAGGGGGCTGAGGCAGAAGAATCCCTTGAACCCGGGAGGTGAAGGTTATGGTGTGCTGAGATTGTGCCATTACACTCCAGCTTGGGCAACAACAGCAAAATTTCATCTCAAAAAAATTTTTTAAAAAAATCGTAGATGATTAATGAGAAAGAATGCAGAAGGTAACTTCAGTAATGCAAAATGCTAAGGCAAGGCCAAACCACAGTGTCCTCCTTGAAAAAAGGTTTCAAGTCATTGCGTCTGGTAGGATAATTAAGTGATGGTTCAGAACCCAGAAATACAGCAAGCTAACCTCAAAGGAATCTAAACCATCTCCCAATATAAGGAGCAAAGTGATTTTTAGCAAAACATCATTTGTCTAATAAATGTGATACTAATTTTATCTATGTATGTATGTTTTTGAGATAGAGTCTCACTCTGTCGCCCAGGCTGGAGTACAGTGGCGCCATCTTGGTTCATTGCAACCTCCACCTCCCAGGTTCAAGCGATTCTCCTGCCTCAGCCTCTCAAGTAGCTGGGATGACAGGCACCTGCCACCACATCCAGCTAATTTTCGTTTTTTTTTTTTTTTTTTTTTAGCAGAGAGGGGTTTCTGTCACCATGTTGGCCAGGCTGGTCTCAAACTTCTGACCTGAAATGATCTACCTACCTCAGCCACCCAAAGTGTTAGGATTACAGGTGTGAGCCCTTTTCATCTATGTTTTTGAGATAGGGTCTCACTGTCACTCAGGCTAGAGCGAAATAGCATGATTATGGCTCACTGCAGCCTGGACCTCCCTAGGCTCGGCGATTCTCCCACCTCAGCCTCCCAAGTAGATGGGACTACAGGCACATGCCACCATGCCTGGCTAATTTTTGTATTTTGAGTAAAGACAGGGTTTTACTATGTTGCCCAGGCTGGGTTGAACTCCTGCGCTCAAGCCATCCACTTTCCTCAGCCTCCCAAAGTACTGGGATTACAGGCGTAAGCCACCGTGCCCAGCCTCTATTGTTTGTATTTCATCTGAGTATCATGGTCTTGGTTTTGTGGGTTTTTAAAAATAACTGTGAATGTAAGGATTTTTATGTAGTTCATGGTTGTATAATATTTAAGTAAAACTGTGAGACTCCTTTTTAACACTGGGGATCTGTGAGAACTATTTTGCTTTCAAATGGGTCTCTAAATTTTACTCAAGTCTGAGAAACACAGACCTAAGCTGTGTTTCTCAGCTAAAAATGTGCAGCTGACTCAGTGACTTGCTACGGTGCATATCTGATAGTAGTTACACGATTTGGACCAAGCTTGCATTTTCCCCTTTTGTTTGCCGCCTGCCTTGTATCTTCTGTTGCTGTCAGGATGGTCACTTCCTTCCCTTAGATCCAGATAATCATCAGCTTCATCAACTCACTGATTTCAACACGTTAAAAATCAGCCATTTCCCAAGTTCACAAAGCTCAGATTTTTCTGATAAGAGCCTCCTCTTCCTGAGCCTCCCCCTCATGAATTTTCTCCACCTGTTTAATTTTCCCCTTTAGAAAACTGGCTAATCTGCCTTCCCCCACTATAACCTGAAGGGTCTTCAAGTGTGCACTGGTGTGAAGGGCCAAAGCCATGAATAGATGATGACAGAGGTGTGAACAGTTGGCCAGGTGGGCCTGCGGGGACAGAGGTGTGAACAGTTCGGCCAGGTGGGCCTGCGGGACTCCTGGCAGCACCTGCTGCACTTTGCTTGCCACCAGGGGTCAGTATGTCTCTCATTCTCCAGAGGGATCTTATGTAGGTCACCCACATAGAAGAGACCCAAGCCTGTGGCTCAGCAAGATCTTGTGATCAGTGGTGTGTACATACTGGGCATCACACACAAAACAGGCACCACTGTTGGTTGGCATGTGTGGGCCTGTGTAGGTGTGTGCATACCGCACCTAAGGCACTAGGTGGGTTCTGGCTCTCCAGTTGTTACCTTGTGTGATGGCATCACTGGGTTCTTGGGCCTCCCTCTCTTCTTTTTCTTCTTGGACACAGGAGGCAGCTGCCATCTGGGCAAGGGCCGAGGCGCAGTTAGCAGCAACCCCTTTAGAGAAGATGGACAATGACTTCTTGACTGAGTATATATCCTGTAACCATTCACCTGGCAGAACCCCTTCTAAAGGGTTTCCCCACCACCACCAGATCATTCTCAGTGAGTTCTTCAGGACCACAGCCAGGGAACACGACTCCCACTGGTACCTAGAGCGCAGCTCAGCCGTGCGGCTTTCCGCAGCCCGTCGAGGCTCATGCAGATGGCGTCCCGCTCCTTCTGGTTCTGCTCTTTGATGCCTTCAGCTCCCAGAATGAAGGCCAGCCCTTTGGAGCTCCCTGCCATTCGACCAGTTAGTGGGGTTGATAAAGTATCTATCAAGTTCTTCCAGCAGCCCACCAGAATATAACGAGCAAATGCCACGCCTGCAACATGGAGGGGTGTGAGTCACTTTCTACAGACAAAAATGAGCTGGCAATGAATGACATGGCGCTCTCTTGCCATCAAATGAACAGTACTGAGTTGCACGCAATTCTACAACAGGAAATATAACTTAATGGATTATATGGGATCACGTTTCACTTTGTTCTTATAAATAATAAACGTTGCATTACCAGCTGGATGATGCTAAGTAACTTCCATCAATTACTTTTTCTAACCAAGACAAAATCTTGATTCAAGTCACCACATAATAATTTAATTGCTGGTAAAACATGCAGTGTATGGATGTTCATAAACTCAAGACCCAAGTCATTACCTGCCACTGTGGAGTCATCGATTCTCCTGCTCTGGGTGAAAGGAGACTCCATAGCAGCTGAGGCCATCAGCTGGCCACCAATGGCACTGCTCTCTAAGCCATCAATATCTGTCAAGGAAAAAGAGTGAAGTTTTCCCCTAAATAAAATGTTCCAGTCAAAAGCAAGCAAACAGCCACCACAATATTCATTTTTAATAAATATCCCTTGTATCTTTTATGTTTGAAGCATGTAGCAACCTTTTATGAGAATATCATAAATTTTGTTTTATTCTCTCAGTCTAGCTTTATTTCATGTTGGAGTATTTATTCTTTTGTTACATTTTTGCCTATCTTTATTTAAAAATAGATGTAAATTATAAATTATTATTTCTGTTAGAAAATCTATTAATTTAGAATATTTTGATCTTAAATACTTTTTTTATTCAAAACTATGGATTATTCCCAAATTTAATATGTACAGGTTACCCAGATGTGAACTTTTCTTTCAGAGCCTCCTTATATGAATTAAGAAGAGAATAAGCCTCTTTGGTCAGATAATCACATACTCAGATTGCAAAGTACAATAAATAATACCTTATAATTTTCAAAGTGTTTTCACATAACATTTTTTCACTTGATCATCAAAGCAATTCAAATTAGGTAAGCAGGTCAGTATTATTTTTATTTCACAAAGGAAGAAACAAATAGAGTCCTGCACCACAAAACGATGCTTCGGTCAACCATGGACTGCATATAAGAGAGTGGTCCCATAAGATCATAATAGTAGATTTTATTGCACCTTTTCTATGTTTAGATACACAAATACTTGCCACTGTGTTAGGACAGTGCTTACAGTATTCAATACATGCGGTGCAGGTTTGTAGCCTAGGTGTATAAGTACCTCTATCATGGTCACATAATGACAAAACTGCCTAACATGCATGTCTCAGAACATGTTCCTGTCCTTGCTAAAGGATGCATGACCGTATTTAAAGTAGGTAAATGGCTCAAGGCCATGAGACTGATGATGGAAAGAATTAGTATTCATGTCTTCTGACTTCCATCCAGGCCTCTCTATACTATTCCAGCTCCATACTGGATCCTCAATTAACCTGTTTAAGTTTTTGTTGAAACAAATTCTCTTCTACAGAATGAGCTCAACAAACTACTCTTTAACATCATGGCAAGGAAAGGACTGGAGTGGGGCTAAGAAGGCTAAGCTTTCATCTTGGCTCTGAATTAAGTAGTCTTATAGCCCTGGGCCAGGCTCTCCAGGGCTCCAAGTTCCTCGGTATAAAGGAAGTAACTACTGGAAAAGTGATACGGAGTAACATACATACTTGGATGCAGTTAATATAGCTGAATGCAACATAGGGAGGGATGGGAAAGGAGGGTACTTGTGTTGTGTTTTTTGTTTTTGTTTTTTTTGAGACAGAGTCTTGCTCTGTCACCCAGGCTCAAGTGCAGCAGTGCAATCTCGGCTCACTCCAACTTCCCCCTCCTGGGTTCAAGTGATTCTCGTGCCTCAGTCTCCTGAATAGCTGGGATTATAGGCATATGCCACCACACCTAGCTAATTTGTATTTTTTTTTTTTTTTTTTTTTTGAGAGAGAGAGCCGCCCGCCGCCCCCCCCCCCCCCCCGCCCCCTGCCCCCCCGAGGACCACCCGCCGCCCGGGGGCCCCCCGCTTTTTTTTTGTATTTTTATTAGAGACAGGGTTTCACCATGATGGCCAAGCTGTCCCGCCTCTGCCTTCCAAAGTGCTGGAATTACAGGCGTGAGCCACTGCCTGTAATTATTAGTATTTATAAAGTCCTGAGTTTAGGACTTTACCATCACCCCAAGAGGATGAGAATTCTTTGCATGGTGTATGAAAATTATATCACTGCATCTTTGATTCTTACAGAAATTACAAAAAGCCTGGACACTTCTCAGCAACTATCAGAACCAAAAACAGGGAAGAAATCTATATGGCTGCTAAGGTGAAAACAGACTTTCTCTGAAATTAATTTGACATCTGGTCAAATGGTCTAATGACATTTGCCAGAAATTTTCATTTATCAAAGTATAATGAATGTTTTCTTTTTTTTCTTTTTTCTGAGATGGGGTCTCGCTCTGTCGCCCAGGCTGGAGTACAGTGGCACGATCATGACTCACTGCAACCTCTACCTCCCGGGTTCAAGCGATTCTCTTGCCTTAGCCTCCTGAGTAGCTGGGATTACAGGCATGTGCCACTACGCCTGGCTAATTTTTGTATTTTTAGTAGAGACGGGGTTTCACCATGTTGGTCAGGCTGGTCTCAAACTCCTGACCTTGTGATCCACCTGCTTCGGCCTCCCAAAGAGCTGGGATTACAGGTGTGAGCCACCGCGCCCGGCCAATGAATGTTTTGTATGTGGCTAGGCAAAGGTCTGATGAATTCAAGTAAAGTAAAGTTTATTTCTGTGCTAAAATTCCACAGTTCTATACAATACTCTGACATGACATCAGGAATGGCCACAGTTAGTACACGATTGATCATGAGATTGCTGGCATTGCTTCTCCTCATACAGAATGAAAAGATCAGACAGAAGCCTCCAAACTCTAGGTTAACTGCTGTTCTGATTCACTTGTAACTTCATACCTGGAATTTAGAATCACAAAGAATCACAGACCCTTATTTTGTTAAATTCTTATGAAAAGCCCTTTTCTATCATTAAAGTTAAATAACTTTCCTATGGACATAGCAATTGAGCTTATTGTTCCATTAATAACAGCGATGGCTAATTAACAGTGATGACTGATGAATATGGGAGCTGTGAATAGTCTGTTACTTACTCATTTTACATCTACTGAATGACTTCTTTTATTAAGGTCTGGGCAAGAGAGTCACGGAGATTACTTTTGGCACAGAGAAACTATGGTATTTGCAAATTAAAGCTGGAATGTTTAGGATCCTCATCCAAATTCTCAGACTTAAAAGCTCTGGGCAGTACCTTCCATCCCTACTGAAAGGAGTTTGTGAAAACAGATGGAAACCAAGCATTGCTTATAGGTAAACTAAATAAATGGCTATCACATATTTGAATGATTATGTTTTTCTTCTTCTTTTTTTTTTTTTTTTTAAGACAGAGTCTCGCTCTGTCACTCAGTCTGGAGTGCAGTGATGTGATCTCAGCTCACTACAACCTCTGCCTCCCAGGTTCAAGGGATTCTCCCGCCTCAACCTTCCAAGTAACTGGGACTACAGATGTCTGCCATGCTTGGCTAATTTTTGTTACTTTTTTGTAGAGATGGGGTTTCACCATGTTGACCAGGCTGGTCTCGAACTCCTGGCCTCAAGTGATCCACCTGCCTTGGCCTCCCAAAGTTCAGGGATTATAGGTGTGAGCCACTGTGCCTGGCCTGAATGTTTATTCTTTAAATGGATGTAAATGCTATTATGATTAACAAAATACAAATTGATCACCTCACCAGTGATCCTGATCCCCCAAGGTGTGAGACCCAATCTTACTTCCCCCCAATTCCATCCTAGTTCTTGAAGCAAGACTCCAAATGACAAACAATGACCAGGACTCTGCCACCCGTGGACAGAACTCACTGCATGTCCTGACCTTCTGCCTGATTCCTAAATAGTGCCTCATCCCCCAGTTCCACATGGCTGGGTTCCACCTGCCAGTAGTTTACTCTGATACCTTGTAAGAGCCCCCAGTGCCAACCATAGGCAATGTAATATGCCCTTTGGACAACAGATTCTGCATCCCAGCTGGACTGTCCTGCCAAGCCCAGTGCTGTTCCTGTCGGGCACAGAGCCATGCCAAGCTGTGTGAAGATACATACAGACACCGCAGAGAGGGAGGGCCATGCTCTGCACCTCCTTCTGCTGGAGCCAGGAGAGAATAACGGAGATCAGAAGCAGTCTGGGGAGGGTAGGTGTGTGGCTCATGCCTGTAATCCCAGCACTTTGGGAGGCCAAGGTGGGCAGATCACCTGAGGTCAGGAGTTGAGACCAGCCTGGCCAACATGGTAAAACCCTGTCTGTACTCAAAATACAAAAATTAGCTGGGCATGGTGGTGGGCACCTGTAATCCCAGCTACTCTGGAAGCTGAGGCAGGAGAATCACTCAAACCCAGGAGGTGGAGGTTGCATGAGCTGAGATGACGCCACTGCACTCCAGCCTGGGCCACAGAAACAGACTCTATGTCCAAAAAAAAAAAACCAAAACCCAAACAAATAAAAAAAAACCAGTCTGGGGACTCAGAGCCAATTCAGACAAGCCTGGAGCTCTAACTTATTAAGGCAAGTGATGACCAGACTAAACTTTCGCTCTCTCCGCAATCTTCGGCACTATGGCTGAGCCACAAGAAGCCATGAAAAGCTGGTTTTGCCAAAATGTTGCTCCATGACAATATGACATATTGCTCTCTGCACTCTCTTGTGACATTTCTAATTGTTCAATAGGATTTCAAAGTTCTTGTGGTCCATATACACCCTGGAATGCTACACAACCACAAAAAACCCCAAAATCATGTCCTGTGTAGCAACATGGACTCAGCTGAAGGCCATTATCCCAAGAGAGTTAACGCAGGAACAGCAAACCAAATGCCAGCTGGGCTTGGTGGCTCACGCCTGTAATCCCCACACTTTGGAGGCCAAGGCGGGCTGATTGCCTCAGCTCAGGAATTCGAGACCAGCCTGGGCAATATGGTGAAACCTCATCTCTACTAAAATACAAAAAATTAGCAGGGTGTGGCAGCGGGCACCTGTAATCCGGGTTACTCGGGAAGCTGAGCCAGGAGAACTGCTTAAACCCGAGAGGTGGAGGTTGCAGTGAGCCAAGATTGTGCCACTGAACTCCAGGCGGGGTGACAGAGTGACACACTGTCTCAAAAAAAAAAAGAAAACCAAATGCCATATGTTCTCACTTATAAGTGGGAGCTAAACACTGGGTACTCATGGACATCAGGATGGTAACAATAGACACTGGGACTGCAAGGCAGGAGATGGAGGGGAGGGAGGGGGAAAGAGTTGAAAACTGTTGGCTACTCTACTCAGTATCCTGGTGATGGGATCAATTCACCACAAACCTCGGCATCATGCAATATACCCAGGTAGCAAACCTGCACACATACCCCTTTAATGAAGTAATAGCTGAAATTATATATAGAGAGAACTATCACATGAGGCTGCACAAAAGCACCAACTTGCTCACAAGCCATTGCAACCTTACACAAAATAATACTCCTGTGAGGACATCTTGCCAGCACCTGCTTGCCTGTCCAGTTTAAAGTGGTGCCACCCTTGTTACTGATCCTTTACTCAAGGATCATTATGTGAAAACAATAATGAAATCCTCCTCATTTTTCCTTTAAACACCTTTGTTGTCCCTTACCTCCCTGAATACACACATAGTTTACTCTGGTGGGGGTATTTCCAATGCAATGCCTATTCCTGAATAAATATTTTCTTTAAAAAGCTCTGGACACTGAAGACAAAGATGCTGAGCAGGTAAGTATTTGGCAATATTCTTAATTCTGGTACAGCTGGGAAGGGAAGGGAGGGCCTCTGATATGGATAGAAAACGGAAGGAAACCAACTTTTGTTTTGGGACAGCGTCTTGCTCCTGGCACCCAAGCTGGAGTGCAATGGTGCAACCTCCACCTCCTGGGTTCAAGTGATTCTCCTGCCTCAGCCTCCTGAGTAGCTGGGATTACAGGTGCCTGCCACCAGGCCCAGCTAATTTTTGTATTTTTAGTAAAGATGGAGTTTTGCCGTGTTGGCCAGGCTGGTCTCGAACTCCTGACCTCAGTTGATCAGCCCACCTCCGCCTCCCAAAGTGCTAGGATTACAGGACTGAACCACTGCACTCAGCCAGGAAGCCAACTTTAAAATCAGCCATTTTACATTTACTGGTAAATCTCAAGAACACAGAATGATATGGACTTCTATTAGCATGTGAGAGCTACCAGGAATAATCCTGGGCCTACACATCCTATCCATGTGGCCTATAGTTTTACACCAACAAAGGTACTAAGTTAGTCCTCATCTGATGGGGCACAGTGAGCCCTACAGACTCCCACATGGAAAAGGGACAGAAAACTCCTGTGAAGTAACTCATGACACTTCCCTGGAACTGTCACTAACTGCCAGGGAAGCTATGAGGGTGTTGTTTCAGACTGCTGCAAACACCATTGCTTTTCTGAAAGAGGTTTTAAAATGTAAGCCATTCCACCCTACCATGTGCCCCAAAGCTTTGCGAGGAACCACTGACCGGTCAGCATTGTGATGAGGGGGAAGGCTGTTATCTTCCGGGCTGCCCCAGTAGCCAGCCTCTCCAAGCATGTTCCTGTCGAGCACCTGATGGTAGAGCTCCTCAATCCAGGCCGGGGAGAAGACCATGAGCACGCCACTGGACTGCACCTGCTTCATGAACTCCTTCTACAGAGAGATCACATGAGAAGGTGACCACATACGCCCCGCTCACGAACAGGCTCCTAAGTGCCTCTGCTGCCTCTTCACGTCACAGAGCCCTGAACTAAACCAAGGCTTGTGTATTGGTTAAGGGGCTGGCAAGTGGGGGAGAAGCAGAGATGGAGAATTCCCAAATGTGCTGAGGTTCCCTTCACTGATGACATTCCCTTCACTGGTGACACCTTTTGACAGATACCTTGCAGAGGGATTAGAGAGACTGCATTTTACATTCTTATACTTGGATGTGTGGAAGGGTTTGCAGCTGCCAACTGCACAGACGTCTTTAACAGAGTAACAGAGCTTCCTTTTCTAAGAGTCCCAGCAGCAGAGATGGAACACATTTCTGCAGGAATGTGCACGTTTCAAGAGATGCTTCACTTATGCTCATGAAGTAATCACTTACATTTGGGAATTTACAATTTATCAAGCAAACAAATGATTGTGGATTTCCTTCACATAGATCCATGGATTTAGGCTCAGGAACTGATAATAGGGTACACCATGGAGTGGCTTGCTCCATCACAGGAACAAGGGACAGAAAACTAACCACAGGACAATCAACATTCTCGCTGCACTCCTTATAGGAGGTGCTTGTGAGCAATAGCCAGTGAGCTTAGTTCTGGGTCAACAGGTCTGGGAACATATTGGAATATAGTGAAGAGTTTTTATAAGTGCACACCTTCAGCCAGCCATGGTGGCTCATGCCTGTAATCCCAGCACTTTGGGAGGGCAAGGTGGGAGAACTGCTTGAGCCAAGGAGTTCAAGGCCAGCCTGGACAACATAGTGAGACCCTGTCTTTACAAAAAATAATAAAAAAAATTAGCCAGGCATGGTGGTGCACCCCTGTAGTCCCAGCTACTTGGGAGCTGAGGTGGGAGGACCACTTGAGCCCAGGAGTTTGAGGTAGCAGTGAGCCATGCCATGATCACCCCACTACACTCCAGCCTGGACAACAAAGCAAGACTCTGTTTCAAAAAAAAAAAAAAAAAAAAAAAAAGCACAACTCATTTTCAGCAAATTCCCTGCATACCTTCTGATCTGCCTTAACATGCCAATGATGTGGTTTCGAACATGCTTTATACACATGTGTTTTATAATGTTACTGGATGAAACTACTAGGTTGTCCCTAGGCAACCATTTCCAGGACCTCATGTCCACATGCTCTTCACTGGAGCCCAGTGAGTAGCTCTACACTCGCGGTGCTGGGCAACTGTGTATCTGTGCCCTTATATATGTGTCGTCTCCTTCCACCCCCTAAAGCCCCACTGACATCATCCCCAGCCTAGAGCAGTGTGGAATAAAACACACTGTGCCATCCCACTCAGGGCACTGTCACTAGGCGGTATACCAGGGGGCCACAGCCTGCCCTCGGCCAGTCCAACGAGGGGTGACACACTCACCATCATGCTTGGCGACAGGGTTGGCCGCTTCCTGTAGTAGTCGCCATGGGAGAGCTTCAGGTTGAGGAGCAGGGCATAGTGTGCAGCTGCGTACAGGCTGTCTGCGTTCATCAGCATCTGGAAGCTAAGGCTGCTGTTTGCGTCAAAGCCAGGAGAGTGCATCATGCCTAAGGGAGAGAACCAAGAGACTTTTGGGGCTGTGAACAGTGTGCTTGGCAAGGCTGGCTTCCAGAGAGCTGCAAACCCAGCACGATAGATAGTGCATCATACAGGACATTTCTTTTTTATTTTTTCGAGATGGAGTCTCGCACTGTTACCCGGGCTGGAGTGCAATAGCCCAATCTTGGCTCACTGCAACCTCCACCTCCCGGGTTCAAGCAACAAGTACCTGGGATTACAGTTGTGTGCCATCATGCCCGGCTAATTTTTGTATTTTTAGCAGAGACAGGGTTTCACCATGTTGGCCAGGCTGGTCTTGAAGTACTGACCTCCTGATCCACCTGCCTTGGCCTCCTCAAGTGCTGTAATCCCGTGGCGGGATTATAGGTATGAACCGCCATGCCCAGCCATCCCTATGAATTTTAATGAATATGTAAGTAAGAAGATGTGGACCAGAGAAAGCTTTCAAAATTGAAAATAATTCAAGATCTTTGCCATATTTGAGGACAGTATAAATACTTTTTGGTGGGGAGTAAGCATATATATTATTCCCATAAAACCACCTTAGACAATCAAAGGTTAGGCATTACCCCTGCCTTGTAAGACAAGGCAGAGGAAATTCAAAACGGTTGAAATTTTGAAGCTGCCTCAAGAGGTTTTCTACCAAGAGCACTTTGTGATCATGGGCTGGGGTGCATTTTAAAGGAACGTCAGACTGCGAGTGAGATCTGAAAACTACGTCTTTGGTTAGGACATGAGCAGTGTACCTCAGCCCTCATGGTCCATGGGAACCCCCGGCACTCTCAAGGTCCTGGTGGGGCTGATTCCAGTTATCTGGAGGAGACACAGGGCACAAGACCAGTCTCCTTCCATGGTAAACCAGAAAGCAGCATTCAGGGCTGGGTGTTTAACTATCTTGGATCACAGGTGAAAGGTACAAGTGAGTCTATCAACAAGAAAGAAAAAATGAATCTGTGAAAGACTTTCATTTTAGACATCAGCAATAATTCCTTTAAAAATGTTGGAACCAACTACATTTACCTTGAGATGTTTTGGAAAACCGAGCACCTGCTCAGATGCTGAAAGTGAAAAAGGCAGCTAATGTGAGTGTTGACATGGAGACCAAAATCACCAGCAGAGAAGTGGTGAAGCCCTGGCAGGCACTGCTGGTGGCGATACCCAAGAGGAAAGCATTTGTTGGACTTGTTAGGAGTCATCTGTTGGTACCACCCCATATCTGCATGCAGATTCATTTCTTAAATTACAAAGAGCTGGCAAATTTGTGACTAAAACAAAGTAAGGTTTATTTTGTCAACTCAAAGAAAACAGCCATTTTCTTGCTATAGCTCACTGGTGATATGGATAATAGAAACATGGTAAGAATCATTTATTAAATGCTTTCTATTACCTAGAACCAATCTCTTCTCATACATCATTTTCTGATCCGTAAGAAAGGTGTCCCAGAGATAGTAATTTGCCCAGAGTTACACGGCTCAAAATCAGCAAAGGTCTTTTGGGCCCACACTTCAGGTTTTTGCACTAGCCATGCTGTACTTGCTTCTAATGTCTAGAGAAGATTTCGCCATATCCTGTATCTCTCTAATAGATACTCTATTTTGCATTCATCCTTCTGATTGGCCTCATTGATGTGTTATCCAATGTAGAGTAACAAACCCTAGGAACTATGACCTTGAACATATTCTGACTTTGTATCGCCCAGTGTTCATTAACTAAAGTTCATTCTCTCCATTTATAATGAAGATGTGCTTTACTGTGGAAACAGGAGGATGGATCACCTACTTGACTGCTTACCAGGGAAAGATTAGCTACAAGATTAGCACAGGTGACCTCTAAAAGTCCCTCCCATGTCTAAGAAAATTTGGTACTTCTTTTTTGGACGAACATTAATTCAGAACATTGAATAATACTGGAGTATAAAAAATAAGAACAATAGTCCCTACTTCTCCCAAGGCCCAATGACACCTCTAACAGTAAGACTCACTTCCTTGTGTGTTTGAAAATATCACAAAGTGAGATCACACTACATATGCTGGACTGTAACTTGATGTTTTCTAAAAACGTGTTAGATGTGTCTTGATATTGACAGTTACGAGTGTGCTTCATTCTTTTTTAATGACTGTGCATACGCCACTGCATAGTTATGGGGTTTATTTATCTGATTTTAATGCTCTATTGGCGGACATTTATGTTGTTTCAAGTATGAAAAAAACTGACATGACTAAATGAAAATATACTTATTTATTCTGCTTTTAGTACACTAGAAGTGTACAGTTCTAGTGTACTAAAAGCAGAATAAATAAGTATATTAAGTTTAATAGATACAGCCAAACTATGTTCCAGATAGATTTATACCGATTTTTCCACCTACCAACTGTGCACAAAATATTCTCACACCCACTCTCAGCAACACTGGGCGTTATCAACTTCTAAACCTTCGTGATACAATTACACAACTTTGCTTAGTCACAGATTTATTTAAGTCTATGGCTCTAATTTTTACATAATGTTACTGCTTTATCTTCTGATAGAAGTTGCAAGAAATTAGAGATTTGGAAAAAGGCACAAAGAAGAAAATAATCTGCAATAACACCATGCTAAGTAGTATTAACATTTTCATGTAAATTTTAAATCCTTCTTTTCAAAATTACATTGTGATAATTTTTTGTATCATCAAATATTATTGGAAAAGATAATTTTAAGTGGCTATTTAGGCTGGGCGTAGTGGCTCACACCTGTAATCCCAGCACTTTGGGAGGCTGAGGTGGGTGGATCACCTGAGGTCAGGAGTTCAAGACCAGCCTGGCCAACATGGTGAAACCTCGTAAACCCCATCTCTACTAAAAATACAAAAATTAGCCAGGCGTGGTGGTGCACACCTGTAATCCCAGCTACTCAGGAGACTGAGGCAGGAGAGTTGCTTGAACCCAGGAGGTGGAGGTTGCAGTGAGCCTTACCATCTCTCCGTTGCACTCCAGCCTGGGTGACAGGGCAAGACTCCATCTCATAAATAAATAAATGGCTATATAATAAATGGATGTACCATAACTCATTTAACCTTTCCCTTATTTTTTGGCAGTTAGGTTATTTCTAATAGTTTTTGCTGTTAAGTAATGATACCATATATGTTTCTATACATAAATCTCTGCTGAGTTTCTATTCCTTTAGTGTAGGTTCCCAGGAGCCAATGAGATACCAGATATCCATTGGTATTTTTCAGTCTGTCAGGACTTTGAAAATTCGTACATTTGCTGGGCTACAGTTTTTCAGCCAGCATGGTGTGTTTTTTTTGTTTTTTTTTTAACCAGAGCTAATCAACTCCAGAGGTTTCTGTATTCAACAGCAATTCCTAAATAATTAAAAATCCTCTAAGAGAAGCATGTGAAGAAGAGCTTAAAGATCCACCAGAGGGAGAAACTGAGTACCTTGTGGTTAGTTAGCAGGAACGGGTATCATAGAGGCATCCTAAGTCATATTTGCAAAGAATACTTAAAGACACGAGAAACATGGCAACAAAATATTAAGTAGAAAGTAAGTTACGAAATTACACATATGACATATTCATTCTCCCCATCCTGCTACTGTGCAGTGTAATGAGCGTGCTGTCTGGAGCCAGATTCATAGCCTGGTATCAGCTCTTCCTAGCTATGTACATACTTGAATGACTTACTACTTAACCTCTGTCTCAGTTTTCTCATCTGTAAAACGAGCATAATAATACTATGTACTTTATGGGGTTGTTATGTGTGTTAAATGAATATCTGTAAAACTCTTAGACAATGCAGGGCATTAGGAAGTGCCACGTTAGATTAGCTAGTATTATTATAGATACATGTAAATAAGCACATTCATATGATGAAAAATGACTGCAAGGAAAGATGCTAAGATATGCCAGAGTCAGCTTTTAGGTGGTATGATTATTTTGTGTTGTCTTTTTTTGGTAGAGACACAGTCTTACTATGTTGCCCACTATGTCCTCCCATTCTGGCCTCCCAAAGTGCTGGGACTACAGGAATGAGATTTTGTATGGTTTTTATAGTATTGTAGTCTCTAAGCTTTATATTCCACAATGCCAGGTGTTGGTAGAGGATTCTGTTAGACTACTTATTCTCCATCCCTGCTTCCAGAATACTTCTCTTCTTCCATTTATTAAAGCGAGCAAACAAACTCTCATCCTTTGAGGCTCCTGTCATCTGGCCAGATCTACTACCCATCCTTGAAATCTTCCTCCATGATATGCCAGACACGGCCACATTCACTCGCCAGCCTGGCATGGAGTCTGTGGCCTCCTCTTCACCCACTGCCTCCTGCCCCTCATGCCATTATCCTGTACCACTTCAGCCTCTAGATGGCCAACTCATCCAATGCCAGGTCCTTTTAGAGTCTTGACAACCATGCCGTCCATCGTTCCCTCCATTCTGCCTCTTCCCACCCATGGGCTCCTATAGTAACACTCGGAGTCAATTCACCCCACTCCAGTGTTCTTCCCGCAACATCACTGATTTAGATGGCCCACTCTGACTTGCTCAGTCACTCACACTACAGCAGACTGTGGATGAATCCTCACCTTTCCCTTGCTGTACTATTGCATTTCATTTGCAGAATAAAGTAAGTACCACTGTTTACCACACTTATGTTACAGGTAGGCTATGTGATGCAGGGAGAGGGTCAGCAACTTGCCCGTGGTCACAGCTCTTCAGTGCTGGAACTGGGATCTGATGTTAGATCCCAGAAATGGTTAGAGCCCTGATATATATGTGTGTGCCTATGTACAATTCCTGAAGTTACAGCTCGGACATATTTATGTCTACATAAACTTCCTGAAAACTGGTTTAATTCTCCCCCTTTCTGTCTGAGCAACATTCAAGAATGGAAGTCACCAATGACATTACAACAAGGATAACTCTGAATCCATAGTTTTTAAAACAAAATACGTGCTGTATTAGAAATTGCTCGTGACTTCTTCTTACTTAGTAACAGAATCAGGACTTTACTTGGGCTTCCAATGTGCCCTGTCTCCTAGGAGGGGCCGGTGAACTTGAGGTTGTTGTGTGGCGCTTCCAGAGAGCTCCTGAAAGCAGCCGTATTTAGCTCTCGGGTGGCTCCTTTGTTAGCCTTGCCCCCTTCCTTCTTGCTGGGACCATGGATGAGAAGGCAGCAGCTCCGCCAGCACCAGCTGTCTCAGTTCATGAGGAAACCTCAGGATGACAGTCAGCTACTAACAAGAGTACAGCAGAAAGACAGGAGCACCTGGGTCCCTGACCGTCATGGAGCTCTGGAGAGCAGACCTCAGATTCAATTTAGGGGAAAGGAAATGAATCTCTTTCCTTTTGCAGTAATCATCTGCATTTTCTACATATGCGAACAAAGCTAACCCTAACTGACAGAGACAGCATAACATATCCATTTATTTATCTGAGGTTTTCTTCCTGTAATTTTACCTTCTGTACTATACAAAGACAGCAAGGTAAACTTGTGTTTGCCATCTTTTGAGGTATCTAAACCACAGAGCCAAAAACTGAGGCTGGCAACAGCATAGATGCCTTCCTGGTTGTGTAGTCACAAAGATGCCTTCCTGGTTGTGTCGTCACAAAGCCAGAGCTCCTCCCAGACACTTGGGCCCATTCCTCAGAGGGTGAAGAGACAGGGGAAGAAGCAGTGAGGCAGAGAAGGGAGGGCAGGCAGGGCAGAGGTTGCAGGTCTGTGGCTACCCATCGCCTGGCAGTACCTGCAGGGTTGGTAGGACCCCCGAGGAGGGCGGACGATGGTAGCAAAATCATGGGACCCCTAAGGAGCCTGTGACTGGAGATAATGGGGCTTCCCGGTGATGTAAGAGGAGAGGGGGCCTCCCCTTGCAGATCCCACACAAGCTCCAGCTTCTGGTTTGACCCTGGGATAAGAGATAAAGAAAGGGAGAGACCAAATGTTCTCCTGGCTTGGCAGGCTGGGGGTCTAGAATCAGATTGGTTTTAATGTAAAGAAATAGATATATCTTGCACAACTGAGATTCGTACTTGCTACACTACCTTTTAGGAAATCTGGTACTTTATAAATATCATATTGTTCACAGCAAGTCTTACATTTGGTCACAGTAAGTCTCAAGACTGCAACTGAAAACCACTAATCTAAGGAACAGCAATCCAAAGTCAGTGCCCATGACGCTTTATCAACTGCCGCGCAAGGCTGAGGCTTCCTTTAATGCTGAGGAGCCACCTTACACAGATGTCACTTGGTTCCATTCAGGATCAAAGAGGCATTTCTGCTGTGATCACAGCTCACGTCAAGCACTATCTTTATAAAAAACAGACTTTATTTGCCTGAACGTTTTCAAACATTCAGGAGTTGGACTCTATTTCCAAATTACACTGTGGTCCTGTTACCAATAGCTAACTCTCTTCCACCCCTGCTGTGGTTCAACTGGTGGCACTGATCATATGAAACTTTCATTACTTTGCAAAGAAAGGCTCTCTTGAATCCTGTAGAATTAAGGAGACTCATCTCAATGGCATATTAGCTGTCTGAGGATAGGAGTCACTGAGAAACACTGAATGACTGTGATTCGGCCGACAAAGCAGCCCCTTCATAACAGGGTAGGGATGAAGGCTCGATGGACGTTTATGACAAAGTGAGGTTTGAAGCTTTTGACATCAAAATAAATAACGAGTCAAAGAAATGGTTTATAACTCAGGGAGTTTCTTTCCCTTCTCCTACACTTCTATTTTTACTTTCATAACTTTCTCTTAGAGGAACAAAGGAAATCTGCCATCTCCCTGTCTCAGTAGAGCACCAATGTTTCTCTTTCGTTAATTTTTAATCATGGAAGTGGCATTTGTAAGGGAAGCAAAAGGACATGCCTTATCCAGAGGTGGACATGGGCCAGCACCCAGTGGCTGGGACGTAGCCATGGCGATGATCAGTGCCACCAGTAGAACCACAGCAGTGGTGGAAGAGAGTTAGCTATTGGTAACAAGACCAGAGAGTGATGGGTCTGTAATGTGGAAATAGAGTCCAACTGCTGAATAGAAAAATATTGTCATCTCACTAGAATTAAATAGATCTACAATTAAATTACAGTTAATAAAAATTATATTTGAAAACAACCAAACATTTGTGAAGACTCTTTTCAATGTATTGATTTATATATGTAAAAAGTGATCTCATAAAATATATTTGGTTTGACGGGAAATTTGTGGAACTCTTAAATTTGGGCAGCCTGCAACATTTATAGGGCCATATTCTGGCCACATAAAAAAAATCACATAAGCTCTGTTCTGCAGGTACTATAAATAAGTGTTAACTTGAAAGGTACAAAAACACAAAACTGAAGACCTGCTTTAGCCTCAAATTTTAAAAAGACTTTGCTACGATTATATTCTCATAAAAAATGAGGGGAGATCCTTTGGAAGTCAGTCCTCACTACTGTGACAATTCATTCATCTGGAATTACTGGGGACGTGTTGATAAACAAGTTAGTTATCTGAGAGCTAAATTTTATATATTGTGCTGAAACTTCTGCAGTGGAGTTATTTTTTATGGACAATTTTATTTTTTCTTAAGGTGGAATTGCTGTTTTGCCCAGGCTGGAGTGCAGTGGCGCAATCTTGGCTCACTGCAACCTCCGCCTCCTGGTTTCAAGCAATTCTCCTGTTCTCCTGCCTCAGCCTCCTGAGTAGCTGGGATTACAGGCATGCATCAACACGCCTGGATAATTTTTTTTTTATTTTTATTTTTAGTAGAGACAGAGTTTTGCCATGTTGGCCAGGCTGATCTTGAGCTCCTGATCTGCCCGACTTGGCCTCCCAGATAATTTTAATTTTAAACAGAAGACCCTAACTATAACTTTACCATTTCTTGATGGCTCACAGCCATCATTATTACTGCAGAGAATGACCGTGCTGCACTCTGATACGCAGCTATTCTGGGAACTAACAATGTTTGCTGGGCTCTCTCCTCTGGCACAAAGGACATCAAAGCTGCTCGGAGCAGCCAAGGCTGCCAAACCTCTGCCATGAATATTCCCAGGTGGGAAGAGGAAGAGACTCAGAATCCACCAACTGCTTCCAAAGAACAACTTGAGAGGCTTTACCTGCATCTCCTTCACCCCTTCAACTATCGTACATCTTAAGAGACCAAAGGGCTTGGTGCAGTGGCTCATGCCTATAATCCCAGCACTTTGGGCGATCAAGGTGGGAGGATCATTTGAGCCCAGAAGTTTGAGACCAGCCAGAGCAACATAGTGAGATCTTGTCTCTTTTATTTCCTTCTTTCACCAACATAGTGAGACTCCTTCCCTTCTCCCTTCCCTTCTTCCTCCCTCTCTCTTTCTTCTCCCCCTCCTATCCCCTTCCCTCCCCTCCCCTCCTTCCTCTCTCCCTCCCTTCCCTGTCTTCTCTTTCTTTGACAGAGTCTTGCTCTGTTGCCCAGGCTAAAGGGCAGTGGTGCAAACACAGCTAATTGGAGCCTCATCCTCTCAGGCCCAAGTGATCCTCCCACCTCAGCCTCCCGAGTGGCTGGGACAACACGTGCATCACCATGCTTGGCTAATTTTTATATTTTTTGTAGAGACAGGTTCCCACTATGTTGCCTAGGCTGGTCTCCAACTCCTGAGCTCAAACAATCCACCCGCCTCAGCCTCCTAAAGTGCTGGGATTGCAGGTGTGAGTGAGCCACTGTGCCTGGCAAAGACCCTGTATTTACAAAAAGAAAAAAAATTAGCTGGGTGTGGTGGTGTGTGCCTATAGTCTCAGCTACTTGGGAGGCTGAGCCACAGTTCAGGCTGAGCCTGAACAACAGTCAGACCCTGTTACAAAAAAAAAAAAAAAAAAAAAAAAAGAACAGCTTCATCAATTTACAACCAATCAATATTGATTGAGAATAAATTGTACATCTTTTGGGACTTTAGCATATAGCACAATTCAGCTTCTCTATAAATGCTGCTTGAAGGAGGATTTGGGTAGGTTTATCTGAGAGAGAAAGAGAGAGAGAGAGAAGGGAGGGCGTGAAAGGGAGATCTCAGACAAAAAGAGAGACAGACACAAACATGCAAAAAACACAGCCCTAGAATGTTCAATCAGAGAATGTGAAATTTAAAGACAGTGGTATAAAAGATACTAGGGAGAAATATAATTTTTTAAAGAAGAGTATACATTTTCCTAGTCTTCCAATGAAACATGAATTTTGTTTCACACACAAATAAAAAATCCAAAATTCATTTTTACATTTAACTCCAAAAGAAAAAATATTGAGGAAAGAAATTATGTTAGGTAGCCTTAAAAATCAGTGTAAATTAGGAATTAGAAAAAGAGGAGAACTGAGAAATCATGTCTCTTTACAACCTTTTCTAGGTCATGTGAACACTTCTGGAGTAAAAATTCTATGTCTCCTTTGGTGCTGCCTACAACTTTGGATCATTCTCATATGAATAAGTGTTCCTCCTTAGATATACTGAGATTCAAGTGTCTTTTTCTTGTCCTCTTGAAAAAGGACAATTTGGTCAGCTTCTTAAAGATACTCATTAAGCTACACGTCAGTCAGCTTCTAACCAAGTTCTAGCAACTGGGCTATAATTTTTTCATGTATGTGTGTGAAGTTTTCCTTGTTAGGAAATAAAAAGGAAGTGAGACAAGGTCTCAGCTCTCAAAGAGCAGGGAGTGTAGAGAGGGGAGGGTGGAAAGGATGGTGGAGGCATTAACAAATGACTATGATAAATGCAGCAAGCACAATGACAAACACACGTTCCCGGTTCAGTGGAGGAAGAGCAAGTGGTGATCATGGCTTTTTAAGCAGTTCTGGGTCAGTTCTCAGGGGCAGCCCTTTGGATCTGAGCACAGGCCGAGGGAGATCCATTTGCCTCAGTATTCTGGGGTCGAGAGACCCTTATATTTGAGGGGTAGGCCACAGATGACCTCCCTGGTATCACATGAACATTTATTCCTGCCATAAATTTTATGTACCCGTTAATTTTTCTTTCTGTATTATCTTTCAAGAAAACTATCTTAAAAATAATTATTCACTATGTGAAATGCTACTACTTCCCTGTATTCTTTATCTGCTTCCTCCACCGAAACCCTAGGTGATTCTCTTCTGTCCCTCAATAATACCAACATGATTCTCTGATGTGAGTTGGCCACTATCTCCCCCAGCACCACTGTTTAATTACGGTCTGAGTCACAATTCAACAGACGGAGGGTCTCAGACGGGAGAATGCTATGTTACCAAGCTATACTGGACTATCACACATTGTTCGAATATTCAGTAGAATTCAAATATATTGGGCGGACTTGGCGCACAACTGATTCAAGACAACATTCAAAATAGTTTACATTATACACCATGGAATACTATGCAGCCATAAAAAACAATGAGTTCGTGTTCTTTGTAGGGATATGGATGAACCTGGAAACCATCATTCTCAGCAAACCGACATGAGAACAGAAAATCAAACACCGCATGTTCTCACTCATAGGTGGGTGTTGAGACACATGGACACAGGGAGGGGAGCATCACACACTGGGGTCTGTCGTGGGGAAACAGGGGAGGGACAGTGGGGGGTGGGGAGTTGGGGGAGAGATAGCATGGGGAGAAATGCCAGATATAGGTGATGGGGAGGAAGGTAGCAAATCACACTGCCATGTGTATACCTATGCAACAATCTTGAATGTTCTTCACATGTACCCCAAAACCTAAAATACAATTAAAAAAAAATGGTTGGGCCAGGCGCGGTGGCTCACGCCTATAATCCCAGCACTTTGGGAGGCCGAGGTGGGTGGATCACGAGGTCAAGAGATCGAGACTATCCTGGGTCAACAAGGTGAAACCCTATCTCTACTAAAAATACAAAAATTAGCTGGGCATGGTGGCGTGTGCCTGTAGTCCCAGCTACTCGGGAGGCTGAGGTAGGAGAATTGCTTGAACTAAGGAGGCGGAGGTTGCGGTGAGCCGAGATCGCGCCATTGCACTCCAGCCTGGGTAACAAGAGCGAAACTCCGTCTCAAAAAAAAAAAAAATAAAAATAGTTCACATTTTGATATGCCTAAACTACACTGCTCTATGAATTTTAGACACCAAGACATAGAAGCATACTGAGAATTCAGTGTTTTAAGAATTACAGATTGTCATCTTGTTTCAATCAGCGGCACCTTCCCGGAATGCAGCTACTTCTCATTCTTTACTTTTCATCCTAAACATTTATCAGTCTCATAGTGTATTTCAGCCATCGACTGTTGTAGAATTCAAATAAACCACCACCAACAGGTCTTAGATTTCTTTGCCCTCTTTAAACTGGGGAAACCCAAGATTCATTAATATGCTTTGAGCACTTCAAACTATAAGCATGACAGTAATTGCCCATTAAGGCAAACTGCTCTGAATAATCTTGTTGACTACACAGCAGAGAACTGTTGACAAACCTGAGCAGAAAGTGGAGGCAAAGTTCTGCAGAGCGGTGTCCACCTCCTCTACGCTGGAGAGAGCCAGGAGCCGAGGAAGGAGGCCTTCCAGGGACTGTATGAACAGCCTGGTGCTGTGCTGATCCGCCTCCTGGTTCTTTAGCAGTTTTAGAGACAGGGCAGCAGTTCGCAGGGACCGGTGGCCCAGGCAGTCCCGGGGGGTCTGCTCTTCGTCGACGAGTGAACAGGTTGTCCCGACCCTATGTCCGACACGTCAGACCTGCCCGAGTCCTTCTCTGCTGCCATTGAGTACTGATCACAGGAATCAAACTCTGTCCTAGAAAGGTCTTGGTCATCAACGCTAAAATTGCTCTCACTATACCTAGATCCGTAGGACCTTGTCCTGCAGTCTACTGACAGGAAGTTAGTTATGTCAGGGTAAGGAACCGTGTGGCTTCTCTGCACCACATCTGGCTGGTCTACTGCCTCTGGTTCCAATACTTTGTTCAGTGTCTCCTTGCCCTCTGGGATGGCTGGCGACTTGAGACTGTTCTTGTGGTTTCCTGAGTGGTCCTCAGGTGTGGTCTGACCCAACTCTCCCTCAAGCGTGGTCTGGCCTGTGTCTGTGGTGACACTGATGCTGATGTCAAGGCTCCTCTCGTTCCCTGACTCCCACGGCGTGTGTTCTGAGGACAGCACTCGCCGCTGCCAGCGGAAGTCGGCCTCATTGATCTCCATGGAATCTCGGCTCCACTCAGCCCCATCCTTCAGCTCCTCAAGGCGCAGAAGCAGCAGTTGTACCCTGATCTTCGCTCAAGCCCTTCCCCCTGGCTGAGCTCGTCCAGGGCACCCAGCAAGGTGCAGACACAGGACACGGCCGCGTAGCAAGCTTCGATGCCACCCTTGATGCATGCTTCGGTCATGCCATCCATGATGCTAAGCAGTGTTCAAAAGAGAAAGTGGCACAAATGCATAAAATGTAGACAATGTCTCTGAAAGGAACAAGAGCTGTTAAACCGGCAAATAGCATAGTATTCAAAACAGATAGTCTGATTTGCATAAAACAAAATGGTCAGGGTAATAAAGAAAACAAACATGCTCAGGTGGGCAGAGGAAAACCAGATAAAGTGGCCTGCACTGGCCGGGCACGGTGGCTCACGCCTGTAATCCCAGCACTTTGGGAGGCTGAGGTGGGCGGATCACTTGAGGTCAGGAGCCTGGCCAACATGATGAAATCACGTCTCTACTAAAAACACAAAAAATTAGCCAGGTGTGGTGGTATATGCCTGTTATCCCAGGTACTCAGGAATCTGAGGCAGGAGAATCGTTTGAACCCAGGAGGTGGAGGTTGCAGTGAGCTGAGATCGTGCCACTACACTCCAGCCTGGGCAACAGAGCAAGACTCCATCTCAAAAAAATAAAAGAAAAAAAATAAGTGGTCTGCATTGAATCATACTCCCTCTTGGCTTGCTGGTTCATTTGGGTACAAACAGAGGCTCCTGATGAGCATTTATAATCTTCCTGAACAATCTCACTTTTGTATTATGCTCAGTGATTCAAATAGAAAATAGTTATAACGGTTATATGATAATGTGGGCCTTCCTCTATAAACATATTCCTGAGCAGACGCATGTGAATACAACTACTACAAGCCCTGTAATATTCAGTTTTCTAGCGGGAAGCTACATATGAAGAAATCCTATAGCTACAGTATTTAAGTCAAAAGTTCTTCTCTAAAATAATCCCAATGAATAATTATTATACATTTCATTTGATACATTTCACTTTGATTTTAAGTCAGCATGAAAATATGGAAAGTTCCATGATTATAATAAATTGAGGTGAGTCTTCTCATGTAGCTTGTGGGTGAATTATTAAATAGATACATTTCATATAATGTAGAAATTTTTTTTAAACTTCAGGGATTTGCAAGCAAGGTTAAGAGTCTTCAGAAAAGCAGTCTCTATAAAGACCTAAAAGGATAAGTATCATACAGTTTGAGGAGATCCAGATGAGACTTTCTTTTTGAAATTGATCTTTTTCTGGACTCTGGTTCAGTGGAGCTGGGTCCTGCCAAGTCACAGAGACGCTGTGGGCTCCCGAGAATCTTTAAGAAAATGGTAAAAGAGTAACAGAAAAGTGAGTATCACAAAAAAGCACACGGTTTTTAAATTGTAAGATCAAATAAACATGTGCTTTCCCTAGTGAGTGATATAGTACAAGGAGAAACACAACTACTTGGAATTTCCGATCTTGGTAAGACTGATTTGGATTTTCTTCTTGACACATGGTGTATATTCAGGCTCCCAGCTCCTCAGCTCAGGGTTGGCTTCAACAAGGAAAATTCTCAGAGGGATTGTTTCAAAATCTTTTCTAGCACAGAACTAGAAAACACTTGGATCTCTATTGTTTAGTAAGATTGGCTTATAATAGAACCTTCCTGGACTCTTTTGTCTTATTTTGGTATCAAGTCAGCTAGCTTCATAAACTGGGTGGAGAGGTTTGCCCTGTTTCTTGTCGCTGAAAAAGTTCATGAAAGATTGGAATTACCTGTTCTTTGAATGCTTCTATAACTTGTTTCTAAAGCTACATGGGGCCAGAATTTTAATGGGAATACCTTAACTACTTCTTCCATTCCTCTAAAGATTATAGGAGTATTCAGGTCCTCAATTTCTTCTTGAACCAACTTTTATAAAGTTGCATTATTTCCCAGGGACTTATCCACTTTGCCTGGTTTTCAAATTTACTGTTCTAAAGTTGCCTTAATACCTCTTTTATTTATTTAATGTGTGTAACACCTATAATTAGCTTTTTTCATTCTTATTTCTGTTTATTTGTACCTGTTTTGAATTTTTTTATTGCTCTTCAGAATAGTCTTTCAATTTTCTTAATCTTTTCAGTCCCAACATTTTCTCTTTTTTTTTTCTTTTTTGAGATGGAGTCTCGCTCGGATGCCCAGGCTGGAGTGCAGTGGGGTGATCTTGGCTCACTGCAACCTCTGCTTCCCAGGTTCAAGCGATTCTCCTGCCTCAGCCTCCCGAGTAGCTGGGACTACAGGCATGTGCCACCATGCTCGGCTAATTTTTTGTATTTTTTGTAGAGACAGGGTTTCACCGTGTTATCCAGGATGGTCTTGATCTCCTGACCTCATGATCTGCCCGCCTTGATCTCCCAAAGTTCTGGGAATACAGGCGTGAGCCACTGTGCCCGGCCATATTTTCTGCTCTTTAAATCTCCCTATATTTCCTTGTCACATTACTTTCTTCTTTTATCCTTATTTTTCCTCCTTTTTACTTTCTTTGAATTTATTCTATTCTTTTTTTCTAACTAAGCTGGAGAATTAGGACATTAAGATTTTCTTTTCTAATATAAGGAGTTAAAGCTATAAACATCTTCCCATTTACTGCTTTTGCTAGCTTCTCACAAGTTCTCACAAATGTTAGTAATTGTTCACTTCTAACACATTTTTATGTATATACGTATATACGGTAGAAGTCTATAGGAAATTTCAACTCGAGGCTAAATTAATTCAAGGAAAGATGGTTAATGCAGTGCGCCTGCAGCAGACATCCCATCGTTATGTCCATTCATCTTCAAAGTGATTGATATCTCCAAGCAAAGCTAGGAAAAGGTCCATTACACAGAAGCAGCTGTATTTTAAGTGGCTCTCCTCTTTCCCTCTTTTCATATTTCTTTCTTACCACAGAAATTGAAAACTTCTGCTTTCTGGGAGGAACAGAAATGAAGCTTTCACTTTTTGTTGACATCAAAAAAGAGTGACAATGCTGGGCCTAAGTCAGGCAGGCTCTCTTTTTCCCTCTCTCTCTCCCACCCCCCACCCTATAGGCCTGCAGCCTCCTGGCTGGACCCTATGAGCCTCAGGATGCTCCATCTCTTGCTGGAAGGGTAACAGAATTTCCAAAAGAGGGAGTGGAAAACCTCACTGCCTCCTGGGATCCCACCACAATTTAAAATTCAGCTTCACCAGTAACAAATTAGATATTCACTGGTAATAAATTAGATTTTTTTTTTTTTTTTTTTAATGAAATCTATGTCACCCAGACTGGAGTACAGCATCACAATCTCGGCTCACTGTAACATCCGCCTCCTGGGTTCAAGTGATTCTCCTGCCTCAGCCTCCCAAGTAGCTGGGCCTACAGGTGTGCATCACCATGCCAGGCTAATTTTTTTGTATTTTTAGTGGAGACAAAGATTTCACCATGTTGGCCGGCTGATCTTGAACTCTTGACCTCAGGTGATCCGCCCATCTTGGTCTCCCAGGATAATCTATTTTAATTCCCACATCGATCTTGTGATTATTTCTCAATTGTTTCAGGATCTGGAGGGGAAAGGGATGGACTGATTAGGCTTCTGAAGAACCCTCAACAAATACTAAAAGGAAAAGATGTTCTTAACCTCAGCTTCTTCAGGTAGGAATGACAGATGTGGGATCAGTGGCTGGGGTGCCAAGGTCTGATAAAGACTAGGGAACTTCTGAAGCTGAGCCACAGGAAAGAAAAGGAAGCAAGGTGTACTTTTTCATTACTGTTCGTTTTGGGGGGGTGGGGAATCAGAAACAAAAAAGGGACTGTGTTTTGAAAAACAAAATGTCCTATATGTCCTTGATCAATAGGCACACAGTGCATATGGCAGAGTGACAACTACAATGAGAACAGGGAAATAACACACCAAGCGTTCAAACTCCAAAAGGCTAAACAAACATCCTGGGTACCCAGCGGTTTTCTTTGTGTGCATAAGCCCTGCACATTTTGGTATCTAGGTTACCAAATTTCCCAAATGATTGGTTTTGTCGTATAAAGTGGAGGCGCTGCTTTTCAGAACATCCTGGCCCCAATCAGTCTGCTGGGCTCTTTGGGGCAGCACCACCTGGACGTGCAACTTGGGTGCTACCATCACATTCTAGCCTCACCTCTGCAACATGACCTTGGAAAGCTAGAACATCTATGATGAACAGGAAAACATAACTAACTTCCTTTTGCAGTACGAAGGAAAGTATTTAAAATATATTTAGAGACCTGCGTATGCCATATGCAAAGTATCTACTTAGCATTCAGGTACTAAGTGGCTCCACTGTGGGCAGTGACCGCTCTAGTGCCTGTCATTTCCAAGGGGAAAGAAAGATTGCTGCTGCTTACAAAACAGCCTCTTTGTAGACATTTTGTCTTCAGGTCCACATGTCATTCAGTTGAAAGTTACTAAACACTTATTCTGATTCAAGCATTATAGTGTGAAATACTAGGGGAAAACATACAAAAGCAATATATCCACAAAAGTATAGTTGAGGAGACAAGAAGCTCGTTCCCCATTCTATTGTGAAACATCAGTGTGATGGGATGTATGATCAATTGCTAAATGGCGGGATGGAATTTAAAGAAGAACCCAATCAGTGGTCTGAGGAAGCCCAGCTGTGAAAGACAAGGATTTCGATAGTAAAGCAGCAGCCATAGTTAGAACATCGGGCTTCACCATCTTAGCCTTACGACTCACAAGGTGAAGGACTTTGGGCAAATGACTTCTTCCCCCCAGAGCCTTGGCTTTCCCATCTGGAAAATGGGCATAATATTATTTTCCTAAGGGAGTTTGGAAATAAGCTAAAGTGAACAGGCAGCAGTGTCTAGCCTGTTGAAATTAACCACTCAACTCTGTGAGAAGGGAGTGGCCCATGGGAATAAAAGACAGGGGACCCTAAAGAGAGGTGGGAAGGTGGGAATTGAACAAAGCAGGTCATTTAGTTGGGATGAAGGTGCATCCTGGGAAGTGATAGCAAATGCAAATGATGGAAGAAGGCTCTGGAAGCTGGGCACCGTAACAGCCTTGATGGTAGAGTCAATGAAGAGCCATTAGAGAGCCCTGGGCAATGGCAAAATTGTTAACAGTGGTGATTTATGGATGTAAGTCCAGTAAGACAAAAGGAATAAAGCAGGCAGCAGAAGGAGGCCAGCTAGAATTGAACCAGCTATTGTCAGTCTCCATGTGTTTTTTCTCTTCCTTAGAATAGCAATAAGCGCACCAAATATTTGTTTAGCACTTTATACTTACGAAGTACTTAGGCAAACTTGATTGCATTTTGAACTTGCAGCCTTTGGAATATTATAACAATGTACAGATGAGAAAACTCTTAAGTTCAGAGTTAAATGATGTACCTCTATCACGTAGCCAGTGAGTGGCAGAGAAAGGAGTCAAACCCTGACTCTCAAACTCAGGCCCCTGAAATGGGCAGCTGAACCAACACCAAGAAAGGGGTTACTGGGGGTCATTTGCACTGCAATGTGAGAGTCAAATCCAGTGGTAAGTATGATACAGGAAAAGACCATGGGATAAGAGTCACAGGGATTTGCACCTTTTCTTTTTCTTTGGGACTTTGGGGAAATCATTTGACCTCCTAAGCCTAAGTTCCTTTGCGGGAGGAAATTTTCTTTGGCATCACACTTCTATGAGGAGGAACACCCAGTGCAGTAAAATTCTAGGCCTCTCTTCTCCCTTCTTCTCCTTCTTCCAGATGCAGAAGGAGCCCCTGATCCGAATAGTGAATTTAGGATAAGGAGCTGAGCATGCCTTGCTAGCGCCTTTCTCGCCCATCTTCCTGGGGATCTGCCAATCAAAGGAAGCCCACAGTTGTCCCTCCAGGATGCAAGTTGAACAGGTGTAGGGGAGGACCTTCGGGAAAGGCCACTGCTGTCTGAGTGGTAGAGAGTGGTCTAGTCTCACTGGCTTCCAAAGCTGTGTTGTACCCGACCATCTAGTGAAGATCAGTTCTTAAAGCTGGCCTTTTGATCTCCATTGCCTGAAGCTCTGGTGGGGAAAAGAAGTAACATTCCTAACTGGTAAAAATAAAGTTGATGGCCGGGCACGGTGGCTCATGCCTATAATGCTAGCACTTTGCAAGGCTGAGGTGGGTAGATTGCTTGAGCTTAGGAGTTCGAGACCAGCCTGGGCAACATGTTTCTACAAAAACTACAAAAACTAGGCGTGGTGGCATACGCCTAGGTCCCAGCTTCTCTGGAGACTGAGGTAGGAGGATCACTGTAACCCAGGGTCCATGCTTCACTGAGTCATTATTGTGTCACTGTACTCCAGCCTGGGCAACATAGTGAGATCCTGTCTCAAAATAAATAAATAAATGTTGATATACAACCTCACAAATTTATTACGAATAATAAAGATAATATATATGAAGTGCCTGGCATATAGTCGGCAAGAAACAGAACGGTAATTATTATTGTGGGCTCATAGATTTTTTAACCAGCCATTAAATCTGGCCCACTGTTTAATTTTTAGAAATAGTGGGTCAGGACTATCCAATACTCATTACAATAAAATCTCATTAAAACACCAAGAAAGAATTCAAATTTAACTTCTTAGATATTGGCTGGCAGCAATTATTGCTTAAAATAAACAAATCATCAACAAGGGAATTTAGCTACTCTGGTTTTCTGGGGGGGGGGGGGCAGTGAGGTACCAAAAGGAAATGCAATCTGACCTTTATGAACAGGTTCACAAATACAAAAACACTGATGACTTTTCTTTTTGATTCTTTGAGAGAAGGCAGAGGAATCTCTGTTTGAAGCACCTTCAAAATAACCCTAATTCCGCCTCAAAACCATGAGGTAGCACACTGGGATGGACAACCTTTGTGTTCTCACTGGGGTCATGACATTTGGGAGAAAAGAGGCAAAAGAATGGGATAAAGGGATTCCTCTTAGCAATCGGAGACTGGCAAAGCTCTTTTTTGATAATGTGTAATCTGAGTATAAAATCATTTTGAAATCCAATGTTGGCAAAGGCAAATAAACACATATATCTGCACACACAGCACCTAAGGTAGCAGAATGAAATCTTAGCATGGCCCTGGTCAGGTGTACATCTCACAGAGTCTTAACAAGTGCTAGTTTAATTATCAAATGGTTTTGCATCAGCGAGCATCACTGACCCCTCCTGCCCCAGCTCGCAGTACATGTACACACGTACCGACTCAAGAACAGCAGTCGTTACTGGATACCACGAGCAGCACTGAACTTCTGACAAGTGATTAGCAAGCCTTTTCTGAGTGCTCTTGTATGTGAGATGCTAGTTAGGACCCCTGGTAAACAGGGTGGCGATCTCCAGTGCCTCCTTACCTCTTTCATTATTTTGATGGCTTCCACCCGGTGCTGGGGTGGGGGGTAGAGGCAGTACTCGGTGGTAGAGGGACTGGAGCACAGGCTTCATGGAGTCCACGGACCCCACCAGCCGGACCAACTCGGCTGCGATGTAATAGATAGTCCGAGCCACAGGCCCGCTCAGGGCCGGGCGCGGTGCAGGAGCAGCCTGACCCCCGGCCATGGTCAGACACTCCCGGAGATGCAGAGTCTGATTCCAGGCTGGTACTGGTGCTGCTGCTGTGAGCAGAGGTGATGGTTTTGTCATGTATTGGATTCCCCCAGGATCACGATGAGAGCAGGGCAGAGGTTTTTCCTGGGAAGACATGGGGAGAAAAGTAAGTTTCCCCACAAGCCAAATGATAAAATTTACTGTGTGAGTAAACAGATACCACAGAAATGACACATAAGAGTGGGGTTCTTTACTGCTTCTTCTTTTGGCTACATTTTGCCCATTTTCTAAGTCTATCATTTCTGGATATTTCAACAATACTTGTCCTCATAAATAGAGCTAGCATGAACAAAATAAAAGAGAAGCAGTAAGAGGCTGGGCGTGGAGCTCATGCCCCTAATCCCAGCACTTTGGGAGGCCGAGGCGGGCAGATCACAAGGTAAGGAGTTAAGGAGTTTGAGAACAGTTTAGCCAACATAGTGAAACCCTGCCTCTACTAAAAATACAAAAAATTAGCTGGGCATGGTGGTAGGCACCTGTAACCCCAGCTACTTGGGAGGCTGAGGCAGGAGAATCACTTGAATCTGGGAGATGGAGGTTGCAGTGAGCTGAGATCGAGCCATTGCACTCCAGCCCAGGTGATAGGGCGAGACTCCGTCTCAAAAAAAAAAAAAAAAAAAAAAAAAAATTAAACCATCATAAGTGAAGAAATGGTCTCAAAATGTGAAATGGCTGTTATAAAATTTCATATTACTATAAATAACAAAATTATTTCTCATTTGAGAATTTGATTGCAAATTCCATACAGCTGTCATTTGACTTCCTTCCTGTCGATAAGCCCAGGGACCCAGAGCAACCAGCTGGCTGCCTGCGGGGGCCTGTCACTTCTGGGAATCTCCGACTATGATTAAGAGACTGGTATTCGGGTTGAGATGGAGCTCAGGCTAGGAGTAAAGCTCAATATCTCTTGCCCCCTGCATGAGTTATATGCTTTTTGAATGAGCTGAAAACACAGAAAAATCTCCTGGTTCTGATCTCTCATGAGCCTATGATATAAACCGAAGAGGACCTGGAAGCATATTTTTGCCATAATCATCATCAGTTTCTCCACAGATTTTGGCCTGATGAATGCCAACAAAGCAATTTCTCTGCTGTCTTTATTATTACTATTTCTTTATTATTATTATTTTGAAACAGAGTCTTGCTCTGTCACCCAGGCTGGAGTGCAGTGGCTTGATCTTGGCTCGTTGCAACCTCCACCTCCCAGGTTCAAGCAATTCTTGTGCCTCAGCCTTCAAATAAGCTGGGATTACAGGAGCCCCCCCACTATCACGCCCGGCTATTTTTGTGTTTTTAGTAGAGACAAGGTTTCATCATGCTGCCCAGGCTGGTCTCGAACTCCTGGCCTCAAGCAATTTATCTGCCTCGGCCTCCCAAAGTGCTGAGATTTCAGGTGTGAGCAACCACACCTGGCCACAATTTCCCTGCTTTCTCACTAAGACATTTACGCACAGATGGAAGTACAACTGGTAGGTCATGGACTTCATGGAGAGGGACCCAGAGACACAACCAGCAGCAGCCCTCGGGTTGGCATCAGAGTGGGGACATCAGGGGTGGGTGCTCACCAGATCAGGTCCGTGAAGCCCCTGTGCAGGTGCATGGAGGAGGAGGAGCTGCTGAGCACAGACAGGATGCACTCCAGGTAGAGAAGCTGCAGCTGCTGACTGTCACTGCGGAGGAGCAGAGCCGACACAAACCCAGACATGAGACAAGGTAAAATTAAAGAGGTGATGTGTGGAAACACACTTGGAACAATGGTAGGTGTTACCAAAGCGCTAGTTTTGGGGGGAAGGTTAGCATTATGGGTTGAACTCTGTCTCTCCCCCAGATTCACAGGTTGGAGTCCTAATCTCCAGAACCTCCCGAATGTGACCTTATTTGGAGATATGTCCTTACAGAGGTGATCAAGTTAGACTCAGTTCACTAGGGGGATGCTAATCCCACACAACTCTGTCCTTCAAGAAATGGAAGTTTGGACACAGAGACATTCATTGAGGGGCAGACAGTGTGAAGAGACACAGGAAAAGATAGTCATCTATAGGCCAAGGAGAGAGGCATGAGGAGATGCTCTCTCACAGCTCTCAGGAGGAACCAATCCCACTCATGCCTTGAGCTTGAACTTACAGCCTCCAGAGCTGTAATACAACAAACTGGTGTTTAAGGTACCCACTTTATTTCACTTTATTACAGCAGCTTCAGCAAAATAATACAGTTGGGGTGATTTTTTTTTTTTTTTACTAACAAACTTTACTTTTTAGAGCAGTTGGAGATTTATAGAAAAACTAACCATGAAATAGAGTTACCATGTTGAGCCTATTATTAAATCTTACATTGGTATAGTATATTTGCCACAATTAATAAACAAATATTTATATATTAACTAATGTCCACAGTTTGTGCCAGAAATGCTAATTTTTAATAGGTTTAACTATCTAAACCTTTCAAAAGACTGTTTACCACATTATCTTTTAATTGGTGAACACTATGAACTTGCATTAGACTTTTCTTCTTTATTGAAGAAACATGATTTTTCAAAGGACAGATTATTTTGTTTCCAAGTTATTATTATGGGATCCTCATAAAAGAACAGAGACAGATTAAGAGAACACACAACCTTATGGGAAACACCTTCTTAATATCCAGATTCACTTCTCTGCCCAGCCTACCAGAAAGTATTAAAATCCAGGTAGCTGACAGGAGTGACAGATAGGGCTAAGAATTTAATTTTCAGGGACATGTTTATTGCAAATACAGTAAATCTGTTTTTAGAGAGTTCACTCACTGATGTGGAATGGGAATACTCAGAAAAAGGAAAAACTTGCTTATAAAAATAATTTTTGTGTTCTCTTCTCCTAATTTAAAATAAATTTATGTCCAAAGGAAGTCTAGTGTCTTTAACAGTTCAAGTAACTACCAGGAGAAGGAGGTGGAAGGGACAGTAAGGCTCATGACAGGCCAACTAGAAACTTGGAGAGACAGGAAGGAAGCAAAGAAAAGTTAACGGTAGACAGTGCCAAGGCCAGAGATTACATCTATACAGTTGCCAAACTGAGAAAGACCGTGCAATTGAAAGACAGAGGATAGTAAGAGGGGTAGACTCTTCATTTATGTGCCATTAAATACCCTGACATTGATATTATGCTCGAAAAACCTTTATCAAAATCTTTCATGGCCTGTGCACTAAAAATACTGTTTTTATTTTCCTTTAAGGTATACAGAACTAAACAAAAACAAAGACAAGGGATGGAGATAGTTTGTAGCCCTTTATAGAAAAAGGTTCCTGACCCATATTCTAAATCTTCCTTGTCCAAAGAGAGCTGTATAATAATTAAATAATGTTATTATGCTATGGAAGGGAATGTCATTTCTATTTGGATATACTCTGTCTACCACACCCTCTGAGTGGAAGAAGAGGGTGGAAGAAGAGATGGGGAAAGGCTGAGTCTCCAGAAAAATTATCACTATTTGCCAAGAGGAAGGTGATGGATGGAGGAAGAGTAAGAAATGATGAGCCATTCTTGGGCCAGGTAAGGACCTCACATTTCTAGGCTTCTCATCCTACAAGCTTCCCTATGCTTTTGACCAAGACGTTGCTCTCGACATGAAACAGCAGGTTTCTTCACTCTATGGGACTGGACAGATATATAAGCAAGTAGATAAAGCACTGGTGGGAAGGGCTGTGAATGAATACCTTAACACAAGGCTCTATGAGACCACTTAGCAGGAGCACATTCTTAGAAAGCATTTCCACAGGAAATGAAGTTTCAGTAGGAGACTGTAGCATGGAGAAGCAGAGGAAGAGGTGTGACAAAATGTGGGGGGTGGAGGAGGAAGGGATTTGGGCTGAGAGGTTTGTGGCTGAAGCACAGAGTGAGAGCCTGAGAGGTGGACAGAGGCCCGATCAGGCAGGGTTCTGCAGGCCTCGCTAAGATGTCTGGGCTTTATTTGCAGGTAAAAGAGTGACATGAGCAGATTTGTGTTTCAGAATGCTCAATCTGTTTGCTTTATGAGAAATTGAGTGGAGAGGACAAACCAGAGGACCGTGGTATCAACTGTAAGCCGTATCTGAAAAATCCCTTCTGGAAGGATTGCCTTCACTGTAGTCTCGGTTTACCATTCTGACCAATCACTTGACCCATTAAGAAGAAAAATTATGAAACGCTCCAATTCAAAAATTTCTCTTTTTCTTTCAAACTGTCAGTCTAGCATCATAAAACTAAAGCAACTACAGACAGTAAACACTGTCAATTTCTGAAATCATTGGAAATAAGTCCACAGAAAAGCTGTGAGTCATCAAGCTATTGGCAAAGTGTGCCACAGTGAATATTGAAACCCCCAGGGAATCAGACTGGCTGACAGGGAACGCATTGTCAAGGTAACTGGCCTGAGAGTCTCCTTGGAGACTGAACGCAGCAGCTTTTCCGTGGGTTGTGGCAGTCTGGAAAATGGGTGATCGTGGCCTTGCATGAGTCACATCATTAAAGGAGCTGTTTAAAATGTAAGCACCTTCCACTAGATGCACACACACACACACACACACACACATGTGCACAGTGTATATGCGTGTAATAGCTGTCCCTACACGAACAAATAGGTAGAATGTGTAAGGTAAAAGACAGCCTAGAAACTGGCCATCTCCTTCAGAACACCCGAGGGAAAAACCTGTCTACTTAGGAGGGCTATAAGTCACTTTTCATGACTGGCAGGCTGAGTCTCTGCTTGTCTCATTCTCTGCTCATCACTGGACTTCTTCCCAGGTACATGATCTATAGAGAACAATGCTCAGGCATGGGCCCACAGGCCGTGAAGGCAAAGCAGCCACCCTTCCTGGCAAGGCTAATGGAAGGGCAACCTAGTACGTTTTGTTATCTCTGGAGTTCTTAGCGTTCTGTTTTGTTTTGTTTTGAACCATATTGACTTTGCCTCCCTTAGAAATAGATTTGAATTTAGATAAAGAAAGGAGAGAAGAAATTAAGTAATTGTGTAAGGAGTGACATGGAACTCAGACAGACAGTAGGAATGCTTCAGTGGGCCTCATCGATTCCAAGCCTGCGTTGGTACAGATTTCGCTCTAACATTCTGTTCTAGGAGGAGAGGGAAGCAGGGAAAGAGTGGTGGGGAAACAGGCAGAGAATAAGTAAGTATCTTTCTAAGCCCAATTATCCTTCCAGAAATTCTTGGATTTAAAAAGCATCATGTAACTTAAGTTGCCTAATATAGGATTCTATTAATACCACATCTCCAAGGCATGCGAGGGAGTGTTCTGAATACCTGAATACATTTTCTGAATCCTCCCAAGAGACCAAGCATATCATGAACACACACCCCTACAGAGCTAAAGTCCCATGAGGCACTGATTTTGGAAATGGCTGTTGAGGGTAATACTGGTGTGATTTCAGAGGAAGAACCTATTCAGAGAGTAGAAGAGGCATCAATCTAGCTAATAGAAATAAAGGAATTAAGTTAGCAAAATCAGAAGAAATGGCACACACACGTGAAAACTTAGCAAGGAGAATGAACAGAAGCTGGTCTCTGGTGAGAGCAGCCGGGGCACAGGATTATTTTACCAGGTGGACATAAAGGCCTTCCCTTACAGCTACGTTAAGCATCCTGCGCCCCCAGCATCTTTAGCAAAAGGCCCCCATCTTAGGGTAATGGCATCATGATGGCAAATACCAAAATCAAACAAAGCAATCAATTTATAGAGGCAGAATTATGACCAGGGGAATTGTATTGGAAAATGAAGCAAGACTATGAGAATCCTATAAAACCATTAAGCTCCAAAATAATATGCCTAAAGCCCTCTTTGATCCAATGTACAATGAGAAATCCTAGAAAAATGTGCATGTGAATTATTTTCTCGATTTGAAACCTGTTCTCAAACTCCTGACCTCAAGTGATCCGCCCACCTGAGCTCCAAAGTGCTGGGATTACAGGTGTGAGCCACCGCGAAACCAGCCTAGCCAACATGGTAAAACCCTGTCTCTACCAAAAATGTAAAAAATTAGTGGGGTGTGGTGGTGTGCGCCTATAATCCCAGCTACTCAGGAGGCTCGGGCAGGAGAATTGCTTGAACCCAGGAGGCAGAGGTTGCAGTGAGCTGTGATCGCACCACTGCACTCCAGCCTGGGTGAGAGTGAGGCTCCGTCTCAAAATAAACAAACAAAAAAAACCCCACAAAAACCAAAAACCTATTCTCAAGTCATATGGTTAAGAAATGCTTTGTTTTTCAGTGACTGATTGAAATCTACAAACATTAGTTTCTAATATGTGCTCTGTGTGTGTGCATTTGCAATGTTTGTGCAATGCATTTTCCTAACAATCTACAGTCAAATTTCTGATGTACACAGCCTAGTGTTCCTAACTGCATGATGACTAGAATTAGCAGCAACTATTCTAAAAGCAAACAAACCAGTTTAGAGCAAATGTATGTCAAATATTTACTACACGCTAGACACTGCACATTAAAAATAATTCCACTTACAGCAATACTTCCTAGATTTAAAAACAGAATGCTTGTAATAATTACATTACAGGAATAACCTTAAACTCTCTCAGGTAAACCAGGTCATATGGTTGCTCTACAGATGAGGGGGATTCCTGGAGCTGATGGGGGTTCCTGGGTGGCTGGAGTCATCCAAGTTTAAAGAACGATGAACTTGAACCCCATAACACCAGGCACTCACCGTACCTAGTCTAAGACTCTTTTCTGACTAATGAACAATGGTATGTTTTAAGTCTATCCTTGATGGGCCTATAGACTCATTCTGCCTTATCCTGCTGGCTAGGGTTTTATTTATTTAGAGATGGAGTTTTGCTCTTGTTGCCTAGGCTGGAGTGCAATGGCGCAATCTGAGCTCACTGCAACCTCTGCCTCCCAGGTTCAAGTGATTCTCCTGCCTCAGCCTCCCTAGTAGCTGGGATTATAGGTGCCCACCACCACGCCTAGCTAATTTTTTGTAATTTTAGTAGAGACAGGATTTCGCCATGTTGGCCAGGCTGGTCTCAAACTCCTGACCTCTAACTAGGTTTTAATTCCTAACTGGCATAACTACCATGAGCCTCTCCCCACGTTTCTAGTACTTAGAACACTACTCAGGAAAAAAAAAAAAAAAAAAAAGTTTAGCTAATTAGTTTTCCCTTGCTTGTGAAGTAACAAATACAGTCTTCATATTTTTTATAGTTCTGGTGGTCTTTGTTCTATCCCCTGCCAATGCTAAGACCTAGGGGGTGGGGCAGGGGTCGGGGGAGGAGCATCTCCAACAGCTGGCAGTACCTGGCTGCCACCAGTTAGGTTGTGCTGTCCTCTGGTGAACACAAACAAGTTCCCAGGTGTTAACATCAGATGAGGACTCACCATGACTACGCTAAACAGGATGAAGCCAATCAACGACCATGCCTGAACAGAGGTCTTCTTTTTTAAAAGGGCTCCGTATGACCATGAAAATGAACAAATGTGCCTCTCCCCCTAAATGACTCCCACTTCTTCTTCTCTGACAACTCTAGCTCCCATCTGTTTGTCCTGTCTGCTAGAAAAAATTAAGATGCCCAATGCTAGAATTGCCCCTACTTTCTGACTGTACCCACTTTGAACAGAACGCTCAATTTTTAAGCCACTCGAAATCACCTGACTCATGCTAAAATCCTAGAACAACCCCCTCCGAACACCGTTTTACTGACTGTCCTGTGGTTCCCCATGGTGGACATGCTCCCTCATATAAGAAGTTAATAAAATGAATCTTGTTAACTTCAGGTGTTCCTGGAGTTCTTTGGCTGATGCGCATTGGCAGTCTTTTAAGTTAATTTTCTCATTCAATCTTCCAAAAACACGAATGTGTTTTACATTAATGATATCATATTCCATACAATATTATAGTAATTATAATAATCTATTAATTATTTTATAGGGTACACAAGCTTAGGGTTGTTCAGATCTTTGTCCAAAGTCACACGCCAGTAAGGGACAGAGCATGGGTTTTAACCCAGGTAATCCAACCAGGATAATGTAGTTGCGCCAATAGTGATTAAATACCACTGGTGACTGGGTCTTAGGAGAAAATGTGCCAATAGAAACATATTCCAGCCCTGCTATACCAGCTGCCTGTATCATGATGGAGGAGAACTGGATGGGGCCGGGGGAGGAATTAGCACTAGAAGAGATCAGACCTCCGGTCACTGATGGGTAGAGTGAACACATGACCTACCCAAACCAGAACACCTTTGAGAGTGAAGGAGGGTAATTACAATTATTACACAAAAGGAATAATCTGGGACTGTCCCAAGCAAACGGGTGGCATGGGGCCTTACAGATGGGGCTGCTGCACTTGGTGGTAGAGCCCTTGGTTAGGATGGTAATCTGAGTGCCAGCTCCATTGTTCCAACACTCCATGGTCAGGAAGGATGGGGACTTAAGCAGGGTACAGCAGCACTATTGACATCCATCTGCTGTAAGACTCAGCGCTCCTGAGCTGGGGGAAGCCCTGCTGCCTGCCTAGTCTGCCAGGGTCCGGGATGGGAGAAATTTGAGGGTCGGGGGTAGGAGAAAATTAAGTGCTACTTCTTTTTGGTTTATACTATCCATATATTAAATAGGCCTTTTCATTTTTAAAAATAAATTTTATGGTGCGTATTTAAGGCTTACAACATGATGTAATAGGATTTATATATATAGTAAAATGGTTACTATGGTGAAACAAATTAACATATCCATCATCTCACATAGTTACTCACTCCCTCCCACTATCCATCCACATCCCAGTGGATTTAGCAAAAATCCTGAATACAATACACTATTAATAACCATATTCCCCATGTTGTATATTTGAATCTTTAGACTTATTCGACCTACACGTTTGCTACTTTGAATCCTTTGCCTTACATCTCCCTATTTGCTCTCCCCGACCCCAACCCTGGTACCACTATTTTATTCTCTATTTGACCTTGAAATGCCTGAACAAAGAGAGCTTACGTTGGTCAAAATATAGAAGTGACTTACAGGAACAACAGAAGAATTGATGAAGAAATCATTTGGCAACAACTTTTAAGAGTAATTCTAAGCTTAGCTTAAAAATAATCCTAAATTTCTGAGAAACCAAAAGCAAAACAAACACCACAATGAGTTTCTGCAATGTTTCCAGCAAAGTGAGAGACCTCACTCTTGCCTACAACTAGTCTATTTCTCCCAACTTGTTACTGCATTTAAAATTCAACAAGTGAATTTTCTGCATTATCAGATATCCTAGTTACCAATGAATGATAATTTAATGTCTTTCATAATTCAAAGGGTACTTCTGAATCGTACTATGTTGCAGAATTTTGCAATTCATGACATATGTAGCTGGTAGAGACTTTTCATCCCATATTGAAAGTCTGGCATTTTATGATTTGGCTTTACTACAGGTGCATAGGTTGTCTTGTTAACTGACTGCATGGAAAGTTGGAACAGCAGACATCACCTAAGTGAACTCATATTGATTAAGCTGATATGAAAAAAAGTTAAAGAGTAACATGGTCCTCTTAAAGGCAGGGGTGTGAGCTCATAGGCTCTGGAATGGAAGGGGAAAGAGAGGAAGATTATACAGTCCAATGCTGTCATTTGATATAGGAAGAAAGGGCAGCAGAGTTTGATGAGAAGAGTCACACACCAGGACACAGCTGAGATCTGACCGAGATAGGACTGGCTCTCACACCAACTAGCACTCAGCCCAAGATTCCTCCCACTCAGCTCCATGCTCCAGGAAGCAAATGTTCTCTCTAAGGTATTGTTTCCCCACTGTCACATCAGAAAATGATGTACTCTAGTAATGGTATGTGGTAATTTAAATTGCCCCAAATCTCAGAATATATTCTTTAGTAGTAAATACCAGTGTTGAAGGTGGCGGGGTGGAGAGGGCTTCTATAATCTTATAATCCAAGTGACGCTGCAGACAGAGGTTATTTCTGAAGTAGACGACTGGTAAGGAAAAGCGGCAATGGTCAGGGCACTTACTTGATGGCGGCTTGCAGCTTCTCACAGAGGATGGTGAGTACAGAGACAACATCATCACAGAGGGACTCCACCGTGGACCCTTCAAAACAGAGGAGGTTACAGGCATGAGACATCGACAGGAGGCACGACAAGCTCCCCTGAACCGTCCTTCCCATCCTCCGCTTTAGATGGCTTTCCAGACTGAAAAGATGATTTTCAGATGTGCAGAAGCCCTGAGGCCACCAAAGTGATGATCACAGAAAAGGTAAGAATTAAGTCTAATTATTCTCTCTAAAGCAAAACACTCAAAAGATAGTCCAGAAAGAAAATCACAGATTGTTTATTATCGATAAAATTAACTCGCACTTAACAAAGGGAAATTAAGTAATTTCAAAAAACATCACAATGGATAGCAATTTTCTTAATATTTAGTCCAGTGGACTATGCATATATTATTCTGATCTTTGAATTTCTCGGTCTTCTGAGCTGATTAGAGTTGTATCCCAGAGAGATAAAATAAGGCAGCATGGGAAAAGATGGGCTTTGGGATTAAGAAATCAGAAAAAAAGGGGCAAAATAATTTAGCCACCATCTTTACCTACTTTATTTGTTCAGCATCTGCAGGGCACATGGTCTTTGGCGATACTGAAGCAACAGAAAGATAAAATTTCCCCTCCAAATGTGTTCTAGTTTCCAGAAACTAGAATCAAAACTCCCACAGAAGGATAGTGGGAAAAAGGCTGAAATTTGGAATCTGTTCAGCTACACGTCAACAACTTGCTGATTGTGTGAGCTTGAGTAAACTTCAGGATTTTTTTCTGGCAGAAATGGGATAAATAATACCAATTTCACAGAATTGTCAGGCTACATGAAATAGCAAGTGGGAACATTTGTTTTGTAAAATAAAAACCTGTAAAGATCTACACAAATGTGGCTCTAAGTATCTGATGAATATATAAATCAATGAATGACGGTGACATCAAGAAAGATGGAGAAAAAATGGCAAGTGTGTAAGAGAGAAAGTAAAGTTGGAGGAGGGCAGAGAAAGAAAAATAAATGGCTGGTCCTCAGAATTAAGATTTTGAATGCAGAAAAAAAAAGAAAAATGATAAGCTACAGTGATAAAACATAGTTTAAGATTAATAAAACCCAAACAGGTAACCCTTAAGCTCACTTTTAGATAAACGTCAAATGAGTCCCTCTGTCAATTTTTTACTACTATATTTTTTAGAGATGTATCCTTGACCAAGAAGACGTAGAACCCCTTTGTAGTTTATAAAATCATCCTACATTAGAGTGAAGCCTTTATGAGAACACCATAGCCAAAAGAGAGCAAAGGAAGATGGAACATCTTAGCGCATGTCACTGAGAGCATCCAACTAAAAAGGGCCCCTTCCAGTCCGCGGCCCAAGGATGTAGCACCATGGGACTAAAACAATACAATGTAGTGATGCTTTAGAACGTGACTTAAGGCGTGTCTCTTTTTCATTTCTTTCAAATACTCTTCTCCTAACTGTGGCTGCTTAGCTGTTTCTCTCCTTTATATTCTTTCCCTTTCTTTTTTCCTCACCCTCACCATGATCTCCTTCTCATTATTATTAACTGGAAAATCTAACAGAAAAGTACATTTGTCCAGTATTTTTAAAATTACTGAATAAAGTCTGGAATAAAATCTATATTTCAGTTTTTAATCAGATGATATTATTTTCGCATACCTCTTTCAGAAAACAATATTATCAAACGTGTTTTTAAAAATTAAATTGCTGGCCAGGCGTGGTGGCTCACGCCTGTAATCCAAGCACTTGGAGGCCAAGGCGGGCGAATCACCTGAGGTTGGGAGTTCAAGGCCAGCCTGACCAAAAGGTGAAACCCCGTCTTTAAAATAAATAAATAATTAATTAAATTGCTGGTTAATTATATGTGGACTTCTATATTTTTTTCATTTCCTGTGGGTCAGATTGAACGTTCCTTAACTTGATTTTAGCTGATCTTTAAATTGGGCTGTCTGCAAGAGGCCCTGCGAGATGACTCATCATTCTTGTCAAAAAAATTGGTATTTGACAAACATAAATCTGGTGCAGTAACACTGTATGCCAATCAGGTTTCTACAATCTTCTAGCCAGTTATTCTCATTTCAGCAATTAATCCTGACTTCATGGAGAATGAAGTAACTAACAACGCCAGCCTCCAAATGAGAAGTATGTGAAGAGTTAATTTCCCTCACATAGTTGGATCAGGAACAGGTGTGGCTGGCATAAGTGAATGTAGGAACAGAAGGAAGACAGCAGCTGATTAAATAATGCCACCTAAGGCAGAGCCAAGCACAACCTCCGAGAATGGTAAAACAACCCGAGAACTCCTACCCATCTTTGTACTCCTCACTCCAAGCACACAGTAGGCATTCTCACACCCGCTTTAAAAACTGAACTAGTACAAATCAAATGCAATACCTTGATTCCCGAATTCCTGTGGGACATCTGGATTTTCAATTATCTAGTAAGGGAGATACACACACAATTAGAAGATTCAGGAAAGAAAATCCTGACTCTTCGACAATGGGAAAATTCTAGAAAACAAAATGGCTTCCTCAGTGCCCTGGGCTCAGCTACCTTGCCTGAGCACACCCTCCATCCACCAACTCTTGAGAGCATTTCATTATTCATGGTGTTTATGGGAAAGATTATGATCTCTGGAACTGAGGTTATCAGTTCCCAAAATAATTCATTCGAGAGTGTCCATACAAACATGAACACTTACTGGAAGTTTAAACCCTGTGGTGCACTTAAACTTCCAGGATTCCAGGATGCTGGGCTATGACTTGGGGCAATGCCTGGCTAAAGAGGTGATTTAATTTTGCACAGAGAACAACTTATTCCAAGGCTACAGCTAACACTGTGCATGGCCCCTGATAAATACAGACTCTTGATCATAAGAAGAATTAGGTTCCTGGACTTCAAGATACAGGTCCAAAGATAATGACTGGTCAGAAGCTCCATCTTCATATTTGATGGGGGAGCATATTAACTGCACCTAGCCAGCTGCTCTGGGCTAGGTACATCTAGAACTATGAGGACAAAGAACTGTGAGGGAAGAGAAATTGGAAGGAAAAGACGTTTACAAATAATCAGACTTACTTCCCATTGCAGGGATAACTCAGCAACTACTGAGCTGAGACAAGGAAGGTGGCACTGTATTCTCCCTACCTCTTTGCACCAGGAGATAATAAGGAGGTATTTTCATGCCAATTAATTACCAGACATGTAACTCATCCCATGGTGATTTAATTTTTAAACTTGTTACAGGCACATATATCTACTATTCTCTATTCATTAATTTGCAAGTCAGCTGTTTCCACAGCAACTTTTGTGAAATGTTATGTCAGTATCTACAGCTCAGAATGGCTAAAGTCAAGTTGAGAACAACACTTTCTGGAGGAAACACATATGAGTCGTATTTAAGGCTAGGAGAATCCCTCCAACCTTCAGCCCCAAATATTTAAATGTAGCAACTTTACTTTTTGAAATTAGTAACTTACAACTTAACAATAGCTTAGGTTACCTAAAATAATTTGATAATAAAGCTGGATAATATGTAGGATTTGTGATGATGCAAAATCAAAATTATCATCTGTCCTGGCTGTGCAGCTGGCGATAAACATTAGGCTGAAGATATACATCCTGCTAATGATTTTGGCATTCTACATTATTTATTTTCTTTCCACTGCATTTCACCTTCCTAATTTTGAGGTAGCCCATGATGTCCTTCCAGTTGATAACTGAAATGAGTGACTGAGGCAAGTATCTCAATCAATCGAGGTTTAAGCCAGCTTTAGGGCACGCCCAGGAAAAATGTGAGCCGAAGACACGCCTATGGCTGTCTGCACCTGTGGCTGTTTTTCTGAAAAGGTTTTCAGGAGGTTCCTACATTTCCTTAAAGGAGGGAGAAAGGCATGTAGGAAGAAGGGCAGGCAGGCAGTAACGTGAATGGTTACATGCTTGTGAGGTTTTACTTAGTGCCCAGCAAATCTAAATTTTACATAAAGTGAATGTTTAAAGAAAAAAATGGGAGTAAAGGAAGAATCAATTATGCAGATATCTCTGGGTAGATAGAGGAATGATGGATCTTGTCTTTATTCTGCACCTGGGAAGATAGGCTTGTTATCGACATTAGCAGTGTGGAATCAAAGGGACTTTAGTTTTAGGAGCTAGACTTAGATTGCGGACCTAAAGTAACAATAGGCATGTCCTTGTTTACGGGAGGCCAGCAAATCTTTGATCTGTGGGGGCAGTCATCTGGATATGCTTGAGGCCTCTCACCCTTCTGCAGCAGTCTTGCTACTGCATAACGCTAGTGGTAGCAATTCATTTGGAAGAGGGTATTGCATGACTCAGCCTCCAGGCTTAACCTTCCCTTGGCATAAGAAATGTGGGGGTCCTGAGATTTAAAAATTTTCTTTTACACAGTGATAGGCCGTGCTAGAAAATATACACATCTTTCCCAGGTAATGCTCAGAGTTCCCCCAGGGAAACATGTGGCCTCTTTAAAGCAAATCTCTCCCATTCCTACAGACTACTCCACTTTAAGAGCTTTTAAAAAATACCTAATTCTTATGTGGCAAAACTTATGACTCCCTCCATTGGACATCACAAATGCTTCAAATATCAGCATCCTGAGAACTATGTTTTCTGGGACATGGAATCACATCTCCAGGGACCGCATAAGTAATAGAAAGGAAATAACAGGAAACATCAATTTTCCACCTAATTTGAGATCTTGCCTCCGGTTGGGGTGAGTCCAGATGGTCCGTGATGAGCAGGACCAGAAGGCTGATGAGCCACATAATACCCAGGACAGAGATTGAGAGCCTCTCCTGTATCACCTGGACCTCCATAACTGCACCTTTGCCATCTTACAGAAGAGCAATACGAGCTAAAATCCTGGGGTATTTGACTTGAAACCTAATACTCTCCTACTTAAAAATTTAAAAATGAGATTAAATGAATTCATATAATTGAAAGCACTTTGAAACTACAAAGTTTGATTTAAATGTTTCATTTAAAAATATTAAGATATTATTAATATAGTGTTTGATCATGTTGCCATTTAGTATGGATGAAATAGGAGTGTATAAGATTTCTCAACATCTTAATTTATGTCCATTAAAAACACTTTTTCTCTTAATATGTTGTCTATTTACTTTAATTTCTTTTAAACTAAATATTCCCATACTACCTATATTCAAAATCCTACTACAAATAAAATTGTTTTTAGCAACGGGTAAGCTAAAGTAATAAAAATATCTGAAATTACAACATTTTTTAATAGAAACTGGGGCTTTGGATATAGCAAACAGAAAAGAAAAAAAAAATCAATACTTGTTTTCAGATTAGTGTTGTTTTCAACACTGGCTGCCAGAGCACATATTAACTAAGTCGCCCTGGCAGTCAGCTAGGAGACCAGGGGTTTAATTCTGGCTCCTTCATTGATAAGCTCATTAATTTTAGATTTCAGTGTCATCTTTCTGAGCTTCATCTTCCCATCTGTAAAACGAGGAGCAAAGAATTTGACTAGATCATCTCTAAGGTTCCCCTCAACTCCATGATTTTCTAAAAATTGGAAAGTAGTTGAAATTAAAAATAATTACAAATAGTTGAAGTTAAATAAGAAATCCTATTTTTTATAAAATTAATTTCTGAGATATTTGGGACTGTAACTGAGATTTTCTATTTGAACAAATAACTAATGTCATTTCAGAACATTCCTTGCAGATTTCAAAAGGATTTTAATCTAAATCATTACAGAGGCAGATTTTAAAACAACACAAAACACCAAGTTTGAAGAGGAATCATCCTCTCATTAACATTCCCAGAAGATAATATATACAAGAAGCCAATTACACTTACATTTTCCCCTGGAACACTCATTTTAGACAATCTGTTCAAGTTCAGAGCAAAAAGCTCTAGTGGGCTTTGATGACAGAGAGAAAACCAGTTCAATTTCACCCTGAAGGCCCCAGCAGGTGAGGGAGGCCTCCTGCCGCCTTCTTTTAGTTAACAAAGGGAAACATACCCAACCTCAAAACATGTCATAAATTCTATTCATTTTTCTTAATTTCAAATTTACTTACAATATTTGTTAATGCATCGCAATACTTCTAATAAACATTTTCAATATGAGAGGTTTTAAAACAATGATTTAAAAGTTTCAAAACAATGACTTAAAAAATTATGAAAATTGTAAGGAAAAGCAGTTCTCAAAGCTTTGGGGTGAAACAAGAAAATATTTAAAGAGCTTAATTTATACAAACAAATGTTCTTTTAAGATAAGCAAGCCCTTCCTGCTGTTTTCAGTAGGCAGACAGCCCTGGCAGGAGGAGCCCTGGGGCATGGGACACTCAGACACCACCAGGAAGGTGATGAACGTGGGGGGTGTCACAGACTCACCGTATTCTCCTGCCTCTGCCGCAACTGTAAAGTCAAGTCACTCAGCATTTGACTGAGAGTTGCCCGCACAGCAGTGTTTATGCTACGCTGATGACAGCTGCTTATGTATGTCTCAATGCACACCTGGTAAAGAAATAAGACAGCAACACACATGCTCTGCAGGTATCAGCTCATTAGCAACATTCTTTGGGATTAACCGGAGAGGATATCAAATCCCTCTTAAACAGAAAGTCAGCCTGATTTAGGACTGGTTATTACTAAATATATTTTACATTCCTGGAAATTTGTTTTTAAGCATATAGGAAAAGTAATATTTCCCTAAGGATTACCACTCTTACGACCTGTTCCTCTGATCATCACAGGAGAATGAAAATTAGTGATTTTTAGATGTGCCAAATAATTATAGCTAGAACCAACTCAGATGGCTGGAAATTAATCAGAAAAAGCTCCCTTTGTGGTGAGATAGAACAGAATTTATTAACTCCCAGGTTATGAAGTATGGGAAAAGGGTTAGCAAAACCCTTTCTCCTGCTCTATGAATGAGTTTGACCTTGGGTCAACCGTCTAGCTGTGTTCCTCTGGAAATTTCCTAAAGGTAGAACATCAGCTGTGTTACTAGGTAGCATAGCTTATGGCAAAAATGTTTCCAAATTACTATGCTACACCTGAATTGAGATAACTGTGAATCGACTGTAAATACCTGGTGGTTAGCCACAGGTTTGGGCTTCCCTAGGTGTACTGACTCTACCAATTGATCACGTCCTCTGAAGGAACTCTGCAAACTCTGCTAATAGAGTTGTTTCAGAAATGCTGGTCCTGCGTGGGGTATTGGGCTTCTAGGCCAAGGTGACTGCACTCTGAGATGGCTCTCATCTCCTTGCACCTATGCTGTCATTTGAGAGCTGGAGGTTCCTCCCTAGGCTGCTGTGAGGACCCCTGGGAATACCAATGCCTAACACTGTCCTTCTCTGTTTTGGGTCCTGTGTCCTGCAAAGTGAATGTAACACCAAGGGTGGCCTATTTGGATCTTGGAAGTCTCAATGTCTAGTTGAGCCTAAAAAGACTCGATGGTGGCTACTACATGGAGAAATCTCAACTCAAAAAAAAAATCCCTCATTTGATAATATGATGCTAAAAGTCATGACTTTTCAGATTTTTTTCTTAAATTTATTATAATTTAAGTGCTGGGGTACATGTGCAGAACGTGCAGGTTTGTTACATAGCTATACACGTGTCATGGTGGTTCGCTGCATCCACCACCCCATCATCTACATTAGGTATTTCTCCTAATGCTTTATTTTATTGCCTGTAATTCTTCTGGAAGCCACAGGGGTAGACATGAAAATGCGTGCTTTAAATTTGCCTACCTTTTTTTCTCTCTCCATAAGGCCTTCAATTTTACTAACCATATTTAGAGACACAAAACCAAAAAGAGGTATCTAATTTTCTAAATTTTTTTTCTAGGAATAACTCCAAGATTATCTACAATGAAAATACAGGGTTCTCACCTACATGGCAAATTTAATTTAATGACTGACAACTGAGACAGGCAAGAGACTAAATTTTAATCTTTGTTGCTGCTTCTGCTTAAGCTGAGGAATTTTCTGCCAGGCCTCATGTTATTTTTTTCTTTCTGCCGTGCCTATGTTTACCTAGCAGAATTAACTAGCTAAACATAAATATTTTTTAAGTTTACTTTGTCTCTTTTAGTATTTCAAAGGAGCATCTGAAACTGAAAAACTGTATTTGAAAAAAAAAAAAAAAAGGCAGTCTTCTCAACCTGGACAATACCCAACAACCCCCAAACCTGCATTTCAAAGTTGGCCTAGATTAATTCATTTCATAGTTAAGAAGCAAAAGCAAGTTATAAAGTGTGTGTTTTTCCTAAAAGTATTTAGGGCATGTGACTTTTAATTCATTTTCTCAAATCATCATGGATACAGTGGATATGAAGATACAATAATTTATGCATGCTTAGAAGAAAAGGTATTTCAGGCCAGATGTGGTGGCTCACACCTGTAATCCTAACACTTTGGGAGGCTGAGGTGGCTGGATTGCTTGAGCCCAAGAGTTTGAGATCTGCCTGGGTGCAACGTGGCAAAACTCCATCTCTATAAAAAATACAAAACTTAGCCGGACATGGTGGTGCATGCTTATAGTCCCAGCTCCAGGCAAGGGAGGATCACCTGAGCCTGGGAAGGTAGAAGCTGCAATGAGCTGTGATATCATGCCTCTCCAGTCTGGGTGACAGAGACCCTACCTACTCCCCTGAAAGGTGTTTTAATCCTGAAATGCTTCTACTTTTGCATGTGATGAAATGGTTTTCAAACATCAAAAATCATCTAAATGAGTACAGTGATTCACTTTGATGAAGCCAACCTCACCATCATGTATCATTTATATTTCTTAATTTAACAGTTTTCTTTAAATCTAACATTTCCTCAGAAATCTTTATAACTGTTGATCTTTAAGATCTCTAAGCTCTGACATTTTAAATTTATGGGGGAATTTTAAGCCTTAAAAGCATTACAGATGAAAGAGGAGCTATTTTGAGAGCTGTATTACACACTTAATATAAACTCTCTTGAATACTGAGAGACATACCACTATGAAATCTGTTAAAAAAATTTAGACTCATGAAAGAAAGTGCACACATGAGGAACTGGATTTTCTATAACACAGTGCTGTAAACAGACAAGAACTTTCCAAACATCAAAGGTTTTTTTTTTTTTTTTACTTTTAATGCCAGCACTGTTTTTAGTGTTTAGTTGCTAATATAGGCATAACACTGGACATGACTTAATGCAGGAAACATTTTATTCAGGGAAAAGGTAAGCTTGTTTACTCAGCTAAAAGAAGTATTAATTTAAGAAGCTCATTTGGCTAAAGTTGGGAGTATAAACACTGAAGACTATCCCATTAAATTTAACAATTACCATGCATTTGATGATATGGCTCTCTTTAGGTACCCAGAAAGAAATGCTTTCTCAGCTATCCTGACATCTTCTAAAGCAAAGTTTCTTACACTTCCTGTAATAATAATATATTGGTAAACTAGTAAGATTCATAGAACTAGGGTTTCCATTTTTTAAACCTGTTCATTATATTTCAGACCAACTATTTTTAATGTTTTTCTTCCTGTACTTCAGAGCAGTATTAAATGAGCCCACTGAATCAGAGCAGCTAAGAGAAAACCAAGTCCGAAGGCAGGCTGAATTTCTGGGAAAGAGCTAATCGGTTTCTTCTTTTATTCTGCCCATTATTGGTTGTACCTGCCCATGCTTTTTGCTTTCATAATGCAGAATCAACACTGGGAAAGCCTAAGTCCTGCCCCTCTGCCAGAGGCTCAAAGGGCCAAGGCAAATACCTTGTGAAAAGCCCTACAGGCACCTGATCACAAGGAACACACAAAGACGCAGGGCAGTAAGGAGGTTATAAGGGACGCTTGGATTATTTCACTGATTTGCAGACATCCAGCTTTATAACATGCTAAACAGAACTGAGAGCAAACACAAATGGTTAATGATGCAAAATAACCCCAAAAGTAGAAGGAAAAAGAACAAGAAAACACAAGTCTGCAGGCCATACATAAGCAATAAAAGCATTACATCATCGAGTAAGTAGACTGATAGATAACAATACTAGGTTAAACCCAGGAATGAATCACTAAAGTATTTAATATGAAGCTGCACAGTGAAACACAGCATATATATATTCAATATATATTGTTCAAAGGGATCACAAATATTAAAGAAGATGCCGCAATAAAAATGTGCTTAGCTTTGTAAAATACTTACGACCTTCGCTTTGTTGAACTGCGCAATTACCTTCTCTTTTCCATTTGAATGGAGTTATTGGCACTGCTTTGTTAAAATCATGCCTAATACTGAGTAATAAGTTCCATAAAGAGAAGAGCTAGTATATTTCCAATTGGAAAACTTTTATAGGGATGAAAAATAATTTATGGTGATTAAAAATAGAAAGGATCAGAGATTAAGCTATAAACAAGCAGAGGGAATGTCTACATAGGGAAGACCATAAATCCTTCTTGAACACATTAGAACCAGAGAAAATCTTGGCTATCACTATAAGTCTAAGCCCCACGATTAATCATGCTGACAACTCAGTTGCTAGGCTATTTCCTATTCTCTCCTTCCCAAGACAGGTGAATAAGTGGGTATGCGGCAAGAGGCATTTTATAAAATTGGTCCTGCTGATACAAACATACATATATACACAGGGTGAACTGAAGTTGTTTTACTATTTCTAGAAAACAGCTGTACAAGTAAGTCAGATCACCACATTAGGTAGGGAAGTTTGCTCATTTTCCTTTTGGATGTAAACTCAAAAGTAAATTCTAAAAGTGCCAGGCATACCCAGAGAAATCTGATTGTGACTTGCCTCTTCCTCCTTTATTGTCTTCATGGCTTAAGTTGGCATATTAAAATGGCTTAAAACGCCTTAACCCATCCATTCCTGCACCTTCCCAGATGCCATCTACTGGGTCTACAGAAGGTCTGCTGAGACCCTCTGTCCTATGAACCAGTCCAAAATGAAGTAGAGACACTGGTCTGTGTGTCTTCTAACTCCAAACAACTTCAAGAGCCAAGCAAGTGAGAGGTTTAAGGGAGATGCGGGAATTCCTTGCCAAAGAAGCACTAGCTTGCTCAAAGCCCATCTAGCAGTAACTAGCTAAAGAACAGACTCCTCAGAGGAGTCAAACCAGAATCCACAGAGACTGGCACACAGGAAAGAAAGGGTTTCAGGAAGGAAAAGTCAAGCTCCTTGAAATGCGATTTCCTCACTCTAGTGGTCTCAACTGGTTGGAGGTCCTGGTCCTGTTTCCTTTGCTAGTTTTCTTGCCAGGAGGTGGGGTTACTCCTCCCACTCTTACAGAGAACATAACAAGATGCTTCCAAGATAAAATAGATTAGGGTATTTGTATATTTTTCTGCAGGATTATATCTTAGACTCTCCGTTTTTTAATTGTAGAACATTTTATTTTAGGTATATCTCAGAAACAATGCTACCATATCAGAGTAAAAAAAGGTATCACTGAACATTTCAAAAGTTATAAACCAGCCCAATCTAAAAAATACTTTAGTGACAACTAGAACTGTTAAATTAGAATCGCTGGTGGCGGGTGCTGAGCTTCAACGTTTCTCAAGCTCCCCAGGGCAACAACTGAAACTATTACTAACTTCCAGTCCTCTGATGTGTTATATATAATGCTCAGAAAAGATACCCTATCGATATGGAAAGATACTGGAAAAAGTGGCATATTCCCAATGGCCACTTGAATCCATGGTCACAAAAAACAAAATGAATCAACACTTGAGCTTTATATATAAAAACACGATAGAACAATTATCTAACTAAATGTCTCGGTAAAGGTCCAAGGGTATAAGACTCCTACGAACTTCAGTCGGTTGCCAATACTATTATGGCAAGATTCTACTAACATTCTCTAAGACTGAGGGGAGCCAGGAAGCAATATAGCAGAGTGATTCACAGCACATGTTTGCAATATTAAAAGTCTGGATTTGAGTATTTAGCTGTAGAAACTTGAGCAAGCAAATGAACTTCACTTTGCTTGGGTTCTTTATTATGTTGTGGCAGAGATTAAAAGAGAAGACACGTAAAATACCACTTATTGCTATGCCTTAGGGACTCAATGGCTAGTAGCTATTATTATTAACCAGTATATTGGAATGGAGGGCTGGCTGGCTGGAATGAATAATGATAAAAAAGGTGTTTTTCATACCCTGAAATATGCATCTTAGAGAAAAAAAATGGTATTTGAGAAAATTTTGCTTGACCCTGATAGCATGCTACAGAATCAAAGACTAAAAGTTTCCATGAGTCAATAAAAACTAACCAGCAAACATGCATTTATGAACAAGGCTTTCTGCCTTGAGAAATCCCACAGAGAAGCTTTCAGCAGGTATAAAAATCTTTCCAGTGGGACGTCATTAGCCATCTTCATGGCTGTAGCTCCACCTTTTCTTTTACTTCAAGACCTTGGCAATTTCTACTCTCACAGCTTTTTCCTATATGAAGGTAACTTTCCTTGGAAAACTCAACGTATCTGCTACTCTGGGCATAGTATTAAGAGAAATCTTGGGCTCAGCTTTCAATGAATGAAGAGAAGGGCGATACATCCGTATGGAGTTTTAGTAATGATATTCATGGAATTGAGCAGAAAGTGCTTGTTGGCTATTTCACAGTTGTCCATTTTTAAATTTGGTAATATGTCCTATGCTTCCTCTGTCACAGAGGATGCTCTTCTAAAAACCTTTCATTATTGCAGTTTAATTAAGCAAGCTAAATTTAGATACACAAATGAAAGCTGCCCTCTTATTTACATTTTGAGAGCTTAATGATCCTTTTATAGTTTCAGTACCTTGAAGAAATAGCCTCATTTTTCATACTTAAGTACACATCCCACTTCCTGATCAGCAGGTTTCAGGGTAAACACTATTCATGAGTAACAGTCAATGTATACAAGAGTAAGCAGGAAGAGAACATCTAGATTCCTTCTTAACATTTCCACAGACGTTTTAAATGGTTTATTTTAAGGTGCTGTTATAAACTGCTTCCCTGTTTCAAAAGTGGCAATGGTAAACATTTCACATTTACCATGTGGCTGGACTTGCACTAAAAGCTTTTTATGTCGATTGTATTTTTCTATCTCATTAGCACACCACCCTATGAGCAAGGATCACTTATTTCTTCTACAGAGAGCAAACATGAGGTCAGCACAGGTATCCCAGGCAACACCACTGTGACGTGTAGAGCCGGACTCACATGTAAGCAGTGGGACTCCAGAGCCCATTTTTTCTCCCCCCCAAGCTCAAATGCCTTAATCATTATATCGCTCTTTGGTTATGGTCTGTTGTTGTTGTTTTTCCTTTCCTGGTTTTGGAAGAGGCCACAGTATTTAGATGTTGCATCCTATCTGGATGGGCCTGCTAAGTCTTTTTATTTTGGCTTCCAGATACTCTCAGTGAACACCCTTCACTCATGCCGAACTTGGTGGTGTGTGCCTATTATTCAGGAATTATATTTTCAATCATTCTCACTCTCATTCAAAAACTGGTTCTCGTGAGGTTGATACTAACAACCTCGAGAGAACCTATTCCTAACCAGGGGTAGCGCTGAGCTCCCTGGCAGCCCTCTCCTCCTGAAGACCCTCTGCTCCTTGTCTTCCTCTCCCCCCAGTTCCATTGGCAGGGGCAGTAGCTTAGCACCTCCCCTTCTTCCTTCACATGGCAAAGGGCTAACAAGCTTCTTACACACCAATCCTGCTTCTTGCTATTTTCAGAAACAACACTGTCTTTTGAAAAGTGAACCTGCAAATAATGAAAGCACTCATGGGGCTCTTAAAATTCAATTAAAGGCCAGGCCAGGTGGCTCACACCTGCAATCCCAGCACTTTGGGAGGTTGAACCAGGTGAATGACAAGGTCAAGAGATTGAGACCATCCTGGCCAACATGGTGAAACACTGTCTCTATTAAAATACAAAAATTAGCTGGGCATGGTGGCGCACACTGTAGTCCCAGCTACTCAGGAGGCTGAGGCAGGAGAATCACTTGAACCTAGCAGGTGGAGGCTGCAGTGAGCCGAGATCACGCCACTGCACTCCAGCCTGGCAACAGAGTGAGACTCTATCTCAAAAAAAAAAAAAAAAAAAAGATTCAATTCAAAGCAAACACTGATAATTATGTGATTTCATTACTTGTACAGAGTATATATATAAATGAGTTAAAGGAAAGTGTTCTTTCCATCTATATCAATACATATTTTAAAAGTGACTTGTGTTGTAATGAGAGGTGAGCTGATTGGCTGCTTTCTCTTTGACAGTCACATAAAAATTTTCTACATGTTCAAAAGTAATTTTCTCTTAATTTTCACTCTATGATACCATAAAAACACATGTATCTGCTAATGTAAGTACTCTCCATGAGTGCTGATAATTAGCCTTTTTCTCCATCATTTCAGAACTCAGAAAATCATTCCTTTTTGTGGTTTGAATGTATACTCTTATCAGAACATACAAATCCTGAAGATATTCTTTTCAAGAAATGGAAGGGAAATTATGCTAAGCATATTAAAGTTCAGCTTTGAAATGATAATGTTTCCAAAAGCCAAAGGCATACGCCAGACATTCAAGAAGCCAAGTTTTCTGTTGGACACATTCTTAGGAGTGCTGGAAGGCACGTATAACTCTGGGCTGCAACACCGATTGAAAAGAGAAGGCTTTATCATTACAAAAGGCATTCATCAGGGTTTTGAAGGGGAGGGGTTTTAATCTATAAATATCTCTCTAAATCTCCTACTTGGTTTCTTAAAAACTATTCTTTAAAATCAAACGCTTATCAATGAATCTTAGGCAAATTAGACCGAGAAAGCAATACACCTGGGTAGAGCAGGGTAAGGGGAACCAGTACTGTTATTTCCACAATTAAGGCCTCAAGTGAAGCACACGCAAGTAAGCAGGGCTCTGAGACAGAGGGTGTTACAAGCAAGGATGGCGCACCACACAGCATGCTTCCCACAGATCCATTTCTTAGCAGAAATTCCCCATGGTAGTAATCAGAGAAGGGTTCACTCCAGTGCTGGGGCTTAGTTCCACCCCAGTATTTATCCCAGTTAGAGAGAAAGCAGCTGTGAACAGGACACGGGAAGTACTCACCTCAGCGATCTTCAGCACAGCACTCCCATTCAGATCAAATGTCGGTGTGTAGGTGATACACAGTAAAACCTTTAACAAGGTGCGAGATGAAAGAAGGGACAAGGGGTTAACAGTATGGAAATTCACTGTTGTTTCATATGCCCTTTGTGGAGTCCTGTTTTTATGATTCTTTTGCTATTTGCTTTATCTAATGTTTCTTTATAGCCCACCCACTGCTTTCTCATTAGTGGCCACACAGTGTTTAATGAAGTAGAGACTATCCTTTCCAAAATAAAGGCTGCTAATCTCTCCCCATGGAAGGGACTTGCAAGACTGGCCAAAACAGCATCTCGCAACAGCTCCGGGACGTGTGTCCAGTAACAGCAAAAACCGAAAAAGAGTTGTTTAGCAGCAGTCATTTGAAAAATGCCAGGCTTAATGCTAGGCACTCCACATGAATTCTCTAGGATGATCTTTTAAAAGTAAGTGTTATTATTGCTCCCGTTTTACTGAGGAGAAAACTAAAACCCTATGATTAAATATGTTGCCTAAGGTCATACAGGTAGCAAGTTGTGAAGCTGAGATTTGAACTCAAGGAATCTGACTCCATGTGCTCACTCACTAGGCAAAGCCATCTCCACCTCTTCTGGGAGTCAAAGGTGAGTGTCATTTTCTATTCCTATCCCCTTCCCAAATCCACATGGAATTAGAAATTCTTTTATGCCATTTTCCTCTTCCCCCTTGCAGTTTCCTCCAGAATGCTGCATGGGGTTTACTTACTTCCCTTATTTTCCAAGATACACCGACAATGGGTGGATGACATTTGCAAGATCTTTAAAGATCACTAAAAACTTTACTTTCCACTTGTAGGTCTTTAGGGAATAGATCAATAAAAGCCTGTGGCATTTTAAGAATTGCTTCTCAATTCGTAGATGAGAGGGTACTCTCTCCCTCTTCACTTAGCTTCTGACTTTTCTTGCTGCAGAAAACAGACACAAAAGTGCTGGTGTCTGCTCCCTGATCTCAAACCCTATAGCCATGCCCTGCCTGCAGCTTGGCCTGCCAGGAGCAGTCTTATGAGCATTTTTCTCATCTGTTCAATTAATGAAGGAGCATGGAAGCCTAGCAAATTTACCTAATACAGGATATATATCTAATCAGCCTGCCCAAAAATTGCGGTTGTCAGATGTGAAAAGAAATCTCTCCCCATCTCATAGTCTTAGCTGTCAGCTAGGCTGGACCTAGGAACAGTCACTCCTTCAGAGAAAGCAAGTATGTATGCAATTAAAGGGGAAAAAATACTTTTTGCCGTATTTAGTCACAAGGGTGAGTATTAATTGCAGGTGTGCTCCTCAGTCTTTTGATTCTTAAAGGGACTCAATCCAAGAATCAACTCCAGATAAAAATCAGCTCAGTAGGCTGGGCACAGTGGCTCACGCCTGTAATCCCAGCACTTTGCAAGGCCGAGGTGGGCAGATCACTTGAGGTCAGGAGTTCAAGACCAGCCTGGGCAACATGGCGAACCCCTGTCTCTACTAAAAATACACACAAAAAAATTAGCCGGGCATGGTGGTGGGCGCTTGTAATCCCAGCTACTCAGGAGGCTGAGGCGTGAGAATTGCTTGAAGCTGGGAGGCAGCAGTTGCAGGCAGTGAGCCGAGATCACACTGTTGCACTGCAGCCTGGGTGACAGAGTGAGACTCTGTATCCAAAAAAAAAAAAAAAAAAATCGGCTAAGTGCTGTGGCGATTGAGAAAAAGGGATTGGGGGAGCAACTGCCCCTTGGCTTTATGGGAAATGAAGGCTTCTGTCTCATGACAGTCTTTGGGAGTTGGGATTTGGTAGGCAGGGAGGGATGAAAGCTGAGGACACAGTGGGGTCACCAGGACCTACCCTGGGCTTGGAGGGAGGATACATCTTCCAGGCCCCTGTAAGTACATAGCGGTGGTCCCATGGCTGGAAAGCCCTGTCCTTGGCTCCTCCTCTACTTGTGTTACCATGTGGCTTGATTGGCTTCTTTCCTGTCTCAACTCAGACGTCACCCCCCTCAGAGACACATTCCCGGATCACCCTCTCTAGTGTACTCCCCATCACATCTCCTTGTTTCATTTACTTCAGAGCAGACATCAGCCTCATAAATGACTTGCTTGCTTATTTGCAATCTTCTCATTCGACTATACCATCCGCTGAGCCTCTGAAAGGCCCTCAGGACATTCTCACATGATGCTTTCTTACTTTGAAGTGTTTTATTTTTGGTGCCACGTTTCATGGCGGGGGTGTGGGGAGTTTGAGGTGCTGGTGGTGGTGGTGGCCAGCAGAGGCCACTCAGTCCATCTGGGCTCTTGGTTTTTTAAGTATTGACAATAAAGACTGCCACCACTTTACAATATGAAAATAATGATGGCAAATATTTGTCCGCACTGGTTAATTACTAACATTTTTTATAGGACTGATGATCGACTTTCTGCCTTCCGTGGCTCTATGCATTCATACAAGGTACACAAAGGTAGGATTAGGAAGAAGTGTTCAAAACTTGACCCAGTTTTCTGTGAGCAAGAGCTGCTTTTCGGCAGCAGCGGCTGGAAGTAGGAGCAGTTCCCATGGTGAGGTCTTCATGAGGGTGTTGAGTTAGCAGTATCAGTAATTAAGATTCTCAGGGGAATGCAGGAAGCTGCACTCCCTGTGTTGCAGGGAAGCCCAGCATATATAGAGGGAGGCCTCCCTGCAACAGTCCACAGAAGCTGAGGATACCTGCACCCGGGCCCCAGCCAATGCTGACCATGTTCACAAAATGTTGGAAAGAAGGCTTTTCACACCTAATGTCTGGCCACCAATATTCAAAGACTCACTGAGATATATATATAGACGAATGTGTTCTCTTTCTGGGTCCACAAGGGGGCGTAGTTTTAAGGGCAAGAGCTTCCCAGCGCCATACCCCCCTCCCATCTCTCTTCATCTGCGAGATTTAACGGTTTATGTTTAAACTTCTCGGGTGCAGGAAAAAACAAAAAATCACTCCAGCGGAAGTTCTAAGGAACTCCTTTCATTGGCCCAGGGTCTGAGAGAAGGTGGGGGTTCCTCCCAGGTTAAAAGTCCCTCTTCCACACCCCTTTGAACTCCATGTTTGAGTCCCCTTCCACGAACACTCTAGTGGAAGCTGTCTGTCTCTCTCCCGGATTTTCCCTCTGGAGTCCTCTTCCACACACTCTCGTGGAAGCCTGTCTTCCCCTCCTAAACTCCATCTCTCTCTAATCCCTTCCATTCAGTGTGGAAGCTGCTTTCCTCTCCTGGATTCCATCTTTCTGGATTCTCTCACTCAGTGTGAGAGTTAGCTGTTTCTTTCTCTCTCCTCCAGTTTCTTTCTCTTTCTCTAAATAAATCACTTTCTACAAACACTTTTGAGTCCGGCATTTACTGCGCACTGCGCCATGGTCCCCTCTCTCATTCTTGAGAGAGAGGAGACCAAGAACCTGGAGAAACATCCTCTCTAGGGGAGCTGAGAGCACCCCTAAAACCCTCAACCCCGATATAACATATATATATATCTGAAAACAACAGGAAATAATGAAAGGAAGGTAAAGCACATTAATGAAGCCAGTTCCTTAAGCTCATGCAGTTTGTTGCTGAAAAGCACAGCAGATTTTAATTACAGGGCTGATGGTGTCCATGCCCTCCTGGGACTCACAAAATAGATAAAGGGCAGAGTGTCTAGCCAGGATGATGCAGCAGATAAAAATGACTTATCAAAATTGTTGATGTTCCCAATCCTTAGCATGTATTAACTTGCTGGATTAAAATACAGACTAGGGGTAGAAAATTTAGGGCAATAATAAACTGAAATCATCTGACTTCCACTGCATAATGAGAGAGCAACAAGTTTAGATTAACATTCTGAGCACGTTGCCCCATGGAAAACAGAAGCAGCTAAATATCGAGGGCAATTTTATTAAAAATATATCCTTCACAGGGCCATTAAAGCATATTGACTAAATTACCACGGAACAGCAGGAACTTGAGTGATGGGCAGTGTCTTGCCATCTATAACAACTTGCAGAAACTGCCTCCATAAACAAGCCACAAGGAAAATAGGAAAAACAGGGGCAAAGCTTTCCATGAAAAGGCAAAAATCATTACAACGGCAAATAAAAGTCCCAGATCACTTTATATAAAAACTCAATAACTGAACAGCTACTATGTGCAAGAAGCAATCCCTCAATTTAAAATGTGCACAGAAACCTGGGTTTACAGGGAAAAAAAATAGAATTAGACTTGAAAGGAGAAAGCAAAGCTGATTTATTGCAAGATTTGGGCATAAGTGGCAAGAATCTAGAAATGTGGCCACATTAAGATTAGAGAGGGATGGATATGGATAATGGTGTCGAGTATAAAATCGCAGATTTGCTCTTCTAAGAACATTTTGAATTAATCCTCTCCCAAGGACATGTCCTGGTCATGATCGGGGGTTTCTCTGTCAGGTACACCCTGCCCAGCGCCCATGATCAGGGCAGAGCAGAGGCTGTGATGTCAGGGCCACAAATGGGACATGATCATGAATGTGATTTAGTGTTTAACTGCTGTGTGACTTTGTCTATGTCTTCTAGCCCTTTACCTTTAAAATTCCCATCCCACCTCCCAAGGATATTTACAGGAACAAATAAATTAAGTGAGTGTTTAAAGAAATAGTGCAGATGAGACAGATCTTTAAGGCTATCTTCTCACAGAAGCTACACAAGCCTCATTTGATATAGCTCACAGTAGCTATTCCAACATAGATGATTAAGCTTATTTCAAGTAAAAAAATTTAGAAATATCAGATAATCCATATTGAAAAGCATAAAACCTTTGGTTTTCACTCCATGTCTTATCAAAGCCACAAGTTACCATTTTTCTGACCCAGCTCCACTTTTTTCTTTCTGTTCTCCCTTTCAGACTATTATTCAATTCCAGTTATTATTCACTAAGGTTCTAATTGTTGTGGGATTACAAATATAAAGGAAGCACAGTCTTTGACAAAAAACAAAAAAATCTCACCATCTATTGGAGAAATGAATGCCTGCAACTGTTCTTCAAGGCTATGATAAGTGCTTCTGCAACTGTGAGGTATAGAATGATCTGGAAGGCTAGAAGACACAGTAACTTTGGAGAAGATACACTTTGCAGATGAGAGGACATGTGAACAAAGCACCGATACTGGAGAGAAAAGGGAGGGAAAGACGCCTCAAGCGAAGGAAGTGTCATGAGCAAGGTATGGAAGTGTGAAAGCAGAGGCCAGGGATGATGCTAGAAAGATCAGCTGAAACTTTACTGGATGTCAATTTAAATGCCTTATGTTAAGTGTTTCACACATATTAGGGCTGGTCAGGCCAATAAATCATAACTAAGAGGAGACAAACTAGGGCAAACTGGAAGTCAGAGAGATAAACAGGCACTTAATAAGATGTAGATGATGTCAAAGACAGATCCTACTTGCTCCAATGGCAATGAATTGACTGTTGCACATTTGGAAAAAAGATGCAGGGAAAGTGGAAGGCAAGTGCCACCCATGTTTGAAACCTGGGCACCATCCTACCACTGCCCTCCCACCAACCCCTACCGTCCTAGTCAACCTGGCTGAAATCTCTTACAACCCACCATTCCCACACATTTTACCAAACTTTATATTAGATATTAATGAAGTAACATGCTTTAGAGAATAGAAATATAATTTGCTCAGATTGCATAATATAAAGTATTTAATGCTACAGAATGGGCAGACAACTCAAAATGCTTATTCCTGTAGCACTTACTTGGAATAGTTTAGATACATTACTTAAATCTGTATACTTACACACACACACACACACCCCCACTGGATTTCTCAGCTTCTTAGCAGTAAGGTCTACCTTTTTTGAGGCCTGCTTGTTCACAGCATCTTGCTGGGCCCTGGGAAGTGCTGGGAGCAGCTGGGCCCTGGCCCGTGCTCAGTATCTTTTATCAAATGTCCAGATGAATGGTCAGCCTCACAGCTGCAATGGAACCGTGCATGTAGGTGCCTACTCATTACTGTAAAATGTGTAGACACTGTAGTAAAACAGCCTTCGTGGTATGAAGAAAACTGTTCTGGGCATCTGTATGTCAGATCCAAGTGGCCTGACTGGTGAAAGGCAATTTTTGTAACTGTATAAGGTAATACTAGAGTTTCAGATGATCTACTTTGGGAAATTATAATTTGGTGATCCCTCATTCAGGATTAGCAAATTATATGAATCTGGCAGGATCTCGTTTTGGATGGGGAGCAAATCATCTCTATTAAAATCAGAAAGCATCTCCCATGAGACATTTGTGGTATTTCGTTTATGCTCTGTTGAGAACCTACCTATCTTCTGCACTCACCATCATAAATAGTAACTTGCATAGGATTTATGAGTTGAAGAGCTCATTTCTGTTAGGTTCCAACAGAGCCCTTTGCAGGACCATTTCCAGGGGACTCGAGGGTGAAGAAGTGATTCCTGAAGTGATGAGAGAGCAACTCCATGGCCACGCTACATTTTCTTGTGTGCGGCATGATTCAGGCTCCCACTCATTCACCCAACAAGTATCTGCTGAGGTGTTCCTAGAAGCCACGCCCAGTGTAGATGTTGGGCACACAGCAGTGAACAAATAGACAATCTCTAATCTTGCAGAGCTAACATCTGGTATGAAGATGCTCATAAAATAATGAATTACAATAAGCCGTAATGAACATTCCGAATGGGGAAAGGCACTGTCCTCTGGGAAGGCATGTCAGGGTCTAACACATAATACACAAGGCGTAATGCTGTATTCATCCTTTCATGGAACTCTAAATTTCACATGCTATAATACATATAATCAGTAAATTAAACCTAGGGAAAAAAAGGGTACCATCAAAATGTGAGCTGATTTTAAGGAGTCAGTCTACCCCTAGGCCATATGTGGGGCATGAGGGCATATCGAATGAACAAGAAATTTATTTTTTCCTTTTTCTTAAACTGCGAAAAATTATCTTAATGAACACACAAGTCCTTCTTGGGGGGAACTGTGGTTTCCTTTTTCAAAATATCAGATGTTATTTATAAATCAAACCAAACAAAATAAGCTATTTAGGGCTCGAAACAGTACAGCCCACAGAAGGCCTTGCATTTGTCTCTCTGGGTCCATGGAGAAAACCTTAATGCCAGGCGCATTTCAGAGCCCAACTCTGGCTCTGGCTGAGAATTTAGCTTTGTTACTTAACACACATTCCCTTCTGGCCTCTCATGTAGATTGGCTTTAAACTTCATAAAGTTAAAAAATCATTGCATAATTCCTTCTCTTTAGAAACATTCCAGTTCTTTTTTTTTACTCTGTCAAATTTGGCAGCAAGAACAGAAAATTCACTGACGAGCACAGGAATATTGAGACACCAAATGCCCTTCTGTGGGGTGAAGGGTGTGCCCAACTTCCACACATGCAGCCAAATGGAGGGTTAATTGCTGAAAGTGTACCTAGACCATGAAATATCAGCAGAGATTTTTTTCCCTCATGGTTCAGGCACAAACAACAAAGCAGACTTAGTCTTCTGAAGTTCGCAAAATGGCACAATGTTTATCTTTAGAGTGAGGGAGGAATTGAGTCACAGAGGAAACAAAGAATTTTCAGAGGACATTTCCTTAAAGTATGGATGTCACAGAGTGGTGTCATGGACACTGGAGACTCAGAATGGGGGAGGGAGGAGGATGAGGGATAAAAAACTATGTATCAGGTACTAGGTACACTACCTAAGTGACATGTTCACTAAAATCTCAGACTTCACTACTATATAATTTGTCCATGCAACCAAAAGTCACTTGTACCCCTAAAGCTACTGAAATTAAAAAAAAAAAAAAATGTGGAATGACAAAGACGAGCCTTTTTTCTTACTTGGTCAGGTTTTTCAATCTTGGCACTATTCATGTTTTAGACAAAATAATTCCATTTGTGGGGGGGACTGTGCTGCTCACTGTGGGATATTTGGTAGCACCCTGAGCTTCTAACCAATAGATGGCAGTGGCAATACCATCCCCCAGCTCCTCCCTCCCACTGCCAGTTGTGACAACTGAAGATGTCTCCAGGCATTGCTAAATGTCCCCTGAGGACAAACTGCCCCCATGGGAGAACAACTGTTTCATTCATTTCTATCCCACATGCCTTGTAGACACAGCTCAGAACTTCTACCAACAAGCTTGTCCAATCCCACAGCCCATGGGGCACATGTGGCCCAGGATGGCTTTGAATGTGGCCCAACACAAATTCATAAACTTTCTTAAAACATTGAGATTGTTTTGAGATTTTTTTAAGCTCATCAGCTGTCAGTAGTGTTAGTGTATTTTATGTGTGGCCCACCATAATTCTTCAGATGTGACCCAGGGAAGCCAAAAGATTGGATACCCTTGCTCTATAACACTGTTCCAATTGCAAAAGGCTCAGAGCTAGAATCTAGAACTTCCAGAGAGGATCTAGGATGAGACATGGATCCTTCCCTTGGCTCCAGAGACTGTGGACTGCAGGTCACAACAAATAGCTGGGCTGCATCTTCAATCTTTATTTTGATCCTAAGAAAATGCATCAAGTTATTTCATCTCGTAAAACATCTACCACTATTAGCAGGTTATCAAAAAATCATTTTCTGGCTCAACTTGCCAAATTTCTGGCAAATAGCTATTCTGAGATTTTAGGAAACAGATAATGCTAGAGCTCCTAAATACTCAAGTTGGAAAGTCTTTCAAATTACTTACTGGCTTACGGTCATGTCACAGGTTCTTTTCTGGCCTTTATTGATGCCACTAGAATAAGTTATTGATATTTGTCAGATATGCTCTTAGCACCTAATTCTAGGAAATACTGTACCAGTGATATTCATAGAAAAAATATGTAAATATTAATAATTAATCCAGCTAATTCACCTGAACAAATAATCTGTTCATTATTTATATTTTCTTCTCCCTTCTAAACTTTCTCCCTTGGCCAATTCTTATAATTGTCATTTCTAACTAGAGGCCTCACAAATCTATTTCTAGAGTCAACATTTTCCCCAGGTTGCAATCCTTAATTTCAGTTTCTAAACATCCCAAATATTGACATATTAGACCAAATAATTTCTTTGTGTCATTTCATGAAAATCACATCAACCTCACCAAGGCTCTAATATGGTAAACAGCTAAACATTTCTTGCTCTAAAATTCTTAATTACCCCTGTAGATATCCCCATCAAGAAACAATCTATTTCTCTACCTTTTAAATATGTGGTATGGAGTGACCATTAACTTGAAATGGCCAATGGGACATCAGCAAGCAAACCAACTAAATCCCCAAACACTTGGGGGGTCTGAGCTCCTCAGTTTTCCCTGCCATGCTAGAAAATGAAAGGTTTTCTAATTTCTAATTTCTAATAAAAAGCCTTATAAAAAGAGGCACCAGTTTTCCCAGTTGGACCTGATGCAGCAATTCTAAGTCAGCCAGCCCCAGCCAAGCCACCAACTGACCGAAGATGGCTGAGCAAGTCCAGCTGGGATCAGCAAAAGAACAGGACGGCTGAGCCCAGCCCGAACTGCCTACCGCATTTTGGGGTGGTTTCCGATATGTGAGGTATAGTCCCAACCATATTTATTTTAGAATATGAACTTGCTTTACTATTTCAAGTGAATTCTAGGAGATTCAGCTGTGTTTATGTGGCAAGGCAATTTAGTTGGTCAAGATGAGGTCTACTCATTCCAACCCTTATGAAGAACAAACTGGATCGGTCAGTTATATGTTGATTACTGCTGGGTGATAACGCATGATTACGATGGGAAAAAGAAAAGGAAATTACTGTGAAAGGCTGAGTCAACACCCTTCCAGCAAATGTATCAGACATGAAGACCAGCAAGTGTATTAGAACCTGCACCCAAAAGTTGAGTGGAAATGACTTACTTTTTTTGTTCCATTGTACAAGTAGTTCATGTTTTAGAAATAGACTCTTGCCTAAGATTTCAGTAGAATGCAGGATACATTTTCTCATAGAAACAAGGATATAAGAAAATCCTATACACACAATGAATATAACTATCAGCACATAAGTAGATATGAGAAATCAGTATACAAAAATCAGTCAACATGATGGGATTTACAATTAACTTTTTCTCTTTTGGAATGCCCATAATGTTAAACTACTAGCATTTCTTTAAACTAGTCTTTTAAAATATTATACACACATACATACACACACATCAAACATTTAAATATAAATATTGAGACATGACAATATGAACTCAGTCTCTCTCTCTTAAATTAGCCCCTTAAGACCAGCACTCAACCTGCTGGACTCTGTGAGTCCTGCAGGCAGCTTGGGCTTTCCTTTCCCACCTACTCACTGCCCATGCCACTGCTAGTCACCAGCTGCTCCTCATTCTCTCTGCAAACCAGTTCAGTGCACTCAGCCACACCTTTCTGCATTCAGCCCAGGTGGCCCCTTCCTACTGCCACCAACCTGAATTAAGTCCTGGTATCACTGGCTCAGCCTCTTCCAAGAAGATATTTCACGATGCCACTGACATGGTTCTGCTGATTGCCGGATCATCCTGGAAACCCAGCCTCCCTCTCCTCACCTTCCATGTTTAACACCCAGCTCTGGCTGGATCACTTGCCTGCTTACAGAGAGCAGGCCTTCTAGAACCTCTTCTATCTGCCTTTCAGATTCACCATCCACTATTCCTCACTAATCCCAGTTTCCGTCTCCAGTACATTTTTTCTCTGCCAAGAATGCCCTCTGTCCCAACATAATTATCTGTTTACCTACCTTTCAAAATCCAACTCAAATAGTATCCTCTCCTTGAAAGGATGTTCTCCCCCTGCTGAACACGCTTTTTCCTCCTCAACACGCCTACTGAACTTTTCTTCTGATTAAACACACACAGCTACTTTGAATTGTGGTAACTGCCTGCCTCTTCTTGCTTTCCTGCCGAATTATAAACCCTTGACTTTGAATGTTTTGTTTTTAATCCTAGTTTTATGTACTGTTGGTAACAAAAATATATTTGCTGAATAAACCAATAAAAATAAGGTCTAAAAAGAAAAAAATTCAATAAAAATAAGTTCAATGACTTATTTTTTCAAGTTTAACCTGTAACAAGCGTATTTTGACTTAATCTCACAGCTGGATTTTTAAGAAGTCAAATTTCATTGGTATGCTCCAGATAACACCCTCACTCTCCTTCCTTTTCTCTTCCCCTCTCAGACTCTGCAGAATGAGAGGCTCATCTCAAATTGTCTCTGCCAATATAAACATAGGACTTTTGAGAGTTTCATTGTTGCTACTTATAGACCTCACCAAGCAAGCCCCTCAAGACAGGGTTGTTAAATGGCTAGAGTCAACTTGAGTCTCTAGATCTGAAACACTTAATAATTACAGAGCTCTTATGGAATAATCAGATCACATGAACTCCACCTAGCAGGATGGAACAGAAACATTAGCTCAGCTAAATAGAGGGTGTTTTCCTTGGACTGTGGAATCATGGCTGATGGTTAGGACCTTAAATATATTGAGGTGCTAACTGATATACGATAATTTACAAAATTATTCTTTTAAGCTAGAGAGCTACAATTCAATTTACAGTAGTAAATATGAGGGCCTTCTTAAGGAATCAGAAATATGAGGATATGCACATTATTCATATTTTACAAATCAGAAAATTGAGGCACAGAGAAAGTAACTTCCCAAGGCTACCGGGCATTCTAGCTCCAGAAGCTGTGCTCTCACCATTTTGCTACAAGGTATTTTGAAAAAAAGAAAAAGTAAAAAGAAGTCAAAAGGCAACAGAGTTCCTTGATTAGTCCACAGAACAGTCACACCATGCCATTCTTGCAGCCTTGCAGACACACTTGACCGTGAAAGGTTCCTCAACGAATACCTATCTAGTGTGAGGGATTTCCACTCTCTGTTTCATTATCTTCAGAGCCATATTGCTCACATTGATCTTGCAGTTAACTCAAACCCCTAGGTCTGGAGTGTTGTCTTCTCTACCTATCCGAAACTATACATCTGCCGACCACATAAACTCTCAGCCCTGCTGCAAAGCCTTTCCAGAAAAATATAAAGGGTTGAAAAGGCAATTCTGCTACCAATGACTATTTAAGCCCAGCTGAGTAACTAAACTATTCCAATTTCAATTTACTTATGAAAAGGATTTGATGATGTAGGATGTTATTTCAGTTCTAAAATATAAACCCATGTTGATCTTTCTCATTCTTGTACTCACAGATTGTTATCTATTATCTCAATTTAGTTTCTTTGGTTTGTTGTTTATCCTGGTGGGCCATGTAAAAACTACCACATGTGTTTCTGTCTCTCCATTAGTCAATAACTAAATTAACAGGGAATTAGTAAGCTATGTGCCAGATGCTGTGCTAGGCACCAGACGGATAAAACAATATTCATAGTGTGTCGCTAGCTTTCCCTTAGTAACTAGTGAAATTTTCAAGTCATACCTGAGTCAAGAGTTTAGGAGACATTACAATGTGTAATGGAAACCAAGTAAAGTGAAACTGTGGATCAGTGGGGGACTGGCGGATTTATGTATTTAATTGATTTCTGACATTATCACTAGCCTCCAAACACAGATTGTGTTTTTCTTTGGTTTTGTATTATTCACCACAGGACCTTCTGTGCCCAGAACAGTGCCTGACACAGAAAACAATCAAAGATTTGCTGAATAAATGATTAAAAAATCTATTTGGAACTAGAGAAGACCCAGAGTAAGTGATGGGGGCCTCTGCATTTATACTCGCTTAAATAAGATTATGTGGGAAAAGTTTTAAGACACTTAGTAGAGCGATTCTCAAATATAGTTAACACTTGGAAATGGTGGTGCTTTAAAAAGATATTAATAGATAATATGAAAATCTCCATCTCAAAAATAATGCATAAACTCTTTAAAGGAAAATCACATCTCTAAGCTTTCCATGTTTGTTACTTACTTTTTCATATATTTTTACCATCTGCTGAAGGCTGTCAAATCAAAGGGTAAAGAAAGATGTGACGAAACTTAGCAAGAATTATATCAATATGTTTGCAAAGGAGAAAAAGATTCTCATCACTCAACCTTATGAGCAGGAAGAGGGAAGGCTGTGTGAGAACTATTTACTTTGCAGAACCACATATTTTAGACACTTCGCCGCATTAGCTGCACAAACAATATGTTTGCAAGCTTGGATCAACCTCCAACAACACCACATTCAGGAGTTAAACATTTTTCATCAAATGGTGGATTTTTCCTTAATGCTAGAGATTGTTGCAAATCTTCTGAAGTGTCTTGGTGGCTTCAGGCTAAGAAGAGATTTCTCCCTGTTATGAGAAGCAACACAAATTAGCCATTTCACTCTCAAACTTCACTAATGATCACATTCTTTCCAAAATGAACTCTAGAAGACCAAATGCCCAGAGTTAAGAACATCAAAGCCAACCATCTGAAGAAACATCCCAAGTATAAGACTCTGCCATTAAAACATTACTGAGAGGGGACTTAAACATAATCTTTCTTCCTTTGCCCTGTTTCTTGCTCCCATACCAAGGCACTGACGGCAGTATTGATGCATAATTTAAAAGCACACTCCCCACCGCTTTGTAATACCAGAACTCTAAACGGACACCTTGAAGCTTAGGAATACCAGCCATACAGATAAACTCTTTGTCCGTGATTCACTCACCTGTGTATTTTCTGTAGCGTTTGCTAGTCTTTTGTTACATAAAAATACCCCAGTTGGGTGCAGTGGCTCACACCTGTAATTTCAGCACTTTGGGAGGCCAAGGTGGGTGGATCATCTGAGGTCAGGAGTTTGAGACCAGCCTGGCCAACATGGTGAAACCCCGTCTCTACTAAAAACACAAAAAAATTAGCTGGGCATGGTGGCACATGCCTGTAATCCCAGCTACTTGAGGCAGGAGAACTGCTTGAACCCAGGAGACGGAAGTTGCGGTGAGCTGAGATCATGCCACTCCACTGCACTCCAGCCTGGGCAACAAGAGCAAAACCCCAACCCAAAAAAAAAAAAAAAGAAAACCACAAAATAGCCCAACAGTAAATTACACTCCTTCCCTTTCTCCAACTCTCTCACACACACATGCACACACACACACACACACACACACACACACACCCCAGACCCATTAGCTAACTTAGTGGAAAAGACACTTTGATTCCTTCTTACATGTGAATTTAGCTCACAGAACTAGTGAGGGAATCTCACTATCATGGGAGGACATGGAAAACACACAGGACTCTGAACCACTCCTAGTTTTACCCCTCATTAGCCTATCACTTGGCTTTTCTGCTCCATCATCTATACAAGAAGAGCAGCAGTGACTAGCACCCACAAGTCTCCCCTGGATAGACTTAGCAGGCAAAGTAACCCACCATTTAAGAGTGCAGGTTTAACCTCAGGCTGAATCATGATTCAGAGAGTGGCCTGGTCATTTCACTAGCTGTGTAACCTTAGCATCAACGTGTCTGGTGCATAATAAGTGTCAAATGATCAGCCCCTGTCATTTCTCCTTTAAAAATTGTAAAGCACTCCACCAGTATTCACTTCTATTATCTAAAGATGCACATAAAACAAGATAACCAGTAATAGAATATTCATCAAATGTTGTCTCAGTGTCCAGTATCATATCCTTCCTTATTGCCAAAGCCAGCCTGCCCTCCTCAGATAGGATGCTCACATCTCTCACATGCTTACAGAGCCGGATGGCCGGCCATAATTCCATGCTGCAGCCTTTGAAGACTCAGCCAGCTCTATCAGTTAATAACCTCACTAAAGGTTATCCATCAGAAAGAAGGGAAACAAGTCCTAATTATTCTTGTCAGAGGAGTCATTAGATGCGTACCATGACTCCTATACAGTCTGTCTGGCATTTATGGAAACGGCACACACCACAGGAAAATGTTGCCAAAGCAGACGAGTATTTAACCTAAGTATTCAATAGGCTACTAATCCATTTCAAAGGTAATCTAACTTCAGAGAATCTTTCTGATTTGCTACAGTTCTGACCATTTATTCGCTCAAGTTGTAAAATTTTTATTTGGGTTCCATAGCCATTTCAATAAATCAAACTTGCCTTTCTCCCCCTCCTGCTACATAGTAAAATCATGGGGAATAGTTCCTAGTCTGAGTGATTTAACCCTCATTCCTATTTAGTTTGTCAGAAGCAAGCATCACTGATTTTTTTAACCCTCTCGTTGAAAGTCTAGGGCCTTCTTTCTAAATGAAGGGCCTTCTTTCCATCCTTGGATATTGGATTTCATTATTGGCTAGTTTCTGTTTAATCTTGGAGAAATCTCTACAAAAGGAAACTATGTTATTTTCTTCCCAGGAATTTAATACAGTTGCTCCATACTCTTTAGAGTTTGACTTGGTTCAATTTCTCATGTTTATAAGCACTAACAGATACCAATATGTGAATAAAATGCATGATCTAATGTCTAAAAAATAACACCTAGGATCTGATATAAAAATGTGCTCTGCTCTGGTTGGACAGGGAAATGAAAACTGCATGATGTAGCTTTATCCCTCTCGATTAGCATATCCAGACCAGCATTTGCAGATGTCCACCATATCTTGTTTTGTGCCTACAAAATACTTATATAAAATGACTGGAAGATTTTTACAGGAAATTTCTTAAATAATTTATCATGAGAATGAGTCACGTAGAAGCACCAAGACTAAATTAACATACCCTTCATATGTAATGGAAATCCAGTCTTTTCCCTGGGAACTCATCTAATTCCCTCTTCTATAAATATAATTTTTGGGAGAATACAGTAAAAGCATTTAATACAGTAATGTTATTAGCAAAACAAGGACTTATGTAAGAGGCTTTACTTGGGTCATTATAAGTATTACAGAATTACAAGATAAAGGGGTGTGGGCTTCTGGAGATTACTAAAATGTTGATATAGAAATTCCTTGTGCAGAGAGAAGGGAGATAAAACGTATTATTCTAAGCCAGAAAATCTACATGGTGAACCAATCTCTATACCAAAATAAGTATTTTAAATCTCAGAAATGGGAAATGATCATGGAGCCCCCACTTGTGACCTATGAAAGTCAGGTTACCATCAAGTTTTATTTGATATTAATAATAACATTACCCAAAGTACAGTTATCTTGTCATTAATTTTCTAGCAGCTTGGCCAAAATGTTTATCTAAGATAAAAGTATACTATAAAAAATTAACTTCAAGCTAGGTTTGTTGTGAACTGAAGTATTTTCCTCCAATCCTGATATTTAAATAGTTAAAAATAATAGTATGTTTCCTGATCATCATCTCCCCATTGCTCCTCCCTTCTAAGCACCCCTGCCTCCAGCAGTCACCATCACTCTCTATTTCTGTGATATCAACATTTTTTGATTCCACGTGTGAGTGAAATCATGGTATTTGTCTTTCTGTGCCCGGTTTCATTTTATTTAATATAATGTCTTTTGGGTTCATATAGAGTTACAGTTAAATTGGAAGAATAAATTTCAGGAGATCTACTGTATAGCAAGATAATATTTAGTGACTATATATATATATGAGACAGGGTCTTACACTCTGCTGCACAGCCTATAGTGCAGTGATATGATCTTGGCTCACTGCAACATCTGCCTACTAGGCTCAAGTGATTCTCCGGCCTCAGCATCCCAAGCAGCTGGACTACAGGCACAAACCACCATGTCCTGCTAATTTTTGTATTTTTCTGTAGAGACGTGGTTTCGCCATGTTGCCCAGGCTGGTCTCAAACTCCTGGGCTCAAGCCATCCCCCTACTTTGGCCTCCCAAAGTGCCAGGATTACACGCATGAGTCAAATGCCCAGCTACAATATATTCTTGAAAAACAAACAGTGGCTGTTATGTGCTCTCACCACAAAAATGATGTAATGCATTTGTTAATTAGCTAGATTTAACCATTCCACAATGTAGACATACTTCAAAATCATGCTGTACATAATAAAGCATACTACGATATCTGTCAATTAAAAAAATTATAGCATGTAACAGAGGCCCTTATCTTTTTAAGCATTTTGGAAATCTCATTGTAAAGACTGACTGATTTATTGTTTTTCTTTTTGCTGACAGTGTCTGATTTTCCTCCCCCGACATTAACTAAAAGTACTAAGGTTTATAATAGTGTCATTGGAGAGTCCATTAAAATAGGCTTTCCATGATTTCTGGTAGAGTTAACCTGTGTCAGCTCCTAAACTCAGCAAGGCTAGCAGAAAGCACTGCTGGGCTGGATGGAATCAGAAAGCAAGTACAAGTTTTCAAAATAGGTGCTACTGTTGACATAACCATTAAACATTCTGCTTGTGCATAGCTCCTAGAAGAATGGGTACTTCCTCATTTTAATTTTTAACACAAATCTCTGTATTCCACAAAAACTATTCCTGGAAGAATTTCCAGAATAATATATAATCTGTGAGTTGTGTCTCTTAGTATGACACCGAAGCTCACTCTCCAGTATTTGGAGACCTAATAGCAGAAGAAAGATTCACAGGTTGCACTTGGAAGTTACAGAATTGATTAGCGTAGCAGTTGGCCTTGCCTCTTTTTCAAGAGTGGCACAGAGATAGTGAAGTAAAACAAAACTAGAGGGGTCACTCTGTGGTGCCTAAGAATGCCAGCTGCCAAACTTAAAGGATAAGGCAAAACTGTACATTCCAGAATGAAAGAGAGTTAAAGATGAATGAGATCCTCAAGATAAGCTAGCTCAGGCATCATCAATATTCACTGTGTTTAAGAATCACTTGGGATGCTAGTGAAAGCTGCACCTTCCTAGTCCCATCCACTGAGATTCTGACTCAGCAGCAGGAGCAGCAGTGGTACCAATTGTGATATATAACATTTCTAAAGCACTTGCTTTGTGCCAGATACTGTGCTATGTTTTTTAAAAATGTCACCTTATTTCATTCTCAAAACAATCTTATTCGGTAGGTACTACTATTGCCCCCATTTTACAGACAAGGAAATCAAGGTAGAGTGACTGCGGCATCTGTCCAAGGACATTCTGCTAGGAAGTGGAAGCGGAAGAATAAGAATTCAAACCCAGACTTGTTTCGGAGTTTGAGCTCTTAATCATCACCCTGAACTACCCACCAACAGGGTTAGGGTGAGGCCTAGGGCATCAAGAAAATGTCATAACTCCAGTCAATCTTTTCTGCATGGAGAAACTGAAACCAGAAGTGCAGTCTCTTATCTAAGACAAAAATCCTTCAGTGCATTTGCAGGAAGAAATCCACCCCTGGATGACACCAACTATTCCTAAATATTCTTCAACACATGTTCCTCTCTGGAGGAAAAGGACAGAATGCATTATTAAAAGCTTTCTTGTTGGTTTCTGCTGTGTTACCGTGGCCAAGGTGCTGTTACAGGGCAGAGTTTCTCTCCTTTTCTGCCCAACTCACCATTCACTCAGAGGATATGACACACTCTGGTCAGCATAGAGACCCCCAAACATGATGATTCTTAAAAGAAAGGGAAAGCAGGAGGGAGAGATGCTATTGTAATAGGAAGGTAGTAAGTGGACTGAGGGAGATAAGTTTCATATAACTTGAAGGAAAAAAGATGTGATTCTGATAAGCCTCTCAACTGTGGTCTTCTCCCCCTAACCTAACCCTTCTGAAATCTCAGTATATATCAAAACATTATCATTATTATTGCTTTAACATATGCAAGTAGGCAGACTACCCAGAATGATCAGATCTACCCCACGCTAGAACTACTCACATACATTCTCTTAAAAGGTTACAAATATACTAACAGCCTTTAATGTAGAATGAGTCCAAGCTGTCACAAATTTATGGAAATTTGTCCCTTTTTGATGTCAAACCAACAGAGTAATTTTGGGGGACCATGAGCAAGAACAACCACCATTGTTTGGAATGAAAGATGAGCTAGCATGACCACAACACAGAGGCATTTTCAGATAACAAGTGCAGGGGATCAGAATGTGTTCCCGTCCCAGTGACGCACACTGGTGGCCACGTCAAACCAACCTTCATCACTTCCACCTGCAGGTCCTCGTTGAGCAAAGGCGTCACTTTCACGGCATTCAGGATCTGATTGAGCAGCTGCTTCTCATCAGAGTCTGTTTCCATGGATACAAACCTCTCTTCCGACAGAAGCTTCTGTAAAGAGGCATAAGGCAGTGATCACAGATAGGCTCTTCCCCCGCTTCCTTATTCGGTTGTATCTTATTATGGATTGATGATCAGTTTTCTTACTGGGGGGGCATGTAGCTGGAGGCTATTAGGAAAGAACTCATGCTATGTGCCACTAAAAAGAAAAATTCAGCTGGGTTCGGTGGCTTACACCTGTAATCCCAGCACTCTGGGAGGCCGAGGTGGGTGGATCATGAGGTCAGGAGTTCGAGATCATCCTGGCCAACATGGTGAAACCCCATCTCTACTAAAAACACAAAAATTAGCTGGGAGTGGTGGTGGGTGCCTATAATCCCAGCTACTTGGGAGGCTGAGGCAGAAGAACTGCTTGATCCTGGGCCGGGGGGGGCATGGAGGTTGCAGTGAGCCCAGATCTGTCTCAAAAAAAAAATGCATATGATTTTTGGCAAAGAACTTTTCCTGCTATTGAATTATTCATTCTAAATTTCATCAAATAAAACTCTAATGTGCTGGCCATATAGGGTATTTAGGTGGTGGGGCTGAAGAATGTTCCTGCTAAGAGGAATCAAGCCGTGCCCAATAGTCACGCACACACATATGCTTTCTAAATGTGGCTTCATCACAGGAAAGAATGTCTTATAGACAACAGGTTCATTTTTCAGGTTTTTGTCTTTTTACTTTCTAATGTGAGCTGTCATTTATCCAGGAATTATTTAGAAATCCAGAAATCTTAATGTATTCCCCCATCAGAAAATGCCTTCTAAGAACCTAAACAAGAAGACATTCATTTTCATGAGGACTCCCAGGAGTCCACCTCACAGGATAGGCTTTTTCTATTTCTCTTTCTCATTTTCATAAAATTATTTTTCAGATTGTATCAAAACCCACCTGCCCACAACTTCTATTCCCTCATCTTCCCCCAGAGACACACGGATTAAGCTTCTAAAATATCTGAAACCAGCTATCAAGTCCACCCAAATCTTATCTTCTCCACACTAAACCTCTTCAGGCTCCTCCAAATGTTCTCTGCCAAATAAGGTTTCACTTGTGTTCCTCTGCTTAGAATGTGGCCTCAAGAGTGGTCTGGCATTAACTAACAAGTGATACCTAACCTGGATCACATTCTCAGGTCAAATGAGCTTCGTTGGTTGTCACAGTACATTCTATGCTGACTCACCTTGAAACCCCTAATTTTCATTCACAAGGACAGCAGTTAAGCTGTTTTCATCCATGATGTCTTGGTGCAATTGATTTGAGACCCCAGTATGGACCTTTATGTTTACCCCTATTCAGTTTGTTCTTTTCCACAGTGGCTTCGAGTTGCAGCCTGTGAAGAACTTTGAGAATTCTGATTCATCCAGTGTAATGACTCCCTCTTTTACCTTCATGCCACTGAAGATTTTGAAAATATATTTCAAACCTTACTATTTAAGCCTTCTTGAAATTTTACCTATTATTCTTTAAAAAGGATTTTTTTTTTCAAAATCATGTGATACAGGAAAGCCCAGAATTAGAGTTTACATACAATTAATTTTTTTACTTAAAGTGATAAAAACTGAGAAGCTCTAAAAATGTGCCTAAAGTTAGGAGGTAGCAGGGGGTGGTAAAAGGAAGACTCACAGCCCACCAAGTTGCTTAAGTTAACAAGATTCAGTAAGCCCTTGAAAACATGGCACTGCAATTTAGAATATTCCAGGGTTAAAGAAAAAAAAGAGAGAGAGAAGCTAAATGGAAAATCTACACAATACTAGAGAAAAAAAGAACAAAAGCGGCGGATCAAAACAAATTCTCACCCATGTTTATGGTTGGCCCAATGACCTTAGAGAAAAGCAAAAGGTTTTAATAACATTATTGATAATGTTTGAAAGATTCAAATGCTGCTGTGTGTCAAAATATACATTATCTAATTCCAATCTGCTGGGGGAAAAAGAGCTGTTTTATTTCATAAGTTTTATCTCTTAAAAAGTATTAGGAACCTTTCTGAACTCAAAAAGCTAACTGTGAAGTAGTTCGTACTGACATGAAAAGACATCTGACAGATGCCACCGTGGTTTATCTGTGGCCACACTGAACAAACCCACGCAGGCCTCAACATCACAGCACTTGTCTCTTAGAGGCCAACCACTTTAAAAAGTCTGTGTGTTTACATAGTCATCACTTTTTTACTGCCAGAATTAGACCCGTTATGTTTGGTGTAAAACACAAACCCAAAAAATGTATTCAAGCAAATCTGGCTTTTCTTATTAAATCAAATTTCTTTTTTCTTCCTAATCTTGCTCTGGAAAGAAAAAGATAGTAATCCACTCATCAATCTAACTGTGGAATAAAAAACAACAAAATCTTTCCAATTTACCATCAATTTTTACCATATAGAACCTTAGATGTTGAATGTATAAAGGATTTGAATTGGTATGAACAAAATCCATATTTGTGTGGGCTTAGCTAGGTACCTATGAATCTGTGTCTGATCACAAAGGTTCAATGAAATAACGCTGTATAAAGAGAAATTCTGGTGCATATATGAAAATCCTGTTATTTTCTACGGTTATTTCCTAGTCCAATCAAATTTCTGTCTGAGTCTTTAAACAGCCAGTATTTAAAATGTTAACTATTTGCCCATTCAATGCCAAAGTGGTCTGTCAATTTCTATTATCCCATTGCATTCAGTCAAAGCCATACCTGCATCCCTGCCAAAGCATGTTGGGCCAGCTTCACATTCTTGGATTCCAAAGCCAACTGGAGAGGCAGCAGGCATTTCTCCCTGGCAAACACAAAAATAAGGACAACATGTGAGCTCAGCAAAGCTGGCAGTCAAGTGATACAAGCCTTATGTACATCTACCCCCAAATGACACTACACACATACACAAAAATTATAACCAATAATAAAAATGCATGTGGGCTTAAGAGAAAACACAGCAAATAAGCTGTGCAGAAATGGCCCATCAACCTCTTGCCTTCTTGGTATGGCCACAGGAAGAGCAAACATAATGACCTTCACTAATTAGTACCTGGTACACTCATTAGTACACATTGGGACCCCAGCCAGTCTGTGAACATGCTTTGTTCTTTCCCAAATTAACAGCAGAGCTCACACCCAGCACACCTGGGGTGAACAAATCTAGGAAGCACCATTAAGTAGATTTCTATGTCTTGCTTCTACCTCTTTCTTACCTGGAAATTATATGCATCACCATTAGCATTCTGCCTTATCAATATACACCGAAATTCTATTAGTTTGTCAATTCCTCCCCCAACTCAAAGTATTCAACAATAATTTATAAATTTAACATTTGCTCTATAGTCTCCAACAAGAAATAGATCTTGTGACAGGTTCTTAATAAACATGTTTCCAAGACAGAAATACAAATGAGCCATCAATAGCATTGGCTGATGGGGGGGGTGCCTGGATGCAACATTATCTAGTGTCATGGGAGAGAAAAAAAAAAAAAAAACAAAAAAAAAAACACTCAAAAACCAAAAACCAAAACAAATAAACAAAAAACCATGGAGAGCTACTTGGATATTTTAAAGCTTAAAAAAACAAAAACAAAACAAACAAACAAAAAAACCAACAGGGCTTTGAAATATGTTAGGAATAAACCAAAAGAGTTACAAAGACAAAAATATCTGTTAGAAGCATCTACTCTAAATAATTAAACAACAGACCAATAATTTTAATCAACCATTATTTCCCTATGATGTCACTAGCACAAAAATAAAATGTGACTTCATTTTACCAGGTTTCTCCGCCCCCACTTAAACCAGAGCAGCCCCATTTCTATCTGTTTTATATTTTCAGCATAAACTCAAAGATACATTGATTTTAGAGTGTGAAAGCTACCGCATTAGACTACAGGATTTCATCGTTGGAGAAATAAGGGTTACTATCATAGAACACGATGAAACACAAAGTTAATTACAGCTCTGACTTGCCCCTGTCCACTCTGCAGCTCTGCTGCTTTTCCATAAAGTTCTATCAGCAGCTCCACAACCAATGAAGTGAGAGTCACACATTCTTTAATATACCAGCCACACAGACTACAAAAACAGACTATCAGGAAAAATATTTGCCTTCCTAATCCTCACCTTCCCCCTCATCAACCCAATGTTACAATATTCATTTTTATGGTGACAATTAACACTACAGTCATTTTTCATTAGATTCATCCTTTGACGGATGGATAAATTACCCCAACTGTGTTACATCCAGTTGGGTGGCTGTAACTTTGTCACTGTTATAACTGTGACAAGCTGACAATAAGATAAGGCAAACACTGTGGTGCAGTCAATTAGTGCAGGAATAGCTGATTTTTTTTTCTAATTTTGTTTCTTTTGTTCAATGATAACCAGTTTAAGAGCTTAGAAAAATTAAATGGAGGCATGAAGGTAGAGTGGGAAGCAGAAACCATGGGCAGATGGTATCCTAACAGAAGCAGCACAGAACTTCATCTGTACACCCTTGGAACAATCAAATTTCCACCAGGATTAATCCACTGTGAAAGAATGTTCAACTTGGATTTGGAGTCAGATTGGCCAATGAAAGGGCATAATAGAAGGGAAAAAGCATGGAGGCCCAAAAGTCTTACAGTCTAATAGCCGAGGGAAAAGAAAATCTATCCAGTAGCTAAGGGCTAAAAATATACAAGTATTTACACATTACTCCTTGGGTACCCAATGAGATTGGATGCCACGTCCAGCAACAAGGACTCTTTTGGAAATGCTCAACCTGTTGACTCTTGGAAAGCAGCAATATGTTCACCTATCCATATTACTCTGCCATTTGCAGTATTAGCCCTTGAAATCCTTATTCCACTGTCTCACCTGCTTATACATTCACATGACTGATACCATTGACCTGAGCCAGGCTGCTAACAAATGCCAGGATCTCCAGATTGCACCACCACCAGGGGGACATCACTGCACTGTTCCTATGCAAGCCATGGTCACCAGGCAGGACTGGTAGAGGAAGGTGGTTCAACTAGGTTTTGGCTGAGTTGAAAGATATGGTTGTTTAGCAGAAAGAACATGGGATGTGGAATCACACAGATGTCAATTCAAATGCTAAGCATTGATAAGTTTTGCAGTCTCAATAGGATACTAAAGTCTGTGGGTCTTAGCTCCCTTATCCATAAAAAGGGCATTTTAAGACCAATCCTGCAGAGTTGGAGTGTAATACATAGATAACATGTAGATGATGTATGTATCAGAGACTGTCAAACCTTTTTGGTAAAGAGCTCGGTAATAAGTATTTTAGACCATGCATTCCAGATGGTCTCTGTCCTAACTATTCAACTCTGCGAAAGCACAAAAGCAGTTAACAGACAATTAGTAAACCAATGAGTATGATTATGTGCTAATAAAACTTTATATACAAAAACAGGCAAAAAGCCAGACTTGGCCTACAGGCTGTAGTTTGCCCAACATTGATATAGACAAAGTGCCCAGCACAGATCACGATCTTCAGCATGGAACAAGCAAATCAAATCTTTTACGTATCCAGAAAGATTCTGCACAGGACAGCGGCTAACTGTCCCAGGAAGGTCACAGCAGAGGCAAGCACAGCATCAAGATCTCCCTCATAAAATAAATGCTTTGGGGAAATATCACTACAGACAAAGATTTCATCTGGATATTAAACCAAGGCACTCCATCATTCAACCATCCATCCAATCATCCATTCAAACAACATTTGAGTGCCTCCTGTGTGCCAGGCAGCACGCTGAGAGCTAGGGAAGGGTCAGCAAGGAACAAGTCACAACAGGTACCTGCTTTCATTAGTATTCATGGGACAAAGAAAGAAAAAAGAAAATTAGCACTTATTATTTCTCTCATCTTAACTGTCACTACAACCTTCTTACCCTTATTCTAAATTTGAGAAAATTGAGGTTCAGAAAGGTTTTGTAGCCTGTCCAAGGCCACACAGTTAACATGTGTTGGAAACAAACTCAAATTCATCTGACTCCCAAGAACAAGTTCCTTCCAACTTCCTTTGGTCTCATAAGATAGAGAAAAGGTAGAATAGATGTGTTTCTTAACTCATTTTAGTTCTTAACACACACACACACACACACACACACACACACACAATCTGGCAAAGGACCCTCTTCCCCAGGGAAGGGTGCCTATCATTTCAGGGAATCCACGAGTCCCCAAACCTCAAGTCCACATGGATCCCAAGTTAGGAGTCCTTGCCCTGGGGGGAAAGAACTCTGCTCAACATTCAAGGTCTGTATCAGATAAGAGGACAGTGTAACCTCGCTGGGGTTCTGCTAGGACGGTCTTGGAAGAGATGCTACACTGAGCCCTGAGTAGCTGTGTGTGTGTATGTGTGTGTGTGCACATGCCCACATGCGCGTGTGTTCGCGTGCACATAGGTATATGCATATATATGTAGGTGTAGGTTACTATAAACATTTTATATTGAAATTGAGGAACAATGTTTAAGAAAATGTCTACAGTGTCAATAGTGCTTTTTATTGCAAAGTAGTTGCTTCTTACTGTATCTTCAACAAGAGTATTTGCTAAAATAGATATTTAAAATGAAATGCTTAACAGGTTTTTTTTTTTTTTTTTTTTTGCTAGTAACTACTAGTGAGAACAAAAGTGTACCCAGCAGTCTAATGCTCTTAAACAGGTAACAAAAATAAACGTGAGGCGAGGTGCAGTGGCTCATGCCTGTAATCCCAGCACTTTAGGAGGCTGAGCCAGGTGGGTCACAAGGTCAGGAGTTTGAGACCAGCCTGACCGACATGGTGAAACCCTGTCTCTATTAAAAACACAAAAATTAGCTGGGTGTGGTGGCACGTGCCTGTAATCCCAGTTACTTAGGAGGCTGAGGCAGGAGAATCGCTTGAACGTGGGAGATGGAGGTTGCAGTGAGCTGAGAACAAGCCACGGCACTCCAGCTTGGGCAGTGGAGTGAGATTCCGTCTCAAAAATAAATAAATGTGAATGAGAACGATTTACTGTAGTAGTAACACATAATTGATAGGACAATAATAATCTGTATCAAAGGCCTCTCATCCCCCTCAGACCTAGCAGCCCCCTAGAGTATCACAAGCCTCAGATCCTGACTTCAATTGGAAATGAAACCAAGTGCAAAAGAAGGAAATTCATGGGGCATAACTAATTTTGCTGCTTCCTCTGTGATATCCTAAGAACCCTCCTACCTTCATTTTTTTCTAAAAGTGATTTTAATGAAAGAGAAAACAGGTCTGTTAATTGGGTCTCAGGATGAAATTTATAATGAATATTATAATGAAATTCATAATTTATAATGAAAATGCAACACAGCACACACTGTATTGGAATAAATCATCTTTTGATCTTTCTAGATGCTGCCTCATTGGGAAAAGGGAATAGCAAAAACCAACATTCGATTACATTAAGTGATTATTTTTTATGCAAAGGCACATGAAAATTTATTCTTGCTTAATTAAAGGCAGTGTCCCCCAGGTTTCGTGTCCTGACATGCCATTATTTCTTAAAGAAGAATAATCAGCAGTGCTGCACATGCATGAGGAAGGCATCATCTGCACTGTGATGCTACAACTGGTCACGTCAGTGAGACTCAACCTACTTCCTTAACTGCACTGTCATGGTTAACAGACCAGCTTTATTAGGCTGACAGGTAACAGTGGACAGAGGGAAATTAAAACAGGTGAACAAAGGAAGAGTGAGGATTTACCAATAATTATCTTTCAATACAAGCACAAACGTGAACTTTAGAAAAAAAAATTTCCATAAGTTATAAGGGTACAGGTGGTATGTGGTTACATGAGCAAGTTCTTTAGTGGTGATCTGTGAGATCCTGGTGCACCCATCACCCAAGCAATATACACTGTACCATATTTGTAGTCTTTTATCCCTTGCCCCCCTCCCACCTTTCCCCCCAAGTCCCCAAAGTCCGTTATATCATTCTTATGCCTTTGCGTCCTCATAGCTTCGCTCCCACATACCAGTGAGAACATATGATATTGTTTTCTATTCCTGGTTACTTCACTTAGAATAATAGTCTCTAACCTCATCCAGGTCATTGCAAATGCTGTTAATTCATTCCTTTTTATGAGTAGTATTCCTTCATATACATGTACATATATACATATAAATATATTCCATCATATATATGTATATATAGACGAAAATATCCATCATATATCTATATATGTGTATGTGTATATGTGTGTGTGTGTGTGTGTGTGTATATATATATATATATATATATATATATATATAATATATATATATATATCACAGTTTCTTTATCCACTTGTTGATTAATGGGCATTTGGGTTGGTTCCACCATTTTGCAGCTGGGAATTGAGCTGCTATAAACATGCGTGTGCAAGTATCTTTTTCGAATAAAGACTTACTTTCCTCTGGGTAGAGACCCAGTAGTGGGATAACTGGATCAAATGGTAATTCTACTTTTAGTTTTTCAAGGAATCTCCATACTGGTTTCCACAGTGGCTGTACTAGTTTACGTTTCCATCAGCAGTATACAAGTGTTCCCTGATCACCACATCCACAAAAAACATCTACTATTTTTTATTTATTTTTTTATTATGGCCATTCTTGCAGGAGTAAGGTGGTATCACGTTGTGGTTTTGATTTGCATTTCCCTCACCATTAGTGATGTTGAGCATTTTTTCATGTTTGTTGGCCATTTGCATATACCTTCTTTTGAAAATCATCTATTCATGTCCTTGGCCCACTTTTTTATGGCATTGTTTTTTTTCTCACTGATTTGTTTCAGCTCATTGCAGATTCTGGATGTTAGTCCTTTGTCAGATGTATAGATTGTGAGGATTTTCTCCCACTCTGCGGGTTGCCTGTTTACTCTGCTGACTGTTCCTTTTGCCGTGCAAAAGCTCTTTAATTAGGTACCAGCTATTTATCTTTGTTTTTATTGCATTTGCTTTTGGGGTTTTGGTCATGAAATCCTTGCCTAAGCCAATGTCTAGAAGGGTTTTTCCCATGTTATCTTCTAGAATTTTTATAGTTTTAGGTCTTAGGTTTAAGTCCTTAATCCATCTAGAGTCGATCTTTGTATAAGGTAAGAGATGAGGAGTCAGTTTCATTCTCCTACATGTGGCTAGCCAGTTATCCCAGCACAATTTGTTGAAAAGGGTGCCCTTTCCCCACTTTATGTTTTTGTTGGCTTTGTTAAAAATCAGTTGGCTGTAAGTACTTGGGTTTATTTCTGCATTCTCTATTCTGTTCCATTGGTCTATGTGCCTATTTTTATACCAATACCACACTGTTTTGGTGACTATGGCCTTATAGTGTAGTTTGAAATCAGGTAGTGTGATGTCTCCAGATTTGGTCTTTTTGTGGGCTTTTTGGTTCCATATGAATTTTAGAATTGTTTTTTTCTAACTCTGTGAAGAATGGTAGTGGTATTTTGATGGGGACTGTGTTGAATTTGTAGATTGTTTTTGGCAGTATGGTCATGATCAAGTGGGTTTCATACCAGGCATGCAGGGATTATTTAACATAAATCAATAAATGTGATATACCACAAACAGAATTTTTAAAAAAAATCACATGATCATCTCAATAGATGCAGAGAAAGCATTCAACAAAATCCAGCATCCCTTTATGATTAAAACCCTAAGCAAAACTGGCATATAGGGGACATAACTTAATGTAATAAAAGCCATCTATGACAAACCCACAGCCAACATAATACTGAATGGGAAAAGTTGAAAGCATTGCCTCTGAGAATGGGAACAAGATAAGGATGCCGACTCTCACCACTCCTCTTCAACACAGTACTGGAAGTCCAAGCCAGAGCAATCAGACAAGATGGTTTGCATTTGGATGCAAGTAAACAGGAAGTCGAATTGTCCCTGTTTGCTGACGATATGATCATTTACCTTCAAAACCCTAAGGACTCCTCCAGAAAGCTCCTAGAACTGATAAAAGAATTTAGCAGTTTCCGGATACAAGATTAATGTACACAAATCAGTAGCTCTTCTATACACAAACAGCGACCAAGTGGAGAATCAAATCGAGAACTCAATCCCTTTTAAAATAGCTGCAAAAAAATAAAATACTTAGGAATATACCTAACAAAGGAGTTGAAAGACCTCTACAAGGGAAACTACAAAACACTGCGGAAAGAAATCACAGATGACACAAACAAATGGAAACACATCCCATGCACATGGATGGGTAGAATCAATATTGTGAAAATGTGAACTTTAACACCAAATACATTCCTGAATATTAGGGCGATTCCTCTTTGATGCCCTGGGTGAGAAGAAGCATAAAGATACCTTACATTTCTGAGGTCTGCTTATACCCTAAAATTCTAGGATTCTGTGACCTAAGCTATTTATCAAATAACTTTCAGAATTTCTTCACATCATAATCATATCTCAGGTTGAAATGGCTTAGATGTGGCTTACCTATGCAGAGTAACATGCTACACATAACTATTGAAGGTAGACATTTAATTGTCAACCAAACTGAAATTAAGAGAGATTAGGTTACTTGTCCAAGGTCATATGTTTGCAAATGACAGAGCGTGATTCGGATTGAGACCATCTCTTTTTTAAAAATATTAAATAGACACAGGGTTTTGCTATGTTGCCTAGGCTAGTCTCAAACTCCTGGCCTCAAACAATCCTCCTGCCTCAGCCTTCCAAAGTGCTGTGATTATAAGCACGCACTACCGTGCCTAGGCTAGACCATTTGTTTTGAAAATCTGTGTCCTCAAGCCTATGCCACAACGCCTACGTGGATAGCCAGCTCCCACCAACTATGTGTAGGGCACATTGCTTTAAAGTGGCAATTCAAAGGTCCACTATGTTAAGAGTGGGGCCAGGCATCAAACAAGTAATGTAAATTCTTATTTCGAGTGATAATTCATGAAGCAATGCATTATGTTGACAGTTGGTGTGTAGTTATGAGAAGGTGTACGTAGTTTGGATATGTGGAAAAAATCTGGCTTTGGAACTAGCTGCTGAGTTCAAGCCACAGCCAGCACCTTTCCCAGTAGTCAAGACGTTTCCTAATTTGCATATGAAAGGTTTTCCACCCTCACTGTTTGACACTCAGGTTGTTATTATTCATGTTAATGAATATGGATCCTGTAAATTTAAACAGTTTACACCAACACTGATGAATTTTCATTGATTAAGCTTTTGCCAGAGCCAATTCCATTGAGCCAACTGGAACTAAATTGGTTCCTTAATTGATTTTCTCTATAGCGCCATTAAAATGTTTCCATTTCATTTCTATTTTAATGAAATTATTTTTATCAGTATCAATCCTTTTCGATTTCAAAACAAAGATTGGACTCACCCTTCGGGCACTGTTTCAGGCCCTAGGGATATAGCTGTGAACATAAAATTCCTTTTCTCCTGCAGGCTTTTAAGGTTTTTTAGCAAGCCTATTGCAATTAAGTTGAGCATATGAAATTGGCATTTGTGTAGGTCAGAAGAGGTTGAATATTGGCAATTTCATATGATTCAATCTAGTAGAAATAATTCTAAATCATATAAAATGGTTATGACCACACTTTACCTCAAGATATCAACTTTTATTGTCCATGATTTTCTTATAAAAAGCACATGAAAAATCCAAACAAGCAGAAAAAAATGAACATTAATATATAGCAATGCAATTCAATTAGGGCATTATTTAAGAAAGAGCTCAGCTCAATGTTGGCAGTGGGTATTTCCAGATAGTGGCATGGAAGAATTTTTTTATATTTTCTATTTGTACCAATTTTAATATAAGAACTCTAGAGTATACTTGCATAATCTGAAGAAAATATTTTTTAAGCTTGACTGATGTAAGGAGAGTGGCAGCTGAGTCACAGAAGTGCCATTATTAAAACCTCCAGCATGCCAGTCACCGTGCTAAGAGCTCAGACATGATCCCACTAACTCTCACAACCACTCAGTAAGGAGGGACCAATACAGGCATGTGCTGCACGATGGTGTTTCTGTCAGTGACAGACCACGGTGGTCCCTAAAGATGATCATGGAGTTGAAAACTTCCTATCACTTGGGAAATTTCCTATCATAACTGTCCTAACATCATGCAACATTATAATCACGTTTGTCGTGATGCCAGTGTAAACAAATCAACTGTGCCACCCGTTGTATAAAAGCACAGCACATACAATTAGGTACAGTACTTCACACTGGATAATAATAAACAACCATGTTACTCGTTTATATATTTACTATATTTTTTTTATTATTTTACAGCATACTCTTACTTATAAAGAAAATGGTTAACTGTAAAATGGCATAAGTCAGGTCCTTCAGGAGGTATTCCAGACGAAGGCATTGGTACCACAGGAGATGACAGGTGCATGCGTGTTACTGACCCTGAAGACCTTCCAGTGGGACAGATGTGGAGGAGGAAGACAGTGACACTGGCGATCCTGACCCTGTGTAGGTCTAAGCTAACGTGGGTGTGTATGTCTTTGTTTTTAACCAAAAGTTAAAAATTTTAAAATAAAGCTTATAGGCCAGGCATGGTGGCTCACGCCTGTAATCCCAGTACTTTGGGAGGCCGAGGTGGGCGGACCACCTGAGGTCAGGAGTTCGAGACCAGCCTGACCAACATGAAGAAACACCGTCTCTACTAAAAATGCAAAATTAGCCAGGCATGGTGGTGCATGCTTGTAATTCCAGCTACTCAGGAGGCTGAGGCAGGAGAATTGCTTGAACCTGAGAGGCGGAGGTTGCAGTGAGCTGAGATCACACCATTGCATTCCAGCCTGGGCAACAAGACAAAACTCCATCTCATAAATAAATAAATTAAATTTTATAGAATAAGTATATAAAGTTTTGTTGTACAACTGACAATCTATGTCTTAAGCAAAGTGCTACTTCAAAATAATAAAAAAGTTAAAAAATTAAAAAGTTTATAAGATAAAAATGTCACAGTAAGCCAAAGTTAACTTATGATTGAAGAAAGAACATTTTAAAAATAAAGTTAGTGTAGCCTAAGTGTGCAGTGTTTATAAAGGCTATAGCAGTGCACAGAAATGTCCTCGGCATTCACATTCGCTCACCCCTCTGTACTGACTCACCCAGAGCAACTTCCAGTCCTGCAAACTCCGTTCATGGTAAGTGCACTATACAGGTGCACCATTTTCTGTCTTCCATATCTCATTTTTACTGTATCTTTTATTTGTCTAGTTACACAAACACTTTCCATTGTGTTACAACTGCCTACAGTATTCACGCGTAACATGCTGTACAGGATGCCTGGGAGCAAAGGCCTATAGTCTAGGTGTATAGTAGACTGCATCATCTCGGTTTGTATAAGCACACTCTATGACGTTCACACAATAATGAACTTGCCTAATGACACATTTCTCAGGACTATCCCCCACCGTTAAGCCATGCATACTGCATGATCCACATTTATTGATGAGGGAAAGAGAAGAAAATCACTCCTGGACAAGAGGTAGGGCACGCACTGGACCCCCTGAGCTCATGCCTTGGCACTATGAGACCTTAATGGTGACCATTTGTCAATCTCAAACTACATTCGAAGAACTAGGATAAACATTTTACACACAGCAAGCCTATATAGAATTTTCTTTACAAAGACACTCCTTTCTTTCTGGCCACTGTCAATCCATTTGAACATTTCGTCACATCATCTCCCACATGTCAATTTTACAACTTCCCACCATGAAATGCTGTAAGCTGCTCCTCACCCCCATAGACACACTTAACTCCTCACAGAGTCACTTCTCATGGCACCATGGACAGCGCCGGCTCTTTCAGATTTTCATAGGAAGCATTTTTTCAATATATATCAAGAAATTAAAATATTGGTATGCTTTGAACTAGGATTTCCTCTTCTCGGAGCCTTTTCTAAGGTAATAATCATAGATATAGCAAAGTTTTCTATGTAAGATTTTTACTGTAGCATTATGAATAATGTAACTGACATTAAAGAAATCATGGTACAGCTATAGAATGGAATAATACATAATCACTAAAAGTATTCTAAAGTTTTTTTGACACAGGAAAATACTTTGAAAATGTTATACAAAAATATGAGACTATCATGCAGTTATATACCACACACGATTGTCCTCTTGAATAAAAACTTGCACACACACAGAGTGGAGGGAGGGAGGGAGCAATTGGAAATAAAATCTCCCCCACACTCGAGACTATGTCTTTGCTTTTGGGGAATGTGGATGATTTTGTATGCTTCTACATTTTAAAGATTTTTAAGAATAAAACATGTTACCTTTAGAATTAGGGAAAAGGGGCCAGGTGAGTGGCTTACATCTGTAATCCCAGCACTGTGGGAGGCCGAGGCGGGCAGATCACCTGAGGTCAGGAGTTCGAGACCAGCCTGGCCAATATGGTGAGATCCCAAATCTACTAAAAATACAAAAGTTAGCCGGGTGTGGTGGTAGGCGCCTGTAGTCCCAGCTACTCAGGAGCCTGAGGTAGGAGCATCGCTTGAACCCAGGAGGCAGAGGATGCAGTGAGCTGAGAACTTGCCACTGCACTCCAGCCTGGGTGACAAAGTGAAACTCCATCTCAAAAAAAAAAAAAAAAAAAAGACGACGATATTGTACCGCTACGTTTCTCTTGTTCTGCAAAATTCGAATGTTTGTATTAGGGACCTGCTGCTGCTGTTGTTTTCGTCCACCACTCCTTTGCGGAGGGACACTGCTCCTGCTGGAGATTCTGGGCAGAGTGCTAACTCCACGTTCCCAGATTACCAGCTGGGGCATTTTCATCATGAAAAATCATTAAGGAACAAAATGCAGTGTTTCGTGATCCAGGGCAGGGCAGAGCAATTTCCATCGGCATCTTTCATGCTGTCAGTATATCCACACTCTAAGGCTGAAAGCTTGATTGTAGGAAAACATGTCACAGAAAGAAAGAAGCAAGGCTAATTAAGTAGACTGATTTTAAATGACACACTTGGCTAAGGTAACTGTATTTTAGGATCACAAGCCTCATTTCAGGAAGGCTTTTGGGAGAGGAAGTAATTCAAGAGATGTTTGAAAGATGGTAAGGACATTTTTTTAGGGGGGAAGAAAAGAAGAAGCTATTCCAGGAATATGGGTCAGTTATTGATAAATTTGAAAGGGTGGCGACTGTATAGAGGAGATTAAGTTAGCACAGAGGAATTCAGGAAGGATGACATTGAGGCCATTAAGGGAAATGGCCTCGTTTGCATTGCAATGCTCACCGCAATTTCTGCCTCCCAGGTTCAAGAGATTCTCCTGCCTCGGCCTTGCCTCCAGAGTAGTTGGAATTACAGGTGCCCGCCACCACAAATGGCTAATTTTTGTATTTTTAGTAGAGATGGGGTTTCACCATGTTGTCTAGGCTGGTCTCGATCTCCTGATCTCAGGTGATCTACCCACCTCCCAAAGTGCTGGTATTACAGGTGTGAGCCACCACACCCAGCCCCATCAGCTTTTTTATATGCTAATAACCTTGTACAACTCTAGAGCGACCTGTTAATGATAGCTCTATGGCATAAGTATCTTTCAGAAACATCTATGTAACAAGACAGGTAACTTAAAAGCAAAACAAAAGTAACAATTTTGAGAAAAAAACTGACTTCATATTCTCTTTGAGACTCACTGGCCTATTAAAGCTCACAAATAATACATAAATAGATGTATCATAATTTCTAATAAATTAAGTGCCATGACAGCAAAATGGTCAATCAAAGTAACAGTTTTCTAAAAAATAAAAATTTCCAGGTATGGTGTCAAAATGCCTTATGAAACCAGTCCAGTACCAGTTAACACAACAGTCAGAACAATGTACTTTTCACAAATGGATTAATTAGGCATTCCTAAATCAGTAATCCATTTGTAAGAAGTACATAAGAGTTTTAGATAAATAGAGCATGTCTTTAATAAATATTTAGCCTACTACATGTCCAGGCACGGTGTGAAATGTTAGACACATAACGATGAATGAGACACATGGTTCTTGTCCACGTGGAACCCATAGTCTAGTCTAGGGGAGGTAATAGACGTGTGATAATACAGAAACATAGGTACAAGGTAATAAACACTTGTATTAATGTACACACAAACAACTAGAGAAATATAATGAGACTGGGAGAGATTTTGTCTAGAAAAATGCAAGTGTCTTCATAAAAAGGTGATGACTCATTTGGCCTTGAACTGCAGAAGACAGAATGGAACTTGGTCAGCCCAGTGAAGAAGAGGAAAAGGACATTCCCAGCTGAGATTGTAAATGCAAAGATACAGAGTGGATTCATGGAGGAGCCAAAGTCCCATTGTGGTCTGATGAAGTCACGGTGAGAAGACTGGTGTGAAATAAATTTCACAAGGGAGCTTTGAGCCAGCTTTTGAAGGGTCTTGCATGCCATGCAGAGAAACTGACCTTTAGCTAGCTGAAAATGAGGAGCTGATGAAAGATTTTTAATCAAAGGAATAATGTAATCTTAGACATTTTCTCCCAAATGGAACTCTGGCTACAATGTAGAAAATAGAACACAGAATATCATAACAAAAATGTCTGGAGCCAAACTACTCTTGGTCAAATTCAGGCCCTGCCAATGGCAACCTGTGTGCTAAGCATTTCACCTCTTCAACTTTTCTTCATCTAAAAATATGGAGCTAATATTACCTACCTCAAGCAGTGTTAGAACGATCTGATAAGAAGTTACATTAGTCAAAGCGCTGACTGCCCAGGGCCATCCTAACATTTATAGTGCTCTGGAAGGCCCCGGGTTCGTCCTGTTCCGCAAGGGGTCTCAGACAGCAACATGGACACCTCAGCCTGCAGACCAATCCCAACCCACAATCACTGCAGGCAGCTGCTTCGTGGCCAGCCCTTAGGCCTCGGGGATGCACATACTTGTGGTACCATTTGCCTTCTGAAAGATAGAGCCAGGGAAGAGACCACAGAGCTGAGTTTTTTTTGTTTGTGTTTTTTTGAGACGGTGTTTGCTCTGTTGCCCAGGCTGGAGTACAATGGTGCAATCTTGGCTTGCTACAACCTCCACCTCCTGGGTTCAAGCAAATCTCCTGCCTCAGCCTCCCAAGTAGCTGGGATTACAGGCGCCTGCCACCACGCTTGGCAAATTTTTGTATTTTTAGTAGAGACCAGGTTTCACCATGTTAGCCAGGCTGGTCTTGAACTCCTGACCTCGGGTGATCCACTCGCCTTGGCCTCCCAGAGTGCTAGGATTACAAGCGTGAGCCACCTTGCCTGGCCCCAACAGCTGATTTCTGTAAGGAGGCTCAACACAGACGGAACAGAGAATTCTGAGGTCTTCAGTACCTAGAGAGAGAAGGGCGGGCTTTGGGTGGGAACATTTCCATTGCCCTGTGGAGACTGAGAATAAAGCCTCTACAACATGGGTGCAAGGCAGGGCCCCGCCTCACCTAGGACTCATGGTAGCAGTGACAGTACCTAGCACATTAGACATGCCCAACAAATGCTTGTGATTATGGTGCTCTTTCTCATGGTCACAGTTGCCTTATGATAACTTCATTGTTGTCATCTTCATTAACCAGAGGCAGGAGAGCCTAGAGGAAGGACTCCGTTCTAATGGGAGGACCCAGCACTAAAAGTGCATTGAGGTGTCTGCATTCAGGAATGGAAAAAAGGAAAAAGAACCTACCGACAGCATGCAAACGAAGTAGAGAGCGCTGCCTGAGAGAACAGCTTTGAAGAAGTAAGTGGGAAAGACAGCAACTGTATTTTTGAGTTCGAAGTGCCTTTGGGGCATCCAAGTACTAACACGTAACAAATTGGAGGTACTAGCCTGGAGCTAAGGAAAAATTTAGAAGTTACCAATCTATAAGTAGTAGCTGAAAACTTGGAAGTGGATGAAACTTTCAAGGAAATGTACAAGGTGCAGAACAGAAGGATAGAGCTCTGAGAAATCCCTCCAGCCACTGAGTAGAGAGAATTAATGATGCCAGTAAAGCAGTAGTAGTCAGAAGAGGCTGTGATGCTCAGGAAGATGGCAGAAGGAAGGCTGTCCTTCTAAGATATGTCCATTTAGTACCAGTACCCTCCAGTCATTGATGCCCACTCTGTGCCAGGCATTCTGACTTGGTATACATTATCTAGTTTGACTGTTAACACACTATGTGATATATAATTATTTCCAAATTATCAATGAGCAGACAGGCTCAGAGATGGTAACCTGTCCCATGTCACCTAACTACGATGAATTATCAGCCCCCACTAGAAGCCTAACTCTACTGTGAAAGTCAGAAAAAACTAGGCACACTTTGGTCACTACTCAAGAGGAGGCAGCATGGAAAAAAAAAGAAGTGATGTGAGCTAGGAACTTTCTCAGTGAGTTAGCTCATTGAATCCTCACAGGAATTGGGGCAATGGGCCTTATCCTGTCCATTTCACAATCCAAGACACGAAGTTCCTGGAGTCATGGATCCATGGACACAGTTGGTAAATGGAGGAGTCCAGACTCAAATATGAGGATTATAGGACACAAAAGCCTACACCCTTTCCATAGCAATGGGTTCTTTCTCCACCACAAGGGAGCAAAGGCTAAAGGGGGAAAAAGGCCCCCCACAACATGGAAACAAGCACCGGCATCCCTGCAGATTAACCAAAGTATTGAAAAGGTTTAATCTTCCAGTTTTCCTATGTTCTTCCCTCAAACCACACAGCACATGGAATCAACACAATAATCTCCACTTCTCCCAGGAAACACAGCACTGAGAACTGTTTCTGTTTGAATCGCATGCTCAGATATAAAATGGGCAGGTACATGGGCTCCAGAAGATAGAAAAATCTGTACCCTTCACTCTTTCATTGACTTTTTATCTACAGTGATAAAACTTTCAACATTACACCATTAAATTTAGCCTCAGATATAGTAAAAGCTAAGCATCAAGCTAGTTTAAATACAGGGAAAGGCCAAGGACATTATCTTAAAACTTCATCTCTGGTGCTGAGATCGACTATACCACTTACGGCTTAGAATCACACGCTCATCAAACACACGCTCGGCACTGTTAAGCCTCATGTCCACTTGACACATCCATCCACTCCTTCCAAATGCCACCCTGCTCCATATTTCTGCTTGCCCTATTAGCATTCCCAGAGCCCCTCCTGGCAAGGTTAGTGCTTCCCTCCACCCTCATGACACAGGATATGGTAGCTGGTTACATACAGGTGGTTTTAGGAATATCATTAAATAACTGTGGGGGAACATGTTTATCTTGCTTGGTTCACAGTCAACTAGCAATGAACATCCTTGTGAAATCCTCTAACATGCAAGTGAACTACCTTTCTAGTACCATGATGGCATACTACATTTTTTACCTTTTTTTTTTAGATAGGGTCTTGCTCTATTGCCCAGGCTAGAGTGCAGTGAGTGGCTCAATCACAGTTCACTGCGGCCTCAACCCTCCAGGTTCAAGTGATCCTCCCACCTCAGTCTCACTGGTAGCTGGGACTACAGGCTGGCTAATTTTTTAAAAAGTTGTTGGTAGAGATGGAGTTTTGCCACGTTGCCCAGGCTGGTCTCAAACCCCTGCGCTCAAGTGATCCTCCCTCCTCGGCTTCCCAAAGTGGCATGAGTCACCATGCTTGGCCACATACATTTTAAAAACTGAGACCATAGCTTCAAAGAGGAGAAGATATCTGTATTTCATTTTTGACCAATTATTAAAATCATTCCTGTAATAAAGGAGACAGTAAAATAACCTTCCTCCCTAACATGGCACATCAATTTGATGGAATTTTAATGGCCTTTAAAATGTTTTTAAATAACACTTAACGACATTGGGAAAATGTGTCTGATATGCTACGTGAAAAGAGCAAGCTTCAAAACCTGACATACCAAATATGCCAATTTCATATCTCAGAAGAAAATAAACCAAATATTAAGATTCATCTTTGCACCCAGCAGTCACAGGTTAGAGTTTAGATTTTAACAGTGGTTTCTGGGTAACAGTCCTGGGAAAGTTAACCTCACAAAGCCTCAATCTCTTCATCTATAAAGCAGGGACGTAGTAAAACCTTCTGCGTTGTTCAAATGACATGATGTGTGTGCCAACACTTGCGTTTCCTAGGCTTTTGAATTTTCCACATTGAGAACATAGTCAATTCAGACCCCGACATTACCTTTTTTCACAAGCGTGTCATTTGTGTGTGAATTCTCTTACGTTCTAAATAATTTAAAACGGGTGTTTCTGTGGGTCAAACTGAAACCTTTTTACCTTTTGATGTTACAGCTTCTGTCCTCTGCTAAAAGCTTTGCAGTACCTTCTCCGTAGGCACCAAACATCACCTTCATGCATCCATGTATGACATAACTCCCCTTAAGTGATTCATTTTGGCAACAAGTATCAGGCAGAGAACAATGAGGTAAAATTTTATTTTCCCATAAACAGCAATTTCTCCCAGCAGTAATATGTTTGTGGTATTTCAACTACTGAACATCCCCTTCGATCCTGTACTGCAAGCACTCTTTATAAAAACAGGCCTTGGGTAGGAGCCAAAAAGGCTGGGCTGATTCCTTACCAGCTGCCTGCTTTAAATATATCACAGACCTTACACCTCCCTCATCCAGGCTGCAGGTCAGCTGACTAAGATCTACATTTACCTGCCCAACAAGTAGCCTCAGGTCTGGCACTATGTGATGTGAAGACAAGACAAGACTGTTTCTCGGGATAAATGTTGTGTTAGAGGTTGGGTTTGTGTGTGGGCACAACAGGTGCCCCTTAGCCTGTTTGCAACTGCCTGATAGCCTCATCACCCCGAAGGCAGCTGTATGTATAGCAATACATCAGCAATGGGCTGCTTCACTCCACACAGGATAATAGCAAGTCGACTATATAAATGCATGACCTTTCCAAATGAGACATGTGCTAGAAGAAAAACAAATATGCCCAGTATTTTTTTAATGCACTGAATACATTAAACAGTAGCAGACTGTTCTCTTAGTGCAATGATTCAAGAGCAAAAGACAGTCAAACTAAGACAGTAAAAGCTGCCTGACAACTACCCCAACCCAGGGCATGACAAGGGACTGTGCAGGGCAGGACAGATCCTGCTTAAGGGGCGGGAGGCGGTGGGGGAACCTAAGTCTGCCTGATGTTATTATTCTTGCCATTCGTATCAGACACCACAAAAAGCAAATGCAGCACCGTCATTTGCAGCAGGAGTGGTTGTAAATGCCCTGCATCCAAATCGAGACTTAGTAAACTTGCAGAACTACATATGTAGGTGCCCACAAAAACCAGTGAAAACCAGCTAAGGTCCTGGAAGCTGATAAAAATGTTCACATGGAAGAAAAGGCAATCTGTCAGTAAACAAATACTCAAGTATTATAAACACTATCATCATTCTACTCTATTATTTTATAGCAAAATCCTATTATGTAGCTGCCTTTAGCTCAGGACAGGTGTTTTTCCTTTCCCTAGATTAAACTCCCCCCCAACACACACTCATTTCCCATCCTAGTATAATTGGGAGAAGTTCCTAAATTGAGGAAAACTAGGAGCACTTGACTCCCCCACCTACACCTGCTGCTGGCTACATCCAATGCCTTGTTACCAGGGTGACTGGACACACTATTCGCATCAGGTGGATGCTGAGGTGGGCTACAGTGTCTCCCCCAATGTGTCGGAAAGCACCAAGGCACTCTCTGTCCCAGTGTGGAAAGGTGGAAACAGGCCACAGAGGACTGAACCAGGAACTGCACTGAAAGACAGGGTCAGACCAGCCTGGAGAGAAACATTCAGACTCAAGTTTACGGGCATCATCACTCTTCGTGGCTATACTAGGGGGCATTCTCCCTCCCCAGGGACACACAGGGACCCATTATTCTTGTGGAGGCTGGGCTTTACCCAATTGTCCCTTGAAAGCCGGGAGCCTTCCTTGCTCGGGTGTCAAGGCAGCTGTGCCTACCCACATGAAAGCCCAGAGTGCCTGAGCAAGGAGCCTCATTGCTCCAGGCTAGGGAGAGCGACCATAAAGGGTCACGGTATCATGAAGGACGATGGGGTCTGTGAAAGGACTCTGGTCCAACTCCCTCCAATAGTTTAGCTCTGAACAGAAGTAGGGGATAATCCTGGGCATGTTACTTGGCTCTCTCTGAAGCTTAGTTTCTATCCACCAGACACTAGGAAGGTTCTGACCTCCCCCAGCCTCCTTCAAAAGAATGAGAGGGCTAGGCTCAGTGGCTCATGCCTATAATCACAGCACTATGTGAGGCCGAGGCAGGAGGATTACCTGAGGTCAGGAGTTCAAGACCAGCCCGACCAACACAGCAAAACGCTATCTCTACTAAAAATGCAAAATTAGCCATGTGTGGTGGTGCATGCCTATAATCCCAGCTACTCCGGAGGCTGAGGCAGGAAAATCTCTTGAACCCAGGAGGCAGAGGTTGCGGTGAGCTGAGATCGCGCCATTGCACTCCAGCCTGGGCAACAACAGCAAAACTCCTATCTCAAAAAAAAAAAAAAAAAAAGGATGAGAGGAATAACTTGCAGCAGAGATATGTAAAAGCTTTGAAAGGGACAGCACAGTGAGAAGAGCAGCAGAGTCTAGGGAAACAAGCCCTTTTCTTTTGTCCTGGCTCAGACACTTGTGTTCCCTACAAGTCTCAGTTCTTTTGCTTGCAGGACGGGGATATCTCCACCACCTCTTCAAATTCTAACAGCCTCCACTTTCAGAAGTGTGGCTGGCAGTGTTAGCAGCCTTCTCCTTAGTGACAAGAGTCCAATTTTATTTTGCCCAACAGCATGGTCAGCTCTAAGTGGTAGATCAGGATTGGTGTGAGCCTTTCCCAACAATCCTGTTTTCCACATTTCCTACCTCCCTTGTAACCTTGGAAGAACTTTTCCTTTACCAACAAAAAGGACCAGACCTGCTCAGTTGGCTCTGCCCTTCTGAGTCTTTGGGACTTCTTTCTGGATGGGGATATGGTATCTGAAGCTGCAACAGCCATTTTGTGCACAAAGAGTCAGATACAATGGAAGGCCAAGAGAATCCTGGCGATATCAGTGCCGAAAGCTGACCTCCAGACAGCCTGTTACATGAGGAAAATGACCCCATCTCATTTAAACCACTGCTAGTTAAGCTTTCCCTTGCTGACAACTGAACACATTTGTAAGTCACGTACTCCACTAAGGCCTATTTCCAGAGAAGAGGCAATATTCAAGTATGGCATACGTGTCCTCTGTCCCAGTACATTTCCCAGGGGTGAAGGTGAAATAAATAGGAACAACAATTCCTATTCTAACACATCTAAATGGCAGACAGTCAACAAATATGCCTTGAAGAAAAAGAAGAGTTAGAACAATTTTCAAGTCAGACCTATATTTGAACCTGTATCATATATTAGCTGTGGGACCTCAAGCAAGTGATTTTATCACTCAAGCCTCAGTGCTTTTATCATTAGAATGCAGATTATATTAGTACCTATTGTACTTGTGGTAAACATTAATAAGACAATGCATGCCAAGCCATGAGTATAATTTCTGGTGTAGAACAATGCTCCATAATTGGTAACCCTCATTACTGGGGGTCACTTGTGTTGCACCGGAGGCCATGGGTATAAAGATGATGGAGTTTGGGGTCTGGATGGGAGAGGCTACAAGTAAATCAGTAATTTATGGAGGCAGGTCGAGGCTATAATATACATCTGCATGCTCAAGGGGTGAAAAGAAACCCAAAGCCCCACTTCTAAGGTCCCATACCTTGTAAACGCCACAGGTATCTCAGCTCTCCTCCCTATCTTATCAAAGTTACCAACCATTTAATTTAAAACTTCAACTCTTCATCTTACACACAAAATTACAGGAAAACAAAATGGTCAAAAGAGAGCCAGACACAAAGACAAGAATCCTACCACAGATCTTCAGATTGGTTACGGCAGCTGCACACGCCTGGGCTAGCCTCCTTCTCTCGTGATAATTCCTTTAGGGAGGTTGCATCAATTTAGGGCGTGTTCAGCTGCAAGCAACAGAAAGTCCCATTCCCTGAGTGGCCTAAACAAGGAGGCGGATTGGCTCCAGGTTTGGGTGATTCAGTGCTCCCTTAACACAGCCAAGAGGACCTTTTTATCTTTCTTCAGATCCACCGTGTGTCAGCTTGATTCCCTGACTGGCTCTTCTCACAGCTGCAAACAGCTATAGCTGCTCCAGGCATCATTTGAACGTGAAATGTTTTGGAGGAATAAAGGACTTCACTTTCACAAGACTGAAAGGGTACCCCTCTCATATTCTGATGCAGGGCAAGCCAGTAGCCAGCCTCCCTGGAAGCACAGGGCTGATAATGAAGGCGGATCCTATACCTGGTATGGGGGTCGGGAGCAGCTGGATGTTGGGGGGAGGCAAGTAATGGTTTCTCCATTGGAAAATGATGAAAGGCCTAGAGAATTTTAAATGCCAATAATTAACCCCTAAACTAAGAAAGCCCCTGTATATTTTCTAGTTAAAAATAAAACTACAGCATTATCTTCAGGGAGGTATGTGTTGCAGTAGTACTGGAAATGTGATGTCCTCTGTCCCACCCATAGCTCCATCAACAGGCACCCTCATCCATGGACTGCCATGAGAGAGGCCAGCTCAAAGAAATTTGAGTCTATAAGTAAAAATGGAAACAGAACACACTGATAGAGCAGCATTAGATCCCAGTTCCCCTTATTTCAGACACCAGAATTTATTTTAAAGAACACTTAAGACTGCCATAGTCAAGTTTTCCAGATCTTGCCTGCTCAGGCAGATTTGCTTATAATTCCCAATGACCAATTAGGTCCCTTTATAGTCACAGGACTAGGAAATAATGCTACTTAAATCCAGAGTCTCATCTGCACTTTCTTCCCGGTACCTTTGTTTTCCTATCTAAAATCACACTTTGAAACCCAGCACAGGAGGGGGAAATCCTTAATCATGCTGCAGACTGCCAGAAAACTGAGCCTGTTTACTAGAGTGATATTACATTCACGATTTGTTGTACATTCTGCAAACTGCTGTCTTACTTTCTATCTTATGTAATCTTCATAAGAACCCAGCAAGGACTACATTGTTTTGCCGGGTGGCCGGGGCGGGGGGGGGGGGGGGGGGGGGGGGCGCTATTCATTCCATAGCTATGAGGATGGTGGAAGTATAATGAAAGCAGTTATTTTTCCTTAAAAGTGTTATCATATTAACATGGAATGGGCTTGCTAATATTTTTAATGAATAATTTTAAACATTTTGTTTTAGTTTCTAATATACTAAATCGATATAATCCAGATTTTAAATAGAAGCTCTGTGAGATAAATAATTTTTAAAAATGTGCAGGGTCTGGAGACCAAAGAGTTTGAGAAGTGCTGCCTCAGTTCACATCAGTAACGCACAGAGGGTTCTGACAGCGAGCCCCGTGGGTGGGAGCTGCCCTCCTCCCCCCTGCCCCAGTGCAGGGGGAGACACAAAGGAGCAAGGCCCTTCTCTGGACAGATCCAGAATGGACATATGCTAAGTACTCACTGGGGAGGTGGAGGCCACCTCTGTGGCCTGCAGTGGGGTCTCGCCAGACTTACCATGCTGGGGAAACAGAAGCACCTCCCCCACCTTCCTGTTTCCATCTCCGTTTATAGAAACTGACAGGCAAAATGACCAGCTCGAGGTCCCAACAGGCATACGAGGGAGAACCAGGACTTGGCCTGTGTATTATGACGACCTCTTTGCTTTCTCTTCAGCAAGTGACGAGCTCTTTGAGAGTAGAGAGCGCGTCCTGTTCCTCACTGCGTTTCCAGCACGCACCACGCTGCGTGTTTGGCCCTGACTCCAAACCCGGGCCACCTGCTCCCCGTTGCCAGCTGCCTGATCCACATGAGCTCAGTCCCCACCCTGTCTTCTTACTCAGCATCACACTCTCCAGACCCCTCCAATAGAGATGTCAACATGGAGAGCTGAGCGCAGTGAGGCCATTATCTGGAGCAAACATTCGTAAGAACATCCTCTGCACTGGATGCCTGGTCGTGTGCACCTTTAACGGTTTTTTTTCTTAATCAAACCCTCCTATTGACTGTAAATTACATCTCTATGTTTATTACCTCTGAAATGCACGAATGCTACCCTCCCCATTTTCAGCAAAGGTGGTGTTGCTGGCCTTGTCTTCCATACCCAGTTTTATTTCAGACTTGGTGGTAAATCCAGCAGCCCTCCCACCTAATGAGTCTTCTGTGTTCAGCCCTCTCCTTCTGCCTGTCCCACTCATGGGATCCCTTCTCCCCCCACCCCCCAAGCACAGCTGGACCCAGTTTCCTGGCTTCTGTCCTACCAACAGCCTCTGAAATATGCATACAAAACCCCTTTTGTTTTTGAAGGTTTTTCTCCCAGCTGGTCAATACAGAAAAACAAAATAGGATTTATAAAATAAAGCACACCATGGGGCAGTTACAGTTTCAGGGGGAAAAAAAAACATTATTTTAAACAGAACAATTCTCTCTGGACTTCATTAAATTGAAAATTAGTGTAGGTCTGCTCTCACTTAAATATTCTAGAAGCATTCCTTTCGGCCTAAAAATGAGCCCTATCCTAAATCTTCTCTCAGTAATTCTTCAGTTTTGCTCACCTTAACCCTTATTAAAAAACCATATTAATTGTTACCCAGGCTTTTCCTTTGCTCGAGTCAGCAGAAGGTGGAGAGGTAAGCGTTAGTTATTTAATTACATAATTACTCAGGTTTCCCCAGTGGGTATTCACATCAATTCCAGACTAGAGTCTCCTTTATCTTAAAGTTTCCTCCTGCCTTACAGAGAGGTAAAGTCAATTTAGGTCATTTCCTGGCAAAGTTGGGGGATATACACTAATCTTAATAGCTCTAATAATTCATGACACTCCCCCTCAGTCTGAATATAGAACAACCCTCTTTTAAAAGTACTAGCTCCTTGGAAATTCCATGTAAAGCTGTTTCGATACAAAGTGGTCTAATCTATAATCCTTTATTGATAAACTGCACTTGTGAGTGGGCAATGGTGAAATAGAGCAGATTTTCTAGGTTTTTTTCAACAATGGTGCTTCATCAAGTGATTTACTACATGAAATTTAATTGTATGTATCTCAGCTCTTCCCATAAATTGCAAATAATAAAAAAAACTTCTGTATTAAGTCAAATAATCGGAGAGCTAATACCCCGTAGTGAATTAAGAAGGTGATCTTAGGGGTCCAGCAGCCCTGGCTCTGCCCTGGACTGGCTCAAGGAGCGAGGCCAGCTCCAATAGGCTCTCCAACCTCAGTGTGCCCACTGTCTCACACAAGAGTGCTGTCGAGATTGAGTGAGACCAGCATATATATAGTAAAAGTCCCTGACACTTGGTAAAGGTTTGAAAATGTTAACTTGTGTTCTAATGTGTCCCAAATTTAGATGGGAAATGTGAATTATAAGGCTATTAAATACCTTAAGAAGCATCATATTAATGGAGAATGGACTATAGAATAGGTAAAGGGAGATCTCCTGTATCACCTGCATCAGACTTAACTTGAGAAAGATACATCAGGGAATTTATGTAATTACATAATCCTACTGATTTACATACAATTCAACTATACATAAATATGCAGCAAAATTAATATACAAAAATATAAAATACTTAAACAAAGGTTTCCAAGAAAACAAAATATGATTCTAGTCTGTACCCAGCCTTCTCCCAGAAGTCCTAGAGGGTGAAAAAGAAAGACGTAAATACCTCTATGGAGCTACTGACATCATTACACTGATGAGCTCAGGTCCCTCTCCATCTCTGGGGAATCCATTTGTATAACCCATCAGTATAAACAATTTCACAGAGGCACAGTTTGAAATAAAAAGCAGGAAATTTGGGACTACATTGCCCTAAAGGTACAGTTTAATGATGAAAACAATTTATAGAATAATCCACACAGCAAAAATCCTATCTTCATTCCATTCCAAAGGGATGAAAAGGCTGGATGCCGTGGCTCACACCTGTAATCCCAGCACTTTGGGAGGCCAAAGTGGGAGGATCGTTGAGGCCAGGAGTTCAAGACCAGCCTGGCCAACATGGCAAAACCCTGTCTCTACTAAAAATACAAAAATTAGCTGGGTGTGGTGGTGGATACCTGTAATCACAGCTACTCTGGAGGCTGAGGCAGGAGAATTGCTTGAACCCAGGAGACAGAGGTTGCAGTGAGCCCAGATTGTGCCACTGTACTCCTGCCTGGGTGACAGAGTGAATGAGACTCTGTCTCAAAACAGAACAAAACAAAACACAACAAAAAAAGGAATGAAGAGGCCTAAGAAACAAAAATTCATGATTAGATTTGTTAGGCGTGTTGTTCATGTAAAGAGACCACCAGGCAGGCTTTGTGTGAGCAACATGGCTGTTTATTCACCTGGGTGCAGGTGGGCTGAGTCTGAAAAGAGTCAGTGGAGGGTGGTGGGGATAGGAGTTGGTTTTATAGGTTGGGGCAAGTAGTCAGTTAAAGGTGGTAATCTATTTTAGGGAGGGGAATGGTGTCACAGGATGTAGGGTCACAAGGGTAGGGGTGAGTAATCTACTCTTGGGGAGGGGAAGGGTATCACAGGATGCATGGTCACAAGGGTAGGGGTAATCTGTTACTAACAGGCATGATCATAAGGGTGGGGGTATCAGCTGCAAGCAGAGGGGAGGTTGAGGTAAATTACACAGTTACAGAGGTGGGGGTCCTAAGAAACCCAATGTCCAGGGAGGAAATTCCTCAAGGCTGAGCAGGAACAATGATTGCAGGTTGCAGGAGGAGAGCAATTAGTTGAGGCAGGAACAAGTTGTTTCACTTCTTTCTGTGGCCACCTGGTTACTTGTGGTTTACTTAAGACTTTCTGGCTCCTGGGGACCATCCAGAGGTATACGTGTGGGTCACCAAGGCTATAATGGCCAGGCTTGGACTTGGAGGGCTGACAGGATTGTTATTTTTTTTCAGTGGATTTCCTATGTTTAAAGCTAAGTGTTAGCAAGTCATCAACCATTGGTCATAAAAGATGAGGGGCCATGGCTTGTTTCTGAGTATTATTATATTTTGTGCACATCCTAAAATATCACTCAAGCCAATACTAACTTGGGTGATTTATGCACTTATTTTTTAAGTGGTGACTTCTTTAAGTGATGAATGCATCTCTTAAAAAGTGCTTTTAGGTCAGGGCTATTAAAAAGGAGAGGCTTTGTAATGGAGAGCTAATTGCAGGTCTTCCTTATCAACCGGAATAGAACACGGAAACCATTAGGACTGGGTTACAACGGGCACATAGCCCACAGAAGCAGCTGTTTGCAAGTTTGGAAATAGCATGGAGTTATCATTTATACTATGTTAAAAGGAAACAAGAATATTCTGTCTTCCACGGCAGCAGGGAAAGGAAAAAGGGAAACTAGATCTTCAGAGCACCTTGATTTCTAACATGGATTTCAGCAACCTCCACTGCTAAACGCTAGTCCATGTGTCACTCTCTCCTTGCAAATAGATTTTTGTGGCTACCTGTTTATGGCAAGCCTGATCTCGGAAAGCTAGAACAGTTCAGGTCTCCTCCAGAACAAGCCCTTGCTCATTTACAAGGTTCCCACAGAGCCCAGCAAGACTGACAATGTCTTCTCCATATTGCCTTTCACAGCTTGCTGAGATAAAGAATTCACTAAACCTGAAAATGAGCCAGGCTTGGACTAACCCCAAAGTGTCTTAAAGTTCCCATTCCTTTTTTTTTTTTTTTTTTTTACAGTGCAGAACCAGCAAAACTCAACAGAGTTTGACTCAACAGAACGAAAACTCATTTACATTTATGTGATTCTGCAAAGAGAAGTCAGCTACAGTAGGGAGGAAAGGAAGAAGGGAGGAAGAGGAGACTCAAGATGAGTTTACATCCAAGGGAAGCAGGGATGTTTGTAATCCACCTAGAGTAATGTGAAGACCCTGTCCAACATGCTCACATCCTCCATTCATTAGCACAAGCCAAAAACATGAACTGGAAATTCTACACCAGCATCCTTTGCTTGCTCCTGACAGTGGGAGGTAGCAAGGGGAGTCCAACACTTCTCCATGACATAAGAAAGGCAGGAACAATACTAATGGAACTCAAACTGTGTGCCAAAAACAGCTATTGGGGTATTTGCTGTCCTCATCATTTTAAATCGTACAAAGTTCTTCCCAGTTGATGCAGATATATTTCTTTCTTCAATTAAAGCCAAAAAGCTGCTAGTCATGGTGGTTCACACTTGTAACTCCAGCATTTTGGGAGGCTAAGGTGGGAGGATCACCTGAAGCCAGGAATTTGAGATCAGCATGGGCAACATAGCAAAACTCCATCTCTACAAAAATTTTTTAAAAATTAGCTGGGCATGGTGCCATACGCCTGTAGTCCTAGCTAGCTACTTGGGAGGCTGAGGCAGGAGGATTGCTTGAATCCAGGAGTTCCAGGTTGCAGTGAGTTATGACTGTGCTCCTGCACTCCAGCCTAAGCAACAGAGTGCAACTCTATCTCTAAAAAACAAAAACAAAACAACAACAAAAAACCTCTCATATCTTGCAGAAGTCACTCAGAGTTCATAGGACAGAACTAAAGCACTAAAATAGATCTATGCAGCATAAAAGCAATGAAAATAAAAGCATATGAGGAATGGGAAGCTGTTACAGATGGTTCTTTCCAAGTATAAACACTGATGAATGTGGTCACACCCTGCATGAAAAATCAGTAGGTCCCCCACATCAAGACAAGGAGGAATATGTCATTATCTGAACTGAATGAAGTGTCTGGACAAGGCAAGCAAAATGAAGCAGAGGGCCAGTCAGAGGATCAGCCATGGAGGAGAGAGAGTAGAACACATACAAAGACAAATGGGAAAAAAGCTGTTAGAGTCTCTCTGGAAAGTATAACTGGCAAGAGAAAGCAATTATGCTGAAGTCGGTTCTGAAAAATCATGAAGCAGGTAAGCAAAATGGCTGGGTTATGGCTAGGATAGTCACTGGGATCGTTCCTAAAGGGGCACCTCATAATGCCAACAAGAGGTTTGCTGCCAATGGTTGCCTTTTGACAAAATAGTTCCAGGATTCCCTTGTCAGTTTTATCTCATCTGGACCAGCCCTGTTGCAAGTGACCTGGAAGGAAGAAGAGACAATCCTGGATTGGGGCAGGATGGGAGTGGAGGTTCTTCTGTCGTTTAGAAGGGTGGCCAAGGACTTTTCATGGAAATCTACTGAGAACTGAAACCTTTGTATCTTTAGCATCCTTTGGCATAGAGTATTGGCCAGACTCCTGGTTACTACCACCACTACCATCCCCCACCTCTGATCTAATATACATTGGGTGGGGCAGGGCTTTAGTAGAGTAGAGGGCACAGGATTTAAGTCTACACTAGCTGAGGTCAATGGATTGGGTGTTGGGCTTCTGGGTCTACTCTTTAAGACCAACCCTCTCAGTCAGTAAGATGTTAGAAGTCCTAATGCCAAAGCTTAGATTCCATTTTGTCACAGATTCTTTCGAATACTGCATTTTCTAAGAATTTAGGAGATGAAGGCAGTGGCTGTCTGAGATATGTGATGTAAAGTTGGAGAAGCAGTTTCACCCCTCATTTATAAGCCACTGAGCTAAGAGATACAAAAATGAGTAATTTGTCTAGCTGAGTTCCTTGAGGCTAGGGTCTGAGAGCAGAATTTGCAAACAACTGCCAATGTGGTTGATGAGCTTCATGATGGGATTATGTAAGGAGAATGGTGAAGACACAAAACAGAGAAATATCATTTCTACCTAGGAGATTGAGGAAGGACTTCAGGACACCTCATCACAGTCTTCAAGGATAAGTAGGACACAAAAGTGATAAAGGCTGGATGTTATAAGACACATAGTGGGCAATCTTGATGAAGAGAGCAGCTCAGAACATGTCCCCCTAAAATTTTACTGCTCACATATGAAGGGGAGCTACTGGACTATTTATTCAAACACCTCTAGACCTATGGTTTTGGTCTTGGCTTTGGCATATGGAAGAAAGAGGAGCCATGACAAGTATGCTATATTTCATCTTATGACATGGCCCAGGACATAAAAATGGTGAGGATTAGGGAACGCCTTCAGTAAAACCCTAGCCAACCAACATCATAGTCGCATCTTCAAGAGAAAAAGTCCCCCTGCCCAACAGAAACAAATTCAAAAATAAAAAGCTACCCTTGCTCCAAATGCATATGTCAACATAAACATACATGAAGCATAAAAAGCAAGGTAATGTGACACCCTCAAAAGAACACAATAATTCTCCACCAATAAATTCTAACCAAAAACAATTCCTTGAAATGTCAGATAAAAAATTCAAAATATTGATTTTAAAGATGCTCAATGAGATGCAAGAAAAATCTGAAAACTAATACAATGAAATCAGAAACTCAATTCATGATATGAATGAAAAATTTATCAAGGAGATAGATATCCTAAAAAAATTCTGTAACTGAAAAATTCATTGAAGGAATTACAAAATACATTCAAAAGCTTCAGTAATAGACTAGACCAAGCAGAAGAAGGAATCTCAGAACTTGAATGCAGGTCTTTTGAAATAATACAGTCAGGCAAAATATAAGGAAAAAACAATGAGCAAAGCCTTTGAGATATTTGGGACACTATATAAAGCAACCAAATTTATGAATTATCAGTATTCCTGAGGGAAAAGAAAGACCAAAGATCTATTTAAGGAAATAATTGATGAAAATTTCCCAAGTCTGGCAAGAGATTTGGACAGTCCTCCATATACAACAGGCCCAGCAATTCCCAGAAAAATACATTGCAAAAAGGACTTCACTGCAGCATATTATAATTAGACTGTCTAAAGTAAAAGTGAGCCAGGTGTGGTAGCTCATGCCTGTAATCCCAGCATTTTGGGAAGCTGAGGCGGGTGAATCACTTGAGTCAAGGAGTTTGAAACCAGCCTGGGCAACATGATGAAACCCAATCTCTACCAAAACAAACAAACACAAACTAAAAGAAAATTAGCTGAGTGTGGTGACACATGCCTGTAGTCCTAGCTACAGGGAGGCTGAGGTGGGAGGATTGCTTGAACCTGGGAGGCAGAGATTGCAGTAAGCTGAGATTGCTCCACTGCACTCCACCTGGGTGGCAGAGCATGACCCTGTCTCAAAAAAATAAAAATAAAAAAATAAAGTAAAAGTGAAAGAATTTTAAAATCAGCAAGAGAAAAGCATCTAGTCACCTATAAAGAAAATCCCATCAGACTAACAGTGGATTTCTCAACAGAAACTTCTTGGATAGAAGAGAAGTAAATGACATTTTCGAAATGCTGAAAGACAAAGGAAAAAAAACTCGACCAAGAATTTTATATCCAGCAACCGTAAGATTCATAAATGAAGGAGAAATAAATTATTTCCCAGACAAGCAAATGCTGAGAGAATTTATCATCCCTGCTTGTAGATTGGGCCTACAAGCAATGCTCAAGGGAGTTTTAAACATTGAAATAAAAGGCTGATATTCACCATTATGAAAACACAAAAGTGTAGAGAGCCAGAATAGCCCACCCTCTCTACTCAACAACTGCAGAATATTCTAAATGTTCTTGATCGGTAGCCTCCAAGTCTTATGTTATTACTTGGTTGAAAAACCAGTGGATAACCATGATGGATTCAGTGATGATGAGTGGCAACTGTACTTGGTCATATTTTTCACCAAACCTGTCACTATTAGGGAACATCCTAAATTGGATTTTGCTTATGAAGCAAAAAGGGCGTAGGGAGGATGATTCTAAGACATAGCCTGAGCTCGATGGCTTCTTGAGTGTAAGGATACCATAGTAGCCCACTAATTCACAGAGTTATTCAACCCTGACAAGATGCATGTAAGAAGGCCTTGAAGTTTAAGAAAAGGGAAAAGAGGAGCAAAGATAGCAAGGGTGCAGGCTCCTCACAGAGGAAGATAAGGACCCTTAAAACTCACCCCAAAATCAAAAGCAAGTCTCAGGGCAGGAAGGTGGAAAGATTTTCAAGTGACTAGCCACTAATAAAGCCAGGAAATATTCCACAGTACATATTCCCTGGACCTCGCTCCCTCCCTGACATTGAATCTCAATGGGCTCTGCATTAATTCCTACCCTTGTTGCTCACCACATCAACAACGTGAGCACTTCATCAGTGACAAAGCCTCGGCACAAATAAGCAATGTCTCTTGACCTCCTTAATTCCATCTAAAATATTTAATCATTACTATCTCTCTTAGAATGCTCTATGCATAACTGAGTCCAGTCACCAGTCAATCATTCAAAAGTCCTTAGAGCAATCAATGGCAAAGGAAAGATAATACAACATAGGTCTCTCAAGGATTCAATTTCAAGACAGGCTCTTCAAGGGTTCTTCTGATTTGAGCTACCACTAGTAATGTACACAATTGACCAAAACAATATTAGTAATTATGAAAATGAGAATGTACTTAACATGAAATTAACAAATCAATGGCAAAGAGAAAAATAGGAAAAAGCAGAACAAAGGTATTCGAGGTTATATGAATGATCCCTGTAGCCCTTTCCAAAACAGCAATTTAAAAAATCTTCAAATAATCACCTCTAAGTGATAATTTGTTACACAAATAAAAACTAAATCTGAATTCAAAATCAGAAGAATGCAAGAGATAGTTTGTAAACCTGGTTTCTTTCCCATATATTAAATGTAAGCACAGTGGAAGAAAAATAACATATTCAAATTCTCCACAATGAGCAGACAAATATTTACAGTGCCTGGATTTTTTTTTTTTTTAGTAAATGCTCAAATAGAAGGATGCCACGTTAAATATAATGATTTAACAGAGTAAATGCTCTTGTGGTTTAAAGTGCTTGCAAGATGAACCAAAGGATTAAAGGACTGATTTACAACACAGGGGGAAAAGCCCATTACTGTGTGTCTCCTCTTTATCTCATTTCCCTAATGATAACATGGAATAGTAAATCTGACTAGTATTGATTCCATCTCTTTTTTGCTCTAATTATGGCTTCTTGTATCTTAGAAGAGGCTTTGAGAAGCTCCTCACTATTGTGAATCACAAACTAAAACCTCTTTATCTGTATAAAAGTCTATAATAAATTTACATTTGCTACCATATCACAATGTTTTCCATTTTGTATATCTTCATTCTCCTCCTTCAGAATTTAAAAAAAAAAAAAAAAACAAAACAAAAAAAAAAAAAAAAAACACCTTTGAGTGCAAGGCCCACATCTGCTGTGTCTCATTCATATGGTTCAATTCTCTGTACAAGAATGCTTGATAGATCTCATTGTGCATCTGAAATATAATAATGTCCACTGTTTTGAATACAAAGATGATGATGTATCTTTGTACATTAGGATAATCTTCATCATTAGGGGAAATACTCTGCATTGATTTTCTACTAATGGTGAAAATATGTAAAGACATATACATATGCATATATTCATCCATAGTATCTCATCTGGCACCCCCTCCCACCAATTTTGTGAACAGTTCCTATAGGTGCGAAGATAGTTAGCTGGCTCTGGGGTAAAGCAAAAGATCATTGAATAAAATAAAGCCAAATGAGTAAAAGGAGAACCAAAAATATGTCCTCGGACAAAATAAAATTCTCTCCAGCTCATCTAGCCACGCACATACACATGAACACTAGACAAAGAAGGTCATTATATAATGATAAAGGGATCAATTAAGCAAGAGACTATAACAATCCTAAATATATGTATGCGCCTAACAATTTTAAACATTCCTAGCCAGTGGAGCAGAAACCCCTTCTGGTATTATTATTACCCTGTTCTCCTCACACTGAAGACAGACCTTTTATCACAAACCCAGAACCACAGAAAACCTCACTGCTGGGTTAAACTTTGGATGAGGAAACAACCTTTACAGCAGAGTTTATCAAACTCTTTTACTCATATAGTCATTAAGAAAATGTTAAGATTCTGTTTTTCACATATTTTAAGTTAGCATTAAAACTTTTTCATCATAATTTTAATTGTGAAGGCTGTAATTCTGGAATACTGGAATTACTAAAATTTTGAATTAAAACATATTATTCACTCTTGAAATGTATCTCGTGAATATCACAGCAATTTGAAAAACACCTTCATCCATCAAAAAAAAAAAAAGGTGAACAAACTCTTCTTTACAGTAAAAAAAAAAGCAGTATTGTTATTTTTCCCTTTGAACTTATATTTCCATTCCATTTCCCTCAAAAGTTTTCTCCAATATGTTTTAATGCTAGAAAGGCTTTTATTAACCTCCCTATTATACTTGTCTGTTAAGAAAATGTAAAAAGTAATATTTAAAATATTTCCTGTAACCATAAGGCTTAAAAATGTTCTATTTTATTCTAGTTTAAGCAATCATTACTAATGCACAAAATTGGTCCAGAAAACATTAATAATTATCAAATGTTAATACGGTTAACATGGAAAATATATTTGTATTAAAAATGAATTTCTAAAGAAATTGAGTTTGTTTATATTTCCCCCAATTCGTTCATATGCCTATGGACGAGTATTTTCTATTGTTATATAATAAGGTAGAATTTGGCACCAATTCCATACCCATTCTTTTTCACTTTTATAATTGCAAGCAATAAGAAACCTTGTTTACATGAATACTAAGGGAATGAAAGAGACATTATCAAAAAAATCTTTTTGTCTATCATCTTATAGCTCCTTCAATATTGCTGAAAGCCAAGAAGTTAAAACTACCTAACCTGAAAAATGATGTGTTTCCTGGTCCTTATAATCACTCCCTTTACCAATATGGACACTAATATTTTTATAGTCCCTTGTGGGTGGGACAACATCTCTGTACCCCAGGGCAACCCACTACCGTAAGACACAAAGTGGGTAACAGGTGTGGTTTTCTCTGTCAAGCAGAAGCGGAGTGACAGCAGAAGGTGAGGTGGAAAAGGAGACATGGCAACATCAGTTTTCAAGCAAATCAGTTATAAGAAAGGGAACTTCTAGAAGTTGGGGGCCAGGAAATTGACTCCTTTAAACTACCCATGCCTTCACAGCTCATAGAAAGTCCTCACATCCTCCTGTGTGCTGGACACCCCAGCTGCACCTCTCCGCTAGACAAACATGTTGTTGCCAGACATTCTGTTCATATGTAAGCTTTGTACACACAAAAGTGCACTTAGTTTAACACATGGGTTCCCTTACAATATGTAAACCTGTAGCAGCTACTACAGGAAAAGTAATGAATTTTTAAAAAAGACAGAAACATAAATTTTGTTCAATCTACTTAATAAGAGAGAAAATATCTAATCAATCATAGTATCCTGACAACATGGAAACCATACTCAACAGAGGGTTATAGTCCAATATGTTTTATAATCTCAAAGAAAGCCTTGGAAACAGCCCGAATGTTGAATAATAAGAAAACTGCTAAATAAATTATGCTACAGCCATATAATGGAAGTATACGTAACATTTTAATTTGAAGAACATATACTGGCATTAGAAAATATTCTTCATATGGTATTGAGTAAAAGAAACCAAGCAGGCAACAAAGTCGTAAATAAAATTTTATATTAATTTATAAAAATATATGTGCATAGAAAAAGACATTTAAGAAATTCCATTTAACTGTTTTCAGTGGTTATCCTCAGGTGATGTAGTTACGGACAACTTCCTTTTTTGTTCTATAGTTCTTTCCAATTTTTCTACAGAGGGCAGGCATTTCTCTCTCAATGAGAGTAGGGGGGGAAATTATGGGGGAGGTGAAGAAGGTGGGGGAAATAGGTTTACTGCCTGGGGGGCTGCTGCATATGGCTGTGGACTTCACAACCTGCTAAATGATATCCAGCCAAGGTTGCCAGTCAGAGCTTAAATCCACACTACCTGGTGCAGGGCTGCATCCTCATCAGAGGGAATACATTTTTCTTTCTACTCCTTCATGTAAGTTTTGGTCATGTCTCTACCTGACCAATTTGATCCTTTTACCATGGACTTCCATGGCTGGTTCCTTTAGGTCACTGACACTATTCCTGCCACAGATAGGTGGAGCTAATGCAACCAGGTTCACATCGTGCTAACCTCATGAAAGATTCCAGCTCATGGGTGCAAGAAAGCCTTTAGTCAGCAAGTAAAATGCTATGCTATGGTTTGAATGCGTCCCCACCAGAAGTAAGTGTTGGAAACTGAATCCCCAATGCAACAGTATTGGGCAATCGGGCCTAATGAGAGGTAATCAGGCCATAGGGGCTCTGCCCCATCAATGGATTAATGCTGTTATCACAGGAGTGGGGGCTATTATAAAGGGTGTGTTCAGTCCCCTTCTCTCCTCTGTTCCAGCCTCTTTTTGTCCTTCTCACCTTTGGGATGATGAAGCAAGAAGGCCTTCACTAGATGTGGCCCCTTGATCTTGGACTTCTCAGCCTCCAGAACCATGAACCAATAAATTTCTGTTCATTATAATTACCCAGTTGGTAGCATTCTGTTATAGCAGCACAAAACAAACTAAGACACGCTGTAAACCAATGTGCTTATCTGGGCATTCAGGAAAATATAGTGGACAATTTTGACTTCTGTGATATTTCAGTGTCCATCTCCTACCTCAGTACATGTGGAGGGGATCTTGACAATGGTATCCAGACCACCCAGAGTTTCTGCAAAAGGAAAATTACAAAGTTAAAAATAAACATTTAAACACTGAGGATATACACTGTACATGAATTTCTCTGTCAGTTTCTCTTTCCCCAGGAATTCCTCTAATTATAAATTAGTCAGTTCTCAATTATCTGCATGCAAGTCCTTCATATTTTAAAATCCTTTTTCCTTGAGAGCCCCAGAGATTTCCCTGGACCTTGCAAACTACTGGGGGAGCCGAAAGTTAAAAATTAGGGCACATTTCCCTATGCAGATAAAAAACAAATAGTTAAATTCCTAACCTGAACCATTGAATCTAGTTACAACTGACTAAGATACTATATTCTTGCAATAAAAATGGAGAGAGAAAAAAGCTGTTTCCTTGAAAATACTGTTTCAGTATCCTTATACAATAACTCATACTTGTGAATGACTTTCAAGTTCACAAAGCACTTACATAGCATCTCATTATTCTCACACACATTTGTGACATGGTAGATTAAACTTTTTTAAAAAAAATCACAGTATAGTTAGGATACCGATTGGAAGGCTCACACCCAAATCTCATTAATCCAACCTGGATGGTCAATACTGCACCATTGTTCATGGATTTTTCACACTATTGCTGTCTCCAATTTTAAAGATAATGAAAAGCTCACCAGTCTCTTCCCCAAAAAACTGTTCTATTTCAATCATTCCAACTTGTCTCCAGTCTTGCAGCTCAAATTGTGTTAACCCCTTTCTTAACTCCTTAGCGTCAACAAGCCCTGTCTATCTGAATTATTTTCACTGGGGAAGAAAACATCTCTTCCCACCTTGCTCAGAGATCAGAGAGAATAACAAACATGAAACACAGATGAGACTCAAGGCTAAGAAAGGCCTGATAGGATCTGGGCTTGATGTGGCCAATGGGGCAAAAGAGTGTATTTCAGAAAAACAATCAGCAGAACAGAAAGATGAGTTCAGCAGGGTACTTGGTACTGTGAAGGCAAGGCCAACGGAGGAAGATGAATGACTGACATGTCAATGCTTAAGATGAGACAGGATGACAAGAAAGGGAAGCCCTGAGATGCAGGTACAGGAAGTAGCTCAAAGGCCACACAGGCCAGCACAGTGCACCAGTTAGCATGGCAGGGACTGGCACCCAGGACAAGCCGATGCTGCTCCCCAAGGAGAGGCAGTGACACTGAACAACCAAATCAGCATGGCTTTCCCACAGGACAGAGGGAAATGTAGCCAACTAAGGCTGTGTAACAGTGCCCAGCTCTGCAAGGCTAAGAGCGAGCTAGAAGAAAAGGAAGAGAAAAGGCAGTCACACAGCAGCCACCATGAACCTATGCCTCTAAGTGCAGTAAGACTCCCAGGCATGTGAGATAGGTGTGGAAACCAAGGCGGAGAGCATCCAAAGGTCAAGGAGAAGACAGCCTGCAGCTTTGCTATAAGCACCCAGGACGGAATGGTACCTGGGGAGAGGGCACCATGGAAGCATCAACAAGGAAAGCAAAGAGAACCAGGTTCCAGTCCCAGCTCCACTCCAGCTTGTGACACTGTGGGATGGGGGACAGGCCACTTATCCTCTGTAAGTTTCAGTTCCCTCACCTTTAGAAAAAAGTCAATGACACCTTCCTCTGAGATGCTTGTGAGGAGCTGATAGGATCATGATCATAAAGGGCCTGACACAGTCCTTAGATGCCAGAGCCAATCCTCCTGTCTCCTTTCTTTGATTCTCCCACTAAATACTGGACCAGGTCCTAGGCTAGGGACCCAGTGGTGAGAACAGACATGGTCCATTAATTCATGGATGTACATTCTCATTTTGAAGTATGATAAATTTCAAGAAGGAAAATATAGGGAATTGGGCAAAAATGAAACAGGAGGTCCTACTGTGGACCATGAGGTCACAGCTTCCTGCTGGGGATGATGAGACTAAATATGATTTATTTAAAACAGATAAGGAGGGGGCACTCCAAGTGGAGGGAATAATAAGTTTGAAATGCTTGGAGAACCCAACATCTTTCCCTACTCTGTCCTGCCACTCGGGTACAAGCTGCCACCTTCCCTCACCTGGATGAATATACCAGCCTCTGTCCTGGGCTCCCAGATTTGGGGGTTGCCCTGGAAGCTGCAGTCTCTGCTTAACACAGTAGCCTGAGAGACCTTGTCAAGACCCAGATGAGAGCACTTCTTTCCTCCACTCCAAATGACTCCCATCTCATCCGTAGAGAGCCCAACAAGGACTTTCATGATCTCAGTCCTTGTTTTCTACTTCTCTCCCCTCGCTCCAGCCCCCTGGCCTCTTTGCTCTTTCCTCGAAGCCATCATATATCCTCCCAACTAGGAGCCTCCCTTTTGGTATATTTTGGTAAATATCGCTGAATACCCTATTTAAATGGCAACTCCCCCTTTACTCCAGACACCTCCTATCTTCTTCACTGTTTTATGTTTTCCCTTAGCTCTTATCACTCTCTTTGCTGTCATGTATATTTTATTTATTTATCTTGATAATTGGCTGTCACCCCCTCCAAGAGTCTGTAAACTCTAATCAGGGAGGACAGGATCATTTTGCCTGTTTTGCTCACCATGTTATCTCTAACACTTAGAACAGTACCTGGCACACAGTTGGTAATCACCAAATATTTGCTGAATGAATGAAGTAAGAGGGAGCACAGCCCATCTGAGTAATTGAAAGATCAGTGTGGCTGAAATTCAGAGAGCAAGGAGGAGGGTGGCATAGGACAAGGCTGAGGGGCAGGTAGGAGCCAGGCCATGTAGGGCTGGACAGAACACACTGGGGACTTTTGTTTTCATCCTAATGGGATGCCATTCAGTGTTTTAACATGGCATATCATGGAATGATTGGGGTTTCCAAGGTGACACTACTTGGGGAAAAAGAACTAGAGCAAACAAGGAGGGAGTAGTTAGGAAGTTGTTGCAGAAGTCCAGTAAAAAGGGAAGGTAGCTTATTCTGGAGAGCTGGCAACAGAGGTGGAAAGAAGTGGACAGGCTTGAGATATATTTAGGAGGTAAAAGGAGCAGAGATTGGGTGATGGACTAGGTAAGATGGCAAATTACAGAAATGTATCAAGGATGACTCTGGATTTCAGGTTAATGCAACTGGACAGGTGATGGCATCAACTGATCATTTAGAAACACTAGAGGTGGGTGAGGTGTGGCAGTGAGGTGGATGTGGGGGGAAGAGCACACGGCTCACTTTGAGCCTTATTGAGCTGAGTGCCTGCGAGACATCCAGGTGGAGATGTTCGGTAGGTAGCTATGTTGCAGGGTGCGGGTTTCAGACCACCGGTGTGGACTTAGTTATACAAACACTAGCAACGCATTCTCAGAAATGGAGCCGAAGCTGTCAGTATATGTGTGTTCAACTCCAGAAGAGCTGGGAGTAAGAGATGAGGGCTCAAAAGCTAACCCTTGAGAAACTCAAATATTTACAATTGGAGAGAGAATTTGGAGCTGACAAAGAGACAGAGTGGCTCAAGAACCAAGATGGAACTGGTAAGGTGTGGTCATAGAAGTCAAGGTAAAGCAGGTGCCCAGGTGTGTCTAGTGTCACCGGGAGGACCTGTGAGATAGTAGTGAGAATGATCTGCCAGCTGGATGGCCCTATGTGTTACTGTTCTTCAGTAATTGTGAGTTGGTGAGATGATGGAGGTGAAAGGCAGATGACAGCGAGATGAAGAGAGTAGAAGGTGAGAAAATAGATACAATTTCTAGACTTTTTAAGGAGATTGGCTGTGAAGTAACAACCTGTGGCTGAAAGAAAAAGCAGGTGGTAATAGAGAGAAGGGTGCTGATTAGATAGATGTTCCCTCTTCCCCTACTTGGCCTTTGTGCCTCTAGTTTCTTTCCCTCTCCTCCATTTTCCACATCCATCCTGCATAAGGCCCCTGATAGACACAAAATACCAAAAGCTTCCAAAAGGAGGACGTGACAGCTCTCCTGTTCTGCCATTCTCTTTCATCCTACCACAGCCTAGTTCACAAGCCCCCAGGACTGACAGTTCCTGAAGTTCTTTCTGCCTTTCCCCAAGCTAACCCTTCATCCAATACATTTTTTCTACTCCCTGGCCAGGCCCATTCCTCACCAACAAAAACAACCAGATAGCACTAAATAAAGAGAACATGCCTTGCTAGTTATTCTTCAGCCATTAACACTAATTTTCAGAGAAGTGTCATGACAAAGTAGATGAAGAAGATGCTAAAGTTAAAAAACACATGACAATATGCCATATGTGGTATGACCTCTTGCAAAAGGGAAAGACTCCAAGATGTCAACAGTGTTATCTCTGGGTAGGGAGACTGCAGATTATTTTAATTTTTTCTTTATGCTGTTCCATTATTTGCAACATTCTAAAATGAAAGTATATAACTCATAAATAGAAGAAGATGAATATTATTTACAACTCAAACAAGTAATTAAAGTATTGATTTACTTACTGAACATCTGCCTTCCACTATAGGTGCAGAAGCAACCAAAGAAATGTAAACAACAGTCCCTGTGCTGAAGAGTTCACTACACTGCTGACAGGTATTGTTTTGATTGACCAGTATCCATTCCCCTGCCTTCTGAAGGAGCATCCAAATCTTACTTCCAGGAAACCATTTTTCCCCTGCTCTGGATTTCAGTGGAACTTGTAGCCCAAGCTAGTTATTCCATTCCATTCTTTGGCTAGAGGACTGGTTCAAGGATACTCACATGAACCATTAGGACAAAGAGAACAAGGGAAACTGAGGATCAAGCAGGTGTGACTGGAAAAGTCCAACTCTCTTGATACAGTCTAAATATCGTAATGATCATCTATCTCAAAATGGTCTCAGAGAGGGATGATGCCTCTCTCCCTTGAGGGTCTCAGAGTGGGATGACCCTTCTCTCCCATGAGGGTCTGTTGGGGTCACCACCTGAGGGGGTCTGTTCTGCAGACCCTGACTCAATGACGGATGAATAAATTCACTCAGACACAGATTTTCAGTGTAAAAGCAGGCCAAGTGTCCGTGGCCATTTAGAGGCACTTGAGGAGAGTGTTGTAAAGAGATAACCGCCACTGCAGCCCCGACAAGCTGGCCTCTCTGGCCTTTATTTAGCACACATTAAATAACAAAACCTTTGAGTCAACACCGCTAGAGTGAAGAGATTAAAGGACAGGTTCTGAGGCCTAAAGCAAATACCATTAGTGGCTAATATCCCTGGTCAACCTTGCCCAAGAGAGCCATCCAGAATGATCAAAGGTTATAGAACCACATAAGTAAACAAGTTATTCAGATAAACTCTCCCACATTTCCTAGCTATTTGCTTTTCTTATCAACTGAAGGTAAAGAGGGTAAGGCTGCCGTCAGCTGAAACTTCTACTGAAACAATGCAAACTTCTTAACCTTCCAAGAAGGTTTGTGACTATATTCTATAACTTTCTCTAATATTTTTCCCTTAATATTTTTGCCACCACCCTGACTGAACTCCCACAGGTCTCAGAAGGTGATAACCCCTCTCTCTCATGAAGGTCTCAGTGGGGAATGACCCTGTCTCTCCTGAGGGGCTAAGTAAAGGATGACCCCTCTCCCATGAGGGTCTCAGAGGGGGATGTCCCCCTCTCTCCTGTGAGGGTCTCTGAGGGGGATGACCCCTCTCTTCCATGAAGGTCTCAGTGAGGAATGATCCCTCTCTCCCATGAGGGTCTCAGTGAGGAATGACCCCTCTCCCATGAAGGTCTCGGTGGGGAATGACCCCTCTCTCCCATGAGGGTCTCAGTGCGGAATGACCCCTCTCTCCCATGAGGGTCTCAGTGCGGAATGACCCCTCTCTCCCATGAGGGTCTCAGAGGGGGGATGACCCCTCTCTCTCATCATGGTCTAAGTGAGGAATGACCCCCTCTCTCCCATGAAGGTCTCAGTGGGGAATGACCCCTCTCTCCCATGAGAGTCTCAGTGGGGAATGATCCCTCTCTCCCATGAGGGTCTCAGTCTCAGTGAAGCATGAGCCCTCTCTCTAATGAGGGTGTCAGTGTAGAATGCCCCCTCTCTCTCATGAGAGTCTAGTAAAGGATGATTTCTCTCCCATGAGGGTCTCAGAGGGGGATGACCCCTCTCTCTCATGATGGTCTAAGTGGGGGATGACCCCTCTCTCATGAGGGTCTCAGAGGGGGATGACCCCTCTCTCCCATGAGGGTCTAAGTGGGATGACCTCTCTCCCATGATGGTCTAAGTGGGGGGATGACCCCTTGCTCCTATGAGGGTCTAAGTGGGGATGACCCCTCTCTCCCATGAGGGTCTCAGTGGAGAATTACCCATCTCTCTCATGAGAGTTTAAGTGAGAGATAACCCCCCTTTCTCATGAATACCTAAGTAGGGGTTGACCAGCTCCTCTCATGATGGTCTAAATGGGGGGATGAGCCCTGTTTTCCTGAGATGGTCTAAGTTTATTGTTGCCTCTTTCATGAGACAGTCTAAGTGTGTTGATTCATAACTGTGGAGACCGATGCAGAGCATGTCAGTCAATCCACAAAGAGCAGGACAAGATCCCTGAAACAGTGTCTAACTCCTAAATCACAGATATTCTTGTAAGGGATATTTTAGTTAAAGGAGTAAATAAACCCTGCTTTGCATAAGTCAGCTTAAACTCGTTTTTTTTTTTTTTTGTCTCTTACACCCAACATATTTGTCAATTTATACTGCCCATAAGAGCCTACTTGTGCACACAATCAACTATTATCCAAAGTAGTAGGTACTCGATGAGAATGAAGGCAAGGATCTGAACCCAGACAAGCAACTGATCCTATTGAGGAGCTCAGGGACTGTTTCCTAAACAAGTTGTAAATGGCAGAGTCTGAAAAGGGAATTCCCTGCACAGCATGTTCAACAAAGTTCTGCAGCTGACTGCCACTAGATTGTTGAATCTTGGTTGGGGAGTGACAAGAATAGAGGCTGGAGCTATATTCTGAAGAGCATTCTGAGGAATTTATACTTTAATCTAGAAATGAATTATGGGGGTTGAAGAGTGACAGGTGTTTTGTAATCTAAACAGCGATGGGCAGTGGAAATGGACTCGAGTGGGAAAGACAACAGGGAAACCTATCTCCATGCCTTTGTTCATGTTTCCAGCATGCCCTTCTAACAAACTCCTTATACGGGACATTTTATTCATCCATATATCCCAAGCTCAGTACCAGGGAGGTCTTAATCAATGTTTGCTAAATAAAGAAGCGAAGGAAAGTAGGAACCCACAGCTTCCCCATTCTTCAAGTGAAATCTACTTCAAAAGCCCCACCAGCTCACACCAATTCCCCCCCCAACCCATGGACCCTATATTTATCGTCCCTTCTTTGACTTTTTTCCTGGTTTGCTCAATCCAACTGCATAATGAGTGCCCTGCACTATTAACTACTTCATGCACTTCTGTCTTGTCTTGCTAATTACGGAACAATCACTGGGAAAGGAAGCACATCCACTCAGGCTGATTTCTTTCAGGCTTGACTCAAGTAATCTACCTGCCTCAATGCTCAGCTTCCCCATAGCTTTAAAGAACCTAAACTCAGCAACGTTGTGGTTTAACTTAATAAGATACTGAATGTCAGTATTCAAAGTTATTAAAATACTAGATTGCACTCCTCCTCCCTGTTTATCTAAATCTGCTTAATTTGTAGCAAAATAATAACATATACTAGGAATGACATTTTTAAAGCACAATTGGGCCCTGCTTCACCATGTTACCCAGCCATCTGTGACCCTTCATTAGAGGCATTTTGGAATCTAGCTTCGAAGCACTCTGCTGAATGACAATGGCAACGCAAAAATAGTACTGTGGCTTTAAGAGCCTTGCTGCTCTCTCATATATCTGGTCCATTTTTCTTTCACAGTAAACTAAAATGGTCAAGTGCTGGTTCTACCTACAAGACAAACTTCCCAGACAGTATTCTAGATAATTTTATGATGATATGCACAGGTTTAAAAAAATGATGTTGCTATAATTGTCTGTACACATACCCAAACATATGTGAATTAAGACCATCTACATATTAAGAGTCACCTAAACCGCTCACAGAATTTTACATTTAGTGGAAAGCCTGCTAAAGGCTCTTCACTATCTCAGGCTACATCATAGCATACACAGTGTCATGACAGAGAGTGATGGTTCTTGGTTGCAAGGGAAAAGGAGTCAATTTCATTTTTCAATTGAGTGGCAACTGAGACATCACATCAGACTTCGGCAAGGCAAAGCGAGGAGCCCACAGAGCTACGCTGGCTTCTTCTTGGCCTTTCCTTTTCTAAAAAGCATCACTATCACCCAAAGTATGCTTCTGATCTCTTTGTATTACCATCCTGACAATTTCGATGCCCAAATCCCCGCCTAATTGAAATGTCTTTTCGTTTTTTCTGCTGCTGAGTTCTGCAACCTGAGTCTGACGAGAAACATAAATTTGCTCCCTGGAACTTATTTCAATGCTAGCACAGCTCACAAACCTGAAATCCCACCTGTCTGAAGGGCAGACCACAACAGAATTGCAGAGGTAACATGATATCCGCCCGTATGTTATTTTTCATGTGCAGTAACCATAAAAGCTAACACTTAGGAAGCTGACCTCTATCGGGAAAATCAAATTAAACAAGCCTTTCCTTCCTGGTTCCACTCGCCAAGGATTCGACATCGGGGTTGTTGGTTTAACTTCCCTCTTCCCCAGAGGCGCTTCGCCGTCAGGCCCCCAGCATTCGCACCGGCTCCGGGTCCTGCCTAACTCGGCAATGGGGGAAGCGTCGTCCCCAGCGCGGGGACCGGGAGAAGGGGGCCGCCGGCGGGGCGGGGAGGACAGCGGTTCCTGGGAAAGGTTTTGGAGAGAGAAAGAGACCGGAGGGGGAGGTGGCTGATGTCCACGCCCGAGCCAAGACTCTCAAATCCCACATCAGTTCCCCGAGGCGACTCTCGCCATCGCGCGAACGGCACCCATGACCCACGCTTCGCGAAAGCCCCACGCGCGGAGGCGCCGGTTCAGCCCCGGCCGCGCGGCCCTCCTGCCGCGGCGAGCAGGTGCCGGGCGCTTACCCAGGGCCCAGGTGCAGCTCTCCTTGATGGCTTTGTACTTGCTACCGGACGCCTCCTTCTGCAGCTTCCTCAGGATCTCTTCCATCTTGACCTTCCAGACGCCGGGCCGTCGCTCACAAGGAGAGAAGCTCAGGCAAGGCGAGCCGGGACTGGGACGCCGCCGCTGCCTGGCCCTGGGCGCCTAGGCGGCCGCAGCGCGCGCCCCCATGCCGCCCCGGCGCCGCTGCTGATGAATCATGCCCGCTCCATGCCGCGGGCCACGTCAGCCCCGGGCCCCGCCCGCCGCTCCGCCCCGCCCGCCCGCCGGGGTCAGGTGCGCTCCGCTCGGGGGCCGCTGCGGCTGCGGGCTGGGGCCAGGGAGCAAGGCTGGAGGCCACTGACCCGACCGCCGAGGCAGGCCCAGCGGGCGCCGGGCTTCGCGGAAAGGTGGGGGCGGATGTCCGGAGTGGGCTCGCCGGCTGCCGGGAGGGAGGGAGCGCCTGGCCGGCGGCGGGCGGGGAGGGGAGGGGAGGGGCCTCGCCGCGGTCCTCGCACTCCCTGCGCCCAAGGTGGCCGCGGGCGGAGTCGGAGCGGCCCAGTCCGGACCCCGGGACCCCCAGCGCGGTGCAGGCGCGACGCGCGCTGCATCCCGTCCTCTGCAAACCAGAAAATTGGTGCGTTCAGTCACAAACAGCGCTTTGGGCCACTCCCCGTGCCAGGCTCGGGCGATGCAGCGTTGAATCCACTGTGCCCTTGCCTGCAGGGAGCCTCCAGTCAGGCTGTCGACACGCGGCTGGGCGGTGGGCTGAGGTGGGGCTGGGGTAGAGCTGGATACGCCCAAGGAAACCGGGCCCAGGGAGGCTGAATTACTTCCCAGACCAACAAGAGTTGGACTCCAAACACGTCCTGAATCCAAAGCCCCTGCTAAAACCTCTCTCTCCTCCCCTTCGCGTCCTCTCTTGGCACTGAATTGCTGCCCTATGAAACATGGGGCGGACGAGGGCCACCGCAGCAGGGGTCTTCTCGCTGGGGTGAAAAGGGGGAGCCCCCAGGAGGCGCACGCGGGCAGTGGAGAAAGCAGTGCGACAGAGCACCCCGTGTTTCCTGTTTCTTTAGAAGTGGTGGAAATGAGGACGATGGACTCCAGAGGGGCAGCGGGGGAGAACAAAGGTTCTGCAGGAATCTAGAAACCAATAGGCCAAGGGTGGCTGGGAGGGAATAAAGGAAAGTATGTCAAGAGATATTTAAGGGTAGAAGCAATAGGATTTCATGACAGAATAGGGAAGAGACGATGTACATGGGCTGGCTTCCAGGTTTCTTGTTTAGGAAATTGGGAGGATGGTGGCCCCATTCTGTAAGTTAAAGAACAGGAGAAAAAAAGGGTTTGGATTAGGGGGGATATATGAGTTCAGTTTTGGACATGTTCGGGTTGAAATAATACTGAGATATGTGTAGGTGTTTTTTTCATGGACAGAAACTCAGGATAGGGCTCTGGGAGGGGATGCCAGTATTTGAAGGCTGGTAAATATAGGGAGTTGTTGATGCCTCGAGTTTGGCAAAGGTTGCACAAGAGAGGGAGTGAGGGGCTCCTTAATTATCAAATGATGGGTACAGGCGCAAGGGCCCAGGAAGGAGGAGAAAGAGCAGTTGGAAATCTGAGGGGTGGGGGGCAGCCAGGGGGAGAGAGTGCCATAGGAGGCGTGTCCAACAGATGGGGATGTTAGATTACTCCTTCGGTGCTCTTGGTATTGAGGAGGCAAAACCTACAAAGTCCCAGCCCCAAGGATCCTCTTACCACTACCCTCACACCCACTGAAGCCATCATTTAAGGAAAGGTTTTTTTTAAAAAAAGTAAAAGCACTGCAACAGATAATGTACTCGGGTTAAAGAACATTGTTAACTATTTGGAAAAATATATAGATCACAAGTTTTTTTGTTTTTTGTTTTTTTTTTTTTTTTGAGATGGAGTCTCGCTCTGTTGCCAGACTCGAGTGCAGTGACGCGATCTCGGCCCACTGCAACCTCCGCCTCCCAGGTTCAAGCCATTCTCCTGCCTCAGCCTCCCGAGTGGTTGGCACTACAGGTGCGCACCACCAGACCTAGCTAATTTTTGTATTTATAGTAGACACAGGGTTTCACCATGTTGGCCAGGATGGACTCGATCTCCTGACCTCGTGACCGGCCCGCATCAGCCTCCCAAAGTGCTGGGATTATAGGTGTGCCTCAGCCTCCCAAATTGCTGAGATTACAGGCATGAGCCACCGCGCCAGGCTTAGAAATCACAACTTTATATCATGTAGCAAAATAAATTACAAACGTATTAAAGAATTTAAGAATTAAATGATAAAAAGTTTAGAAGAAAGTGTAAGTGAATATATTATCTTAATGCAATAAGATTATTTCTAACAAACTAAGGCAGAAACTGAAAAAAAACTCAATAGATTTGACTATTTGAATATTTAAGACCTTTATGTCAAAAGTTCCATACAAAATTAAAAAGCAAATGACATTCTGAGGGGTGAATTGAAGAAAGAAAAGAGGATAACTCTAACTCTTAATTTTATGTGGATTTGTATTTTTGAGTCTAAAGCGTTTATTATTTTTATAATTAAAAACAATTTCACTTAAGCTGCAAACTAGGAAAATGTTTATAATGTCAGACATGTGAAGTCTGAATAGCTTTGAACAAAAAAAGGTTTTCCAAAGAAAAAAAACAAATGCTCCCTCTGTATTAAAAAAAAAAAAAAAAAAAAAGCAATAAATATAAAGTCAGTTTACAGAGGAAGGAATACATATGACCCCATAAACTTATGAAAAATATTCATGTACCTAATAAAGAGCACAGACTTTTAAATAAGATGCTATTTTATTAATCACATTGACTAAGAGATGTTTTAAATGTTATTGAAGAAGCTGAGCAACAAGGTCCTCTCATGTCTTGGGTGCTGGTCAGAGTGTTACTTGGTACTACATTCCTGGAGGGAGCCTGGATGTATATGTAGTATAGGTATAGCTCTGACCTAACAATTCCAGTTCTGGGAATTCGTCCAAAGAAGTGATTATGGAAATGGATAAGGATATTTCTACAAGGATTTCAGTGTGTCTTTCAATTCTAAAAAAAGAGAAAACTATCTAAATATGCAGCAACAAGGATATGGATAGATAAGCCATGATATATTCATAAAGCATGATATTATATAACCTTTAAGAATAATGTGGGAGACTAGGCATAGTGGCTCATGCCTGTAATCCCAGCAGTTTGGGAGGCTGAGGTAGGCAGAATGCTTGAACTGAGGAGTTCGAGAGCAGCCTGGGCAACATAACAAGACCTCATCTCTACTAAAAAACCTTTTATATATATAAAAAGAATAATGTTAGAATGGGAAAAAAAATTTTGCAATCTACTCATCTGACAAAGGGCTAATATCCAGAATCTACAAAGAACTAAAACAGATTTATAAGAAAAAAAACAAACCCATTCAAAAGTGGGCAAAGGATATGAACAGACACTTTACAAAAGAAGACATATATGAGGCCAACAAACATGAAAAAATGCTCATCACCACTGGTCATTAGAGAAATGCAAATCAAAACCACATTGAGATACCACCTCACTCCAGTTAGAATGGCAATCATTAAAAAATCTGGAGACAACAGATGCTGGAGAGGATGTGGAGAAATAGGAACACTTTTACACTGTTGGTGGGAGTACAAATTAGTGCAACCATTGTGGAAGACTGTGGCGATTCCTCAAGGACCTAGAAATAGAAATTCCATTTGACCCAGCAATCCCATTACTGGGTATATACCCAAAGAATTATAAATTTTTCTATTATAAAGACACATGCACACGTATGTTCATTGTGGCACTGTTTACAATAGCAAAGACCTGGAACCAACCCAAATGCCCATCGATGATAGACTGGACAAGGAAAATGTGGCATATGTACACCATGGAATACTACACAGCCATAAAAAATGATGAGTTCGTGTCCTTCATAGGGACATGGATGAATCTGGAAACCATCATTCTCAGCAAACTGACACAAGAACAGAAAACCAAACACCACATGTTATCACTCATAGGCGGGTGTTGAACAATTAGAACACGTGGACACGGAGGGGAGCATCACATACTGCAGTCAGTTGTTGGGGGGCTAAGGGAGGGACAGCGGGGTGTGGGGAGGGTGGGAAGGGATAACGAGGGGAGAAATACCAGATACAGGTGATGGGGGGATGAAGGCAGCAAACCACCTTGCCATGTATGTACCTATGCAAAAAAAAAAAAGTGGGCAAAGGATATGAACAGACACTTTTCAGAAGAGGACATATATGAGGCCAACAAACATATGAAAAAATGCTCATCATCACTGGTCATTAGAGAAATGCAAATCAAAACCACACTGAGATATCACCTCATGCCAGTTAGAATGGCGATCATTAAAAAATCAGGAGACAACAGATGCTGGAGAGGATGTGGAGAAATAGAAATGCTCTTACACAGTTGGTGGGAGTGTAAATTAGTTTGACCATTGTGGAAGACAGTGTGGTGATTTCTCAAGGATCTAGAAATAGAAATTCCATTTGACCCAGCAAGCCCACTATTGGGTATATACCAAAGAACTATAAATCGTTCCACTATAAAGACACATGCACACGTATGTTCATTGCAGCCCTATGTGCAACAGCAAAGACCTGGAACCAACCCAAATGCCCATCAATGATAGACTGGACAAAGAAAATGTGGTACATATGCACCATGGAATACTACACAGCCATAAAAAACGATGAGTTCGTGTCCTTTGTAGGGACTTGGATGAATCTGGAAACCATCATTCTCAAAATCTGACCCAAGAACAGAAAGCCAAGCACAGTATGTTCTCACTCATAGGTGGGTGTTGAACAACGAGAACACGTGGACTCAGGGAGAGGAGCATCACATACAGGGACAGTTGCGGGGGAGTAGGGGAGAGACAATGAGGGGTGGGGAGGGAGGGGAGGGTGGGGAGGGATAACATGGGGAGAAATGCCAGATATAGTATGCACCTAAAGTAAAATAAATAAATTATGTAAAAAATAAAAAACAAAATAATCCAACAATTTTAAAATACAAAAAAAAGGAAAATATGCTTTGCATTGTCAACCCCTATACACATATATGTAAAGATATGTTAAAAACGGAAACAACAGTTTTAGGTATAAAATAGTACTTACTGTTAAGTATAATAGTTACTATTAGGTATGATTTCATTCACTGCAGCAGGCATGCTTGCCTGTTCCTAAATTCATTCTAGGTTGCGGGCATGAGGACAATGCTACGTGCACAACCACAGTGGTTTGTGCTGTGATACCTACTTCTTCCCAATGTTTTTAGTTTTGTTGCTGAAAAATTCTGGCTCACAGAAATAAATTTCTGTGAATGCTATTAATAACAACAGTGGACTCTGTTTAGCAATGGAAAGTGTTTCTCAATCTTAATCTAAAATAGTGATAAACATAATCATTCTTCAATATATTAAAATAAAGTATTAGTGATTAGCTTTCTTCTTTGAGTATCAACTTTAATATGGATTCAGGATTTTGGAAAACAGATCTATCAATTTTTCCCTCAATATTTCTAATTTCTCTTTGGGAAATTATTAAAGTTTACAATAGAGACTTGTAATATAATTAATACCATTTTATTTTATTCAAAATGTCTTCATTAATTTTCTCTTTATGTGTTGCAAAATTGTGGACACATAGTAACCACAGTGATTACCTAAAATATATTTGTGAGTGTTGGACATATCAAACATCTTGAAAGGTATTGCTACTTTTTCCATGTAGATCCAAATTCAGTTTAAAATGTCAAAAAAAAAAAAAAAAAAAGAGTCCTATTTGTAAATTCTTTTGGTGAAATATCTTCAAAATGCCAAGTGAGATTGCTTTCCAAATAGAAAAATACAAATCCCATTCCTGAGCTCATATAACTTAATTAGTACTTTCCTTGTAACAATCAATAACTTTAGTACGATGCGACATATACATGTTATTTGATGGAAAGGCTAAGTTGTTTTAACAAAGACCCAACAATACGGTGGTTTAAAAGCATAGACATTGATTTCTCAAACCCTGAGTCAGTGGTCTAGGTTGGTACAGCAGGTCCCAGGAGATCATTAAGTGACCATGTACCTTAAATGTTACTGTTTCCCCCATCCTGTAGGGGGTTGTTCTCATTTGTGTGTCCCAAAGATATGTCGAGACACGTTGTGTTCCAGCCCATAGGAAAAGGAAAAGAGAGCAGAGGAGTCCATGCCTCAGAGTTGAAAGTCACACAAATCCCATATATTGCATTGGTGAAGACAGTTGCAGAGACTTACCTGAGTAATCATAGCTCTGTTCCTATGGCAAAGGGAGGGGAATCATTAGTCTCAGCCACAGATCCAATTTCTGAGCAAAACGTATCAAAAAGTGAAGGTTCCTTTAATAAAATTAAACAACTACTACTAAAAATACTACTTTTGTTTTCAAGTCCAAGAAATTCAGTACCATTGTTAGGATGTGAAATCTTTGTAATGTATAAAACATAGATTTTAAATAATGTACAGAGTAGTTTCTAACAATATTTTAAATTACTCTACTCTGTTTCCTGGTTATATTTATTTCTGAATCACTCACAATTCCATTACAATTTTCCAGTTGAATTTATGTTCTTCAAGTAGTTTTGTGTTTGGTTAAAGGAAAACAACACAATAAATCCTTTATAAAAGTTATATTTTCATACATATATTTGGCATAAACTGAAAGTCTAAGTAATATGAAATATTAGTGCTCTCATTAAGTGGAATTATACAACCTGTGTCTGCCTGTATGTGCCTATTAAGTATAAATTCTATTCTGTATATTCTTTAGAACTATAATATATTATGACTTAGAAGTATAATTTTAAATTTCCCAGCTGATTTATCAAGGATCATATTCACTCTAACCGTGTATGCTGAGAATAATTTTGTAAGAAGCTGTTTGTTTCCTTTTGCTGCACATAGGTGACTAATTATGATGGTAATGCTTTGTCATTAAAACCAATGTGAAATAACGTTAACAGATTTATATCTTTTTTTTTCTTTGAAAATATTTAAAGGCCTTATGAACAAATCTGGCTTGCTGTATTTCAAAGGATTTTTTTGGAAGATCTTAAGCTTTTATTTGCAAGAATGTCATTACAAATAATACATTTTCAGTGAGTGTTGAGCAATTGATAAGCTATACTTTACCATTATTAAAATGACTCACACTTCTTGGGCTTATAGCTCAAATAATAGAATTTATTAATTAAAAAAGACATTTTTCTTAATGTTCTAACTATAGACATGTCCAAATCTGGCAGTTCAGCCAGAACATGCCTCTGTGTTTTTCACATTATTGTTTTTATTTCTTCTAATATAATCAACTGTGTTAAGGGTAATTGGTATAACTTTGATTAAAATGTACAATTACCACAAAGTTGAAAAATGTCTAACAATTATGCCTAATTCAAAAGGCTCATTGAAAGCTTCTAACTCATAGCCAAACCTTGGTGGAAAGTCTTGCTGCCTTTGCCAACATTTGATAAAGTTCTTCTAAAACTCACTTTATAATTAGCTATAAATTACATTGATGTAAAATAAAACTATAAAACATGAACTCTCCTGATGCAATTATGATCAATTCCAGAAAATCAGCTGAGACACCAGTGAACAGAAGAGTGACTGGCTGGCAGATCCCAGCCAATGCATATATTCATTACCTCCCATCCTCCAGTTGTCACTCAACTCAGTGGTCTGCAGGATTTGTGGCAAAGTGGACAGCTCCTGCTAGGAATATATGTGTTACATTCTGATATGGCAGGTTCCATACTAATTCATTTCTTAAAATAATATATTTTATGAAACAGACTCATTAATTTCACAACCCACTCATGGGGAGAAGCCTGAAATTTGAAGAACACCAGACCAGAGGAAAATTTGTGATTAAACAGCCTAGTGGTGGGGAGTATATTTATGCAGTGAAAGAAAAAAAGACATAAAAGCATGGCTTAAAAAAGACAGGAGGATGCCAGCCTAAGCGGGGAAACAAGTACCTAAGAAGATGGGAAAGCTGGTACCTAGAGTACAGACAGAGTCATTGCCCAGTTAGGGTATGAAGGCCAATTTACAGATATGGGCAGGGGGTGAAGATAAAAAAGCTGGGCTTTTATATTGTTTAGTTGTTGATATAGAGACAGGAATTTGTGGGAGCTACACCTGGTGACTTCCGTTTTTCTCATGAAACAAGAAGACATATGTTGAAAGTAAGAGGAGAAATGAATAGATAGAGGACCCAAAGTTCGGAAATAGGAAGAGGGGACTAAGGATGTATAGAAAGCTTCTGTGAAGTGTGGAGGACCCAAGTAGTTCCCTATTTATGAATGCTTTGAAGGCAGTCCCAATCCTGCAAAATTTTCATATCTGACTGTATCTATCTGAATTTGCCATTGCTTCAGATCTTGACCACCTAGGTTCATGATACTAAATCTATACTTACAGCTCAAATCTCTGTTATGCTTGTTTTATCTGATATTCAAATCAATCTTTTCACTTACTCTAATGCTTGACTCACAGAATACAGTAGTAAAGAAATTTATTTGCAACATTAAAAATTATACCCAAATATGCAGCCGTATAATCAGAAAGTAAAATAAGCATATTTTTGGGTTAAATTCAATTTTGAATTAAATTTAGGTGAGTAAAAACGTATTTAATTTGAATATGGTTTATAAAATTATAATTTTCAGCATTTAAAAAAAGTAATTATATTTAATATTTTTAAGAAACAAAATATTGTGTACCTTTTTTCAAGTAAAAATTTTAAATATTCACAAAACAGGTAATATTAAAAAATTATTCACATTAAAAGATAATCTCTTACAAAATAATTTTATATTTTAGCAATAATTAATATGCCCTTAAATATGAGACAGTTGGACTTTTGCTTCTGGCTATGATACAGCAGCTTATATCAGAACCACTTACTGTTGAAAGCCGTTATAAATCTGGATTAAAACAATTAAGAGGAGCTGTTTGAAGGCATCTAAAACAACCAAGGCAGCCAGGACTTGAAGGAACATGATCTTAGAGGGAAGGAGAATGTACAGAAGTGAGACTGATGTTATTTGCTACTTTCTTCCTTTGGAGCATTTGCTAGTTTACCTCATAATGCATAGAAGTCAAGCTGAAAATGTGACCTAGAGATATCTGGGAAGACAAAAATTGGAGTAAGACTTAGAATTGAGGAACCAAGGTAATGGGGAAAAGGAAATCACAACAGTGTTATGGCTATATAAAATTATACATAACATTATAAATAATAAACAACCTCAAAATATCTGCCACCTGCTTGTTAATAAAATTTATCTGTTTTTGGAGAAACTCCATGTCTACTAAAAATACAAAAATTGGTTGGGCATGGTGTTACATGCCTGTGATCCCAGTTACTCGGGAGGCTGAGGCACGAGAATCGCTTGAACCCAGGAGGAGGAGGTTGCGGTGAGCCAAGATCCTCATGCCATTGCACTCCAGTCTGGGCAACAAGAGTGAGATTCTGTCTCATAATAATAATAATAATAATAATAATAATTAAATGTTTTGATAACCATATCTGTGTATGTAGACATATATGAATTTGTACATATTGGTAACTTTTATATGAATGAGGTAAATGCTCTTAGACATTCTGCTTCCTTTCACTCTATAGTTCGTCACAAACAATTTTTCCTTTTTAATGACTGCTTATTCTGTTGTATGACTCTAGCAAACTATTTAATCCATCTATATGGTTGGATTCCAGTTTTTACTATTATAAACAAGACTTCAGTGAATATTGCTGTGGTTATTGTATTACCTACCTATTAGAATATATTCCTAGAATAAACTCCTAGAAGAGGGGAGTGCTGAGTCAAAAAGGATACACACTATGAGACCAGTATTACCAAAACCAGACAAAGACACACACACACACAAAAACTACAGGTCAGTATCCTTGATAAACACAAATGCAAAACCCCTCAATGTAATACTAGCAAACCAAATCTAACAACACATCAAAAAGAGTATATATCATGATCAAGTGGGATTATCCCAGGGATACAAGGATGGCTCAACATATGCAAATCATTGTGTGATACGTCACATTAACAGAAAGAACAAAACCCATATGATTACTTCAATAGCTGCACAAAAATATTTGATAAAATTCAACATTCCTTCATGATAAAAACTCTTAACAAATTAGGTATAGAAGAAACATACCTCAATACAATAAGGGCCATAAATAACAAACCCACAGCTAACATCACATTGAATGGGGAAACACTTGAAAGCTTTTCCTCTAAGAACTGGAACTAGACAAGGATGCTCACTTTACTTTTATTCAACACAGTACTAGAAATTCTAGCTAGAGCAATTAAACAAGAGAAAGAAATAAATGGCATCCAAATTGAAAAAGAAGTCAGATTATCCCTGTTTGCAGATAACATAATTTTATATATAAGAATACCTAAAGACTTCATTAAAAAAACTTCAGAACTGATAAATGAATTCAGCAAATTTGCAGGATTTTGCTGCACCATGCTATTAGTGTAACACTTCTGTACACTTATAACAAACTAACTGAAAAAAGAAATCAAGAAAGCAATTCCCTTTAGAAGAGCTGCCAAAAATATTAAAATACCTAGGAATAAATTTAACCAAGGAGGCAAAATATCTTTACAATAAAATCTATAAAACACTGATTAAAGACATTGATGCAGACACAAATAAAATGGAAAGACATCCCATGTTCATAGGTTGGAAGAATGAATATTGTCAAAGTGACCATATTACCCAGAACAATCTACAGATCTAATGCAATCTCTATCAAAATACAAATTATATTCTTCAAAGAAATAGAAAAAAATTCTGAAATTTGTGTGGAACCATGAAAGACTCACAATAGCCAAAACAATGCTGACCAAAAAGAACAAAGCTGGAGGCATCAAGCTACCTGATTCAAAACATATTACAAAGCTATAATAACCCAAACAGCATTGCACTGGTATAAAATCACTCACATAGACCAATGGAACAAAACAGAGAACATAGAAATAAATCCAGATATTTACAGCCAACTGATTTTTGACAAAGGTGCCAAGAACACACACACTGGGGAAAGCACATCCTCTTTAATGAATGATGCTAGGAAAACAGAATATCCATATGAAGAAGAATGAAACTAGATACCTATTTCTCACCATATACATAAATCAACTCGAAATAGAGTAAAGACTTAAATGTAAAACTCGAAACTGTAAAACTACTAGAAGATAACACAGAGGAAACACTTGATTTGGGCAAAGGTTTTATGGATAAGACTTCAAAAGCATAGTCAACATGCAAAAATATACAAATGGGATTATATCAAACTAAAAAACTTCTGCATAGCAAAGGAAACAACTAACAGAGTGAAGAGATAACCTGCAGAATGGGAGAAAATATTTGCAAACTATTCACCTGACAAGAGATATTCAGAATATACAAGAAAATCAAAAGCAGTAAAAGATCTGATTTAAAAAATGGGTAAGCAATCTGAATAGATATTTTTCAAAAGAAGACACACAAATAGCCACCAAGTATGTAAAAAAAAGCTCAATATTAGTAATCATTAGGGAAATGCAAATCAAACCACAATACACTATCATATCACCCTAATTAGAATAGCTGTTATCAAAAAGACAAAAGATGCTTGTGAGAACTCAGAGAAATGGAAACGCATATACTGTTGGTGGTATTGTAAATTAGTACAGCCATTATGGAAAACAGTGTAGAGGTTCCTCAAAAAACTAAAAGTAGAACTATACTATATGATCCAGCATTCCCACTACTGGATATTTATTCAAAGGAAAAGATTATTGCAGCACTATTGTAGCTAAGATATGGAATCAATGTGTTTATCAACAGATGAACAGATAAAGAAAATGTGATGTGTGTACACAACAAAATACTATTCACCAATAAACAAGAATGAAATCCTATCATTCTTGGCAACCGAGTGAGACTAGAGGACGTAATGTTAAGTGAAATAAGTTAGGCACAGAAAGATAAACACGGCATGCTCTCACACATATGTGGGAGCTAAAAAAGTTGAGCTCATAGGAGTATAGAGTGGAACTGTGATTACTAGAGGGTAGGGGCAGGAGGAGAGAGAAAGTTTGGTTAAGGGTTACAAAATTACAGCTAGCTAGAAGGAATAAGTTCCAGTGATCTATAGCACTGTGGGGGTGACTGACTATAGTTAGCAATAATTTATTTCGTATTTTCACATAGCAGGAAGAGAGGATTTTGAATGTTCCCAACACAAAGAAATGATAAATGTTTGAGGCGATGGATATGTGAGTTCCCATGACTTGATCATTACACATTGCATATGTGTATCAAAATATCACTCTGTACCCCATAAATATATATAATTATTACATGTCAGTTAGAAAATTGTAAGAGAATTCGAAGTGATAAAACAGATTGTACTATAGTTTGGCATTTTTTTCTTTCATAGTAGTACACAGAATAATGATACATACGATCAATGCTATGTTAGGTTTGGTGAAGTATCAATTATTAATATTTGAATATATAAAGACTGTGATCTGGGCTGGGTGTGGTGGCTCACGTCTGTAATCCCAGCACTTTGGGAGGCTGAGGTGGGTGGATCACGAGGTCAGGAGTTCCAGACCAGCCTGGCCAACATGATGAAACCCCATCTCTATTAAAAATACAAAAAATTAGCTGGGTGTAGTGGCAGGTGCCTGTAATCTCAGCTACTCAGGAGGCTGAGGCAGGAGAATCACTTGAACCTGGGAGGTGGAAGTTGCGGTGAGCCAAGTTTGTGCCACTGCACTCCAGCCCGGTGACAGTGTGAGACTCCGTATCAAAAAAAACAAAAAGACTGTGATCTGCACATGTACCCCAGAACTGAAGAGAAAAAGAAAGAAGAAAGAAAGAAAGAAAGAAAGAAAGAAAGAAGAAAGAAAAGAAAGAAAGAAGGAAGAAAGAAAAGAAAGAAAGAGAAAGAAAGAAAAAAAGAAAGAAAGGAAGAAAGAAGAAAGACAGAAAGTCCGTGCTTATGTTCTTAAAGCTTGTTTTGTTTTTGATAGAATAAGCTGTCATGAAATAAGAAGAGAAGTTTACATGGTTAAAGGGTTTGGCAACAAAGTGTCAGACTCTACTCAAGGAACATCAGTGTTTGCTGCTTCTAAGGGTGCACAGACAGCCTGTGTTCTCTCTTCAGCATCACGAGGTATTGAAGATCTTGTCTCCCTTAGCCAATTTATTAGTTGAAAAAATTATATTTAATTTTTGTTTTAGTTTATAACTAAACCTAAAAGATGAATGTCTTATTTGTATTGTTTATTCTCTGACTGTTTATGTCCTTGGCCCATTATAAAATCAAATAACTCTTTTATCAGTTTATAAGTACTATATGTATATTAGTGATAGTAACTTTTGTCATATAAATGTTGCAATTTTTGTCATTTTTAAAAAAGTTTGTGATGACTATCTACACAGAAATACTAAATTCTGTGTGTGTGTGTCTCAATTTGGTGGCAGGATGTTCTTTATTAAATTGCTTTTCATTATCACTAGCAGTAATCCTCTAGAAAACCATAAAAGAACATGAACTTCTTCACGGACGTGAAAGTAAAGGAGGAGCTGGGGAGATGATGATCTACTTAGTAGTAACTTAGGCAGAGGAAAACATGGATACAGCTATAGATGATAACACTGGAAACAGAAGCATATAAACCCGTGAAAGAAGAGGGAGGGGAATAACTGAGGATGTGACTGGAAAAAGTCACCTCTGAAGTTTTACACTGATGAGAAATTCTCATTCTTTAGAATGCCCATACTTCATCCCCATTCATTCCCCAGGTGTTACCTTCTTAAAGACTCTGCAGTGGACCATAGGAACTTCCATAAATAATTTGGAACAGGGGGGAATCTCCAGTTCTGATATTATGTACACGGTAGAGGGAGATGTACTCTTTGAGTTCCAATTTGAAATGAAGAATAAATCCTCCTACAGGCACATTATTAATGGTGATTGGGTTGATTATGTAGACTCTTGCTGTGCATAAAGACAAGTATATAGGCAATTACAAGTTACTCTCTGTTGTCTGGCATTTGAATGCCCTTCCAAGTTTGGAAAAATTCCTGAGAAAAGTTTGAGAAAGAGCCCTGTATCATACTATGGCATATGTTTTCCTTCTTCTTCTTTTCTTTTTTTTTTGGCAGTTAAAAAGTCCTGTGACTTAAGCTTGGCCAAGCAAATGTGCCCATTTGGGACTCTGATTCTGTACCAAATGCCAAAGAGAGAAAAAAAAAAGGAGAAAGAGACATAAGTCCCAGACAAGAATGGTCCCAGAATAGAAGAATCATCACTTCTATTCAACAGTATATTGGCTAAAATTCTTAGCCAGCAGAATGAAACAAGAAAAAGACACAAGAATTAGGAAAGGAACAAATCAAACAGTCATTGTTTACAGATGATATAATTATCAACATGGAAAAATCAAAATAATCTACAGATAAATGGAATCTACAGGTAAATGATCAGATTTCATGAATTCAACAAGATTTCTAGATGTAATATCAATATAAAAAGAAAAGCGTATTTCAACAGTAGAAAATGTCCTATAGCATAAAATAATATAAAGCACCCAGGAATAAATGTAAGAAAAATGTGCAGGTCCTTGGTACAGAATTACTACAGTTCTTATTGAAGAACTTTAAGGAGGTTCAAGTATATGGAGAGACATATACAGCTTAATAAAGAAGTGCAAAAAGTTGTGAACAGTTATCTCATAGAAGTGCAAATGTGCGTGACTTATAAACACAGGAAAACCCCCCAAACTTGGTAGTAATCAGGGAACCCTAACTTAAGACCACACTGAGCTACTCTGTTGCACCCACTAGCTTGACAAAAATAATACAGTTGGATACTACTGGATGTTGATGGAGCTGTGGGACTATGAAAAAAGTCATCACTGCTGGTGGGAATATAATTATTACAGCCATGCTGGAAAATAATTTGCTGTCACCTAGTAACATTAAATATTCCCATTCCTTATTACTTAGAAATTCTGCTTTCACTAGAGACCTCAATGAATTATTTAATATGTACACCAGGAGGTATGTGTATATAATTAGCAGCATTGTTGACTGGGAAAAAAAACCCTTACTTCATTATCAGTAGACAGGATAAAGTAGTTCTGGTATATTAACACTGTAAAGCAGTGGACGTGAACAAATGAGAGCTATTTCACACCAACACTGAAAATATATAGTGAGCAGAAGTACGTTACAGAGGAATACATACAGTGTGATTTTATTTATACAAAGCACAAAAACAGGCAAAAGTAACAATGCTAGCTATAGCATAGGGACACAAATCTGTGTTAAAACTATAAAGACAAGCAAATCCAGGGGTTGGCCACAGTGGCTCATGACTGTGATCTCAGCACCTTGCGAGGCTGAGGTGGGAGGATCTTTTAAGCCCAGGAGTTCAAGGTCAACCTGGGCAGCATAGGGAGATCTTATCGCTACTGGAAAAAAAAATAGCTGGGCATGGTGGCATGTGCCTGTGATCCCAGCTACTTGGAAGGCTGAGGTGGGAGAATCACTTGAGCTCCAGAGCAGGTCAAGGCTGTTGTGAGCCGTGATCATACCATTGCCCTCTAGCCCGGGCGAGAAGGACAAGAACTTGTCCCCTACCTCCCCCCTCCCCCGACACACAAAATAGAGCTAATCCAGAAAACTTATTTACCCATGAGATGAGGGCAATGAGGGGAAAATAATGAGAAGAATACTGAAGGGCTTCAAAAGAATAGCTCAGTAGTAGCTACAGAGGTGCTCACTTACTATGCTTTAAACAGTACCTAAATGTTAAATCCCCTCTATTTATTTTTATTTTATTTTAGTTTTTTGAGACAGGGTCTCACTCTGTTGCCCAGGCTGGAGTCCAATGGATTGATCTCGGCTCACTGCAAACTCTGCCTCCCGGGTTCAAGTGATTCTCCTGCCTCAGCCTCCCGAGTAGCTGGGATTACAGATGATTACAGACCTGTGCCACCAGGCCCAGCTTTTTCTTTTTTCTTTTTTTTGAGATGGAATCTTGCTCTGCCACCCAGGCTGGAGTGCAATGCCACTATCACAGCTCACTGCAACCTCTGCCTCCCGGGTTTAAGCAATTCTCCTGTCTCAGCCTCCTGAGTAGCTGGGACTACAGGTGCCCACCACCACACCAGGCTAATTTTATATTTTTAGTAGCGATGGGGTTTCACCATGTTGATCAGGCTGGTCTCGAACTCCTGACCTCAGGTGATCCGCCAGCCTCAGCCTCCCACAGTGCTGAGATTATAGGCTTGAGCCACCATACCTGGCCAGATCTCCTTTTACATGCATGATGATGATGATGATGATGATGATCCTTTTTTTGCCACAACTTAATAAACTGAAGGAGAAGGGGGCAGTTTGGAACTCACTCTCTTGGTAATATGATGGCAGCAGCACCCAGCATCTGGTGGCAATAGTGGTGATGGGCCCAGGTGTGAGCTGGGTGCAAGGTGGCCTGGTTAACTCACCAGCGCACCTGGAGATGTAACCTGGGCTGTAACTCCACTGCTTGGTCTTCTTTGGATTTTGCCTGTTTTCTAAGCCTAGTTCTTACATTAAAATTCTGCAAACTTCCACATGGCCTTCCAAAAAAATGTCTTTTCTGCTTCAGTTTATCAGAGATGGTTGCTGCTGTTTACAATCAAGAAAAATATAATTGCAATGAAGGGAAGTAAACAGTGCTTACAGAAGCAAACAGGAGGGGCACCTAACCAAGACTTGTGGCTTGGGCGGCTCCCTACAAGTAGCAATATCTAAGCCTTGACCTGAAGGAAGAGTAGAAGAGAGCCTGGCGGTGGGAGAAGAGCATGAGGGTTCCAGGCTCCCCAGCGCCCCCACTGCCACGTGGTTCCAGTTACCGCCAGGTCCCAGCCCTTCCTCTCCATTAAATACCTCTTTCTTTAAATACCTAAGACAAGCCCTCCGTTTTCTTTTCTCTCTTAGCAGCATTTGCTATCATGGACCACCCTTTTCTTGAAACCATGCTCCTTTACTGGCCACATTTGCTTTGTTTTCTTTTTATTTTTTACATACTTTATTAGGCTTCATTTCTGGCTCTCTCTCTTGCTCAAACTCGAAACATTAGTCTCACACCTCAGTTCTGGCCCTCTTTTTCGCCTTTCTCACGGTCTCTTTCTCCTCCTCTCTCTCTGTCCTCTTCCTCTCTGTCTCCCCATTGCCACCCCAACACCCCATAGGTGATCAAATCCACTCTCAGAGCCTTTGAGGCTATCATTATGCTGATCACGCTTTAGGTCAGGTATCTCTTCCAGGTGCAAGTAATTTCAGAGCCGAGAGGGGAAGGAATCAGGTCTGTTTTGCTACATATGCAAAGCCTAACATGGTGCCTGGTACATAGTGGTTACTCAATTAAAATATCCATGAATGACTAAGTGAACAATTATGCTTACATTACTCTGGGTGTCTGGAAACATCTATTCTTATTAGATCTTCTGTAAGTTTCCATTCACTCTGAAAATAAATAAGCTGTTTCTAACTTTTGGAGGTAGGTATACTTTTAGATAAAGAATTGTGTTTTGTTGGCAAATTCCATTTAGACCCACAGACTCAATAATTTACACCTATTATGTTCTGTCTTATATTTTAACCTTCACTTTCCATTTACTATGGAAAAAAAATGAGCTATTTCTAATCTTTTTGAGGTAGGTATAGTTTTAGATGAATTGCAGTTTGACGGTAAATTCCGATAGACCTACAGACTCAATAATTTAGTGGTTGGGAGAACGCAATTTTCCCTTGGAACTAAGTAGTGGATTCAAGAACCAAACAGAATGGACCTCACCTCTCTCAATCTCAAATGGCTCTGACCTGTGGTCAGGTATAGAAGTCAGAGGGAAGTGGGAAAGAGAACTAGAATTAACATACATACCTGACCTGTAGGAACTTGGGTGAAACGGAAACAAATAATGTCTACTCCTCTGATTACAACTCTGCTGTGTGGGGCTTAGATTCCAGGGTCTCTGCACATGGTGTAGTAATGTGTGCACTCTACATGGCTGGCTGAGCTCCTCTGGCTATGGGGTAGGATGGGTGCTGAAAGTCAAGAACTCTAATCCTGGGCCTGCTTTTTGGAGAAGAAACTTTTGGTTGTAAGAGTAGAAGGAAATGAAAATTTCCTCTTGGTCAGTAAAACAATCCAGGCATCTTCTCTAGAGCACTGACTGCTCTGATCCACCTTTGTCACACATGGAAATTTTTTCTGCAAAAATATTCTATCTTAACCAACACTAAAGACATTTTTAAAGAACTTCAGAATGAGGAAGACTGAGTTTCTACTCTGTGACCAGTTACTTTTTTTAATTTGGCGGGGACAAATAAGTGTATTGTTTTACAAGTACATACCATGCCCCTCAGAAACTTAAGGTTTTAATACACAAACAAAATAGAAGTGATTGGACAAACCATGTGTATTAGTCCATCTTCATGCTGCTGATAAAGACATATCCAAGACTTTGGAATTTATAAAGAAAAAGAGGTTTAATGGACTCATAGTTCCACGTGATTGGGAGGGCTCACAATCCTGGTGGAAGGTGAAAGGCATGTCTTACATGGCGGCAGGCAAGAGAGAATGAGAGCCAAGTGAAAGAGGAAAACCCCTTATAAAACCATCAGGTCTCGTGAGGCTTATTTACCACCACCAGTAAATAAGGAACAGTATGGGGAAAACTGCATCCATGATTCAATTATCTTCCACCAGGTCCCTCTCACAACATGTGGGAATATGGGAGCTACAATTTAAGATGAGATTTGGGTGGAGATATGGCCAAACCATATCACCATGTGTTTGAAGGAGAAAGAAATGCTGCTCATCTTCATTGCTGGTAGATCCCTTGAGTTAGCTGCAGGCATTCCCAGAAAGGAACAATTCTCTTTTCATCCTTACAACTGGACAGGGCTTTAATATTAAAGGGAAAACATGCATCTGATTTAATATTTTATCAAATAAAAAGAAAAATTAACCATAAATATTAATGTTCACTCTACAAGTAATCACCAATTTCAGAAGGTATTTTATTAAGTCTATGTTTAGAAGTGTTATAAATGGTGGCTACATTCTCAGGCAAACTCACAAAATCTTATTTAATTTATCATGGGGCTGAAATATCCCTGAGGGTAATTTGTAGTATTTTCAAAAATAAAGACCTGACCATCACCACCTTACATGCTGAGTCCTAAGCCCTGAGAGGCTTGAGTCCTGAGGAGCTTACATTCCTGATGCTTTTGGCAATAGGTTGGAATGGGGTATAGGTACCACTGACTCGAGAGGTCCCAAAGCAAGGCAAGGAAGGAGATGGAGAGCACCCAGAGAGAGGATCCTGGTGGTTTCCACAGCAATGGTAGGGAAGGGCTTCATGGATCCAGGTATCAATGACAGAGCGAGGTTCCTGGAGAACAGGACGTCAGTGATAGGGGAGGACTTTGTGGGGAAGTGGTAGTGGTCATTCATTTGTAAGTATTATTAAGCCAAGAGCTTATAAGTCAGGGGATGTTTGTATATATAACCATTTTTAAACATTTTATTCTACGTATTTTATTATTTTATTTTATTTTGAGACAGGGTCTTACTTTGTCACCTACGGTGGAGTGTAGTAGACTGATCTTGGCTCACTGAAGTCTTGACCTCCTGGGCTCAAGTGATCCTCCCACCTCAGCCTCTCAGGTAGTTAGAGCTACAGGCATGTACCATCATTCCTGGCTAATTTTCTATATTTTTTATAGAGCTGAGGTCTCACTGTGTTGCCCAAGCTGGTCTTGAACTCCTGGGCTCAAGCAATCCTCCTGCCTCAGCCTCCCAAAGTGCTGGGATTACAAATGTATGTAAGCCAGTGCACCTAGCCTTCTAAGTATTTTAATTGAAAACGTTTTGTTAATTCATTCAACAGGTGCTGTGTTAAGCCTTAGAGGTGAAAAGGCATATATGACCTTCAGAATCCCCTGTGGAATATGCACCACTTTTCTCAAATATCAGTATTTGACAGGGGTTGAGAGCAGACGCTAAGACTCTGAAGACTTTAGTAAGTGCTGATTTGGAAGACTAAAAGAGTTCTAAATTTTTTATTGTGAAGTGATCCATATACATTAAATGTCACATGAAGAAATGACAACATTGACATTTGTCATAAAAATTCAATTTCTTGACCTTCTTATGCAAAATTATTCATACCTTCATTTAGGTGAGCTCTTTTTTTCTACCTGTACAAAGAGGGTGATTAAAATATGAATCTTGGAATGAAAACTCTGATTCATTGGTAACTACAATTAAATTTTCTGTGATGTCCATAGCTTAATTCCAAAAATTAAAAGGGAATACACAAATTTATAGTGTTTAGATTTTACATCTTCTACAGAAAATAATAAAATTAAAAGCAAATAACCAAAAAAGGAAATGACAAATTGAGAAAAATATTTGCAACATATATGAAAAACATTTACTATCCCTAGTAATGGGGTATTACATGGAGAGGGCAACATACATGAAAAACATTTACTATCCCTAGTAATGGGGTATTACATGGAGAGGGAAAAGGGCAATGCCAAAGGAAATTGCACCATAGGAGGTACATATAAGAAATACGAACGACCAATAATGAAAAGCATCTAGGCTTCGTGATCAAAACTGAACACATCATTCTCCTAAAAGTGGTCCTCTTCAAGAATACCCTGGAGTTGCACCACCACCAGCCTTAGAGCCAGGACTCTCATAGTCTTCCTTGCCCCTAGTACCCAACGTTTCTCCAAGTCTTGTCTCCATAGGGCTGGCAAGTCCATTCTCTTTTTAGCTTCACTGATGCCACCTTGATCTAAGCCAGCATTGTCTTTCTCCTAGATGCTGTGGGAGCTTTGGAAGGAAGCTACCCACATCCACTCTGACCCCCACTTAAACATTTTACAACCTGAAACTAGGTGATTTTTTTCAAAATGTAAATTTTATTATGTGATCCTCTTGCTTAAAATATTTTAATGACTTCCATTGTTCTCCAGATAAAGATCAGAATCCTTCAACAGATATCACCAGTGGAATATATGAATATGAACTTACCATGAACGACAAGATCCTGAGTGATGCAGCATCTCCTCCCTTTCCAGCTCCATCACAGCACTGTGCTGCCCTGGCTTGTTGCATACTGTCCATGCTGGCTTGCTTTCTGTTCCTGGAACATGCACAGTGCCTTTGCACATGCTATTTCCCCTTTCTGAAATTCTCTCTATGCCTGCTCTAGCTCTCATCTATGATCCCCTGATTGGCTGATGATGACGTCACTCAGTCATTACTCTTTCAGGGAAGCTTTCCCTGACTTCTTAAGCTCCCAACTAAATTATCATGTCAATCTCAGCCTATATGCTCATTGCACTGATTCACTGTCATAACACTTATTACAGTTGTAAATGTATATTTATCTGTGACCTTTGATTAATGTCTGTCTCTCTCACTAGAGTGTAAGGTCCTAGTAATCAAAAAAATACAAATTATAACAAATTTTCCTCCTTTCAGATTGTCAAAGATTAACACAATTAATAAGCTGTTCTCTCTCTCTCTCTCTCTCTCTCTCTCTCTGTGTCTTAGGAATATAGCCAAAGCAAATAATCAGAGAAACATAAAAAGATATTCAATGTTCATTAATAGAAAACTGACTAAACAAATCATAGTACCTCCATACAACATGTTATTCGATTTAAGTAAGGTCAATCTCTCTGTTGACATAGAAAGATCTCCATAATACATTTTAAGAGAGAGAAAGACATGTAAAAATAGACTGTGCAATATGATGACATTTTGGGAAAAATATGAGTGTGTTTCACTCTCTATAATGTATAGGTACATAAGAAAAATCTGGAAAGAGTAACAAAATGTTAATGATGCTCATCTCTGGGTGGTGAGACTATGAATTATTTTTCACTTCAGTCTATGCAACTTAATTATCAGAATTATAATGCATATGCTTTATATTCATAATCAGAAAAGTACATATCTTTAAACAAATTAACACTAAAAATGTCAAATTTTTCCTTTTTATCAAATCTATCTATCTGTCTGTCTGTCTGTCTGTCTGTTGGTCTGTCTGTCTGTCTGTCTACCTACCTATCTAACTACCTATCTAATCTATCTATTTTTGTTTTGAGGCAGAGTCTGTCTCTGTTGCCTAGGCTGGAGTGCAGTGGCTCACTGCAACCTCTGCCTCCCGGGTTCAACTGATTCTCATGCCTCAGCCTCCCGAGTAGCTGGGACTACAGGTGTGTGCCACCATGCCCAGCTAATGTTTGTATTTTTAGTAGAGACGGGTTTTCACCATGTTAGCCAGGCTGGTCTCAAACTCCTGACCTCAGGTGATCCACCCACCTTGGCCTCCCAAAGTGCTGGGATTACAGGTATGAGCCCCAGTGCCTGGCCTCAAATCTACATTAAATATTTTTTGTTTCACACAACTCCATCTGAACCTACTTTGGAAAGGAAATTCAGAGGTAACCTGCCTCCCAACACAGAAGAAAGCACTGTTATCCCTAGCAACTGGGAATGCAGTCTGTACTCACACAGATGGAGATGCCCTACTTCCTTTGTAAAGGACTCATTTTGCTTTTTTTTTTTTTTTTGAAACTCCAATTGTTAGAATGTTCTTCTTTTTATTGAACCAAAATCTATCTCTATATAACAACGAAAATTTCTTCTGTTTATTCATTACAAGCTTAATGCCTAGTATAATGCCTGCAGGATGGCAGAGACTTAAGTACTTACTGAATGAATTATGAGTTCTTTAAGACAAATAAAATGTTCCCCTACAGATTTATTTCATGATTCAACAAATTCCCCCAGCCACCTAAATTGTCTTAATTCAGTGGGGGGTCAAGATCAAAATACATCCAGTTTCTCCTACTCTGATGTTCTTTAGTCATGAATGTCCCTCTTTTTAAAAGACCCACAGCACTTTAGATATAGGTTGATTAGTAAAGGAAAAGACAGGCTATTATACTGTTTGGAAAATTAATATTGCCTAAAGTTTCAACACCTTTTAAAATAAGTATGCTATATTGCAAGCCCATATTAAGTATGGTAAATTAACACTCATTCAGAAATCTTCTTCCAAAGAAACTATTCCCAAATAAAACCTCCTCCACTGTGACCTGATATAACTAATTTAAAAAATTTTTAAATTGACTTTATTAAAGTAAAATTTGCATATAATAAAATTCACTGATATAGTTGTACATTGAGTTCTGACAATCGTTTATAGTCAGTAGTCATGACCACGGTCAAAATATCAATAGATCAATTGCTGAAAAAGTCCTCTCATGCCCCTAGGCAGGCAATCATTTTCATTTTTCCTTTCCTTTATTCCTGCAGCATTTGTTTAAAAGACTGTCCTTTTCTCCATTGAATGGCCTTGATACTTTTGTCAAATATGAATGAACTATATTTGTGTTGGTCTATGTCAACTTGACTGGGCTAAAGAATGCCCAGATAGCTGGTAAAACATTATTTTTGGTGTCTGTGAAGATGTTCCCAGAAGAGATTAGTGTTTGAATCAGTAGATGGGGTAGAGAAGATCGGCCCTCATAAGTGTGGATAGGCATCACTCAATCTGTTGAAGGCCCAACAGAACAAAAGAGGAAGGGGAATTCTTTCCCTCTTTGTAAGCTGAGACAGCCATCTTCTCATGCCCTTGGACATCAGAGGTCTTCGTTCTTGGGCCTTTAAGCCTTGGGACTTACACCAATGCCCCCATATTCCCAGTTCTCAGGTCTTTGGGGCTGGACTGGGGATTCACCCAATCAATCAGCTCTGCTGGTTCTCAGGCCTTCAAAATTGGACCAAATTATACCATTAGATTTCCTGGTTCTTCAGCTGGCATACGGCATGTCATGGACTTCTTGGTCTCCATAAACATGTTAACCAATTCCCATAATAAAATCTCCTTATAGTTAGATATATAGAGAAATAGATTATATCAGTTTTGTTTCTCTGGAGAACCCTGACTAATGTAGCCTATTTCTGCACTCTGTAATCTGTTTTATAGATCTCTATAGTTATAATTGTATCGATACTGCACTGTCTTGGTTACCGTAGCTGTGTAGTACTTATTAAAATCAGGTAAATAGTGTAAATCCTTTAACTTTGTCCTTTCATTAGAGTTGTTTTAGGTATTCTAGGCCCTTTACATTTCCATATAAATTCTAGAATCAGTTTGTCAATTTCAGTTAAAAGTTGTTGGCCAGGCGTGGTAAATCTATAGACAATCTTTTGAAAAGTCAATATCACAACAATGTTGAGTCATCTGATCCATTAACATGGTATGTGTCACTATTCATTCTGATCCTCTTTAATTTCTGCCAGCTATGTTTTGTTATTTTCAGTCTTGTACATGATATATCAAATATACTTATATTTCATTTTTTGATGCTATTACAAACTGTATTGTTTCTTTTTTTTTTTTTTTTTTTTTCTTTTTTTTTTTATTTATTTATTGCATTTTAGGTTTGGGGGTACATGTGAAGAACATGGAAGATTGTTGCATAGGTGCACACATGGCAATGTGATTTGCTGCCTTCCTCCCCCATCACCTATATCTGGCATTTCTCCCCATGCTATCCCTCCCCAACTCCCCACCCCCCACTATCCCTCCCCTTTTTTCCCCGACAGACCCCAGTGTGTGATACTCCCCTCCCTGTGTCCATGTGTTCCCATTGTTCAACACCCGCCTATGAGTGAGAACATGCGGTGTTTGATTTTCTGTTCCTGTGTCAGTTTGCTGAGAATGATGGTTTCCAGGTTCATCCATGTCCCTACAAAGGACACAAACTCATCGTTTTTGATGGCTGCATAATATTCCATAGTGTATATGTGCCACATTTTCCCTGTCCAGTCTATCATCGATGGGCATTTGGGTTGGTTCCAGGTCTTTGCTATTGTAAACTGTGCTGCAATGAACATTCGTGTGCATGTGTCCTTATAGTAGAACGATTTATAGTCTTTTGGATATATACCCAGTAATGGGATTGTTGGATCAAATGGAATTTCTATTTCTAGGTCCTTGAGGAATCGCCACACCGTCTTCCACAATGGTTGAACTAATTTACACTCCCACCAACAGTGTAAAAGTGTTCCTATTTCTCCACATCCTCTCCAGCATCTGTTGTCTCCAGATTTTTTAATGATCGCCATTCTAACTGGCGTGAGATGGTATCTCAATGTAGTTTTGATTTGCATTTCTCTAATGACCAGTGATGATGAGCATTTTTTCATATGTTTGTTGGCTTCATGTATGTCTTCTTTTGTAAAGTGTCTGTTCATATCCTTCGCCCACTTTTGAATGGGCTTGTTTGTTTTTTCCTTGTAAATCTGTTTCAGTTCTTTGTAGATTCTGGTTATCAGCCCTTTGTCAGATGGGTAGACTGCAAAAATTTTTTCCCATTCTGTTGGTTGCCGATTCACTCTAATGACTGTTTCTTTTGCTGTGCAGAAGCTGTGGAGTTTGATTAGGTCCCATTTGTCTATTTTGGCTTTTGTTGCCAATGCTTTTGGTGTTTTGGTCATGAAGTCCTTGCCTACACCTATGTCCTGAATGGTTTTGCCTAGATTTTCTTCTAGGGTTTTTATGGTGTTAGGTCTTATGTTTAAGTCTTTAATCCATCTGGAGTTAATTTTAGTGTAAGGTGTCAGGAAGGGGTCCAGCTTCTGCTTTCTGCACATGACTAGCCAGTTTTCCCAACACCATTTATTAAACAGGGACTCGCTTCCACATTGTTTGTTTTTGTCAGGTTTGTCAAAGATCAGGTGGTTGTAGATGTGTTGTGTTGCGTCGGAGGTCTCTGTCCTGTTCCATTGGTCTATATCTCTGTTTTGGTACCAGTACCATGCTGTTTTGATTACTGTAGCTTTGTAGTATAATTTGAAGTCCGGGAGTGTGATGCCTCCAGCTTTGTTCTTTTTGCTTAGAGTTGACTTGGCTATGCGGGCTCTCTTTGGTTCCATATGAAGTTTAAGGTGGTTTTTTCCAGTTCTTCAAAGAAGGTCGTTGGTAGCTTGATAGGGATAGCATTGAATCTGTAAATTACTTTGGGCAGTATGGCCATTTTGACAATATTGATTCTTCCTAGCCATGAACATGGAATATTTCTCCATCTGTTTGTGTCCTCTCTTATTTCATTGAGCAGTGGTTTGTAGTTCTCCTTGAAGAGGTCCTTTACATTCCTTGTTAGTTGTATTCCTAGGTATTTTATTCTCTTTGTAGCAATTGTGAATGGCAGTTGGTTCTTGATTTGGCTGTCTTGAAGTCTGTTATTGGTGTATAGGAATGCTTGTGATTTTTGCACATTGATTTTATATCCTGAGACTTTGCTGAAGTTGCTTATCAGTTTCAGGAGATTTTGGGCTGAGACGATGGGGTTTTCTAGATATACAATCATATCGTCTGCAAATAGAGACAATTTGACTTCCTCCTTTCCTATTTGAATACCCTTTATTTCTTTTTCTTGCCTGATTGCTCTGGCTAGAACTTCCAGTACTATATTGAATAGGAGTGGTGAGAGAGGACATCCTTGTCTAGTGCCAGATTTCAAAGGGAATGCTTCTAGTTTTTGCCCATTCAGTATGATATTGGCTGTTGGTTTGTCGTAAATAGCTTTTATCATTTTGAGATACGTTCCATCAATACCTAGTTTATTGAGAGTTTTTAGCATAAAGGGCTGTTGAATTTTGTCAAAGGCCTTCTCTGCATCAATTGAGATAATCATGTGGTTTTTGTCTTTGGTTCTGTTTATGTGGTGGATCATGTTTATAGATTTGCGTATGTTGAACCAGCCTTGCATCCCCGGGATGAAGCCTACTTGATCATGGTGGATAAGCTTTTTGATGTGCTGTTGCAATCGGTTTGCCAGTATTTTATTGAAGATTTTTGCATCTATGTTCATCATGGATATTGGCCTGAAGTTTTCTTTTCTTGCTGAGTCTCTGCCAGGTTTTGGTATCAGGATGATGTTGGTCTCATAAAATGATTTAGGAAGGATTCCCTCTCTTTGGATTGTTTGGAATAGTTTCAAAAGGAATGGTACCAGCTCCTCTTTGTATGTCTGGTAGAATTCGGCTGTGAACCCATCTGGACCTGGGCTTTTTTTGGGTGGTAGGCTCTTAATTGCTGCCTCAACTTCAGACCTTGTTATTGGTCTATTCAGGCTTTCGACTTCTTCCTGGTTTAGGCTTGGGAGGATGCATGTGTCCAGGAATTTATCCATTTCTTCCAGGTTTACTAGTTTATGTGCATAGAGTTGTTTGTAATAATCTCTGATGATGGTTTGAATTTCTGTGGAATCTGTGGTGATATCCCCTTTATCGTTTTTTATTGCATTTATTTGATTATTTTCTCTTTTCTTTTTTATTAATCTGGCTAGTGGTCTGTCTATTTTGTTGACCTTTTCAAAAAACCAGCTCCTGGATTTGTTGATTTTTTGAAGAGTTTTTCGTGTCTCTATCTCCTTCAGTTCTGCTCTGATCTTAGTTATTTCTTGTCTTCTGCTAGGTTTTGAGTTTTTTTGATCTTGCTCCTCTAGCTCTTTCAATTTTGATGATAGGGTGTCAATTTTAGATCTCTCCTTGCTTCTCATGTGGGCATTTATTGCTATATACTTTCCTCTAGAGACTGCTTTAAATGTGTCCCAGAGATTCTGGTATGTTGTGTCTTCGTTCTCGTTGGTTTCAAAGAACATCTTCATTTCTGTCTTCATTTCATTGTTTATCCAGTCAACATTCAAGAGCCAGTTGTTCAGTTTCCATGAAGCTGTGTGGTTCTGAGTCAGTTTCTGAATTCTGAGTTCTAACTTGATTGCACTGTGGTCTGAGAGACTGTTTGTTATGATTTCTGTTCTTTTGCATTTGCTGAGGAGTGATTTACTTCCAATTATGTGGTCAATTTTAGAGTAGGTGTGATGTGGTGCTGAAAAGAATGTATATTCTGTGGATTTGGGGTGGAGAGTTCTGTAAATGTCTATTAGGTTTGCTTGATCCAGGTGTGAGTTCAAGTCCTGGATATCCTTGTTAATTTTCTGTCTTGTTGATCTGTCTAACATTGACAACGGGGTGTTCAAGTCTCCCACTATTATTGTGTGGGAATCTAAGTCTCTTTGTAAGTCATTGAGAACTTGCCTTATGTATCTGGGTGCTCCTGTATTGGGTGCGTATATATTTAGGATCGTTAGCTCTTCTTGTTGCATTGATCCTTTTACCATTATGTAATGTCCTTCTTTGTCTCTTTTGATCTTTGTTGGTTTAAAGTCTATTTTATCAGAGATGAGAATTGCAACTCCTGCTTTTTTTGCTCTCCATTTGCTTGGTAAATCTTCCTCCATCCCTTTATTTTGAGCCTTTGTGTATCTCTGCATGTGAGATGGGTTTCCTGGATACAGCACACAGACGGGTTTTGGCTTTTTATCCAGTTTGCCAGTCTATGTCTTTTAATTGGGGCATTTAGTCCATTTACATTTAGGGTTAATATTGTTATGTGTGAATTTGATCCTGCCATTTTGATGCTAGGTGGCTGTTTTTTCTGTTAGTTGATGCAGTTTCTTCATTGTGTTGATGGTCTTTACTGTTTGGTATGTTTTTGGAGTGGCTGGTACTGGTTGTTCCTTTCTACATTTAGTGCCTCTTTCAGGAGCTCTTGTAAAGCAGGCCTGGTGGTGATGAAATCTCTGAGTACTTGCTTGTTCGCAAAGGATTTTATTTTTCCTTCACTTATGAAGCTCAGTTTGGCTGGATATGAAATTCTGGGTTGAAAGTTCTTTTCTTTAAGGATGTGAATATTGGCCCCCACTCTCTTCTGGCTTGTAGGGTTTCTGCTGAGAGATCTGCTGTGAGTCTGATGGGCTTCCCTTTGTGGGTAACCCGACCTTTCTCTCTGGCTGCCCTTAGCATTTTCTCCTTCATTTCAACCCTGGTGAATCTGACGATTATGTGCCTTGGGGTTGCTCTTCTTGAGGAATATCTTTGTGGTGTTCTCTGTATTTCCTGGACTTGAATATTGGCCTGCTTTCCTATGTTGGGGAAGTTCTCCTGGATAATATCCTGAAGAGTATTTTCCAGCTTGGATTCATCCTCTCCTTCACATTCAGGTACACCTATCAAACGTAGATTAGGTCTTTTCACATAGTCCCATATTTCTTGGAGACTTTGTTCATTCCTTTTACCCTTTTTTCTCTACTCTTTCCTTCTCGTTTTATTTCATTGAGTTGATCTTCGACCTCTGATATCCTTTCTTCTGCTTGGTCAATTCGGCTGTTGAAACTTGTGTATGCTTCGCAAAGTTCTTGTGTTGTGTTTTTCAGCTCCATCAATTCACTTACATTCCTCTCTAAGTTGGTTATTCTCATTAGCATTTCGTCAAATCTTTTTCAAGGTTGTTAGTTTGTTTGCATTGGGTTAGAACATGTTCTTTTAGCTCACAGAAGTTTCTTACTACCCACCTTCTGAAGCTTGATTCAGTCATTTCATCACACTCATTGTCCATCCAGCCTTGTTCCCTTGCTGGTGAGGAGTTGTGATCCCTTGTAGGAGGAGAGGCGTTCTGATTTCGGGTGTTTACCTCCTTTTTGCGCTGGTTTCTTCCCATCTTTGTGGATTTATCTATGTGTGGTCTTTGTGGTTGGTGATTTTCAGATGGGGTCTCTCAGTGGACGTCCCGTTTGTTGATGATGAAGTTATTTATTTCTGTTTCTTAGTTTTCCTTCTAATAGTCTGGCCCCTCTGCTGTAGGACTGCTGAGGTCCTCTCCCGGCCCTGCTTGCCTGGGGGGATCACCTGCAGCAGCTGCAGAACAGTAACGGTTGCTGCCAGTCTCTTCTTCTGCTATCTTTGTCCCAGAAGAATACCCGCCAGATGTCCGTCTGAGCACTCCTTTGTGAGGTGATTCGTTGGATATGCAGGGATCAGGGAGCTGCTTGAGGAGACGGAGTTTCCTTTATAGGAGCTCAAGTGCTGAGCTGTGAGCTCCGTTGTTCATTCAGAGTTGCTGGGCAGGTACGTTTAAGTCTGCTGCAGCAGAACTCATAAACCCCTTTTTTCCCCAGGTGCTCTGTCCCAGGGAGTTAGGGCTTTATTTATGAGTTTCCCTGGTGCTGCTGCCTTTTTCTCAGGGCTGCCCTGCCCAGCGATGAGGCAGCCTAGTCACTGTTTGCCTACAGAGGCTTTGCTGAGCTGCTGTGGGCTCCGCCGAGCTGCCGTATGAACTTCCCCTGCAGTCCTGTTTATACCGGTGTAGTGAGAACTGCCTGGGCAATGGCAAACTCCCTCTGTAGCGGCAGACTGCCTCAGTAATGGCGGACGCCCCTCCCCCACAGAGCTGGGCCGTCCCGGGCTCAGCTGTGCTTGCTGTGAAACTCTGGATCCAGAGCGTTTCCGATGGCTGTTTTTTGTGGGGGTGGGACCAGCCGAGCCTGATCACCTGGCTCCCTGCCTCAGAGTCTCCCAGGTGTTCCAGCCGCCTGTTGAAAAGGCGCCGGGATCTGTGTAATTTCCCGTGCGGCGACCCACTGCGCCGGCTGAAACCGCGGATGCGGAGATTCGTGGCGTTTTTTGCCCGGGAAATCTCCTGGCCTGGCTGCCTGTTTCAGTCCCCTTTTTAAATCAGATGAATGGGCGACTCTGCCTTCCCGGAGCTCCAATTGCCAGCTAAAACGGCACCCGGACCCACGTATTTTGTATGGGGGACACCGCTGCGCCGGGACGCCGCCCAAAACAGCAGCGCCAGCGAGAACAGTCGCGCCGGCAAAAACTGCTGCGCCGGCCAAACCAGCCGCGCTGGCGGACCCGTGGGGCTTCTCCCCCTGGGAATCTCCTGGTCTGTGGGCAATAAAATCTGTCTGGCAATGCGGCGTCCACTCACCATCCGCGCTTTCACTGGGAGCTGCAATCCTCAGCTGCTCCTAATCGGCCATCTTGGATCCCCCGCCCCTGTTTCTTAATTTCAATTTCCAATTGTGTGTTGCTAGAATGTGAGAAAGAAATACAATTGATTTTTGCTTACAGACTGTGGTACTCACTTATTAATTGCACTGGGATTTTTTTGTAGATTTCTTATGGTTTTCTATACAGATGTTTATGTCACCTACAGTGAAAGATTGCAATGTACTTCTTCCTTTCCAACTACATACCATTTATTTATCTATTTTACATAACTGAACTAGCTGAGAGCCACAGTACAATGTTGAATAGACATGGCAAGAACAGACACTCTCTGACTTTTTCCTCATCTTAAAAGGAGTATGCTTTGTCTTTCACCATTAAGTATGATGCTAATTAAAGTTTTTGTAAATGGCCTTTATTGAGTTCTTTTTCTAACATTCTTAAAGTTTTTTTTCATAAATGGGCATTGAAAATTTTCCAATGCTTTTCTGTATCTATTAGAATGTTTATATATTTCTTTTATTGAGCCTTTTAATATGGGGAATTGCACTGATTGACTTTCAAATGTTAAACCAATCTTGCATTCTTGAAATAAACCCGACTTGGTCATGATTTATTATCCTTTTTCTATATTGTTCAAGTCAATCTGCTAATGTTTTAAGAATTTTTGTGTCTATATACATAAGAGATACTGATCTCTAATTTTCTCTTATAATGTCTTCTTTGGATTTGGTGTCAGGATAACAATGGCTTCATAACATGAGTCAAAAAGTGCTCCTTTCTCTTCTCTTTTCTAGAAAAGTCTGTAAAATTCGTATTACTTCTTCGTCAGATGTTTGATCAAATTTACCATTGAATCCATCTAGGCCTAGTCTTTTCTTTGAGGAAAGATTTTAAACTATAAATATAATTTCATTAATAAATAGAGTGCTATTCAGATTGTTTCTCTTTGAGTGAGATTTCGTGACGTGCTTTTGAATAAATACTATCTAAGTCACTCTATAATACTTTATATAATTTATTTTTATGATAATTGAGATATAATTCATATACTAGACAATACACCTACTGAAAATGTAAAATATGTTCAAGACCAGCCTGGGGCAACATAGCAAGACCTCGACTCTACAAAAAATACAAAAATTAGCTAGGTGTGGTCATGTATGCCTATAGTCCCAGCTAGTTGGGAGGCTAAGGTGGGAGGATCATGTGAGCCTGGGAGGTCGAGGCTGCAGTGAGCTGTAATTGTTCTACTGCACTTTAGCCTGGTCAACAGAGTGAGACATTGTCTCAAAAAAAAAAAAAAAGTGTAAAATCTACTTTTTTAAAAATTATATCCATAGAGTTATGCAATCATCACTACAATCAATTTTAGAATATAATGTTTTCAGCACCTCAAAAAGAAATTTCTTTTTTGAGGAGTTCCCATATGCTTCAGCAGTCACCCTACATTTCTCCAAACTCCCAGGACCACTATTCTTTCTGTCTTTATAGATTTGCTTTTTCTGGAAATTTCTCCTAAAGGAATTATACAATATGTAGTCTATTGTGACAGATTTCTTTACCTAGCAGAATATTTTAAAGGTGAATTCATGTTGTAGCATGTCTCAGTACTTCATTCCTTTTTATGACAAAACAATATTCCATTGTCAGGATATACCACATTTTATTTATCCATTATCAGTTGACAGACATTTGAGTTGTCTCCACTTTTTGGCTACTTTGGATAATGTTGCTACAAATGTAAGCATACAAGTTTTTGTTTTAATATATCTTAGGTGTATACCTAGATATGGAATTGCTAGGTCATATGATAACTATGTTTAGCCTTTTAAGGAACTACCAGACTGTTTTCCTAAGCAGTACATCATTTGATATTCCTACCGGTAGTGCATGAGGGGATCCAATTTCTCTACATCCTCATCAGCATTTATCTATCTTTTATATTATAGTAATCCTAGTAATATAGAATGGTATCATATTGTGGTTTTGGCTTGATTTCCCTAATGACTAAAGATGTTGAGCATTTCTTCATGTGCTTATTGGCAATTTGTATGTCTTCTTTGGAGAAATGTCTATTCAGAGCCTTTGCCAGTTTTAATATTGGGTATTTGCCAGCTTATTATTGAGTTGTAAGAGTTCTTTTTATATTTTAGATAAAAGTATGTTATCAAATATGAGTTGCAAATATTTTCTTTCATTCTATGGGTCGTCTGTCACTTCCTTGGGTGTTATAACTCATTTAGATCATAAATATATGGATTTATATATGGATTTCCTTCTGGCATTATATCCAGTAGATTTTAACTGAGAGTTTCTTTATTTTGACATACTTTTGAATAAATTGTGTCATTTAATACACTTGTTCTTTCTAAGCTTTATGTCAACCATTGATTTTGCTGAATAAAATATTAACAAGACAAAGTTTTGTGGCATGTCATAAACATGGTCTTCCAGATTGACGTCAAACAATAGTCAAGCAACTAATGAAAACTAGGCCCTATAAAAATGAGTCCAGCTTCATGATTTTCCCTCTTCTTGGTATCCCCTAAGTTCAACCTGTGGACTCAGCTCCATTTATATGACAAAATAGGAGCAGACATGGAGGCCGATGGAGAGGAACAAAACTAGTTTGGATGCTACATTGTAGGATCTTCTCATTAGCACAGAGTCTATCACTTATCCCTTGATATCTTGCATCCTTCAGTTGCTTTCCATTATACTTAGGGTGAAGTCCCAACTCCTGAACATAACTTACAAGTCCTGTTGATTTGCCTCCTGCCTAATTTTTTTCAACTTGGGCCACTCATCGCCCTTCTCTCTCTGCTTGGGCTGCACTATCCCCCTCCATTTTTTCCCAGCCTCATAGATTTTCATACATATACACTCCCAACACTCTTCCCATTTGAGATTAACTATCACTTTCTAAAGAAGTTTACTCGACACACCTATATAATCATGTTCTCATGTTATTCTCTCTCACAGCACCTTGTACTTTTCCTTCCTAGTATGGATTATAGTTTATAATTAAGTATTTCTTTTCATAATTACATCTCTCTTTCACTAGACTGCAAGCTCCTTGCAAGAACAGTTTGTATTTGTTTTGCCTTCTTGTATCTCTACTGTCTATCCCAGCACCTGGCACAAAGGAGGTATCTTATAAATATTTGTTGAATGAATACATCATAGGAGAGAAAAAACATGTATTCCCACCTCCTTGTGTTATCATAAAGGAGAGGGAAATTTTTACTCCACTTTCTAGAAGGGAGAAACATGGGTGAGAACCTGCCCATCTTCTTTACTTCCTGCCTCCTCCCTGTGGCAAGAGGAGGACCTAAGTGGTTAGTATATTTAGAAAAAGGGACTAGGTGTTTTGACTCAGCCCTTTATAGGTTTCTGTTCCTTTTGGAGTCAGTCCCTCTGCAGGACACATCCATTCTCCGTCCCTTCATATGTTAAGAACTTGTGGGAAGGCCCAAGTTGTCCAGCTGGGCCAATGACCCAGGTGATAGAGATCAAGGACGGGGGGGGCATTGCTGAAGCTCACATGAGCTACCTTCACCAACCCAGCTTCCATCACCATCAGTAATCAAGCCCGTATTTCACTCTCCATCTGCCAGACGCCAGCATCCATTGCTCAATTATTTTCCAACTCAGAAAGGGATTCCATTGAGAATGAGTGAGAAACTCTAAAGGGAAGGTCAGCTGGAATGTGGGGGCAAGGAGGCACACTTTGAAAATGGTGAACTGCATTGAATATACTTATTTTACAGAAAAGATTCCTAAGGCACAAAGTTATTTGAAAAGTTTTCATGTTTACGTGATTAGTGACTTGAGAGTTGGGGTGAGAATCCAGGCATCCTCACTTTCTGAATCAGTGTTTTTACCCAGGCAAGCTTCATTATCGTCATCTCCCAAAAGTTTAATACACATAGGCCCAAAGTTTATACAAATTCTCCTTTATGCCATTGTCCTTCATCCAGAAAACATTTGGGGGAAGGAATGTTATTGCCACATATAAAAGACAGAAAAGACTTTATGAAGTTACGTGTATATTTCTCACGTATGTTTGAAATTAACAAAAATCTTTACAAATTCAATTCTGAAAACGATGACTTAGTTCCTATGTACAAAAAATGATTACAAAGTCCTCAAACTTGATCTGCTTATCCCCTGAGTCACATAAAAATATGTCAAAATGAGCTATTATAATGTCCTTATATAAAGTTAAATCAACTGTGATTTAGTGAACATTTTCATTGCACACATTAAAGAAAGTATCTTTTGCAATCTTGAATAAAGTGCCAATGTACTGACTGAAAGATTAAAAGAAACTGTATCATAGTTCATTCAGTAAACTATAAAGTGCAACGTTCTGCAAAGACCCAGTGTTGTTGAGATCAGTGTCACCTCTAAGCTTGTAGAGGTGTCCTACTATACTTCCCTCTCACTTCTTTCTCCACTGACCTCTCCCCTTTTTGGCCTTTACATCTCATCTTCTCACATCTCTGGTCACAGACTCTGTGCTTCTGACTTCTGTCTGAATCCCCATAGATGGCCTGGGGATACCTCCAGCAAATTCCTGGATCTTATCCTCCAGGGGACTCCCTGTTAAAGGTTATTTGTTCCTGCCTCCAAAAATATGTGACTTCCATGTTTATGAGGTTCCCTGAACCTTGGGCTCCCTTCCTTCACTACTCTGTATTAGGCAGTGAGGGCTTTGGCATCAAGCTGTGTAGGAGAGGCCTTAGCCAACAGTCTGTGTTCCACTTGGGTTGGGAGCCAGGGAAAAGAGGGCAGGTGTCCACTGTGGAGTGGGTGGGGGGGTTAGAGTGGTGGGGTATAGGGCTTGTTCACAGACTTTTGGTGACCCCTGTTGGGAGAATTGGACCCAGGTTGTGCTGAGAATGTGGTGGTTTGAACAAAGAAAGGCAGACCACTAAGTTACCTGTCAGGGAAACAAGACCAAAAAATACCTCCATTCCTATGCTTTTACTAACCTTTGCCTTACTGAGTAAAATAAAGCACTTGGACTAACAGTAACCAATCTCTGCTCTCTGAGAGTTTTGGGGGTAAATGCATTCATGAGAACTGAGGCCCTTCTTCTGTGAAAACAATCTGGAGAAGAGAGATCAATAAGAAACTGGACCTAATAATGCCTATTTCACAGAGTTATTATTGTGAAGATTAAATGAAGTAGTGTATGGGAAGTACTTAGTAGAGTTAAATGCATAATAAATGTTACTTTCATTCTGCATTGGTCCGTTTTGTGTTGCTACAAAGGAATACTGGAGGCTGGGTAATCCACAAAGAAAAGAGGTTCACTTGGCTCACAGTTTTGCAGGCTGTACAAGCATGGCAACAGCACCTCCTCCAGATGGGGCCTCAGGAAGCTCCCAATCAGGACGGAAGGCAAAGGGGGAGCATGCCTCTCACATGGGTGAGATGGGGGAGAAAAACAGAGGGGAGGAAGTGCCAGGCTCTTGTAAACAAGCAGCTCTTGCGTGAACTAATAGAGTGAGAACTGACTCACTCCTATGAGGCCTTCATGAGGGATCCACCCCAATGACCCAAACACCTCCCACCAGGCCCCACCTCCAACACTGGGCACCACATTTTTAAAATTTTTCTGGGTACATAAAAGGTGTATATATATATATGAGGTACACAAGATATTTTGATACAGCCATAAAATGCATAAGAATCACATCAGGGTAAATGAGTGTGTCCATCACTTCGGGCATTTATCCCTTCTTTGTATTAGAAACAATCCAATTATACTCTTGGAGTCATTTTTAAATATACAATAATTTGTTATTGACTGTATTCGCCCTGCTGTGCTGTCAAATATTAGATCTTATTCATTCTATCTAACTATATTTTTGTACTTATTAACCATCCCTACATCCTCCCACTCCCAGTACCCTTTCCAGCCTTCTACTCTCTGCTGGGAAAACTCTATATTCATATGCAGAAGACCATGCTTCTACTCTCCATCTCCATGAGTTTGAGTGTGTTAATTTTAGCTCCCAGAAGTAAGTGAGAACATGTGAAGTTTGTCTTTCTGTGCCTGGTTTATTTCACTTAACATAATGACCTCCAGTTTTATCCATGTTGTTGCAAATGACAAGATCTTATTCTTTTTTGTGGCTGAATAATACTCCATTGTGTTTATGTACTACATTTTCTTTATCCATACATCTGTTGATGGATACTTAGAATGCTTCCAAATCTTGGCTCTTGTGAAGACTGCTATAATAAACTCAATGAGAGTGCAGATCCTCTTTGATATATTGATTTCCTTTCTTTTGGGTATATACCTAGCAGTGGAATTGCTGGATCATATAGCAGATTTATTTTAGTTTTTTGAGGAATCTCCAAACTGTTATCCATAGTGATTATACTAATTCACATTTCCACCAATAGCATACAAGGGATCTCTTTTCTCCACATCTTTACCAACATTTGTTATTGCTTATCTTTTGGATAAAAGCCATTTTAACTAGGGTGAGATAATATCTTATTGTAATTTTGATTTGTATTTCTCTGATGATCAATGATGTTCAGTACCTTTTCATAGGCCTGTTTGCCATCTGTATGTCTTCTTTTAAGAAATGTCTATTCAAATCTTTTGCCTATTTTAAACTGGTTTTTTAGATTTGTTTTTCTATACAGTTGTTTGAGTTCTTTATATATTCTGGTTATTAATCCCTTGTCAGATGGGTAGTTTGCAAACATTTTATCCCATTCTATGGGTTGTCTCTTCACTTTGTTGATATTTTCATTTGCTGTATGAAAGCTTTTTAACTCGATGTGATTCCATTTGTCTATTTTTGCTTTCATTGCCTGTGCTTATGGGGTATTGCTCAAGAAATCTTTGCTCAGACCAATGTCCTGGAGAGTTTCCTCAATGTTTTCTTGTAGTAGTTTCATAGTTTGATGTCTTAGATTTGTCTTTAATCCATTCTGATTTGGTTTTTGTATATGGTCTAGTTTCATTCTTCTGCATGTGGATACAAGAGTTTTCCCAGCACCACTTATTGAAGAGACTCTCCTTTTCCCAACGTAGGTTTTTGGCACCTTTGTTGAAAATGAGTTCACTGTAGATGTGTGGGTTTGTTTCTGGGTTCTCTACTCTGTTCCATTGGTCTATGTTTCTGTTTTAATGCCATTACCATGCTCTTTTGGTATAGTGCTGTAGTATAATTTGAAGTCGTTACTATCTAATGGTAAAACTCACTGATAGTAGTAAGTACACAGAAAAACACAGCATATTTATAATACTGTAATTGTGGTATGTAAACTACTCATATATTGAGTAGAAAGATTAAAATGAACTTATCAAAAACAATAACTACAACAACATTTCAAGACATAGAGAGCATACGATGTAAATAGATACAATATAAAGTTAAAAAGCATAGGATGAAGTTAAAGTGCAGAGCTTTTATTAGATTTCTCTGTGCTTGTTTGTGCTATCAGTGGTAAGTTGGCACCAGTTTAAAATAATGGGTTATAAGTTATTATTTGTCAGCCTCATGGCAACATCAAATAAACAATTACAACAGATATACACACACACGCAAAAGCAAGAAATTAAAACATATCACCAGAGAAAATAACCTTCACTAAAAGGAAGACAGGAAGGAAGGAAAGAAGAAAGAAAAGACCACAGAACAACCTGAAAACAGATTATAAAATGGCAAGAAAAAGTTCTTACTTATCAATAGTAACTTTGAATATTTATGTACCAAACTCTCCAATCAAAAAACATAGACTGGTAGAATGGATTTAAAAAAACCAAGATCCAACAATCCGTTACCTACAAGAAATGCATTTCACCTGTAAAGACACACATAGACTGAAAATAAAGGGGTGGAAAAGATATTCCATGCCAGTGGAACCCAAAAGAGAGGAGAAGTAGCTATACTTATATCAGATAAAATAGATTTCAAGACAAAAACTACTTAACAAGACAAAAGAAGGTCATTACATAATAATAAAGAGGTTGATTCAGCAAGAGGATTTGACAATGCTAAATATATATGTACCCAACACTGGAGCACCCAAATATAAAGCAACTATTAGAGCCAAAGAGAGAGACTGACCCCCTAATATAACTATAGACTTCAACACCCCACTTTCAGCATTGGACAGATCACCCTGGCAGAAAATCAACAAAGAAACATCAGACTTAATTTGCACTGTAGACCAAACAGACCTAATTGATATTTACAGAACATTGCATTCAATGGCTGCAAACATGCATTCTTCTCCTCAGCCTATGGATCATTCTGAAGAATGGACCATATATTCAGCCATAAAGCAATTTAAAAAAATTGAAATTATGTCACCTATCTTCTCTGATCATATGGAATAAAACCAGAAATCAATAACAAGGAATTTTGGAAATTATGCAAACACATGGAAATTAAACAGATGCTCCTGAATGACCAGGGGGCCAATGAAGACATTAAGAAGAAAATTTAAAAATTTCTTGAAACAAATGACAGTGAAAACGCAATATTCCAAAATCTATGGGATACAGCGAAAGCAGTACTAAGAGGGCAGTTTGTAACTATAAGCACCTACATCAAAAAAGTAGAAAAACTTCAAATAAACAACCTAATGATACATCTTAAAGAACTAGAAAAGCAAAAGCAAACCAAACCCAAAAGTAGAAAAAGAAAGGAAATAATAAAGATCAGAGTACAAATAAATGAAATAGAAATGAAAACAATACAAAAGGTCAACAAAACAAAAGGTTGGTTTTTTGAAAAGATACATAAAATCAACAAACTTTAGCCAGACTAAGAAAAAAGGGAGAAAAATCCATGTAAATAAAATCAGAGATGAAAAAGGAAACATTACAACCAATATTACAGAAATTCAAAGGATCATAAGAGGCTACTATGAGCAATTAAATGCCAATAAATTGGAAAACCTAGAGGTGGACAAATTCCTAGACACATATAACCCACCAAGACTGAAACATGAAGAACTCCAAAACCTGAACAGATCAATAACAAATAAGATGAAAGCCGTAATAAAAAATGTCTCCTAGCAAAGAAAAGCCTAGGACTTGGTGGCTTTACTGCTGATTTTACCAAACATTTAAAGAACTAGGACCAATCCTATTCAAACAATTTCAAAAAATAGAGGAGGGCCGAGTGTGGTGGGTCGGGCACAGTGGCTCACACCTGTAATCCCAGCACTTTGGGAGGCTGAGGTGGGTGGATCACCTGAGGTCAGGAGTTCGAGACCAGCCTGGCCAACATGGTGAAACCCTATCTCTATGAAAAATACAAAAATTAGGTGGGTATGGTGGCTCACACCTGTAATCCCAGCTACTCAGGAGGCTGAGGTAGGAGAATTGCTTGAACCCAGGAAGCAGAGGTTGCAATGAGCCCAGATGGCGCCACTGCACTCCAGCCTGGGAGACAGAGTGAGACTCCATCTAAAAAAAATAATAATAATAAAAAAATAAAGATAAAGGAGGGAGTACTTCCAAAGTCATTTCATGCGGCCAGAATTACCCTGATACCAAAATCAGACACAGACACATCAAAAAAGGAAAACTACAGGCCAATATCCATGATGAACATTGATACAAAAATCCTCATCAAAATATTAGTACACCAAATTCAACAACTTATTAAAAAGATCCTTCCTTGACTAAGTAGGATTTATCCCAGGAATGCAAGGATGATTCAACAGTTACAAATCCATGTGATATCGACAGAAGGAAGAACAAAAACCATGTAATGTTTCAATTGACGTTGAAAAATCATTTGATAAAATTCAACATTCCTTCATAATAAAAACCCTCAAAATACTGGATATATAAAGAACGTTCTTCAATACAATAAAAGCCATGTACAACAGACCCACAGCTAGTATCATACTGAATGGGGGAAAAACTGAAAGTCTTTCCTGTAAGATCTGGAACACAACAAAGGATGCCCACTGATAGGATTTGGATCTGTGTCCCCACCAAATCCCATGTGGAATTGTAATCCACAGTGTTGGAGGATGGGTCCTGGTGAAAGGTGAGTGGGTCATGGAGGTGGATTTCTCATGAATGGTTTATCACCATCTTCTTGGTGCTGTTCTCATGATAGTGAGTTCTCATGAGATCTGGTCATTTAAAAGTGTGGGCACATCTTCCATCTCTCCCTTGTACCTGCTTTCACCATGTGACGTGGCAAGCTCCTGATTTACCTTCTGTCATGATTGCAACTTTGCAGAGGCCTCCCTAGAAGCAGAAGCTAGTCTTATGCTTCCTGGACAGCCTGCGGAACTGTGAGCTAATTAAACCTCTTTTCTTGTAAACTACCAAGTCTCAGGTATTTCTTTGTAGCACTGCAAGAATGGCTTAATACAGGAAATTGGTACCAAGGAGTGGGGCATTGCTATAAAGATACCTGAAAATGTGGAAGCAGCTTTGGAATAATTAAGTAACTGGCAGATGTTGGAAGAGTTCAGAGGGCTCAGAAGACAGAAAGATGAGGGAAAGTCTGCAACCTCCTAGAGACTGGTTGAATGGTTGTGACCCAAATGCTGATAGTGATACGGTCAGTGAAGTCCAGGCTGCCAAAGTCTCAGATGGAAACGAGGAACTTACTGGGAACTGGAGTAAAGGTCACTTTTCTTATGTCTTAGCAAAGGATCTGTGGAAGTTTGAACTTGAGAGTGATGACCTAGGGTATCTGGTGGAAGAGATTTCTAAGCAGCAAAGTGGCCTGGAATCGGGGACCCCAAGAGTCTGCTTGGTGCTCTACCCCACTCTGGCTGAGCTGGTATCCAAGATACAAGAGAAATTCCCCTTTAGTCTTCCTTCTCCTTTTCTCAAATATGAGTCTCTCACCATAGCCCCCACAGCTGGAAACATGCTAAGTCACATCTGAAGTCAGCATGGCTCTGAGTCTCACCCATGGCAAGTACTGCCTGGTTACCCCTGCTGCTTATTCAGGGTTCAAGAGCTCTTTACTCAGTAGGTGACGAATTCTGCCACACTGAGTCCTTCCAATCAAGGCAGCAGGTTCCTTTCTGGGCCAAAGTTTGTCTAGAAATGTGATCCAGGAACTAGAGCCTGGAATGTGAGCCTCACGAGTCTGCCTGGTGCCCTATCCTATTGTGGCTGAGCTGGTATACAAGTTGCAAGACAAAGTCCTGTTTACTTGCCCCGCTCCTCTCCTCAAATGGAACGAGGAATCTCTCCCTGAGCTACAAGCCACACTGCCTGGAGTTGGGGGAGGGGGTGGTGCAAGCACTCCCTTGGTAATCCTGGCTGGTGTCCTACTAGGTTGCATGACCGACCCCCAAGTCCACTGGCTCCGCCAGCAGAGCACCTAGACTTGACCAGGAATTAGAGTAATTCTGATTTACTTTTGGCCTAGACTGCCTTTCAGGTTTATTTATGACCCCAAAGCCCATTAGCCTGTGGCGACAAGGCTTGCTGGAACTCAGGTTCTGATGGCTTGGATGGACGACTGCCCTCTGGCTAGGGCTGGTGTAAATGGTACCCTCCATGGGTGCCAGCTGACTTCCTGGTGTCACTCTCCACTGTGACAGGGCAGCACTGAGTTCCAATGCAGAGCCCCACAATGACTGAGCTCTCCCTCCTCTAAGCACACAGGTTCTCTCCACCCCCACGTAGCCACTGCCAGGGGCAGGGGTGGTGCTGGCAATTCAAGACTGTCTTTCCTCTTCAGTGCCTCTTTCCTTCATATGAAGTTAAAACCAGGTACTGGATCCTTATGAAGGTGCTTTTTTGTGTGGATAGTTGTTCATTTGTTGTTTCTGCAGGGAGGACAACTGGTGGAGGCTCTATCCGGATCCTGCTCCACCTCCTCTCTCAGGTGTCATGTTTCAACATGAGATTTGGACGGTCGAATATCCAAACAGAATAGCATTTTATTTTTACCTCTCAAACTAAAAAATACGCCTGGAATGGCCCAACTGCATTTTTCTTCTGTATACATGTCAAAGGATCATGTTTGAGGACCTACTCAAAAGGTCCTGAAAGGCAAAACTCTGCAAGGGGGCACACTGTTGCTGAGAATCCTAATTTAACATTTCTGATGGTGTTTCCCAGTTACCTATGTCTTTGAGTGTGACTGGGGAAAGGTGGTGGAGCGGGGGTCGGGGTGGTGATATTTGTCCTTCCAGAATTTTGAGCTTGTGGGATGGGAATGTTATTAATAAAGGTGGACCAGAGGGTAAATTAGAGATTTACTAATCTCTTACATAGGAACATTACGTAGTTGGATTTCCAAACAAAGAGGATGACAGGAACCATCTTTTAGGATAGTTTTCTCCCCCATTAACGTAGCTTATATACCCAGTGTCTCCCACCCCAAATTCATGTCCACCAGAACCTCAGAATGTGACCTTATTTGGAAATGGGTCTTTGCAGATGTCATTAGCTAAGCTAAAGTCAGACTGAAATTAGGCCCACCCTAAATCCAATGACTGGTATCTTTATAAGAGAAAGGAGAGAGAGATTTGGAGACACACGGACACACACAGGGATGTCTAAGTGATGTCAGAGCAGAGATTGGAGTGATGCAGCTACAAGCCAAGGAATGTCCAAAATTCCTGGCACTTCCTAGAAGCCAGAAACAGGCAAAGAAGTATTCTCCCCAGAGCCTTCAGATGGCTCTGCCAACACCTTGATTTTAGACTTTCAGCCTTCAGGACTGTGACAGAATACATTTCTGTTAATTTAAGGCACCCAGTTCATGGAAGTTTGTTATGGCAGCCCTAGGAAACGAATATATTCACTTAGAAAAGAATTTGCATGTGTTTTTGGATAGAAATAATTCCACTCCTATGAGAATTCCCAGCTTTCTTTCTAACTTCTCTTGACTTCTCCCATTCCTAAGTCTCTAGAAAAGCCACTTTGCCTGGTTCCCAATGATAGGGTGACCAACTTGTCCCAGTTTTAGCACTAAAAGTACTGTGTCTTGGGAATTCTTGAAGTTCCAGGCAAACCTGGATGTTTGGCCACTGCGCCTGAAAGGTCCTTCCTCATTACATAGCAGAAGGTTCCTTTCAAGTAGAAACTCCTCCTAGACATGCTGTAGGTCCTGACAAGGGGGAACTTAACTCCCTTCAGGAGGACCCTCATTCCCTCTCCACAAGAGTCACATGGAGTTCCTGGTAAAATACACACCTAGACCCACACAGCCTGGTTTAACCAGGACATTTCCTGTCATCCCAGCACAGCATTTGGAAGATAAATTTTATCCACCGCCCTCCCAACACACACTACAGAAACATATTCTGCAGGCACAGAGTCTAGAAAGTTGTGGTTTTAATAAGAACCAGATGATTCTTATTAGCAAAGTACAGGGTTAGCACAGAATCTACTACACCAGCATTTGACTTACCAGCACAGAGCAATGATTGTCCAAAAGTTGGGGACTTTCACTTGCCTAAGCAGGAACACAGTGAATATGATGAAACTGTGTCTTTAGTTGGGGCTTAAATTCATTGTTCACAGTAGGATGTATTCTACTACAGTGGGATATGTTATTATTCTGATTATGCAAATCTGCAGACTTGATATAAATCCCTTTCTTTCTGATAATTCCTTTTATCTCAAAACCCAGATTCCCACAGAGTGCATGCAGCTAGAACTATTTACCTTTGGGTCATCAACCCTGCCATAAGCATCATCCCTTAAACAATTCACTTTCTGTTGTGCCTTAATGCTGTGGATGCCACACACTTCAATGGAGTCATACCCTAGTATCATATCAGCTTCAGGAAATGTTTAGCCCAAGAAATAAATTATTCTGTTGTGTATGACCAGTTCACCTTGTAACTTGTGCATGAATCACAAATGATAATAGATTCTTAGCAGCATTTTTTAAAGTAAAAGAAGGATATAGAGGTACTTTAAATCATTTTTATCTCTTAAATGTTTGTGAGCCATTCACCTGTCATTTAAAATTAGTGGCCAGAGCAGATGGCAAAAAGCTAGGCATTAGGTAATATAATCATAAAACACCCCCTCCTCCCAAAAAAGCAGAAATCTTTTAAATTGAAGACATTTCATATATTGAAGGATTTTTTTTTCCTCTGTTGGAATATGTTGCAAGAAATTATGACATTAGATAAAAAGATATTTCCACATCAAGAAGTTCAGAAGATTAAGATGCTACTGAAATGTAAGTTAAAGGAATTCATGAATGTGTCAGGAAACATTATAGTAGAATTATTACTATAATTTGAGAAAGGCAGGCTCTGCAATAAAGTGAGATTCATTACAATGCTAACATTATTTTTCAAACTTCTGACATATTTAGATAGAATTTTCATGCCAAGTCAAATAATTATGAAATTTTAAAATTGCTTGAAGAAATGTGTGGAATTTTATACTAATAAGGACTTAACTTTAGAGGACTATTTTGCTCTATTAAAATGTTATGTCTTATAACTTCCTTCTAAGTTCTCAAGGTATTTAAGTATGATAAAATTCCTATAAAAGCGGAAGTAAAAGGAACATTGTAAATACTTATTCAAAGTTGTCTTCCAGGGTTTTTATAGTTTTAGGTTTTGCATTTAAGTCTTCAATCCATCTTGAGTTGATTTTTGTATATGGCGTAAGGAAGGGGTCCAGCTTCAGTCTTTTGCATATGGCTAGCCAGTTATCCCAGCACCAGTTATTGAATAGGAAGTCTTTTCTCCATTACTTGTTTTTGTCAGCTTTACTGAAGTTCATATGGTTGTAGGTTTATGGCCTTATTTCTGGGATCTCCATTCTGTTCCATTGATCTATGTGTCTACTTTTGTACAGTACCATGCTGTTTTGGTTACTGTAGCGCTGTAACATAGTTTGAATTTGGATAATATGATGCCTCCAGCTTTGTTCTTTTTGCTTAGGATTGCCTGGGCTATTTGGACTCTTTTTTGTTTTTTGATGAATTTAAAGTAGTTTTTTCTAGTTCTGTTAAGAATAGCATTGGTAGTTTGACAGAAATAGCATTGAATCCGTAAATTGCTTTGGGCAGTATGGCCATTTTAATGGCATTGATTCTTCCTATCCATAAACATGGGATGTTTTTCCATTTGTTTCTATCTCCTGTGATTTCTTTGCGCAGTGTTTTGTAATTCTCACTGTAGAGATCTTTCACCTCCCTGGTTAGCTGTATTCCTAGGTATTTTATGCTTTTTGTGACAATTGTGAATGGGATTGCCCTCCTGATTTGGCTCTTGGCTTGGCTGTTGTTGGTGTATAGGAATACTAATGATTTTTACATTGATTTTGTGTCCTAAAATTTGGCTAAAGTTTATCAGCTGATGGAGCTTTGGGCCAAGACTGTGGGGGATTTTAGATATAGAACCATATTTTCTCCAAATAGAGATAGTTTAACTTCCTCTCTTCCCATTTGGATGCCCTTTCTTTCTTTCTCTTGCCTGATTCCTCTGGCCAGAACTTCCAATAGTATGTTAAATAGGAGTGGTGAGAGAGGGCATCCTTGTCTTGTGCTGGTTTTCGAAAGGAATGCTTCCAGCTTTTGCCCATTCAGAATAATCTTGGCTGTGGGTTTGTCATAAATAGCTCTTATTATTTTGAGTTATGTTCCTTCAATATCTAGTTTATTGAGAGTTTTTAACATGAAGCAGTGTTAAATTCGATTGAGAGCCTTTTCTGCATCTATTGAGATAATCAGGGGTTTTGTCTTTAGTTCTGTTTATTTGATGAATTGCATTTGTTGATTTGCATATGTTGAACCAAACTTGCAACCCAGAGGTTAAGCCTATTTGATTGTGGTGGATTAGCTTTTTGATGTGCTGCTGGATTCAGCTTGCGAGTGTTTTGTTGAGGATTTTTGCATCAATGTTCATCAAGGATACTGGCCTGAAGTTTTCTGTTGTTGTTGTATCTCTGCCAGGTTTTGGTATCAGGATGATGCTGGCCTCAATGAGTTGGGGGAGCTTCTGCACAGCAAAAGAAACTATCAACAGAGTAAACAGACAACCAAGAGAATGGGAAAAAATATTTGCAAACTATGCATCTGACAAAGTCTAATATCTAGCATCTATAAGGTGCTTAAACAAATTTACAAGAGAAAAACAAACAACCTCATTAAAAAGTAGGGAAAGGACATGAACAGACACTTTTCAAAGAAGATATACATGTGGCCAACAAGCCTATAAAAAAAATCTCAATATCACTGATCACTAGAGAAATGCAAATCAAAACTATAATAAGACACCATCTCATACCAGTCAGAACAGCTATTACTAAAAAGTAAAAAAAGAACAGATGCTGGTGAGGTTGCAGAGAAAAGGGAATACTTTATACACTGTTGGTGGGAGTGTAAATTGTTCAACCATTGTGGAAAGCAGTATGGCAATTCTTCAATGAGCTAAAAGCAGAATTACCATTCAACTCAGCAATCCCATCACTGGGTACATACCTAGTAGAATGTAAATCATTCTACCATAAAGATACATGCATGCAAATGTTCACTGCAGCACTATTTACAATAGCAAAGATATGGAATCGACCTAAATGCCCATCAATGACAGATTGGATAAAGAAAATGTACATATACACTATGGAATGGTATGCAACCATAAAAAAGAATGAGATCATGTCTTTGTGGGAACATAGATGAAGTTGGAGGCTATTATCTTTAGCAAACTAATTCAGGAACAGAAAACTAAATATCACATGTTCTCACTTATATGTGGGAGCTAAGTGATGAGAACTCATGAGCACAAAGAAGAAAACAGTAGACCCTGGGGTCTACTTGAGGGTGGAAAGCGAGAAGAGGGAGAGGAGAAGAAAACGTAACTAACGGGTACTGGGCGTAATACCTGGGTGATAAAATAACTGTACAGCAAACCCCCATGGCACAAGCTTATAAACCTTCACATGTACCCCAGAACCTAAAAGATTTTTAAAAATTCATCCATTCATAATAGAATATCTAGAAAATATAGCTGAATTTAAAAGTGAAAATAAAAACTACCTCTAATTTACCTCCCACAAATAACCATTTAACATATATCCTATATCTTTCTAGTCGTGTCTTATGCATATAAAGATATATGCTTTGCTTTGAATTAAAAAATAAACAAAACCCAAAAACTTCCGCAGACAAAACTGAATGATACAATTAAGTAACGATGGCAGAACAGACTTCCTGAAACAAGGGAAGGGGCAGGTAACTTAATAGTGCTTCTCACAGAATTGAGCAGAGAAGATGGAGAGGGGTGGGGATGGCACAAGTAGTCAGGGGGCACCATGATCCTCTCAGATGACACTTCTCTTGTCTTCTCCCCAGTGCACACTGGGGCTCAAAAGGGCATGGCCTGAGGTTCCCATTGCGTCCACAAGAGAAACAGGTGCTCCGATATCAGTCCTCTGGGGTAGGACTGCCAGCTGTCTGTTGCAAAGTTTCGCATGCCCAGGACACAGGAGGCCCCTGGCCTGGCCTGGCTTTAGAGGGAGAGATCCTGGCCCTCCTACTGTGTCCTCCCCACAGGGCAAGAAGTCCTCAGGCCAAGGGGACATGACCACCCAATACCCTCATTGGTCCTCTCAAGACCACGCTGAGTACCCACGTATGCCCTGCCTAACCAGCCCCAACCTCGGTCCATCCCCTCATGATCCAAATGCTCTGCTGGTGTGTGCACTCCAAGTCCTGCAATGGTAGCCAAGGGGTGGCTATTTAGGGAACTTGGACAGAGCTTGGCATGTGGACTGAGGTGTGCACACCTGGGTGCACAACATCCTGGCAGTGCAGAAAGGAGCCAGAGGGAGGGGAAACACTGAAGTTTTTGTTGTTATTGTTGTATCTCTGCCAGGTTTTGGTATCAGGATGATGCTGGCCTCGCATTGGGGGGGCTTCTGCACAGCAAAAGAAACTATCAACAGAGTAAACAGACAACCTGCAGAATGGGAGAAAATATTTGCAAACTATGCATCTGACAAGGTCTAATATCCAGCAAGTTCCATGGTTTCTCAGTTCAAACCCGACTTTCCAGGTTGTTAGTAGGTAGCCTTGTCAAGATGAGAGGATGGAACTTATTTCATTTCTGAGTTTGTTGTCTTGACCTGTAACTTTTAAATACGTAGACATATGGTATTTGGCCTCCATTCCTATTCTCAGCCAAGGCACCACAAATATTCAGGGACAGGTCTGTCTAGCATCATATTAATTTTTTTCATCAACAAAATTTTTACTGTACATTGACTGAATATAAACATGTAAGATAAAGAGGTGAATGTATGCATTCATCTAGAAAAGTCTTAGGAATCATCTTCAATATGTTTGACCTGATTTTCTTGATATCTTGTGGGGAAGCTGTTTTTCAGGTTAAGATTACCTGGATAATTGATTTCACTTCACATTCCATTTTTCATTTTTATAGCTCTCTGTTAGTTAGTTCAACTCCTGTATTTTACAGATGAGGAAAATTAATTCCAGAGAGACTTAGTATCTGCCAAAGTTGTATAATTAGTTGGAAAGTCAAGACCCAAACTCTAGTGTTTCCCAGTTGGATTCCCTTTCCATAATGTTGGCTCAGAAATAGCTTGAGAAGGGCAAAACCTGGGATATTGTTCTGAGAACCTGGGACAGGGCTAAATATGGTGCATAATCTGCATTTAAGGCAGCTGGTGTCCTTAGACTCTCAGACAGGCAATTAAGTCCACTCTATCACTGCTTACCTGACATTCTGAGAGAGCATTTCTCCACTTCTCTCCTCTTGGCTTATTTCTGCTGTCTAGTCTCCCACTCTTTCTTCTCCCTCTCACTCCTTGGTTTCCAGTTCTTTCCTATGCAGAGATGCCCTGGAATGTCAGTGATTAGAGCAAGCTGAGCACTGATCAGTTTTTCTCAGAAGTTGTCAAGCCTGTATCCATCCCAGTTCTGATGCACCATGGTAGTTGATGTTCAGGTCCCAGACCTTACCAAATATTCTGGCTTGGCAAGTTTGATGACCAGCATGCCTGAAACCCAACTGGGCTATATCCTAGATTGCATACATGATCCAAGGCTTGGCTCCTGGTTTTGCCAGACACAATATAGTCTAAAGCCCTGAATTTCTTCAGTGTCATTCTCTTTGACATTCTCTCCAGTTGAAATTGTGCTTTTCACTCAAAGTTACTTACATTATGCTGATGAATAAATTAATCTCAAACCATGCCACCAAGGCAACTAACATAGAGCCTGTGCTGTTTTGAAAGTTTTTAGACATCCCTGAAAAATTGGAATAAAAAGCACATTTAATCCTTTTTAAAGCATGATCTCAAGAGACCATGGTGTTTAATTTAAAGAGCACAGACTTTGCTGGATAGACTCAGCACAGAGTCCTGGCAACCAACTCTTTAAATGAGAAATACCGAGCCTTGGTCCAAGGCTACCAAGACCATGGGCATGTTGTTTAACTTCTCTGATCCTCAGTTTTCTTATCTGCAATAGGGGGAGTTATAGTACCTGTTATCTTAAGGTTTTTGGAAAGACTGAAGACAACATTAGAAAATTGCTTACCACAATTTCTGACCCAGTGTAGACACTAAATAAACAGCAGCTGTCAATAAATATCCATTCCTTATATTTTGTAGTTCCCCAGGAAAAATATGCAATAAACACTAAGTATACTTGCCTAAAACCTTTATTTCTTTGAAGCTGAAGAAGAGTCATAATCTGCCAGAACAAGTTGCTGGATCTTGAGAGTCTAAGGAAATTCTGTTCTTGCAGCTACTGCAAGCAAGCTCTCTCCATGTCTCTTCTCAGAGCACTAATCCCATTCATGAAAACTCCACTTTCTTGATCTACCTATTTTCCAAAAGCCTCACCTCCTAAGGCTAACACATTAGGTGTTTGGCTTCAACATGTGAATTTTGGGGGAGACACAAACAGTTCCTAGCACCAGTCTACCCCATAATTCTTTTTCCAGCTCTCCTTTGAATGTTCACTCCGTGTATCTCTGCTGGGCACTTAATACTTTGTAATGCTATTTGTTTTCATGTATAGTCCACTGTGAACTATCCCCTAAATTAGACTGAAAACTTAAAAGAAACAGAGGTGGGAGGGTCTATATTCCTTTCTAGCTGCCACAAATCCAGCTGATAAAGTGCTTGATTAACTCATAGAATTTTAAAAGAAATACTCCTTTAAATCTTTCAAAGTATAAAAAACTGATTCTCTTCTAATGGAATAACCATATTTAATTTGTGCGTTTTGCCATTTGAGATTTCAACTTTCAGAAAACATCTCATAGGCTCGCTGGTGCTCTCTAACTATACACCAAGATCATATGTAGTAAATGAAGATTTCCATAAATGTAATAAATGATATTCATATATTTATTAGATTTCTCAGATCAGAAATTTATTGCTGCTTTCCAAAACAAAAGCGTTTTCTTTCACATATTGAATGTGTATATGCATAGTGCATATGCATGTATACAGAACACAAGGATGAGAAAAGAGGAAAAGACTTAGAGCTTTTGCTTCGTTTACAGAAATCTTCATCTGAGTCCAACTAATGAAAATGGTGACAGCACTACAATAACAGACAAGAAATGTTATTCTGCTAAATTCATCTCCAGAGAAATGAAGCAGGACATCTGTCAAAAGACTTGAGGATATCCTTATATTCTACCTAATATTCTATGTGGGTTCTAAGAGTCAGCATAGTTCTTTCAACATTCTCTAATTGAACATTACTAAATTAATAAGCCTCCTGGCTGCTGCTCCACTTCGTCTCCCTGCACGGCAATGTCAGCTGACTCTAGACTGATGGAGAGATGGGTCTCACTGGCAGATGCAGATTTCTTGAATGAGTTTAGGAATCACTTAAAAAAAAAAAAAACAATAGAGGTATTATATATTATAGGATATGTATATATTTTAGAATATTTTCTTCTTTGTCATTTTTGAAAACTGTGCATCTGACAAACGTCTAATATGTAGCAACTGTAAGGAACTTAAACGAATTTACAAGAAAAAAACAAACAACCTTATTAAAAAGTGGGCAAAGGACATGATCAGACACTTCTCAAAAGAAGCATATGGCCAACAAACATAGGAAAAGTAACTCAACATCTCTGATCATTAGAGAAATGCAAATTAAAACCACAATGACATATCATCTCACACCAGACAGAATGGCTATTGTGAAAAAGTCTAAAAATAACAACAGCTGGGTAGGTTGTGAAGAAAAAGGAATGCTTTTACACTGTTGGGGGGAGTGTAAATTAGTTCAACTGCTGTGGAAGACTGTGGCGATTCCTCAAAGACCTAAAGACAGAAATACCGTTTGACCCAGCAATCCAGTTACTGGGTGTGTGAGTCCATGTTCATACTGCTGATAAAGACACACCCAAGACTGGGCAATTTACAAAAGAAAGAGGTTTAATGGACGTACTGTTTCACATGGCCAGTCATGGCATGAGGCCTCACACGCATGGCAAAAGGCAAGGAGGAGCAAGTCACATCTTACATGGATGGTGGCAGGCAAAGAGAGAGCTTGTGCAGGGAAACTGCGTTTTAAAAACCATCAGATCTCATGAGACTTATTCACTATCAAAAGAACAGCATGGAAAAGACCCACCCCCCATGATTCAATTACTTCCCCACCAGGTCCCTCCCACAACTCAAGAAGAGATTTGGGTGGGGACACAGCCAAACCATATCACTGGGTATATGCCCAAAGGAATATAAATCACTGTCATAAAGACACATGATACATATGTTCATGGCAACACTACTCACACTAGCAAAGACATGGAATCAAGTTAAATGCTCCTCAGTGGTAAACTGGATAAAGAAAGTGTGGAATGCTGTGCAGCCATAAAAAGGAACAAGATCATGTCCTTTACAGGAACATGGATGGAGATGGAGGCCATTTTCCTTAGCAAACTAATGCAGGAACAGAAAACCAAATGCTGTATGTTCTCACTTATAAGTGGGAGCTAAATGATGAGAACGCATGGACAACAGAGGGAAGCAGCACACACTGGGGCCTATCAGAGGGTGGAGGGTGGGAGGAGGAGGAAGAGGATCAGGAAAAACAACCAGTGGGTACCAGGCTTAATACCTGGGTGGTGAAATAATCTGCACAACAAACTCCGTGACATATGTTTACCTGTGTAACGAACCTGCACATGTAGCTGGAACTTAAAAATAAAAGTTTTTTTTTTTAAAAAGAAAACAAAACAAAAAAAATAGAATTTTTTTTTGTATTTTTAGTAGAGACGGGGTTTCACCATGTTGGGGCTGGTTTCAAACTCCTGACTTCATGATCTGCCCACCTCAGCCTCCCAATGTGCTAGGATCAGTTCTATTTCTTGAAATGAAGGAATATGGAGCCTGGCAGTTGAAGTGGATGCTGTAGGAATACAGAGGAGTGCCAACCCCTACCTCGAGGTGTTTCAGATCTGTTTGAGGATAAGACAAAGACCTGTGTAGAGGCAGGAGACAAGTCCAGGTGGTCTTTGAGAGGTCATTATGGGCTGGGCTGAGGTGGCCTCACTTGTAGGAAGGGACTCACTGAGAGATGCAAACATGTTTCTGTCAATATCAGAAACAGACTGAAATGTGTGACTTTTAAATGCAAAAAGCCCTGCAAACGCTGATGCTCCTTCAACTTGCTCAAGAAACAAGTCCGGGTAATTTTTAACACAGCTCAGCTCAATGTGGGCCTGTCTTTTCTCATCCCCTTCCCCCATCTGGTAAGGATATTTATAAAAAGTATATTTTAAGGGCATGAATCATTTAGGTCTGAGCTGAATATTTATTGGAAATTTTCCAGGCTGAAGTAACCCTGGGTTATACAACCAGCATTTTTGTGATAGATCCAGGAGCATAATAATAATTTTTATTTTGTAATCGGAGAGGATGCATGTGTATGAGAAAGAATGAGTAGTCTGGAATTGGTTTGGAGAGATAAGTAGAGTCTTAAAATATATACTGACAACTGGGTTATGCGCTACAAATTTCAAATGTGTTCCAATAAATTTAAGAATATGCACATCGAAATGGAAAGTTTTAGGAGTTAATTGTGCAGCTCTGTAAAGATCTGGGCCTGCCGCCTAGTTCCATCACTTACTAGCTGTGCTATCTAGGAAAAGTCATTTAGCTTCCCTGTGCCTCAGTTTCCTTATCTGTAACTTAGAAGCAATAACTGTACAAACCTCATGGAGATGTTGTAAGGATAAAAGAAATTAATGTGTGATTAAACAGAGACCGGAGGCCAGGCACGGTGGCTCACGCCAGTAATCCCAGCACTTTGGAAGGCTGAGGTCAGGAAATTGAGATCATCCTGGCCAACAGGGTGAAACCCCATCTCTACTAAAAAATATAAAAATTAGCAGGGTGTGGTGGCGTGCACCTGTAATCCCAGCTATTCGGGAAGCTGAGGCAGGAGAATCACTTGAACCCAGAAGGTGGAGGTCGCAGTGAGCCAAGATTGTGCCACTGCACTCCAGCCTGGGCAACAGAGCAAGACCCTGTCTCAAAACAAACAATCAAACAAACAAAACCCAGAGACTGGCACATAGCACTACATAAGGGTTGGTTGCCATTATTATTATTACTATTACTAATTGCATAGTGGTTAGGTGCTGAGGCCTTAGAGCCAGAGGGTTGGTCTGGGCTCTAACACTGACCTGTTGAGTAGCCTTAAACAAGTAATTTAAATGATCTGTGGCTCTGTATCCTCATATGCAAAGTAGGTATAATCATTGTACCTACTTCACCAGATGGACCTGAAATTAAAGAAATTAATACATATCATATACTTAGAATAGTGCCACGTGCCTTAAAGCGTTCAATTAATGTTAGCCTTTGTTATTTCTAACTACATTTTGGGGGATCCAGATGACATTGTTTGAGCTCAGTGTTTCACTCTCCACTTACCTAGTGACTTTCAAGCTTGGGACTGGTGTTGATATTTAACTATTATCAATAGATAATATATGTCTATACTAATAATTCATTAACCCCATTTACTTGTTTGTTCCAAATGCTATGCTTACTTAAGTCACGGCTTTTAGCTCAGTTAAGAAATATGACATCAACATGATAGGTTGCACACATTGTGGCAAGCAGGTCAGGGTCTGAATCCCCTTATTTACTAAGCTAATTTACTTAATCGGTCAGTCTCAGTGTTTTCATCTGTAAAATGGGCCTGACAGCATCTAACTCACAGTTATGACAATTCGAAAAGGCATTATTTGTAAAGTAGCTTAGGGAATTCTTAGAACATGGTTTTTTGTTTTTGTTTTTGTTTTTGTTTTTTGAGACAGAGTCTCACTCTGTCACCCAGACTGGAGTGCAGTGGCATGATCTTGGCTCACTGCAACCTCCACTTCCAGGGTTCAAGCAATTCTCCTGCCTCAGCCTCCTGAGTAGCTGGAACTACAGATGTGCCTGGCCAGAACATGGTTTTTTTTTCTCTTTTTTTTTAAAAACAATGCTTCTTGCTTAACAAATGCTGTTGCTCCCACCCACTGAAAGGCTGTGAACAGTTTCTCTTGGAATGCTGCCACACTGGTTCCAGGGAGGGGGTTAGAACTGGAACTTAGAATTAACTCGCAGAGAACAAATGGATCTGAAAGCAGCCTTGACTTCTGGCTCTAATACTTATGTTGATTTGGCCCGTTGTGGAGGCTCATACCTGTAATCCCAGGGAGGCTGAGGCTGAACTCCCTTGAGCTCAGGAGTTCAAAAACAGCTTGGGCAACGTGATGAAACCCTGTCTCTACAAAAAAATACAAAAATTGGCAGGGTGTGGTGGTGCACACCTGTAGTCCCAACTACTCAGGAGGCTGAGAAGGGAGGATCACCTGAGTCCTGGGAGGCTGCAGTCAGTAAGTTGTGATTGCACCACTGCACTTCAGCCTGGGTCACAAAGTGAGACCCTGTTTAAAAAAAAAAATAAAATAAAGAAAGGAAAGAAAGAAATTATGCTGATTGCTTGCTCCAGGCCCCAAAGTGGCAAGCCTTTGACTCTGCTCTTGCAGCCCCCAGACATGGCCTGGCCTTAGGACAGCCCAATACATAGCCCACGCTATGCTAAAATATGATGCGCTACTGCCATCTACTGTTCCAAAGAAATATTTCCTTTTTTCTAAGACTTTCATTTACCTCTACTTCCACAGCTTTTTAGGGCTATTCATTTCCTTATGGTTCATTTTTTAACCATCTCAACAGATAGATGGCTATGCTGAAGTTCAGAGAAACCAAGTTTGATGGGTGGTTGTTGACAAAATCAATCACTTATTCACATATTCATCAAGAAATTATGTAACACGTGCATGAGGACAGGTACTGGGGGTACAAAGACAAATAAGATGAGGTCCCTTTCCTCAAGGAGCTCCGGTCCAATCGGGCCATAACAGAGCTGACTACAGAACAATGTGACTTGTCCACATGTTTGCAGGGATTGGTAGCACGGGAAAGAGCACAGGGTTACATTAGTTTGGAGGAGGTGACAGAGGCCAGAGGCCAGGATTCAGGGAAGATTTCCTGGGTGATGTGGTCTGAAGCTGATCTTAAAAGATCAGTAAGAAGTAAAGAGGGAGAGGACTGGGAAGAAAGGTATTCCAGAAATAGCATCAAGAGCAAAGCAAGAATAGTGTCGTGTATGTGAGAAGTGAAAACAGTGGGAAGTGTAAGGCAAGCAGAGGAGACAGGTGCAGCTGGAGAGGCGAACAGACACCAGATCACGCCGAAGGGGTGATCATGTCACTTTCAGGAAGCTCAGACTTAATCAAAGACATGATGGAGAACCAGTGAGCGACAGACACATGGAGTGTCAGGGCAGATTCACATTTAGCCTATCCTTTTAGTGATCTTGTAGGAGGTGGGCATAGGAGGGGAGGGGGCTCAGTTGGGGGCAGCTGTAGCAGTAAAGCAATGAGCCAGGGGAGGAGCATTGGGATGGAGCAGAGAGCCTGAATGGCACAAATACTTAGGAGGTAGAGCAGATGGCACATTTCTAAATTACTAAATATACAGTGTGAGATAAAGAAAGAGTCAAGGATGATCTCGGAGTTTTAATGTTGGTGACCAAGATGATAGAGGTGCTGCAGAGGCTGCAGAGAGAAGATACTGGTTTAAGAGAAGAGAGGGCAATTTGAACTCTGTACTGGTTGAGGTGGAAGTGTTTGAGTGAGGACCCAGGTGGTGCCATCTGGCTGGAAGTTGGATATAAAATGTTGAAGCATGAAGGAAAGGTGTGAGCTCAAGGTATATATATTCGCAAGCCATGAGTACATAGGTAGGGGCTGAAATCACAAAAGTGGATGATGTCACACAAAAAGTGTTTAGAGACGGCGGCGCCTGCTGCACGCGCATGTTCACTCTTTTCCTGGTTTCTCCCAGTGCCGCTGCTAACACGGTGCCCGGCCTGCACCATCTGTTGCCATCCTGGTAGGCTGAGGCCGTTGCAGGTTTTGGAAGATGGCAAAGTTGATGACACCCGTGATCCAGGACAACCCCTCAGGTTGGGATCCCTGTGCAGTTCCCGAGCAGTTTTGGGATATGCCCTGCCAGCCGTTCAGCAAAGGAGATTGGTTAGGAAAGATTTCAGACTTGACAGGAGCCATGTACCAAGATAAGAGGTACACAAATAAGTACTCCTCTCAGTTTGGAGGCAGAAGTCAATATGCTTATTTCCACGAGGAGGATGAAAGCAGCTTCCAGCTGGTGGATACAGCGCACACAGAAGACGACCTACCAGCGCAATAGAATGAGATTTGCCTGGAGGAACCTCCGCAGAGACAAAGATCATCAGAATGCTGTAGTTCAACCTGCAGATCCTGCCTAAAAGTGCCAAACAGAAAGAGAGAGAACGCATTCGATTGCAGAAAAAGTTCCAGAGCAATTTGGGGTTAGGCAGAAATGGCATCAGAAATCACAGAAACCCCGAGACTCTTCAGTTGAAGTTCGTAGTGACTGGGAGGTGAAAGAGGAAATGGATTTTCCTCAGTTGGTGAAGATGCGCTACTTGTAAAGAAAGGAACAACCAGTACTAGCCACTCCAAAAATGTACCAAATGGTGAAGACCATTGACACAATGAAGAAACTGCATCAACTGACAGGCAAAACAACCAGCTAACATCAAAATGGCAGGATCAAAATCACACATAACAATATCAACCTTAAATGTAAATAGGGTAAATGCCCCAAATCAAAAGACACAGACTGGCAAATTGTATAAAAAGTCAAAACCCATCAGTGTGCTGTATTCAGGAAACCCATCTCATGGTGCAAGGACACACATAGGCTCAAAATAAAGGGATGCAGGAAGATATACCAAGCAAATGGAGAGCAAAAAAAGAAAAAAAAAAAGCAGGAGTTGCAATCCTAGTCTCTGATAAAATGAACTTTAAATCAACAAAGATCAAAAGAGACAAAGAAGGACATTACATAATGGTAAAAGGACCAATGCAACAAGAAGAGCTAACGATCCTAAATACATATGTACCCAATAACAGGAGCACCCAGATACATAAAGGAAGTTCTTAATGACCTACAAAGAGACTTAGACTCCCACACAATAATAGTGGGGAGACTTTAACACCCCACTGTCAATATTAGACAGATCAATGAGACAGAAAATTGGATTTCCAGGACTTGAACTCAGATCTGGACCAAGCAAACCTAATAGACATCTACAGAACTTTCCACCCCCAAATTCACAGAATATACATTCTTCTCAGCACCACATCACACCTACTCTAAAATTGACCACATAATTGGAAGTAAATCACTCCTCAGCAATGCAAAAGAACGGAAATCATAACAAACAGTCTCTCAGACCACAGTGCAATCAAATTAGAACTCAGTATTCAGAAACTAACTCAGAACCGCACAGCTTCATGGAAACTGAACAACTGGTTCTTGAATATTCACTGGATAAACAATGAAATGAAGGCAGAAATAAAGATGTTCTTTGAAACTAATGAGAATTAATACACAACGTACCAGAATCTCTGGGACACATTTAAAGCACTGTCTAGAGGGAAATTTATAGCAATAAATGCCCACATGAGAAGCAAGGAAAGATCTAATATCGACACCCTATCATCAAAATTGAAAGAGCTAGAGGAGCAAGATCAAAAAAACTCAAAAGCTAGCAGAAGACAAGAAATAACTAAGATCAGAGCAGAACTGAAGGAGATAGAGACACAAACAATCCTTCAAAAAATCCATAAATCCAGGAGCTGGTGTTTTGAAAAGATCAACAAAATAGACAGACCACTAGCCAGATTAATAAAAAGAAAAGAGAGAAGAATCAAATAGATGAAATACCAAATGATAAAGGGGATATCACCACCGATTCCACAGAAATACAAACTACCATCAGAGATTACTACAAACAACTCTATGTACATAAACCAGTAAACCTGGAAGAAATGGAGAAATTCCTGGACACTTGCACCCTCCCAAGCCTAAACCAGGAAGAAGTTGAAACCCTAAAATAGACCAATAATAAGGGCTGAAGTTGAGGCAGCAATTAATAGCCTACCAACCAAAAAAAGTCCAGGTCCAGATGGGTTCACAGCCGAATTCTACCAGATGTACAAAGAGGAGCTGGTACCACTCCTTCCGAAACTATTCCAAACAATCCAAAAGAGAGAATCCTTCCCAAATCATTTTATGAGACCAACATCATCCTAATACCAAAACCCGGCAGAGACTCAACAAGAAAAGAAAACTTCAGGCCAATATACATGATGAACATAGATGCAAAAATCTTCAATAAAATACTGGCAAACCAATTGCAACAGCACATCAAAAAGCTTATCCATCACGATCAAGTAGGCTTCATCCTGGGGATGCAAAGCTGGTTCAACATAGGCAAGTCTATAAACATAATTCACCACATAAACAGAACCAAAGACAAAAACCACATGATTATCTTGATAGATGCAGAGAAGGCCTTCAACAGAATTCAACAGCCCTTTATGCTAAAAACTCTCAATGAACTATGTATCAATGGAATGTGTCGCAAAATAATAAAAGCTATTTACGACAAACCTACAGCCAATATCATACTGAATGGGCAAAAACTGGAAGCATTCCCTTTGAAATCTGGCACTAGACAAGGATGTCTCTCTCACCACTCCTATTCAATATAGTATTGGAAGTTCTAGCCAGAGCAATCAGGCAAGAAAAAGAAATAAAGGGTATTCAAATAGGAAAGGAGGAAGTCAAATTGTCTCTATTTGCAGATGACATGTTTGTATATTTAGAAGACTGCATTGTCTCAGCCCAAAATCTCCTTAAACTAATAAGCAACTTCAGCAAAGTCTCATTAATGTGCAGAAATCACAAGCATTCTATACACCAATAACAGACTAAAAGAGAGCCAAATCAAGAATGAAATGCCATTCACAGCTGCTACAAAGAGAATAAAACACCTAGGAATACAACTAACAAAGGATGTAAAGGACCTCTTCAAGGAAAACTACAAACCACTGCTCAATGAAATAAGAGAACACACAAACAGATGGAAAAACATTCCATGCTCATGGTTAGGAAGAATCAATATTGTGAAAATGGCCATACTGCCCAAAGTAATTGATAGATTCAATGCTATCCCCCATCAAACTACCTATGACCCTCTTCACAGAACTGGAAAAAACCACCATAAACTTCATATGGAACCAAAAGAGAGCCTGCATAGCCAAGACAATCCTAAGCAAAAAGAACAAAGCCGGAGGCCTCACGCTACCTGACTTCAAACTATACTACAAGGCTACAGTAATCAAAACAGCATGGTACTGGTACCAAAACAGAGATACAGACCAAAGAACAGAACAGAGGCTTCGGAGGAAATGTCATACATCTACAATCATCTGATCTTTGACAAACCTGACAAAAACAAGCAATGGGGAAAGGATTCCCCTGTTTAATAAATGGTGTTGGGATAACTGGCTAGCCATGTGCAGAAAACAGAAACTGGACCTCTTCCTGACACCTTACACTAAAATTAACTCCAGATGGATTAAAGATTTAAACATAAGACCTAACACCATAAAAACCCTAGAAGAAAACCTAGGCAAAACTATTCAGGACATAGACATAGGCAAGGACTTCATGACTAAAACACCAAAAGCATTGGCAACAAAAGCCAAAATAGACAAATGGGAACTAATTAAACTCCAGAGCTTCTGTACCACAAAAGAAACAATCATTAGAGTGAACCAGCAACCAACAGAATGGGAAAAAATTTTTGCAATCTACCCATGTGACAAAGGGCTAATATCCAGAATCTACAAATAACTGAAACAGATTTACAAGAAAAAAACAAAGAAACCCATTCAAAAGTGGGCAAAGGACATGAACAGACACTTTTCAAAAGAAGACATGCATGAGGCCAACAAACATATGAAAAAATGCTCATCATCACTGGTCATTAGAGAAATGCAAATCAAAACCACATTGAGATACCATCTCACGCCAGTTAGAATGGTGATCATTAAAAAATCTGGAGACGACAGATGCTGGAGAGGATGTGGAGAAATAGGAACAGTTTTACACTGTTGGTGGGCATGTAAACTAGTGTTCAACCATTGTGGAAGACAGTGTGGTGATTCCTCAAGGACCTCGAAATAGAAATTCCATTTGACCCAGCAATCCCATTACTGAGTATATATCCTAAGGATTATAAATCATTCTATTATAAAGACACATGCATACATATGTTCATTGTGGCACTGTTTACAATAGCAAAGACCTGGAACCAACCCAAATGCCCATTGATGATGGACTGGACAAGGAAAATGTTGCACATATACACCATGGAATACTATGCAGCCATAAAAAATGATGAGTTTGTGTCCTTTCTAGGGACATGGATGAATCTGGAAACCATTATTCTCAGCAAACTGATACAAAAACAGAAAATCAAACACCGCATATTCTCACTCATAGGCGGGTGTTAAACAATGAGAACACATGGACACAGGGAGGGGAATATCACACACTGGGGTCTGTTGGGGGAATTAGGGAAGGGCCAGTGGGGAGTAGGGAGTTGGGGAGGGATAACATGGAGAGAAATGCCAGATATAGGTGACAGGGGAATGGAGACAGCAAACCACATCGCCATGTGTGTACCTATGCAACAATCCTGCATGATCTGCACATGGACCCCAGAACCTAAAGTACAATTAAAAAAAAAAAAAAAATATATATATATAATATAAGAAAATGTTTAGAAAGACAAGCAGAGTGGTGAAAATGTTTAGAAAGAATTCTAGAGAATACAATACTGGCAGGTGGTGAGGGCAGAGAGAGACTAGCATGTTAAGGAGAAAGGGAAGGGATGGATGGAGAACGAGTGAGAAGGAAAAAAGAAAAGAATCCCTGACAGCAGCTGGTTGGCTTGGAAAACCATAGCTAGGCTACAGCAATCCTATGCTGAACATAAGTAGTTTCACACAGTATCAACATTAGGGTCACTCTGTAATTGTGATAGAGCAAGTCAGAAACAAGACCACTGCATAATCAGATCTGAACATGGGAAAAACAAAAACACCATGGACCCACAAAATAAGATATCTCTCTTCGGGGGATGAGATAACGCAGAATAAAACATCTACCTCTTGACCCCCTCACCAAGACCACCAAACATTAGCCTAAATCTCATTCCTCATCCCTCCTTGTGAGGAGACATCCTACCCAAGACATCCCCAGAGTCCCCCATGGTGTGCAACCTCCCTTGCTGCAGCAAGTTAATAAGTTTAATTTTCTTTGACTATTGGTGTGTTCTGGGTGGTCTTTGATCAATAGGATTTAATATTTTCATAGGATTCAAGAGAGCAGAGTTTTGTGGAGGAAGACATCAGAGTGTCCAGTACAACAAAGAGAAAGATGATATCCGGTGAGTTTTGCAAATGTGAACTCACCAGTGACCTTTGTGATAGCAGGTGCAGTAGAATATTGGAAGTATAGGTCTCACTCTCGGACACACCCCCTGTCACCCAAAAGGGTGGGTGTAGAAGCTGCCAGCTTGTAGTCGGAGGCAGCATCCACTTCCCATGTATTCTATTGAGAGACAGCCTTCAGTGCTCAGTGTCTGGAGCCCTGGCACCCTTAGCGGTGTGTTCCTACCAGCTTAGAGAGCTCATTATGCATATTTCTTCTTAACTCTGTTCAGTGACATCAATTTGGTATTAGGTTGGTGCAAAATGAGTTGTGGCTTTTGTTGTTAAATGGCAAAAACCGCAGTAGCTTTTGCACTAACCTAATAGGTTGAAGTCAGCCACAGGGGCAATATTTACACCATGGAAATTGGCAAACGTTATGAATCAATGCTTTTTTCTTTTCTTCAGGAATTTGATTAACTTTTTTTTTTTTTTTTTTTTTTTTTTTTTGAGATGGAGTCTCACTCTGTCACCTAGGCTGGAGTGCAGTGGCATAATCTCAGCTCACTGTAATCTCTGCCTCCTGGGTTCTAGCAATTTTTCTGCTTCAGCCTCCCAAGTAGCTGGGATTACTGATCTGCCATCATGCCTGGGGAATTTTTGCATTTTTAGTAGAGACAGGTTTTTACTGTGTTGCCCAGCTGGTCTCGAACTCCTGATCTCAGGTGATCCACCCGTCTTGGCCTCCCAAAGTGCTGGGATTACAGGTGTAAGCCATCACACCCGGCCTGATTGTAAAGCTTCTCTCCTCTCTCCACCAAATAGAAGAGAAATTACTGAAGGCTGAGGAAGAAAGAGGAGGTGACAGAGTGGAGATAATCAAAAGTTTGCATGAGCAGGGGAGAAGAGAGATCGGGTAAGGACAAGCAGGGAGACACAGGGTCAGTGGGAACTAGAACTCAGGTGGCCTGATGTTCTGCTCACAGCCTGTTCTGCACCGTGCACAGCTAGGAGGGTAACCATGTCTTCTTAATGACAGACACCAAATGAAGTCGGTTACTCTGTGTGTGTGTGTATGTATGTGCAGGGGCACATGTATACACACATTTGTGCATATGCACACCCTTGTGTAGGGGAGGTTGAAAGAGAGATGGTGGAGTGGCTCCAAGTGGGGCCTAGTCCATCTTCTAGAACAACCTCAACAGTAGGAGATGGAGAAATGAATCTCGTGGGACGATACAATCACCAGTTAATTTGAAATCAGCTGTTTGAATCACTGACCCTTTAAATGATGAACCTTCCAGTGAATTGTTTTCCTGCAGAGTGTCTTTAGTGGTTTCAGAAACACAACTAAACAAAAATGCCCGTAAGTTATGTGTTGAAGTAGTCTTGTTAGGAAAGAATGCTACTGCTTTGTTTACTAGGGCAGTTTGTACAGACTTAATGTTTACATTGACAGTTCTTTTTTTGTTTGTTTGGTTTTGGAGACAGGGTCTCAGCTTTAACCTCCTGGGCTCAAGCAATTCTCCCACCTCAGCCTCCCAAGTAGTGTATACCACCATGCCTGGCTAGTTTTTGTATTTTTTGTAGAGATGGGGTTTTGCCATGTTGCCCAGGCTGGTCTCAGACTTCTGGGCTCAAGCAATCTGCGTGCCTAAGCCTCTCAAAGTACTAGGACTACAGGTATCAGCCACCACGTCTGGCTGACAGTGCCATTATTTATGGGAAGACTTAACAATATTTGAAAAATGATTTTAACCTGAAACTGATATTAGCATGTTGAATTTCCTCAAGGCAGAATTTTAAGGCTTTTTATCCTTGGGACTTTATCTTGCTTCAGAGGAACATAAAGTAGAGTTGCCTTTTACATGCACACAATGGCCCTGAAGCAAGGAACTTTAGCAATTTACAGGAACTAACTCACTCTAAAAGAAGGAAACTGTGTAACTTCAAAAGTCATATTCATTTGTATAAAATAACTGGCTCTGCCATAAAAATGTGATGCTTTTATTTGGTACTCCAATGATATTTCTGCATTGAAAGTTATCACTGGGCTGGGTGCTGTGGCTCATGCCTGTAATCCCAGCACTTTGGGAGACCGAGGCAGACGGATCACAAGGTCAGGAGTTTGAGACCAGCCTGATCAACATGGCAAAACCTCGTCTCTACTAAAGATACAAAAAGTAGCCAGGTATGGCAGCAGGTACCTGTAATCCCAGCTACTCTGGAGGCTGAGGCAGGAGAATTGCTTGAACCCAGGAGGCGGAGGTTACAGTGAGCTGAGAGCGCGCCATGGCACTCCAGCCTGGGCCAAAGAATGAGGCTCCATCTCACAATAAAAAAAAAAAAAGGAAAGAAAGAAAGTTATCACTGAATTGATATATGATGGTAACAAAAACATGATTATATATTGTGTTACAGAGCACTGAATTGATTTGCCAGCAGTTTGCAATTTGGCTAAAGGTATTAGCCTCCTTAGATTTGTATTTCTAAAAGTCTCTATAATTTAGGATGCTAAATTATGGGCTGGTTATGTTCCATGGAAAGTCATTATCTGAAAAAAAATAAAAATAAAACACCTTAAAAATACTTACAGCCATTCCCAAGCCCATGCCTTCACCCAAGATGGCCACTTAATCTGGAAAGTCATCCCCCTCCTTTCTGTCTTGTGCAAGACTAAAGCTGCACCTCCTCAGAGAAGCCTTCTGTTGCCTTCTGTGGCTCACTCTGGCTTCACAGGTGTTTACTTTATGTACCCAAATAGGAGTGTTGTCCAACAGAAAGAGTTGTCTGTCTGGAATGAATTGTCAAGTAATGAGCTATGATGTCCTGGTCCTTTTTCCAATACAATGGCATCAGTGGCTTGTATGACTCTATATATGGAAGACAGATCCACAAAACAAGAAGCCACAATAAGGAGCAAATGTATTGTCCTAAAAGAACAAAGATTGGTGAAGATGCTGGCAGGCCAGCATCATGGTCATTCTAATGATGACATATGACAGAGATAAAAACAAGCGTCTCATAAGAAGAGCACTAATTTACAGTGCAAACTGTACAAGTATTCACATCTTTGAGGTTTGAGTTGAGCACAAGTTTACTATGATGGATATCTGCGTAGACCAACAAAAAAGGTGCATATCTGGACTCTATTACTAGAGGTGTCATGTCTGCTCTGAGGGAGACAAAAGCTCTCTCTTGTCACCACTGCTGAAATCACACCCGGAGTGCTAGGTTTAATTCTGGGCACCACATATTATGAGTGAAATTAAAATCTAGGTTGTTCAGAGAAGGGTCAAGACATTGACAAAGAAACCGAAAAAGTTAAAATAACAGATGTTTAGCCAGCCAAAGAGAAGACACGCCCGAGATGAGCGATGGAGGAAGGGAAGAAAGATAAGTCTCCACTTAATGTGAGAGGACTTATTATCTGTCAATGATATCAAGGGGAAAAACCGTAGGATATTATGCGGAGATAGTATACGGATGACAATTTTAACAACAAGACCTTCTAAAAGGAAGAGTGCTCAGAGACCCTCTGAGTTATTTTGAGACTAGATAGACTCTCATGTTCCTGTGACAAGTGTTTCTTGGAATTTTATTATGTTTCCAGGCACTGGGTGCTGTGCACACAGTGGTGAGAGGTAACATATAACACTTTTGTCAGCATTGAATTTACATTGCGGTGGGGAGTGGATAAAAACTATTCAGAATAAATATATAATTAAAATTGTGAGAAAAGATTTGAAGGAAAGACACACAGGGTTTTGAGGAATTTAACAGGAATTTAATCTAGTTGGGAGCTTCCTATGGAAGTAATGTTTTGTTGCGATCAAGGGGTCAGCTCCTGTGAACAGGTCAGAGGAGCAGGACTGAGGGGGGGTGAAGTAGAAGATCCTGGGTTGATGTTTACTGTGTCTTAACAGTCACTGTTAATTTACATAGGACATTCTTGGTTTTCTGGATCATGGCTATTGGTTCTAACTCAGGCTACTATTATTAAGGACTCTCAATGGTCCACAGCCATCACGTGATCTCATTAATGCTAAATGTGAAAAATAAGGCCCTGCATCTTTGCCAAATGGTTGACAGTGGGAGTATTTGCGACGTCCAGAGGAGATTCAATCCCTCCGTAGCCACTGGAGGGCACTTCATCCAAAGACTCAACTGGACAGCCACAGAAGAAACAGGTCAAAGGCCCGACTGTCCTACACACATGCCCAGAACGGTAGCAGGGGGATCATGTCACTGCAGCTTGGGATATAACTAGGAGGAGTTTCAGTGTTTACAAGAAGAAGGGAAGAAAGAAGGAGACGTGAAGAAACGTATAAACTCTTACACGTGCTTATTGTGATTCACAGCACCATCTCTGATGTCAAGCTCCTAGGTGGAAGCCTGGCTTTGCCGCTCGTGACTGCGTGGTCTTGAGCAAGTTACTTCACTTCTTTGGGTCTCAATCCCGCGTCTAAATGAAGGAGATGCTGGTGCATACCTCATAAGGTGGATGTGAAACACTCACTGGCACACGGTAAACTCCCAACAGATGTTTGTTAGCTGTTATTATTATTACTTTCTACCAATTTTTATTCTTAAAATTATATATTTATGTATTTTTGTTTGTAACAGTCATTGATTTTATAACTATAACCCCAAATTATAAAAATAAAACCTTTTTCATGGTGATAGTTTCATGGGTATGTACTTATCTTCAAATTCATCACGATGTATATATTAAATATATACACTTTTTTGTATGTCAGTCAAGCCTCAATTAAAAAAAAAACTTTAGGTACAATTTACATTTTTGTCAAGTGCTCAGTGCTCAGGCGCAATCCCTAAATTATCCAGCAGGGAGAACTATCCAGCTGCCTACTGTTCTCTATGAGCCATCATTTTATGAATATGGCTAGGATGAACGATTGCATTGTCTAAAATAACTTAGTCACTTACAGTTGGCATTCACCTATAGAATTTGCCCTTTAGAAACATGGACATTCCCCTCTTTCTATCTTCGAAAGTGGAAAACCTACGCTAAAACTCATCATCAACCCTTACTATACGCCAGTACTATCTTGAGCACTTCAGATGTATTTGCTCTTTAACACTCATTTGTATAACACTGAGGTTATACTGTCTGTCTTACAGATGAGGAAACAGAGGCATCAAAAACTGAAGTCATCTGCCCTATGTCACACCGTGAATATGAGAAAGCGTGTACACCTGAAGCATCTGGTTCCACATTTCTGTACCACATATTGGGTATATTATTGTTGGGGATCCCACCAGGGTCAATGTGGTCTCTTCCAGAAACTGTGAAGAGCTAATCTCCTTGCATTCACCTCAGCATTAGTGAGCTCTTTTCCTGATGTCCACCGGAAATGGTTTCAATGAATAACAAAAAGAAGTTAGATCAAGTCCAACATTATTCAAAGATAATAAGACACCTTCGAAATTCTCATTTTATCTGAAGCCACTTTGCTTCTGATCAGTATTTGACTTGTAAGAAAATTTTTTCTCACAAATATACATAGCTAATTAAACAAATACCTTCATTACTTTTGAAAACCCTAGAACATAAATATCACAATTTTTTTCACGGAACTTACATGCTCTGAAGTTAACTTTTGGCAGAACTCCTTCTTGTGTTCATTCAAAGTGAAAATATTTGCCTGTAATAAAAATATATGATGTGGTTTATGTAAAACTTGAATTATGTAAAATAAAGGCCAGGGAAACTATTTCACGTATTTTCAGATACTTTCTCTGTTCCTTTGTTTTATTTGCCCTCAAAAATTGCCAGAAAACAGCGCAAGTCAAATAGTATTCTGTTTCTATTGAGCATACCAAATTGGAATACAATTTTATATATTTTTCAGTAGCTCCCACTGCTTTTATATTAACAGAAAACCTAAGGGATTCAGAAGAAATCTTTGCAGGTACAGGGTTAAGACATAGCCCCCATGAGATGTTTCAGTGATTTGCTAAAGGCCACCGAAATCCCTGACATGGCTATTGGTTCTAAGTCAGGCTATTATTAAGGACTCTCGATGGTCTTCACACTGGGCCTGACACAGAACTCCTTTGTCTTCAGCGGCACACCTGGCTGCCGCCCCACCCTCCCTGCCACACCTGAGGAGTCAGGACTCTGGCGGGGAGCTAGCCCAAGACCACCGGGGGCAGGGGGAGGCGGATTCTAGATGCAGATTGCACGCTCATGTGTGATTTTTATTTGGAAAAACCTCAAAATAGTAAATGAAGAGTAGAAAAAGTGAAGTTTAAATAGGTTAGAGATTCGTAATAGGAAGTGGACTGCAGCAGAGGCGACATGAAATTATCTGCAGAAGCCAGATGAAGCGTTTCCGAAAGAGAGCATTTGTTACATTGCATGTTCATTCATCAAATTCATTGAGCTCCCCCTGGGATCCAGACACGGTGCTGGACACCAGGGACACACAGATATATTCAGCATCGCCTCCCGCCTTCCAAAAGCTGGCAACCCTGCAGGAAAGACGGGCCTGCAAAGAGATAAGAGTATCCGGGGGAGTCACGGTCCAAAGTGCAAAGGCGGAGCCTGGGAGGAAGAGGTCATCTGTGTCAGCAGGGGTCAGGGACGGGCTTCTGGGTTGGGGTGCACGCGAGCAAAGGAGTGCCACCTTTATCCACAGAGGCAATCAGAACACCCCTCAAAGATGGCATTGCTGACCACCGCGCCACGAGGCGACACCGGGGTCAGATAGTTGGCTGGCGCTGCGCTGATACACAGGTGTGTGTGTATGTGTTGGTGCGCCAGGAAGACACGCACGCGCCTGGAGAGGACCAGGCGGGGGAGACGGGAGGCTCGGGGGACGCGCGGGGCCCTCGGGCCGCCTTCCGCCGCCGCCCAGGGTCACCGGAGCCCCGCCTGTTTACCAGCGGCCCCGCCCGCCCTGGCCGGGCCGGGCAGGTCGGGGCGGGCGCGCTCTGAGTCACCGGAATCGAGGTGGGGCCGCCCGGAGCAGCGTCCTCGGGAGCCGCCTCCCTGCGGCCTGTTCCCTTTTGTGGCGGCGCCCGCACTCGCGCGCCACTCTCCACCGCCGCCCGTCCAGCGCGCTCCTCCGCCCCGCTGTGCTCCGCTCGGCCCCGCGCCGCCCGTCACCATGATCCGCTGCGGCCTGGCCTGCGAGCGCTGCCGCTGGATCCTGCCCCTGCTCCTGCTCAGCGCCATCGCCTTCGACATCATCGCGCTGGCCGGCCGCGGCTGGCTGCAGTCGAGCGACCACGTCCAGACGTCCTCGCTGTGGTGGAGATGCTTCCAAGAGGGCGGCGGCAGCGGGTCCTACGAGGACGGCTGTCAGAGCCTCATGGAGTACGGTGAGTGCCCGCCCGCCGTCGCCGCCGCCGCCGCCGCCTCCAGGAAGCCCTCGGGGCTGCGCGGCCTGCCAAAGCCGCCGCGCGTGGTGGGCCCTCACAGGGTCAGGGGAGACGGTGCTTTTCAGAATGCCTGTGTAGGGCGAGCTCCGGTTCGTGCATCTGACCTGAACCAAATGCACCAGCAGTAGCTTTGGGTGGCCAACACCAAGCTCAGAAAAAGAAAAAAAAAATTGCCCTGGTTCAAACTGTGTAGTTTTTTTCCTGGGATTTGTCGGTTACCTTAGAAAGATTATTTCAACCTTTGCAGGTTTAGATGAGTAAATATAATGAACAAAGTTTCTTGGAGACCTGAAATTTCTTCCCATTTCTCTTCCTCCTGTTTCTTCTTATGATCAAAATATAAATATTGAACTAACGTGCCTTCCCGAATATCAGTGGATTCGTTTAACTTGACGTAGCTGAAAGAAACTTTCCCATCAAAAAAGCCGTATCGGACAGTTTTAGCAGTTAACGATTTCAATAGACACCTCAGTCTTTTTACCGGTCAGGCTAGTTCATGTTAGCTCTTGCTCGAGGGAGTGTCCTTTGGTTTAAGCATGGGATTGCTGTTTAGAAAACGTAATTATTTTAATCTGATTTGAAATCAACAGCAAACACATTCCCTACACCCGCGAAGTGAAGCAGAGTTGACAAATTTAACGTACCCGGGAGATGAAGCACTGCGTGCCATTTTCCCAGCATGGAGGAAGCATCCCTGCTTAACTTGCTCAAAGTCTGGACTGGGGAGTGGCTCCAGTCCGAGAAGGCATTTTCTTTCGCAGTGGGAAGCCCCCTCCCCTTGCCTAGGGGTGGAAGGGAATCACAGCTGGGAATCATGGCTGGGGTCTTCTGTGATTAGCAATGTGTGTGTGGGTGGAGATGGGGGCTGTGTGAGTCTAATACAATCTTAGAGCCAAACGGGTTTTACCTACTAGGTTTAATAGTTTTAAACGGAGAAAGCAAGCTACCTTGCCTTTTATCATTTCTTAGTATTACCATTGACTTGATTCTTTCTTTGAAGTGGCCCACGGCTTCCAATCCAATCCTGTTTGTTTGCGTTTTGGGGGACCATATTAGCAGCTTGGTGCCCTTTCTTTTGCGTAATCCTTTGGAAGTTCTCATGATGAACTTCCCCACAAAAGGATGCATGGTCCCCATTACCCAGGTAATAAAATGTAAACACTAAAGACAATTCCAGCTTTCCTTATCGTTTGTGTGTTTTCTTTGAAAACTTGGCAAAACACTGTGCCAGCCCAGGTTTGTATCATCTCCAGTCTTTTAGGTTTTTAAAGGGAATTAATTTTTTTGAAATAATATACCTCTGTCTTCTAGTTAAAATGCAGCTGAACTCAGTCTGTTGTAGGGGACCTAACAGGTCTGCGTGTGTGTTTTTAAACAGACTTTGATAATTATACCCTACTCCAAAGACTAATGCAGACCCAAAGTATACATATCCTCCACCTATGAAGTAAGGTTAGTGTGTCTTCGACGGGTGGGGGATATTGGCAGAACCTGTGATCATTGACTGAGGGACATGATTTGACCTGCAAGGCTCTGGCTGTGACCACAGCCCTCTTGTGAAACATGCACAATGTCATTTTTATTTTTCTTAAATTGCAGGATGAGCTCACCTTGTTAGGGTGTGGCTGTTCCACCTTAGACTGATGCAGTGCCAGTAAGCAGGGTGTTTTTTTTTCTTAGTTTGCTTGAATTGTTAATTAGACAGAAATCTAAAATGTTAACTTTTTTCATTGTAAAGACAGCACTAACCAGTGTATAGTTTTTCAATTTGACATAGAAATTGGTCCTTGGAAAAGCTTGATTTTCTAGGTGGATCTTGAAAAATCTGTTTATAATGCAGCACGACTGATTTTCAGAAATGGTAGTAGCTTTAACAACTCAAATTAGTTATTCCTGCTACCTTTGCAAAGGTAATTCAGTGCCAGTAATGCATTACGCATGGCTCTTGCTCAAGATCTATAATCAAATCATGAATCTGGGATCTGCTGTTTTGAGGTGGCTGTGGGAAGAAGAGAGCAGATATGGAGCCACCAGGAGAGCGCCGCCTCTGGCAGTTGTGGTCAAAGATGAGTTTAGGAGCTTGTTAGACTTCTGCCTCATTGCCTGCGTGCACCTTGGCTAGTTTTGCCTCACAATTGTAGAAGTTGTGTATACCGACACTGTAAGGCGATTATCTAGGCATCTATGAACTCTAGATTTTCAGGTAGCCTCAGTAAGACCTTACTGAAAAACATATATTCACATGAGCCTGTACTTTATCTAAACTGAAGTAAGCAGTTTACACATACTCCCACGTACGCACAAACACAGAGTTCAACAAAGAATAAGGTTGATGGCGCTGAGGAAAATGAGATCTCCGCACAGAGAATTGAGTGTGTACATCCATTTGGAAAACTTCTTGATGTGCACTAGGCAATAAATATTTTGATTTACCATTGTAACGATTAAGAAAGTAGACTTTTTAATTACAAAGTGTTTCAACACCTCTCTTATTAGTTGATATTCATAACAATATGTTCATTTTGGTAGTGAAGACACAGGTTATTCCTGGCAAGTATTGACAATAATCCTAATGAATATGGGTGTCATATAAATAGTTCCTTAGAACTATATAAAAAGCAGATGATATATTTCACTCTTATTGAAACTTGAAGAATTTCAGATGACCAAGTCACCTCATTTTTCCTTGTAAATGCGCCAAATTATTCTCTGAATATTGTCTTTGGCATGATAGTACCAGCCTAAATTAACACCCAGCTTAAAATGTGCTTGTTTGAATTTTTTAAAAATCGTGGTTTATATTTGTCAAAACAGGAAAAGAAAATCTGTAGATTAACGATTGAAATCATCATTCAAATTTCACCTATAAATAAAATTTGAAATTGAAATGCATGTTCACTCACACTAGTTTTGCACCGCTGGCACCTTCTTTTCCAGTTTTTAAGAAAGAATACATCAGGAGGATATTTTCAGCCTCAACTGTGTAGATTTCAAACCGCGGGCAAGCTCCCGCTTGTTCAAGTGAAGAATAATGGAGACAAGTTTATGCGCCAGAGGGAAACAGGGAGTCAGTGAGGATTTGCATTGAATCCAAACTGGGAAGTGCAGAGCCACTGTTTTTGCTGTTGTTGTTTTAACCAAAGACACCCTTTGCATACTGCAGAATGCATCGATTTTTTTTTTTAACATGAAATCACCGTTGGACAAGTCAAAGAATCAGTATTACATGAAATAGTTTTAGGTCAGTTAGCCCTGTGGCTCTCAAATGTACAATAAATAAGAAAAGTAAGTACAAGTCAGTAGTTTACATTAGGCTAAATTCCTCTTAAAGCTGGGGTCCCCAACCCTGAGGCCACAGACTGTTACTCCCACTGATTCTACATTATGATGAGTTCTGTAATTATTTTCTTATATATTATACAGTGTAATAATGCTAGAAATAAAGTACGTAATAAAGGTAATGCACTTCAATCATCCCCAAACTACCCGCCAACCCCAGTCTGTGGAAAAACTTTCTTCCATGAAACTGGTCCCTGGTGCCCAAAAGGTTGGGGACTGCTGACTGAAAAGACTTAAATCTGAGATTATGGTTTTTTCGGTGGGGAGTGGGATAGAGAAAGGTATTAAACTCTCTCTGGCTGGGCGCAGTGGTTCACGCCTGTAATCCCAGCACTTTGGGAGGCCAAGTCGGACAGATCACTTGAGGTCAGGCATTCGAAACCAGCCTGGCCAACATGGTGAAACCCCATCTCTACTAAAAATACAAAAAAATTAGCGGGGCATGGTGGCGGGCACCTGCAATCCCAGCTACTTGGGAGGCTGAGGCAGGAGAATTGCTTGAACCCAGGAGGGAGAGTTTGCAGTGAGCCAAGATCGTGCCAGTATACTCCAGCCTGGGTGACAGAGCGAGACTCTGTCTCCAAAAAAATAAAATAAAATAAAAACTGTTCCTAATTTATGAAATTAGGCATTAACAGACAGATTACTCTTTGCATGAGCATGTATGCATTCAAGTCCTTACACAGCAAAAAAAAAAAAAAAAAAAAAAAAGTTGGCCACTTTATTAATAATTTTTAAAAGTACATATGATTTATAAACTCTAGACGTTTCGGACCCAGTAATCTAGTCCAGCCACTCATTCCTCATGTGCCTCACTCAGCAGTAGCCACCCCAGAGAGCCTCAGTTCTTTCTCGGTGTCCCCTAACTTGTGTTAGTCCTGTAAAGGGGCGCAGACTCCTGGGATGTTATAATTAAAAGGGAATTAAAGTATACTGGAGTCAAGCTTTTGCCAAAGCCCTCACCCATCCGCAGCACCCGTGACTAAGCTCCGTCCCTTATTCAGCAACTTAGTTCTATTCCCTGGAAAATACAGTTTGTTTCCAAGTACTTCTCTTAAACTGACAAAGCAGTGTAATTCCTACTTTCCAGCCTTCTTTCATTGACAGATGTTCAAATATTTGAGGGTAGATCCCAAATTTGCTAGTAGTTACCTTGTCTTTAGACTGTTTACTGTTTTCACCCCTTCCTGTGTAGAATGGCTTCTCCCCTCATTGATCAGATAAATCCTCTAAAAGAAGGTTACTAAGGGTTAAAGTAACAGAGAGCAGTGGAGTAATCAGTTTCATGAGACCATGCAGAGTATGTAAAGAATTTCACACCAGCTGTGGAATGCTCTCCCATGTATTCTCCCTGCCATCTCTCTGTTGAGCCATTTAACTGCCTTCCTGAACTTCTGCAGAATGGTGTCTTTTTATGTAAATTTTTGGGGTCCTGCTCTGAGTTGTCCTCTAGATTTTTGTGGCTCAAATTGTCACAAACAAGCCACAGCAGAATTATGTGGGTGTCTGTTGGACATCCAGTGTCTGCTGCCGGCCTACTAAATTGGAATCTGCATTTTTACCACTACCCAGAGGAGGCAAGGATTTTTAAGTTTCAAAAGCACTGGCCAAATCACTGTGGATTACCTCCTCATTGAATATGCAAAACTATATTTTTGAATATATCATTCTCCCATGGTTACATTTAGTTGTAGGTAGGATCTTTTTTATTTTTTGAACTGTGGTTTTATCCAGTCTTCACTTTTGTCTGTGTTTGGCTTCAAGAGACTTATAGAAACAATGTGAAGAAATCTGACAAAATCTTGGATAATACAGAATCTTTGGTATTATTGACAGATGTCCTGTATTCTGGAAAGGGACTGGACTCTGGTTGGGTGCCACATTGGTGTCACAGGGCATCGAGTAAGATGGTAGGCCATGTTTAAAACTACTGAAGAATTTGGCAGATTCGTTAAAAGGAGGACTACCTTTGGGGGATAAATTAGTGATAGTCTCCGAAGTCTTACCAACAATTTTAAAAATATTAACAATGTTCTTCTTGCCTTAAAATAAAAGTTTATTTTCTTTTCTCAAGCTTCAGTTTATCATTTCTAGCTTGACCTCTTTTTTGAGACAGTCTCCCTCTGTGGCCCAGGCTGGAGTGCAGTGGTGCAATCTCAACTCACCTCAACCTCTGCCTCCCAGGTTCAAGCAATTCTCATGCCACAACCTTCTGAGTAGCTGGGACTACAGCTGTGTACGACCACACCTAGTTAATTTTTGTATTTTCAGTAGAGACAGGGTTTCACCATGTTGGCCAGGTTGGTCTCGAACTCCCGACCTCACGTGATTCACCTGTCTTAGTCTCCTGAAGTGCTGGACTTACAGGTGTGAACTATCGTGGCTGGTCTATTTCTAGCTTGACATTTAAGGTATTTATTTTTTTCTGTTTTTTTTGCTCTTCTGGTTGATCTTACTGGCCTTTTCCTAGCCGTATTTGCCTTGTAGCATTTTGGGGTTTTTTGTGTGTAATTTCTGGAAAAAAATATAGCATGTTTTCTCATACAAAAAACTTGAAAACACTTCCTAGGAGTTTTGTTAGTGACCATTAAATGGTTTCCGTGTTCTTGATTTAATGTTGTATGTTTGCAAGGGCTAGCAAACTTTAAGAAGCTGTTGTTCATCTAACGAATATCACTTAAAATTGGATTTATAATGCTGCTGGTTTCTTTGATTACATGAACTTTACCAAGTGGTACTTAGAAAATAAAGTGAGGACATATAATAGATTACATATATAAAACACCAAATTGATCTTCCCTTAGGAAAATAAAACAAACAAAAAAAACATTCCTACATGGAAACACAGTATCTGTTTACCTGGAGTACTGAGTGCTTTTGTGGTCTCAGTCCAGAGGATGACAGTTGAAAATGAGAATCCTTTCTACTCTCTCCTATACACTTACACACACACACACACACACACACACACACACACAAATTTGGTATATAAAATAGTAATGAAAGACAAACTTGCGTTCATATTAAAGATGGATAGTCTGCCTTTGAAAAACTGAGGACCATCTATTGAATTATGAAAGATGTAGCTTTAAGACAATTTCTAAAAATTGATATTTTCCAGTGGGGTTGGCAAATAGGGTAGATTTTAGACCATTATATAATATAAAAATATAAACAGCTCCCAAAGGGTTTGGTCAGTTTGTAGATATTAGGCTCATTCTGGGTAACTAAGTAAGACCACAGCTACCTAGGGCATAAAGTTGTTAACTTTTCCAAATGTATGTCATGGAGAATACTCATGTCCTAAGTCTTCACATCTGATAGTCCCCTTCTCAGACAGAACAGTGGGCTGGGAGGACCCTGCTCAGACCTGGTATGGTCTCAATAGTCACTGACATGGGAAGGCAGATTGCTTTACTTGAAGACATCTGTTATTCATTAGTCAAGATCTTTAGAACTGTGCCAAGATTCCTGTCTTAAATGATAGTTAAGTGATTCAATGTGGGGTGTTTCCGTGATGCAAGGAGCAGGTTTTACATGTTCTAATTTCAAGGCAGTCTTTCTCAAGACAGAATGTTGTTTAATTTTCCATTTTGATTTTCTCTAGACTCAGCACTTTAAATAAGCAAGACATTCACTGAATTGTTTTAACATAGCACAGGAAAAGTTTTTAAAATATTCCTATATTTATGTTCACCTGTTGGCTTTAGGTTAGGTGAATTCGCTTACCATTTCTTTGGTTTAATTCCTTCCAAGCACTTGAAACTAAGCATAAATTATACTTCAGCTATAATGTTAGATGAAATATAATAGTAATAATCTTTTTATATTAATTTTCCTCAAATAAGTAAAATTATTATTACTCTTTATAGAAATATATAATTTATTTAGCTAGACTTTTCAAACCTTTATCTGTGATTATAAAAGTTTAGTTATTGAAATAGGTTCCTTGTTAGGAAGTTTTGCCTCTTTTTTATTGAACACTCACATTCTGCTATGCAATTTTTAAATTATGTTTGCATTCTTTTACATGCATATATAGATATATTTCATTGCAAAGTTTCAAACTTGTGAACTCATAACATAAAGTTTCTGCTTATTTTATTTAACTATTAGATTTAATTGAACTTAACGATTAGTAATGGCCATTTTAAAAAGTCTAAAGAAATGAGACTCTAAATGACAGTGGGTCACATGGGTAAAGCTGTACACTCTTTTTGGTAGTGCTGCATCTGTTTTAATAAGGGCTTTAATCATCTAAGTTGTTCTCAAACTTTATGGATATAGGAAACATTACTAAAATGCAGATTCTTGGGTACTGCCTGCCAGCTCTGATTCAGAAGGTCTGGAGTGAGGCACAGGAATCAGTATCTTTTTAAGAAGCATCACTGCCTATTTTGCTCTGTGGTCTGTGGGCTATACTTTGAGAGGTCTGATTGATCAATATTCTTTCCAAAGCACAGTCTCTGTTCTCTTAAAATTTATGTTACTTGAAGAACAAGGCAAAAGTGAGAAAAGAGACTTACTGAGTTTCACATTTTGGCTTTCCTTTTCCTTTCTATTTTAATATAAACATTCCCATTTTAACCTTATCTCTAAAATTGCTCAGTGGTCTGACAGGAAGAGCTAGAAGATTTGGAGGAAAGTAATAAAAATTGTCCATATAAAACTAGGCCCAATCAGGTACGGTCTCACCACTATCCTGACCTAATATTCGTGTGAAAACAGTGTTCCTGGGACAGAAAAGTGTTTCATCTCCTTAATAATCTATTGAGCCCCAGTCATTCATGAATCTAGAAGAAGACCTGGAAGGTGCATGGGAGTTGGAGAAGGGCACATGGAGCCTTAGTTCAGGGTTGTCTCTAACAGATGAAGAGAGAAAAATGCATCAGGTGGCGGAGGAACAGTCTTTATGGGATGGTGTAGAACATTGCTAATGCAGAAGAAAATAAAAACATGAGGTATTGGAGAAAGTCACAGGGACACAGGAGGAATGTTTTGAGTTGCGAAGACTGGGGAGTTAGTAACTGACACTACAGCGATGTGTTTTCTTCCTCACCATCATCTTGGGATAGGCATTTTTAGCCTTGGTTAACAGATGCAGAGACCGGAGTATGGCCAACAGGGGCAGGGGCAGAGGCAGGGTACAAACGAGGTCCCGCAGCTCCAACACCCTTGCTCTTCTGCCAACTCACATCTTTGCCTCACCTTGACCAGTCAAACAACCTAGAATTAAGTGAGGACAAATACTGTCAGCTGTGCTGTGTTACAGAGTAAGGGTAACGCCAAGGCGGAGGGTATGTGACTCATGACTCTCCTTTTCAAATGCAGTGAAGGTAATAGGTTAAGTGTGCATGATCTTCCATGAGCAAATGAATGGATAGACTACAGTGGCATATCCATACCATAGAATATAAACCAGTCATAAAAAAAGAATGAAGTATTGATTGATGCTATAACATGACGAACCGCATCATACTATACTCAGTGAAAGAAGCCAGTCACAAAAGGCCACATAGTATATGATATTCTGTTTATGTGAAGGGTCCAAAATCGGCACATTTATAGAGAAAGTCGATTTGTGGTTGCCAGAAGCTGGAGGAAGAGGGGAAGGGAGGGTGGCTGCTAATGGCACGGGGTTTCTTTCTGGGGTGATGAAAATATTCTGGATTGTTAGTGGAGATGGTTGTATAACACTATAAATATAGTAAAAACCACTGAATTATACACTTTTAAAGGGCAAACTTTATAGCATGTAAATTATATCTTTTAAAAAGTTATGTTTTGGATTCAAACAGGCTGAACTCAAATTCTGTCTAAACCGTTTACTAGCTGTGTGGCTATGGGCAGGCTCTTTGAACTCTAGGTATATCCTTCATTTCTAAAATAGAAACAATAGCAGTGTGCACCTTAAGAAGTTATTGTGAGATTTATACTACTCAGATAACGGGTACACTGAAATCTTCACCACCATACAATTCATCCATGTAACCAAAAACCACTGAAATTAAAAAATATATATAAATAAAAAACAAATAGCCAGGTATGGTGGTGCAAGCCCGTAATCCCAGCTACTCAGGAGGCTGAGGCAGGAGAGTCGCTTGAACCCGGGAGGTAGAGGTTGCAGTGAGCCGAGATCACACCACTCCAGCCTGGGTGACAGAGTGAGACTCCGTCTTAAAAATAAATAAATAAATAATAAAATGGGGAAAAAAAAGTTGTCTTTGTGAGGATTCCACGAGCTAATGCATGTTCTGAGTGCTATGCGGTACTACCGCTACAGGAAAGGTTGTGTGTAAAGAGATTTTAACAATCAGTGCGGGTTGAACAATAGGCATTGTTAACTAGAATCATTCGTGTGGATAGCATGGATCTCTGTATTTCCTCAGTGCAGAATAGAATGACCCACGGCTGGAGGTGCGCCTTAGGCCTTCAAACCTAGAACTTGATTTCCATCACATCCTGATTTTTTTTTAGGGGGAAAGATAAATAAGATCTCTTGTGCAGTACATTTTTAATACCTAAGAAATTAAAATTTAGGCAGAAATTTAGAAAAGTAGTTTGATTCCAAGCCGGTTACGCGGTCAGAGCTACTTTTCCACACTTAAACTGTTTTATTTAACACCTCTGCCTAGACATAAATATATTTTTTCAATGATTATTTTTGCATGGAACCAAACATTAATATGAAACAAAGATCCCTTAAAGGTATTTAAAACATTTTCTAAAGAGTGTATAATTTGGATTGTTCCGTACCAAAAATGTTGTTTATTATGATCATGTTGAGTTAGAACCTGGGCGAACCTTATAAATACACCTATTATGTGGCGAACTTATTAAATGAAAAACAGCTTAACGAAGTTTGACTTTCATTTCAGAGATGTAAACTTTTGCCAAAAACTAGAGGAGGGGGAGAAGGCATTTCTGAGTCTCAGTATATTAATCTCTTACATATTAATTGCCTGTTCTTCTCTTGAAATATGGAGATGCTTAAGTATTGCCAAAAGAAAAACTGTCCCTCAATCCAAATATAACCAGTAGGGGGGGGGAAAAAGCCCAAAACCCTACTGATACTGTGATAATTTCTAAATTTGGTATGTCTGTCTTGTTAATTGCTGTTTCTTTTATTTCTTGCAGCGTGGGGTAGAGCAGCGGCTGCCATGCTCTTCTGCGGCTTCATCATCCTAGTGATCTGTTTCATCCTCTCCTTCTTTGCCCTCTGTGGACCCCAGATGCTTGTCTTCCTAAGAGTGATTGGAGGTCTCCTTGCCTTGGCTGGTAAGACTATGTGTCAGCAAGTCTTCATTTATGTCTTCAGTAGGCATCAACTTAGTAATGACCAATTCCACAAAGAAGACCCATGACAATTACGGTTTCTAACCTGTTCTCAGAAAATGTGTCACCAAGGGCAGAAGTGACAGAGGAAAGATGTGTTTTAAAATCTGGGTCCCTTTCTTCCTGTGCCTTGGTCAGTGTTCTGTACTCCCTACCCAAGTGACCAAGGTGTCACTCTGCATGCCCGTATCTCTCTTAGGGGGCCCTGTCCACTGACTCCTCTACTGAAGAAACTAGGCTGTGTCAGCCCTGAAAAGCGTGATCTCCATAGGGGTCCCCCACCCTGGCCTGCTGTGAGCCCCCTGCCAAGGGGACCTGAATGCCCCTCAACCAATTCCCTTGTGGAAAGACTCTTGTGATCTTATGATGTGGGTCCTGAAATGGTGTTCTGCTGTGAGATAGAAGACCCTGGGGAGGAGCCAGAACTGGAATCTCTAGCATGGGGCCTGTGCGAGGAGATAGAGGTCCAGACACAGGTGATGTGAAGAAATTTAGTTATTCAGGTGTGCAGGGCCAGGGTGAACACTTACTGATGAAATACATGAACTAGGATTTTAGGAGACGAATTATTGGAATTTTAGTCAGGTACCTGGCACTAGGGAAATCTGTCAAGGGGAAGGACCCTAGCCACAGAGCTAGATTCAGAAGTAAAACTGGACATTCTGAGGAGGGAAAAAGAGAAGGTGCTGACAGCAGCAAAGCGAGGCCACAGGTCATTTCTTAACACACCAGTTTAGGCTTACCGGACCAAACAGAAAATCAAGCTACAGACCTGAGACACAAATACAAAGTGAGCAGATGGTCTTGGAAGAAGGTCAGAAGCCTTATGACTAGAAGGAGTCTGTATGAACACGCATGAGCCAGGAGGAAGGCCACTTTGTGCTGGTTCCCTGAGCTTAGAAGAGTTAAGCTGGCAGAGCTGTAGGCAACACAGATGAGTGGGAAGCCAGGAGGAATGCCTCAGAGAACCGGCTGGTACAGACACAGCCTGGCCGTCTTCATGGCACATTTGGCAGTTTCTCTGGATTAAAAATAAAGTTTACTTCCTGATCCTCATATTTTCAAAGTTTGCATTTTGAATAATATTTTAAAATCAGAAATGACTTGGAATCACAAAAGATGTAAAGAACCTGGTTGATGCCCACCTTCGTTTCTACGTGGTTATTTTTGTAGTTCAAATTTATGAGACCCTAGCAAAGAAACACATTTGATGTATCTTCCTTTCACATGTCTTAGAAAACTCCTGTAGATGCCAGTTTAAATCACCATTAGAAATAACACACTAAGACCAGGCGTGGTGGCTCATTCCTATAATCACAGAACTTTGGGAACCTGAGGCGGGCAGATCACTTGAGGTCAGGAGTTTGAGAACAGTCTGGCCAACATGGTGAAACCCTGTTTCTACTAAAAATACAAAAGTTAGCTGGGCTTGGTGTGCACACCTGTAATCCCAGCTATGTGGGAGGCTGAGGCAGGACAGTCAATTGAACCTGGGAGATGGAGGTTGCAGTGAGCCAAGATCGCATTGCTGTATTCCAGTCTGGGTGACAGAGAAGATTCCACCTCAAACAAAAAAGAAAGAAAGAAAGAAAAGAAATGACACACTAAGACATTAATGTTAGTTGAAAAATCCTAGTAAATACTATATGACCCAGCATTCCACTCCTAGGTATATATCCAAAAGAATTAAAAACAAGAACTTGAAGATACTTGTAACCCACGTTTCCAGCAACACTATTCACTACATCCAAAAGGTGGAAAAATCAAAGTGTCCTGGACAGATGGATGGACAAACAAAATGTGTATGTACCTGCAGTGGAATATTATTCAGCCACAAAAAGGAATGACATTTTTGATATATGCTACAACATGATGGCCCTTGAAAACATTATGCTAAGTGAAATAAGCCTGGAACAAGAAAGACAAATATATTATTCCATTTACATGAGCTACCTGGAATAGGCAAATTTACAGAGACAGGGAGTAGAATAAAAGTTACCAGGGGCTGCAGGGAGGGGAAGAATGGGGAGTTATTTTTTTAAGAGATACTGAGTTTATGTATGGATGAAAAAGTTTTTGTTATAGATAGCAGTAATGATTATACAACATCGTGACTTTATTTAATGCCACTGAATTGTACACTTAGAGTGAACAATTAAAAGTGAACATGATACATTTTATGTATATTTTACCAGAATAAAAAAAATCCCAGTAAAACTCTGTCATTCGTTGCTGTCACACAGCATTAAAACGAAAAGACCTAGCAATGGCCATCCACGGTGACAGGGTAGCAGAGTTATTGTTGTAAAGAAAATTGGTTCAGTGAACTTCAACAGATTTACAGCTTAACAATCAGCTTAACCCAGTGTTTTCATTTTGTAATTTAATACTCATTCTTTCCTTTAGTAAGTATGAAAAATAGAATAGAAAATGTAGTTAGAAGAATAAAAAGTCTAGAAATCTCAACATATTTTTAGTGGTAATGTACAATAAGGCCTATTTGACTTTTAAGATATGTTTCATAAAAGTTATTTTAAATTTTTGTATATTCTTATATTAAACATCAGAAAAATTGAATACTGATACAATTTAAATTTTGCAGAAATTCATCCAAACTATTTTAAGGACTTTGTACATGATGAGCCAGAATGGATAAATAGCAACATTTAATATTTATTGCTAAGAAAATCAGAAGTCAACATAGAGAAGCATTGCTTTTGTGCCTTACACCGTATGTGGTGGCAAATGACAAACTTAAGTAGTGAGAGTTTGCTATTTAAAGTATACCAGAAGTAGATAAGTATTTAAGATTTGCCCCAAGATTGTCCTTTGTAAATTGCAAGAGAAGGGGAACGTTTTAGTTGAGTTAAGAATTAGAAGCAACAAATGAAGATACGGAAACATCTATAGCCTTTCTAGCAGTAAAAAAGAAAAAGAAAAAGAAAACTACTTCAGGGTACATCTGTGGAGCTGTAGAAAAGAATTTAGATGGTAGAAAAAATGCTGGTGAGGACTATCATTGGATTCCCTGATACCTTCCTGGAGGCCACAGCCACTTGGTCCCTCCTTGTGGAGGGTAGTGTCTTATGGTTAAAAAGCTAAAATCTATTTAGACCTTTTGACATGGCAATGCACATATAAATATTAAGTTAAAAGGGTGCAGAACACACATGTATATACTCACTGTAGCTTTATAAAATTATGCACGTCCACTGAAAAAAAACCACAAAAGTAGACTCAATAATGTTCCTTTTATTTGAAATTGCTTAAATACTATTAGAAAGATGAATACTAACTGTAATAATGTGATTGTTATACCAGAGTTTAGAAATCTTCACAGTTTGCTTTCCACACCCTCACACACACCTCCCTAAGCACTGTGATCACTTGCTGCTTTTATTTTTCCTGTCCCCACCGTACCTCCTCATGACCTTCCCCCTGCCTGCCCTCCACGTCTGTTTCCTCTTCAGATTCCCATGTCCTCTGCAGGCTTTTCTGGGGATTCTCCCTTGACCATTCTCAATATTTGTTCATTATTTCATTTACGTATTGAATGAATATTCCAGTGATGTGTTACTGAATATCGAGGCATGTGTGCACGCCTGTGTGTGTGTGTGTGTGTGTGTGTATGTATAAATATATGTAATTTTTGCTAACATTGAACATATTAAGTATGTGTTTGGTATAGGAAACACAAAGATGAAAAAAATAGTTTGTTCTTTACTGTCCTGCTTTTGATTGTATGCCACAGTTTTGCACTTTTTGCTTTAGTATATATAATGCTTATGTAATATGGAATGGTTCTCCAATTATCTTCTGTGGGTTTTTCACCTATTTGGCATGTGTGTGTGATATTGCTCAGTGCCAGGCACTGTTACACACAGTAGTCAAGAATCTTTTTGACCTGTGCTTACCTAGATTCCTTCTGCCTCCAGGTAGATTTTATACTTATTTGAAGGCAGAAACTTGGTGGAAGGAGTTAATCTGTCATTGCTGTGTATTCATTCCTTCATGCATGTATGCATTCATACCCTGGGATTTTTTTCTTCCCTTTAGCTGTGTTCCAGATCATCTCCCTGGTAATTTACCCCGTGAAGTACACCCAGACCTTCAACCTTCACGCCAACCCCACTGTCACTTACATCTACAACTGGGCCTATGGTTTTGGGTGGGCAGCCACGATCATCCTGATCGGCTGTGCCTTCTTCTTCTGCTGCCTCCCCAACTACGAAGATGACCTCCTGGGCAATGCCAAGCCTAGGTACTTCTACACCTCTGCCTAACTTGAGAATGAGTGTGGGAGAAAATCATCGCTGCTGAGATGGACTCCAGAAGAGGAAACTGTTTCTCCAGGCGACTTTGAACCCATTTTTTTTTTTTTGCAGTGTTTTCATTAGTACACCAGTCAAAAATGCTAAAATAATTTGGGAGAAAATATTTTTTAAGTAGTGTTATAGTTTCATGTTCAACTTTTATTAAGTTTTTTTGAAGTTGTGTCTTTTCACTAATTACACAATATTTCACTAATTTCACAATATTTCCTTTTATCTATCCATAACATTTATGCTGTATTTGTAAGAGAATATGAACATGAACATTAACACTTCATAAGGTAAAAATGAGGTTTCCAAGATTTAATAATCTGATCAAGTTCTTGTTATTTCCAGATAGAATGGATTGGGTCTGCTAAGGTCTAAGAAGAAGAGGAAGAAGATAATGTTAAAAATTGTCAATGACTCAACAGTCTAAAAGAAATGCAAAAAAAAGAAAAGGTTTTTTTCAAGCCTTCAAACTATTAAAGGAAAGCAAAAGACTTTCCTAAATGCATATCGGTTGTGAGAATTTCTCATTAATATCCTGAATAATTCATTTTTGCTAAGCTTCATGTTGACTCGATATGTCATCTAGGAAAGTATTGTTTCGTGGTCCAAATCTGTCACCGTAGTTAGTAAGGCTTTCTTTTAAGTGTGAAATATTTAGATGAAATTGTGTCTTTTAAAGTTCTTTATAGGGTTAGGGTGTGGGAAAAGGCTATATTAAGAAATCTGTAGTGTTTTGTGTTTGTATGTTCAGAACCAGAGTAGACTGGATTGAAAGATGGACTGGGTCTAATTTATCATGACTGGTAGATCCGGTTAGGTTGTATAGCAAAGCATTAGGAGGGCCATGGCTGCCACAAAAGTGCCACTAAAACAGCCTCAGGAGAATAAATGGCTCGCTTTTCTAAATCTCAGGTTTATCTGGGCTCTATCATATACACAGGCTTCTGATAGTTTGCAACTATTAAGCAGAAACCTACATATAGTTAAGATCCTGGTCTTTCTTGGTAAACATATTTACAAAGTTTGATGTAAAACGTGCCACAGGAGAATTTGGGGATTTGAGTTTCTCTGAATAGCATATGTATGATGCATCAGATGGGTTATTACGATTTTTTACCATTTCTACTTACATAATGAAAACCAATTCATTTTAAATATCAAATTGTTATTTTGTAAGTTGTGGAAAAAGCCAATGGTAGTTTGCATTATGAAGTTTTCCCAATAAACCAGGTATTCTAAACTTGTTTCCAGTTTGTAGTTTTTCTTTTTTTCAAATCTGGGGGAAGGGAATTAAAAAAAAAAGGGTAACAAGAACATGGGATGTAACAAAAAGTGGATTTTTGTTTGTTTTTCAGTTTTAAGGGTCTTGCTCATTTTAGGTGTCCAAAAACAATTTCTGAGTGGAGGTTAATGAATTCTAATAGCCTACTCCCTGAACTTTTTCCTCAACAAACAATACCCTATACACACATTGAACAACATCTCTACAGTGCTACCAACCAGAGGAAAATGGACTAAGATTTCTGGCAGGTTCCGACACCTGGGGGCCATTTGTGCAGTTTAGCTGAAGCCTCCTCCTTGTGATGGGGTCCCCTTCCATTCTGGTAGTGGGGTAGCACTCTCTTTGCTTCTTGCCCACCTTCCCATTTTATCATTTTTTTTCCCATCATAGGCCATAGGTTACTTTCACTATGGTGTATGTCAGTATGAGGATGGGTGCAGAATGACTGGGTGGGAGAATGGAAATATTTCTCCCTAGGGCTACTGTTGGCCAGCTAGTCCTTGGCAGCGAATTTTCTATGCTTTTCAAAATGTGAGGTGAATGTTTCTCGTAAATATAGACAAATGTAATCTGGGTGATTATACCAAAATTGAAAACAGAAACCCACACCAACTATGCCATGACTGGTGGAGAATTTGAAGTGGTAATTAAAAAATGTTAAAAATTCCATCTTTTAAAATTATAGCATAGCTCATTCAAGAAGATGATGGATATCTAGAGATTAAGAAATGTAGTCTCTTGTTATACATGAAAATGACTCAGTTTATAAGCTTCTCTGGCACATGCACTTGTCTTTGCATTATTTCCCATCCAACTTTCTTCTTCCCCTTCTCAATGACACAATACCTTAATGGTGCACATTTAGAAAAAAAGGCAACCTCCTGGGACCAACGAGCCTGATATAATAGAAGCATGTCAACCTAAAGTATTTATGACAAAATAAACTAAGTCTGTTACTTTTGATGAAATGTTCTACCTCCGTCAGCCTTGTTCTAGCATTGAGATTCTCCATTCCTTATAGGTTCAGATTCACCAAGACAGATACCTTTATGTCATAAACAGAAGGGAAGTTCCAGAGGATTCTGGAAAGTAATGAAGAATTGGGCTGAGAAACCACCTGAAGACTAACAATGCATTGCATGAGATTTCCCATGGTAAAGCTGAGATGCTTTTTGGTTCAGTAATTATATTGAGTCTCCCCCACCCTTTAAATAAGCAGTTCTAGGTTCCTAAGCAATTATTTCACTCTGTAAGTAGCCAGACATACTAAGTGCCACTTACTGCTGAATATAACAAAGAAGTAGTATGTCAAGGTCTTTCAGTGTTCACACAAGGTGGAATGTTGGGTGAAAAAACTTAGCTTTAAAACCACAGACTACAGAACTAACAATCAAATTCCATAGGCTTTCCTTTTTTAAGGAAATGAAAACAATGGAAAATACAGTCATCATAATTTATTTTGGTTTATTTTTTTTTTTACTACAAATTCCCGCTGAAAGACATTCCTATTAACACAGTAAATGTGAACACTGACTTGTTTCTCTAAGCACATCTGAAAGGGCATATTTGAGTCTCATCCCAGCTTTGGTCCTTGCTATCTGTGCAAGCTTGGGTATGTCATCTCCTGCTGGTCGCAATATCCTCACCTGTAAAATCATTATAAATGATCCCCTCTCCTTCCAGATTCTTTGATTGATAGAAGGTTTTCTAATTTAAAAATTTAAAATATTCCTTGAGTTGGAAGCACTGACCAGTAAGTGGATTTGAGATGGATTCAGCCCTAACTTCCTCTTCTAAATTCCCTCTTCCCATTCTCCTGCAGCAGTTACTTTTACAGTTGAGTTTTAAAAATAAGCCTGTGGGGGTCAAAAGATTGCTTTATCTTATATCTTTAGTGTGGTTTCAGGTTTAAAAATTCCTGCAGAGAGGCTGGGCTTGCAGCCCCATCAGTCGATGGTCAGAGCCCTTTGCTTTCTGAGACCATCCTTGGGGTGAGCTTGGCTTGCCTGGATACAGTGTGCGGTGCATTCTCCCTGAATTTTGCAATTCTGGTATCTGGGTGTATTTTCTAGGTGTGGCAGTGCTGAGTATAATCCACCTTGGGTGTGGAAAAGCCAAGAAAGGGAAATTAAAAGAGGTTCCTATCCAGTCATGTCAATGATCTTCCACGTGTACCAGCCTGTGCTTCGTTGTTAACCCCAAAAACACTCTTGTTAGCTGCAAAAATAAACAAAGGGAAACTCAGAAGTATGTGAGCTTGTGCAAGTATTTAGAGATAGTTCTCTGATGAAGAAATGGAATCCTGCTGATTTAAATGGCACAAGATTGTCTTCGTGATAATGAGTCATCCTATAATCATAATAGATTGGTTTTGTAATGGGTTGCCCAGCCAGTTTTTCCAGGGCAAAGACTCAAGGTAATTAACCTACTATTATCAACTGCTTTTGATTAAGTTACTTTCAAGAGGCAATACTTAGATTTGAAACATAAACTCTGAATTTCATAACTAAAAGTAAATTGCCAAGTGAGACTTTGAAAGGAAGTCCCATGCGGGTACCCTCTGTTTTCCTATTCTATCCTTTCCATACTGGATAGTCAGTAGATACTCGAGTTGAAATGCTTCAGTGAAAATTTGCATTCCCCCAATGTCACCTCACCCAATTTCTAAAGTCAAGCAACACCTCAGTGCTTAATCCTTTCTCAAGGAAGGAAAAAAAAACACTAAAGGAAAAACTGATTTCAGTGCAGATGTAGAAGACCATGAGAAATGAAGAACGCAAAGGACACTGGTATTTGCATCACTGATTCCATGTTGATAGAATTTACCACTGGAATAACATCGTCTTCTGAAGATGAGTAGGTGATAAGAAGTGGGACCCATCAAGACTGGAGACATCAACATGATTAAATGAATTCCTGGCAGATGCCAAACAAGACAACTGCCTTTGTCTCAGAACAGTACATTAGCCATGCAGCACACTTACGGGCTCTCACTCAGGAGTGACCTTCCTAATAGAGCTACTGTAATTTAGGGAAAGGTGACCCTTCCTCTGGGCTGACACAGCCTCCGCCCACCAAGAGCACCCGGGACTAGGTGCCCTTGTGCAAAAGGGCATGGTTGCACAACCCTACCAGGCAGCACTGGCTATGGGATTAGGGCATCCAGACACCCACGGTGGAACAGTTTCTAGTCCAAAGACAAACCCCAGGAGGGATGAAAATTACTGCCAGGACTGTTTAAAGAGTCAGTCAAGCCTTGTTCCTCTTCCCCCATTCCATATATCCCCACAGTTACCTCTCCCAAATTGTCTCCTATTGGGCTCAGAAACACAGAGGTGTCTTTTTCCATCAATGTCAGGGATTTAGCACAGGGGTGAATAGACCTCTCCCTGCACTCTCCAATTTATGTCTTTGAAGGGTAAATTCAACATTCAGAAACATCACAAAGTCTAAGCTAAGTCAAATGATATTTGTTTTTTCCTGCTGCAAATACGCAGTGCCTTAAATGAAACTATGATACATGTATTTTTTTAAAAAACAATTACTGTGTTGAAGTTTCTCAGTTCAGAATGCAACCTCCTTGCTTCCTGATTGCAAAGACTAAAAATAAGCTTCTAGTTGCAACTGGCTAATTATTAGCCTAATTGCCCTAGAGGGGCTCTCTGGGAATCTCTGAGTGAATTGTCTCTTTCACTCTTGGGTAGAGTGGTGCTATCCTTGGACCATGGCAAAGCTGAACTGTTAAAGGAAAGTCACCTCAAGAAGAGAACCTGCTTCTAAACCACTGTCGAAGTCATCCCAGTTCAGCTTGTTTAGTACTAAGGAGCTTATATATCAAACATGCCTGGTTGTTCATGTTCTTTCACCCAATAGTTTTTTTGTCCTAAGAAGATGTTAGAAGCATTTTCAGAATATGTAGTTCTGTAATCCAAGGGATGCATTTGAAAATAAAGGCAGCTATATGTGCTCTCACCGAGGGAGCCTATTTGCATAGTCTGTCCGCTAGCAGGTGATCAATGAAAAAGGCACTGCTTGGGCCCTAGTGTTTACTTTGGTAACAGAGCAGCCCAGTCTTTTCTCTCAACCTGGGGATGAGTGAGTCATCACAGCATGAGTTAGGACTGGCAGACAAAGTATACACAACTTCGACATTCTAAAACACAGATACATTATCCTGCAAAACCATTTGCAGAGAACGAAGAAGTTTCAAAAACAGGCAAACTAATTATCTTCAAAGAAGTTTTTGAGCTTATATTCATTGCCAAGCTGAGATTTTTAACTTAGATTCTTATTTACAGGAGTTAACTGATAAGAACTCTTTTCCTTTGGGATTCTACAAATGTTTTTAAGATTTCTGTTAAAAAAAAAAGCCACCCCTAGAATTATAATCTAGTATTTTCAGTGGAAGATGAGAGATTCAATTTTCCCTAGAGAAATGCATATAAATCATTCCAAAAGAAACCATGTTCCAGATTAATATATATATATATATATATATATATATATTTTTTTTTTTTTTTTTTTTTGAGACAAGATCTCACTCTGTCACCCAGGCTGGAGTGCAGTGCTCAGGTTCACTGCAGCCTCAACTTCCCAGGCTCAGGTGGTCCTCCCACCTCAGTCTCCGGAGTAGCTGAGACTACAGGTGCACACCACCTGTAGTTTTTTTTTTTGTAGTTTTGTTTTATTTTTGCTTTTTGTTTGTTATTACCATACAAATTGCAGAACCATTAATATGCTGAAATAAATTATCATCATCAATCAGAACACTTCCTGTTTTTTAATGGTATGGTGCTTTAATTTGGATCCCTGAACAGGGACTTGGTAGTAGGTGATTTATACGGGAGGTGATCCCAGGATGCACAAAGGAAGGGATGAGGAGAGGAGGGTAGTTTAAGAGAAAAAAGAATCAAATGTGTGTGTTTATAATCAGATCACTCCCGTGGGCTCCTGGGGACCTCTGAAGAGCTCTGTAGAATGTACCTCAAAATAGTTCTGCTTGAAAACAGGGAGGCTGAATTATTTATCCCATGGCTGCTGGGTTGTTTTTGTTTGTTTGTTTATTTATGAGACAGAGTCTCCCTCTGTCACCCAGCCTGGAGTGCAGTGGCACAATCTTGGCTCACTGCAACCTCTGCCTCCTGAGTTCAAGCGATTCTCATGCCTCCGTCTCCCAAGCAGCTGGGATGACAGGTGCAAGCCACCACACCAGGCTAATTTTTGTGTTTTTAATAGAGGGTGTTTCACCACGTTGGCTAGGCTGGTATCGAACTCCTGGCCTCAAGTGATCCACCCACCTTGGCCTCTCAAAGTATTGGGATTACAGGCGTAAGCGACTGTAAATCCAGCCATGACTGCTAATTTTCATTGTTAAGTTTGCTCACAAGGGTTTAAATTCCCAGCACATCTGGGTTGCCCTGTGTGCAGGATGAGATCGCTCCTATGACACCAGGTAAAACTCTCAGGCCAAGAGGCAAAAAGGCAGCTGCTTGGAGTGGGGAGTTGTCAGTATGCATGGGGACTCTACTGTAGTTGCAGGTTAAATTAGACAGGTCAAGGAGGCATGGATGGAACATCAACATTGCCAAAGTCCACTACTCCTGGATGTGCGCAGATCAGCTCTGGCTCACATTGAGTAGGCTCTGATGTTGATGTTGCAGTGTATTATAGTTGCCGGCCACAGTCTCTTAAGTACAATGAAAGGGCAGGAGGGTTGGTGAAACAAATTGCAGTTCCCATAGCTACAGCCGTTGCTGAGGCTTTAATTAATCTTGTGTACAGCAACTATATCCCTTGTGATAATCAAGATCAATTAACACACCAGAATATTAACTCTGATTGTTGACCAGTTGGTCTACCTTCATGAGGAATTCCAAATGACAAGTGGCAGTGGCTTTAGGTTCAGCGGAATCTTTATTTTGTTTCCTGGTAGAAGCATTCCTAGATTTCTAATTCTGCAGAGCCTAAATGTTCTATTAGAGTCATAAATTCCCCCAAATGGGACAGTGGAAGTGGTGGTACAAGGGGTTGATCCTCAGCTCTGAAGGGTGTTGTCTGTGAGCTGGTACCTCTGTTGAGCCTGTAAGAGGCTGTTTTAATGTTTTATCAGTCTGACAGTTTCTGAGAGATGCAGTATATGAAAAGGCCGGTGGATCCCATGGTCATGTGCCCATTGTCATAATACAGGATCTCATGTCAATAACACAAGGACTTCCTGAGTCCTCATATAGTGGGACTTACAGATGTAGGAGAAGCAACCCCTCTTAAAGTCCCTGGCTGAACTTGAGAATTAAATTGACATAAGATAGATTAACAGGGGGAAAAACATACGGATTTTATGTACGTTTCGGATGACATGGGAATCCCCATAAGGAAATGAAGACCCATAAACTGGCAAAGCCTAAATGCTTTTGTACGAAAGAGAGGCAATTGTGGAGGAGTAACTAAACTATGTGGGGAGGCTAAACAAAGAAAAGTATTATTTTAATGAGATTTGTTTGTATGGGATTCTCTCAGTTGGGCCTCCCCCTTGAAGAATATTTCTTTTCTCCTGGTATAAGAAGGATATCTTTCACATGGGAGGTTTTTTTTTTTTTTTAAGTATCCTCTTTTGGGGGAAGAAAACAAGAGACTGGAATGTCCTTGCATCTGCTGTTTTTCAAGTGCCTTTAGCTCAAAATAATCCTTACGTCAACGTGGCATATTATGGGGTGGCATATTCTGCCATACTTCATAGAGGCAGTACAGTAGTACAGGCAGGGAAGTCTGGAAACTGAAATAAACATTAACCCCGTAGGATGAATTGCTGCCGCCTCCAGGATGGAAGGGTCTGATGTAATCAACTTGTCTCTAAGTGGGTGGTTTATCTATTTATTTATTTATTTTTTGAAGGGTAGTTTATTTTACCAACCCATCCCTCAATCCAATATCCTCAAGATCCACTTCCAGATATGTTCCTTCCGTTCCTACCGGCCATGTTATCTAGCTCTTTGGGTAGATACTATGTTTCTTCCTGTAGCATGGACTCTACTTCTCCATCCAGGATATTCTGAGGCCTCAGCCTAGCTATTGATCTAGAAGCAATAAGGGAAGGAGTAATGAGAAGGACACAAACCACCTTGTGGAACATCTGCCCCAGGACAAACCTTGGCATGGTTTCAGGCAATGGGAGTTTGCTCTCTTTACTAAGGAGGAGGAAGCCATTTAGCCAGCCTGGAGCTTTTCTCCCAGAGGTCCCCATCCCAGGTCGCAGAGTTTAACTCTTTCCCTATTAGGGCCTGATTTTTAATGTGGAAGACCTCCTGAGCCTGTGCATTCAGCCTCCTTTGTAGGTCTATTATGCTTATATCAAGTTCTTTACCTGATGATCAGCATTCTTCCCTACAGCTGTAGGAGGTAATGGTCTGTTTAAATGCATCCATGGAGGACCTCTGCCTTTCACAGTGTGCCATAGTGAGCTGATGGTTGGTTGACCTGAGTCTTTTATTCACTTTCACAGCAACTCCACAATCCTTACTATTACTATTGCCCACATATCTTTCAAGTGCTATAGAGATCATGAAAGCTGGTGCTTCCTTTCCACCCCAGTCCATTCCTGGTGAGCATTTCAGTGATTGTGATGCCACAGCCTCCAGGAGTTTTCACAGATGCATTCATCAGCAAGAGTGGAGCTCATGTTAGCATCTGACCGGAGTGAGCCAACAGCAGGATCAATCCTGAGACTACTTCTGGAACCACTTGTCTATATCTAATTTTCCCCCAAAGCAGAACCTGAGGCAAGGATAGTATGTGAGTACAGGCAATACTGGGAGGTGATCCTAGGAATCAGATGAGAGGTGAGGAAATTGATTGATACAGGGAAGGGGGGAAAAGCCAATGCAGTGTATGTTAATGAGTTGATTGCTCCTGTGGACAAGTCGGGCTCAATCTTGCTAGGGAGTCCCTGAGCAACCATGTTGAACTGTCTCATGAGACATGCAGATGCTGGAGCCCTATCAATCACCCTCTGTCCCTTAATGGTTGAGTTCTCTTGAGGCATCAAATTCTCAGCAATTCAGAAGGGTCCCGTGCATGGGCCGAGCAAGGTGCCCAAAGCCCGCAGGCAAAGAGGCAGAGTCACAGCTGCCTGGAGAGTGTGCAGGTGCTGTCCACTACAGCCGTGGGGTCTCACGGGCCAAGAGGTTTAAGAGGACAGAATTACAATTCAACAGTTGGCTTACAAACCCTCCATGACCTCACCCCATTTGCTTTTCTAGACCCACATCTTCAAACTCTCATTCCTCTCCCAACCACTGCCTTGTCCTCTACACACACACACACACACACACACACACACACACCATGCACACATGCAATTACTGCATTCTACATTCTGGCTATAGCCAACTTTTTGCAGTTGCATGGCATTTCATTTCTCCATGTTTCCTCTTTTTTCTGCCAAGAATGACCTTACACGTACTGTTTTTGCTTATCGAAAACTTTCTAGGGTAGTCGTGATGGCTGCACATTACTGTGAGTATTCTCAATGCCACTGGATTATACACTTAAAAGTGGTTAAAATGGTAAATTTTAGCTTATTTACATTTTACCACAATAAAGATATTAAATCATTTAACATTAAAATAAAATATTTAAAACAGAATTATTTTATGTTTCTATATTTATAGTTAAATAATACTTTTTTTTTCTGTGAGGATATAGGAGACAGGTTTTTTGTTTTCTACAACTTTAAGTCCAGGGGTGCAAGTGTAGGATGTATGGGTTTGTTACACAGGTAAACGTGTGCCATGGTGGTTTGCTGCACAGATCATCCCATCATCTAGGTATTACGCTCAGCATCCATTCACTATTCTTCCTGATGCTCTCCCGCCCCCTTCCCCCTGACACTGACAAGTCCCCAGTGTGTGTTGCTCCCCCCTGCTTTGTTCATGTGTTCTCATCATTCAGCTCCCACTTATAAATGAGATCATGCAGTGTTTGGTTTTCTGTTCCTGCGTGAGTTTGCTGAGGATGGCTTCCAACTCCATCCATGTCCCTGCAAAGGATATGATCTCATTCCTTTTTATGGCTGCATAGTATTCCATGTCATGTATATGTACCACATTTTCTTTATCTAATTTATCATCGATGGGCATTTGGGTTGATTCTGTGTCTTTGCTGTTATGAATAGTGCTGCAATAAATATACCATTGCCTGTATCTTTATAATGATTTATTTTCCTTTGGGTATATATGCAATAATGGGATTTCTGAGGCAAATTGTATTTTTGCCTCTAGGTCTTTAGGTTATTTTTTTCTTTGAGACAGAGTCTCACTCTGCCACCCAGTCTGGAGTGCAGTGGTGCGATCTTGGCTCACTGCAACCTCCACTTCTGGGATTCAAGCAATTCTCCTGCCTCAGACTCCCAAGTAGCTGGTTTTCCCAGCACCATGTATTAAGCAGGGATCCCTTTCCTCATTGCTTGGTTTCATCAGGTTTGTTGAAGATAGATTGTTGTAGGCAGGCGGTCTTATTTCTGAGGTCTCTGTTCTGTTCCATTGTTCTATGTATCTGTTATACCAGTACCATGCTGTTTTGGTTACTGTAACCTTGTGGTATACTTTGAAATTGAATTGCATGATGCCTCCAGCTTTGTTCTTTTGGCTTAGGATTGTCTTGGCTATTCAGGCTCCTTTTTGCTTTCATATGATTTTTAAAATCATTTTTTCTAGTTCTGTGAAGAATGTCGATCATAGTTTAATTGGAATAGCATTGAATCTATAAATTACTTTGGGCAGTATGGCCATTTTCACAATATTGATTTTTCCTAACCATCAGCATGAAATGTTTTTCCATTTGTGTGTGTCCTCTTTGATTTCCTTGAGCAGTGACTTGTAGCTCTCCTTTAAGAGATTCTTCACATCCCTGTTAGCTCTATTCCCCAGGTATTTTATTCTTTTTGTAGCAATTGTGAATAGGAGTTCATTCATGATTTGGCTCTCTGCTTGCCTGTTTTGGTGTATAGGAATGCTAGTGATTTTTGCACTTGATTTTTGTATACTGAGACTTTGCTGAAGTTGCTTATCAGCTTAAAAAGCTTTTGGGCTGAGACTATAGGCTTTTCTAGATATAGGATCATATCATCTGCAAATAAAGATAATTTGACTTCCTCTTTCCCTATTTGAATATGCTTTATTTCTTTCTCTTGCCTGATTGCCCTGGCCAGAACTTCCAATGCTATGTTGAATAGGAGTGGTGAGAGAGGGCATGCTTGTCTTGTGCTGGTTTTCAAAGGGAATGCTTCCAGCTTTTGCCCATTCAATATGATATTGGCTGTGGGTTTGTCAGAGATGGCTCTTATTATTTTGAGGTATGTTCCTTCAATACCTAGTTTATTGAAAGTTTTAACATGAAGGAATGTTGAATTTTATCAGAGGCCTTTTCAGCATCTCTTGAGATAATCATGTGGTTTTTGTCTTTAGTTCTGTTTATATGATGAATCACATTTATTGATGTGCATATGTTGACCAACCTTGCATCTTGGGATGAAGCCAACTTGATTGTGGTGGATAAGCTTTTTAATGTGCTGCTGGATTCAGTTTACCAGTATTTTATTGAGGATCTTTGCATCGATATTCATCAAGGATATTGGCCTGAAGTTTTCTTTTTTTGTTGTATCGCTGCTGGTTTAGTATCTGGATGATGCTGGTCTCACAGAATAAGTTAGGGAGGAGTCCCTCCTTTTCAATAGTTTGGAATAGTTTCAGTAGAAATGGTACTAGCTCTTCTTTGTACCTCTGGTAGAATTCAGCCATAAATCCATCTGGTCCTGGGTTTTTGTTGTTGTTAGGCTATTTATTACTGCCTCAATTATTGGTCTATTCAGGGATTCAGTTGCTTCCTGGTTCAGTCTTGGGAGGTGTAAGTACCCAGGAATTTATCCATTACTTCTAGATTTTCTAGTTTATGTGCATAGAGATGTTTATTGTATTCTCTGATGGTTGTTTGTATTTCTGTGGGGTCAGTGGTGATATCCCTCTTATCATTTCTGATTGTGTATATTTGATTCTTCTCTCTTTTCTTCTTTATTAATCTAGTTAGTGGTCTATCTCATTTATTATTTTTTTCAAAAAGCCAGCTTCTAAATTTGCTGATTTTTTTAAAAGGGGTTTTCATGTCTCTATTTCCTTTAGTTCAGCTCTGATCTTAATTATTTCTTGTCTTCTGCTAGCTTTGGTGTTTGTTTGCTCTTAGTTCTTTAGTTATTTTAGTTGAGATATTAGGTTGTTAACTTGAGATCTTTCTAACTTTTTGATATGGGCATTTAGTGCTATAAATTTCCCTCTTAACACTGTGTTAGCTGTATCTCAGAGATTCTGGTATCTTGTCTCTTTGTTCTCATTTCTGCCTTAATTTCATTGTTTACCCAAGAGTCATTCAGGAGCAGGATGTTCAATTTTATGCAGTTGTGTGGTTTTGAGTGCATTTCTTAATCTTGAGTTCTAATTTGATTGCACTGTGGTCTGAGAGACTGCTATGATTTCAGTTTCTTTGCATTTGTTGAGGAGTTTTACTTTTGATTATGTCATCAATTTTAGAGTAAGTGTCTTCTGGTGATGAGAAGAAAGTATATTCTCTTGTTTTTGGATGCAGACTTCTGAGGATTATCTATCAGGTCTACTTGATCCAGAGCTGAGTTCAGGTCCTGAATATCTTTGTAAATTTTCTGTATCAATGATCTGTCTCCCACTATTATTGTGTGGGTATCTAAGTCTCTTTGTGGGTCTCTGAGAACTTGCTTTATGAATCTGGGTGCTCCAGTATTGAGTGTATATATATTTAGCATAGTTAGCTTTCCTTGTTGAATTGAACACATTACCATTATGTAATGGATTCTTTACATATGTAAATGCATTCTTTACAATGTAGCCTTTTTTGTCTTTTTTGAATTTTGCTGGTTTAAAGCCTGTTTTGTCAGAAACTAGGATTGTAATCCCTGCTTTTTTCTGTTTTCCATTTGCTTGGTAAATTTTCCTCCATCCATTTATTTTGAGCCTATGTGTGTCTTTGCATGTGAGATGAGTCTCTTAAAGACAGCATACTGATGGGTTTTGGCTCTTTATCCAGCTTGCCATTCTGTGTTTTTCAAATTTAAGGGCATTTAGCCTATGTACATTTCAGGTTAGTATTGTTATGTGTGAATTTGATCCTATCATCATGATGCTAGCTTGTTATTTTGCAGACTTGTTTATGTGGTTGCTTCATAGTGTCACTGGTCTGTGTACTTCTGTGTTTTTGTAGTGGCTTATAATGGTTTTTTCTTTCCATATTTAGCACTTCCTCCAGGAACTCTGGCAAGGCAGTCCTGGTGGTGATGAATTCCATGAGCATTTGCTTGTCTGAAAAAGATCTTATTTCGCCTTTGCTTATGAAGCTTAGTTTGAATGGATATGCAATTCTGGGTTGGAAATTCTTTTTTTCCTTGAGAATGTTGATATTGGCCCCCAATCTCTGCTGGCTTGTAGGGTTTCCACTGAAAGTTCTGCTGTTAATGTTAGTCTGATGGGCTTCCCTTTGTAGGTGACCTGGCCTTTCTCTCTGGCTTCTCTTAACATTTTTTCTTTCATTTCGACCTTGCAGAATCTGATGATTATGTGTCTTGGGGTTGATGTCTCATAAAATATCTTAGTGGGGGATCTCTGCATTTCCTGAATTTGAATGTTGGCCTGTCATGCTAGGTTGGGAAAGTTCTCCTGGATGATATCCTGAAGTATGTTTTCCAGCTTGGTTCCATTCTCTCCGTCTCTTCAGATATCCCAATCAGTTGTAGGTTGTCTCTTTACATAATCCCGTATTTCTCAGAGATTTTGTTTATTCCTTTTTATTCTTTTTTCTCTATTTTTCTGTGCCTGTCTTTTTCAGAAAGATAGTCTTCAAACTCTGAGATTCTTTCCTCCCCTTGGTTTATTTGGCTATTGATTCTTGTGATCGTGAAGTTGTAAAGTTCTCAAGTTGTATTTCTCAGCTCCTTCAGGTCTGTTATGATCTTCTCAAAACTGGCTGTTCTATCTGTCAGCTTCTGTATTATTTTATTATGATTCTTAGCTTCTTTGTATTGGGTTACAACATGCTCCTTTAGCTCAGCAAAGTTCATTATTACCCACTTTCTGAAGCCTACTTCTGTCAATTCAGTGATCTCAGCCTCAGCCCAGTTCAGTGCCCTTGCTGAAAAGGTGTTGCAGTCATTGGAGAAGAGGCACTCTGACTTTTTGTGCTTTCAGTGTTTTTGCATTGATTGTTTCTCATCTTTGTGAGCTTCTCTACCTTCAATTTTTGAGGTTGCTGACCTTTGAATGGGGTTTTTGTGGGGTCTTTTTTGTTGATGTTGTTGTTATCTTCTGTGTGTGTGTGTTTTTTTTTTGTTAACAGTCAGGCCACTCTCCTGTAGGGGTGCTGTGGTTTGCTGTGAATCTACTCTGGGCCTTAGCTGCCTCAGTTTTTCTTGTACCTGGAGGAATTACCAGTGAAGGCTGAAAAAAGCAAAGACAGCAGCCTGCTCCTTCCTCTGGAAGCTCCATCTCAGGGCAATACTGACCAGTTGCTGGCCTGAACATGTCTGTAGAAGGTTGCTGGAGACCCCTGTTGGGAAGTCTCACCCACATAGGAGGAATAGGATCAGGGACCTGGTTAAAAACAGCCTGACTCCTTTTAATAGAGCAAATGTGCTCAATTTGGGAGAACACTTCCTTGTCTGGAGTGTTAGTATTCTCCAAAACCAGTGGGCTGGAAGAGCTGAGTCTACTAAACCACAGAGATGGTAGCCATCCCTCTACCTGGGAACTCCATCCCAGAGAGAGATGAGAGCTGTACTAGTTCATGCTGCTGATAAAGACATACCTGAGACTGGGTAATTTACAAAGAAAAGAGGTTTAATGGACTTATAGTTCCACATGGCTGGGGGAGGTCTCACGATCATGGCGGAAAGCAAAAGTCACATCTTACATGGCAGCAGGCAAGAGAGAATGAGAGCCAAGAGAAAGGGAAACCCCTTATGAAAACATCAGATCTCAGCTGGGCGTGGTGGCTCATGCCTGTAATCCCAGCACTTTGGGAGGCCAAGGTGGGAGTTCAAGACCAGCCTGGCCAACATGGTGAAACCCTGTCCGTACTAAAAATACAAAAAAACTGGCCAGGCATGGTGGTGGGTGCCTGTAATCCCAGCTACTTGGGAGGCTGAGACAGGAGAATAGCTTGAACCCAGGAGGTAGAGGTTGCAGTGAGCTGAGTTCGCACCATTGTACTCCAGCCTGGGCAACAAGAGTGAAAATCTGTCTCAAACAAACAAAAAAAAAATCAGATCTCATGAGACTTATTCACTACCATGAGAACAGTATGGGGGGGGGAACTGCCCCTGTGATCGAATTATCTCCCACGAGGTCCCTCCCACAACATGTAGGAATTAGTGGAGCTACAGTTCACGATGAGATTTGGGTAGGGACAGAGCCAAACCATATCATGTCACCCCCTGGTCCCTTCCAAATCTTATGTCTTCACATTTCAAAACCAGTGATGCCTTCCCAACAGTCCACCAAAGTCTTAACTCATTTCAGCATTAACTCAAATGTCCACAGTCCAAAGTTTCATCTGAGACAAGCAAGTTCCTTCTGCCTATGAGCCTGTAAAATCAAAAGCAAGTTAGTTACTTCCTAGATACAATGGGGGTACAAGCATTGGATAAATCCACCCATTCTAAATGGGAGAAATTGGCCAAAATGAAGGAGCTAAAGGCCCCATGTAAGTCCAAAATCCAGTGGGACAGTCAAATCTTAAAACTTCAAAATGATCTCCTTTGACTCTATGTCTCACATCCAGATCATGCTGATGCAAGAGGTGGGTTCCCATGGTCTTGGGCAGCCCTGCCCCTGTGTCTTTCCAAGGTACAGCCTCCTTCTTGGCTGCTTTCATGGGCTGGAATTGAGTGTCTGCAGCTTTTCCAGGTGCACAGTGCAAGCTGTTGGTGGTCTGGAGGAGAGTGACCCTCTTCTCACAGCTCCATTAGGCAGTACCCCAGTAGGGATTCTGTGTGGGGGCTTCAACCCCACATTTCCTTTCCAAACTTCCCTAGCAGAGGTTCTCTATGAGGGTCCTGCCCCTGCAACAAACTTCTTGGACATCCAGGCATTTCCAGACATCCTCTGAAATCTAGGCAAAGGTTCCCAAACCTCAATTCTTGACTTCTGCGCACTCATAGGCTCAACATCATGTGGAAGCTGCCAAGGCTTGAGGCTTGCACCCTCTGAAGTTATAACCTGAGCTATACCTTGGCCCCTTTTAGCCATGGCTAGAGTAGCTGGGATGCAAGACACCAAGACGCTAGGCTGCACATAGCAGGGGGCCCCTGGGCTGGCCCATGAAACCATTTTTTCCTCCTAGGCCTCTGGGCTTGTGATGGGAGGGTCTGCTGCAAAGGTCTCTGACATGTCTTGGAGACATCTTTCCCATTGTCTTGCTGATTAATATTTGGCTTTTCGTTACTTATGTAAATTTCTGTAGTTGGCTTGAATTTCTCCTCAAAAAATGTTTTTTTTCCTACTGCATCATCAGGCTATACATTTTCCAAACTTTTATGCTCTGTTTCCCTTTTAAAACTAAATGTCTTTAACAGTACCCAAGTCACATCTTGAATGCTTTGCTTCTTAGAAATTTCTTCTGTCAGATACCCTAAATCATCTCCCTCAAGTTTAAAGTTCCACAAAACTCTAGGGCAGAGGTAAAATACCACCAGACTCTTTGCTAAAACATAGCAAGAATCACCTTTACTCGTTTTCAACAAGTTCCTCATCTCCATCTGAGGACACCTCAGCCTGGAGCATTTTGGTCAAAGTCATTCAACAAGTCTCTAGGAAGTTCCAAACTCTCCCACATTATTCTGTCTTCTTCTAAGCCCACCAAACTGTTCCAGTCTCTGTCTGTTACCCAGTTCCAAAGTCACTCCCACACCCCACTCTACTGGCACCAATTTACTATATTAGTCTGTTTCACACTGCTGATAAAGACATACCTGAGACTCAGTAATTTATAAAGAAAAAGAGGTTTAATGAACTTACACTACTAGGGAGGCCTCACAGTCATGGTAGAAGGCGAGAGGCACATCTTACATGGTGGCAGGCAAGAGAAATGAAAATTAAGTGAAAGGGGAAACCCCTTATAAACACATCAGATCTTGTGAGACTTATTTACTACAATGAGAACAGTATGGGTGAAACTGCTCCCATGATTCAATTATCTCTTGCTGGGTTCCTCCCACAACGTGTAGGAATTATGGGAGCTACAATTCAAGGTGAGATTTGGATGGGGACATAGAACCCTTGCTGGAGTTCTCAATAAAAATATTAGAGTATAAAATTAAATTAAAATATAAAAATAATATTTAAATATTTTTTGCAATAAAATGTTATTTATCATTAAAAATGAAATATTTAAAACAGCATTTTGTATTTTATTTTTATATTTAAATATTCATTATTTATAAGATTTAATATTAGATATAATATATAAATTTTAACATTAAAATATTTAAAAATTAAAAATAAATATCTTGGACTCTCTCCCTCTCCCAACTTAAATATTCTCATCTGTCATTATTTAGAAAATGCATCATACTTCCTAACCTACTAGGAAAACATCTTCCCAACTGAATGAGCCCATTTTTCTATATTTTAAATATGGGCAAGATACCATTTTGGGGGTTCCCTAGCATGGTCGCTAATTTTATGTGTCAACTTCACAGGGTCATGGGGTGCCCAGATATTTGGTTAAACATTTTTCTGAATGTGTCTGTGAGGGTGTTTCTGGGTGAGATTAACATTTGAATTGATGGACTGAGTAAAGCAGATTGCTCTCCTCAATTTGGGTGAGCCTCATCCAAACCACCGAAGGCCTGAATAGAACAAAACAGGTAGAGTGTGGAAGCATTTACTTCTCTGCCTGTCTTTGAGCTGAGATATAGGCCCTTTCCTGTAGACTCAGACTTGAACTTACAGCATTGGTTCTGCTGGGTCTCCATCTTGCTGACTGCAGATCTTGGAACTTTTCTGCCTCTATAAACCCATGAGCCAACTTCTTATAATAAATGCCTTTATATATAAACCTTATTTATTTACATGATTTAAAATTTGTTATAATACACTATAAATATATAAAATCACAGATATGTAGTAATTCTTATATAACATAAATTTTATATATGAGTCATAGCTTATTATAAGAAATCTATGTATCTCACTCTCTCTATATGTGTATATTCCATCCTATTGGTTCTGTTTCTCTGGACAATTCACACTAATACATTATCCCTTGCATTTTAGGTGAAATTTTCTTAAGAAGACCAATTAAAAGGCTGGATACAGTTCATAGTAATGTACCCCCAGATTTTGTCAAAAACCCTTGGACTTACAGTTTCCATTTTCCCTCTGTCTCCACAGCTATTTGACTCCTGCTTCGTTCCCACATCTACCCGAGTGCAGGACTCAACAGCTTTTCATGTTTTTACAAGATATCAGAGAGCACAAGCATTTCTCAGTGTCTGTGCCTTTCCTAGTGATTTAGGGAAGAGCTGGGGAAGTGGTCACAGTCAGCAGTGGTCATCTTACCATCTACTTACTGTTTCCCATTCTTTCTCCTTTGAAGTCTCTCAAAATACCCAAATTCTTTCCCTTATGTTATCCATAATTGTTTCCCCCTCTCCCCTGGAAGCACTGACACTAGCTAGCCACTAAGCTCTGGCCCAAGTAGGCTCACCAAATCATGCTTACCCTGCATCATTGCATCTCTACGAAACAAAATAGCACGGTGACTGTGAGTAGACTCTGGTGTTACACATCTTCACTCATTACTAGTGATGTGGCATTCAGCCAATATTTAGTATCTTTAATGCTCATTTGATTTACCTATAACATGGGGATAATTGTAGTTGGAGAATAGATTGAAAGAAAAGAGCTCAGTGCAATGCCTGGCACATAGGAAGTGTCCAAGGAACTTATACTTGTTATAATTTATATATATTTACATATAATGGGTATAGGTTTTGAAACAGTTTTTCTTTTCTTTTTTTTTTAAGAGATGGAGTCTCACACTGTTGCCCAGGCTGGAGTGCGGTGGTATGATCATCACTGATCGTAGCCTTGACCTCCCAGGCTCAAGCAATCCTGCTACCTCAGCTTCCAGAGTAGCTGGGACTACAGGTGGGCGCCACCACACCCAGATAATTTTTGCATTTTTTGTAGAGATGGGGTCTCACTATGTTGCCCAGGCTGGTCTTAAACTCCTGGACTCAAGCAATCCTCCTGCCTCGGCCTCCCAAAGTGCTAAGATTACAGGTGTGAGCCACTGTGCACAGCCACATTTCTAACATCATTTCCTCCATAAGCCTATGGTTCTGTGGTTCTCTCTGGGTTGAGAAGAACAATCAAAGAGAGGCAGAAATTACAGAGAAGAGGAGAGGGAAGAAGAAAGCTAATAACGTGTAGGGGTGGATATAGCATTTCCCCCTTCAGAGAGAGGATATAAAACACAAAAATAAAGAGATAATTGATCAGATGTGAGTCTCCAAGCTGACTGGAGTCTCCTGAGTTTTTTTGTTTTTTTCCTCTCTTTTTAAAAAAATCTCATCTTGAAATGGTACTCAACTCCATTAGGAAACTGGATTAGAAAAACAGTAAAAAACATCAACTCTGATAACATCGGTGAATCAGTTCTTTAAAGAGATTGAAAAAACATGGATATACGTGTCAGTGTGTATCTTTAAAATCTTCATTTCATCCTATTTCAGAGGACACATTGATTTTTGAGTGTCGGCCTTGAGGTAGCTGTCAAGATCAGGAGACACAGCACAGTATGCTCACCATGGGAAGGGAGGTTCACGGGATGATGAAAGAGCACATCGCACTGAGAAAACGGTATGCTCTGTGAAAGTTAGATAATTCTACGGAAATAGTGATCTGTTTCCTTGTCTGTCTGGTTCTCTTTTTTCAAAAATTTCAAATCTTTAAAATGATTTTTAAATATTATTTGGAGTACATAATAATTGTATTGCTTATGGGGTACATGTGATGCTTTGACACAGACATGCAGTGTAATGACCAAATCAGGGTAATTGTTTTGATATAGGCATACGATGTGTAATCATTAAGTCAGGGTAATTGTTTTGATAGAGGCATATGATGTGTAATGATCAAGTCAGGGTAATTGGGGTGTCCATCACCTCAAGCATTTATCATTTCTTTGTGTTAGGTAGAGTCTCCTGAGTTTTGAAGTTGGTATGCTTTGCTCTTGCCAGGTAACAACAAAGTTTTGCTCTAAGCCATAGGTAGAGAACTCAGGATATGATATATGTAAAGTTCCCACTAAACAGAAAGAACAAGAAAGCTTTCTGCTTGAAAAAGAGGACTTATGGGTGGAAGTAGAGGGTAGACCAAAGCAAAAGGTCAGGCTTAAAAATCTTACATCCCCAAGATCCGGGTTGAGAAGAGGAATTACAGTAGAAATTGCAAAGAAATAGAGAGGGAAGCTAATAATACGTAGGTATGTGTGGTATCTTGCATCCTGCTTCCCACTGAGAACTTCAGAAAGAAGCCATTTCTCTCAGGTGGCATGGAAGGAATTTAGATCTTCCCCCTACCTCACAACACACACACACACACACACACCCTATTATCCCAGGTGGTACTGCTGAGGAAAAGATGAATGGGCCTATCAAATCGCCTGATGAATTCTGAGGCTAGAAACATACTTCACATTTATTTAGCACATATAATATTGCAGGCATTGCTCTATGCTTGTTTATGTGCATTATCTCATTTAATTTTCCTGACTACCCAACAAGATGGATACTTTAAAAAATTATTTCATTTCACAGATGAAGAAACTAAGGCATAGGGAAGAAGTAACTTTGCTAAAATCACAGAGCTAGTTAATGGCAGGGCTGAGGCTCAACCTCAGGCCATCTAGCAAGACAGCCAATCTTGTAGCCTCTCTGACCTCTCACCAACTAGGAGCTACAGGTACCTACAGGACCAGCTAAGGCCAAGGAGAGGCCATGCCAGCAGCCGTTCATGGCCAAAGGCCCTGAGAATTCAACTCCATGCCTTTCTAGAACCAAGAAAGCAGAGCAGTCTTCATTCCAGGAATGAGCTTTTGGCAGTAGAGATAAATTATCGATGATGATAATCAATTATGAGGATTATGATTCATCGATTGTGAAAACCACCTCTTTCCCACAGACAGGTAAATACTCCCTGCTTACAGGTGTCTTCCAGGGAGGGAGGACATAGATGGGGACCCTTGAGGAAAGGACAAAACAAAGAAGTTTGGACTTCGGGTAACTAAATATTTACCTCTAAAGAAATTAAGATCACCAAGAGAGACTGTTAAACCAGAACAAGCTAAGGTGGCTTTCACTGGCAAGTTTAAGTCTAGCTCCAACTTCCCCTGCTGCCCCCACCATTACCCAGGGGCAAGCTGGTATCAGTTATGGAAAATACAAGAGCTGTGTTTCGCTTCTCACAGTGTATAAATGTCGACCCCTCAACATTGATGTTTTTGTTTCATCATGCTATCTGCAAACTCCTTAAGGCTGGTGGGCATGTCTTTGTATTTTATCACCTGCAAAGAGTATAATGTCTGAGTCTGGAGATGGTCATTACTGCTGCTGAATGAATGAATCCCTTACAGTATTTGCCTCTGTGGCCCACAAAATGTCACTTCAAGCAGCTACGAACTCATCCACCGTCACAGTGGATTGTCTTCATCACTTAAGAATTCTTTGCTTGTTACCCAGCAATAGCTGTAGCAGGGACTCTCCTTGAGAGAGCATGGTTATTAATTCCTCAGACTGCATTAGCAGAGGTGTCTTAGTAAATCATTCCCTTATGTGGAGGGATTAGATTTTTATAATATTTTTGCCACTAGCCATAAATGCCGCAATAAACATTTGCATTTATCTATTAGATTTCTTTCTTTGGGAACAGATCTTAGGAGTGGAACTGGTAGGTTATAAAGAATCAATAGTTTAATGAGAGCCAGCATAGTGTTGTGAAAAAGTACTGACTTTGTTTATCAAAGAGAATTGTGCCTCTTTCAAGAGTTAATGGTATGGCCCAAGCAGTTTGTTTGACCTCACTGAACTTCGGCTTACTTACATGCAAAGTGAAAAAATATATTAATCTCGTAGGTTTGCTAAAATGATTAAATAAGATATTCCAGTACTTAGCATGTAATAAGTGCTTCCCTTCATCTTACAGTTTTTCAAATATATTGCAATATTTCTTTCTAAGGCCTTTATGGTGGTATTAGTTTTAGGTGTTTTTAAAAATTTTTTATCATGCAGTCATTTAAAAAACCAAGATAGATACATATACATATATAAGGGGCCTATGATATATGTATGTATATATCTTGCCTGTGTGTGAATACAGATACACATACATATATACACACACATACATTATGTATATACACAACATATACATATATATGTGTGTACATACATATGTAGGTATACATATATTATATATGTATATGTGCATGTGTACATACATATTTATGTATGTGTGTGCATACTTAATATATGTATGTATATGTATGTGTACATATGTATTCATGTGTGTATTTAAAATATGCCTACATGTACGTGTACATATATATGTATGTGTTTATATGTATGTGTACCTTTACACACACACAGGCATACTTGAATATTTTAGGTTTGATTCTCGACCACCACATATGCAAAAACACAAATACTGCAATAAAGTGTGTCATAGAAATTTTTTTGTTTCCTAGTGCATATAAAAGTTATCTTTATACTATATTATAGTCTATTAAGCGTGTGGCACCATTATGCTTTTAAAAAGTGTACGTACCCTAATTAAAAATATATTATTGCTAAAAAAAATGCTAACAATCATCTGAGGCTTCAGTGAGCTATAATCTTTTGCTATGGAGGGTCTTGCCTCAATGCTGATACTTCCCAACTAATCAGAGTGGTGGTTGCTGAAGATTGGCAGGGCTCTGGCAATTAAAAAAAATAAGACAACAATGCAGTTTGCCACATCAATGGACTCGTCCTTTCACAAAGGATTTCTCTGTAGCATGCAGTGCTGATTGATAGTGTTTTACCCACAATAAAGCTTCTTCTAAAATTGGAGTCAATTCTTTCAAACCCTGCTGCTACTTTATCCACTAAATTTATATACTATTCTAAATCCTTTGTTGTAGTTTCAATAATGTTCACAGTATATTCTCCAGGAGTAGATTCCATCCCAAGAAAGCACTTTCTTTGCTCACCCATAGGAAATAGCTCCTTATCTGTTGAAGTTGTATTGTGAGATTGCAGCAATTCAGTCACATCTTCAGGTGCCACTTTTAATTCTAGTTCTCTTGCTCTTTCCGCTACATTTGGGATTACTCTGTTCACTGAAGTCTTGGGCCTCTCAAAGTCATCCATAAGGGTTAGAATCAACTTCTTTCAAACTTCTGTTAATGTTGATATTTTGACCTCCTCTCATGACCCATAAATGTTCCTAATGGCATCTAGAATGGTGAGTTCTTTCCAGAAGGTTTTCAATCTACTTTGCTAAGATCTATTAGAGGAATCCATATCTATGGCATCGATGACCTTACAAAATGTATTTCTCCAATAATAGGACTTAAAAGTCAAAATTACTCCTTGATTGGTGGGCCGCAGAATGGATGTTGTGTTAAGAGGTATGAAAACAACATTATCTCCTTGTACTTCTCCATAAGAATTCTTGAGTGACTAGGCACATTGTCAATGAGGAGTAATATTCTGAGAGGGATCTTTTTACCTTGGCAGTAGGTCTCAAAAGTGTACTTAAAATATCCAGCAAAGCATTCTATAAACAGATGTGCTGTCACCTAGGTTTTTTTTTTCACTTATAGAGCACAGGCAGAGTAGATTTAGCATAATTCTTAAGGGCCCCAGGATTTTTGGAATGGTCAATGAGCATTTGGCTTTAACTTTGTCACTACCTGCATTAGCCCCTAACAAGAGTCAGCCTGTCTTTTGAAGCCAGGCATTTACCTCTCCTCTCTAGCAATGAAAGTTCTAGACGACAACTTCTTCCAATAGAAAGCTGTTTCATCTCCATTGAATATCTGTTATTTCATGTGTCCACCTTCATCAGTGATCTTAGCTAGATCTTCTGGATAACTTGCTGCAGCTTCTCCATCAGCACTTGTGGCTTTGCTTGCACTCTTGTGTTATGGAGACGACTTCTTTCCTTAAACTTCATGAACCAACCTGTGCTAGCTTCAAGCTTGTCTTCTGCAGCTTCCTTACCTCTCTCAGCCTTTATAGAATTGAAGAGAGTTATAGCCTTGCTCTGGATTAGGCTTTGGCTTTAGGAAATTGGTTGGTTTGATCTTCTATCCAGAGCACTCAAACTTTCTCCATACCAGCAGTTAGACTGTTTTGCTTTCTTATCATTCATGTGTTCAATGGAGTAGCATTTTTAATTTCCTTCAAGAACTTTTCCTTTGCAGTCACAGCTTGGCTAGGCTAGGCTTTGGCTTATCTTGGCTTTCCACATGTCTTCACTACACTCAATTATTTCTAGCTTTCAATTTAAAATGAGACATATGACTGTTCCTTTCACTTGATCACTTAGAAACCATTGTAGGGTTATTAATTTGGCCTCATTTCAACATTGTTGTGTCTCAGGGGAACAAGAAAGCCCAAGAAGAGAAAGAGAGACTTGGGAATGGCTGGTTGGTGGTACAGTCAGAACACATACAACATTTATCAGTTAAGATTGCTGTCTTATATGGGTGCAGTTTGTGGCACTCACTCCAAAAAAAATGACAATAGAAACATGAGAGATCACTGGTCACAGATATAAAAATAATGAAAAAGTTTAAAATATTGAGAGTATTACCAAAATGACAGAGACATGAAGTAAGCACGTGCTGTTGGAAAATGGTGCTAATAGACTTGCATAAAGCAGGGTTGCCACAAACTTTCGATTTGTGGGGGGGGGGGGGGAAAAAAGCAGTATCAGCTTGGTGCAGTGGCTCATGCCTGTAATCCCAGCACTTTGGAAGGCCGAGGAGGGTGGATCACGAGGTCAGGAGATCGAGACCATCCTGGCCAACATGGTGAAACCCTGTCTCTACTAAAATACAAAAAATTAGCTGGGTGTAGTGGCGCATGCCTGTAGTCCCAGCTACTCAGGAGGCTGAGGCAGGGGAATCGCTTGAACCTGGGCTGTGAAGTTTGCAGTGAACTGAGATCATGCCACTGCACTCCAAGTTGTTGAGAGAGCAAGAATCCATCTCAAAAAAAAAAAAAAAAAAAAAAAAAGTAATAGCCGCAAAGCTAAATAAAGTGAAGCACAATAAAATGAGGTATGCTGTTGCCTCTGTGTGTGTGTGTGTGTGTGTGTGTATAAATTAGTGTCCAGAATTAAAAGGCTTCTATAAAGAAATTAGAAACAGAAATGAATCCAAGAGAAAACTAAGCAAAGAATATAAATAGGCAATTCACAAATCAGGAACCTGAACAGCCAAGAAAACATAAGAAATGTGTGCTATTTCATAACTACTAGACTGGCAAAGTGAAATATATTGGCAATACTTCAGTAACTCCATGGGATTACTTAAGCTGCCCATAAGCTGCTAGTGAGAGTGTAGATTGACTAAATGACTTGGAAGAACAATTTTGTAAGATTGAGAAAAGTTGAAAATGGACATATCCTGTGACCAGAGATTCAACTTCAATACCAGAGAAAGCTTTAATATGTGTACTAGGAGATAGATACAGATATCTTCATTGAAGTAATTTTTGTAATAGTTAAAAAATTGGAAGTAATAAATGTCCATGAATGGGGGGAATAGATAAATCTTAGATAAATCAATTTGGGTGACAGAGCAAGACTCTGACTCAAAAAAAAAAAAAAAAGAAATCAAAACAATGGAATACTATACAGCAGTTAAAACCAATATACTAGATCTCTATGTATTAATATAGATAAATTTAAAGAATTTTAGAAGACAGATGCAGTTGCAGACTAATTTACACAGTACAAATATATTTACAAAATACTAAAAACACAGCACGAATACATTACATGGTTTATCAGAATATTTCTATATGTAACAAAAGTATAAAATGTGGATTGGAAATGTATTCACCAAATTTATAATGAGAATTGCCTTTGGAGGAAGTAAAGGGGAATGAGACTAGAGGAGATTGAAAAAAACTTCCAATTTGTCCATAACATTCTATTTCTTTGATACCAAAAACTGAAGGGAAATGATAAAATGATCACTTTTTTTTACTTGTGGTTGGTAGGTACAGAAATGTATATATTGTACCCTTTATACTTTTCTAAATAGTTAAAATATTTCCAAATAAAAATGTGTTTCCATAGCAGACAAAATCAAAATTTTCTTAGTGTGTTTGCAACCATTCTCACTTAAAAAAATTGTAAAACCCTTTCTACAACAGCACTGTAAACACAAATATAATTAGTAGCATTTCTTTTTAAACCTAATGACTATTAATTCAGTTGCAGAAACATGGCAAATATTTTCCCAAACTTTTTCTGTTCTCTTTAAAAACGAGTCAAAATGTTACATATACTGACTTGAAAAGTCAAATGCTACAAAAAGTTTAGCGTAAAAATAGCAAGCCCTACCCATTCTCTCCTCATTATTTATGTCCAGGCTCCTGAAGTAATTACTGACAACTGTTCTAGTTGTTTCTTCTGATATTTACCTCCATAGTTCAAAGTAATGTGCCTTTTTTTCTTGAGTTTTTGATTTTATATTGACTTTGTGCCGTGGGAGATAAGGATGTAACTTTGACATCCATCTCACCCACCCTACTTATGCAAACACTCACACGCATGACATGCACACGTGTACACATGGCTAAGCACACATGCACACCTACAGACACGTCTCTTCTTCTCAACTTCCCAATGGTGTTATGTCACTCTTTTCGGCTATATCAATATTCACATTTTACATTATGATCACTACCTGTATTGTTCTCACCTGTGTATTGCAGTACATGATTTTATTTTCTTTCTTTCACAGCTTTTGTTTTATTGGAATTAATTCTTGGCTCACTTTTTATTTCCTTATTTGTCTATGTACTAAGCAACAAGTCATCTGGAAGCCCTCAACAGATCTGAAAATTTTCTGTGGATATATAAAAATGCATCAGGTCTTCTATGCGTTTCATTTTCCATGAAAACATTCTTCTCAGAAGCCTCATCCTCTTGCTCCTATTTATCTTATTTTCTCTCTTCCTTCCTTTCCTTTTCTTCCTTCCCTTTTTCCTCCCTCCCTTCCTCCTTCCCTCCCTCCCTTCTCTCCATTTCCTTCCTTCCTTCCTTCCTTCTCTCTCCTTCTCTCTCTTTTCCTTTTCTTTTTCTTTCCTTCCTCCCTCCCTCCCTCCCTCCTCCCTCTCTTTCTCTCTTTCTCTCCCTCCCTCTGTCTCCCTCCCTTTTTTCTTTTCTTTTCCTTCCTTCCTTCCTTTCCTTCTTTCTTTCTTTCTTTTTTCTTTTCTTTTCTTTCTTTCGCTGTTCAATGCATTGAACATGTGGACCCCTGCTCCAATTTGACCTCATTGCTCTCTGCTGCTGTGCAGCTGTCCTTCTGGGAATTCCTTTCACCATCATCCTAGGAATTATTTTTATTTCTGTCTTGATTAGATTTCCTGTTTCTTCAAGTCTTTCTATTTTATATTCTTGCTCTCTCCCCTCACTACAGTAAAGCACTTTATCAAGTAGCTAAGAATAGGTTCACGTGATGTAAATAGATCCTCTGTTAATTTTGTTCCCCCTAAAAGATACATGGTCATCCTAACTTCTGGTACCTGTTTTGTGAACTTCTTTGGAAACAGGGTCTTTGCAGACATAGATAAGATGTAAGTAAGATGAGATCATACTGGAGTAGGGAAGGCCCTTAATCCAACATGACTGGTATCCTTATAAGAAGGAGAAAAAAGACCACAGAGACACATCAGGAGGAGAGAATGCCATGTGAAGACACAGACACACAGAGGTGAGACAGCTGTGTGATGGAGGAGGCAGAGATTGGAATTATGCAGCTGTAAGTCAAGGAGTGTCCAGTATTGTTGGCAATCACTAGAAGCTAAGAGAGAGAACATGCCCTGACAATAGCATAATTAAAGACTTACAGTCCCCAGAATTGTGACAGAATATATTTGTGTTGTTTAAAGCTACCTAGTTTGTGATACTTTGTTACTGCAGCTGCAGGAAACTAATACATCTTTCATTTCTGGTAACTTCTTTATTATACCCTTATACTTGATTGACAGTTTGTCTACATATAGAATTTCAGGTTGGAAATCATTTTTTTCCTCAGAGTTTGAAGGCTCTGCTATATTTCTAGTTTTTATATTGCTCTTGAGAGGTCAGATGCCATGCTGATTTCCAGTCTTTTGCTTCTAAGTCATCTTTTCATGACATGAAGATTTTCATATTTTCTTTTCCTTCATGTGTTCTCAAATTTATGATGTGCCTTACTCTGCGTTTGTATTTGCTTTTTAATCTACTTTTATCCAAGGGCTTCATTTCTCTGCTCTCTCTTTCTGTACTGCCTATTAGTCATATGTTGGACCTCTTAGTTATTCTTCTAATTTTCTATCCCTTTCCTCCATTTCTATCTATTTTCTTTTTCTTTTACGTTCTCTTCCATTTTTCATTTTTTTTTTCTCTTTAAAAAAATTTTTTTTTGAGATGGAGTCTTGCTCTATTGCCCAGGCCTGAGTGCTTGAGTGCAGTGGCACGATTGTGGATCACTGCAATCTCTGCCTCCCAGGTTCAAGCAATTCTCCTGCCTCGGCCTCCTGAGTAGCTGGTACTACAGGCATGCACCACCACATCCAGTTAATTTTTGTATTTTCAGTAGAGATGGGGTTTTGCCATGTTAGCCAGGCTGGTCTCAAACTCCTGACCTCAAGTGATCCAACCACCTTGACCTCCCAAAGTTCTGGGATTATGGGCATGGGCCAATATGCCCAGTCCATTTTTCATTTCTTTATCTTTTTGTTCTTCCTTTTCAGTGATTTTGTCAATATTAATTTTTCAATGTTTCTGTTGAGTCTAAAAATTTTCCTTCTATTCTATTGAAGGGACTCCAAGAAGTTTGTGGGAAAATTGAGTTAAAAGATAAAAATGAAACATATGACCTTTATTTCTGAGCATAAGCTCCATCAGGTTGAAGAAACTTTTGTTAAGCAATGAGACCAATCGTTCAGTTCATTCATAATGCACTAGAGTCCTAGGAATTTAACCATGTCAAGGCAGTCTTTTTAACATTACTAATTGAAGAAAAATGAATACTCTTAAAATGTTTTTTAAGACTAAGAAACAAAAATAAGTCATAAGAAACCAAATCAGGACTGTAAGGTAGAAGCCTAATGAGTTCCCATAGGAATTCTTGCAAAATTTCCCTAGAGGAGAGAAGTGAGCAGAAGCATAGTTACGGTAGAGAAAGGCTCTTTGATGAAGCTTTCCTGGATATTTTTCAGCTAAAGCTTTGGCTAACTTTCTCAAAACACTCTCATAATAAGCAGATGTTATCATTCTTTGGCTTTCCAGACAGTCAGCAAGCAAAATGCCTTCAGCGTCCAAAGGACTGTTGCCATGACCCTTGCTCTTGTCCGGTCCACTTGTGCTTTGACTGGACCACTTCCACTTCTTGGTAGCCATTGCTTTGCTTGTGCTTTTTCATCAGGATCACACTGGTAAAGCCATATTTCATCTCCTATTACAATTCTTTGAAGAAACGCTTCAGGATCTTGATCCCACTTGTTTAAAATTTCCATTGAAAGCTCCTATCTGCAACTAATCTGGATGCAACAGATTTGGTACCCACTGAGTGGAAAGTTTTGCTCAACTTTAATTTTTCAGTCAGAATTGTATAAGCTGAACTAACTGAGATATCTACGATGTTGGCTATTGTTTCTGCTGTTCATTGTTGGTCCTCTTCAATTAAGGCATGAACAAGATAACTTTCTTCCTCTCAAATTGTGGTGGATGGTCTGCCGCTATGGGCTTCATATTCACCATCTTCTTAAAACAAGTTATCCATTGTAAGTTGCTGATTTATTTGGGGCATTGTTCCATAAACTTTTTGTAAAGCATCAATTATTTCACCATTCTTCCACCCAAGCTTCATCGTAGATTTGATGTTTGTTCAATTTTAGCAGAATTCATGTTACTCTGATAGAGGCTCTTTTCAAACTGATGCCACAAACCAGATCCTCTTCAGAAGTTATAACCAGTTAGTATGAGTTTATGATGGTTCAAAAGATTTTGAAATCTATGCATAGTTTTCTTTTATAATATACATTCCCCATGAAATTTGAAAATACCTGCCGTATTTAAGTTCCAAGAGCTTTTACTTATTTTCTAATTACTTGTTGTTTAAAATTTATTATCTTATTTTATGGAAGAAAAATTAATAAGCTTTTGTGGTGTACTTCTGGTCTTTCCTTTCTTAAAATTTTTTTTAAACTACAATTGTTTTTGGCAAATAGGTGGTATTTGTTTACATGGATAAGTTCTTTAGTGGTGATTTCTGAGATTCTGGTGCACCCAACACCCAAGCAACATACACTGTACCCAGTGTGTAATATTTTATCCCTCACCCTCCTCCCAACATTCCCTCCAAGTCCCCATAGTCCATTGTATCATTCTTATGCCTTTGCATCCTCATAACTTAGCTCTCACTTAGAAGTGAGAACATACAACATTGGGTTTTCCATTCTTGAGTTAATTCACTTAGAATAATGGCTTCCAGCTCCATCCAGGTCATTGCAAATGCCATTATTTTGTTCCTTTTTATGGCTGAGTAGTATTCCATGGTGTGTATGTGTGTATGTGTGTGTATATATATACATGCACACACACATTTTCTTTATCCACTCATTGATTGATGGGTATTTGGCTGGTTCCATATTTTTGCAATTGCAAATTGTGCTGCTATAAACATGTGTGTACAAGTGCTTTTTCACGTAATGACTTCTTTCCTCTGGGTAGATACCCAGTAGTGGGATTGCCAGATCAAATGGTAGGTCTATTCTTAGCTCTTTAAGAAATCTCCACACTGTTTTTCAGTGGTTGTACTAGTTTACACTCCCACCAGCACTGCTTTTTATTGGTCTTTTCAGAGTTTCTATTGCTTCCTAGTTTAGTCTAGGAGGTTCATATATTCCCAGGAATGTATCTGTCTCCTCTAGGCTTTCTAGTGTGTGTGTGTAAAGGTGTTCACAATGGCCTTGAATGATCTTTTGTATTTCTGTGCCGTTGGTTGTAATATCTCCTGTTTCATTTCTAATTAAGCTTATTTGGTTCTTCTCTCTTCTTTCTTGGTTAATCTCACTAATGGTCTATCAATTTTGTTTATCTTTTCAAAGAATCAGATTTTTGCTTCATTTATCCTTTGTATTTTTGTTTGTTTCAGTTTAGTTCTGCTCCGATTTTTTTTATTTCTGGATTTGGGTTTGGTTTGCTCTTGTTTCTCTGGCTCCTTGAGGTGTGACATTAGATTATCTATTCGTGCTCTTCCAGAATTTTTGATGTAGGCATTTAAGGCTATGGAAGAATTTTTAAATTTCCATCTTGATTTCATTGTTCAACAATCATTCGGGAGCAGATTATTTAATTTCCATGCATTTGCATGATTTTGAGGGTTCCTTTTGGAATTGATTTCCAATTTTATTCCACTGCGGTCTGAGAGTGTGCCTGCTATAATTTTGATTTTCTTAAATTGGTAGAACTTTGTTTTATGGCCTATCATATGGTCTATCTCGGAGAATGTTCCATGTGCTGATGGACAGAATGTATATTCTGCAGTTGTTGAGTAGAATGTTCTGTAAATATCTGTTAAGTCCATTTGTTCTAGGGTACAGTTTAAGTCCATTGTTTCTTTGTTGACTTTCTGTCTTGATGACCTGTCTGGTGTTGTCATGGGGTATTGAGTACCCCAATATTATTGTGTTGCTGTCTGTCTTGTTTCTTATGTCTAGAGGTAATTGTTTTATAAATTTGGTAGTTCCAGTGTTAGGTGCATATGCATGTAGGATAGTGAAATTTTCCTGTAGGACTAGTCTTTTTATTATTATACAATGTTCCTCTTTGTCTTTTTTAAGTGTTGTTGCTTTGAAGTCTATTTTGTCTGATATAAGAGTAGCTACTTGGCTGGGCATGGTGGCTCATGCCTGTAATCCCAGCACTTTGGGAGGCCGAGGCAGGTGGATCACAAGGTCAGGAGTTCGAGACCAGCCTGATCAACATGGTGAAACCCTGTCTCTACTAAAAATACAAAAAAAAATTAGCGGGGCATGGTGGTACACACCTGTAATCCCAGCTACTCAGGAGGCTGAGGCAAGAGAATCACTTGAACCGAGGAGGTGGAGGTTGCAGTGAGCTGAGATTGCCACTACATTTCAGTCTGGGCAACAGAGCGAGATGCTGTCTCAGAAATAAAGCAAGTTCTTAATGACCTACAAAGAGACTTAGACTCCCACACAATAATAGTGGGAGACTTTAACACCTCATTGTCAATATTAGACAGATCAACGAGACAGAAAATTAACAAGGATAACCAGGACTTGAACCCAGACCTGGACCAAGCAAACCTAATAGACATTTACAGAACTCTCCACCCCAAATCCACAGAATATACATTCTTCTTAGCACCACATTACACCTACTCTAAAATTGACCACATAATTAGAAGTAAATCACTTCTCAGCAAATGCAAAAGAACGGAAATCATAACAAACAGTCTCTCAGCTCACAGTGCAATCAAGTTAGAACTCAGAATTCAGAAACTAACTCAGAACCGCACAGCTTCATGGAAACTGAACAACTGGCTCTTGAATGTTGACTGGATAAACAATGAAATGAAGGTAGAAATAAAGATGTTCTTCGAAACCAATGAGAACGAAGATACAACATACCAGAATCTCTGGGACACATTTAAAGCAGTGTCTAGAGGAAAATATATAGCAATAAATGCCCATATGAGAAGCAAGGAGAGATCTAAAATCGACACCCTATTGTCAAAATTGAAAGAGCTAGAGGAGCAAGATCAAAAAAACTCAAAACCTAGCAGAAGACAAGAAATAACTAAGATCAGAGCAGAACTGAAGGAGATAGAGACACAAAATATCCTTCAAAAAATCAGTAAATACAGGAGCTGGTTTTTCAAAAAGATTAACAAAATAGACAGAGCACTAGCCAGATTAATAAAAAAGAAAAGAGAAAATAATCAAATAGATGCAATAAAAAATGATAAAGGGGATACCACCACAGATTCCACAGAAATACAAACCATCAACAGAGATTATTACAAACAACTCTATGCACATAAACTAGTAAACCTGGAAGAAGTGGATAAATTCCTGGACACTTGCATCCTCCCAAGCCTAAACCAGGAAGAAGTCGAAACCCTGAATAGACCAATAACAAGGGCAGAAGTTGAGGCAGCAATTAAGAGCCTACCACCCAAAAAAGCCCAGGTCCAGATGGGTTCACAGCCGAATTCTACCAGACGTACAAAGAGGAGCTGGTACCATTCCTTGTGAAACTATTCCAAACAATCCAAAAGAGGGAATCCTTCCCAAATCATTTTATGAGACCAACATCATCCTGATACCAAAACCCGGCAGAGACTCAGCAAGAAAAGAAAACTTCAGGCCAATATCCATGATGAACATAGATACAAAAATCTTCAATAAAATACTGGCAAACTGATTGCAACAGCACATCAAAAAGCTTATCCACCATGATCAAGTAGGCTTCATCCCGGGGATGTAAGTCTGGTTCAACCTACACAAGTCTGTAAACATAATTCACATAAACAGAACCAAAGACAAAAACCACATGATTATCTCAATTGAGGCAGAGAAGGCCTTTGACAAAATTCAACAGCCCTTTATGCTGAAAACCCTCAATAAACTAAGTATTGATGGAACATATCTTAAAATAATAAAAGCTATTTACAACAAACCAACAACAAATATCATACTGAATGGGCAAAAACTGGAAGCATTCCCTTTGAAATCTGGCACTAGACAAGGATGCCCTGTCTCACCCCCTCCTATTCAATATAGTACTGGAAGTTATAGCCAGAGCAATCGGGCAAGAAAAAGAGATAAAGGGTATTCAAATAGGAAAGGAGGAAGTCAAATTGTCTCTATTTGCAGATGACATGATTGTATATTTAGAAGACCCCATCATCTCAGCCCAAAATATAAGCAACTTCAGCAAAGTCTCAGGATACAAAATCAATGTGCAAATATCACAAGCATTCCTATACATCAATAACAGACTTAAAGAGAGCCAAATCAAGAACCAACTGCCATTCGCAATTGCTACAAAGAGAATAAAATACCTAGGAATACAACTAACAAAGGATGTAAAGGACCTCTTCAAGGAGAACTACAAACCACTGCTCAGTGAAATAAGAGAGGACACAAACAGATGGAGAAACATTCCATGCTCATGGTTAGGAAGAATCAATATCGTGAAAATGACCATACTGCCCAAAGTAATTTACAGATTCAACGCTATCCCCATCAAGCTACCTATGACCTTCTTCACAGAACTGGAAAAAACCATCTTAAACTTCATATGGAACCAAAAGAGGGCCCGCATAGCCAAGTCAATTCTAAGCAAAAAGAACAAAGCTGGAGGTATCACCCTACTGGACTTCAAACTATACTACAAGGCTACAGTAATCAAAACAGCATGGTACTGGTACCAAAACAGAGAGATAGACCAATGGAACAGAACAGAGGCCTTGGAGGCAACACCACACATCTACAACTATCTGATCTTTGACAAACCTGACAAAAACAAGCAATGGGGAAAGGATTCCCTAGTTAATAAATGGTGTTGGGAAAACTGACTAGCCATGTGCAGAAAGCAGAAACTGGACCCCTGCCTGACACCTTACACTAAAATTAACTCCAGATGGATTAAAGACTTGAACATAAGACCTAACACCATAAAAACCCTAGAAGAAAATCTAGGCAAAACCATTCAGGACATAGGCATAGGCAAGGACTTCATCACCAAAACACCAAAAGCATTGGCAACAAAAGCCAAAATAGACAAATGGGATCTAATCAAACTCCACAGCTTCTGCACGGCAAAAGAAACAGTCATTAGAGTGAATCGGCAACCAACAGAATGGGAAAAAATTTTTGCAGTCTACCCATCTGACAAAGGGCTGATATCCAGAATCTACAAAGAACTAAAACAGATTTACAAGAAAAAAACAAACAAACAAACCCATTCAAAAGTGGGCGAAGGATATGAACAGACACTTTACAAAAGAAGACATATATGAGGCCAACAAACATATGAAAAAATGCTCATCATCACTGGTCATTAGAGAAATGCAAATCAAAACTACATTGTGATACCATCTCACGTCAGTTAGAATGGCAATCATTAAAAAATCTGGAGACAACAGATGCTGGAGAGGATGTGGAGAAATAGGAACACTTTTACACTGTTGGTGGGGAGTGTAAATTAGTTCAACCATTGTGGAAGATAGTGTGGCAATTCCTTAAGGACCTAGAAATAGAAATTTCATTTGACCCAGCAATCCCATTACTGGGTATATATCCACAGGATTATAAATCGTTCTACTATAAGGACACATGCACACAAATGTTCATTGCAGCACTGTTTACAATAGCAAAGACCTGGAACCAACCCAAATGCCCATCGATGATAGACTGGACAAGGAAAATGTTACACATATACACCATGGAATACTATTCAGCCATAAAAAACGATGAATTTGTGTCCTTTATAGGGACATGGATGAACCTGGAAACCATCATTCTCAGCAAACTGACAAGAGAACAGAAAATCAAACACCGCATGTTCTCACTCCTAGGTGAGTGTTGAACAATGAGAACACATGGACACAGGGAGGGGAGCATCACACACTGGGGTCTGTCGGGGAGAAATGGGTGAGGGACAGCAGGGGGTGAGGAGTTGGGGGAGAGATAGCATGGGGAGAAATGCCAGATATAGGTGGTGGGGGAGGAAGGCAGCAAATCACACTGCCATGTGTGTACCTATGCAACAGTCTTGCGTATTCTTCATATGTACCCCAAAACCTAAAATGCAATAAAAAAAAAAGCTACTCTTGCTTGCTTTTGGTGTCAATTTGCATGGAATATCTTTCCCTACCCCTTTACCTTGACTTTACCAGAGTCCTTATGTGTTAGGTGAGTCTCTTGAAGATAGCAGATGCTTGGTTGGTGAATTCTTATCCATTCTTCCATTATATATAATTTAAGTAGAACATTTATGCCATTTACATTTAACATTAGTATTGAAATGTGAGGTACTATTCTATTCATCATGCTAGTTGTTGCCTAAATACCTTGCTTTTTTTTTTCATTGTATTATTGTTTTATAGGCCCTGTGAGATACATGCTTTAAGGAGGTTCTATTTTGGTGCATTTTGAGGTTTTGTTTTAATATTTAGAACTCCTTTTAGAAGTTCCTGTAGTGCTGGTTTGGTAGGGGCAAATTCTCTCGCATTTGTTTGAATGAAAAAGACTATATTTCCTTCATTTATGAAGCTTAGTTTCACTGGATACAAAATTGAATCATGGAGGCAGATCTTTCCTGTGCTGTTCTCATGATAGTAAATAAGTCTCATGAGATCTGACGGTTTTATAAGGGGGAGTTTCCCCACACAAGCTCGCTCTTTGCCTGCTGCCATTCATGTAAGACATGATTTGCTCCTCCTTGCCTTCCACTATGATTATGAGGCCTTCCCAGACACATGGAACTGTAAGTTCTTGAACCTATTTCTTTTGTAAATTGTCCAGCCTCAGGTATGTGTTTATAAGCACCATGAAAACGAACTAATACAGCATGTTTGAGGAACAGGAAGAATGCCAGTATAGCTGGGATGTAATGAATAAGGAGAAAGTGCTAGAATATGAGTTCAGTGAGAAAACCAGAGGCTGGATCATGTAGAGTTTAGATTTTATTCTACTTGCAATGGGAAGCATTAGAGGGTGTTTGGGAGTGATATTATCTAACATATTTTTAGAATATCATTCTGTCTGCTGACTGGAGAATGACCTGGGTTCAGAGGGGTGTGCTTGGGATAAATTGGAAGCAGAGTGGATTAGTTAATGGACTGCTTCAGTAGTCCAGGCAAGAGCAATGGAGGTGTGGACTAGGGCAGTAGTGGTGGAGGTGTAGGGGGTGTTTGGAGTCCAGACATATTTTAGACATAGAGTTGTACTTGCTTGGATACAGTCGTAGTTAATTGAAGTGTGAGTGGTGAAGGAGACTGGATAACTTCTCCAATTTTGGTGAGATGGAAAGTGTAGAGCAGAAGCAGATATTGAGAAGAAAACTCTAAATTCTCTTTTGGATATATTCTACTTGAAGATCCCACTAGTCATCTAACCAAAGAAGTTGAGTAAGCAGTTGGATATGTCTGTCTGAAGTGTAAGTCTTATTAGCAAAATGATTTTATTTAAAGCGATGGTAGTGAATGAGATTTCATAGAAAAAGAGGGAAAGGAGGATGAGGACAGGACTTTGGAATCTGCAACACCTAGAAGCGTAAAGGATGTTGAGAGGGAGCAACCAGAGAGGAAGGAGAAATTTAGACGAGCATGATGTCATGACAGACATTAAAAAAAAATTAAAGTAGTACGTGAAAAACAGTGTCTAAGTAATGTTTATACATTTTGAACTTAAAGGCTAAGAAACAAGTGCTAATAAACAATTTTTAGAGATATTTTTTAAATCAAGGAAACAGCATAGAAAAAAAAGCCAGTTACCAGTCTAGGGATCTAGATTTGGGGGTGTCACACCTTATCACTTATTTTATGTCCTCTGGCCAAGCATTTCATCTCTGTCAACCTAAGTTTATCCCTCTGTAAAATTAGAGCTAATAAACACTGAGACTCTACGGATGAGCTAATGGTTGGTATGTAAATAGAGAGTTGCTATTATCCTTTGGGCTGCCTTTATGTGGGCACAAAAATAGTAGCAGAGCCAAGAGTAGGGCACACCCATCACCTCTACTGCTTAAGGCTCTGTCCATCATGGGGGATGTTGTTGATGATTCTTCCCCCTCCCCTCTCCTCCCCTTCTCTTCTCTCTTTCTTTTGACAGAGTCTCGCTCTGTTGTCCAGGCTGGAGTGAAGTGGCATGATCTTGGCTCACTGCAACCTCTGCCTCCCGGGTTCCAGCAATTCTCTGCTTCAGCCTCCCAAATAGCTGGGATTACAGGTGCCCACCACCACATCTGGCTAATTTTTGTATTTTTAGTAGAGACGGGGTTTCACCATCTTGGCCAGGCTGGTCTTGAACTCTTGACCTCGTGATCCACCCGCCTTGGCCTTTCAAAGTGCTGGGATTGCAGGCGTGAGTCACCACCCCTGGCCTGATTATTATTATTTTTTAACATATCCTGGACCAAAATATCACATCAAGCTTCCTAGTTCCCAATTACTCATTATCAGTTTATTCTCCTCAGGAGCACAGAAGGATCCAGGATGGATGGCTCAGGCTTCAGTTGACTTTATTCAGAAACTCTGAGCAAGCAACATACTTCTTACTTATCCATGAGTTGAATGGCAGTCATTGTTTTGTCTTATGCACTTTTCTCTAGGATGTTAATGCCTTCCATGGAGGTCAGAAAACTGAATCCTTTTATTAAATTCATGTAATTTTTCAGCTTTATGAGAATGAGAATTTATTTCTGGGATGCAAGGAGGTTTTGGCATGTGAAAATCAATCTAATGCCACACTAATAGGATGAAGGGGTAAAACCCCATAGGATCATCTTAATTAATGTAGAAAAAACACTTGAAAAAATCAAAACTATTTTATGACAAAAACACTTAATAAATTAGGAATAGAAAGAACTGCCTCAGCATAATAAAGGCCATAGATAAAAAGCCCACAGCTACTATCACACTCAATGGTAAAAGACTGAAAGCTTTTCCTTTAAGATTAGGAACAAGACAGGGTGCTTGCTTCTGTCACTTCCATTAAACATGGTACTGAAAGTCCTGGCCAGAGCACTTTACCAAGAAAAATAAATCAAAGGAATCCAAATTGGAAAGGAGGAACTCAAATTATTTCTGTTTGCAAATGACACAATCTTATATGTAGAGAACCCTACAGGTTTTATACATTCATAAAACACTGTTAGAACAAAAAAATAAAGTCAGCAAAGTTTTAGGATACAAAATCAGCACAGAAAATTAATTGTATTTCTGAATACTACCAATAAAAAATTTGAAAAGGAATTGCAAAAATAAGTCCCTTTACAATAGCATCAAAAAATACAATACTTAGAAGTAAATTTATGCAAAGAAGAGAAAGACTTATACACTGAAAACTATAAAACTTTGCTAAAAGAAATTAAAGAAGAAACAAATAAATAGAAAGACATCCTGTGTTCATAGATTGGAAGCCTTAATATTCTTAAGATTTTGATATTACACAAAGCAATCTAAAGATTCAATGTAATCCCTGTCAGGAACCAAATGATGCATTTTTTCAGAAATAGAAAAGTCATATGGAGACTCAAAAGATGCTGAATAACCAAAACAACTTGAAAAAAAAAAAAGTTGGAGATCTCATACTTCCTGATTTCAAAACTCATTACAAAGTGGCAATAATCAAAACAGTGTGGTACTGACACAAAGACAGACATATAAATCAATGGAATAGAATGGAGACTAGAGAAATAAAGTCTCACACGTAAGGTCAAATGATCTTCAACAGGGGGTACTAAGACCACTCAATGGAGGAAAGGACAGTCTTTTCAACAAATGATACTAGGAAAAATGGATATCCACATGCAGAAGAATAAAGCTGGGTTCTTAGCTTATACCGCATACAAAAATTAACTCAAAATAGATTAAAGACTGTATGACCTAAAACTATAAAAGCCCTAAAGAAAACACTGGATAAAATCCTCATGATGTTGAATTGGCAATGATTTCTTTTTAAAAAAATTTAACTTTTATATTAAGTTATAGGTATATGTGTAGGTTTGTTATATAGGCAAATTTGTGTCATGCGGATTTATTGTATAGATTATTTCATCATCCATGTATTTTGCCTAGTTCCCATCAGTTATTTTTCCTGTTCCTCTCCCCTCCTCCCATCCTCCACCCTCTGAGAGGCCCCAGTGTGTACTGTTTCCCTCTACATATCCACGTGTCCTCATCATTTAGCTTATAAATGAGAACATATGGTAGATGGTTTCTGTTTCTGCATTAGTTTGCTTGGTTTCTTGAAAATGATACTCAAAGCACAGGCGATAAATGCAAAAACAGATAAATGAGATTACATCAAACTTAAAAACTTTTGTGCATCAAAGAATACAATCAACAGGGTTAAAAGGCAACCTACAGAAAGGAGAAAATATTTGCAAATTATATACCTGATAAGGGATTAATATTCAGAATATAGAAAGAAATCCTAAAACTCAACAGGCAAAAACCAAATAACCCTTTTAAAAAATGGACAAAGGATTTGAATAGATATTTCCCTCAAAATGATATACAAATGGCCAACAAGCATATGAAAAGATGCTTAGCATCACTAACCACGAGGGAAATGCAAATCAAAACCTTAATGCGATGTCACCTCACACTCATTAGGATGGCTACTATTAATAAAAAAACACACAAAACAGAAAATAACAAATGTTGGTGAGGAGGTGGACAAGTTAGAACCCTTGCGTATTGTTGGTGCAAATGTAAAATGGTGTAACCACTCTGGAAAATGGTATAGCAGTTCTTCAAAACATCAACAATAGCATTACCATATGATCCAGCAATATCGTTTCTGGGTATATATACCAAAGAACTGAAAATAGGATCTTAAAGAGATATTTGCACATTCACGTTCATAGCAGCATTTTTTGTTTACAGCAGTCAAGATGTGGAAGCAACCCAGCATTCATCAATGGATTACCGACAAGTAAAATATAATATGTACACACAGTTGAATATATTTCAGCCTTAAAAAGGAAGAAAATGGCTTTACATGCTCCAACATGGATAAACCTGGAGGACATTATGCTAGGTGAATAAGCCAGTCATGAAAAGAGAAATACTGCATGATTTTATTTATATGATGTATCTAACGTAGTCAAGTTTATGGAAACAGAAAGTAGAATGGTGATTGCCAGGGGCTGGAGGAAGGGGGAATGGGGGAGTCATTCATTGGGTGTAGAGGTTTAGCTTTGCAAGATGAAAAAGTTCTGGGAGACGTGTTATGTGACAATGTGAATATACCTCACTCTACTAAACTGTGTACTTGGTTAATGTGGTAAATTTTATGTTATATATATATTTTACCACAATTTAAAATAATAAACAAAAAGGACGCCAGAATGCCACAAAATCCGAAAACCAGTGAGGTAAAACTCCAAGTGACACAATTCTGACTTTTTATACCAACACTTGCAGCTGTGCTGTTTTGGAGACAGACACTGACATCTTGGCTTCAGTTATTTTTGGTGTAAGACAGGGATATTATCTCTGTAGGTTATGCATACTTTACCTAGTAAGGAAAAAAATGTCCAACCTCTAAATTTTTCCCTAAAAGAAGAATTTCCTGATGGAGAGGTATAGTTGGAGCATACCACCTTTTTCTAAGATTTCCTTTTTCCCTCAAGCTTCAACTCACTATGGCTCTTGTCCCCAAAACAGTCCTTCCTCTCTGGTGTGTCAGGTTAACTATGGAATATGAATCTTCCCTTGGGTCTTGGAAGTATTGCCAAGACAGGTTGGGACATGAAAATAAGGCTTTAGGGGATAACATGTGGAGATAAACACAGATGGCTCTCTGAGCCTGGTAAACTGGTTTATAAAATAAGCCTAATTCTGGTTTGAAAACCTGCTTCTTGTTTGTGGAGTGGGGGGAGAAAGACAAGCTTAGACAGGGCCTTTGCTTTCCAGCTCCAGTCTGAGTCCATATGGCAGATCCCATCTTCTTATCCAATTCCTTAGGAATTAATCCTTGATATTTAGATCCAATTAAGAGATGTCTACGGTAGGTTTTAGCTTTATAGGATTACAGGGAAGATGCAAAACACCATTCTAGAAACCCAGTTTTCAGAATTAAACTAATCAGATCAAATTTTTAAAAACAGGTATCAGTAACTAGATTAATGAAACACACACTATTACTAACATCCAATAACTAAACCAACTAATAAGATAGATATTTTTAAATATCTCCCCATAGAATAAAACAAATTAGGCCTGGCATGGTGGCTCACGCCTGTAATCCCAGCACTTTGGGAGGCTGAAGTGGGCAGATTGCCTGAGCTCGGGAGTTCGAAACCCTCCCGGGGCAACATGGTGAAACCCCATCTCTACTAAAATACAAAAAATTAGCCAGGTGTGATGGTATGCACCTGTAGTCCCAGCTATTTGGGAGGCTGAGGCACGAGAATCACTTGAGCCAGGGAGGCAGAGGTTGCAGTGAGCCAAGATTGCACCTCTGCACTCCAGCCAGGGCTACAGAGTGAGATTCCATCTCAAAAAAAAAAAAAAAAAGAAATGACACTTTGGTTAAATTTTTCATTTTGAAGATATTGGGGGACTGTCTCATCTTCCCCTGCTTCTGTAAGACCAGTGTGTTTACAAGTCAACACCATTGAGGAAAGAGTGGGCTAGAGACAAAGACTTGGAACCAACCCAAATGTCCATCAATGATAGAACAGATAAAGAAAATGTGGCACATATACACCATGGAATACTATGCAGCCATAAAAAAGGATGAGTTCATGCCTTTGCACGGTCATGGATAAAGCTGGAAACCATAATTCTCAGCAAACTGACATGAGAACAGAAAACCAAACACCGCACGTTCTCACTCATAAGTGGGTGTTGAACGACGAGAACACACGGACACAGGGAGGGGAACATCACACACCAGGGCCTGTTGGGGGGGTGGGGGGCTAGGTGAGGGATAGCATTAGGAGAAATATCTAATGTAGATGATGGGGTGATAGATGCAGGAAAACATCACGGCACCTGTATATCTATGCAGCAAACCTGCATGTTCTGCACGTGGACCCCAGAACTTAAAGTATAATAATAATAAAAAAGAGTGGGGTAGAGAAGGGAGAAGAATAAATTCTACATTTGATAGTTGCTAGTTGGTAATGTATTCTACCTTGCCATCCCCCAAAATATGTCCTGATGTCCAAGGTAAAGCAGGATATGGGGAGCAGTATCTTCTTATGCTGCTGAGAACATTTGTTTTCTTATTACAGCACATGTCAAACTTAACCTTTTTCTCTCTTACTAGGGATAATCAAGAAGGTGGTTGTATAAGGCTGTGGCCAATGTGTGGGGTTCCTCCTATGCAGTACTTGTTCTGATTTAGGAAAAATACAGGTATTATGTGAAAAAGCTAATGTTGTATTGTAAACACTCATTAATAGAGGCTAAATAATAGTTGATCTTACTTTATAAACATAAAACTTTGAAAAAATTAAATTTTCATAATAGGTCTAGAACTAACAAAAGAATTGCAGTAGAGATGGCCTTCTGGAACCTATTACTTTTTCAACAGTGCTCTGGCCCGTGCTTATCATCAGAATTCCCCGTAAAACTTAAAAAAAAAAAAAACCCTTGGTGCCGGCATCCCTGAGCTAGAGAATCCGAACTCTAAGAATAGGGACAATGATTTGTTTTTCAAGCTTTTCCAGTGACTCTGAAGTATGGCAATTGACTACTGGTCTAAACCAAAAGGGAGACAGAAACTTACTCCTCAATTCCTGAACACTTGGCTGCTTAGGGTTTTGCTTTGTTTTGTTTTGTTTTGTTTTCAGAAGAGGAATTTTACTTTTACCCACTTATGGTAATATTTGCAATATCAGAACATAATTAGGTTAAATAAATCAAATAAGGAATCCAGAAAAAACTGTTCTTGAGTTAAGCCAAGTACACACTGGCAATTCTGAGAAAGGAGAACACACATTAACAAAAAGAACACGCTAGCTCAAATGCAAGTTTATATGGTGAGTGTTTTTAAAGGATTTAAAAAGCATGCTCCATCAGCATAATAGCTTTTTCTTATTTACGTAACAGATGCATTTCTGTCTGCTTGTGTACAGCAAAGGGTTAGAAACTGAATAAACTTATTTATGGTTTCAGAAATGTGCTATTTTAGAAATGTACTCCATAGAATTTACCTCACTGCTCCTACCACTGATTCTTCAAATAAGCAAAGTATGGAAGGTCTTATCCCTTGAAAATGTTTTTAAACACTAGCACTTCAAGTTGAAACATTGGTAGAAACGTAGCAGTGTCAGGTACAATGCCTATACTCAGTCTTATTTAAAATAAGAATTGAATGCACAACAGAAAATTTACAGAGTCTCACTCTGTCTCCCAGGCTGAAGGGCAGCGGTGTGATCTCAGCTCACTGCAACCTCCGCCTCCCATGTTCAAGCAATTCTCATGCCTCAGCCTCCTAAGCAGCTGGGCTACAGGCACGCGCTGCCTCATCTGGCTAATTTTTTTGTATTTTTAGTAGAGACAGGGTTTCACCATGTTGGCCAGGCTGGTCTCAAACCCTTGACCTCAGGTGATCTGCCAGCCTCAGCCTCCCAAAGTGCTGGGATTACAGGTGTGAGCCACTGCGTCTGGCCCTTAGTTTATTTTTTTGAGAGAAGATCTCTCTCTGTCACCTAGGCTGGAGTAGAGTGGCGCAATCACAGCTCACTGCATCCTCAACCTCCCGGGCTTAAGTGAGCCTCCTACTTCAGCCTCCCAAGTAGCTGGGGCTATGGGTATGCACCACCATGCCCGGGAAATATTTTTATTTTTTGTAGAGATGGGGTCTCACTGTGTTGCCCAGGCTGGTCTTGAACTTGTGAACTCAAGCCATCCTCCTGCCTCAGCCCTCCAAATTGATGCAATTACAGGTGTGAGCCACTGCACCTGGCTGCTTCTTATTTTCTGCTTTGCATCTGGAGAGCCTCTTTCTACCTGAGGATTCACACAAATGAGCTTCTTGGAGCAAAATTGGTATGAGTGGCACTATTTACGAGAAGCTTCTAAAACCAGCTGCATAGGTAGTGACTAATATTATGATCAGAAAGAGGGCTCAACATGCTTTTGGCAAAATGCCTTCATCAAGTGACACTGAGGGACACTGCACAATGGAAATGGCTTTCAACTTGAAAGAGTAATTAGTATTGGCTGTGCACGGGCAGCTGTTTCACTTTACAGTTGAGCAAACATAGTAAGAGGTTCGTACAAAGCGTTCTAGTTAATGTGTGTGATTTATGCATGGAGAAATAGTTAATGGAGTTTTGATCAACAGATGACTGCAAGTCTGTGTTGCTTTTATTTAGCTGCTATTATTTTGTGAGCTCTGCCTCAGTACCTACTGAGCCCAGAAACCTATATTCACCAGGAGGGGTATTGCTACAGCAACAGGAAGAAGGTGCAGCTCTGAACGCCAGTCCTGAGCAGTTGGTGGTCCTCATGATGACTCTTGACTATGATTCAATGATGAAAGAAATGTTACAAGATTTGCCCCAAATCAGAACTACAGAGTTGATGACGGGATAGTTTTTCTTCTCTGATTTTTCTTTTGTTCTGTTTTTCCCTGCTCATGTAGTTTCATGTATGTTGGTTATAATGTTCCATTCACATATCATTTTTCCTTTTTGTTGAATTTTCTTGTTTTTCGAATTTGGTGTAGCACATTGTTTAGGGTTATGGGTCTTGGAGTCAGGCTTGCTGAGGTTAAATCCAGGTTCTGCAATGTATTAACTGTATGCCCTCTGGAATATTACTTAACCTGCCCAAGCCTCAGTTTTCTTTCTTTGTCAAAAGGGAGTAGTAAGTGTGTTGACATCATAATTAAATGAGTCAATACATGGGATCCCTAATGGCACCGCCTGCTAAGAACATGTATTCAAAGGTCAAAGTTTTTAATATTTGGTGGTGATTTGTGGGAGATTGGGTGGCAGTTAGTGTTCAATCTCAAGAGACTCACAGTAGAACTGTGGGAATCCTAAGTGCTTACTTAACATAGGTTTGCTTCAGGCTAAAGGGCAAAAGTATCCCTTCTCTGACTCCAGTTGTTATTACTCAAGTGTTATCCCAGTGCAGCCTGAATGGCCATGACATCAGCCTCTAGTTAAAGTAAAACTCAGAGTGAGCAATTGCTTATTCTTTCTTTGAACTCAGTTGATTGTGAAGAGGTAATGGGGCCAGTCACAGAGCCTCATTCAGAGCATTTTAAGACCTCCTTGTTTTTACTCCTCACGGATGATATATAGGCAGATATGTTTTCATTAGAGGAAGTAAATGGCATTTATTATAATTGTTTCCAGGAAAATAATGTGTTCTAGTACATAACAGGTGTAAGCATTGCTTGAGCTTCTGACGGAATGGTGACGTGGTCTAGACAGTACACAAATACTCATTTGTGTGAATTACACATAGAAATCAGCTGATTGGAAATCACATGGACTGGTGGTTTCAATAGAGGCTACCTAGTCTTTTGGTTAGAGCACAGAGTAAATGACTATCATCCCAAGCAGTAAATGGATGGCTCATTCAATTATAAGATCACTATTTTTCTCTTAGAGTCCCTGCTCTTAGGATTTCTGTGGAAATTGTATTACTTGGGCCTAACCTACATAGCCTTCAAATTAGCAAGTGAGGTCAACTTCTGCAGGCCTCTCACTGAGGTTGTGAAATCAGTTGGCTAAGTGAATTAGGCCAGGTAAAGGGATGGGATGCATCAAAGCAGAGCCCAGTGTAAGCTTCTATGTTGGGTTGGTCATCCTGAAGCTCTCTTAGCTTTCATGTCTTGCCTGGATTCCCCCTCAGTCTGCAGTATATACATACCCAGCTCTCACACCCAGCCCCTAGTCTGGAAGGTTAATTGTGAGACCAAAAAACATGCAAAAACCAAATGCTGAAATGGTTCCTCCCCACCCCATCGCACCTTCCCCCACCCAGATTCTGACAGCACTTCCCACCCTTCACCTGGGGCACTCCACACAGGCCACACCCTCACACTGACTCAGGAAGGCTGGTTTTGGTGCTCTCTGGAGGCCTGACAGTATGACAGCCCCAACGCCCAGGCCTCTGTGCCCTCTGTCCAAACAAGCAAGTGAGCAAAGCATAATTCACTGTCTTGGAAACTCTCTTGAGATGATTTTCCATAAGACATGAGGATTATTCACACAGTAGTTTCTATTCTCTTAGCAGCATATAATATATATATTTGATTCCCAAGGGCTTGCCGTCTCATGATTCTGCTGTCTCTGGATCTGTATCTGATTCCTGTCAAATAAATCTGATGCCAAAGCCAAGCTCATCATTGCTTTCCAACAATCATCTCCTCATACGTTAGTTTTCTAAGGCTGGTGGGCTTTTCTGGAGGAAGGGTCTCATCACAGAGCGTAGGGCCTTTTGTATCTCGATGGCTTTATTCTCTCTCTCCAAGCCTGTAGGTTTCACCTCCCTTTACTCTCCCTATTTGCTCTGAGGATCAAACAAATCCCCCTCCTTGTCTGATACAGTATTGCTCTTTTCTTCAAGGCTTGCATACCAACTGTTATTTCTTACAGGAACTCATTAAACCCAAGTGATCTCAAGAAAATATTTCCCAACAAAAATGATTTTTGCCCTAAGACAAATCTCATACCTGTTACTAACAAAAAGAACATTCTCTGTCCTGTTACAGATATTAAAAAGAAACGTCATGACCGCAACAGGTGTCCTCAAAGAGACATATCCAGGGTACTCTCGGTTCACCAAGGATGAGGGGCCCACTCTGCTTGGGAGTTTAGGAAGACTTTCCTGGAGGTGGTGGCACGGCTGTCAGGCTCTGGGAAGCAGGGTAGAGGATGGAGGTGTAGTTTTGCTGACCTCAGCATGGGTCTAACTTGGTTTCTCAGCAGCATCATAGCTGAGGTGTCAGCTCTCAGGAGGTGGTTGCCCTAGACAGATGAGAAGCGAGAACCTGGAGACAGGCACACCCATCCCAGGGGGCAGGGAGGATGCTCCGGGCCGAATGCAGCTACAAGCCGTGGGAAATCCAGGCAGGTGGAGCACGGCATGTAGAAAGAATGGGAACTAATGACAGGGGGCAGCCCTGGCAGGCAATGGCATGAGGGAGGGCTGGCCAGGCAGGTTAGGGTGCTGGCGGGGGAGTCATGTGTGGGGATATCACAGCAGAGCCAAGACAACCTGAGAGGATATGGGCAGGCAGAAGAAATAGGACATAACTGAAAAAGTGTTTTTTGTTTGTTTGTTTTGAGATGGAGTCTTGCTCTGTCACCCAGCCTGGAGTGTAGTGGTGTGATCTCGACTCACTGCAACCTCCTCTTCCCGGGTTCAAGCGATTCCCCTGCCTCAGCCTCTCAAGTAGCTGGGACTACAGGTGTGCAGCACCATACCTGGCTAATTTTTTGTATTTTAGTAGAGACGGGGTTTTACCATGTTGGCCCAGATGGTCTCGATCTCCTGACCTCGTGATCCACCCACTTCGGCCTCCCAAAGTGCTGGGATTACAGGTGTAAAAAAGGGGTTTTACGAGCAAAGCTGTCACCTTGGGAGGGAGGGAGTAGGATGACAGAAGCTAAGGAGGTTGTTGGCTTAGAGGAACTAGGGTGCAAGCTGGGGGGTGTATCCAGAGCACAGAGTTAGGAGATGCTTAACCTTAAGGCTAACATCAACGTGAAGCCGAGGTGCTAGAAGCTGGGCTCCTCCAGTTCTCTCTGATGCAGTTCAGAAGCACCACTGAGCTGGTGGGGACAGAAGTTCAGGAAGCTGAGTAGAGAGCCAGGCAAATCACTAGTGTCTTCTCCAAACGTACCCAGCCATCACCTCCCGGCCTCAGAGGCTCCCCTAGTTCTTCCAGAACTTGGAGATGGTTCAACTCTTTCTTTTTCTAGACTAGCATCTTTATAACAGTTTCAGGGCTTGATTCTAGGCCAGGAAGTACTCTTATTTTCTGACTTTAGGAATATTTCCCACTGGGGCTGAGTGAGACACTGCAGGGTGAGGCCTGTGCCTGTATGACATCTTCCCTGGGGAAGACGGCACTGTGGATTGTTAAGAACCTGTTTCTGGAGCCAGAGTGCTTGGGTTTGAATCCTGGCTCTAGCGCTTACTGGTTGTGTGACCTTGGACGAGTCATTTGACCACTCTTTGCCTAATCTTTCTCATCTGCAAGATGGGGATTCATAATAGTGCCTACTTCATAAAAAGTGACTGTGGAGATTAATTCAGTTAATTTAGATAACATAAACATTTAGAACAGTTCTTGGCACTTAATAAATAAACAATCAATTAATATTCAGTTATTATTAGCTATTACTTCTCCAGTGATGAGGAGGCCTGAGAAAGAATCTGCGTGGATCTAAGGCTCTTCTTCACTTGATAAAATATATTTTGAGTGTCTACTATATACCAGGTATTGTTCTAAGAACTTGGGATATATCAGTTTACAAAATAAACAAACGCCCTGCCCTATGGCATATTTTTCTGTTGATTGTAAAACAGAAAGTAGGATTTTCAGAACTTTATGTATGAGAGTTGCAAGAATTCTTTTTTTCTTTTTTCTTTCTTTTTTTTTTTTTTTGAGACAGAGCCTCACTGTGTCACCCAGGCTGAAGTGCAATGGTGTGATCTCAGCAGCTCACTGCAACCTCCGCCTCCTGGCTTCAAGCAATTCCTCTGCCTCAGCTTCCCAAGTGGCTGGGATTACAGGGGTGAGACACTATGCCAAGCTAATTTTTGTATTTTTAGTAGAGATGGGGTTTCACCATGTTGGCCAGGTTGGTCTTGAACTTGCAACCTCAGATGATCCATCTGCCTTGGCCTCCCAAAGTGCTGGGATTACAGGTGTGAGCCACCATGCCCGGCCCAATAATTCTTTTATATATATATATATAAAAGAATATATGTATATAATTATTTTATATATATATATATATATATATATATATATACACATTTCTGTATAATTGTTTATAAGAATTGCAGTAGCAAGTTCCAAGCCCAATTCAAAGGTCTCAACCAGGACAGACCTGAGCATATTATGACTATTTCCTTTCAAGAAACACTCAAACCCTTGACGAGCCTCCTTTGAACCAACTTCGTACTCAAAGTAGGGTTGCCGACACTCTAGAGCTGGGCTTCTCTTGGTGTTATTAGCATTTTGTGCCAGGTAATTCTTTATTGAGGGGGTTGTCCTGTGTGTTGCAGGGTGTTTAGCAGCACCCCTAGCTTGATGTTACTCACTGGATATCAGTAGCATTCCCCCCAGTGTGATACCCCAAAATGTCTCTAGATCACCACCTCTCCTCTGGGGGCAAAACTGTCCCCCAGTTGGGAAACACTGCTCCAGTGGCTGACCAATGCCACAGCGGAGAAGGCTGCTTAACCCCAGCGGCAGTGACCACTCTGTCTGTCTCTGTCCCCCCGTAGAGCTTCTCTGGCACCCAGAACCAGAGAGCTTTCCTAGCCTATGATATTCTGTGATGTCCGCTCAGGATTTCCGCCATCTTATTACACAAATGGGTAACTCCAAGAGCTCTCTGAGCTTGGCTCACTCATGACGTGAGGGTGGGTTTGTGGATTAAAGATAGGAAGAGAAAAAGGCAGCTATTCATTCCCACTACAGCAAGAGTCTCATCCGACACGGTCCTAGATGGGTAACTGAGTTCGCTACAAGTGGGCAGACAATCAGGCATGATTGGTGGAGCACCTTTTCCCTTTCTTCTATTAGTCCCCGTCCTCCATGCTATGACACTGTCTATGTTGAATTGGACTCATCTGGGTGTGCTCTGAGGTGGTGCGATCTAGCTCAGGAGTGCTAACAGCTGGTCTTGAAGTTTCTAAAACCAACTGCAGAGAGGGAGTATGCCCAGGAACCCTGTCTCAAGGAAGGACTTATCGGTGGTGGCTGCTGGCTCCAAGCTAAATTGGACTTGGAGGCCCAGAGTGCCTGCATTCACCCACCAGCTCTCTCCATGGATATTCACTGAACCTTACATAGAAGAGCCCACTTCAATATGCATTTCTAGAACAGTGGCTATTCTTCTAAGGAGAAGCCCATGTAACTGAATTGTTTTGGAGTCAAAACGGAATCTGGTATTTATATTAGGACATTGATTTTCAGAGGACACCTGTACTTTTCATTTTTTTAATCAAATCTTACTTCTTTGTAAATTGCCCTTTGGAAGATGCAGGTATGCAAAACTTGAGGGGTCATTTCTCATAAATTTGTAAAATGGTTTTCCAATTCAGCTGTGCTTAGTGCTGTCCTTAACATCTGCATTTCTTAATCCTGCTTCCAGTGCTTCAAGTTCTTTTTAGTAACTCAGCTCCTTTAAACGGACCTATCACAATATCACAGTGGGAGTGTGTGTATATGTAGAGACACAGACAGTGGAGAGTTTGTAAATTATGTGCCCGTGCTTGCTGTGAAGCCAGCTTGGTGCATTGTGGTAGCATTCCTGCTTGACTTGGTCATAGCTGACAATGCCTTAGAGGAATCGTTTCATACTGAAACTCGTTTACTCTTGAAAACCTCACTCAGTTACCTCTCATTTCAGTTTGCTCTGAATCATACAGCTTGGTTAGTTGAAATAGGAAGAAACCCTGCAGATGTGATTTGCTCAGATTTACTCAAGTCAGTGTCTCAGAGTAAATGAAAAGCTTTCTATCCTGGAAAATGTCATTCTTCAAGTCACCTGAGTGGGTCGTGAAGTCCTGCCATTGCTTTGCCAAGTCCTTTCTCCAGCCATTGGTAAACTTGACAGAGAATCAGGTAGACCTATTTCCCCCCGGCATTTCTCCCAACATTTACTGGCTTTAGCGTATCTGTTCTTCAGTATTGGTCCAGCCCAAAACCCAGAGAGCTTAGGGAATAGGAATGATAGACAGTTGTTCGGAGGTTCTTTTCTCCCCCTTTCCCCAGAGAGCACTGCTCTCGCCTGTGCTTTCTCAATAGCACCTTCCTTCTTCTGAGACCTTTCTGTTCAAATGATGTGTATGAACCTGCACAATCTCACTTCACAGTATCTGTCTGCATCAGTAAGGAATTTAAAAATAGTGTGCCCCAAGCAAGACTTACGTTCTCATTGCCTCACATTATCAGACCAAACACAGAACTGGGTTCTGGGAGATACTCTGCAGCTTGATATTTACTCCTTCAGCCTGAAATTCACAAGAAGAGCTATTTTCAAACTCCATTTTATCAGACTTCTGGGTAGAGTTTTCAAAGTTACAGCAGAACAACTGAGCTTGAAAAGGAGCCAAAAAATTCAGAATGAAATGAACAGTGGAGCTCAGAAAAATATGGTCTCATGAGATTGAGGACAGAGTAGGAACATGGTCTAAGAGTTGTCTCTAGAATAAAGATACTACTGGCTAATGATGACAGGGATAGAAATGGGCAACGTTTCCAAATAACTCAGCATGAGGCCAGATCAGCCCAGCATTCTGCTGACAAATTTCATGTGGAAATGACTGCACCCTTTGCAGCTCAGCCCTGCTCCTCCTTCTCCAGGCTCCTCCTTGGAATGGCTTCTCTCTGTCACATGTCACCTCACAGCTCCTCACCCAGGCTGGCCTTAGCCTTCTAAATATCCTGCCAAGTCCTACCTTTGCTCTTCATTGCTTTTTGCTTTTATTTGTGTTTTGAAATTAATTTTTCCATGGAGGCAGTTACTGAAGATACTTTATAGAAAAATAATACATAAAATCTCACATGCCACAGGGAATTTTGATGGGGGAGCCCTTCTTCCTTCTCCATTCCTTCTTTTTATCCCCATATCTGTTTTCAACAAGGTATACTTGTGAGCCTCCATTCTGTAACTCAAGGCAGAGGAAAGAGATTTCCTGGAATAGCGATTGATTGGAAGAGATGAGAATGAGTTCTATGTTTTCTCTAATTCTGAGATGAAGCACAAATGACAGTATTATTTCCTTGTGAGACTTAAGTTCCTAGCAATGGGCAATGGTCAGAATCGAGGAGACCTGGTAGGGAGCCAGGTGTAAGCGTAGCAGCCTTGGACCGTGTAAGCCATGTGTCACAGAGTGAAGGATTTGGTGTGTGGTAGGGATTTCAGAACTGGATGGAGAGTTGCCCTTGATGACTTTTAGGGTTCCTTCTAATATTATCCCTTGACACTGAATTTTCTTAGTAATTTCATAGTTTATGTTATTAAAAACACATTACCATAAGGTAATACTTATGTGTTTTTAATGTTATTAAAAACACATTACCATAAGGTAATCTGGGTTTTTTTTTTTTTGCAACAATGTCAAACAGATTTTAAATAACAGATCTAAAATGTGGATTGATTTAAGGCAGAATTTAAAAAGAATCAATTTACTTGGGACTAGCAACAGAAAATTCTCTCATTTAGAATAACTTCTAGCAAATATGTAGGCAAGTTAGCAAAATGACAGCCAAGAAACTGGCCTGGCACAACCAGCACTGACAGTAACCCTCCCAGGTACGTGGCATGGTCTACACGGCACAGCTTCCTTTACATTCCATGTGGCAGCAGTCTTCGTTCTGAGCGAAACAATGGCTTCTTACTGCTCATTGTCAAGGGCTGGAGCAGGTTTCTAGGAAAGGCCATGGAGAACGAGTGAAGAATATTCCAGTGCCCACCATATGGTTCCTACCACTGCAAAGGAAGCTCTGTGCAAATCCTCTGCTGAGTTATATATGCTGCAGAGAAATGGTCTCCAAGACATGACCATGGACTCCGGCAGATCTAGTCTAACCAATTGACATTCATCTGGGGTAAAATGAGATAAAAGACTGTGATACCCTGCTTTTTGCCAGCTAAAACTAACTCTCCTTTCCCTGACTGAAAGCTGTTCAGGCTTTATGTTAGCCTTTTGGAGCTGAACAGACTCCATCTTGGCTTCTGCATTTTAGTAACCTTCTCCCCATCAAGTACGTAACTATAGTATAAAGCAAGGTCAGACTGACTCTGGGCACCCAGAAATGCCTTTCTTGATAAGAGGCCGAGTAAAGTGGTATCAGCAGAGTCTGGAGATGCAGCTGCAGTGAGCCCCAGAGCCCCCTTATCTGTAAGTTGTATGTCTTTCATGACAGCTGTACTCCTCACACCTGGCACCGTTTTATTTCTTATGTATCAGTTTTTTCTTTTTAACTTTTTGCTTACTCTGCCTTTGTGAAAACTTTGTTTCAGCTAGGTCCTCCACTTCCTGTTAAAACTAGTGTATAAAAAACCACCTAACTTTTTCTTCGGGACCAAGAGAATTTTGGGCGTTAGCCACTCCCCTGTCGCCGGCTTAATAAAGGACTCATAATTCATTTTCAGAGTGTGGCGAATTCCTTGACTCGCTCGGGTACAACAAGACAAGGCAGTGATATTATTTCTTAGAGTTAATCTGATCAATTTATAAAATTAATTTAATTTGTTCCAATTGGGTTCTTCCCATCTTTAGATGTGAATTGCCCTTTCATTTAAGAAACAATATAAGCATAAATGACAGTGTCTGTTGTTCATTTGTTTGTAATGCCTATACTTGACAAAAGAAATCCTGCCCATTCTCTAAAGTTTTTACCGTTCATTTGTTTTTAACTTCCACTAGCCTGGGTATCATTGCAGAGGCAGATGCCAACCAGGCTTTTGCGAAACAAGTTTTAAGGCTCACCATCCTACTGGCCCCAAGCACTGCTGATCCCAACAACTTTCTCAAGTCCTCCTAAGGCCTTTAGTGCTTTGTTAAAAAAAGGAAAAAGAAAAAAGTAATAATTGAGTTATGATCACAACTCCGTCTTGTTCCCCAAACATTATTTCTATTTAACTGCATTTTTCAGTGTTTTTCATTCTGGGAAGCAAAAAGGCAGTGGGCTCTTCTTGGGCTTATGTAGGGAACTAAGCTGATGAGAAAAGTGGAGGCCAAGAAACAATTGAAGCAGTGTCGCCGTCCAGAACTGCACTCTCAGGGTCCGCATGAAAGAAGTCCTGAGTTGGAAGTGTCTGGCACTCATTCCAGATGAAACAAGGAGTGGCCCCTTGGGAGTGGGACCTTCAGCATCATTTCATGGGTGTATCTGGCTGAATGATATTGGCTCACTTGCCCCAGTGCTGGGAAGTACCTCTTACACATGACAGGCTTTACCCGTGCTGATGGCTCAGAGAGCCGCGGGCAATTGCTAAGGACCTGGGTGTAACCATCAGCACCAAGCCTGCTATGAGAAAACCTGAAAGAAGATCAAGCAAAGCCGGAGCAGCAAGAATCAGAATACCGCTTTTCTACCATGGTGTGGGAGACTGAGAGATTTAGGTTGCCTCTTGGGGGAGAATTTTTGGACACCTTCTCTGCAACTCAAAAGAACTTGAGCACTAAGGATTTTTTGCTTGACCCTGCCTTGTCTAGAAGGCTTTGGTGTGTAGGGAAGATTGGAGTCTGTTAAGTGCCATTGTGTCTCATGTAATTGCCATAATTATTTGGGCTCAAGGACAAACCAATGAGTCTGGGTAGTGGTGGTGGTGGGGTAATATGACTTCCCCTTAAGTGAGTGGCACTCTCAGTATCTGCTGTTTGGAGAGGTGGGGGTAGGAGGCAAATAGAGAAGAATTTATTCACTCAGCTCCTTTCCCATTGGTTACATATCGCTCCTGTGGGACTAATGACATTAATTCTCCAGAACTTCTGGGTTGTGATTACGTGAGTTCCCTGAGAAGTTCTCAGGTGATTTGTGCCTCAGTATCAACAGGAAAGCCAGGGCAGGTAGCAAAAGTATGTGTCACGGGCATGAAACAGGTGGTATTGGGCGTGGCTGTATGAAGTTGTTCAGAGTAAGTGGAAAAAGCCAAAGAGGGTGAGGCCAAAAGGATCTGATGTGGCGCCTAAGGAGCGTTGGATGCAGTCCACCCCTTGCACCACTCAGATCTGGTGGCACTCTCTAGTATTTCTAATACTGCAACAAAAATATGGGGTTGCCTTTAAAATATTTATTTTTATTTTTTTAGTGACAGGGTCTCATTTGGTCACCCTGGCTAGAGTGCAATGGTGCGATCATGGTTCACTGCAGCCTCAAACTCCTGAGCTCAAGCCATCCTCCCACTTCACTTCCTGAGTAGGTAAGACTATGGGTGTGTACCATTATACCCACTTAAGCCTCCATTTTTATAAGAACAAGATAGTCTCATTTATTCCTTAAGAGAAAAAGTGTAAGTTCAATGTCACAGAGTTTATTGCGAGGTGTAGCCAGCCACATCCCTAAGAAGACTAAAGCAAGATCAGTGAAGTAAATTACAGTTCCTAAAGTTGTAGCTGGTCCTGTGACCATAATTGATTTTCATCCTCTTCCTGTTTCACCATCCATTCTAGCATTCCCTTTTACTCAACCATCACTGAACTGGCCTGGAGGATTTGCCTGATGGTTGACTCAGATTCTTATCATCAAGGTATCCAGGCCTCTAGGTTGCCTTGCTTTTACCTGGCTATGGTACTTGCAATTGCCCATTTATCATTCTCACTGGGCATGGAATTCCCAAGAGATGCCCCAGTGTATCACCTGGATTCTAAATATATTCTTCCCTGCCCCATTGCGTAGAAAAAAAACCGCTAGAAGTTCATGTGAATCAGAGTGAATTACCTCCATGTCAGCATAACTTCTTTCCATGTTTGCTGGTCTACCGCAAATGACTTGGTAGTAGTTATAGTTCCAAGTTCAAGGGAACCCTTATTGTGTCCTTTGGCTAAAGTTTTTCCCCAAAGAACTGAGACTTCTAACCTGGCAGTGCCAAAGTCTGCAAGGAAGGGAAGCATAGATTCTATAAACAGGATACCAAGAGGGATGGGGGAAGGTCCATTTCTACTGGCAGGACTAGGTTTCAAGTCCCAGGCATTCAAGCTAGGGGGGATGTAGTACTCTACACCCATCCATAGCTCAACGTGTCTACCACATTCTAGAGGCAAGTATCCCAGAACCATGGGTTTTGAGCCTAATCTGGCTCCTTACCTAATGGACCATCATTCTGTTAAATCAAATGCCTCTGAATGAGGGGGCATGTGATTTGAACAGCAGATGCTGTGGTCATGTCATTTTTGGGGTACCTCCACTGCTGTTAAAAATGTTCCTTGATCTAAGGCAATTTTGTACAGGTACGAAGTCAATAGTTGAGGCATTCTGTAAGGCCTTGGTTCATGGTGGTTATAGAGAGGTACTGCAGTTGGAGAAGGAAAGTGCATATCAGGAATTGATAGCAATTCTGGTAAAAACTGTTAGGTTTGGAACTAGATTTTACCCTACTTTCAAAGGTAATAAGTTAACCTGTTACTATTTTATGGATTCTGGCAGAAGACACAAGACTCTTAGATCAGAGACTAAGACTTTCCACTCCCAGCACAGCAAGCAGCATGATATATGTCAGCTCCCCCTGTCTCCATGTCACATGGAGGTATGATAGAGGGCACAGATAGATGTAGTAAGTTTGTATCACAGCTGAGGAATATTCAGCTTGGGGAACCAATGTTTTATAGCATGCAATAAACAAACCTTCTCTTTGTCTTGAAGGGAGCTATTACTTCATCTTTCAAGGTTGATTACTGCAAATACAACCTTAATAAATGACCTGGCAAGAGCTGTGAGGGCTGTAGTTTTAAGATATATTTTTTTCCTATTATCTCATTTTTAAGTCTTAAAGCTTTATGATGTTTTCTATAATAACAAAATCTTTCTTCCAGTCACTCTCAAGCTATCATACACAGCCCTAGCTTTGCTGCTACTTGTTTCTGTACTAGTCAATAGGAAGGGAATGAAACAGTATAGCGGTCTACTGGGGGGGAAAAATCATTTGGTCTCATTCTATTCTCCCCAAAATGCATCAAACTATAGTAACTCAAAAGTTACAATAACAATAGATAATAGGTCATATTTGTATAATGCTCAAACACTTGTATAAAGACTTTCTCCTTTCTCTCAAACCAACCCTGTGGGGTAGACAATATTGTTTCCACCATTTCATTAACAAAAACTGCTTTAATAAGTGGAAATCCCTCTCTCTCTCCTTGCTTAACCTTTTTAAAAACCGTGTTTAAGCATTTCATGATGTTTCTGTCTTACATTAGCAGGTGTGTAAACACTAGGTGATAGAAGTGTAACTTATTTACTATTTCTGGCCATGAAATGGAAAAACATTAAACAGATTGGCAATAACAAGTGTTGGGAAAAATGTGGGGAAAATGCTCTCTTGTATACTACTGGGGCTAATATAATAGAAACAGAATTTTGAGTATTCATTAAAACAAAAACAAAATAACCTTTTCTGTAACATTTGTTCTTTTATGAGTCAACTGTAGAGAAAACTCTCACTTGTCAGAATGAAACATGAAGAAGGTGTCCAGGTGTCCAGTGAAGGGCAGAGCAGCACTTACAGTCTCAGAGAATGGGGAACTGTCTCTATGGCAAGCAATAGAAAAATGAGTATCGAAATATGATACTATATTATCATACTATGCAGCAATTAAAAAGACGTAGATCAATGCATTAATATGGCAAGTCTCCAAGACAAAATGCTGAGTGAAAAATAAGCAAGTTGCACAGGTAAAATGTTTTGTATACATACATACATATATGTACATATACATATATATTTAAAAATCTATAACTTTTTTATATATAGACATATGTATGCAATAATATATTTACTATATTATATATTTGTATTCATATATTTGTATATCATATGATATATGCTGTATATAAGTATATATTATGTAATAAATAAAATAGTATAATATAAATATTGTCTGTAAATATATAAAAATATGTCTGGAGGAATATCCATACAACTGAAAACAATGGTTAAATCTATGAAAAAGATTAAGAAAAGTCAGCAAGAAGGCATTTGATATAGTTTAAGTTGTTTACATTTATGTATTGACATTTAAAAATAATTCATATATTCATACTCTTTACAGTGATGCATATTCATGTATTACTTGTGAACTTAAAATAACAAGAACTACCAGGAGATTCTCTTCCTTCATTGGAGAGAGTGGAGAGGGGTGATCGCTTGTGCTGCCCTCTCGGTAACTCTCATCAGTCCTGGTTCCACTGTGGTCAGGCCACCCTCACAGGGTGCTTTAATGTTGGCCGACCTGGCAAAGTCACACTGGCTCTCTTGTGCTCCAGCCTCACGTAACACTGTCCCCAGGATCTTGAACAGAGTGGCAGGGGGCAGCTTGCTCTTGCTACATACTTCTTAGCAAAGACTAACTTCTGTGGTTAAAAGTACATCCAGCATACGTTCTAGTTTATCTTGGATACTCTCTGGAAGTCTGTTGATGTGGGTCTTGAAGCATCAGCAATGCCAAAAGAATTGACTCCTGCTAGTGAAAGACGCTGAGTCTCATCTCTCCTCTTGCCATCTCTTTGGGTTACCAGTGGCATGAGACTAGAGATGTACGACTGAGATAATTCAGATAAGGCTCTAACCCAAATTGTCTTCAATTCTCCTGCTGATACACTCTCAGGAATCTGCCTGCTAAGTGGCTGGTTTGAAGCTGTGGTCATTATTGGCAGAGTTTTGATACTATAAAGGCCCCTGAACCATTCTGGGGACTATAGCTCAGGCAAAATTTTCAGAGTTACTCTTATAAAAATAATATTTGTCCTTCAATAATGACGGTTTGTCATTTTTTTTTTTCTTGAGACGGAGTCTTGCTCTGTCACCCAGGCTGGAGTGCAATGGCACAATCTTGGCTCACTGCCATCTCCGCCTCCTGGGTTCAAGCGATTCTCCGGCCTCAGCCTCCTGAGTAGCTGGGATTATAGGCATATGCCACCACGCCCAGCTAGTTTTTTGTATTTTTAGTAGAGACAAGGTTTCGCCATGTTGGCCAGGCTGGTCTCGAACTTCTGACCTCATGATCCGCCTGCCTTAGCCTCCCAAAGTGCTGGGATTACAGGCATGAGCCACTGTGCCCGGCCCAGTTTGTCATTTTTAATGAAAACAGTATCAGGTCTCCTGATAGTTTTCCAACCAATTCTTTTTTTATGGACCATGTCTAAGTGTATTATTGTTAATGAATCCATATTGTATAGAGTCAAAACAATGTAATAACTACCTTCTCTAATGATTTCATTTTCCTATAAAAGGCATCCTTTATCAATAAATAATTCATCTTAATAGCTTGTATCCCTTAGGCAGGTTTTCAAATTATCATTTAAGCATTTAGATACTGGTCAATTTGGTACCATAAAGTAAAAATAACGACATTCCAAATTCAGAGTGGAGGTGAGACAATAAATTCCAGGTTATAATGTAGCTGATGGCTTAGGCCGTCCGCATCCGATGTTATCTTTCCTGATAGTGGCCTACTCTGTACTTAGCAAAAGAATCTCTGATTGCCTGTGTGGTAACTGAGTCATGAGGAGGTTTGCAAATGCACGGCACACTGCTTGCCACCTCCATCAGCTGGTGTCTGTGAAGTCATTGCTAGTTGATCTTCGTGCTCTTTCCAACTGAGCTATATATGCTACCAGAATCCTTCCCAGAAGATGCTCCAAGGAAGCCACCAACCACTGGTGTCAGAACATGAGGCTCATTTTGTAACAGGTTTATCCTATTATGGATAACGTTCCATTGTCCTATCATGTTATGGGCTGAATTGCATCTCTCACAAAAATTCAAGTGTTGAAGTCCTAATCCCTAGTGCTTTGGAATGTAACTGCATTTGCAAATAGGGCCCTTAAAGAGTAATTAAATTAGAATGAAGTCATTAGAGTGGGACCTAATCCCATATGATCGGTGTCTTTATAAGAAGGAATCTGGATACAGAAATATAAAGCGGGAATGCCTTGTGAAGACACAGGGAGAAGACAGACATCTACCCTCCAAGGAGGGAGGCCTAGAGCAGACCTTTCCTCCACAGCCCTCAGACACCTTGATCTCAGGCTTTGAGCCTCTAGGCTATGAGAAAATAAATTCCTGTTTTTTAAGCCACCCAATCCTTGGCTCTTTGTTACTACAGTCAAGCAGACTAACATAAGTCTCATAAGCTGGACAGAAGTAGAGGTAAAACTGAGTGATTCAGAAACTTCTTGATTTCTATGATAAAAGAAAGAAATCCTTTGCAATTTGCTTATATGCACACTCCTAAGTTAATATTATTCCTCTGTACTGAACTATAAGCTATGGATGATCCCCACTGTTATCTGGCTTGCTGTAAGTTCCACTACCATAGAGTAGTAAAGCTGCTGCAAAACGGAACAGTTTCATGCACTTTATGGAATGCTAGAACAGATCTGGAAGGCAGAAATTGAATTTGTATAGTGAGTCTAAAAATACAAAATGGCTCTGTGGGAGGCAGAATAATAGCCTCCAAAGATGCCCATCCTAAACCTCAGAATCTGTGATTATATTGTGTTACATGGCAAAGAGGAATGAAGGTTGGAGTTGGTATTAAGGTCGCTAATCAGCTGACCTTAAAATAGAGAGATTAACCCAGATTATGTGGGTGGCTCCAGTGTAATTACAGGGGTCCTTTAAAACAGGAAGAGGTAGGCAGAAGAGGCAGTTGAGGTGATGAACTATGAAAAAGCTCAACTCACCACTGCTGGCTGTAAAGATGGAGGAAGGGTCCATCAGCCATGGAATACAGGTGGCCTCTAGAAGCTGGAAAAGACAAGGAAATGGATTCTTTTCTGTACCCTCTTAATAGGCATGCAGCCCTGCCCACACCTTGACTTTAGCCCAGTGGAGACCTGTGTCAGCCATCTGACCTCAGATAAAGTTATGTTGTTTTAAGCCACTGAGTTTAAGGTAATTTGCTATGGCAACAACAGAAACTAATAAAAGTTCCCATAATTGATTTAGTCTTACATTTGCAATGATAATTTCAGAAAAATCGGGCAGAATCTGATTTGCTCACGGAATAGTTGCAGCTTTGTTTTGTTTTAAAAGTAGGTGTGTCCTGGACGATCTGTTCCTTATTTTATTCTCACTTTTACTCTCCATCCTTTCCCCTTTGTCCTCTGTTTCTCATTCTTCCACACCAGAACACCAGCAGAAACCCCTGGTTTCCTTATTTGTTTTGACGACATTACCTTTATCCAGTCACCTACACTCGACTCTGAAGGCGACTTCGACTCCTCCCTCTCTTCCTCATCCTCGGTCTGGTCCTATTCGTTTTCACAGCCTGTGTGCCTTTCTCCATTTCTCTCACTCCTTCCTTTTCCTTGCCATCACCACAACTCTGCTTTCGACCTATGATTCCTCCTGCTTACCCAGATTTCTTAACTGATCATATGGCCTTCAGTGTCTACACGTGCCAATTCTTTTTTTTTCATTTTGCCAGAAAAATTTTAATATCCAGAGTTAATGATCTCCTTCCACTCAAGGCTGTGTATCAAGGCTTTCTAAAGTGAGGCCTTAATCTCTCTCTCAAGCATCCTCGTACACATACCTTAGGCTTTAGGCCGGTGGTTCTCAACTGTGGTACCCAGGAGGTTCATGTGAGTAGCTTTTGAAAAACACTGATTCCCTGGTCCGATGAATCAGAATCTCTGGATGTGGGCCCAGGAAATGGATACTTAAAAAAAATTCCCTATTTTTTTTTTTTGAGATGGAGTTTTGTTCTTGTTGCCCAGGCTGGAGTGCAATGGCACGATCTCGGCTCACTGCAACCTCTGCCTCCCAGGTTCAAGCAGTTCTCCTGCCTCGGCCTCCCAAGTAGCTGGGATTACAGGCACCTGCCACTATACCCAGCTAATTTTTTGTATTTTTAGCAGAGATGGGGCTTCACCATGTTGGCCAGGCTGGTCTTGAATGCCTGACCTAAGGTGATCGCCTGCCTCGGCCTCCCAAAGTGCTGGGATTATAGGTGTGAGCTACCACTGCTGGCCAAAAATTCCCTATTTAATAATAACGTCTGACCAGGACTGAGACCCACTGCTCTAGCCAGGTGGTCACAAACTGTAGTGTGGATCACAATCCCCTGGTGGGTATAAACATGCGGGCTGCAGGGTCCCAGCCCCTGGGTTTCTAATTCATGAGGACTCAGGTGAGACATGATAATGTTCCCTTCTTTTTTTATTTAATTGTGATATAATTCACATACCATAATGGTAACCCCTTCAAAAGGTACAATTCAGTAGTTAGTGGTATATTTACAAGGTTCTGCAACTATTATCACTACCGCTAGAATATTTTCATCACCCTAAAAGACACCCATAGTAGCCACTTCCCATATCTCCCTGTTCCCCAGCCCCCAGAAGCCACTAATCTACTATTTCTCTCTATAAATTAACCTATTCCGGACATTTCATATAAAATGAATTACATAATACGTGGTCCTTTGTGGCTGGCTTCTTTCATTTACTACTATGTTTTCAAATTTCATTCGTGCTGTTGCATGTATCATTATTTCATTCCTTTGTGTAGCTGAATTATATTTCACTGTATGGATATACAACATTTTATTCATCCACTCATCAGTTGATGGACATTTGGGTTGCTACTACTTTCTGACTATTATGAATAATGCTATTATAAACATTCACGCACAAGTTTTTACACGGGCATATGTTTTCAGTTCTCTTAAAATATATACCTAGGGGTGCAGTTACTGAGTCAGATGTTGAAACCTGAGAATTTACTTTTTTTTTTTTTTTTGATACAGGGTCTCACTCTGTCACCCAGGCTGGAGTGCGGTGATGCAATCTTGGCTCACTGCAACCTCCTCCTCCCAGGTTCAAGCAATTCTCTGCCTCAGCCTCCCGAGTAGCTGGGATTACAGGTACCTTCCACCATGCCTGGCTAATTTTTTTGTATATTTAGTAGAGACATGGTTTCACCATCTCAGACAGGCTGGTCCTGAACTCTGGATCTCATGATCCACCTGCTTTGGCCTCCCAAAGTATTAGGATTACAGGTGTGAGCCACTGGGCCCAGCCGAGAGTGTGCATTTCTAACAAGTTCTCAGGCAATGCCAAAGTAGACGCTCCGGGAACTGCACTCTGAAAACCACTGCTATCCCCAAGCTGGACTACTGACCCTTCCTCACATACCATGCATTTTTGACATCTGTGCTTTGTTGGTCAGTCGGTTTGAAGTACTTTCCTTCTCATCTCCACCTTGTGACACCCTATTCATCCTTTAGGCCCATCCCCGAGGCTACCTTCACTGTGAAGTCTATGCAACCATTATCTGTGTGTGTATTATTCACGTTCCCCTGACTGAATTATAAGCTCCTATGTGCGTTGGTTATGTTTGAGTCATTTTTATATGAAAGCCCTGAAGCCTAGCACAACGTTTGTATGTTGTTGGCACTCATTAATCATGTATGTTCAGTTGAATGAAATTCCAGGTCTGTTGATGTTGTAGTCTAAAGAGATGACCCTAAAACATCTGACTTTACACTTTTCCTTTTTCTAAGTATCTGGTAAACTCCAACAATTTTGTACCTCCTGAAATATATACTATTTTTTTTTTTTACAAGTTCTGCCCCAGCTTGTCTCATGATCAGGAACCAGAAGGTCAAATGACAAAGATCCCTTAAAGTTCTATTATTAAGCATATTTGTAGGATCATTTCTTGGACATCAATGTGATTGTAATCCTAGAAGCCGAGGTCTCTATGAAATGTTAGTTTATGACAGGGAAAGCAAAATTTGCCTTTCAATAGATTACTTCAAATGTAGGATGGCACATCTATTTTACAGTTTTTCATGTAACTCCTATAGTTATTCTGTAACATGCTGCTTTAGAGAATTTTCCATTTTCCCAGCAGTGCTGGGAAATAGCTAAGCTATGGAATAAGCCCTCTACTAACGAACTTAAATTTTAGGGTTTAACAGAAAACACCATTTAATATTTAGACTAAAAATAAAGTCAGCAGACTGAATACACCTGCCATTTCAAAGTAGTGTGCAAAATGACAGTGCATACCTGCTTATGTGTTTACCTTCCCAAGTCCCCAGGCATCCATGCCATGAGCTGAATCTTGAAAGTGGCTAGAAATTCCCCTCAGTTAGAGTCTCCTGGGTGGCGGAAATAGTTTCACTACCCTCTCTTATGGTACTGGAAAGTCTCCATTGTCACATCTGACCTTCCAAAAAGTCAGGAACCACTCACGTTTCTTGTTGCCTAATTTCCTCCTAAGGCACATAGCACTGAAGAAAGGCAGTGTGCTAGTTTCACCTTCAACCATCCTTGATGATCTCTTCCAAGTCTTTCACCGCTTTACTCTGTCCCCAGGAGACACACTTTCTGCCTGCACAAGAATTCTTGTGAACCTGTTCACTCCAGCCAACTCTATCACATTTACCTGTAATAGAGTCTTTTTCTAATAATATTTTGTTTATATTTAGTAATGAGCTAAGAAAGATAGAATTTCATGCTTAATATGATTATAGTACATCTTTAAATAAAAGAATGAAAAATGAGAGAACATGTTGCTTTTTTTAAAAAATTAAGCTAAAAAAGCTAGGCTTATTAAAATTCTAGAAGCCAACACTTAGAAACGGAATAGAAAATGGTTTGATAATAACATACCCAAACATAAATAAGGCAGTTTAAAAAAATCAACCAGTGGGAGAGGAGGAGAGAAAATGGCTGACCTAAGTCACACTGGAAGATGGGGGCTTTGATGGGAAACTCTAAGACTAAGGACAAAAGGAACCGTACACAAGCATTGTATTCTAGTGGGCAAGGTTGTTTCTCATGAGGGTATAAGTCTATTCTGAAACTTCTGCACATGTATACTGCAATTGCACAATTAAAAAATGGATGGTGGATTATGGGAGCCAGGTTTTTCATTGTTGGAGAAAAATGTTACAGCTGAGTGAGGGGAAAGGCCATGATGAGCCATGTTGGATTAGATTTGGAGACATCAGAATGAACTAATGTCTAGCTTAATATAGACATAGATGAATAGATACAGAAATAATTACAGATATGCATGTATATGCGGGTTAGTGTGTATGTATTTTCTAGCTCTGTCTGCTGAGAGGGCCTATCAATGACCCCAGTAACAACAAGTACACCTAGCATTTAAATTCTGGTATTTAACACCGTTCTCCAGTATAAGGAGCTAGCGTTCTTGGGAGAAATGACTGATCCTAGGGCTAATGGAAAGAATATGCAAGATATGCCTGGAACATCTTGTCATGTATAAGGTAGTGCTCAAAAAAAAAAAAAAACCAAAACAATTGGGCCGGGCGCGGTGGCTCACACCTGTAATCCCAGCACTTTGGGAGGCCGAGGCGGGCGGATCACAAGGTCAGGAGATCGAGACCATCCTGGTCAATATGGTGAAACCCTGTCCCTACTAAAAATACAAAAAATTAGCCGGGTGTGATGGTGAATGGCTGTAGTCCCAGCTACTCGGGAGGCTGAGGCAGGAGAATCACTTGAAACCGGAAAACGGAAGTTGCAGTGAGCCGGGATCGCGCCACTGCAATCCAGCCTGGCGATAGAGCGAGACTGTCTCAAACAAAAACAAAAAAACAAACAAAAACAAACAAAACAATGTGGATATGCCAAACAATGGGGATAGGCCAAAAGGACAGAGGAGCCAACTGAAATAGCTCCTGAGAGCCAAAGCTGAACAATTTTATCAACAAAATAAATAACAAAATATTAGATTATAAAGCATGAAATCCATGGCCATACTGATACAATACATGAATGAAGAAAGAAAGAAATGCAGAAGACACAAATGAAAAAAAAAATCAACCAACTGAAGATTTCATTCCCATTCACATACAATCTTGTAATGCCTCTCCTGGCCTCACTCAGTGTCACTCACCTTCCGACTTGTGCTTTCACCCAGTGCTGCCTCCAGTACCCTGATCAAGTCCCCAGTCTCTACAACGCTCAAGTTTATCACGTGATGATTATCCTACCTCCTCACCATAGAAAAAACTTGCCCCTTCTTTCTGGGATATGATGCTTCTTTGAGGTCCTCTCTGGTGTGGACTGTGTACTCGCCATTCCTCCTCTTACCATTGGGCAAATCAGAATTTTTCTTGTTTTACATTCTTGCTTCATGCAACCCAACTTCCCTTTGTCATTTTCATATACCAAATATTCACGTGACCTGCACAGTTACTGACAATATATTTCTTCATTTATCATATTTCTTTCTAGCTTGTCTCCCCATCATTGTCTCACTAAATCTACCCAGAGGAAACGAAGTCATTATACAATAAAGATACTTGCACACTGCATGTTTATAGCACCACAATTCACAATTGCAAAAATATGGAACCAGCACAAACACTCATCAATCAGCAAGTGGATAAAGAAATTGTGGTACATATGTACCATGGAATACTACCCAGCCATAAAAAGGAATAAATCAATTGCATTCAGAGCAACCTGGATGGTATTGGAGACTATCATTCTAAGTGAAGTAAAGCTAAGTTATGAGGATGCAAAGGCATAAAGATGAAACAATGGACTTTGGGGGACTCGAGGGGAAAAAGTGGAAAGGGAATAAGGGATGAAAGGGTACAAACCGGGTTTAGTGTGTCCTGCTTGGGTGATGGGTGACCAAAATCTCCCACATCATCACTAAAGAACTTCCTCATGTAACCAAATACCACCTGTTCCCCAATAATCTATGGGAATTTTAAAAAATACCAAAAAAGCCTATACATCATATTTTAAAGAATAGAGCAGAGTGTAAATAAATAAATAAACAAATAAGTATTATTCTCTTTTTATATACTAGTTCTTCAATTCTTTGTGCTTTTAAAGTCTAATTACATTAACCCTTACTTCATTTTGGTGATGCTGAATCTGATAGTTTTTCAGAAGTGATCCCTATTTAAAATCTGTAACTACAATTTGCTATTCTTTGACCATAACTTTAGCTGACTCTGAATTCCAAATTCCCAAATACTTGCCTCTTCGACAACATTTCAGACTCCACTTCTATGACCCTTTCACTTGATTTTGACCAGTTGTCAACAGGCTTCATGCTCCTCTTTCCAGCCTGGATCTCACAGCCTCTCTCTTGATTATATTTTTGCCCAAACTCTCAACTCTCTTGTCCCTTTGTCGTTCATGACACGCTGTAGACTATCAGCTCCGATCAGTCCAGTCCTCTTCCTCCCTTGTTTCTCTGCCCCAGCCCTATCACACAGTTGGAGAAAATCACTCAGTCCTTGGACTGGTGTCTCTGCAAATTTGGGGTGTATTTCCTTCTCAAAAACCAACAAATTGTTCTCCACTGCTTTAGTTGCCATTTCCTTCCATTCCCCTTGTTGGCACTTACTAGTTGGGTGACATGAACAAATGATCTTAAGTCCCATTTTCCTCATATGGAAAACTGCACTAAGAATACTGCAGAAGGGTGTGTCAGGGCTGAATAAGATAAAACACGTAAGGACACACCCACATATTCAGTACACAACATGTGATTCTCCTTTTAGTACCAGTGGTAGTAACAATGGCCTCAGCTTTTACTGCCAGCAGATTTTGTTTGCAATTTACCAAGAAAACAAAGCCATCACATAGAACTTTGCTTTGTCTCATTTACAAACATGTTTGCACCTGCACCTAATCCTTTCATTTCTCCCCTGTCCCAGAAGGTGAGCTGTTCATGCCTGTGCCCAGAGCCATACCCCTTTTCCTATTCAACAACTTGGCTCCATTAATCATCCATTCTTTCCCCTTCTGGCAGGGGGAGCCAAGACTGGCATTAAGCATTCCCTTCCCTTCCTCTCCATGGAAACAAAGGAGAATCCATGCCTAAGTTTGAGTTCTTTTTTAGTAACTTGTCTCAAAATTTCTCTGGTGTAACGAAGAGATTATAATACTATGCCTTATTGAAGCCATGCAGAAAGGAATCTTAAAAACTGTAAGAGTTAGGAATATCTTTTATTCTTCTTTATAGGTCTGATCTTTGAGAATTAATGTTTGTCTTGGGAGGTATGTGAACCTGGGCCTTCAGATGTGGGAAAGCCAATCAACGGATCCGACGTGGAGAAGGCCCAGGCCCAATCCTGGCCACACCTGCTCCCTGCCCCTTCCCAGACCACACTCTTGAGCATAGCTTTTTGTTTCCTTCTATACAATACAATTTCCACTTTATTTCTCCAGTCTTTCAGGACAGAATGGCACATACCTCCTCGTTGTCAGGTGTGGAGCTGCTGGGAGGAAGGAAGGAAGGAAGGAAAGGAGGAAGGGAGGGAGGGAGGGAGGGAGAGAGAGAGAGGGGAGAGAGACAGGGAAGGGGAAATTCTGGAATAAGGAATGGTGAGTTTAAGGTCATCCAGGCCTGGGGATCTGTTATGCAGCTGGGGAAACAGATTATAAGCATACATTTTGGAACAATAAATATTACTAGTCCTATTTGAATCTATGGCTTTTACAAAGAAAAGAAGGCTGAGATCCTAATTCTCTTTGGGAAAACCAAAGAGGCAGAGTGGAAGCTGTGGTTCCCCTCTAGTCTTGCAGAAGCAGGAGCTGGGCAGAAGAGGCTGTGTCTAGGAGCTCCTGGCAGGGACTCACGATGGAGCCTGCAGGAATGGCGAGACCTCAGGACATAGAGAAGCAGTTCCATGAGGTTGCTCAGTTAGACCTGAGAGTTAAAGTCATGCTCAAAAGGGTGGAGACCTGCAGATGGGCCCCATAAATGGGTTCCATTAATTCTTGACTCTGTATCTCCTGTGTCTCTCTCCTCTCCTATGGAGTCTGGCTTACTGAAGGGATAATCCACGCATGGTCATCAGCTCATTACCACCTGACATTCTCTGACTAAGCCCTCTCACCTACATCACCAGTATCTTCCTTCTATACTACAACATAGCAGGCATTTTCAGTCTATATTTTTCTCTTCACACTCCTTAGCTTCCATGACATGATGTCCTGGTTCTTCTCCTACTACTTGGATCACACCTACTTGGCCCCTTTCCTGGAAATCTCATTCTTTGGCCTCCACTTAAATATTGGTATTGCCCAGAACTCTGTCTCAGCATTCTTTTCTTTGTAAAAACCACAGATTCAAATAGTACTAGTGATATTTATTGTTCTGAAATGTGTGTTTATGATCTCTTTCCTCAGCTGCATATAATGGATACCCAGACCTGGATGTTCTTAAACTCAGCATTCCTTATTTCAGAATTTCTTCTTTTTTTTTTGAGACAGGGTCTCGCTCTGTCACCCAGGCTGGAGTGAAGTGGTGCAATCTCAGCTCACTGCAACCTCTGCTTCCCAGGGGCTTAAGCAGTCCTCGCACCTCAACCTCCCAAGTAGCTGAGACTACAGGTGCATGTCACCCATCTGATTAATGTTTTGTATTTTTTTTGTAGAGATGGGGTTTTGCCATGTTGCCCAGGCTGGTCTCGAACTCCTGGGTCCAAGTAATCTGTCTGCCTCAGCCCCCCAAAGTGCTGGGGTTACAGCTGTGAACCACTGCATGCAGCCCCAGAATTCTTTATTTCTGAGAATGACATTGTCATTCTCTAAATGACCCGGGCAGAGCCTGTGAAACATAATCTTAAATTTCTCCTCCTGCTCTCTCCTTATATTCTCTTCACCCATCCCCTATATTCAGTGGTACCCATTCTGTCCTTCTAAATGCCACTCATATCTTTCTCTCTATCACCATCATAAGGCCTAATACTGAATGATTAATCATTAAGGGTACATATTGTTCCATATATCATCTTGTTCCTAGTGCATAGAATATTGGCACAATTTCACTATATTTTGTAGAATATATGAAAGAATGAATAAACGAATAAAAAAATAGATGGACCAATCAATTCAAGTTCAATCTGATTTCAAGAAACAGAGGCATTTGTAACTTAGGTTTCTTTGAGGTACAAAGTGAGGTAGGGTATCTTAGTTTAAGGAATCACATAGCATACCAGGAAATGAACCAAAACACAAAATAAGAAACGGTAGGCCAGCCAGCATTCTGTCAAGGCAGCAGTCTCATAGAACCTCAACTCCTGGAGTTTGTGAACCTTCACTCCAATTCTCCTCCCTTTACAGGAGTCTGCTATTTTCCGGCGGAAGGGGTGGCGGGGAGGTGGGGGAGGGGGTGGGAGTGGGGGGTGGGGCGGGGTGAGGCTGGGGAGTGGGGGGTGAGGGTGGGGGGGTGGGGGGTGGGAGATCGGCTCTGTTTGCCTCTCAGTACATGTCATTTCCTCCTCTACTCAGCACATTTTTTTACTGCATACGTCGCTGAATCTGCCTACTCATAGTTTCTGCTTTCTCATTGCTGCTTGGCCATGACTTGCTATGATCACAACACAACCTCCGACCTTCATCTAAACGTCACTCCAACTTCAGCTCCTGCTGTCTGGTTCTCTCTGTACTTCCCAATTCAAGTCCCCAAGGGCAAGAAATGGTTGGGCCTGGCTCAGTTTTAAAATACCAGTCCACTGATTAACTGCTCTTGAGCAGCTGTCAACCCAGTCCACCATGTTTGATAATGAAGAGTCCCATGATCTGAACCACGGCTCCAACAGTAGGCTGGCAGGGATTGTGACAGCCATGGAACACAAACACTCATCATGTTGCTCCTGGGGGTATAAAAATATATACGAATTCTTACCCCCCAAGGAGGGTGGGATGGGGCTCACCCAAGGTAGTGGGAAATGCTGGGCTAAAGAAGCCAGCAGAGTCAAAACCTACTGAGGAATATTAAGGGTACGAATGACAGGGTTGGATTCCAGAGAATCAACACATGCTCTGCGGGGGAACCATAGCTATGCTTTTTTTGAGTTAGAGTCTCCCTCTGTCGCCCAGGCTGGAGTGCAGTGGTACGATCTCGGCTCACTCTAACCTTGGCCTCCCAGGTTCAAGCAATTCTCCTGCCTCAGCCTCCTGAGTAGCTGGGATTACAGGCACCCACTACCATGCTGGCTAATTGTTTTGTTGTTAGTAGAGATGGAGATTCACCATGATGGCCAGGCTGGTCTTGAACTCCTGACCTCAAATGATCTGTCCGCCTTGGCTTCCCAAAGTTCTGCGATTACAGGCATGAGCCACCATGCCAGGCCCATAGCAATGCTTTTGGTGGGAAGGAAGAGCAAGATTTGAGAATGTCCTAAGGATATTATTTTCCAACTCTAGGTTACACAGCACAAAGGCCCCGAAGCAGAACACACAGTTTTGGGGAGCAGATTTCTTTGCTTCTCTAGGCTAGCCCCAACTGCGGCTGCCATTTTTAGATTTTAAGTAACATTACTCCTGATGAAAATGCTTACTTAAAAATCTGGAAAATAATTAATAAAAAAATAAAAATTACTGATATTTTCCCTACCTAGCAAGAACCACAACCACAATTCCATAAAATTTTGTAGTCTTTTTTCTATGCATTTTTTTTCTAAAAGTTTGAGGTTTTATATTGTGATTTTTTTCCCTTAGTTATCATGCCACTAGTATAATAATATATTCTCTAAAAATATGGTGGCAAAAATATTCCATCATAGGGTTGTACCATAATTTATTTCACCATGTCCTGTTGGTAAGGTTTAGATTGCTTCTCCTTTTTACTTTTATAAACTAAGCAGTTCAACAGAAAATTCTTAGAAGTGGTCAGGTACAGTGGCTCATGGCTGTAATCCTAGTACTTTGGGAGACTGAGGCAGGAGGATTGCTTGAGCCCAGAAGGTTGAACTGTAATTACATTACTGTACTTCAGCCTGGGCAACAGAGATCCTCTCCTGTCTCAAAAAAAAAAAAAAAAAAAAAGGGCAAAAGAAAATTCTCAGAAGTAATATGCCACATTTGAGGGTAATATTTTTAAAAAACACATATTTGGTCATATACTTTCTCAATCTAAAATTTTTCTAAGTTTAACCTTTGCCTTTAGGATCAAGTTCTAATTCCTGTAGTTAGCAAAAAGGATGCTTCACGGTCCAGTATTTATTCACATCTCCAGCCCCATTTCTTTCCAAGCCCTCATACAAACCCCATGCTCCTTTACTACCTGCCATTTGCCAAAATGCGCTGTGCATTTCTGTGTCTATAGATGTTGGCTCATATTATTCTTCTGCTTAAAACCCTTTTCTCCCCATGTTTCTCCGTTACTAACTTGTCTCGTCTTCTAAGATTTAGCTTGTTCGCTTTCCCACTGGAAGGTGGGGGAGAGCAGGAAGCATTCTATCCCCACCTTCCAGTCTGGATTCTGTACCTGTACCAGTTTGCGAGTTTTGACTGCATTCAGCTGCAAGCCAGAGCAATCCTGACCTACACACCTGCATAGAACAGAGGCAGCTCTCGTATTGGTTCAAGACTGAAAGACACTAAAGCTAGCGTATCCGTGATTCTTTTGCCTTTTACCTCATGGTTATACCATGGCTGCAGCAACTCCAGGCAGTTGCTTGATCTCCAAAGACAGAGGTTTTACCACCCTTGCATATGCTTTCATTTTTTTCTTTGTTAAACATTAAAAGCAAAAACTTCTTTGGAGGCTGGGTGCGGTGGCTCACGCCTGTACTCCCTGCACTTTGGGAGGCTGAGGTGGGAGGATCACCTGAGGTCAGGAGCTTGAGACCAGCCTGGCTAACAGGGTGAAACCCCATTTCTACTAAAAATACAAAACATCAGCCAGGCATGGTGGTGTGCGCCTGTAATCCCAGCTACTTGGGAGGCTGAGACAGGAGAATCCGTGAAGCCTGGGAGGCAGAGGTTGCAGTGAGCCGAGATCGCGCCGTTGCACTCCAGCTTGGGAAACACGAGCAAAACTCCATCTCAAAAACAAACAAAACAAAACAAACAAAAAACACTTATTTGGAGGCTCCCAGCTGACTTTAGCTTCTCTCTCTCCTTGGGTAAAACTGTCTGCTTGCCAGGCCTAGCTTTAAGCGGAAGCTGGGGAAACAGCACTTGATTTTCTAGTTGTTATCTTGGAGACCACAAAGGATTGGGGAAGTGTGCTGGGGTAGCTGATAAACAGTCTGCAGCAATGCATGCTCTCTGGGCTCCTCCCCCATGCCCCCTCGACGTTGCTGCTAACTCTCTCTCTTTCCAGACTATAAGCCCCTTGAAGTTAAAAACAGTATTTTTCAGTCCTGTTTTCTGAGTGCCTAGCATGGGCCTCTAACACCTTATTGAAGACATGTTTTTTTAATAAATGAACTACCTTTAGAGAGCATCCACACTGCACCCTCAACGAGCAACTTAGCATCCAGGGCAAGAGGAGAAGCATCTGTCCCCCTAAGCACATTTTCCAAAGGTGACAGCGGTATTGTAAAGAAAATATGCTGACCTGGGGAGCTGTGGAGTTGATGGTGAAAGGGCGCCAGCAGCAGCAGCCGGGAAGAAAGCTACACGGAGAGGTCAGTGCTTCTCAAACTTGGCTGCACCTGAGGGAGTGGAATCACCTGAGGGAGGTTTAAACCTCCCCAAGCTCAGGCCTCACTCCTTAAGCCCAGTCTTTTCAATGATGTGCAGGAGCCGGCTCATTCTGGCTGGAATTCTTTCCAATTGTGTATTCAGTGGCATCCTGGTGGTAGCTTAAGATTGGCCACAGTGTGATATTTGTATTACAGCAATTGACAAATAAGACAAATCACAAATCAGCCCCCACTGCCACTTACTCCCATCAGAGCTGGGTCAACAGCACATGGCTCAGACACTCCCCAGATGTTTCCAATGGGCAGCCAAATTTGAGAGCCCCGGGTCAAGGTCAGCTCCTCTTTTGGCCTGTAGCATCGCACCAAATAGTATCTTGGGTGCTTCCTTTGCCCCAGTCCCGACTTTGGGTTAGCATCATAGAGTAGGGTAACTGGGCTTGCCTCTAGGGAGCCCGAGTGCAATATAGAAGAGAGAGTAGAACTGTGGCTTCATTTGTAGCTGTTACTGAATTTCTCTGAATACAACTTGATTTTCTTTTAAAGCTAGCCAAATCTCTTTCAGTATACCTTTAGGGTTGGATCTATGGAGGCATGCTATTTCATTGAAGGAGGTGGGAGAAACCTTGAATAATGTTGTGCAATTAGGAACCCTAATTACCCACTCTTGAGATTGCAATTTCTCATTCGGAGGCATCATTTTCTGCGGTGTAATTTGCTAGGTCTGACTCCCCTGGCTGGATCTGATTTGAGTAAAGTGGGCACCACCCCATCTGAGGGCAGTCTCACGATGGCTACCACACATCAAACTGACTTTTCTGCCTCACGAAATCACACTATACAATGCCCAGCTTCATTCCTCTCTCAGAGGCTCGATTAGTCATCATTTACTTGGTGAAGCAGCCTGTAGCATTAACTCAAAGCAAGCTACCGCCACCACCACGTGCCGTGCAAATCTGACTGGACAAACTTTGACTAGCAATGCCCCATGGGACACCTAGAAATCCCAGGGACGGAGAGGACCCTTGAAAAGCCAGGAACTGCTCGTTTTAAAGTGGTGCTGGGCCCTGAAGAACACTCAAGGATAGAGGGCAACTTTGGTCGCTGCCACAAGGGGGCAGAAGGAAGGTGGAAGGGGTGTTCTTACCCACATTGGAGGTGGGAGTCCAGTCAGGATTTATCCCAGGGAGAGGACCAGGGCAAATGAATGGTTGCAGTTAGGTGTACATACTGTGGGGCTCCTTGGGAAAAGATGGGCTGCCAAGGGCAGCTGATTTCAAATGCTCTAATACTTGATCTCCGTAACAGCTTTGTTGCTCAAACACCATCCTGAATAACTTAACAGAAAATTGTTCTTAAAATGCTTTTCTTATCCGAAAATTTTTTTGTGAGTAGAAAGAATGGAAAACTATACACTTAAGAATTAAGGTGTACTGTGCAGGAAAAAAATTAAAGTAGAAACTTCTAAAGAATGTATTGGTATCAATAAATAAATAGATCCAGAAATTGACTAGAGTATACAGGTGAGGGACGTTTATAATACTTGTCAGTACCTTGTAAACAGCATCACACCCCTCTCATCCGCTCCCGGGCAGAGGGTGGAGGACTCACCTTGGTAATTCAGGTCTGCTGCGTGATTGGTCCTCAGGCAAAGGGTCCCTTCTCTTCTGTCTTACCTGCCATCAAAGGATCAGGAGTTTATGATTGCATTTCTTTGGTTTCTGGACTATTGTTCCAATTTCTTTCTTTTTCTTTTTTCTAGCTTTTCTGTTCTTCACAATATAATGAAAATACCACTCAGGTTATTATCTCTTGGTATATATATTTTTTGCAAATATTTTTATAGTGTTACCATCTCCACTGAATTTCTCTAAGAGGTTGTTTTATGTTGGTTAAATTTCATGAGCTAATTTTCTCTGCAGAGTCAATCAGATAAAGTATTCAATTCTTTTGCTCTAACCTGCTGGCTAGGGTGGATGGCTGAAATAGACTCTTGGAGAAGGAAATACTATAAAAGCAAAGGAATATGATCATTTTCTTGCTTTTCTTGGGTTTTGCTTGACAGTATCCCTGGCAGGAAGTGATGTTCCTGAATCTTTTCATGCCTCTGCCTACTGTAGGTCTAGACAGAACGTAGAAGCTTTGTTTCTGAGGCCACTTTCCCTCCTCCCCCCACCACTCTGTCATAGACAATCATGAAAGACTTAAATTATGTTTGTGAGGTTTCTTTTCAAATGAGTGTTTCACCATCAATACCCTTTTACCAATCCCTAGTGCCCTCCCCACTCTATCAATGGCAGGTGTTAAAATCTGTTTACTCTGTCTTTCTGAAGACTTTCAATGAACCATACCTGTGTCTTTCAATGGTGCTCACAAAGATTTCATCTTTGTGAAGCTGGGAAATTGCAATTTTAACATTTTCAAACTCTGTTTTCTTTTTCTTTAATGATTTCCTTTCAAACGACTTTGTATTTTCCTAAATTATTCCCCCTTTTCAAAAATACAATGTGACAAAATTATTTACACTCTGTTTTTAAATGTACCCATATCATTGTGTGAGGAAGAACATGAAAAAAAGTTCTTTATATTGAGGAAGAACATGAAAAAAAGCTCTTTTATATTGGGAGGAAGATGATCGCATGAGAAGAGAAAATCTAAAGATGTGATTTCTGTAAAAGCAATATTAATTATGACAATTATGTAGCCGGCTAAGCAGTTATGCCTAATAACCATGCCATATGCATTATTGATGACACATTGTTAATGACAGCTAATTTCGCTGTACAGTTTATTTGATTAGAATGGTGTACTGTATATGCATGTTCAAGCTTCAGAGTTTATTGCTCAAACCAGCACACTCACAATTTTAAAAAGCATGCTAGAGACACCTCTTCCAGTATTACATTGGAAGAGGACACAGGTTTCCTGCCCTAAATCCTTGTTACTCAAAATGTGGTGCAGGACCGGCAGCAGCAGCAGTATCACTTGGGAGCTTGTTAGAAATGGAGAAAATCGGTCGGGTGCGGTGGTGGCTCACGCCTGTAATCCCAGTGCTTTGAGAGGCCGAGGTGGGCGAATCACGAGGTCAGGAGATCAAGACCATCTTGGCCAACATGGTGAAACCCCGTCTATACTAAAATACAAAAAATTAGCCTGGCATGGTGGCGTGAGCCTGTAGTCCTAGCTACTTAGGAGGCTGAGGCAGGGGAATCGCTTGAACCCGGGAGGCGGAGGTTGCAGTGAGCCGAGATCGAGCCACTGCGCTGCACTCCAGCCTGGCGAGAGAGCAAGACTCCTCCCCCCCATGCGACCCCCGCCCCCCCAAAAAAAAAGAAATGTAGAAAATCGGGCCCCACCCCAGACTCACCGCATCAAATCAATGATTCGATTGACCACAAAATTTGAGAAGACCTGTTATAAATAATTGACTTTAAATAATTTCCTAAGGGATTTCCCAGAGGAAGGGAGAGTGCACAGAAGTCAGTCACTGCTGCAGGACTCGTACAACAGAAGTGAGCCTGCGGCATATTCCAAACAGGGCTTCTCCTCTTCACGCCTACAGTCCCATTCTACAGGTGTAAGATGGGCTCAGTAATTGACTTCTTTATCAGGTGCCTTCAATGGCTGGACGCCTGCCAGCTTGAGATCCACGGTCTGTGCCTACTTCTTGACAAAGAAAGAAGAGAGGTATAGGATGGAACTGCAGCTGGAGGGTGAAATGGACGTTCAAAGCGACACATGAGGCTACCGGGTGTAGAAAATGCAATTAGTCCCTGTGCACTCTGGGAATGTCTACATTTACACTTGAATTCAAATGATCAATTTAAAAAATTACTCAGGTCAAGAATGTATAGCTAGATTTTTAAACCATGTATTATAGAGAAACACCCGCAATGGACTGTGTCACCTCACCCCTCACTCCTATGTAAGAAGTTGTGCTATAATTGACCAACAGAATCACCTCCACCACTGGTGTCAGTCGTTAGCTAACATTTCCTGGACTATATTCTTATGTTGTTTGTAATATCCTTGCTTAGGGAGGAGCAAGATAATTTGTGGAAGATATGTCTTTGGGAAAATCCTGCGAAGCTATCTTCATGTTGAGCAGGACTTAGTAACGCTAGGATTTTGTTTTCCTTCAAAGCCAAGGCTATGTATCGATACATATGTATATAATGTGATATTTTTATATAGAAATAATGAAAGCTATAATTAATATTAAAATATCAACTTAAACAGGAAGAAAGTGTGGGTGGAGAAGATATTTTACAGATTCTTTTATATGATTCTACCTGAATTTGACTCCATTATTAAGTAATTTGCTGAAAAAAGTCAAGTATTGCCACTAAATTTAAAGGCAAAATGGCTCAAAAAATCTCTTCCTTTCTCTCATTTTTGATGCATTGCTTTCCAGGGGCAATCAATGCCTTCCCAGTGGCCCCACCCAGTGGAATTTTATGTCGAAAGGATCTCATTCTTGCATTCTCACCCGAAATTTCAGAACATATACACTCATTCATTTTTGAACCTTTGTGATCATGAGGTAGGGTTGGTCACCCTTGTTTCTTGAAGGTCCTGTTCCAAAGGATAAATACTTAATATCTGAAGGTAGCTGGGTGCATATTTGCTGAATACAGCGTGAATCTGAAAGAACAGCTCAGCTAATGGTGAGCCCAGAGTCTGATTCACAGTTTTTTAAATGATTAACCCCACCCCCTTCCCTGCCCTAGCTGGCCAGGAGCAAACCATCCTTTAGGGAGGTAATAATTTAAGAGAACATGTTCCACATTAAAGGATATGTCATATTTAAATACAGTTTTCAATGCAGTCTGATTTATACATTTGCATAATTTGTAAAACTGAAATGTTTATAATATACTCTAATAAACAGTAAAGATATTTGTAAAAAGTCGACCTGAATTCTTTCAAAGTCTCCTTAATTATATGACTCTTTGAGAAGATATGAACCTCCAGGGAGCAGAGTGTAGCTTTTGTGTAAATGTGATCTATTGAGCGAGCTACGTTATGTAATGTCTGAAAATTTTTCGGAAATATAAATAGGTTGGTCTGGCTTTCCTTCAATATCCACGGGGGACTGGTTCTGGGCCAATCCAGGCCAACTTTGGATCCAGAATACTTCCTCCATACCAAAATTGTCAGATGCTCAAATCCCCCGATATAAAACGGCATAGTGGAGCATTGCATGGTGTATAGTATAACAATTTTGCGGTCTCTGTAGGAAAGTAGGCTCCCAGACCAGAAGTGGTAGAGAACAGTATTGCTATAAAGTAGCTTAAAAAAAATTTTTTTTTTTAAGTTTTGAGACAGGGTCCCATTCTGTAGCTCAGGCTAGAATACGACGGCATGATCAAGGCTCACTGCAGCCTCGAACTCTGGGGCGCAAGTGATCCTCCTGCCTACTAAAATAGTATTTTAAAGTGAAATGAAGTTGGAATTGGTGGATCATGCCTGTAATCCCAGCACTTGAGGAGGCTGAGGTGGGAGGATACCTGGAGCCCTGGGGTTCCAGACCAGCCTGGGCCACATAGCAAGACCCCGTCTCAAAAAAAAAAAAAAAAAAAAAAAAAAAAGAAAGAAATTAGCTGGGTATGGTGGTGGGCACCTGTAGTCCCAGCTACTGGCGAGGCCTAGGCTGGTGGATTACTTGAGACTGAGATGTCAAGGGTGATTGCACCACTGAACTCCAGCACGGGCAACAGAGCAAGACTGTCTCAAAATAAATAAAAAGATAAAAATAAAAAACCAAAGAAATGGAACAATTACCACCACATCAAGGACATTTTAAGATAGCCAATGCCATTTACATGTTTCAGATCCACTAAGTAACTTCTGATCTGTGTTCTCCTCTGCTGTACCCTCAACAGTCACCAGAGCCCCTTGGCTTTTCAGTTTTACACTGTGTTGCTCTTCTCTGCACCACTTTTAAATGAAGAATTTATTGGTCATGAGGCCGGGCATAGTGGCTCACACCTGTAAATCCCAGCACTTTGGGAGGCCAAGATGGGAAGATCACATGAGATCAGGAGTTCAAGGCCAGCCTGGCCAAAATGGCGAAACTCTGTCTCTACTAAAAATAAAAAATTAGCTGGGCATGATGGTGGGCTCCTGTAATCCCAGCTGCTTGGGAGGCTGAGGCAGGAGAATCGTTTGAACCCCGAGGGCGGAGGTTGCAGTGAGCCAAGTTTGCACCACTGCACTCCACCCATCTGGGCGGCAGAGCAAGACCCTGTCTCAGAAAAAAAGAAAAAAGAAAAAAGAAAAGAAAAAGAATTTATTGGGTGCTACTATATTTAGCTAGGAGCTGGAGAAGTATACAAAGAGGAATGGAATCTACCCTTAAGGAATTATAGTTCATCTTGGACTATAAGACATTTGCAGGTGAATAGCTACCTGACACAGGACGTTATTGTCAGGAAGAGATCACCATTAACAATTGCTTCCTCTTAAAATTTGAATAAAAGGACCAGATTAGGGAATACAAAAAAGGCACTTTTAAAAGCTGATGAAAATAATGCATAAGTGAACAAATGACAATGTATTTTTCTTTTAGCAACTGCACTCTACCTAGACTGTTTTATGTTCAGGGAACTTATTTGATTAAACTGGCTTTACGCATTGATGGAATCTGCCGTACTCTGGTGCCCCCTAGAGGCAGTCCTACCGCTGGGCCGAGGAGAAAAAACAAACCCAGAGAAAGCCTTTTAACCACAACTGGAGCAACTATACTTTTGTTCAACAAATCCCTTTTTTTTTCAGTATGACTTTCTGATCTGGGTTTGTTAAATTAGAATTTGTCTAAAGTACAGATTTTCCAAGCAGAGTAGGGTTGAGTAGAAGAAAACATGGACATCATTAGAGAATATGTGTTCTTCTAAATGCACTTGGGCAGATATTATATGTTTAAATACAATTCCACATACGATATAATTTTTTATATTTGTATAATTTATGAAATTGAAATTTTTATAATACATTCTAAAATGTAGCAAAAGTTACTCGCTAAATGAATAAATGAATGCATAAATTGCCATACTTTGGTGTTCAATTAGGTAAATTGATCTTTCTTTTTTTATTCCCTTTTTGGAGGCCCTTCCATCACAGAGACTTTTAAAGCAGTTGTTGAACTTAGTCAATGTTCATAGAGAGATGGAGAGGAAACAGGATTGTGGTATAATTTTTCTCTAGGAAAATGTGTACAGTCCTTTGCAAATGACTATTTACTTTTAAATCTGGTTGAAAGCTCCTTTGCCCTCAGAGACTTCCTTTAATGGAATAATACATAATGCTCATATTAATTTTCAACAAAGTGATTTCATTTTCTGGAATAAAAACGGAGCCTCAAATTCATTAGCTGGTTTGAAATTTCAGGATGCCAGATGTACTCTGTTTTAAATCAAGAAAACCTCTCAGGCTTCTTTCTGGAGAGAAAGTAAAAACTTACAAATGCCTATGGCATGATAATGTCATCAACTGCAACTTTGTTATGTCTTGAAGACGTTAAACTTGTTTTTCCAAGATGGTGGGAAAATCTTTGTTTTGACTTATTAAATATTTTGGCTAGTAGAAAGTTATTATATTAAACACACACGGTTTACCAATTATTTTCAAAGAATCAGAACACAACAAATAAAATTGATAGTATATTAAGTATAATTAATTTTTTTGATGACTGTAGAAGTCACTTCAGCATCTTTTATTGCCCTAGTAATCATTGTGAACATTAAAATACCAGTCTAGGAGGTTGCACTGAAGCCTCAGTTGGGAGTTTTGGTGATATGAGATTTAGCAGTTGAAGTCAGCTATTCTAGAAAGGGAAAATTATAAATAAAGGTATTTATAAGAGTTTTTATATTAACCATAATGACTGCTATAGAGCTATACCTAAGAAATATTTAAAATAAGATATTTTTCACTACTCCCTCCTGTTTGCCTGTGTGTGTGTGTGTGTGTGTGTGTGTGAGAGAGAGAGAGAGAGAGAGAACCGTATCTAAATTTTGATGGTAAATGTCTAACTTTAGGAAGAGGAACGATGATTTTCTTTTTTTCTTTACAAAGAAGGGTAGAGGCTAGACGTGGTGGCTTATGTCTGTAATCTCAGCACTTTGGGAGGCCGAGACGGGCAGATCATGTGAAATCAGTTCGAGACCGGCCTGGCCAATGTAGTGAAACTCGGTTTCCACTAAAATACAAATATTAACTGGGCGTGGTGGCGTGAGCATGTAGTCCCAGCTACTCCGGAGGCTCAGGCAGGGGAATTGCTTGAGCCGGGAGGCAGAGGTTGCCACAAGCCCAGATCATACCACTGCACTCCAGTCTGGGCAACAGAGTAAGACTCTGTCTCAAAAAGAAAAAAAAAAAAAAAAAAGAGGGGTAGAAGGAGAGACAATTATACTGAAACGATTTTAATATATGCATGAAATCTCATGTTGAATTGTGATCCCTAGTGTTGGAGGCAGGGCCTGGTGGGAGGTGTTTGGGTAACAGGGGCAGATCACATCAAGTCTTGTTGCTATGAGTGAGTTCTCAGGAGATCTGATTGTTTAGAAATGTATTCATACTTTCCTGCACTCCCTCTCCCCCCTCTCCCTTACACTCCCTCTCACCACATGGGATGCCTGCCACGCTTCACTTTCTGCCATAATTGTAAGCTACCTGAGGTCTCCCCAGAAGCCAAACAGATGCCAGCACCATACCTCCTGTACAGCTTGCAGAACCACGAGCCAATTAAACCTCTTTTGTTTATAAATTACCCAGTCTCAGGTATTTCTTTATAGCAATGCAAGAATGGCCTATTTTATATACCTAATCAGATGGTATTCATTTTTTAACAACCTGCCTTTATCAAGTACTTGCAAAGTATTCATCGTTGGTTCATATTGAAATAACTTTTGCCACTCATTATTTGGATTACATAATATTTAATTAAAATACAAAATTACAGTAACAAATACAAATGGCATAAACATGTTTGAGACCAGACACAAGTGATTTTTAGTAAAAATCCCAGGGAACTTGAGGGAACAGTAGAACTGCCGCTCCCTGGAGGCCTCCTGCAGGGAGTTTGCTGCATAAATCCTTGAACTTAACTAAAATATAAGCTAGACTTGCCAAGGGGAGACTACCTCAAGAGAACAAAGTTAGCCTTAGAATTTCTGATGTTAGCATCAGGTGGCTACATAAAGCTGTACTGCAATGATTTCAAGATCTTTTTTTTTTTTTTGAGACAGAGTCTCGCTCGCTCTGTCACCCAGGCTGGAGTGTGGTGGCACGATCTCAGCTCACCACAGCCTCCACTTCCCAGAATCAAGTGATTCCCATGCCTCAGCCTCCTCAGTAGACAGGACTAAGGTGTGTGCCACCAGGCCTGGATAATTTCTATTTTTTGGTAGAGACAGGGTTTTATCATGTTGGCCAGGCTGGTCTCCAACTCCTAGCTTCAAGTGATCTGCCCACCTCGGTCTCCCAAAGTGCACATGAGCCACCGCACCTGGCCAGTTTCAGGATCTTTTAAAACTCTTAGCTATCACCTCCATTTTGAGAAATATGTAAGATTCTGTGTATAAAGTCATTCTCCAAGAATGTCTATTTTTACTTGAGCTTTTTCACTTATTTCCTACCCAGTTTTGGCCACTAAATGTTTAGGAATGAATCTGTGACTAGAGATAATTTCAAAATGGGAATTTAGTTGTGGATTTGTGAGGGCTTGAACATTTATTAATTCATTCGCGCACCCAGTAAAAACCTCCTGAGCACCTGTAACAGACCCGGACCTCTTCTGGATACTGCAGATGAAACAAACAAAGCAGACCGAGTTCCTCCCCCGCTGGGGCTGACATCCTAGTGAGGAAGAGTGACGACAAACAGATAAACAAGTAAATAGGTAGCATATCGGATGGTGACAAGTGCTGTGGAGAAAAATGAAGCAGGGTGAAATGAATCAGAAGGGCCAGGGGTTGAGCACAGACCTTAAGAACGAGGGAGCCAGCGTGTGGGTATTGACGAAGAAGACCAAATGGAGTGTACAGCCAGGACAGGGGAACCGAGGCAGGCACCGGCCTGCTGTGTGTGAGGACCAGCCTGGGCTACAGCAGAGGGAGCAAGAGGGAAGGTAGCTGGAGATGCAGTCAGGAGGAAGGTGGGGCGTGCAGGGGCCTGTGGGCCTCTAAGACCTCTGGCTTTCCCTTAGAATACGGTGGGGGAGCCTTTGCACGGTTTCAAGCAAGGAGTGACACGTTCTGACTTATGGTTTAAAAGGATCATTGACTGCTATGTTGAGAATACATTTGGAGTGGGGAGGAGGGAGGGTAAGAATCAGGGAGATCTGCCAGGGCTGGTACAAAATGGTCTTGATTCATTGCTCAAAATGCTGTATTCTAAACCCACACCTCAGTAGTGTTTTTCTTCTTAGATGAGATCACTGTGATGTTCTATAAACACGGAGATCCACAGGTGTTGGCTCCTGTCCCCCTTTCCCCGTCTCCCAGTCTCCCCCTGCTGATCACAGAGGGCTGAAGGGCTCCCACGCGGACTGATTTCAGAGACCAGATTCTGCGCACTGAGCTACCACGGACAGGGAAGAGAAAAGCCAGAGTAAAGGGAACTTCATGAATGGATAGTCCTTGTTTGAGAGGCCGGAACAAATGACAGATTCACAGTTTCCCTGGAAAATAAGTTTTGAATCCGGCTGGGCAGTACTAACGTGCTCCCCCAATCCCAGACGGGCATCAAGGAGGGCGGAGTTACAAATGTTCACATAGCGAAGATGGGTTATGTCTATTGTGACAGGCCTGGCCTTGGCCAGGAAGACAAGAGAGTCCTGGAGAAAGACCTGAGACAGACAAGCGTGGCACGCCAGTGTGAACTTCGTGGTGGTTAACGAGCCTCACTTCCTTGTGTATGTGTCTGTCTGAGAAACGACCTAGAAGTCTAGTTTCGAATTTCCTGGAGTCTGGAAGAAGCTGTCTGGTATCTTTAAGTGGTGTCTGGTGGGTGGCTCCTGCGGCTTAGTGGCAAAACCAATGAGAGTCGCTGTCTGAGATACTGACTGGTTTTTCTCAGCAGCATTGTGCCTTTATAGAACTTTGCAGGAAGCAGCCTTCACAAACACTCGCTGAGTGAAGACGTAGGCTGCAGAAGGTGTACCTTTCAAACAACTATCTCTACCCTTCCTCAAACCCTTGTAGAATACAAATGTTATAGATAATAATCAATAAAATGCCCTGTAATTATATTCTAGCTGTTTTTGTCATGTATTGATGTGACTGTTCAGGAAAACAAACTGACTGATACACTTCTGATCACTTTTTTCTACAGATAAACCAATACACGGCTTACAGAGTTCAGTCATCCCATGTGGAGAAATGTATTTGTGTTAGTCCATTTGCATTACTATAAAGAAATACCTGAGACTGGATAATCTGTTTTATTTTTTAAAGAGGTTTAATTGGCTCATGGTTCTGCAGGTTGTACAGGTAGCATGGTGCAAGCATCTGCTTCTGTTGAGGGCCTCAGGAAGCTTACAATCATGGCAGAAGGTGAAGGGGGAGCAGGTGTGTCACATGGCAAGAGTGGGTGCAGGTCCCAGGCTTTTAAACAAGACGTTGTGTGAACTAACCGAGCAAAAACTCATTTATCCATAAAAAGACAGTGCTAAGCCATTCATGAAGGCTCCACCCCCATGATTCAATCATCTCCCACCAGGCCCTGACTCCAACGTTGGGAATCACATTTCAACATGAGATTTGGAGGGGATAGACATCCACAGAATACCAGTATTTAAATGTAGAACCCCAAGTAGCTTAAATGGTTGACAGACGACAGAAGCGTAACTTCCATAGTAAGACAGGGAAGTTCAGGTTCTCACCCCAGCTCCTGTTTTATCTAAGTATAGGTTCTTGAACATTTGTGTTTGAGATAATGTAATATTTATTGAGTGTTTAGCCCGAGCCAGGCACAGTTCTGAATTTTTTATATTTATTAACTCATTTAATCCTCACAACAGCTTAGTTGGGTACATTTATTATTCCAACTTTACAGATGAGGAAACCAAGGCACAGAGAGCCGCAGTGACCTGCTCAGATGTGGTGGCATCCCTGAGGCCACCCCCCAGATTCATGATTTGCTAGGAGGACTCGCAGGACTCAGCACACAGTTATACTCATGGCTATGATTTATTAGTGACAGATACAAAGCAAAATAAGCAAAGGGAAAAGGTGCAGGGGGACAAGTTCCGGGGAGGCCAGGCACGTGCTTCCCAGGATAGTCATGCAGGACACATTTAATTTCCCCAGCAATGAGTGGTGATGACATGTGAAAAGTGGCTATCAGGGAAGCTCACTAGAGACTCAGCATCCAGGGTTTTCATTTGGGGCTGGTCATGTAGGCACCCTCTGCCCAAATGTCAAAATTCCACACTCCCAGAAGGAAAGGTGTTGAGCAGAAGTCATATTGTTTACACAAACCTTTAGGCATAGTGATCAACTCTTATTTCTGAAAGTGGAGAGGTCCTTCCTGGACTCCAAGTTCCTAGTTGCCAGCCAGAGGTTAATCTTGCAAGGAGACCTTTCTAAGGATAGAAGTCAGACCTTATATGTCCAGTCCTTTCTGCACATGTGTCTGCTGAGAGGAAGAGCTGGGCTCCACCCACAGATAGCTTCTGGAGGTCAAACACAGAACAACTTGCCTATCATAGATGTCCAGCAGAGTCAGGAGTATGGAATTCAGGGGAGATGTGCAGGTTGGAGACAGCAGTGTGGGAGTTGCAGGCCTACAGTGACATTGAAAGCTGTGAGATTGGCTAAGTTCATGTAGGAAGTGAATGTAGGCTGAGAATAACATAGGTCAGAGGATGGTGCCCTGGGTCCCCCCCCAACATCCAGAAGTCAGGTCTCTGAGGATGAACCTCAGTGAATACCAAGGAGAGGCCAGTAAGCTCAGAGAAGAGCTAAAAGAAAGTTATAACCTACAACCCAAGAGAAATAAATGTTTCAAGCAGGCGGAGATGGACACGAGATGCTTCTGGTAGATTCAACAAAAAGGAAACCATGAGCTGACCATTGAGCACAGCAACATGCAGGTGGCTGACTTTGACAAGAACTGTTTCAAAGTGGATTGGTCTGGAAAAACCCGACTGTAGTGGGTTCAAGAGAGCATGAGAAGAGGGGAAGTGGAGATCACAGAGTGTTAAAAACCCATTTGGGGAGTTTTTCTGTAAAGGAAGAAGGGAAATTGGGTAATAGCTGGAGGCAAAAGTGGGTTTCAGAAGAGAGAGTGTATGTGGCTTGGGGGCTTGTACAACATGTGTGTATGGTGATGGGACTGATCCAAGAGGTGGGGGCATTAATAGTGCATGCAATAAAGAGATCATGGTATTCTCCAGCAGGTGGAAAGGGAGGGACAGGTACAAGTGGGCTTTGCATTCATTAGCTCATGCCAGGAACAGTGGCTCACGCCTATAATCCCAGCTACCAGGTGAGAGGATCACTTGAACTCAGCCTGGGCAACATAGTGAGACCCTGTTTCAAAGAAACAAATTATTAGTTCATGCACTGTTCATCCAGAGTAATACAGGAAAGTCAAGTTATTCGGGCACAGATACAGGTGGAGGTGGCAGAGTGTGAAATTTCTGGCTACTTCATCTTTCATATGGCTGAAATGAGAAGCAGTATGCTCAGCTGAGGGCGAGGAAGGGGAGAATGTGGTGGAAGACTGGAGAGAGAGAAGGACCTGAAGAGGCATCATTTAAAAGGGCAGAAAAGTGAGCTGATCAGGGAAATAAGTTAGAATTGCCTGAGCACCTCCAGGGGCTAAGAGAACCTTAGGCACTGGCTCTCGAGAATTTAAAATAAGGCCAGTTGTCCATGGTTGGGTGGTTTTTCTAGCCATGTGCAGCTGCAGAGATGTAGGCACAGAGTGACAGAGAGTTGATTTAACCAGGATTGGGTTTTGCCAGACAAGCGTGAGGAAGAGAGACAGTGGCATAGACATTGAGGGTAGATGCAAGGGAGTTTATCTAAAGCAGAGGGGCAGAGCGGTGTGGGTCAAAGCTTTGATTTTTCCTGGAAGGTGGTGTCTTAGAAAGGCTGATACTGGGCTGGGTGCAGTGACTCACACCTGTAATCCCAGCACTTTGGGAGGCCGAGTCAGGTGGATCAAGAGGTCAGGAGTTCAAGACCAGCCTGGCCAAGATGGAGAAATCCCGTCTCTACTAAAAATACAAAAATTAGCCAGGTATGGTGGTGGGCACCTGTAATTCCAGCTGCTTGGGAGGCTGAAGCAGGAGAATCGCTTGAACACGGGAGGTGGAGGTTGCAGTGAGCTGAGATTGTGCCACTGCACTCCAGCCTGGGTGACAGAGCGAGATTTCATCTCAGAAAAAAAAAAAAAAAAAAGGAAAGATTGATACTGGAGTGCCTCAGAAGTGACTTCCCTTAAATGTACGGTGCATGATAAATGCAACACAAATGAACACACCACCAGGGGTGTGAGAGTAACGTGTGGAATACAGCCTATGGCTTTTGATGACTGTGACTCACCTTTGTACCAGTTGCCCAGACTGGCAGCTACCAGTCCTCGGTTTTAGAGGAGAAGAACGAGTGAAGAATAAGTGACATGTTGCTGCAAATTTCTCGGATGTGTCAGACCACTGTCCACATGGCTCTGAACAGGACCCATCATGCTCTGAGACGACCCTGGCCCTTTTCAGTCAGCTTGCCATTCACATAGCAAACCTGGCATCCACCAACAATCCCTTTACGGGAAGAAGATTTTGAGAGGTTTATTAGTTGTTCCCACCCAGGTGTGAACCACAGGGACTCCCTCCTTAGCCCTGCACCTGTGGGAACTTCATACAGCTTTTCGGCTTCTTACTCAGCCCATGGCCTCTTTCCAAGCACACACCTCTCGGCTCTTTCGTTCTTCCTTTACAGCAGGCTCCAGTGACTCAGCCGAGCTGATCTTTACTGTCCCCTGAGGGCCAGGTCCCCTCCTTCCCCACCATCCCTCCCTTCCTAGTCATCTCAGCAGATAAGTCATCAGGTCCTTTTGATTTTAAAGGATTTATTGCTTATCACAAATATGTAAGACAAGTAGCAAATATAACACAGATAATGAAAATGAGCATAGTACACAGCTTCTAGAATCCTAACAAAAGTTTCTATAATTTTGGTTTAATTTATTGTTTGTGCTTTTGCTTGTGACAGGGAATGGAAACTTCTTCTGCCTTTAGCTAATTCCCAAGGCCAAATTCAGCAGCAAAAACACGATAGCTCTCCCACTCCCCTGAGTGTCTCCTAAGAGCCCCTCATTCCAGCTCTGAGGTCTGACACGGCCTCCCTGGAGATCAAGATTGATATCTAAAAACATCTGTTGCTCTCCCCCAGTCCAAGATGAGGGTATTTTGGTCCAGAGAAGTAAGAAATTTCCTCATCTTCAGACTGGGGAGAGCAGCAGATGTTTTAGAATCTGCTAAGTTTCTACGTTTTAGAAGTTTCTATGATTTAGAATCCACTGTGAACTCTGGGAATATCAATGTTAGTTTTCTTTCTTTCCCTTTCCTTCTCTGGAGCATATCCAATCCACTCTGTAATGGCCACCCTAAAATGACACAATCATAGAAATGAACTGCTTAGGGTTTCTAAACAGAGAGAACCATAGAATTCAGAGTAAAAAGCCAAGCAGAGGGAAACAGCAGGTGATTTATGCTAATGAAAGCACTGAGATCCAGACTTGCACCCAATTCCCCAACACTTACACACTTCAATATGTGCACCAAAGGAAGCACCCGTTCCACCTCTCCTTGCACCACAGAGAGTGCTCAGAGTCGGCTGTTGGCATAACTGGACTTTAATTCCAGGGCTGCCCTTAGACCAGCTAAGAGACCTTCAGCAAGTGTCCCAGGCTTGCTGGGTCTGGCGCTTACCTGGAAACCGGGGCAGTGAGCCAATGGTCTTCCTCATGCTAATATTCTATCCTATCTCACTCTTGCTCAAAGCCATGTGTAGAGGTAGGTGAAGTCGATGTTCCTGAGCATTAACTCTGTAGCAAACACAATGTCCATAATGTCTACCTTCTTGTAACAGGGAAAATAGAGATTGTTTTAAAGAACTAAAAGAAGGCAAATATAGATGGGGCAAAAGGGGCCGGGGGAGGGAGACAGGGATTCAGGGCCAGGGTAGGGGTTTTAATCGGATGACAACGGGAGGCCGTTGAAGGACTTTAAGACAGTAATGTGGTCAGATCTGTATTTTAAAGAGATAATCTGGCTGCAGTGTGGAGACTATGTTGTGTGCGTGTGTGCATATGTGTGTGTCTGTGTGTGTAGGAGGCAGGGTGGGGAAAGGAGCCTTCTAAACTAGGCCACAGATGCTGGTCCCTTGGACTACGGTTACAGCAACGAGGCTGGGATGAAGGGGACAGGAGGGAGGAGATTAAGAGGCAAACTTAAAGGTACTTGGTGCTGGATTGTGGGGGTGGGTGGGGGGGTGGTTTCAGGGAGACCACCTAGAGTTTTGCTTTGAGGAGCTGGGTGGTGGTAATGCCATTTCCTGTCATAGGGGTGTGTGTGAGTGTGAGTGCACACTTGTGAGTGTGGTGAGGTGTGGGGGCTGTAATGAGGAAGTGGATGAATGAATTCCATCTTGGACCTGCTGGGTTTGAGGTCTAGCATCATTTGAGGAATCCAGATGGTTGAGAACGTTTATTAAATATCAGCTGTGTATTTTGTGAGGATACTCACCCCTGCTACAAGAATGGAACAGACATCTGCATTGCTCATTGAGAAAATACTATTTTGATCTTTAAAAATAATCACCCCCACCTTCTTTTTGCGTTGTGTTCTGTCTTTCCCAAAGTATTTGACTTTTGGTTACTCACCTAGGTTGGCATCAACACCACAACTGACCTGAGCAGTTTACTTGTGTTAATTCAGCAGATCTTGAATCTGCAGCAGTGACTTGAGAGAAAATCATTCTAAACACTCAAAACCTCAGAAATTCCTTCTTAGGACCTCAAACATGCCATAGGCCTATGTACCAAATTTGTTCTATACTCAGAGTTTTCTATACTCAGTTTGGAAATAAAGCATGTGTCCTTCTTGGGAGAAATCACAGCCTTCAGGGAAAGGGGGAGATACAGATTTGGGTCTTGGGATTTAAATCACACAGTGAGATGACATCCACTCTTGGTCAACTAAGGCTCCAACTGCCTGGTTGTGTGTTTTCCGGTATTTAAGTGATTTTGAATCTGCCTTTCTTTTTGTTTTTCGAGGGGGGGGGGGGGGGGGTCGGAATGCTGCATTTCTTTGACTAGCTGAATATTTAAATTTGCCACAAGATGGCAGCGTGCTGTTATAAAAGAGAACAGAAAAAAACCTCTTTTCAAAGCCCAGGAATTCATAAATAGAGGACTGGAAAGCAACCGTAACTGAGAATTTTTCTTCTTGTTCTTATAACTGGAAAGAAAGGAAGGAATAAAGTATGAAAGAAAGCAATGAAGTGAAAGATGAAAAAATGGGCTGGAGGAATTGAGGGAGGGAAAGCAATTAAAAAAGAAAGTAAAAGAAAAAAGAAAAACACTTCACATCCGACTAGATCATATTTAAAGAAAAGAACGAAGCTGCTGATTTAGGAAGTTTCCGAGGGAGGAAACCAGTGCTATAACCACATTTATTCACAGCCCCGATGTGTGAGTGCAAGACAGACATTTGACCTTCTTAAGAAAGCAGTTGTCTCTTTGGGAAATTATGAGAATGGATTTACATTTACAAAGTTTTCTAGTCCCTTTAAGTCAGTCTTACATTAGCATAATTCCCAGCTTGTATTCAAAACGGATTTTATTCAGTATCCTTCAAAGACGTCATTAATGTTTGTTTCCATGTTTACCTGTGTAGGGAAATAAATGAAAGTATTCAAGAAGGGAATAAACTGTATTCAGACAGACATTGACAGCAGTGCCTTCTGTGCTGGAAATGAGGAGGCTGCCTCCAGTTCAGTGCTTCCAGAAGTCTGCTACCTGGGAAGAGATTTTCTGGAGCGGACTCCTGGACTCTGCACTGATCAGCCACCACGTCCTTGGGCCACTCTTTAGCCCTGTCAGCAACTTGCTCTCTCCTCATTTAATGAATCTGGCTTAGCAGGGGGAGTTCTGGGATGGGAGAGATCTTAGGAATGGTATCGGTTTTTCGGCCTTGGCGATAATGACATCTTGAGCCAAAGAATTCTTTTTTAGTGGGCTGGGAGCTGTTCTTCTTACAGGAGGATATTTAGCAGAATTCCTGGCCTCTATCTGCTCAGTGCTAGTAACATCTTTCAGTTGTGACATCCAAAAGTGTCTTCAGACATTGCTGAATGTCCTCTGAGGAGCAAACTACCCTCTTCCCCTATTTGAGTACCAGTGTTTTAGATGAACTCTAATCACAAGAATGAAGGAAATTCTGAAAGGTTTATTTGTCTTACTGTCCTGTTCATGGGCAAAATTATTATTGAATCATCAGAGAAATGTGTGCTCTTCAAATCTATGTTGGAGATTTCCAAACATTAAATCCAGGCATAAAATGCCGTTATTGCAACAAAGATAACCTTCTCTTATACGAATCAGCAAACCAAATATATTATAACTATTCTGTTGGGCAAAAAACCTATACAAAACACCACAGGGGATGCAAAGCAGTAAGAGTTTTTACACAAATAAAAAGAATTATGTTGTTAATTGCCAGATACTTTTCCTATTCATTGAGATGTCCATGTTCTATTCATTTCATTTAAAGTTTGAAACATCTCTATGGAGAAATATTATTTGCATTTTATAGAGAAAGAAATCGAGGCTGAGAGAAGTTTAATCACTAGCTCAATGTTACATTAATGGATAGCAAAGGCCAGATTAAAGGCCAGATTAAAACCCAGCCTTTCTAACACCAACAACTCTGTGTGCTCTAGTACCGGCCACCAACCCTTGAAAATCTTACAGTCTAGTTGAGGGAACAACACACATACATAGGAAAGTTGTCTAATGTCATAAGGCAATAAATGATTTAATCAAAAAACTGTAAAAATTATAAGATGCATTGCTGTAGATAAGAGTGGTCTGGGAAGTTATGAGGACGTGATGGGTCTTGACTGCGTGTTTTTAAAGAACCGGGGATTAGGGAGATGGGAGGAGATGGGTTCTATTGCATAAAGTGGCAATCTTTAATGGAACAGTGGGGTGCACAGGGGTGTTGCCAGAATAGGTTAGCATTATGGACTGCTTGTTTGTTCCCTCCAAAATTTATATTTTGAAACCATAGCCCTAATATGATGGTACTGGGTGAGGGAGCATTTGTGAGGTAATTAGGTCAGGAGGGTGGAGCCCTCATTATGGGATTAGTGTTCTTATAAGAAGAGCTAGCATCACCCTCCACCCGCCCGCCCCAGCTCTCTGCCACATGAGGATACAATGAGAACACTGCCATCTGCAAACCAGGACGCAGGCCCTCACCTGACACCAGATCTGCCAGCATATTGATCTTGGACTTCCCACCCTCTACAACTGCAAGAAATCAATGTTTGTTTTGAAGCCAGCAGTCTGCAACAATTTGTTATAGAAGCCTCAACTGACTAATCAGCTAAAGATGGCGAAAAGGAGAGGGAGACCTGTGCTGAGAAAGGAGAGCGAAGTGGGAGAGAAAAGGAAGCTGGCAGCGGAGGGCGGAAGTCTCGAATACAACCCAGCTGTCATCAACTGGAAGGCCAAAAGAAGGGATTTTCTTTGGTTCAAGTTTTAAAAATTGGAAAGTTTGTGGGTGGGGGTGGGGGGTGGGGGAAGAATTTGGATTTTTGAACATTCTTGAAAAAAAAGATGTGGCAACCTGAGGCCTACATTCCTGAATCTCGATTCTTGGCTGAAGCCAAGGAGGAGTTGTCATGGACGGGATCTGGGTCCTCCAGTTCTCCAGTATCCACATCGTGCCCTATGCTTTTACCTCTTCTTTCTTCACTTAATTATTTGCTTAGCCCCTATAAGTAGTGGAATTTCTAATCTTCAATTTAGAAAAGAATGTTTATTAAAAATCAATCTGATAACACCAATTAAAAATCTGCTATTTTTCCTAACGGTCTGCTAGAAATGAGAGACAGGAAACATGAAACATTTTTGCCCTATGCCCAAAGGTTGTTATTAGGGTTTCCTTTTATTCCTGTCTTTTCTACTGAAATCACCCATAGTTTGTTTGGTCTTTCCTGGGGCCATGCAATTTAAACTGTTCGTTACTGTTGCTGCTCGGTGTTGGCACTGATGCTGATTTTCCTGTCTTTGTAAACTGTGAACACCTCAGTACCATGCCATTTCCTTCACTCAGGCCTGGTGTGTGACAACACCATGACAAACATTTTTGAGCTCCTACAGTGTTCCAGGCACTGTTCGGGAAATGCGGGGCTGTCACCCAATGAAACAGACAAACCTGAAGAGTTTATGTCAGGATAAGCTCTGGGAGTTTCATTCGGTGATAGCCCCCATTCTCAGAACTGTGCCTGGAACACTGTAGGCGCTCAAATAATATTTGTCGTGGTGTTGCCACATACCAGGCCTGAGTGAAGGAAACGGCATGAGGCTGAGGTGTTCACAGTTTACAAAGACAGGAAAATCAACATTAACGCCAACAGCAACATCAACAGACAATAAGCGATGAATGTCATCAACAGGGAAATTATATATGTTGGAAAATGATTTGGAAAAGGAAAAATAACAGAATGGGCTGAAAGGGCTGGCAGTGGGAATCTGCCATTTTTAAGCAGGGCATTCAGCATCAGCCTCACTGAGGCTGATGACATTTAAGCAAAAACTTGAAGGAGGTTGTCGTGGGAAACTACCTCAATGACACGGGGACCTGCAAGTCCAGGCAAGCTGTTCTGTCATGGAACAGAGGCTCATAGACCAAATTAGGATGTTCAAACCATGCAGATCATCAAATAAACCTAAAACACATGGTGAGAAGCAACAGGAAAGAAATGCTGTAAGTTAACATATTCAATACTTGCAACGAGGTAGAAGCAGGTAGAACCCACACTACATGAATGCTGGACTATGCATTGTTAATATGCTCTTCCTCTCTCTTTGGGTCCCCCTCCTGTGTTCCCTTCTCTCCCCTAGCCTTCCCCACTGATGGTGGGGGTCTAAGGACCAGACTTGGAGCTCAGCAGGCAGAGGTGCCTATGGCCAATGCACAGTTGCTTTGTCAGAGAGACTCAGCACCAAGCCCTCCTGGTCAATAGCTGTGGCTCATATTATTAACCTGTTGAGCAGCTGGGAGCTTTTTATGATCCTCTTGGGCAGAACACTTGTGGAGTCAGAAAAAGGACCACAAGACACATCATCCACGGGCAAGCATTTTGGGATGACGTAGCTGTCAGCCTGGAGGTGGTGTGAGCCATACCTTACTACTTGATTCTTCCACCCCTTTCTTTATGCAGATAACACTCTTAGTTATTTCATGGTTTACAAATCCTGTGTCTCATTCATTATATCTCTCTTTAACATGTCTTCTAAGGTACATACTACATTTAACATATGTTAGAAATTTCATCCACCGCCATTGCTTTTCTCATCTTTTAAAGCAGAATTGAATATTCTCAAGTAGTGAATAATAGTAAACACACTTTACAGAGGGGGAAAGAGTCAGCTATGATAATATCAAAGCGAAGAACACACCAGCCTGAAGAATTGGCAAAGGAAAGAGTATACCTGGTGTGTCTCCAGGACAGCAAGAAAGGCATTAGAGCTGGAGTGGAGTCAGTGGGTGAGTGAGGATTAGTAGGAGAGATGTTCAGAGTTTTCTGGACCTTATGGCCATTGTAAGAACTGTGTAATAACAAGTTTATCCTTCACTGAGTTATAAAGTTGACCTTTGAACAACACGAGTTGGGCTGTGTGAATCCACTTATATGCAGATTTTCTTCCACTTCTGCCACCCATGAGATGGTAAGACCAACACCTCCTTTTCCTCCTCCCCCTCAGCCTACACAATGTGAAGAAGATGAGAACGAAGACCTTTATGATGATCCACTTTCACTTAATGAGTAGTGAATATATTATCCCTTCTGTATGATTTTCTTAAAAACATTTTCTTTTCTGTAGCTTACTTTATGGAAAGAATGCCGTATAGAACACATATACCATACAAAATATATGTGAATCGACTATATATGTTGATTAGTCAGTCTAGAGTAGGCTATTAGGAGTTAAGTTTTGGAGGAGCCGAAAGTTATACCCCAGTTTTCAACTATGTGGTGAGTTAGTGCCTCTAACCCCTAAGTTGCTCAAGGGTCAACTGTACTACCAATTTTGTTTTCCATCCTCTAGGAGTTACCCTTTACTCATGAGTAGGAGGAAAATCACAGTAGTGCAGTGTCATGGAAGCTTGGGGGAGAGAGAGAGTTTAAAAAGAGGTCAGCTGTGTCCCTGAAATGACTTTGATAAGGAAGAGGTTATGGGAGATGATGAGAACAAGGTGGAAGAAAAGGCTTTGAATTAGCAATAAAGATGTCATCCGTGACCTTCAAGGGACAAGTTTCGACGAAGCAGCCGGGGCAGAGGCTGAGTGCTAGGTTACAGAGGAAGCCTGTGGGGGAGGAAATGGATATACTGCTTCCTCAGGCCCGGGTGACCTTTCATAGATCGCTGTGCCTCATGGCTGCTGAGATGAGAAAGCCCCCTCCCCTGGAGGGCTGTGGCACAGGCTGTCAAGCGCTTCCCAGCAGAGCCCCACAAAGCCCGTTCCCATGTCTCAGGCTGCTGATTAAAGTGTTTCCAGCAAACTCTACCAGATTCTTTGAAAGGCCTTTGAGGTTGCTCATTCAAGTGAATCCTTTTACTCACTGTTTTTTTTTGTATGAGTGGAGGAAAAGATGAGACTAATAATTCAATTTGCTAATTGATACTTTCTTGTACAGATACTATAATTCTGGTTCCAAAGATTATCTGCATTCCATCTATCTATCCATGCATTCATCCATCTATCTGTCATCCCTCAATCCATTCCTTCATTCTTCTATCCCTCCATCCCTCCATCTACCCCTCCTTCCATTCCTCCTCCCACCCATTTATCTCTCTATCTAGCCCTCCATCAGTTTATCCATCATCTATCCACCCATCCATCCACCTATCCCTCCAACCATCCTCTTCTTGGTGGTTATCTCTATGACAGAAATATCTTTCCTATCTCCAAGGCCAATTTGTCCATCTGTCCTTAAAATTCTACCTTCTACGCCCTACTCCACTATTCCCTTTTCTCTTTCCTTGCTCCTCCTGGGAAACTTGAAGATCAGTGAATCCCTTCCCCACCCCCCGCTTTTTTTTTTGAGACGAAGTTTCACTCTTGTTACCCAGGCTGGAATGCAATGGCACGATCTCGGCTCGCTGTAACCTCTGCCTCCCGGGTTGAAGCGATTCTCCTGCCTCAGCCTCCTGAGTAGCTGGGATTACAGGCCCCCACCATCACGCCCAGCTAATTTTTTGTATTTTTAGTAGAGATGGGGTTTCACCATGTTGGCCAGGGTGGTCTCGAACTCCTGACCTCAGGTGATCCACCTGCCTCGGCCTCCCAAAGTGCTGGGATTACAGGCATGAGCCACTGCACCCGGCCCACTGGATCCCTTTTTATCTCTTATCTCCACTCCCATCCTTTTCTGGATAAACCCAAGTTGTTTCTGTCTTTAAAAATCACACCTCTCCCCACCTCCGTGTCCCTCTGTGTCTATCATTCTAGGTCTCTTACTTGCTTAAATTTCCTTGAATGCAACATTTGCACAAGCTTGCATCTGCCCACTGTACCCCACTGAAACTGCTGCCCCTAAGGCCCAGTCACAGGCCCATGTCAGCTCATAACATCCTATTTACTCACTACGTTTTCTATTGTAATTACCTCTTTTCTCTTCTGTCTCACTCAAGAAACTAAATTCACCGAGAACAAGCTTCTTTCATACTTACCTCTGTCTCCAGCATCTAGAACAGTGGTCTGGCACATGTCGACAATCCATGTCTGTTCAACGAATGAATGACTGACTGACTGAATGAGCATCCTATGTATGGTCTCTTTTACATTTGACTGAGTTAACTCTGTCCTCTTTTTAAAAACATTCTTCCATTAGTTACTCAGACAATAGTGTCTCTGGTTTTCATTCTAACCCTCTGTAGGTTCTTTTGTGGTTTCTTATCTCTAAATGATGCAATTTCCTAAGGGTCTTTTTTTGTTCTTTTCTTAACACTATCTACTCTACCTGGGCAAGCTCATCTGTAGCCACAGTTTTAAGGACAGCTTTATCTCTACCTCCAGCTCTGATCTTTCTCCCGCTCCTCTCCTGATCATGTATCTAGCTGCCTACTAAACATCTCCATTTAACTATCTCAAATATAAAAGTTAAAGGACTGAACTCATTACTCCCATGGCAGTGAATGCATAGCAATCTACTTAGTTGCCAAAGCTAGAAGTATGGGCATTTTCCTGGATATCCTTTCCCTTTATCTGTTATTTAATCGGTTATTGATTCCTTTAGATCGGACTCCTACGACATATCTGAAACCTGTCCTCTCCCGCTCCACTTGCTTGTCGTTGTCTGGGTGTCATGAATGAGATATTCAGTTTGGTGGGGGCAGAGGTGATGAGTTCTTCTCATTTCCCTCCTTCCCCCTCTCCCTGCATTCACACAAAGACACAGACACCTGTGTCTGAGCACACACACAGAAAGATGCACTCAGAGTCAGGCCGTTGCAAACACTATGTTCCAGGCCATCTGGCCACCTTTGAGGCAAGCAGTCAGCCCCCTTCCAGGAGAGAGAGGAGTTCAAGAGGCAGCACTGAGAAATGGAATGAGACTAATGGTAACAGCTATGCCTCCAAAGTCTCCCATCCCCACCAAAAACTTCTCCCTTAAATGGTATTGTAAAATATCGTAGAAATGAAAGCAATAAAAAGAAATCAAATTATATTTTGACTGAAGTAATTCCAACCACATATTTCACAATCATGTGCTAACTTCCCTGTCTGTATTTCATTTACTGCAGTGACTTTGTTTCAAAAAACAATTGTCATCACAGACGTGGAGTGTATTGATTCTCGCCTGCATAATTTTAAAACAAGTTGTTAAGTGTCTGATGGTATAAGGCACAAGCTGCACAGCTCGGTTATTGGACTGGGACATCAAAGTGTGGTGGGAACAGGATGAGGCGGGGGCATCAGAGTGATGGTGGGACAGGTTGGGGCATCAGAGTGATGGTGGGGACAGGCTGGGGCTGGGACAGCAGAGTGATGGTGGGACAGGCTGGGGCATCAGAGTGATGGTGGGACAGCCTGGGGCTGGGATAGCAGAGTGATGGTGGGGACAGGCTGGGGCTGGGACAGCAGAGTGATGGTGGGGACAGGCTGGGGCTGGGACAGCAGAGTGATGGTGGGACAGGCTGGGGCTGGGATAGCAGAGTGATGGTGGGACAGGCTGGGGCTGGGATAGCAGAGTGATGGTGGGACAGGCTGGGACAGCAGAGTGATGGTGGGACAGCCTAGGGCTGGGACAGCAGAGTGATGGTGGGGGACAGGCTGGGGCTGGGGCATCAGAGTGATGGTGGGACAGGCTGGGGCTGGGACAGCAGAGTGATGGTGGGGACAGGCTGGGACAGCAGAGCAATGGTGGGGGATAGGCTGGGGCTGGGACAGCAGAGTGATGGTGGGGACAGGCTGGGGCTGGGGCATCAGAGTGATGGTGGGGGACAGGCTGGGGCTGGGACAGCAGAGTGATGGTGGGGACAGGCTGGGACAGCAGAGCAATGGTGGGGGATAGGCTGGGGCTGGGACAGCAGAGTGATGGTGGGACAGGCTGGGACAGCAGAGCGATGGTGGGGATAGGCTGGGGCTGGGACAGCAGAGTGATGGTGGGACAGGCTGGGACAGCAGAGCAATGGTGGGGGATAGGCTGGGGCTGGGACAGCAGAGTGATGGTGGGGAAAGGCTGGGGCTGGGATAGCAGAGTGATGGTGGGACAGGCTGGGGCTGGGACAGCAGAGTGATGGTGGGGACAGGCTGGGGCTGGGGCATCAGAGTGATGGTGGGACAGGCTGGGGCTGGACATCAGAGTGATGGTGGGGACAGGCTGGGGCTGGACATCAGAGTGATGGTGGGGGGACAGTTGGGTGCAGGCTGGTTTTCTTGGTTTCTGCTGAACTTAGAGGAGGCCACTAGGACCTTTAGTGTAACAGTCTCCATGGCTGTTGACTTGCTTATGGTGATAATCCTTTATTAAGTCTTTCATTTTAATTTTGGAGAACAAAATTGTGGATGGTGCCCCTAAAACACAGCTGGGGGAAGGCTTCAGATAACCTTAGCAAGTTTGGATTCTTATACTGAGGGCAAAAGAGAACACTGTAAGAATTTTAAGTAGGGGGTTGATAGGATCAGATTTAAGTATTAGAAATGATAACAAGATCAGCAATACTTATTTGTAGCTAGCATATGGTAGGCCCTTTGCATGGGCTATCTTGTTTAAAATTTTAAAACAGCTCTCTGAGGAAGTACTCTTCATTTTCTTCCTTTTATATATGGTGAAGTCAAGGCTTAGAGAGACAATGTGTCCAACTTCTCACAGTTAATAGACGGGCAGCTGGGTTTCAATCCCAGATTTGTTCAACTCCAGTTAACTGTCAGCCACCACACTGAGCCCAGAATCACGACCAAGGAGGTTAATAAGATGTCATTGCCAGGGTAGGCTGTTTTTCCCCCCATATGAATCTCTTCCATCCTTCCTTGGCTTACTGTTCATCCTTCGCCTCTGTTTAAGCTGTATGACAATTATATCCAAACACATCAGCCTCTCTGCTGCCCCTAGGCACATGCTGGTGCCCCTCAGGAAAGTTCTCCTCTCCACCATGCTGGCAGTCCCCAGTCCTTCAAGACTGCATCTCCAGTCCACCTTTGCCTTCTCCTTCCCGTCCCCTGACCCAATCCTGGTGATTAATGTAGGCAACCATCATCTTTCAGCACTGATCTTCGAACAAACTTTACAGCCACTAAAAGCACTCTTTTTTTTTTTGAGACTGAGTCTCACTCTGTTTCTCAGGCTGGATTGTAGAGGTGCAATCTCGGCTCACTGCAACCTCTGCCTCCTGGGTTCAAGCGATTCTCATGCCTCAGCCTCCTGAGTAGCTGAGATTATAGGCATGCACCACCACGCCCGACTAATTTTTGTATTTTTAGTAGGGATGGGGTTTCACCATGTTGATCAGGTTGGTCTCAAACTCCTGACTTCAGGTGATCAACCTGCCTCGGCCTCCCAAAGTGCTGGGATTATAGGGGTGAGCCACTGCACCCAGCCCACTAAAAGCATTTTTTTTTTTTTTTTTTTTTTTTTTTGCGATGGAGTCTCGCTTTGTCACTCAGGTTGGAGTACAGTGGCGTGGTCTCAGCTCACTGCAACCTCCGCCTCCCGGATTCAAGCGATTCTCCTGCCTCAGCCTCCTGAGTAGCTGGGACTACAGACGCCTGCCACCACGCCTGGCTAATTTTTTGTATTTTTAGTAGAGACAGGGTTTCACCATGTTAGCCAGGATTGTCTCGACCTGATCTTGTGATCCACTGGCCTCAGCCTCCCAAAGTGCTGGGATTACAGGAGTGAGCCACCACACCTGGCCGCTAAAAGCATTTTTAAGACCATGTGATGCCTCATGCCTTTTTAGTTATATTCAGATTTAAAAAATTTTTACTATAGCTTAAATAGTCACAAAGGATATTATTTCTGATGTATTATAAACAATAGACTTTTTATTTATTTGTGTTTAACTTTTAGAGAAAGGGTCTTACTCTGTCACCCAGCCTTGACTTCCTTGGCTCAAGCAATTCTTCCTCCTTAGCCTCCCAAGTATCTAGGACTACAGGTGTGCACCATCACCCTGGGCTAATTTTTATTTTTATTTTTGTAGATTCAGGGCCTCACAATGTTGCCCAGGTTGGTCTCAAACTCCTGGCTTCAAGTGATCCTCACAACTTGACCTCCCAAAGCACTAGGATTACAGGTACAATAGACTTTTAAGTAAAATGTTACATCACTTTCTAAAATATCTTCAGCAATTAAGTACCATATCACTTGATATCCATCATTGTTCTTTGAGAAAAAGTACACAGCAAGCTCTTTTTTGACAATTGGGAATTTCATACCACTTCTTTCCCTTCTTTACACTGTATTCTCCTTTCCTTTCTTCCTTTCTTCTCTCTTCCCTCCTTCCCTCCTTCTCTCCCTCCCTCCCTCCCTCCTTCCCTCTCTCCTCTTTCTTTCTCTTTTATTTTCTTTCTTCCTTTCCCTCTCTTCTCCTCTCTTCTTTCCTTTTCTCTTTTCCTTTCCTTTCCCTTCCTTTTCTTTTCCTTTTCTTTTCAGATGGGGTCGTGCTTTGTTGCCCAGGCTGGTCTCGAACTCCTGGGCTCAAGTGATTCTCCCACCTTGGCCTCCCAAAGTGTTGGGATAACAGGCATGAGCCACTGCACCCAGCCATAGTTTCTTTTTCAGATTGTGTTATTTTGAGCACTCCTGGTGAGGTCCATTTAACAGTAAAACATGAGGGTAATTTTTAGCAGGTGGGTACAAAGAGTTCACTTCCTCACTTATAGAAGAGAAAGCAAGATATTAATAACACGACCCAGGCCATGCCTTCGAAGCCTAGAAGCTCCAGCTGCCCAGTATGTGATCCTTGCTCCAAAGGAGCTAACCACTTAGCACAGGGTACGTGGGACATGGAAAACACGCTAATAATGTGTTATGAAGCAGGAAAGGCAGGAGTAGCCATTGACATTTTTATTCTAGAGCAGAGCCTGCTCCAGAGTTGGGCAAGATTGCAATAAAATATTGTATTCATGAGACAAGCAGTCCATGCTTTGGTCCCTTATCACAGACGTAGAAGTGCATGTGCTATGATTAAGTGAGGTGGAGAAAGAGCCCAACTAGTTCTTGGGTATGGCTAAAACCATCTTTTCCAGAGGCAACAGATGGGACAGGGGCTTTGGAGTCTGCAGATGTGAGTTCGAGATCTACCACTTTACTAACTGTGGCAACTGGAGGTGTTGCATCCTTCTGAGTTTTGGTTTCCTTATCTATAAATGAGAAGAATGTTCTGTGCCTCAGTGTGTTGAGTAAAGACATAATGTGACTATATGCGTAGAGTGCCTGACATCTGGCAGATAGCCAATAAATAGTAATTTCTTTCTTTTCTTCCTTCTATGTGGCTCGTAATACTTTGCACATACTTCGATGCTATTTCTCACTATTTTGATTTATTGTGAATTTCTTTTTTTCTCCCTTGCGAGAGTCCTCAGAGGTCCTGTTTAATTCATCTTTGTATTCCCTGAACATGTCACAGTGCCTTCTCCTGGACAGTGATCAGGAATGTTAAGTTTAATTAAATAGGTGAAGGACATCTATTACAGAGAGGAAAAAGAACATCTTTTCTAGCCCCACGTCTTGATCTTGGCTTTGAAATTCTCTTTATTTAATTTTCTTTGGGCAAAACAATAGAAACAGACTCTGGTTAACTTAAGCTAAAAAGGACTTATAGGGAGAACTCTTCAACAGTCTTAAAAACGTTTTTTTTTTTGAGATAGAGTCTTAACTCTGTTGCCCAGGCTAGAGTGCAGTGGTATGATCTCAGCTCACTGCAACCTCTGCCTTCCAGGTTCAAGTGATTCTCCTGCCTGAGCCTCCCGAGTAGCAGGGACTACAGGCGCACATCACCATACCCAGCTAAATTTTAGTAGGGACAGGGTTTCACCATGTTGGCCTGGTTGGTCTTGAACTCTTGGCCTTATGTGATTCACCTACCTTGGCCTCCTAAAGTGCTGGGATTACAGGTGTGAACCACTGCACCTGGCCTCAACAGTCTTATAGGAGAGCTCAAAAGCAGCCTGGGGAGATGGAAGCAGGGAAGCTCCCGCACCATTAGTGTGAGAGCCTTGCTCCAGGCACGACTATCAGACCTACAGCTGCAAATGCATTCATTACTGGGATCACCACCAAAAGTTCAGATTCCCAGAAGAAAGCCCAACTTGTATCAGGTGCCCTTATTATAACTAGAGCACCAAGATTGCAGAGGGAAGCCATAGGTGCTCCACACACTTCTAGGCATGCCTCTTTGCCAGCTTCTGGCCACACAGGAGAACTTTAAGCTGCCACCTATTTATACCATCTGTGTCAGATGCCATCTTACATCTAATTCCCTCCCACCCAGCCATGAAATGAAAGTGAGTCCAGGGAAGTCTCAAGTAAAGAAAAACTGGCCAGATGTGATAGCTCATGCCTGTAATCCCAGCACTTTGGGAGGCGTAGGCAGGCAGATCTCTTGAGGTCAGAAGTTTGAGACCAGCCTGGCCAGCATGGCGAAACCACATTTCTATTAAAACTACAAAAATTAACTGGGTATGGGAGTACATGTCTGTAATCCTAGCTACTTGGGAGGCTGAGGCAGGAGAATTGCTTGAACCTGGGAGGCAGAGGTTACAGTGAGCTGAGATCCCACCACTGCACTTCAGCCTGGGTAACAGAGCGAGGCTCTGTCTCAAAAAAAAAAAAGAAAAAAGAAAAACTCACTGAGGAGCAAGTCCTAAAGCTAGCAAAAACACCCTCCCTCCTTCCCTCCCTTCCATTCTTCTTTCCATCGTCCTTTCCATCCTTCCATCCTGCCATGAAGATCTCTTATCTATTATGCAGCAGCCCCTATGGAGTACTGGGATATGCACAACATGATCCTTGCTCTAAAGGGGTGACTTCCCAGCACAGATACATAGACAGAAAAATAATTTGTTAAAATGTAATGAAGTGAAAGTAGGGGGATGGGGTGTCCAGTTGAAGAGGACAGTATGATGCTGGGGAAAAAGCACAGACTAGATCATGACAAAGCTGGGATCCAATTCAGGAAGCCTGATGCAAATTCATTACCATCCACGTGGGGGATGGCCATTTGTTTCCAGGTGTCTTCCCTCCGCCTTAGCCACAACAAATGCCCAGGTAGTCCTCTAGCAATTATCCTAGGCTAGTCTTATTTACAGACAGATGGTCACTGTGCATTGGAGGAGTGTCAAATGGCCCCTTGCCCTGGCATCTTTTTCTTAACTCACTGCTCTGATACTGGAAGTTTCCAGATAGATTACAATGATTGCCGTGGGTAAGACAATATGTGTCCAGAAGGCCCTGTTAGAATGCTAAGAGGTAACATCCACAGTTACGAATATGTTATTAAGCACTAGCTCATCTGTCATATAGGCTGGCTTTCAATGAGCTGAGAGTTGGATCCACTGAGAACTAGTCTCGAAACGTGTACAATTTATTTGAAATGAGGGGCGAGAAAACATTGAGGTTTGACACGTTGAGTACTTCACAGGAAAGGCTAGATCACAGAAGGAAAAATGTGAGGGGCAAGAGATGGAAGGGAGGAGCAGAGAAAGAAGGAGAGGCAGTGGCCTAGAGGGAGACAGACTCTTCTTGTTTTTGATTTAAGGGAGGGTGATGCTTTTGAAGGGTTCTAAGGAGTACTGAAAAGGCATTCTCTGGTCACAGGAATTTGGGCAAAGGTGGATTAAACAAAGTTAGATTTCTATTCTAAAAATTCTCAGATTCTTAATTATGCCAGCATGCCTGTAAATCTTAATAAAAACATCCATAATATTGATAATAATATTGGTAATAACTAATACCTATTAAAGACTTGCTTCTTTTCTAGTACTTCACAGATTGTGTTTTACATGTTATAGTCACTGAATTCTCACGACCTGACAAGTAAGGCTATTGTTACAGAGAATGGTCCATAGATTAAGAAAAACAAAGGTTCAGAAGAGGTTAAGAAGCTTGGATAGGAACACAGCCAGCAAAGCTATGGCACTGGATTCTAGTTGGAATTTTTGCTCTGACTTCACCATCAAAATTCTTAACTACTAGAGTAGGGTCATGTCTTTTAGGGAATAAAGTTCTAAAGCAGAGATTGACAAAATTTTTTTGGTAAAGAGCCAGCTAGAAATAGCTTTGATTTTGTGGGCCATATGGTGTCAGCCCCAGCTACTAACTCCATTGCAGTGTGAAAGCAGCCATGGGTGATATGTAAACAAAGTGGGTTGTGGCTATCCCATACAAAAAAAAAGTGTTCTAAATACACTAAAAAGGCAAAAATAGTAGATAGTCAAAATGACCCTTCAAGTGACAGTAGTTGCTTACAAGAACTACCCTTAGCAATATAGCTGGGCCTATCAAAGCGCAACAGCAAAATCTAATGTTTTTGTGTCTCTTTGCATTTCAGGGTTCTCTCTTTCTTTGATGGTAGAGAACAAGTTTAGTTTGAAAGGAGAGAAGAGAAATAGAGGATATATTAGTTTGTTCTCACACTGCTATAAAGAAATACCTGAGACTAGGTAATTTATAAAGAAAAATGGTTTAATTGGCTCACAATTCCACAGGCTCTACAGGAAGCATGACTGGGAAGGCCTCAGGAAACTTACAATCCTGGCGGAGGTGAAGGGGAAGCAGGCATGTCTTACATGGCTGGAGCAGGAGGAAGATGGGTGGAGGTGCCACACGCCTTTAAACAATGAGATCTCGTGAGAACTCTATCATGAGAACAGCACCAAAGGGCAAAATCCACCTCCATGATCCAGTCACCTCACACCAGGCCCCACTTCCAATACTGGGGGAGTATAATTTGACAGAATATTTGGGTGGAGATGCAAAGCCAGACCATAAAAAGGACATAAAGTATTTCCCCACCACATCCCTCTCCCTTTTTTTTTTTTTTTTGCAAGGTAAGTATAGTTGAATTCTAGTAAAATAAAAATGCATGTCTGGTGGCCATTCCACTAAATATTCTTCTCAAATGATTTAACTCCCCTCCTGCTGTGGGGGGAGGGAGCAGAACATTTTATGAACTTAAAGAATCATGTCAAATTCTTGACAAAATATTTGCCTGGGATTATTTCAACATCCCCTTCCTGACTGACAAGGAAAGCTACCTTCAGACAGTTAGAGCTGGAACAAATAGTTTGAGGCTGAAAAAGGGGAATAGCTAGCTCTGGAAGTTATCTACTGACCAGGTACTATGGAGGGGGTAACTTGTCCGGATTGTGGATGTGATTTCTTTGGAGGCATAAAACATTGAATCTTTTGAGATCTAAAAGGAAAGAAAGTTTTATTTAGGTTCACTGTAGGAAACTAGGTCTGACTTCAGGGAAACTGAGACTAGCCCAGCAGAAAGTATGCATATTTGAAATACCCGAAGAAGTACTAAGAAGACTCATTTGTGCACCATAATATCTCCCAGCTGGAGGCTAGAAGGTCACTAATCCAGATTTATTTCTTGTGATTAAAGCTGTGCTTTCTGAGACTATAATCTTTAGTGACAAGTGCCTTCGGAGGTACTATAAAGTGATGCAGGGTTGTATTATGGCTGGATACCAGGCTTGTGTGTGCAGCCTGGCTCCATCAAGCATCTACCACCTTTCTAACTTACCTGATAACATCCAACTCTTTAAGCCTAACTGACCTCTTAAAATGAGGGTAATAATAATGCTTATTCCCTAAAAATGTGGTAAAGGTCAAAATATTGCATACCTATGGCCTTTTGCTCAGTGCCTAGTATATGAGTGCTCAATAAACCTTAGCTATTGTGATAGATATTAGTAAGTCTTTGTTAGCCACCATCGCTAGAGTGTATTTAGTTAATCAGATTGATTTCCACACTAATGGTTCCCTAAGAACATTGGAAAGGTAGGAGAAAGAAGTCTTTCTTGATCTGTGATGGGGAACTGGAGATAGTATAATTGTGGATCAAGGAGGAGAGGAGGGCTTAGTCATGAGGCATACCTGAATTCTCAAACCTTATTTTATTACTTGCAGTACTTGCGATATTAACTTGGGAATTTACATAATTCTCTTGGCATCAGTTTCTTTTTACATAAAAAAGTGCAAAGCAATACCTGCCTATTTTCTAAAGCAGTATCTGGAACAGGGTAAGGAGAGGATCAATGAGTACATGATAAATAACAGCTACCTTAGGTAGGACTTCAAAACTTTGGGGCTCTTTTTATTAGTTGCTTATTTTTCCACATTAGCCTAACATACGTATGTTTTTATTGGGACCATGCTACATTTAAAAGTTATTCAGGCTTAAAGAGGAAGGAAATTATGACATATGTTACAACATGGATGAATGTTGAGGTCATTATGCCAAGTGAAATAAGCCATTTGCAAAAGGACAAATACTGTGTGATTCCACTTAAATGAAGTGCCCAGAGTGGTCAGATTGACAGAGACAGAATGTAGAATGGTGGTTGCCAGGAGCTAGGGAGAGGGGGAAAGAGGAAATTATTGTTCAGTGGGGATGGAGTTTCAGCTTTACAAGATGAAAGAAGTCCGGAGATGGAGAGTGGTGATGGTTCACCACAATGTATCTGACAACGTATTTGATACCGCTGAACTGTATGTTTAAAATGGTTAAGATAGGAAATGTTATGTCACATGTATTTTATTGCAGGGGAAAGATAATCTAGGGGGAACTGACATCTTCTTATAATTGAGTTTTCCTGTCCTTGATATTCAACAAATATCTTCATATTCATTCACCTTTGTAATTGTATTCTTCAGGGGCACTTTAACATTTCTTCATAAACATTTGCACATTTGTTATTAAATTTTTTATCTAGGTATTTTCTGTTTAGAGGCTACTGTAAATATGAGCTTCTATCCCATTTATCTTCAGACTAGCTGTCATTTAAAAATAAAACATTAAAAAGCATCATGAAACAAACCGTATATTGTAATAAGTAACTTACAAGGTCTTCATTCTGCAGGAAATGCAGAATGAATTAGTTTCAGAACCATTTCAACAAACAAAATTTGTACAGACATTTGTTCCTATCCTTAAGATACTGTAGTACATTCTAGTTATGTAAGTTTCTGAAATCTTAACCACAAGGAGAGATGGTTGTTACTGGAAATAATAAGACATCAAAGCACAATTGGAGATACAGCTGTAAAGGATACAGTTTGTTCTCATTTATAACTCCTCACTGTCTTCTAATGGGTGACCTTAGTCTCTGGAAAGCCCTCTGCTTTTCTGATGGTCTAGCTGTGAGGAGACAAATTCAGAGGATTTTGGTTGGGTGGGAATAAAATGGTTTGGGTAAGAAATAGAAGAGAAGCTTAGACGTCTGGGGAAAGATCCTGGAATGTGTAAGCTTGGCATAAGCTGGGCTGGAAATTGGAGGGGAAAGGAGTGAGAAGGAAGCCCTCTAGCTGAATAGAAAGTTTGGGAGTGAAAGACACATGCTGCACTGCGATATTTTAATTTGTGTGTTGAGAGCCGGGCCATGTCAACCTTTTCTCCAGTGAAATGGTTCTTACGGGTTGAGAAATCAATCCTTATGAATATTTGCACCTATTTTTTCAAAAAGCAATCCATAAACATTTTTATTTTTTCCAAAATTGGGTTACTTCTCCATCATGACTCCCATCCTGACTGCATAGTGTTATAGTCAATTCTTATTTGTGAAATTTTGTGTTTTAGAAACAAAGTTTCTCTTTCATGCCCAGCAATTGACTCTAATAAGTCTGATTCTTGTTGCATTTTGGATAAAGCAAAAAGTCCTGCTGAGGTCATTTGTATTTGCTGTGCTCCACTGCTGCTCTTCCAGATGACCTCCATACTACGTTGCTGGCTTCTTGTTGGGTAAGTTCTTGGCTCTCAGGTCACCAGGTCTTAGCTTCTTCTTGGGATATACCCATGTCTAAAATTACTTTATTTATTTTTGTTTATTTCTTTATTGCAGCTTCTCTTCCTCAAAAGCTTTGGTGGCGAGATCAACGTGGACCTTGTCTACTTTGTTAACTGCTGCATTCTTGGTGGTCAGAATAGTGCATGTGGTAAGCCCTTAATAAATATTTGTTGAATGAACAAATGAGTAAGATAAGGTTAAACCTCTGTATTTCTTTTGCTCTCTTAAGTTGCAATTTGTATCTATGGCATTGGCTGAAATACAGGTTCCATATAAATACAGGTTCCGAATTGCAATAATTAAGAAATTATATGACAGTAATGGATTAAGAAAATGACTTTTGAGTTTCCTCTCTACTCGTAGCTTTTTAATATTAAATGACCTTGTGTTCTCACAAATAACAATAATGATAAAAGATACATAAAAAATAACGTGAAGCCAGCAACCTCAAACAATTCCAGATGTTAAACATTTAGCAGCACAGAGAAAGAAAGGAGAAATTAGGGTAGGAAAGAATCAGTGGGTTTGGTTTGTATTTGAGAATATTTTGTTTTTTTGCTTGCTATGAAGGCCCTACTTTTCTTCTTTATATGATGCAACACTGTGATTTCTGGCAACATATTTATTTTAGCCCACTTATAAAGTCTAGTTTTAAAAGTAAATAACACCTGCAAAGCAGTATATTGAAAACAGTTCAAAGCAGAAAAATTTTTTGTTAAGGGATACAAAAATAGATACAATGAATAGGAGTCTAGTATTTGATAACACAAAAGGATGACTACAGTCAGCAATAATTTGTGAACATTTTAGAATAACCAAAGGAATACAATTGGAATGATCATAACACAAAGAAATGATGAATGGTCGAGGGGACAGATACTCCATTTACCTGGAGGTGATTATTATATATTGTCTGCCTGTATCAAAATATCTCATGTATCCCATAAATATACGTATCTACTGTTAGGCGTGCTCCGAATGAAGAGACCACCTAAACAGGCTTTGTGTGAGCAACAAGGCTGTTTATTCACCTGGTGCGAGTAGGGTGAGTCCGAAGAGAGAGTTAGCAGAGGGCGCTGGGATAGGAGTTGGTTTTATAGGTTTGGGGTAGGTAGTGGAAATTTACAGAAGTTACAGTTCAGAGCTGTTTTTTGCAAGGGCGGGGGGTGTTGCATCAGGTGGGAGGTGTCACAAGGTCCAGTGTTACAAGGTTGGTTTATCAGTTAAGGCAAGAAAGGTTGAAGCAGGAACAACAGCAAAATGTTGCCAGGTCAGTTAATTAGGCACTGCAGCAGCTAGCTATTTTTCTTCTTTTAAAGTTTTCTGGTTACTCCAGATTTTCTGGCTCTGGGAGGCCTCCTGGAGGTGTACGTGCAGGTCACAGGGTTCACCATGGCTTAACAGTGGTGTAGCCAATGGTGCAGTCAGTTTAAGGAGCTTGGCACCTACTATATACCCATAAAAATTAAAAATAAAAAATTTTAAAAAGAAGGAAAGAAAATTACCTTGGTTAAAGATTTGGAGTTAAATAAATTAAATTTAAAAATAAAATTTTATTAAGTTCAAAAATATTTGTCATCAAAGCAATATTGATGTAGCCCACATTTACTGAGTAAATTTTAAAAACTAAAAGATGAGCATAAAACAACTAGGCATTTAACTCAAGATTCTAGAGGAGAAAAAAGCAACAAACAATAGGAAGAAGACATAAATAAAAATAAATGTGAAAATTTATAAATTTAAAAGCAAGTACACAAACTTGAAGGTGAAAGTTAATAAGTTTTGAATACATCAAAACGAAAGATGTCTGTTAAGTAAAAGATTCTGAAAAAAGCTAAGACATAAGCAATATATTAAGAGAAGATATTTGCATCATTTTATAACTAGCGAGTAATATCTAGAAAATACAAGGAACTTCTTCAAAAGAACAACAATATCAACTATCACTACGCCAAGTGAAACACTCTGGAAAAAATGAGGAGCAGATTCCGAAAAGTAGAAAGTGTCACGAATGGCAAGCAAGCACATCAATAGATGGTCAACTTCGTAATAATTAGAGTGCTTCACAGGAAAGTCCCAGCTCTTAGAGCTGGCCAGCAAGTTTGATATGCAAATATAGGCCATTAGAAACTGGGTCCACCCAAACATGGCGATTCCTGCCCTCTTCTTGTCCTTGCCCTCACATGTGTCTGGCAACATGGCCCCCCCTCACGTATTCCCCACATGTGTAGAACATCATGTCTAGGATGGGAGGTCCAGTTTTTTCCAGGTCTATATGAGTGACATGCCTGGTCAAACCAATCTCCTGAGCCTTATGCAAATCAGACACCACCCCCTTCAGCCTCCTCATGTAAGCAGCCCCTTTTCCAAGGCACACAGGGTTTCTGCTTTCGGCTTTGGAATCCCCTTCCCTCTGTCTCTGTTTGGGGGAGCTTCTTCCTTCTTTCTTGCCTATTAAACGCTCTGCGCCTTAAAACCACACACACACACACACACACACACACACACACACACTCTCTCTCTCTCTCTCTCTCAGAGTGCTTCAATGAAAACAACGAGAAACCATTTTATCCCTATCATAGTAAATAGAGAAATCTGATATTACTGTATATTAGCAGCGTTTTGCAGCAAATGACAATCTTCTTGCACTGCAGGTGAAAATGTAAAATCATATAGCCAATCTGGAGAGCAATCTGGGAATAACAGGAGAAGTGGCATGCGTCTGCACACAACAAGCATGCAGTAAGTAGTTCTTCCCAGTATAACCCATGGCTAGTGAGCAGAATTTTGGTTTTGAAGGGAAAATTGCTATCAAGTCCCCAAACAAGGGTGAAGTTGGCAACAATCTTTACACGAGATTTGTTTTGTTATGCAGTCTAGGTACTTGACACCCTTCCAGATGGTAGGGCTTGGGAGTTTGTATCAGCTTTCCCCAGTCTCACATAGATGCTCAAGGGACCGTGTTAGAGGATATTTATTGAAGAGATGTACATGGTAGCAGCTGTTTATTTGTAGGGCATGGATAAGTCAAATATGGGGCAGGTATACCACAGAGTGCCCCACAGCTGTTAGAAGAGAGGGGACTGGATGAGCATTGTGGTAGTCTGGATGACAATGCTCCAAAAAGGGCTACATTCACGTGTCCAGAACGTGTGCAATCAACTTAGTGATCTTGAGCTGGAGGTGGTGATCTTGAATTCCTTAGGTGGACCAGTGTGATAACAAGGCTCCTTATCAGAGGGAGGCAGCAGGATCACCAGTCAGGAGTGGAAGATGTGATGAAGGAAGTAAGAGATGGGAGTGAAACAAGGAAGCAGTCATGAGCCAAGGAATGCACGTGGTCTCGGAACGTCCAGAAAGGACCAGTTCTGCTGACATCTTGACTTTAGCCCAGTGAGACTCATTTTGGCCTTCTGACCTCCAGAACTGTAAGAGAATTTTTTTTTTTTTTTTTTTTGTGGAGGCATTACTAAGAATCTTTATTGATGGACATTTACATTGTTTTCAATCTTTTTGAAATTGATCACAAAATGTAAATATGTCATTGTGCACATGTTAGTTTGTCTTTAGGATAAATTTCTAGAAGTGCCTGGTTAAGGCATATATATTCGTACGTTTTTGATAGATTATTTGTAATTTTGCCACATTGCCCTCCAGAGGGTTTGTAACTATTTACATTCCTACCTGTTCTCCCACGATCTGCCAAGATAGCAACGAAGCTTCTGGATTTTTGCCCATCTAATGAGAGAAAAGTAGTTTGTCAGTGTATTTTTAATTTGCATTCCTCTTGTAAGTCAACATTGATCATCTTTTCACATGTTAAAAATAATTTGCAGTTCTTTTGCTGTGAAAAATCTGTTCATATTCTTTGCTCATTTTTCTACAGGGTTGATGGTCTTATTAATTTGTAGGAGCTCTTTATGTAAGAGATTAGCCCTTTGTAATAGGAACTGTGAATTTTAGCAAAATATTTATGACTTCTAACCCAGGTTATCATTTGTTTCTTTGCTTTGCCTACAGGGGGTGTGCGTATGTGTGTATGTGTTTGTGTGTGTATCTGTTGCCGTGCAGGATTTGTATAGTCACTTTAACTATACCAATCATTTTATGTATACATACATACACTGTATACATTGTATGTATACAGTGATGTGTATATAATCATTACAGTGATTGTATAGTGATACAGGCTCCATCCCAGCCTACAGAGCCTCTGGATGTATCATATCACTATACATGTATGTATAGATATCACTATGCATGTATAGAATGTAATATGTATACGTATCACTATATGATCATTGTTATGGCTTCTGAATTTTAGGTAATAGACTTTCCCACTTACAGGTTATAAAAAGAATGTGCTATGTTTTAAAGAATTTTTTTTTGTTATTTGAAGCCACTAACTTTGTAATAAATTATTATAGAGCAACAGAAAACTAACATAAGCAATAATGTGGACAGATTTTAAAATCAAACAGCTGAGTAAAATAAATTTTAAAACATATTATATTTTTTCTAAGATACACACAGACCCAAGGACTGTAAGAAGTATATTCAGGAAAAGGGAATGGGAGTGAAGATGATGGTAGAGTGAAAAGACAAAATAATTAAAATAATTACACTGTCTTGTCCAGAATAACTGTGATATGAGCCATAAAGAAGAGAGTATAATTAACACATCTCTGCATCTGAGATCTCCCATAACACTCCTTCTATCATATCGTAAACAAAGAAGGAAAACAATGGAATAGAATTGACATGAAAAACACAGAGCTGGTTCTATGGGAAGACTTAGGTAAATGCTGGTTTCTGTGACCACAAAGAAAGGGAAGAAAACATATTATCATTTGGTGTAAAAAATTGGTTTGGTCACAGATATAGAAGATACTTAGAAATTAAATACTAGTTACAACATTAAGCACATAAATGGAATATTTAAATGAAGTAAATTTTCTTTGGGGAGAATTATAAATTACCCAAATTGATCCAAGGAATGGCTTAAAAAGCCTCAGTCAGGTGGAAAATCAAAGAGGAATTTAAAACGTTCTCCCAAATCTAATCTTCCAGAAGCCAGATCCAGAGATTTCAATAAAAACCCAATTTCATCAATATCTTCAATAAATAGGTGAGTCCTTAATCTGTTCTGGAATATAGAAAATGACAAAAACCTTTTGTCCTACCTATAATAGTAAGCCTAGGTAAGACTAGCAGTGTGATAAAGAGGAATTCCTATTTAAGAAGCAGGTGACCTGTATCCATAGGCTACATCCACAGGCTTCATAGGCTGGGACGGGGCCTGTAACTATTCATAGGCTACACTCATAGGCTCCACCCCAGTCTAGCGTCTGAGCCAATTCTGACTGCATATAGCCCCCAGTCTACTCTTCCCCATCTCTACAATCCAAGACAGACTTTACCGTTGTGACTTCCATAGTTTCTGGGTGAAGAGGAGGCAGGGCTGACCACTGAACACCAACACTTCCCTAGCAATCAAAGCTCCCCGCATCCCACACTGTTCACCTCATCCCCCAAATAGCTTCATTTTCATGTCAAGGATTCTGTCTTTGTTCCTGCCAACCCGTCCATTTCTAGTCCAGGGTTTTCTGACTTGGTGACTATGGACAGTTAGAAGGTTGCAGGCATCAATCAGTAGCAAGGGATTTGAGAATGCTTTCTTACACCAAATGTTATCTGTAGATTGAATACCTTATACACATAAATATGGCTGTTTTTCCAAATGAACTTCTATCAGTCTGAGTTCAAGCAAGAGATGGAAACCACATAGTAATGTAAAGCAAGAGAAGTTTAATATAAAGAATTATTCGACAGTGATAGAAGAATAACTATAACAATGTAAAGAGAACTTTCAAGGGTATCTGAGGATTGAGGGAGAGTACCCAAGGAAGGACAACTTGGAAAGAGGGTTCACTCGCTAAGGCTGGGATTCAGAACTTGTTGGAGAAGGTGTGTTTGCAGTCCACCAGGTGTCAGAGAAGCCTGATATTTTCCAGGACAAGAGCTGGTCCATAGCTGCTGGCCAAATAGGATGCAATCTCTTGGAGCACAGGCAAACTGAAGCTGTGGCTGAGTGCACAGTCAGGCCACTGCCGGGGACGTGAGGCCTGGAGCACACAGTGCCTGTGTTGTAGGCTGTGAGAAGGAGGCTATAGGCTCAGGATCAGATCAAATAGTCAGTGAGAGACTGTGCCTCTAGACAGGTGGTAGGGGCAGGGCACAGCGGGATGGTCCTATACATAGTACCACTAATGGATTACGCAGCTGGAGCAAGAAGAAAAGTAGCATACCCGAATCAGGAAGAGAAACCTGCTTTCTTCTGCAATTCTGCTCCAGTGGCATCTGCTAACAAAGCTTAGCACTGTGCTCACTGTAAAGGAGAAATGCTTAAAGGGTCCAGTGCATATTTGTAGAGCAGCTGCGGAAGAAACCTGGAATGAAGAGGTAATACATTGAAAACTGGTATAGCACTGGTAGAATTAGTGAAATACAAATTTATGTCAAAGCTCTGCTAATTCCTAGTGGATTTTATCGTTACGTGTTTTTGATGAACAGATTTTTATTGTTATATATTTCTCAATTAACAGATATAAAGAAGATGACAATTAGCATGTGGGGGAGTCCACATGACATTTTGATGTTAAACGTGGGTTCTCCTCCTTGACAAGGGGGGATATGCTGCGCTAGCAGGATTGCAATGATGAACCCCAGGTGATGCCCACCTGTTGGCTTGACTCTAAAACAGCGTCTTCCGGTCCAGCTGTCAGGTTTCTGTAACTCGTGCAATTAACTCTAGTGTGACTCATTTGCATAAATTATGGTTGCAATTTCTGAGCTCCTGGTGTGTCACTTCTTGACCTTCTTAGTCCCAGGATGCAATCAGCCTTGCAAATACCTGATCTTTCTTAAACTACCTGTTCATTTGTCTCAAAAACCAGTCTGGCCATTTGTCCTTCTCACGAGCTAGGACAGTTAATTGAATGAATGAGTGAATGAATGAATGCCTGTCCCCATCCTCCATGGCTTTGAGAAGTATTATTAAAAATGTATATAAAGCATATGTGGAAGTGTACAAAGTAGCGTAAATCATCATAATTGCTATTACTGATAATACCAGCACTTTTAAATGAGGCTTTCTTTGCATTTCAGTAGATCTCATTTGCAAATGGTATTTTGTAAAAAGTGGTTTCTACTTTCATAACCAAGCTCAATGATAACTAAGCAATTCAGAAATTCTGTGGCATCTACATTAACGACAAGACTCTGTCATTAGACTCTGCTTACTTGCAAACCCACGTCCGAACATTCAGCTATAGCAACATGCTGTCCCAGATGCCAAATCACCTGGTTGGGAAGATAGAAACCATCTCACATTGCATCTAAGAACTCTGACCTGAATGACGTTTTCCAGGAAGCAGGTGAGAGTAGGGGGAGAGGAAAGAAGAAGGGAGAATTAAGAGCAAAAGTTGGTTTTGTTTAAACTGAAACAAGCAGGCCAGCTGACATTGCGCTAAGTGAGCCGGCTCATTTTGCAGGTTAAAGTTTTCCTTAAGCTCATTTTTTTTCGGTAAAAGAAAAAAGAACAAGACAACTCCGGGATACAAATTGTGAAACTTGTAATGATGATGTGATACCTTAATTTGGTTAAAATGCATGACAATGTAAGTCAGGACAACCTTTGGCTGACACAAATGAGGAGTTATGCTCAAGTGCACAGAAGCTTTCCCATGAGCCACTTGTTTTTGGTTTTAATAAGGCTTCATCTCTTTAAGTGGATTACCAGTAAATTCTTCTGCTAGTTAATGCTAGAAAACAAATGGAAAGCTTGAGGTTTTTCCCCACAAGATGGCTATTTCTAATATCAAGATTGTCATAGCCATTTGGGTGATGGGAGTACAAAAGCAAGAGAAAGCATCAAAAAGTGTTTTGGGGTCTGGAAGTAACATGAAGAAACTCGTGCTTAAAAAAGACTATGCTTCCCATCCAAGTACTCACCAGGACAGACTCTGCTTAGCTTCCAAGCATCTTTTTCTTTGAATTTTTGGCTTGCATTTTTATTAAAGTATATTGTATATATATAAAGTATATTACATATATATAAAGAAATATATATATATATATATATATAAAGGAGAATATTTTTGCAGGCTGTTGATGTACACAGCTAAGCAGCCTAATAAACCAATGTCATAATTCAAGTAGAAAAGGCCTCAGAAGTTCACTAGCCAAGCCCCTTTCTAGTACAAAGGAGGAAACTGAGCCCCAGAGATTAGAGAGGAACTTGTCTAAAATCTCTTACCTGGTTGTTGGCAGACTATATCTAGTGGCCAGTCTGACAGATTTTGGTTACTATTCTGTTGACCAAATGTCACTGAACTTTAGAGGGACATGGCATTCTTATTTTTAATGTTTTCTGTTTTGAGGTGATCTAAGAATTGCAGATCCCACGGGGTTTTTTTCGTGGGGAGTCTTAGTTATAAATGTTCTTTTCTCTAACTGCAACCTTCTTCCGGGTTTCCTCTCTCTCTTCCTCCAATTCTACTTCAGTTTTTTTTTTTTTTTTTTTTTGCATTGGAGCAGAGATGGGGTTTCAGCATGTTGGTTAGGCTGGTCTCAAACTCCTGACCTCAGGTGATCTGCCCGCCTCAGTCTCCCAAACTGTTGAGATTACAGATGTGAGCCACCACGCCCGGACCAGTTGTCTTTCTTTTCCTTCCTTCTTTTCTTCTTTCCCTTATTTCCTTCCTTACTTCCTCTTTTGCTCTCTCTCTTTCTTTCCTTCCTTCCTTCTTTCTTTCTTTCTTTCATCTCACTCTGTTGACCAGGCTAGAGTGCAGAGATCGCAGCTCACTGCAACCTCTGCCTCCTGGGTTTGAGTAGCTGGGAATACAGGCACACATCACCACTCCCAGCTAATTTTTGTATTTTTAGTACAGATGGGGTTTCACCATGTTGGCCAGGCTGGTAAACCTGGCCACTTGAACTCCTGGCCTCAAGTGATCCTCCTGCCTCGGCCTCCCAAAGTGCTAAGATTATAGGCATGAGGCACCATACCCAGCCTACCCCAGTTGTTTTCTAGTCAATCATAGCATAACAGTTTTGTGACATTAGACATATTTCTTAGCTATTTTGTGTCTCAATTTCCACTCTAATATAGAGAAAATAATAGCACCTACCTCATAGGGTTGTTATAAAGAAAAAATTAGTTAATATATATTTATATAATACTTAGCACCTGGCATATAAATGCTATATACATTTTAGCTATTTTTAGAGACAGAAATATAAAAGAAAGAGTCCTATTCTGAAAAGTTTATGACACCTGAACCTGATAAAGACTTGCTTTAAGGTCCTGAAGTTAACTCCATTCTTAAGGACTGCATAGTAAGCCTCCAAAATACACACGGGGTATTGCAAGGGAAGGTCTAGGATGGAAAAGAAGGAAGGAGATGCCAGCTGGGGGGTTGGGTGAATAAGAAGGTGAGAGATTAGAGAGAGGGAGAGGCCCATTTGAGGAGCAAAGAGCAGGAACTCTTTTGCTCCCAAGGAGTGTGTGTGTGTGTGTGTGTGTGTGTGTGTGTGTGTGTGTTCTAGGTATGGTATTATGATCACAACTAAGACATTATATTCATGAGATGCTCAAATCTCCAACCGCTGACCTCTCATCTGAGTAAAAGTTCTGTATCTCCGATAGTCTGTGAGGCATCTTCCCGGGAATATCCAGCTATTCACTCAGCACAACACGAGTTCATTGTCTTAGAGCTACCTCTGTTCAAAAACCCTGTGTCTGCCATCGGTAACACCTTTCCTCCAATCATTCAGGCTTAAGATCTGTATTGATTTGCAACTCTTTACTCTTAAAATTTAAGCTGTAATGTATGCTAGGTAAGTGATTATGAGTAGACTATTTATATTTCTGATCTTTGTATACTTATTTGTAAGTTGCAGTCAATTTACTACCATATAACAGTAGTTGAAAAGAATACTACTACTATTAGTATTAGTAGTAATGTGGTAGAATAGTATCAATATTAGTAAGACTAAGTATATAGTATTAGAAATACAATAACGTAGTAGTAATAATAATAATGGCTAACATTTATTAAGTTCTTTGTATTTTCTCATTTAATCCTCATAATCACTCTATGAGGCAGGTTGTATTTTTATCCTTAGGTCACAGAACAAGAAAATGAGGCTATGGAGGCCCATTCACATGTTTAGTAAATGTTTACTGATTCTCTACTCTGTGCCAGGAACTTTTCTAGAAACTTGAGATTCACCAGTGCAGAAGACAAGGTTCTCGCTCTTATAAAACGTACAACCTAATGGGGGGAAATCACGCCAACAAATGAAATGATTATAAACTGTGAAGAGTCCTGTGAAGCAAACAATAGAGTCTTGTGAGAGGGAGTAATAGGAGGCTCAGCCTATTACATAATTCATGAAGACGTCTGGAGCAAGATGACCTTTAAGCTGAGACATAGGATGAGGAGGTTTCCAATCTGAAAAGGACTGAGGGGCCAGTGCCCAGGCCTCTGAGCAGGAAGGAGCTGGCGTACTTGAGAGACTTAAAGACAGGCAGGGCCTGAAAAAAAGCAGGGGCAGGGACGTTGGGGGAGGATGAGAATGGGGAGGAGGGGCATGGCCTAGAACATGGAGGTCCCCATGTACCATGGTTAGCAGTTTGTTTTATTCTCATGCAATGGCAAAGCTGAATATAGTGAAAGCTGAGCAGTGAGTGACTGATCTCAGTTAAAATCTTAAATATCCCTCTGGCTTTATTGTGGAGAAAGGCTTATAAGGGTATATGCGATAAACCTGGGATACTAAATAGGCACCCATTGCAGTAGTTGAAGCAGGAGATGACGGGGCTTGGACCAAAAGAGCAAGTGGAGATGGATACAAGGGAATAGGTGGGGCCTATTTTTTTGCTGAGAGCTGTAGAGGAAAGTGAGGAGAAGGGAGGAGACAGAAAGATGTTTTAGCTTAAGCAACTGGGTGAATGGCAGTGTCAATAACTGAATTAGGAGGACCAGAGTAGTAGAAACAGGTGTTGAGAAAGAGAAATGGGACAGGCAATCAAGAGTTCTCTTTGGCCATGAAAAAAAGAAGATGATCCAAATGAAAAGGTCAGTGAGACACTTGAATACATCTGGATGAAGAATCTGGCTGGAGGTAAAAATATGGGATTATCCGCATATACACAGTGTTTATTCTCATGCAGTGGCAAAGCTGAATACAGTGAAAGCTGAGCAGCGAGTGACTGGTCTCAGTTAAAATCTTAAATATCCCTCTGGCTTGATTGTGGTGAACCATTGGCCTGCAGGAGAAAATATCCGTAAGAGAAGAGAAGGCGCCTCTGGTCTGAGCCCTGTGGAGCCCAGACGTTTCTGGGACAGGCAGAAGAGAAGAATGCAGGGATGTGAGAAGTGAGGCTTGTCCCACAGTACCCAGTGAGTAAGGAACCGAGCTGTGCCTGCCGATGCAACATTCCTGAGGAGTCCTGCAGAGTGCCCTGCCCCCGCAGCCTCAATTACTTTAACAGCCTCTTCCTCCTCAAGCTCTTTGGTCTGACTTTCAAGGCCAGCTTTGACTCCTCAACCTACTTCTGACACCACAAATGTTCCTAAACACCCCACAACTTACAAAGCTCTAGATGCCTGTAGGATGCAATTTTATGTAACAGTAACCATTGCAATGATAATATTCGTTCATTCAACACATATTGAATGCGTGCTGTGGGCCAGGCCCCTTCAAGCCCCTAGGGAGACTCCAGAGAACAAAGTCTCCGCTCTTGTGGGTTGACATTGGGAAGGGGGCTTCTCTAGTCTGTTTTTTTTCATAGATCCTTTATTGGTCATACTCATTTCCACCTCTACAAATGTTCCCTCCATCCTTCGCAGGCTCTTTCCTCCCCCTCCACTTATCCACATCCTCATTTTTCTGTAGAAGCCAGACAGGCTGAAAATAGCATGTTATGTTCCTACTTGTGGGCACTGACATATCTAAACATAAACACTACCTTATCACCTCTATGCCTTCCCATAGGGATACACACCTACCTACTGAGAGACCTCCAAACAGAGACATCAACATAGAAACCTCCACAGAGATAACTAGATCTCCATATGCAAACTCATGCAAAAAGAAACCTAGAGAGACAGATGCCCAGAAGAAGAGGGGTGTGAGTATAAGCTTTGGTGAGTAAAACCAAAGTGTGAATTTAGGGGGGAAATGGGTACTATAGAGAAAATGAACAGGGCTAGAGGAGATGGTGGAGAGGGTACATAAATGGTCAAAAAGCAACTTCAGGACACCCGGACAGAATGTTAAGCTTGGATAGCCCCTAAAGGGCTTTTGGTGGTATTCTGAGCTCCCATGCCTGGCCCATTACCTACTGCCAAGATGAAAAGGAGAGGGATAGCCACGTTCAGAGCTTTTCTCAGGAGCCCAAGTTCAGGGGAAGGCTCCTGCAAAGAAGGTCGGTTCATCTCCATCCAGCACAGGCTATATTAGGGAAATTTCACTGGGTGTTAACCTATTTAACACTAAAGCCTTCTCAACCATGTAGATTAGTTTAATGCTCTCTGATGGGGTTACATAGGTAATTCTCTCCTTCGCTTACCTACGGCTAACAAACAACTTCCATTAGCACAAGTGACCTGGTCAATTAGTGAATTGTGATTAGTACACGAGAAGGCTCATCTATATGAAACAGTGGGACACTGATTAGTTTCCTTCTATTCTGGCAGATGGAACTACTGCCTAGAAGGACTCAGTGTGCTTCAGTGCCTGATGCCCACTCCTCAAAAAATAAAACAAAACCCAAAACAAGAAGCGGAGTAGAGAGAAAGGAAAATTACCAAAAGGAAAAATTACTTGGTCTAGAATTATTTTGTGACTGTCCAAGTACCTGCACCAGTGTCTGACCAGTAATACATACTCAATAGATAGTGAATGAACACATGTGACATAATCTGATGACCAGACGGTAGCTTGAGTTCAGAATAGTAATTCTGTCCTCCTTTTTCTGCTTCCTTTTTCTCTCCTCTCCCTTTGATCTTTGTATATTCATGTCCTTTGGACACCCACCTCCATCAAAATGTCATAGAAAAATTCTGTGAAATTTGACTGCAGGGTCAAACTGATGTCAAATGGAGGTGTGGGGAAAGGCATGTGATAAAAATAGCCCCACTGAGGTTCCCACCTGTTTCCCATGCCATAGCATTACGCCCTAGGCAGTGTTTCTCAAAGTGTTTCCCCAGCCCTCTGCATCAGTATCAGCTGAGTTGTTTGTCAAAAATTCCAATTCCCAGGCCACGCCCCAAAGAATCTGATTCACAGCTTCTGGACTGGCGCACTCCAAGTAGTTCTGTAAAACACAGCTTGAGAATCTCGCTTGTAGATTAAGAAGAGTGAGCAATCTTTTATCCTTAATCCTGAAATCTAAAGAGTACTGAGTACTGAAAACTGAAAACTGCTAGATTTTCATAACTCACTTTGGCAGCAAAATCTGATCCATGAAGTGACATCAAACTGTAAATGATCTTTATTTCATATAATGTGGATATTCACACACTTTACTGCAAAAATATTAGTTTGTTTGATTAGAAGTAGCTCTCCCTGACCCTACTGGGGGATGTGTGGTATGTACACTGTATTGACCTGTCTTTCTAAAATCCAAGAATTCTTGAACTCAGAAACACACTTGGCTTTAGTGTGTTTCTGAATTCAGCCCACACTTGGGTTCAAGTAAAGGGCACCTGCACTAAATCCTCATGTCCAGTCTATAGGTGGTGTCTGAAGCAGTTCTATTTGGGTCTGATTTTTTTTTTTAACTAACGAAAGGAATGCTGGTTTGGGAGCCAGAAGACATCATCTTTCTGGGCTTCGAGTCTCTGCCCTGAGAAGGAGATGACAGTTAAAGTCTTCTGCCTCTAAAATTTTGATTTCCACACCTTCTTGCTTTCTTAAGAAATGTTCAGACATTACTGCCATAAAGATTAGATAGTTGTGTATTTTTATTTGTATTAAAAATTTAGAAAGGTGAAACTCTTTTTCTTTCTCATAGATTTCCAGACAGATACTTGGCTGACATTTCTCTCAGTGGTGTGAAAGGACATGTACCCAGATTCTACAGATATTTTGAGAGATTATTGCACTCAACAAAACTGCAATGAAACTACTAAAATACAAAAGCAATTTCGAACTCCAGAGGGTGCTATAAAACATTGTGGAAAAGAGTATGGTTTATGTTAATTATAGAGGACTAAAGAGATGTAGAATGAGAGAGCTGAAAAAGCCTCCACTACCAGTGGCTCTTAGAGTGTAATCAGTCCAAGGGGCAGCAAGCTGCCTTCTAGCAGAATCCTTATGGTCCCAAAACCCACATGACTGGGACCTCTCTCTAGTTCTTTCTACAGTAATTAATATTTAAATGATCACCCTAAAGCCCTGTCAAGTCCTGAAGCAAGATTTTGAAAAATAAAAAACACATAAAACATGAAATAGAACAAGACAATGAGCTCTGAGTTTGCTCTGTTGAAAGCAATGGGTTGAACCCTGTCTCCCCATAATACGGATGTTGAAGTCCTAACCTCCAGTACCACAGGGTGTGACCTTATTTGGAGATGCAGACATCACAGAGGTAATCAAATTAAAGTGAGGTCATTGGGATGGGCCCGAATCTGTTACAACTGGCAATTTGGACGCAGATACATTCAGGTGGAACACCATGTGAGCCTAAAGGTGATCATCTACAAGTCAAGGGGAGAGGCCAGAACAGATCCTTCCCTCACAGGCCTCAGAAGGAACCAACCTGGTCAACACTTTGATCTTGGACTTCTGGCCTCCACAACTGTGAGACAACAAGTTTGTGATCTTGTGTTACAACAACCCTAGCAAAATACACTGTAACACCCGATTTCTAATCTGACGGCAAAGGGAGGCATCTACAATCGACATCTTGTACATTTGGGCCGTCATTTCACCACTGGCTTCATTTATGTCCTATTCTTTGTTTTCCATTTGTTTTCATTTTTCTAATTTTATCTTCTATTTTTAAAAACAATTACGGTACTAGATGTAACTTTATAAGCTGCCTGAAATTCTTCTTAGGTTTAGACATGATATAAATTGGTAAATAAAGATTATCTGACCTTAAGCACATGTGGCTCATACATGGTTGGGATGAAACAACTAAATAGCAAAATATTAATTTATAAAACAAATTAAACAGCAAACAAATTAAATTATAAAATCCAACTCTCCTGGACCATTGGAGGAGAAACTGTAAGGGATGACAAAGATTTCATAGAGCAAATGATTTCTGCACTCTGGGAAAAGAATTCTTCAGGCAGTATATACCACTTTAAAATGGTGCTTAAGTCACCGAAACGTCAGGGCTGTCTTCAACTTTTCACAACATAGAGCAAAGAGAGAGGAAGATCACTTCCAGATGGAGTGTAGCAGCAATTTTGTGAAGTGTGTAAGGAACATGACCATTTACTGAGCATCTGCTGTATAGCAGGCACTCTGCTAGACATTTGTTATGGAATGAATAACCTATATAATAAACTTGCAAGGATATATTTTATACCACTCCTACTTAAAACCAATAAATATGAGGTTCAGAAAAATAAATTAACTTGTCTAAGAGCAAGTAATTGATAAAAAGTTGAATTGGGATTTGGTATGAAGAAAACTCTGACCTAAACTTGACAATATTTCCACTTCTCCAGATTGCTTCCTTAAAGTGTTTGGTTCTCTTCAATACACTTCAAAATTATCAATACCTACAGAAATGTCTGGTATAAAGTCTTAGTTTAAACTAGAACATTTAGAAATTTTAGGCCCAGAGACTAAAAAGTATGTGAAATTAGTATGAAAGTATGGTCTGGGTGTGGTGGCTCATGCCTGTAATCCCAGCACTTTGGGAGGCCAAAGTGGGCGGATCTTGAGGCCAGGAGTTTGAGACCATCCTGGCCAACATGGTGAAACCCGTTTCCACTAAAAACACAAAAATTAGCTGGGCATAGTGGTGTGTATCTGTAATCCCAGCTACTCAGGAGGCTGAGGGAGGAGAATCACTTGAACCTGTGAGGCGGAGGTTGCAGTGAACTTAGATTGCACCACTGCACTCCAGCCTGGGTGATAGGGTGAGACTCCATCTCAAAACAAAACAAAACAAACAGTATGTAAAAATGTTTGTAAAGAAATGATGATACCTTCATAGACCAATGTGGCATGTAAAACATGTAAGCCATAGAGGAAGATTAAGAAAAAAATATATGCAATCATAATAGTAAAAGTGGAGTTACTCCAGGCTATATATATATATTTTTACCAATTCCTTAGTGAGAAGAGATTAGTAGTTAATTATAGAACCACTTTCTATATTAACTCTAGATATTATATTCTAATCCTTAGAAAGTAGGCTGTGGAAGAGCTAATAATTACCCTCCAAGACCCATTCTCTTCTTCTCATAAGAGAATTTATGGTTGCCCAGCTAAAGCTTTTATTTTTCAGCACTCTTTGCAGATGTGTATGGCTATGGACTCAGTTTATGGCCAATGGACTATGAGTAAAGGTCCTATGTGACACTGTTTGCTGTGCTCTTAAAGCTAAGGGATGTGCCATCTCATCCCCCCTGTGCTCCCTTTATTGGCAGGGAAGCTGGCAGGGTGATAGGAGTTAAACCAGCCATCATGGACTTTCAGATGGAAACCACTTGTTGAGGATGAGGGAGCAACAAAAAAGAAGAGCCTCAAGATTGTGTGGCTCATTTACCAGCCTGAGTTGCCAACCTGCGTTTTTGTATTGCAGGAAAATAAAGTGTGTGTTTTTAAAGCCACTGTTATTTTGAGTCTCATTGTTACTGCAGTCAAACCAATATTCTAACGAATAAACTCTAAGAATTAAACAGAGCACCCCATTCCCCGAATCTCCTGGATATGAATGTATGCAAAAATTCTCCATGTAGAACTGTATACTTTATTTTGGTATTCATATTATGGTCCATTTTCTCCCAACAACTAGTTAGGCCTTGTCATTTCCTTGGTTTCTGAACTCTCTTCAGTTAAAAGTCTGCCAAGGGATTCTGGCTTCTAATGTTGTCTTAGGATCCAGAAATCTTGGGTCATTTCTTTTAAGTGCAGGATGAGCACAATTGGGAAAGTGAAGACTCCATAGGATGATCTAATACTTATTAGTGATTTTGTTTATTCCCAAACAGTCCAAAAAGTGTCTGGAAATTTCTGCCATAAGCTGACTTATATGAGCCCTTTGAAACCTGGGCAGCATGTTGGATCAGGAGTTTCTCAGACTTGTCTGAGGTTTTTAGATATAGTACATGGGCAGCTTCCTGAAGAGGGGTGCAGGGGAAGCATGTGTGTGGAGGTGTTACAACTAGAATTCCCCTGTAGTCCCCTTTTCTAAAATAGGGTTTAGAGAAGATGTGGGAGGAGTCCCCCCAAACCACTAAAATGTCTCAGTTGTAAAACTGATGACTCTTTGGTGAGCACACAAAGCCAAGAGCTTCAAGTTCTATAGCCCATTTTGATGAAGAAAGAAAAAGTAAAAGGGCATTTACCCAATTTCTGTGGATGATTGAACAGGCTATTGCACTATGCAAAACTAGCAAGTACTAAGCAAATACTAGAAAATTTATTGCAGAGTTTGAAGCAGAGTTAGTTTCAGGTAGGATCAGGAATTGCACAGAGCCTCTTGAATTCTTTGTCTTCACTTTACATATCCCATAGCAGAATGCGAGGGGTCAGCCTCATATAATGGATGCTAGAATTTGAGGGGCAAGGTGGGATGGAGAAGGCAAGGAGACCACCTGGGGATATTAGCTGTATCCTGCCTTATAAGAAATGCTATAGGGAGTTCTTCAAGTTGAAATAGACAAACAAACAAACAAAAGGCTAACAACATGAAAACATATGAAAGTATAAAACTCAAATATAAAGTCATAAAGTCTCAAATATAAAGTCATAAAACTCACTGTAAAATAAGAATGTAGTCAAATTCAGAATACTCTGATATTGTAATGTAGGTGCATAAATAACTTTCAACTCAAGTATAAAAGTTATAAGACAAAAGTATTAAAAATAACTATAGCTGTAATAATTTGTTAATGATACATGATATACAATAGAGGTAAATTGTGACATCAATAACATAAAGTATGTGGAAGGAAAGTTAAAGTATAGAATTTTTCTCAATTTGATGACTTACTTTTACAGTGAGCTTCATATTTTTGTATGTTTTCATATTATTAGTTAGCATCTTTTCATTTCAACTTGCAGAACTCCCTATAGCATTTCCTGTAAAGCAGGTCCAGTGGCAATGAACTCCCACATGCAGCTGAAGTTGAGTTGTTTTCTGCTTAAAATTATTATAATTACAACATTCTTTATGTAAGCCTCATGGTAAGCACCCCCCACCAAAAAAAGAATCTGTAGTAGATACACAAAAGATAAAGAGAAAGGAAGCAAAGCATACTACCACCAAAAATCATTATATTATAAAAGAGGTCAACAATAGAGGAAGAATGGAACAAAGGAACTACAAAACAGTCAGAAAACAATTAAAGTGGCAGTAGTAAGTTCTTGCCTATCAATAATTACTTTAAATGTAAATGACTCAAATTCTCAAATATAAGGTCATAAAGTGGCTGGTGGATTAAAAAAAAGACCTCATTATATGCTGCCTACAAGAGACTCACTTTAGCTTTAAAAATACACACAGGCTGAAAGTAAGGAGATGGGAAAAATTATTGCATGAAAATGGTAACCAAAAAAAGAGCAGGAGTATCTATACATACATGAGACGAAATATACTTTAAGTCAAGAACTGTCACAAAAGTCAAGGAAGGTCACTATATAATAATAAAGAGACAGATTCATCAACAGGATATAACAATTGTACATATATATGCACCCAACATTGGAGCACCTAAATATTCTTATATTAAGCAAGTATTAAAAGAACTTAAAGAAATAGACAGCAATAAAATAATAGTAGGAGACTTTAGTACCTGACTTTCAACAATGGATAGATCATCCAGACAGAAAATCAGAAAGAAAACAGCAGGATTGAACAATGCTATAGGCCAAATAGACCTAATATACATGTACAGAACATTCCACCCAACAGCAGTAGAATACACATTCTTTTCAAGTGCACATGAAACATTCTCTAGGATAAATTGTATGTCAGGTCACAAAACAAATTTAAGAAAATTAAAATCCTATCAAATATATTTTCTAACTACAAAAGTATGAAACTAGAATCCACTTATAGGAGGAAAATTAGAAAATCCACAAATATATGGAAATTCAACAACACACTCTTGAGCAATGAATGGGTCCAAGAAAACATCTTTTAAAATCTTGAGACAAATGAAAATGGAAACACAACATACCAAAACTTATAGGATGAAACAGGAACAGCTAAAGGGAGGTTTATAGCAATAAATACCTACATAAAGGAAGAAGAAAAATCTCCAATAAATAATCTAAACTTACACTTCAAGAAACTAGGAAAAGGAGAACAAACTAAGCCCAAAGTCAGCAGAAAGAAGGAAATAATAAAGACCAGGGGCAGAAATAAGTAAAATAGAGGCTAGAAAACCAAAAGAAAAATTCAATGATACTAACACTTGGTTTTTGGAAAAAATAAACAAAATTAAGAAACTAGCTAAATAAACTGAAAAGAGAAAGAAAATTCAAGTAAATAAAATTATAAATAAAGAGGAGATATTACAACTGATATCACAGAAATACAAAGAATCACAAGCGATTACTATGAACAATTATATGCTAACAAATTGGATAATGTAGAAAAAAATGGATAATTCCTAGAAACATACAATCTACCAATACTAAATGATGAAGTAGAAAACATGTACAGACAAAAAACAAGTAAGGAGATTGAATCTGTATTTGAAAACCTTTCAGTGAAGAAAAATCCAGGACCTGATGTCTTCACTGATGAATTATATCAAATATTCAAAGAAGAATTAATGCCAGTCCTTCTCAAAGTCTTCCAAAAAATTAACGAAAAGTGAACACCTTCAAACTTACTTTATAAAGTCAGCATCACCCTGATACTAAAGCTAGAAAAAGACACAACAAGAAAAAAAATTATAAGCCAAGATGAACAATGATGTAAAAATTTTCAATAAAATACTAGCAAGCCATATTCAACGGCATATTAAAAAGATCATACACCATGACCAAGTGTGGCTTATTCCTGAGATACAAGGATGGCTCAACATACACAGATCAATATATGTGATACACCACATTAACAGATTGAATAATAAAAATAATATAGTCATGTGTATAGATGCAAAAAAGCCCACATTTGATCAAATTCAACATCCTTTCATGATTAAAACTCTCAACAATGTAGGTATTGAAGGATGTACTTCAACATAATAAATGCCATATATGACAAGCACACAGATAACATCACACTCATTGGTGAAAATTTGAAAGCTTTTCCTCTAAGATTAGGAATAAGATAAGGATAGTCGCTCTCAACACTTTTATTCAAGGTAGCATTAGAAGTCCTAGCCAGTGCTATTAGGCAAGAAAAAGAAGTGAAAAACATCAAATCATAAAGCAAAAAGTAAAATCACATGGTCACATGATCTTATATATAGAAAACAGTTCACATGATCTTATATATAAAAAAACCTCAATGACTACACCAAAAAACAAACAAACAAAAACAACAACAACAACAACAAAAAAACCAACCCAAAACTGTTATAATAAATACATTTGGTAAGGTTGTAGAACACAAAATCAACATACAAAAATTAGTAGCATTTCTGTAAACCAACAATGAACATCCAAATAAAAATCTAGAAAACAATCCCATTTTCAATAGCATAAAAAATATTTAGAAATGATTTTAACCAAAGAGATAAAAGATTCCTACACTGAAAACTATAAAACATCTATGAAATAAATTGAAGGAAAAAATTGGAGATATCCTGTGTTCATAGATTGAAAGAGAGGATACTGTTAAAATGTCTATACTACCCAAAGCGATCTGTAGATTCAATGTAATCTCTATTAAAATTCCAATGATATTTATCACAGAAAAAGAAAAAACAATCCTAAAATTCTAATGGAACCACAAAAGACCATGAATAACCAAAACAGTCTTGAGCAAAAAGAACAAATCTGGAGTCATCACATTACCTCATTTCAAAATATACTACAAAGCTATTGTAATCAAAAGGGTACAGTATTGGCACAAAAACAGGCATATAGGTTAGTGGAACAGAATAGAGAGCCCGGAAATAAATCCACACATTGATAGTCAATGATCTTCAACAAAGGTGCCAAACACAATAGGCAAATGACAGTCTCTTCAATAAATGGTGTTGGGAAAACTAGATGTCCACATACAGAAGAATAAAATTAGGCATTTATCTCAAAATGGATTAAAGCTTAAACATGAGAGCTGAAATTGTAAAACTACTAGAACAAAACACAGAAAAAAAGCTTCTTGACATTGGTGGGCAGGGCAATGATTATTTGAATATGACCCCAAAAGTATAGGAAACAAAAGCAAAACCAGATAAATGTGATTGCATCAAACTAAAAAGCTTCTGAACAATGAAGAATATAATCAACAGACAGAAGGGACAACCCACAAAAATGGGAGAAAATATTTGCAAACGATTTATCTGGTTTTGGGTTAATATCCAAAATATAAAATAAACTGCAACAACTCAGTAACAAAAGAATAGAAACACAATTACCCAATTAAAACATAGGCAAAGGACCTCAACAGACATTTCTCGAAAGAAGACATACAAATGTCCAACAGATAAAATTTAAAAAATGCTCAACATTTCTAATCATCAGGGAAATGCAAACCAAAATCACAAGGAGAACTCACCTAATACAGGTTAAAATGGCTATTATCAAAAAGACAAAATGTAACAAGTGTTGGTGAGTATGTGGAGAAAAAGAACTTTGGTACACTGTTGATGGGAACATAAATTGGTATAGCCATTATGGAGGTTTCTAGAAAAATTAAATATACATAAGTATCATGTGATCCAGGAATCCCGCTTCTGGGTACACATCCAAAGGAAAAGAAATCAGTATGTTGAAGAGGTATTTGCTGTCCCATATTCATTGCATCATTATTCGCAATAACCAAGATATGGAATTAATGTAAGTGTTCATTGGTGAATGAATGGTTAAAGAAAATGTGACCACACACACACACACACACACACACACACAGAGGAATATTATTTAGCCTTCCAAAAGAAGGAAATTCTGTTATTTGTGGTAACATGGATGAACCTGGAGGACATTATGCTGAAAGAAATAGGCCAGGCACAGAAAGACAAATGCTGTGTATTTTCATGTATTTATCTGAAAAAAGTCAAACTCAGAAACAGAGAGTAGAATGGTGGTTACCAGTGGGTGGGTGGAAGGAAGAGATATTGTTCAAAGGCTACAAAGTCTCAGGCAGGATGAATAAATTCTGGGGATCTACTATATAGCATAACAGCTATAGGTACTAATAATGTATTGTATACTTGACATTTGCTTAGAGAGTAGATCTTATATATGCTCGTCACATATACACCAAAAGTTAACTATGTAAGGTGATGGATATATTAATTAGCTTGATCGTGGTAATCACTTCACAATATATCCATATATCAAAACATCATTTTGTACCCTGTAAACATATGCAATTTTTATTTGTCAATTGTACCTCAATAAAGCTGAGAAAAAAAGAATATTGAGAGGGAATTATTATGTAAGGAGAGAAAAAAGTATAAATTTCATTTTTTTTTGCCTAAGTCTGTTCATCAGATTGACAGAGTGTAACGTCCTATGACTGAATATTTAAATAATGTCATCACTTAATATCTCTAAGTCCTAGGCAAATGATAGGTGAAAAAAATTAAACAGATATGGCTCCTGCGTTTGACAATAAGTTCCAAGGCAGGTGACAGTGATCTGGTTTGAAAAAGCTGTAATGCTATAAGCTATGAAGTTGGTATTTAGACTACAATATTATTTTCAACAGTCTTGCCACCGCCCCAGCATTTCTGCTGTGGTTGTATTGAGTTAAGCTACAATTCAGAAATATACGGGTTATGAAGACATGTGGTGGCTCATGCCTGTAATCCCAGCTCTTTGGGAGGTGTAGGTGTGTGGATCACTTATAGTCAGGAGTTTGAGACGAGCTTGGGCAGTATAACAAGACCCCATCTCTATTTAAACATAAAAATAAAATAAAAAATAATATATATATATATATATATATATATATGGCTTAAAAATTTTCCTCCAGAAGAAAAACAGGTTATGCAAGAAGAAGCCTGTTTTAATAGAAAGTAACTATAGACACCCAAAGACGACCTCTGGATGTATTTATTTTTATTTTGTTGGCAGGGCATTACTAGATATTCTATAACACATTTGAGTGAATAAGCTCCACATATGGTCTCAACTCAAAGTCCCATCATCACACGTAGCACAAGAAAAACACCGCAGTTCTCTGAACATTTTCCCCAAACTGCCTGAAGCTCTTTGCTCATTGGCACGAGGCAATGCTGATGCAAGTTGGTTTCCAGACTGAGGCTGATAGGCAGCCTTGCTGGCCAGCTCTCTCATTTGGCAGACCAAGGTCTTCTCATGTCTCAGGCCAAATAGCAAGGAAGTGCCTAAGACCAGAATTATTTGAAATAAGAGGAAAGTTGGAGGTGCTGCCTAGTTCATGACTCAATGAAACGAAACTCTGAAACACAGCAATCCAGAATTGAGAAGCAAAAATAGGAAGGCATGAATGGAGTGGTAACCCTGCCAGGCCTTGACAGAGTATCTGGAAACAGGTGGCATAAGAGATTAAATACACCAGGCCTGAACAGGATTAATTAAGAATAGCTGGGGCCAGCTGAATCAGGAACACATAGATGGATTGGAATTAAGCTTGGTTGGTAAAGATAGGTGAGCTCAAAGTGTTTCAGATTATATAAATGAGCCCTATCTTAAAATCTGTACTGTAGCCCACATAAGATCACAGACACTAAAATCACAGAGAAATATTTGCCAGAAGCCTTTCTGTTGACCCTGCTGACTTGTATTCTATGAATTGTCAGCACTGACCTGGGGCAAGAATGAACAACAGGTAGACAGTCGTCCGTCTGTTTTTGTGAGACAAGAAGAGATAGATACAAACTTAACATTTTTATTAGAACAAAAAGAAGAAATACATTTTAAGGCCTAACCTGTTCAACTTAATACTCTAATATTAGTTTCTCACTTTAATGTTTTTGCTTATTGAAAGTCTAACTAAATTAGTTAAGTAATAAAAATCCTCCAGAGAAGGCAGGGGCCTGGCTCTATCACAGAATCAACATGGAATCCCAGTTATCAGAGTTAGTGTTTATGAACTTTCAGTTTAACTTCCTGAAAAATGGTTTTGTTTTTGAGGATCAAATATGATAATATTTATGAAAGTACTTGGAAAACTATAAATTGTTATATAAATAGAAAGTATTATTTGATGAAATTCTATGAAATTGTTATTTTTTGCTCACAGAATCATGGCTTGATTACCCTGGGGACCAATTGGGTATTTGTTTTACTAAAAACAAAGAAAAAGAAAAATAAACTTTGTTACTTACCACTGACTTATAAAGAATTCTGCTATAAGTCAAATTATTTAAACCTAGGCTGGCAATTATCTTTCTTTTCCTTGTTCCTGAAAGGTAACATTTTGTATACACCTTGCTACTAATGACAGCTGCAATTTGATTAGGAGCCTTAGTCCTTGAAAATAGTCCTTTACTGCAAAAAGACATCACAAAGTTTGGCTAAAAAAGAAACATCTTTTACGTCTTCTGAATAATAAAAGGGAAAATTCATATTCTTACATTTCTTTGAACAGAAACGTATATAAATGCTTCGAGTCAAATGTTTAGAAGACAGAGTGGAATAAAGTATTTACACGACATCTGATAGACAAAGTATTAGCAGTTCGTGAAAGAGCCCCTCAAGATAAACAAAAGACAATCCAAAATAAAAGTGGCCAAATGACATAAACAGGCAATTCCTAGAAGTGAATGTGTAAATGATTAATAAACATATGAAATTTAAAAACCAGTGAGGTACATTTGCACCCAACAAATAGTGCACAATGAAAAAGACTGACAGCATGTAATGCTAATAAGAATATAGGAAAATAAGCATGCTCATATATTGCTAGTTGGGAGTACAACTCACTGCAATCTTTTTGGAAAGGCTGTGGACCACAGTGATTCTAAATATTAGTGCCAGAAAGTATAGTTGACTACCATCTTCATTCACTTATTCATGAAACAGTTATTTACTGCACGCCTACCTTGTGCCAGGGATACAGATGTAAACAAGATAAAATAAATCTCTGCTCCTGTGGAGTTCACAGTTTATTGGGGGAGAGACAGACAGTAGCCGCAATAAATAAGTACAATGCATAGAGTATAAGGAAGTGATGTGTACAATGAAACAAATACAGCAGGCCAAGGAAAACCTGTAATACTGATAGGAGAGTGTGGGCAGCAGCTTCAGATAGGGAGTCTGTGTAGGTCTGAACTGAGAAAGTGAAAACTGAGCTAAGAGTTGAAGGAAATAGGGAGTGGCTATGCGGCTGTACGGGGCAATAAGATTCCAGGCAGAGGAAGCAGCCAGTGTAAACATAAATAAGTAAAAATAAGAAAGGGATTGAATACACATATGAAGATGTCAGTGAAAGAAGAATGGATGGAGACTGATCCTTTCCCTTCCAAGGTTAACACTTTCCTTTCTGCTTATGTTCTTCATTCATTTATCCAATTAATGGGATCTATGTCTGCAACATCTAGGAGGGTGTGTTGACCTGCCAATTATCAAAAAGGTAATTTTTGGTCTTATTTTTGGTTAATCAGGCATGCTCATAGAGTCCAGAGACTTTTGGCAAGTTATTTCCTTATTTTTTCCATGAAATCAACCATCAGTGCATACAGAGTCCACCTGCAATGAGAACAGCTTGAGTAGAATGATTTAATCGCCTTATCTGGTGCCCTCTCTTGTCTCCTTGGGACTTTTTTCTACTCTTCTGCATACACCCAGAATCCGCTGGTGGGCAGATCACGAGGTCAGGAGATCAACACCATCCTGGCCAACATGGCGAAACCTCGCCTCTACTAAAACACAAAAAATTAGCGGGCGTGGTGGCAAGCACCTGCAGTCCCAGCAACTCGGGAGGCTGAGGCAGGGGAATCGCTTGAACCCGGGAGGTGGAGGTTGCGGTGAGCTGAGATCATGCCACTGCGCTCCAGCCTGGGCTATAGAGCAATACTCCATCTCAAAAAAAAAAAAAAAAAAAAAAAGAAAAGAATCTGCTGGCAGCCTCAGAGCCTAAAGATTTTGCCAACTTCTGGAGGCGGTTTTAGGTCTTCACATTGTTCAGTGAGGAACCTTTATGAGAGCAACAGACTTATCTGCTGTTAGTGTGAACTTCTGTCATTGCATTAATATTGTTGTATTAATTTTGCTAACAAAAATGCTGTCACATTATTCTGTCCAATCAGAGACCTCTATAATCATTCAGTGGTAATCATTATACCTGACAATGTTATGGTAGATTTTCCTGTACTCCTTTTACCTTCTCTTCTGACCATTTTGTACACTTCACAAGTTTTTCTTTTGAGGTACGACATACTTTTTAGTATAGAGTTTGGTGGATTTTAAAATAAAGATACTCCACATAACTACCATCCGGATTAACACTGTCAACACCCCAGAAGCCGATCTCTCATGCCTCCCTTCAGTCAATAACCACCCCAAGGTAGCCAAAATTCTAATTTGGATCACCATATGTTAATTTTTGACTGTTCTTAGACTTTATATGAATGGAATCACTTCGTAGGTACTCCTTGTATACTATAATGTTTGTGAAATAAATCACTTTTGTAGATAGCAATAGTTTATTCTTTGTCATCATTGTGTAGTATTCCATTGTATAAATACACTAAGATTTATCGTTCTACTGTTGACAGACATTTGGGTGGGTTTCAGCGTTTGGCAATTGTGTGTAAAACTGTTATAAACATTCTTTAACATACTGCTTTGTGAACATATGCATTTATTCTCTCAAGCAGAGAGAGTAGCATATTTTTGCTATAAAAGGTCAAATAGTAAATCCTTTAGGATTTGCAGCTCATATGGTTTCTGTCTGTTGCAATTATACAGTTATGCCATTGTAGTGCCAAAGTAGCTCTAGAGACGACATAAACAAATGGATGTCGCTGTGTTTCAATAAGGTGCTCTTTACAAAGACCAGATTCGACCTGTACACCATAGTTTGCTGAACTTGGTTCTGCTCTTGGGTGTAGGACTGGTAACACTGTGTGCTGGAGTGGTAACGCTGTGTGCTGGACTGGTAATGCTGTGTGCTGGACTGGTAACGCTGTGTGCTGGACTGGTAACGCTGTGTGCTGGAGTGGTAATGCTGTGTGTTAGGATGGTCATGATGTTTTCTAAAGTGGTTGTATCAATTTACACTCCCACCAGCAATGAGTGAGAATTTCATATATTTACCAACATTTCCCAAATATTTTGAAATTCCTGAAAACATTGTATTTTCTCTCATTTGTAAATCAGTGTCATTATTGATATAATAATAAAATATTGTTTTTTTCTTCTCTAAGGAGTCACTACGGCAATTACCTATCATTAATGCCTCTTATTCTCACAAAGGAAGACTGATGACCCCTACATTGTGCTTTTCTGCCCTTTTAATTTGAGGTAGACAAAGAGCATTTTATTGGCAGTTGGGAGATCTAAGCTGAACCACACTATGACTGTAGTATAGGCACTTCAGTGTCTCACTCTCTTAATCTGTGAGGTGGGGCCAATAGCATCTGGGGGTCTCTACGCTGGAGCGTATAATAACAATGAAACAAAATATTGATAAAATTAAATGATAGAAAAAGAATTACATGACATGAACTGAAGAAAGCCATGTTATAAAACAGTATGCCTAGCATAACCCCAACTGGAGGAGTTCGGGGGTGACGATGAATGTTTAAAGGCATAGAAAGAAAATGCTGGAAGAATATCGCCCAAAATACTGAGAGTGGCAATTCTGGGGAGATGATATAGATCAATAATTTTTTCTTCTTGATATTCTGAGAAATTTTCCAAAATTTCTGAAGTAAACATGAATTACCTATATAATCCGAAAAAAGTGAATTTTCAGAAGACACTGTCGATTGAGAGGCTTCACCTCCTCCTGCTCTTTGGGTGGCCTCACTTGCACTCCATTGCTTGATCCTGGGCTGAACGAATCAATAACACAAACTAACAACAACAAAAATACATAGACTATTACAAAGTAAGGAATTATCACGATGGACATTAACAAGCAGCGGGAGGCCTCTGTCTGTGGTTTTGTAAAAAGTGATTTTAAGTATTCTCTCCCAGCACTTAGGGGCTTTTGAAATATTATATTGTGTGAGGGCTTAGCAGTGGAAATCAGCGAAGGAAAGATGTCTCAAAATTGCCTGAAAGCACATGCCAGAAGCAGTTTCCTTTGCTGGGGCTCCTCAGCCTCTGTTACTTTGGGGCTACATAGTGGAGGGAGGTGGGAGGAGCTTTGCTGTGGGTGGCAGGGGCCTGTCCTAATGCCAGTTTCTGCAGTGACGGCTGCAAACGTCAAGAATGCAGAAGTGGCCCAGGCAGGCTCGTTGGCACTCTAAACAAAGCCTGACCCAAATTGAATGTGGAAATGAACTTTGAGGAAGAGTGTTAAGAGGATATGGACAAGTTTGGCTTTCTTTATAAAGTGACCATCATCTTTCCTACATTTAAAATTTACAGAAAGGAACTGCTACATTTTCCTTTCAGGCCATGGTAAAGGTTAGAGACATGTATGAAGTATATTTTCCAAAATGCAAATCTTTTTTGTTTTTCAAAGCAAATACAAACTGCTTTATGAAGTAGTGTTGGCAAAAGTCCAGAACCTAGAATAGAACTGAAATGAAGGTTGAAAAGAAACGATTCAAAGGAAAACATCTATTTAAGTGGGAACCACACCAACATGTGGGATTTGGCTCCCACCGGAGGCAGGCCGCAGACACCAGGTGTCACGTTTAACTGATAGTGCTTGTTGCTGACCCTGTGGGTGGCAGGAAGGAAGAGGAGTGACTGTGGCATTCAGCAGAGGATGAGCTTTGTCCTATCGCTGGCACAGAAGTTGAATTCTTAGATGGCTCGACCACGGGGTTGTGTGGTGAAAACGGGGATTTCCACTTTCAAAAATAGTATGACTTCAGTTAGGTTTGAGATTGCCTTTTTGGGAAGTTTATTATATTTAGAAACCCCCCCCCCCCCCCTCCCCATGGCTTTTAAAGTCCATCTGCAGCATGATACAAATCTTCAAAAGTTTAGTGACTTAATTTACCCCAGGGTTCAATTTGGAATCAAGATGCTTTCTTAAAATGTCTGAAGCAACCATTGCATTGACAAAAATACATTTTAATCAAAATGCTGAAAGTAGTAAAATGGCAAGGGACCTTTTTGCCTCTTCAGGTTTCTCTCTACTTCTCAAATGGTCTATCTTGTGGTTTTCGCAAAGGATATTGATATCCCAGCTCTGGGCAGTGTGCTTTGCTCGCTAGTTTCTGGGAGCCACTGCCTGGAGCCAGCCAGCACAGGAATATCCATGTCACCTAGAATATCAGTTACACTAACTGCAAAAATAGAATCAATTTAAAAAAATTCAATAATGAACATTTTTGCTTAAAAAGTCAAAATCAATGTATTGCATTTAGAAGAAAAAAAATCCTTTTAAAATGTAGTAGTCCCATCAGGAAAGATGAGTTTTCAAAGATGAGTCTTTCACGGAGGCTGAGCTGACAGCCCGCTTCCAGTTCAGCAGGAGGCCCTGGATATGTCTGGCCACCCAGCATGGTGCAAGGTGAGAGGGCAGGCTGATTATGCATCGTGGATCTAATTTTGGATTTAGGAGGCATGTGGTCTGCCCAATTCAGTTTCCACTTCTCTCTCCTCCCTGAAAACAACTTTCTGTGCAACGTCAATATGCTGTGCCTCTTACTAGCTCCAGCCTATAGCTAACTGGGACCAGGACAAGGAGAAAAGCTCTTTCTTGCTATGAATTGCTAAAGGATTCCTAGAAGCCAATTCTTTGCCTCCATTTGAAAAGTGGAAGGAAGGTAAAGAATCTCCACTGATCTCCTGTTTCCTTCCTTGGAGCAGTGATATCAAACTCTCTCATCAGTGGTAGTAGCTTTGCATCATATATTTCAAAATATCTCTTTTATCTGATCACCATTAACTTGAAATCACTGATTTTTGAGTACTATCTCTGCCCAAGTTTCAACAGAATATTTTATAACACATCTTGAGGATCCCTCTGCACCCCCAACTTATTAATCATTCGCCAGAATAAGCAGGAATATGACCAGCAGACAGTCCTTTTGGTAAACCTCTGACTACCTTTCTCTGTTGGTGGAATTTAGGAACTGTGTATAGCAATGCAACAACTGAGCCTGCCAATCTCTGATGAGAGCCCGGGCCATTTCAGGCTACTCCTTGGTCCTAAATTCCTCTCCTCTCATGGAAACTTTCCTCTCATCTATCCTATCCGTTTCCAAGGCACATTCCAAGATGTTGACCAACTGATCTATTACTGAGCTTCTGGGAGTAAGTGAAAGGGAATTTAGGTGCTTATAAATGAAGTCTTACAAGTCCAACCCCTTTGTTGACTCAGAGGGCTGTAACTGCAGCAGGCACAGGAAGGGGAACTGGGTCCTGGAAGGTCAGGATAAAGAGCTGTTCTGAATATCACCCCTTCCCCTAAGAGGTGGGCTTGGTTTAGTGATGGTGATTGGCACCCAAAACTGTACTTGGAAGTCAACCAGCAGTCTAAAGTTTGGAGGTAACTTTCTTTCCGAAGCTGGACTCCATTCCCCTTTTCCCTCCAGCTTAACCACTTTATTCTGAACCATGGCCCAGTTTTGTTTATGTTTTTCAGAGTGCCACCTACAAATATCAGCAAAATCCCTTGCACGCAAGAAGTGATCAATGCCTATGGCTGGGGGGTAGAGGGCAAGTGGGCTGGAAGGGGAGGAAATTGGAGCAGTTTTGAAAACAAAGCACACAGCCGGGGGTCTGAGAAAACTTCCGGTGGACGGGGACAGTTTGAGGGCCCCATTACCATGTGGATAGGAGCTGGAGTCTGGTGGAAAAGCAGAGTGGCAGAGCAGGTGCTCCTGCCGTGTCATCAACAGGAAAGGCTGGCAAATCGTATCACCCTTCCAGGACTCCATTTCCTATTTGGCAAATTGAGGGAATTAAATGCTTTGTATCAGTGCTTTCTCGCTGAGGTTCCTTCATCTAGCTTCGCATCTCAGCAAGATGAGTTTCAGTGGAGCTTCTAATCCAACAGAAAGCTCTTAAAGAGAAACGTTGGCAGGTCCTGGAAAGGGAATACTGATGGGATTCGTGAATGGCGAGGAGAAAGAAAAGACTGAGGACTGAAGCTCTGAGGACCAATACAGAATGGTGGGTGAGGGTGGCTCTGTGCACTAGCTGTGCCACTTGTGGCTGTGATAGCATTGCTCCAAAGCTTTCTCAGCTGTACAACATAAAACCAGAGTGATACCAGGACCTGTTGTACTGGTACGTGTGCAAATTGTGAGGTTATCTGACATAATAAGTGTGAAGATCTTAGCTCAGTGCCTGGCATGTGGGCGAGAAATGTTGGTTGAGGATGGAGTCACAGATGAAGGCAGGAGAAGAGCACATTGAAGACTTTTGAGGGTGATGTGGCTTAGGGAAATTCCCACTGGAGGTACGTGATCCACACAGATAATGAAGCAGTCTGGGTAAATCAGAAAGACCTTGATGAAGGAAACCTATCAGAAACAGATACCCTAGGCCAGTGCTGTGCCAGGTTATACTGCAGCCTGCAGCAAAAAGATAAGTACATAATATTGACCTTAGGTTTATTAAAAATTATCATATTTTGCTCATCATGGATTTTTTGGCAACAATTTCTATTTTTAAATGACACATTAAAATACTGTTTATCTTGGTTACTGAGTTTTTGGCCATCTCCTTAAACATTGTGCTCAAAGCAAGTGCTTCACTAACCTCAGCCTAGTCCCAGCCTCGTCCAAAGCAAGGCTGAAGACTTGATCAGTCCTCAAAGTCGATCCTATAACAAAACTATAGTAATCTGGTATAGAAGGCACAGAGCCATCTAAATGATAACAACAGCAAAAAACTAGGAAATACGTCTTTTTTCTACTGACAATAGAAGGAAGTGTGAAAATACAAAATACCCCATCCTAGCACCCACTGCCATAAAGAAAGAATCTGGGCCTCTTAGACACAGATTCTAGGAACATTACTAGAGCATCGTTAATGCAGCCTTTCCTCCAGAATGCCAGGCATGAGAGAACTCTAAGGAAGCTTTCTAACTTAGGGAAGGAACATGAAATGCTTTACAGGATTTGAGTAGGAGTGGGAAGGTCAAAGTTCAGCTAGCTCCAAAGCTAGGTGGTCGAGGAAAGTTCTCTGAAGAAGGGAGAGCTGTTCTTATGCAGTAGCAGCTATGGGCCAATTTGGATTTTATCAAGATGAATGAAGAGAAATGGAGGCTTCAGTCTTGTGCAAAAGCGGGTGTGGAGTAATAGTTGCAAAGGATAAGACAGGCAGAGGCCACTGTGGATGATACACCACCCTTCAGGGCCCTCTCAGATCAGTCCTGGGCATTCACAGGTGGGCGTGTTCTAGCAGATGTTCAGCAGGAAAATCCACATTTTCAAGGCACCTCTGATTATTACCTTACAGCTGGTGGAGGGGAAAGGATAGATGACGGTATCTTGGAAAGTTCTTGTTTCCCTTAGGCTCTTACCTGATTTCAAGAGAGACAAAAGCACCATTCACAGCTAAAATGACAGGCAACATAAGCAGCAACCCCATTCACCAATGCTCTCTTCCAGGCTCTATGCTAGTCCTGGGGGCTGCTCACAAGGGCTCTGCCCAAGGAGCTGATGCAGCAAACTCCTGGGCACCTAAGTGACAAGAACACAATGGGAACAGTGCTTTGCTGTTTGTGTCACTTCACAGAGCATGGAAAAGGTTTTATTGTGAAGAGCTTTTACATGTATTACCTAGTTCTGTTTTTCACTATGGCACTGTGATAGAGTGACAACTTTTAGCCATTTCTTTTATGGATGAAAAGACTAAACCATTGAGTGGGTGAGTGCCTTGCCGAGTGTCACTCAGCTGGTTAATAAGAAGGCTGAGGACTGAGTTTCCTAATTCCCGTACTCCAGTTATTTCTAGGGGGCCATATAGTGGAAAAGTTTGCAGCTACATACCCCTCTGACTCTGCAAAACCTCTCCTTCTTTCAGAAGTCATCACGGTGCTTTTGTTTCCTGACTTCCCCAAAGCAGGCTGGGAAGAGGGCAATTCCTGAGCCCAACAGCCAGTCTTAGTGGCCAGAGTCCACTAAGCTTCCTTCATCCCAGGGAAGTATCAGCATCTAAGGGACCCCACCACCAGCCACCAGGTAAATTTCTGACTGGGCTCTGTGGTCTAATCCTGGTTCTTTCTCTACTGGAGGGGAAATACAGCAGAGGAAAATCCCCAATGTGTCCCAGACAGTATTAAAATGTATTCATTAAGAGATAAAATACTGGTTCAAAGCCAGGGACATCATCATCATTATCACTGTCATCATCAGTAAGTGCTGGAATTAGGAGGAAAATAGAAGACTCTCTGTCTTCAGGGAATTTCTTGTAAACAGGGGAGGCATAGGGAGATTTTTAAACAGAAAATCTCTACATTCCGTGATTGCTGAGGGGCAAAACCGAGTCAAGGTACGATGGGAACAGAGAGGAAAAGAGGCCTTGATCTCCCTGGGGATCTAATGAATAAATTCCCTGAATGCAGACCCCTTGTGAGGCTGAGGCCACATGTGTGTACATGTGTGGAATATTCTGAAGGAGGTTCATTATATGTATAAATGAATCTTACTTAATCTTTTAGAATTATGTTTAGGGCTACAGGGTCACCCACAATTCTATGGCCAGGATCGACCACAGAATTAAGTAGTTGAATAAGAAATTCAGTGACAATTTTGACTTTATCATATCCCTGGGGCATGGTGCTCTGATCTGCTTTATAATCAGAGTAAAATGCAAACACAATTTGTTGAATGCCTGCGCTATGTCAGCTAGTCTGGGCACTTGGGTAATTTCTGTGAACAAAACAGAAAAATGAAGCTTATATTCTGGTGGAGATCTTCTCAAATGACATGTTTCTCTTCAGCAGTGGTTCCCAAGCTGCGCATCAGAATCACTGGGGGACCTTTCAAAAAATTCCAAAACCTGGCCAACCCAGGCCAAATTCAGAATCTCATGGGTGGCTTATAATTTTTTTAAGTTCCCCAGGTAATTCTCATGTTCAAGGTGGGTTGAAAACCACTGCCCTCGAAATTCTGGTGGACTTCCCTAGGGAGGCATGCCTTCCCAGCCCCACTTCCCACCAGCCTTCAAGAGTAATTTGTGTAACTCACAGATGAGGAAACCCAGACCTAAAGGCTCAGAGTGACATGTCCAAAAAGGGGCACATCGAGAGGGTCAGCAGGCCAGAACTTGAACCTGGGTTTTCTGATTTTAAGCCTAGTGTGTTTTTCGTTATGTTGAAAGAGTTAAGAAAACTCAGTATTATTGCCCATAGCAAAAATCTGAGGGGATCCCCCAGGAAGACAGGAGATTGTCTGCAAGCCTCCTGGTCACTTCCTGTCTCTCATTAAAAACTTTAGCACCTGGACCAGTCTTCATTTTTCAAAGAAATGTGATTATCCAGGGGAACGTTCAACATAGAGCCCATTCAATGGGCTCTTTCCTGGGACCCCCTCATTGCCAGTACATTTTTTCTGCACTCTACCTCAGTCATCCTGTCCCGTGACCAACCCCTGGACATCACCGCTACTGCTACTTCAAATGAGAACTTCTCCAACGAGAAAGCCTATCCTTCAGTGCACAGGCTCGAGGTCTCTCACTGAAACCGTTCTCCAATCTCAGCAGCCTTGGTCAGACCACCAATGCACTCATTCGCTTTTTTCTCCTTCAGCACCTCCCTCTTTCATTTCCCTTCAAGCCTGGTTTGCATCCCTTGGGCCAACATTTTCATCATTATTGGGCAAATACCGTATTCGTAACTCCCATGCCCACTTCTCTAAACACTCTTTCCCTCAAACACCAACTCGCACACCTGCTGTTATTAACTCCTAAAGTCCTCTTCCCACACCATTTTGTCTAATTCCTAATCATCCTTCAAGTTTCAGTCTGATTACTTCGGGAGGTCCTCCCTGACCCTTCAGTCTAAAGGAGGGACCCCCTTGTTACACCATTCCTTCTCAATTCTTATCATAAGTTGTATTTCTACATGTATTTCAGTGTTTTGTTAACATCTCTTCCCTACTAGGCATGGGGCTCTCTGTTTTGATTACTGCTATATCCCCCAGTGATTGACACACTTCTGGCATGTAACAGCTACTTTATAAGTACATGAATGGATACGTGAATGAATGAATGAATGAATTTATTAATACTCCCAAAGTCACCCAGGGTTATTTAGTGGCAGAGCCACGACTTACCCATTTGACTACAGTTTGACCTTTGAAGTGATTTTTACAATTAAATTTTGCAGTTGAGTCCCCCTCCGATGCTCACTTGCATGGGCCCTGTTGACTGGACTCTGCCAGAGGTAGAGTTTGCCCAGGAGTGAATCCTAGAAGCCCATGTGTTCTACATGATAGCATCAAGAAATATCCACGGGGATGAATTATGAACCCAAGAGATCAGAATGCATTGCAGCTGGACTGAGGGTTACACGTTTTAAAAAGTTATGCCTCTGGCTCTGTTGTCAGCCCTAGAGATGCCCCCTTTAATTCTTTCCTAGACCAGGCCAAAGGTGTCTTTCTTAATATGTCATTTCTCTAATCCAGTATTAAGTGGGTCTTTTATAGTGCAATTTTAAAACTTTCTTCACATAAAATGTTTGTTTACATGGAAGGACCTTTTAATTCCTGAATGTGCTCAACTGTTCCCTAAAAGGTCACCTTCTGGCTGGGCCCCCAGTTTTCATCATATGAGTCATTATGATAACCTTTTTCCCCTGTAGATTGAGATCTCTCAAAACTCTCAAACATGTATTGCTTCTTTGACTATTTATTTAGGTTCTGAAGGAGCAGGCTGAGCTAAGGACCTGGAGAATGGAGTAAGATTTTAGTACCTACTGCCTTAATTGGTTAATTGATTAAGCGCAAACGAAAGGCTGCCTATGCTCAGAGTTTTATAGAGAGCAACAAGATGAATGAGTTGGGAATCTTGGGGCAATGGCCATCCAGGGATAACTAGGGAAGGAAGGTCCCTTTTATTGTGTGCATGGTGTCCCGCCAAGGACAGCACATGACATGTGCTTCTGTCATTCACAGGTGTCCAGATAGAACACCTGGTTAGGTGGCCTTCTGTAACTACTGCTTTCAAGTAGCCTGTGTAATCTTGGCTTCCAATCTCACACCAATTTTGATGCTTGAGCCCTTTCCCCTAGAGCTCTGATGAAGAAGAACTGGAGAAGTTGGATGTCTGTAGTATCAAAAAGCTCCCCCAGGTGAATCTGATGCTCTGCCAGCCTCTGAGCGTTTGCCACCTTCATAGACATCTCTGAGCAGGAGGCCTTTGGTGATTTAGGTGACTGATGATATGTATTTTTTTAGTGCCAGAATCATCTAGACCCTGAACTTTAGAGAGTCCAGCGTTTGACAAACACACACACACAAATATAAATCTCCTGATGAACACACGGTTGCCTTTGTTGCTTGGAATTTGCAGCACAGTGCTGGCCTAGTATATAACCCATAAACCTAGACATCCACTCAACAAGCAACGCTCTTCAAGCCCCAGGGAAGCTCTGCAGTGTTAGGGGTGGGCCTGCAAGACAGCACAGAAATCAATGTCTTTCCTGCGGATAAATCCCACTAGGCCCCATATCACACATGTTCCTATTTACCATTAGCCTATCCTCTCTGCCTCCCAAACCAGCTAGACTATCTTTTATCTCTGCTAAGATGTTTAAAGGAATGATCCACTGAAAGTTCACTCTCAGATCTGTTTTCCTTTGATAAAGAACCCAGGGAGAAACCAACTGGCGAAGCTCTAGCCTTGTTGGGGCTGTTAATCTTTATTGAACCATGAATTCCCCTGGACAGAGGCCTAAGCAGAAATCTCTCATTCTTTACATAAATAAACAAATAAATAAAATATTTTGGCTGGTACCTAATAAAAACACACACAGGCAAACAAGGTTAGCACATATCCTGGAAACTCCCCAGCTTTCAAACTTCAATAAGACAGTCAGTCGTAGGGTATCCAGCCCAATTAAAGCACACACACAAAATCCCCTTTTGGCTTAAAAAAAAAAAACAAATAACAGGGTCTTTTGCCTTATTCTAGACCCTTTGATTATGGTTTAGTGGCTAAGACTGAGATTAGTGAAGAAAAATATTACTAATCTGAAAACTTTTTTCTTGGGAGGAAAGTGCCATGAAGTATCAAAATGTCCTCAGCAATTTCAAACAACACAAAACAAAACAACCAGGCTCAAAACAGTCTTCTCACAAAGGGATTTGCCATGCTCGGCTCCTATGCTTGTTTTGAAAGGAATGAGGGAAATCAGGTGGGCGTCATACCCCCACTCTGGCATATAGTTTTAGTTTTATTTGGATCAGTCTGAACAGAAACTTTGAAAAGCAGAGACAGAAAGGAAGAATGAAAGAGAAAGAAAGAAAAGAGAAGAAAATAAAAAGAAAAGAAAAGCAGAGATTGATCAGATTTCCAGCTTTCAAATAATGCCAAACCAGGATCTATCCCCGACCTAATTTGGCCCCAAGGCCCAAGGCCAAAATCACATAATGAAGAATCCCCCAGAAGATATAACTTATTTCTAGTGACATATATTTCCCATTTTGAGTTTAGAAACTCTGGTGCAATGTGACAGAGGTACAGATTTTAAGATCTTTGGGACCCCTTTGCTTTCTTGAAAAGCACATAATGCAGTGATTCTCACTGGGAGTGGTTTTGTTCCTCCTAGGCATATTTGGCAATGTCTGGAGACATTTTTGGTTGTCACAGAATGGAGATGGGGAGTGGGTGGAGCTGGGGAGTGGGCACTTTCTAGTCTGGAGAAATCAGAGATACCACTAAACATCCTACAAAGTACAAAAAATATCTAGCCCAAAATGTCAATAATGCCAAGAATGAGAAACCCTGAAATAATGGGCCCCCTTAGCTTCTTGCAAAGGGATTTGCCATGCTTGGCTCCTGTGCTTATTTTGAAAGGAATGAAGGAAAATAGATGGGCGTCATACCCCCACTCTGGCCATATGGTTTTAGTTTCATTTGGATCAGTTTGAACAGAAACTTTCAAAAGCAGAGACAGACAGACACAGATAGAAGTTACTGTGTGATGGACATACTCCCCAGGGAGACAGAGAATAAATAATAACAGATATTATTCATTGAGGGTTGCTTGTGTACCAGATGCTTCATGTACATTAACATATTAAATGAATAGACTTTAATTTTTAGAGCAGTTTGAGGTTTACAGAAAAATTGCATAGCAAGTTCCCATATGACTCCTCATCTACCCCTCCGTTTTTCTATCACTGACATCTTGCTTTACTGCAGTATATATACAATTGATGAACCAATATTGATACATTATTATTAACTAAAGTCCATAGTTTACATAAGAGTTCACTGTTTGTGTTGTATATTCTATGGGTTTTGGCAAATGTATAATGTCATGTGTGCCACCACTATAGTATCATAAAAAGTAGTTTCTTGTCCCCAAGATCCTTTGAGCTTCTCATATTCTTCTCTCCCATCCTCCCCCACAAATCCTTGCCAACAACTAATCTTTTTACTGTTTCCATAGTTTTGCCTTTTCCAGAATGTCATTTCGTTGGAGTCATATAGCATGTAGTCTTTTCAGATTGGCTTCTTTCACTTAGAAATATGCACTTGAGCTCTTCCAAGTCTTTACGACTTGATAGTTCATTTATTCTTAGCATTAAATAATATTCCATTACATGGATATACCGCATTTTGTTGATCCATTTACTATAGAAGGACATCTTGGTTGTCTCAAAATATTGGCAATTATGATAAATAAAACTTCTATAAACGTTTGTTTGCAAGGTTTTGTGTGGAAATAAAATTTCAGCTTATTTGGGTAAGTGTCAAGAAGTACAATTGCTAGATTGTATGGTAACAGAATGTTTAGTTTTCTAAGAAACTGCAAACTCTCTTCCAAAGGGGCTGTGCCATTTCGCATTCTCATCAGCAATGAACGAGGGTTCTGTTGCTCCACCTCACTGTCAGCATTTGGTATTGTCAGTCTTCTGGATTTTGGCCATTCTAACAGGTGTGTAGTGGTATCTCAGAGTGGTTTTAATTTGCAGTTCCTTGATGACATAATATATTGAGCATCCTTTTATATGTTTCTTTGTTATTTGTATATCTTCTTTGGTGAGGTGTCCAAACATTTTTCCCATTTAAAAATTTGGATTGTTTATTTTCTTATTGCAATTTTAAGTATTCTTTGTATATTTTGGACACCAGTCCTTCATCAGATATGTGTTTTGCAAAGATTTTCCCTCAATCCGTGGATTTTCTTTTCCTCTTCTTAATAGTATCTTTCACAGAGTAGGAGTTTTTAATTTTTATAACATCTAACTTATCAATGTTTTCTTTTGAAGGTCATGCTATTGGTGTTGTATCTGAAAAGTAATTGCCAACTTGAAGATCTCTTAGATTTTCTCTTACGTTTTCTTCTCTGAGTTTTATAGTTTTGTGTTTTGCATTTAGGTCTATGATCCATTTTCAGTTAATTTTTGTGAAAAGTGTAAGTTCTGTGTCTACATTGATTTCTTGAATGTTCCTCGTGTACCAGAACACTTTTATATATATATATATATATAACTATATTTATATATAGTTTTTTTTTTTTGAGACAGTGTCTCACTCTATTGCCCAGGCTGGAGTGCAGCAGTGTGATCTCAGTTCACTGCAACCTCCACCTCCCAAGTTCAAGGCATTCTCCTGCCTCAGTCTCCCAAGTAGCTGGGATTACACGCATGTGCCACCATTAAATAATACTCCATTACCTGGATATACCACATTTCATTTATCCATTTACTATTGAAAGACATCTTGGTTGCCTCAAAATATTGGCAATTATAATAAATATAATTTTTGTATTTGTAGTAGATTTTTGTATTTGTAGTAGAGTGGGGTTTTGCTATATTAGCCAGGCTGGTCTCAAACTCCCGACCTCAAGTGATCCCAAAGTACTGGGATTACAGGTGTGAGCCCCTGCATTCAGCTGATGTACATTATTTTAATCCTCATACTGCTTTTTAAGATTGTTACTTTCATCATTTTAAACTTGAGGAAGTAGAGGCTTAGAGCATTAAATATCGTATCTAATTTAATTATGTACTAAGTGGCAGAGGTGAAATTGAAGTTAGATGTGTCTTGAGTCTGACTCCCAAAATCATAATCTTTCTACAGCACCATGCTCTCTTTCCAATGGAAACAAAGATGCTTTTTGGAATGGTTTTGTAAAGTCTAATCTTTTGCTCTAAAAAACCTTTTCCATTTCTGGGCAAAATTTATTTTGAAATTAAAAAGCCATTTTAAGGGATACTAGAATATTAAGACTCACAACTGTATAACAGAAATACAGGGCTTGACTAATGCAATAAGCTATTATGTACACAATTAAGTATTTCAAGAAGAGACCACAAACACTAGTGCAGACCCTGAAAATGTTGTGAATGAGATGCTGTTGCAATAACAAAGATGCATTAAAGTATATTACCTAACAAGAGCCTGGAGGTAGGGAATCCAGTCCAGCAACATCATCAGACACTTGCTCTCTCACACGTTGAGTTCTATAATTCTTAGTGGGCCGTTCTGTCCTCATGCTTGTTGCTTCATGATGGAAAAAATGGTTGGGCCATTCATCACAGCTACACTCTACACAGAGAGAAGGGGGAGAGAGTGGCACCTGCCTTCATCTATTTATTTTATCTGCAAAGAGACAGAGACCCTCTGATGTGGTTTAGCTGTGTCTCCACCCAAATCTCATCTTGAATTGTAGTTCACATAATCCCCACATGTTGTGGGAGGAACCCAGTGGGAGATGACTGAATCATGGGGGCAATTACTCTTACACTGTTCTTGTGATAGTGAGTGAGTTCTTACAAGATGTGATGATTTTATAAGGGATTTTTCCCCCTTTTGCTCAGCACTTCTCCTTCTTGCCACCATGTGAAGAAGGACATGCTCGCTTCGTCTTCCACCACGATTATAAGTTTCCTGAGGCTTCCCCAGCCATCCTAAACTGTGAGACAAGTAAACCTCTTTTCTTTATAAATTACTCAGTCTTAGGTATGTCTTTATTAGCAGTGTGAGAATGGACTAATACACACTCACAAACTTTCCTTTACATCTCATTTGTGTTACATGGCTGCTTTTAGGTGTTCTAGACTCTGTAATCGAGGCTGGAAAGAAACTAGGGGGCTGAAAAAAGATGTTGAATGTATCCACCTAAAAATATCTGCAATTGGGCACAATGGCTCACACCTGTAATCCCAGCACTTTGGGAGGCTGAGGCATGTGGAGCACTTGAGGCCAGGAGTTCAAGACCAGCTTGGCCAACATGGTGAAACCCTGTGTCTACTACAAAACTCCAAAATTGGCCAGGCATGATGGCACATGGATGCAAGCCCAGCTACTCAGGAAGTCGAGGCATGAGAATCCCTTGAACCTTGGAGGCGGAGATTATAGTAAGCTGAGATCATGCCACTATACTCCATCCTGGGTGACAGAGTGGGACTCTATCTCAAAAAAAAAAAAAATTGCCTTGGGAACTTCTTATCACAAAAGAGTCCTTCTTCTTCATCCTGTCTCTTGCTCAACTTCTTCCTGTGTATAAAACACCCAGCACAATGACTGCTTAAACTTACCCTCCAATTCTGCCTTCTCTGATCATTAAGTACATTTTTTTCTTGGACTATATATATTTACTTAGAGAACCATTGGATCTGTCCACAGAACCTCAGTAAAGAAGCTAGATTGGTGAATGGGAACAGATACTTTAGAGAAAGAGGTCCTCCATTGGCTGTCTCAAATCCTGGCCTAGACACTTAGAAGTCACTCAGTTCAACAAATTCATAAGTACCACATTAGTGCCAAAGAAGAGAAATATCTAGTAAGGGAAAAAGGATCCAATTGTTACATTAAATCTCAAAAATGATTTCCATTTCTCTGTGGTCATCTTCAATACCCAGTAGAGTACACATTTAGATGCATTTATGAAGTCCTAGCCAGAGTAATCAGAGAAGAGAAAGAAAAGAAAAGACATTAAAATAAGAAAAGAGGAAGTTAAATTATCTCTCTTCCCTGACCATATGATTCCATACCTTGAAAACCCTAAAGATTCTGCCAAAAGACTTTTAGACATAATAAATGGCTTCAGCAAAGTCTCAGGATACAAAATCAACATATAAAAATCAGTAGTATTTCTTTTTTAAAAAATTTGTTATACTTTTAGTTCTGGGGCACATGTGCAGATAGTGCAGGTTTGTTACATAGATATACATGTGCCATGGTGGAGGTTTGCTGCATCCATTGCCCCGTCATCTACATTAGGTATTTCTCCTAATGCTATCCCTCCCCCAATCCCCCGACCTCCTGCTATTCTTCTGCTAACCCCCCCACCTGCAAGGCCCCAGTGTGTAATGTTACCCTCCCTGTGTCCATGCGTTCTCACTGTTCAACACCCACTTATGAGTGAGACCATGTGTTGTCTGATTTTCTGTTCCAGTGTCGGTTTGCTGAGAATGATGGTTTCCAGCTTCATCCATGTCCCTGCAAAGGACATAAACTCATCCTTTTTTATGGCTGCCTAATATTCAATGGTATATATGTGCCACATTTTCTTTATCTAGTCTATCATTGACGGACATTTGTGTTGGTTCCAGTCTTTGCTATTGTGAACAGTGTTGCAGTAAACATATGTGTGCATGTGTCTTTATAATAGAATGATTTATAATCTTTTGGGTATATGCCCAGTAATGAGATTGCTGGGTCAAATGGTATTTCTATTTCTAGACCCTTGAGGAATCGCCACACTGTCTTCCACAATGGTTGAATTGATTTACACTCCCAGCAGTGTACAAGTGTTCCTATTACTCCACATCCTCTCCAGCATTTGTTGTCTCCTGATTTTTTTTAATGATCGCTATTCTAACTGATGTGAGGTGGTATCTCAATCTGGTTTTGAAAAAATCAGTAGCATTTCTATATGTCAATAATGTTTCAAACCGAGAACTGAATCAAGAATTCAGTCCCATTTACAATAGACACACACATGCACGCGCACGCACACACAAACACAAACACATACTACTTGGTTAGATGTATGCCTAGCTCTGTACACACAGGGCTAAGCATACATCTAACCAAGGAGGTGAAACATCTCTACAAGGAGAACTGCTGAAAGATTCCAGCACTGCTGAGAGAAATCATAGATGACACAAACAAATAGAAAAGCATTCCATGCTCATGGTTTGTAAGAGTCAATATTGTTAAGATAAAGTAGTCTATAGATTCAATGTTATTCCCATAAAATTACCAATGTCACTTTTCACAGAATCAGGAAAACCTATTCCTAAACTCATATGGAACTAAAAAAGAGACCAAATAGCCAAGGCAATCCTAAGCAAAAAGAATAAAACTGGAGGCATCCCATTACCCAACTTTAAACTATACTACAAGGCCACAGTAACCAAAACAACCTGGTATTGGTACAAAAAATAAACATATAGACCAATGGATTAGAACAGAGACTCTTGAAACAAAGCTGCACAGTTAAAGAATCCCCTATCCAATAAATGGTGCTGGGACAATTGACTAACCATCTGCAGAAGAATCAAACTGGACCCCTACTTCACACTATATACAAAAATTAATTCAAGATGAATTAAAGACTTAAATGTAAGATCTCACACTATAAAAATCCTAGAAGAAAACTTAGATAATATTCTTCTAGACATTGGCCTACACAAAGGGTTTATGTTGAAGACCCCAATACAACACAATAAAAAAATAAACAAATGGGACTTAATTAAACTAAGGAATTTCTGCACAGCAAAAGAAACTATGAACAGAGTAAACAGATAATCTACAGAATGAGATAAAATATTTGCACACTATGCATCCAGTAAAGGGCTAAATCCAGAATCTAAGAAACTTAAATAAATCCACAAGAAAAAAACAAATAACCCCATTAAAAATGGACAAAGGTCATGAAAAGACCACTTCTCAAATGAAGAAATGCAAGCGGCCGAGAAACATGAACACTAATAATCAGAAAGATGCAAATCAAAATCACACGAGATGCCATCTCATACCAGTCAGAATGGCTATTATTAAGTCAAAAAATCACAGATGTTGGTGAGGCTGCAGAGAAAAAGGAATGCTTGTACAATGTTGGTGGGAAGGCAAATTAGTTCAGCCGCCATGGAAGGCAGTTTGGAGATTTCTCAAAGAACTAAAAATAGAATTACCATTTGATCCAACAATCCCATTACTGGCTATATACCCCAAAGGAAAACAAATTTTCTACCAAAGAGACACCTGCACTTGTATGTTTATCACAACACTATACACAGTAGCAAAGACGTGGAATTAACTCATGTTTATCAATAGAGGATTGGATAAAGAAAAGCTGGTACATATGCATCATGGAATACTACATAGCCACAAAAAAGAGTGAAATCATGTCCTTTGTAGTAACATGGATGGAGCTGGAGGCCATTATCCTAGGTGAATTAATGAAGAAACAGAAAATCAAATACCACATTTTCTCACTTATAAGTGAGAGTTAAACATTGGGTACACATGAGCATAAAGATGGGAACGACAGACACTGGGGGACTCCAAAAGCAGGGAGAGCGGGAGGGGGCCAGGGTTGAAAAATTACTCCTTGGGTGCTATTTTGGCTACTTGGGTGACAGGATCATTTAAAGCTCAAATCTCAGCATCACACAATATACCCATGTAACAAACCTGCACATGTATCTGCTGAATCTAAAATTAAAAAACAAAAATCAAATGTATTGCATCATCTGACCTGCTGTATACACATATCTTTTTATATTCTCACAGGTAGTTAGTACTTAGAGCATGTGAGCCATTACATGAGTTCAGCACTAAGACAGCAAGTGACCTTATACTGAACCAAGAATATCTTTCTAGGTCAAGATTGGTCTATGCCAGGGGTATTTAAAATCCAGTGCAAGACCACTGCTTGGAAATATCAGTGTAAGGGTGAGCACATTAATGGGGGCACAATATTGTGAATTAGAATGATTTTTTGTAGGTACAGAACACAACACATTCTTTTTCTCAAGAAGCCTACATTTTAACTGGGGGAGGTCACTCACTCACACTGACAGGTTGAAAGGGGACACTGGGAATATAAATGCTAAAGAGATGCACAGAGGGGTGATCATAAACTTGGGTGGGATTAATCAAGTCTTTTAGCAAGAGGTAAAATTTTCAATTATACCGATAAATGCAGGACTGCTTTTGGATGTAGTTCAATTTGATTTCAAAGAGCTTAATTACGAAAGTTAAACATGATGGAGGATATGGTAGACAGACAAAAAAGGAAGCAATCGTGCCTGTTGGACAAATTCATCAGTATACCCTCGGGGCCTGCCCAGGAAGAATCTCTAAACAGGAAATGCATTAAAATGAAAGGCATGGCCACCAGAGAAGAAGGGCTCAAGGGGCAGGATGGAGACAATTTGGCCCCGGGATTCTGTTGTTTCCCTAACACATTCCCTGACTGTCCTCCTGCCAATGGACCTGCCTTGTAGCATGAAGGTATTTCCCCAGCACAAACGAACGGTGAAGATGCCAAAAAGGCATACAGCTTTAGCCATCAATCTTCACTTTCATTCATTTCCTAAATCTGCTTGTTTTTCTGCTTGACTTGAAGGGAGGAGGGTTTTTTTTTTTTTTTTCTGAAGAACAGCCTGGTGAGAGACTGTGGCTGTCTGAAGCGTAGAAGGGGACTTGCTGTGCAGATGGCACCTGGTCTCAGTGTTTCAGCTGCAGCCAGCTGAAAGTCATATGGCCAGATAGGGCATTTCGAATCCTTTAACTTCATTTCAGTTCAATCAGCATTGTCCAGTGTCTACATAGAGGTCACCCTCTACTGTGGAGGCTGCGCTGGGCATCGCGTATTAAGAGGTGAATGCAGCATGCTTGCACTGTGGGGTTCACAGTGGAGTCTTTAATATAAGTGTCTGAACGATGGGGGTAGGAAATCAGGGGAACACAGTGAGGGGCTTACGGCCCGCCGAGGGTCATGGGAGACTTGTGAGTGATCAATAAGCATTGAGTACCCAAGAAAGAGCACTTTTTAAAAATGAAAACAACTGAGCTTTTGACCTATAGAAAAATAAAATGGGAATAGAAAATACCCTGTTGCTGAAGAGACGATTGGACGGGTGTGGTAGCTCACATTTGTAATCCTAATACTTTCGGAGGCTGAGATGAGAGGATTGCTTAAGGCCAGTGGTTCAAGATCAGCCTGGGTAACATAGTGAGATGCTGTCTATAAAATTAGTAAGTAAAAATTAGCTGGGTGTGGTGACGCATGCCTGTAGTCCCAGCTACTCAAGAGTGTGAGACAGGAGGATCCCCTGAGCCCAGAAATTTGAGGCTGCCATGAGCTGTGACCACTCTCCTGCACTCCAGCCTGGGTGACAGAGCAAGACCTTGTCTCTAACAAAACAAAAGAATAAGATGATTTGGTTTGGGAGAGACTTTGAAAAAGTTATAGAATTTGTAGCTACATAGTTCAGCTGGTGAAAGCAGTGAATAATCCCCAAACGATGTGATTTGTTTATAGGTGCCGCAACCATAGCTATGTATACATTACCCTTGAAGCTAGAAGTTTTAAAGTGGTAGAAGCTAAGGCAGAGACAAGGAACCTAGAAACCCTGTTAGCTAAGTAATAACTCTGGAAAAATGTAGTATGGTATTGTAAGAAAAAATAATATAAATATGTATGGATGTGTTGGCCTTATTTTAGTTGGTAGAAATTCCATAGGTTTGTGTTTTTATAAATGGATTATACTTTGGAAATTGTGCTTGAAGTCATAAAGGGGAGAGGAGCACAAAAGAGCACAGAAAGGGACCTCAGCCAAAACTGGGACGAGGGTTTGCAAGTCACTGTGGTTTGGCTTTCCCCAGGCCATCCTCAGTCCCTTCCTCCTTTCCCCTCCTCCCAGGAGGCAAGCAGAACGGTCAGGCAGTCTTTTTCCCACCCTCCCTTGTAACTGAGGATGACCATTTCACCCATTTCTGCTAAATGAGGCATTAAGAAGATTTGCAGGAGGACTTTTGGGAAAATTATTTTGCTTTCTAATGAAAAGGACAGAACCTTTCCTTTGCCCTTGATTCCAGCTTGAGACACTGAATTGAGGACAAAATCTTACAAGAATGAAGCAAAATCACAAGGACAAAAACCAACAACACTTTGAGGTTATTCAGCCCTCTAAAGAACCCCGGCTTGTGAACATGACCACTGAAAATGTGGGTTTTTCTGTAAATGCCAATAGCAATTTCTTAATTCTTATAGAAGAACTAAGAAAGATGCCAACTGGTAGAAGCAAGATTTTATGTATTTATTTATTTACTTTTTATCTCAGCCCTGCCCCTAATCACACACATTCCCTTTCACCATTTCAGTTAAGGTGGATGGATATTCTGTGACAGATACAGAGAATACATGTGAAAGTTGTATACAAGGAGATAAATAACTGATGTTCATTTTGTTTATGTATGTGCAGGTTTTATTGAAATTGAGGAAGGAACTGGATAGTAGATAAGCAGATCACCGAGGAAGGTTATAGCCTGTTTGCCTGTGATGTCTTTAGCAGTTGCCCTCTTGCTGAGAGTTGCGACTGAGTTACCCCCATCTTTCCAGACCCACGTGGTCTGTCAGGGTAGGAGCATCTGAGCTGCATTCTTGATTTCCTACATTTTCCTTCATTTTTCTGTTGGAGGTGAGGCCTGGATGTTGGTGTTCCCTGTACCTCTTCTTCCTCTTCTGTCTGCCTTCCTCTGCTTTGACCTCTTTCTTTCCCAACAATTTCTCACTCAGCAAGTGCCTAGCTGGCATCCCTACCTGCCCCTCACGGGGCTCCTCTCAGCCTTGGCACTGCTTTTCCTCCTCGTGTGCCTGCCTGTTTCCTCGCCTGGCCTCTCTCCTTTCCCTCCTTTTTTGTCCTCATTTTGTTGTGTTGTCCCCTCCCTCTCCCCTCCCCCTCTACTCCTTCCCTCCTTTCTTTAAAGGAAAATAACAGGTAATAAACTATGAAATTATACCTTCTATTGAAAATGCTCGTGATTTGTTAAGCAGATTACTGAGCAGAATTGGATGTACCAAAGATGGTGATGAAATGGTTAAATTCTCACGTTATCTACTTCTCATAAACTGACACGATTTATTTTTTTTAAATTGTATTTATTTATTTATTTTGAGGCGGAGTCTCGCTTTGTCGCCAGGCTGGAGTGCAGTGGCGCGATCTCGGCTCAGTGCAATCTCCGCCTCCCGGATTCAAGCAACTTCCCTGCCTCAGCCTCCCGAGTAGGTGGGACCACAGGCGCGCACCACCACGCCAGGCTAATTTTTTGTATTTTTAGTAGAGACGGGCTTTCACCACGTTGGCTAGGATGGTCTCGATCTCCTGACCTTCCCGCCTCGGCCTCCCAAAGTGCTGGGATTACAGGCGTGAGCCACTGTGCCCAGCCCCTTCTTCTACTTTAAAACCACAAAAAGGAAAGAGACTTTCACTCCCTCTTCATGGGTCTCCTCTCTTCCACTCAGTTCCTTTCTTTATCCAGCCTGGTTTGTCTTTGGAGAGGTCATTTTGATCATCTAGACTGGTAGACTGTGGAATCCACGTTAAAACACCCATCAACCATCAGAGGTGATGCTTTAGGCAAATTAAACTGAATCTCAGGGACAAGGCTCAGACATGGATATTTTTAAAAATTCCCTAAGTGAATAAACTTGTAGCCAGATGTGAGAACCAGTATTCTACAACCTACATTCTCAAAATAATGCTGCCCATTACAATTGTGTAAGTTAAAGTTGGGCCGAGGATATAAGGAAACCCCACGTTGATTTGAAAATGAGGCAGAAAAAAACTTCCTCATAAGGGTATCAGGACTTCCCAAAAGGGTAAGAGGGGGCTGAGATGATAATGTGTAGGCGCTGCCCACGTTCAGGGGGTATGCCCGAAGTTAAAATTATTTCCAAAAACCCCTACGTGACCACAGACAGCACTGAGCCTGTCACGCTTATATTTAGAAACAAAGCAATACATACATGAAGGAATTCTACCTAATACAGACATAATACAATTAAAATAAATAGCTTATCTCTACCCTATAAAAAAAAAGGAAAATAAAGTTTTATACACCAGTCATCTTGTTGAAAAGTACCCAGAAAATAAATACACTTAAAAAAAAAAACAAAAACAAAAAAAAACTCAGTGGGAGCCAGCACAGCAATTTCTAGGGTGGGTAATTTTGCAAAGTTTTCCTAGGTAGTTTTAGTGAAAGTTTTAGGAAGTTTTTGGTTCCATATAATGATTCAAGTTTAGAGTCCTAGGGTGTGTGTGTGCGTGTGTGTGTGTGTGTGTGTGTGTGTGTGTGTTCTGTAGAGAGAACAGAGAGAGAGAGAGACAGAGAGTATGATTACAGAATGGATCGGACACACAACTTGTGAAAGTCCATATTGGAACAAAATACCTGGAAGACAATTTGGCAACATTATTTTTAAAATGTAAAATTTTACATTCCACCTCCAGAAACATATTCTGAGGGACTCACCATAGGATGATAAAAAGTCATAACTATTTATAATAGCAAAATGGTGAATACAGCACATATGCAAAAAAATAAATTAATTATAATATGTACAATGAAATATACAATGCATTCATCAGAAATAATGTGGCAGAAGGATTTTCGGTAATGTCAAAAAAATGGTTACATATATGGTTTGTGAAAAATATTAGGTTGCATAATTGCCTGTACAATATGACCCGTTTGTGTTAAAAATAGTGTATTTATTATTAGAAAAAAGCCAAAATGAGTATAATATCAAAACATTTATAGTAGCTATTCACCAGAAGCAAAATCCTTGAAAATAAGAAATAAGTAGTGCATTTAGATCACATGATAAGTAATTTAAAAATATGTTGTTGAATTCTGAGCATTGTGATTTTCTTGTTGCGTCTATTCTCTAAGTTTTCTGCAATGAATAAATATTACTTAAATGAGAAAACAGATAGAAATGTATACATATAGACAGAAAAATGAAATAAATATATAAAAATAAAATTGATTTTTAAGTGGTAAAATGACAGAATAATGAATACTTTTTTGATCTTTAATGTATCTTTAAACAAAAACACACACACACACACACACACACACACACATGTTCAAATCCTGAAAGTCACTCTTCAGATGGTACAATTGTGTTTATGAAGAACCCAGAAGAATCTATAGATATTAAAATACAAATATTTACATAAAAGTCAATTGTATTTTTATATAACAGCAAACAAGGTAAGAAAAGAAACCAGCCTATAATCTCAGATACTTGGGAGGCTGGGCAGGAGGATGGCTTGAGGTCAGAGGTTTGACCTGGTTAACATGGTGAGACTATCTCTTAAAAAAAAAAACAAAGGAAAGAAAAATAAACAACAAAAAAAAATTTTTTTTTTAAACGCAGCACTCACGAAAGCATACAAGTTACAAAAGGAAACCAAATTGAAAAAAAAGAAGGACAATAGTTACAAAAGCAATTAAAAACATAAAATACATAGAAAAACCTTTTTCAAGAGAGGAGCGAGAATGTTGTGGAGAATGTGGTAACATTGTAATTATGGAGCCCACTTGGTGTGGTTTCAGACTGTGTGGCTCCCCTGAATTCATGGAAAAAAGAAAATCAAATTCCTGCCTATTCTTACCATATCTCCAAATCAATTTCAGAGATATTAAACACTTAAATATGAAAAACAAAACAAAACAGGTTAGACGAATAACACCTCTAGAAAGAAAAAGATTTCTTAAATAAGGTTTTTAATCATAAAGGAAAAAAATTAAAATGTGACTGTGTTAAACTTAAAACTTTCTCTGAAAAGTCAGCTGAAAATTTCTCTGAAAAGTCAGCTGAAGATGTTTGCAACATATATGTCTAACAAAAAAAGTAATAAAAATATATAAAGGCAGCCTACAAATTAATAAGAAAATGAGTGGCAAACAGAACAGTAGAGAAACAAAGGGAAATTTTTTTTCAAAATATAAACAAAATTGACATGGTTATGTAAGACTGAACTTCACATACCCTTCAGTCTTCCAAGTTTACTCCTGGATATACACCCAAAAGAAATTTTAGCGTATGTGTACCAGGAGACTTGGACAAGAATATCCATTTGTAACAGCAAAAACCTGAAGCAACACAGATCAGACAAATGGGATAATGGGTAAATAAATGTGGTATATTCATACAGTTGAATACTATATAGCAGTGAAGATTAAGAACTACATGTTACACTCATCAGCATAGGTGGTACTGAATGATAAGAGCATGTTACAAAAGAATAATTACATAAAGTTCAAAACCAAGCAAAATCAAATAGTACATTGTTTAGGGATAAATGCCTATGTGATAAAACTAAAAGAAAAATGAAGAAATGATAAACCCAGTGTTTGTTTTTTTCTCAAGAAGCCTCCTTTCTAACGGGGCAGGAGGCTCACTCCCATGCACTCAATCATGTCTCTGGATTGGGGAAGATGAATAGTTTGGGGGAAAAGTTACATGAGGCTTCAAAGGTATTGCTAATGTCTGATTTCTTAAGCTCAGTGGTGGGTATGCAAGTATCCATTTTATTATTATTCTTAGACTTAGGCTACTTAGGTTACAAATATGCTTTTTGTATTATTTATTTACAGTTTTTCATTAAAGAATAGAAACATTGAAAACGAGGGGAAAACCTTATCAGAACCAGTTTGAGCAGTCTACACCTTTCTCTTAGAGACGGCATAGCATGGGTTTTTGAGATACAGAGTTAGGATTTTTAAACTCAGCTGTGTCACACTTCTGAGACCAAGTTTTCTTGTTTGTAAATGGGGATAATACTTAACTCATAATGTATTGTTAGGATGAAATTTCATCCTATGTATTTTTTTATAAACCCTAGCTATGGATGGTCATATATTAAGCATGTAATACATATGGGTCATTGTTATTATTATTAAATATTACATTACAAAAGCGAAGAGTTCCTTAAAAATAAGCAGAAATAAGAATTACAATTGGTTGTTTGAAATGAAATATATTGAGGTTATACTAAATGAATGCTGTGTTATTTATAATATTGCTCTCAAATGTGAGGAGTATGTTTTATTCAAAGGACTAAAAATAATTGCTGTACATCATCTAAACTTTCTCACATTTTGCATGGGACATTTACACATAATGTGTATTTTGTTTATCGAATCAGGCTTGATTACTAAGAATTGCTATGGGTCTTCAGAGAACAGGCATTGAAGATCATTCCTATTAAAGTTCACCTCCCATCAAAAGAAGATAAAGGAGAAAAGTAGATAAAAGTTCAAAGAGGAGATTTAAAGTGACAGGTCTGAGCAGACATGGCCAAGAAGTGACACTTCAAATTACCCAAGGACCTAGAGACGGGAAGAGCACGGCTCCTCTGAAGGTCAGGGTTTTATATGGGCACACCATCTGGATGACTTCATTTAATGAAATTACATCAAAGCGTGTTGGTTTTACAACCCCAGAGAGGTGGGCTTGGGGTAGCTTCCACTGAAAAGTCAAATTACTTCACAGAAAAACAAAACAAAACAAAAAGGTTATGTTGCTAAAACTTTTGAACCAAAAGGAAAAGACAGAATTTCCTCCAATCACAAGAAACCAAGAAAAATATCACATTTCCTGGCTGCCCACTCAATTTACCACCCCTCGACCCGTCCCCTTTAGCAACAGAGAAAGAAATCACAGTAGTGAATTAATAAAGCAGTGAGCCAGACTTTCCTTCCTCGTGTGATTCAGCCCCGCAGCTGGGGTGGCGGGGGGGCGGGTAAGAAGCAGGTTCATTAACACTGAGCGTTCTGGACTGGCTTTCAGTATTAGACATCTGGAGTTTTTGAAAATTAACACTGGAACAAAGTGACTATCATACTCCATGTCCCCTTCACCCACCCTCAGTCAAAACTTTATTTTAAGGTTTCTTTGGGGCTGATTAAAAAAAAAAAAAACCTAATGGGAAACACTATCTAGAAATGGAGAAATCAAACCAATACTAAAGCATGCTGTAGTAATTACCACTACCTATGATTGATTTTACTATAGGAAAAATGTGTTTTACCATAAATGACACTCCTTAAACTCCGTAACCAGCCTCCTTCCTCTCTCTTTCCAGCATATCTAGTTAATCATACATGACTGCAGCAAGGTGATGCAATAGTTTCAATGTAGCTGCTTTATCTAGGCATGGAATGAGAAGACCTGTGTGATTGAGGAGCTGTAGACACAGCGTGGCCCCTTGAGCATAAGAATAGTGATGAAAGTTTTTCCACTGAGCCTTGCAGGGGTATCTGTGGCACCTGCACCTTCTGTGATGTGCCACCCGGAAAGCCAGAGACCAGATAGGACTCCAGGGCACTGTGCTGACTTTCTTGCCCTGTGCTTACATTTCTGAGATAAGGATCTAAGAATAAATTCAATTTCCGGTCCCCTCACTTGCTTTGTGGGTTGTCAAAACCTGAAAAGACCTACCTAAAACAACACACACATCCAGAAGTACTCTTAACTGTTGGTGGCATTGATGACTATGAGATGCCCCATTGACAAGGGGATGCCCTCTTGTTGTTGAGTCCCCCCAATGACATTCTCAGGATGATGTCTGTTGGAGACGCACTTCTAGTAGGTGAAATTTACACTAACAGGCAGGGTAAACTCTTCCAGACCACCAGAGAAAAAGCAACACTTCATGGAAAACGTTGGCAATACAAGTGTAAAAAGAACTACCTGGGGCCAGGCGTGGTGACTTATGCCAACACTTTGGAAGGCCGAGGCGGGCTGATTGCTTGAGCTCAGGAGTTCAAGACCAGCCTGGAAAACATGGTGAAAATATCTATAGATAGATAGATAGATAGATGGATAGATAGGTGATCAATAGATAGATGGATACATAGATAAAAAAATTGTTTTAAGCCAACTACCAGCGTTGGTTATCTCCCCCAGCAGAGAATGAGGGAATTTTCAAAGCATAATTCTCTGTGAAATTCACCATTATCATTCTCTAGCACATAATAGAGCATTCTAGAAAGTGCCCAGAAGCTTCTCTCTCACCCAGGAATAAAGAACCCCAGATGTGAGCCGGGGCTAAAAGGTGTCTGGACAGCTGCCCTCCTCTGAGGAGGAGAGGTTGGGCCTTGGTGCCCAGAGCAATAGTGAGTAGTCATCCTATCTTCTTCTACCTCCTCCGTGGAATCGCTACACTGGATTTTGACATCACAAACCAATATGATCCTATCCATTATATGCATTTCACAGAAGCACTGCGCGAAATACTTGAATAGAGATTCTGTCTTCTAGTTACAAGTGTGTTCTCACTGTTAAAACAGAAAATTGGCCTCAACTGTTTCTTAACAATGCTAACATTTACTTCAAGAAGAAAATTGTGGGATTTAACCTTTGTGCATTTTATTTATCCACACGGCCCTTCAAGGAACTAGGGTAAATGGACAAATAGTTCTTATAATTTAATACTGCTTTTAAAAAATAGATACTGTACTGAATTTTTTTGCTAATTATATTAGTAACTTCAAAGCCTTTTATGGAGGATGTTTGCTGGAAACAGAAGGTATTTTTATTTCACTGAAAAACGCGATGAGAGCTGGGTTTAAAATTTTGGAGGAAGGACCTGGATGTAGTTGTTTAACAAATTTGTCCACATGTTCTTTTAGGATGTCATATTTGGTCTTGTTTAAGGAATTCTTTTCTATCCTCAAGTCAGAAAAATATTCACCCATATATATTCCTCTCATAAAGTTTTGTTTTTTACATATAAATTACTTACTCTGTCCATAAGTGATTTTTGAGCATACTAAGAGCTAGGACTCCAAATTCAATTTTATCTATATTTATAATCAGTTTTCCAACTGTACTTTTTAAAGATTCCTTCCTTTCTCTATTGCTCAGCTATATTACCCCCATCATTTGACAAGTTTCCGTGTATTTGTCACATGTATAAATGTGTCATATGAAGTGATAGTCTCACTGGTGAGCAAGGAAATTCAAATCAAGACTGTTGAGATGTCATCTACACACCGTTAACTGACCTCTCTATTCAATTCCACTGAAAGTTTGCCTATTCTTATGCCAGTACAAAACTATTACTTGTGATAAATTGTTCTTGTAGGATGAAGACAGCTAACTCTTACCGTATTGTCTTTCTAAACATAGTAAGATTTGGTTTTCCAAGAGTTTGTTTCTTTTATGTTGAAAAAAAAAACCTGATGGCTGATTTGGGCCTGTATATACACATTAATGGCCAGGTTGGGGCTGCAATTTTCCTTTCCCATTCCATTCTTGTCAAATTTTGGTAGCAAGGTCATACTGAATTCATAGAATGAGCTGTGGAGTATTCCTTCTTTCTCTATGAATTATAGAGATACTATAAGAGATAGGTTTTAAGAAAATCTTTTTAAAAAGATTACAAAAGTCATGTAAACTTATTGTCAGGAATTGTAAAAACACCCAATATTACAAAGAACACAACAGAAGCAATTTATAGGCATTACCATCCAGAAAGGACTGTTAAATATATTTTGGTATATTTCCTTCTAGAACTTTTTGTCAGTCTCTGCAAGATATGTCCAATTTCCTCTTTATCTATATCTGTATATACATACATACGTACACACAGAATTCTGACCATTGTAGTATATACTATCTACCAACTCTTTCATTACTTTATTAGAATTTCCCGTGCCAATAAATATTCTGTAAAAACAGAAATTTTAGTACCTATTAAGCTGATTATTAAAACAAATCCAAATTAAACTCCCTTTGCATCCCAAATAAAAATTTTAATTTTTAGGTGAATAATGTTTAAAAACTCAGTAAAGAATGTATTAATACATATTTTCATTTCCTGTTGGGCATCTGCCACCTTTATTCTTAGCTCCATCCTGGTCCTGACGCAGTTAGCCTGACCAAGCCTTGAAGTACATCAGGCACTCTAAGCTTACTCCTAGGTACAATCTTGAATTTGCAACGGATCCAAGGCCATTGTGTCTGGGATGAGCTCCAACACCTTTGAGCCCCCTGAGCTGCATCCGTTATGTTCCTCCTGACCCTCACTGAGCTTGCTCTGTCCGTATCAGGCAGCTTGCCCTGATTAACACTGAAATCCCTATCTGGGCCTGGAGCCAGGTCACAAACTGCACCCAGCTTCTCTGGGGCCTTGTCAACATGGTTTCTTATTGCCAGATACGTGTTCATTTATTCTGTTTGCCAGTAGGTCAAGTCAATAAAAATATACTGATTGCCTACTCCATGCCAAGCTACTATGTGGGGGATATTACTGTGTGGACTTTGATCTGCTGTTGAGATCTCAGTCAACCCTGCCAAATGCCTGATTCTGAAAATCACCATTGGCTGGACAGTCTGTTTGCCCCAGAATGGACCTCTTAGACACTGATACCATGACAAGCTTACTATATCCCTTTTGACACCATAACTTGAAAATCTAGCTATCCATCTCAGGTCCCAGTTCTATAGACAGGCTAGTCCACAGTAATTCTGGCTTCTTTTCCTGTCCTCATGTCTCCATCACCAAGATCCTGCAGACTTTCCAGATCAGCCTTCTTTGATTCTGACCTTTATAACATTTATGATTCACAAAAATATCTTCATATGTATTTTCCCATTCTAGTTTTGAATCTTAAAATAACTCTTCGAGATAGGAGGGGAGACTTGTTAAATTTCTGTTTCACTAAAGAGGAAACTGTCTTTAAGAAGCCTAATGATGTATTTATGTTTAATAAATGATCTCTTTAGAACTTGAACTCAGACCTTATCTCTCATTTTAGTGTTCTTTACCCTGGGGGCTGGGGTAGCTAAACTTCACTTTGAACAGACCCGACAATTCAGGAAGCAGCCAACTCTTTGGTGTGAAAGATTAATGTGTTAGACCTGCTAGGATGACATTTTAACCCCTAAAAAATTACTCAAAACACATAAATATTAAATACTGTGTAGTTAGAAGGATAAAAATCAGTAGATGTAGGGCCAGGCGTGGTGGCTTACGCCTATAATCCCAGCACTTTGGGAGGCCAAGGCAGGCAGATCACTTGAGGTCAGGAGTTTGAGACCATACTGGCCAATATAGTGAAACCCTGTCTGTATCCAAAATACAAAATACAAAAATTAGCTGGCCATGGTGGTACATGCCTGTAATCTCAGCTTGGGAGGCTGAGACAGGAGAATTGCTTGAACCCAGGAGGCAATGGTTACAGTGAGCTGAGATTACACCACCACACTCCAGCCTGGGCTATAGAGTGGGACTCAGTCTCAAGAAAAAAAAATCAGTAGATGTAAAAGACCTTTGAGCAATGTGAGAATATGGTTCTTAGCTAGGCATAGACCTATCAAAGGAAAAGCTCTGTATAGCATCTTTTTAAAAAATAATTTAATTCAATTTTTATATTGAAACATAATTGTACATATATATGTGATACATGTGACATTTTGATACATGCATATGCTGTGTAGAGTGATCCAGTCAGAATAATTAGGATGTCTGTGGCCTCAAATAGTTATTATTTCTTTGTGCTAGGAACATTTCAAATCTCTTCTAGCTATTTTGGAATACACGTCCTATAACCTTTCTACAGACTGAAAGTCGACTTGGCTACTTGAGAGTAGAGAAGTCATCCATCCCAATATACACAGTACATGGCAGTGTTAGTTGGACCACCTTCAAGAGCACTTCCCAGCTCCCCTTTCTCTGTTGGGCCTGAAAGCCTGGAAACAACATTTCCTGACCTGTGTTTCTAGCAGAGATCTTGTTTAGCGCTCACCTCTGAGAAAACGTCACCAGAGATTTGGAAAGCAAAGGAGGAGAAACCATTATCCTCTGGTGACAGCTGCAGGTAGTGGATGTAGGGAGAAAGAAATGTCGTTAAATGTAATTCCTGAATTTTCATACTTTTGAAAATCATCAGCAGTTTCTCCTGAGCGTCTCTTGCCCTAGTAGGTCTATCAGTTATCTTAGCATCACGTTTCCTATTAAAAATCCTGTCCTGCTTAAAATTTCTAACGTGGTGTTGTTTTCCTCTGGTCTAATTTCAACTGATTATCATATTTTCCCCATGATTTTGCCTTTTTTACATTTATTTTTAAAATTTAATTTAATTTTATTATTTTACTTTTTGAGACAGAGTCTGGCTGTGTTGCCTAGGCTGGAGTTCTGTGGCACAATCTTGGCTCACTGCAGCCTCTGCCTCCCAGGTTCAGGTGATTCTGGTGCCTCAGCCTCCCGAGTAGCTGGGATTACAGGCCTGCACCACCACACCTGGCTAATTTTTGTATTTTTAGTAGAGATGGGGTTTCACCCATGTTGGTCAGGCTGGTCTCGAACTCCTAATCTCATGTGATCCTCCTGCCTCGGCCTCCCAAATTGCTAATATTACAGGCGTGAGCCACGGTGCCCAGCTACATTTACTTTTGTTTCTCTGGATGGGAGCTCTTCAAGGCATGGATGTGTCCTATTTATTTTGCGTCATCTCCAATGCTTTCAATATAAGAGGCATTCAATAAATTTTGTTAAAAGGGAACATAAAAAATAAATTTGAGTGGGAGGAGGATGAGATATTTTGGAGCAAAGAATCGAATATCCTAGTGAGGAAAAAAAAGAAATCTTCAAAATGTCTTTAATTCTAGAGTTGTTTTGTATGGGTCAACTAGCTATTAGCATTTAGGGCACTACCTTGATGAAGAAATCCTATGCAAAAACCTCTTCTTTATAAAAAAGTTTGATTTCTAAAAAAAATTACAAAGTATTTGTACATCATGCAAATTCAGATTGGCATGCTTCATTAATGTTTGATTGAATGGTTACATGCCTTCTAATTGAGGTATATGAGTGGTGATCACCACAAGAGAAATTAATCATATTTAAACATTTTTCAGCCCATAGTTGGAGACACAGTGGGCAGACACTGGGCAAAATATGAATTCTTATCCCTAACAAACATCTTACATCTCATACATCGTCTCAACATTTACTTTTAGAGAAAGTCATACTGTGTCAGACATAGGGTTAGGCATTTGAGACACAGAAAAATAAAGTTCCTGTACTTTAAGAAGTTCACATATATGATAAACCTTAACCGATAATTACAAAATCGTGACAGAAAGTACACAGATTTCAAGGAAATACCTAGGAAAAGCAGCTAAATCAGTTTGGAAAATGTGAGACTACGTGCCTCTTGGATTAAAGGACTCTGGAGTTGAGTCATGAAGGATGCATGGGGACTGACTAGGGAATAAAGGTGGTGCAGGTGGTGGGAATGGCAGAAGCAGGCTCTGAATTGAGGTCTCAGGTCATTCCTAGATTCTCTGTGGGGTATGAATGGAGGCAGAGAGCCATGGGCCCACATGTCACCAAAAAGCCTTGTGAGCCACATTAAGGTACTTGGACTTTGGAAATCTATTGAGGGCCATTAAAAACAAGTCCTATGGTCAGTGGAATTCTCCTCAGAGCTTAGAGACATGGACTTCATTCAAGTCTTTGTCTCTGAAATCCTTCAGTTCTAGGGTGTTCCATGGGCCCCAGGAGTTCTCTGTAATTAGGGTGTTCTTCATAATTAGATAGATATTTAAAAAGATCCCCCCTGGCTGCACTTTGGGAGGTGGTTTGGAGGGCTTATGACTGAGAGTAAGAGGACGGGTTACAGATCTTCTGGGGTGGACCAGGTGAGGTGAGGAGTAGTCTGGTGCATGGGCGATGGTGTGCTAGGCAGATTTAACAGGTGCCAAATCAACACTCTCTACCCTTCTCTTTTTTGGTTAATTAAAATATTTTCATTAAATTTTTTTCTGCACGTTTCATTTATATTACATAATTAATAATCTTCTGTTTACTGATGGCTTGGGATATATGCATGCTATATTATTACAACATCTGTGAACAAATTTTCTGACAATGAGGTATTACCCTTCATATATTTTTAGGTTTGAAGAGACATTCATATGTTTTGTTCAGACATGAAATATCAAGCTGTTCTTTTCTTAAAAATACAAAGTCCTACATAGATAACAAAAGAAGCATAAAGTTGGTTAAGCAATATGTTTCTAAACTCTGTGGTTAAATAATTACAGTACATTTCTACAGTCCCACCAACAATTTTGCTGCCTCTGAGGACCTATGTAGCTTGTGCTGGGCCAGTGGGGTCAAACCTCTTGTGGGACCCAGAAGCCTCTGTGTCAACAATTTCCTCTCTACTCTTTGAAACCACTCTTTTTTTTTTCACTGCAAAAAAGAAAAAAGAGAAAAAGACTGCTCTTTTTTAATATCTGTGATAACTGTTCTTACTTTAAAGTATTTACTTTAAAAGCCACAAACTTGATTATGTCTTTAAACCCTCAAGAAGGGATAAAACTGCCATCAGACTTTTCAGTGTTCTAAACTTAAAGTCATTTTAAAGTTTATGTTTTCCAAAGATGGTCGTGAAAAGTGTTGAGTACTAGCTACTTCTTATTTTCTGACTCATTATTCTACTGGAAAATCTATAAAATTGGAATTCACAGAGAAGCAAATTCGGGAAACTAGTTCAGTATTCAACCAATATGTTAATTAACTTCATCTTCATGAAACTGTTGGTGTGAAGGGCATGGAACAGCCGGGACCTGGAAGATTTCACTGGCAAGTGTTTGAATGAAGTCCAGGGCCCTAAAACCAGAGCAGAAGTTCACTGAATCATAGGACTGGAAGGTGATAGAACACTCAGGCAGGTAGATAAGTAGATAAGTGCTGTTTTAAAGGCAGGGAGTGGGTGGATGGGACAGTGCAAGAGAGATTTATTCTACTTCTTTTCTTAGTCATTTCATATTAGGAATTCAAGTTTGTTTGTTTTTTTTTAATTGTTGTTGTTGTTGCCTAGGCTGGAGCGCAGTGGCGCAATCACGGCTCACTGCAACCTCCGCCTCCCGGGTTCAAGCTTTTCTCCTGCCTCAGCCTCCCTAGTAGCTGGGATTACAGACACCTGGCCACACCATGCCCAGGTGATTTTTGTTTTTTTAGTAGAGATGGTATTTCACCATGTTGGCCAGGCTGATCTTACGCTCCTGATCTCAAGTGATCCGCCTGCCTTGGCCTCCCAAAGTGCTGGGATTACAGGAATGAGTCACCACACCCAGCCATCAAGTTTCTTTTTTTTTTTTTCTTTATAATAGAACGATTTATCATCTTTTGGGTATATACCCAGTAATAGGATTGCTGGGTCAAATGGTATTTCTATTTCTAAATCCTTGAGGAAACACCACAAGTTTCTTAATATTAGGAAATTCCTGCTTGCTTTGCTGTGCTTCTTCATGCTGTAAATCATATCTCCTCTTGTTTTGATTCCTGACAGCAGCTGAATGTCCTTCTTACTGTAATAAAGTATGCCATTTCTAATTGAAACTGTACATGTCAAATCTTACTCTAACAAACGCTGAAGGATTTCCCATATTTCTGATTTCTAACTCAAGGTTTTAGATAGTAACTGGAGGTAGTACCTTGGAAATAGATTTTCCTCTGGGAGTTAAATAATAAACCAGTTCGGATATGTATGAAGTTGCCAGAAGAGACAAACTGTGGCTTAAAATTGAAAGCGTTGAGCAGGATTAGAGGAAAGTGGGCCAATCAGAAAATAGGGGTGGTGACACAGAGAACAAGCAGTTTCAAAGGCGGAGTCATTGGCGGGACTCATCAAACCATGTATGCGGAGACAGTATCCTAAGGATTGTCGTTGAGTAAGGAGAGAAGCCTCAACTTACTGGGACCTAAGACAGATATATCCCAACACACAGAAGGATGCTTCAGTTGCACACACTGTCACTAGCTCCCCTCAATCTGACTCCAGGCTTGTCAGTACACCCTGATAATAAGCATTGCCATGGAGTGTGCCTCTAAGGAGGGGTGTCACTCACTGGCACATTGCAACATTTGTGCCTTTTGGGAATTAGTGGATCTTACGAAAGGAATCAATACAGTAGTAGCATATCTCTTATCTTGGTTAATATGATATTGTCTCTGGGACACTGATTTTTTTGGTGCTTTTAATACTAAAATGGATTTACAGTGGTAATAAATACCACCTAGTGTGTGTGCACATGACAAGCTGGTCACCTGCAGAAGAAGGTGCCTGCCCTCTTGCAATGCCCAGGTACCCAATGAAATTGTATTTGCTTTCCCTCAGTTGCTCTTTGAATGTAGTACTCTTTTGGCTACTAGCAGTTCCAAATCCTGGCTGCATGTTACATTCACCGGAACTTAAAAGAAGAAAATACCCAAGAGAGCTGTCACAGGCCAATTAAAGCTGGGAATCTCTGTGCATTGGCATCACTTAAAAGCCCTCTGGGTGATTCTACTACGTCCCCAGGGTTGAGAACCCTTAGCTGGATTATTGATAAAAGAGTATGATCTGGTAGGGTAAGGGGAAACATTCTCTTATATATTTTTGAAAGCATTTAATGAGCATTTTACAGATGAGGAAACTGCAACTCAGAGGCATGAGGCAACTTGCTCAAGGCTGAGTAACTAATGGGTAATGGAGCTAGCATTTGAACCTAAATATTTCTTTTTTAAAATGTCACGTTCTTTCCATAATATCTGGGAGAATACAGGGCAGAAGGCATAAACTCTACCAGGTTCTAATTAAGGGAGAGAAGAGAGAATGGCAGAAAGGGCATAGGGAGTAAACAATAGAGTTTTCCAGATGTTTCATGACACGTCATGACGTCTGCGTCCTGGAAGCTAATGGAGTGTTTGCTTGTGAATTCTGGCTGTGACATTTTCTCAGTTTTAATTTCTAAAATGGTAAATATAAACAAATACAAACACATATAAACAAAAGCTCTCTGGGGTCTTGAATAATTTTTAAGTCTGTAAAGGAATCCCAAGACCAGAAAGGTGTCCTATTCTAGAGAGACTAAGAAGCCAATGTGTATGTATATATATACATATATGCATATATGTAGTGACAGAAGGCAATAATGAATACTTAACTTGGTTTATTCTAAAAAGCATTGCATATCATGTTGGAAACTGGGCTCCAAATCCTTTTTTTGCTTGTTTGCTTTTTTGAGAGGGAGTCTCTGTCACCCAGGCTCAAGCACAGGGGCACAATCTCAGCTTACTGTAGCCTCTGCCTCTTGGATTGAAGTGATTCTCTTGCCTCAGCCTCCTAAGTAGCTGGAATTACAGGCGCCCACCACCAAGCCTGGCTGTTACACTAAAAATACAAATATTTTTAGTGGAGACGGGGTTTCATCATGGTGGCCAGGCCGAACTCTTGGCCTCAACTGATCCGCCCACCTCGGCCTCCCAAAGTGCTGGGATTACAGGTGTGAACTACCACGCCCTGCCCCTAATCTTTTTGATCTCATGCCATCTTTTAAAACATTTTTTGAGCATGCATTTACAAAATATAAATTATTTTAAATCAATTATATTGCACTATTACTTAAAACATTAAAAATCACAAAATAGAGGAATTTTAAAACAATGAGATACAAATGAAGTAGGTAATATTTTGAAATAATTATTTTTATTAATAATAAAAATATATTTTGACCTCAATAAGAAATAGTAATAAATTAATTAATGTGCATTATTGAAAAAAAACATGTCTGTGTCTGTGAGAAAGCCATTCCAAAATGATTCTAAGTTCATTTTATTGTAATCCTTGATGATAATGACTGTCAGGGCTGAAAAAGACACCTTAAGAAAATAGAAAAAAAATAGAAGACAGGTAGAAAAAAATTACTGGGTGTGCCTGCTAATTCACGATGAATCACATTTCATCGCCACTTATCAAGTATGAAGAAGTTTTTGTTGAAACTCAGCTAGTAAATTCCTCTCTTCTTTGATGTCAACTAGTTGGGAAGATATAAAGATAAGTTGAAATTCCAAACAGATGGTTTCAAAATCTCTAGAAACCTTTGGGTAATTTTTAAACTGACCAGAAAATTTGGTTTCCAAGTTTAAGTGTGCAGATAATAGTCTGTAGGTGGCACGTCCGCATCATTTCTGAATGAATGAATGGGTGAATGAATGAGTGAAGGTGCCTCTGGGACCGCCCTCTGAGCTGAGTAAAGCATACAGTGACAGTGACCCATAGACACTGTCAACTCATATATCAAATACTAGTAACGTGTGGCTTATATTGTAATTTTTAAGATTAAAAAGGAAGACTCAGAGGTCTTCTATTTTGTTCCTGCACCTCCTGGGGGGTGTGCACCCTGCTTTGGGCTTTGGAAGCAATACAAAGCCACCAGGATGTCTTAATTAAAGGAAAAGCATGTCCAGGCATGATTTACAGGCATAGGTCACTAATAAAGACACAGCAAGGAGAGGGCTGGAAAAAGGATGAAGGAGGCACCAGTGCAAACTAGAACAGCAGAAGGGGAGGGGGAGGGTGGATTTGAGAGACATTTTGGAGATACACTTAAAAGTTTGGATGTGAGGCCAAGTACAGTGGCTCACACCTGTAATCCCAGCACTTTGGGAGGCCAAGGAGGGTCGATCACTTGGGGTTAGGAGTTCGAGATTAGCCTGACTAACATGGTGAAACCCTGTCTCTACTAAAAATACAAAATTAGCCAGACATGGTGTCACATGCCTGTAATCCCAGCTACTCGGGAGGTTGAGGCAGGAGAGTTGCTTGAACCTGGGAGGCAGATGTTGTAGTGAGCCAAGATTGCGCCATTGCACTCCAGCCTGGAACAAGAGCAAAACTCCTTAAAATAAAAAAAAGAAAGTTTGGACGTGGCAGGTAGGGGAAAAGTCTAGAGGTGGTTTGGAAAAGGATAATGCCTTTCCTCCCTGAGCATGGGAAGAAGAGGGTGGGGCATGAAATGTGATGGGTTCAGTTTCAGATGATATACAGTCCCCTTCCCTCTCCCCGTGTGGTATATGGGAGGCTTCCTGTAGCATGGGGAGTGAATATCTGGGCAAGCTGAAGCAAAGCCAGTTCCTTCCGAGCTTCATTTTTCAGCCCTCTAATCCCTAGGCTCTTTGTCTTTTTTGGAAAGTTATCCATTTCTTTGAGACTCTAAAGCAAGCCATGGACTCCAGTTCAGAAGAAAGTAAATGTATACACCACAGCATAAATTTGTACATGTACTATATAGGACGCTCAGCTCCAGAAATCTGTCCATGTCTAGATGGGGGCCCTGCTCTAACTGGCTCCTTCAATGTCCTCAAAACCTGATCTGTTTCCCTATGTGCCAATCTTCCGAGTCAGAGGTAATTTGCTAATTATAAGTCACTTCCTATTTTAGAAATCCTCATGACTTATGGTCAAATGCTAATGTTTATCATGCTGATTGATGAATTGTAATTTCTAATGCCAGGTGTGAGATGGCAGAGAAAACTGAGACAAGAGGAGGTTCACTCTGAGACTTTGATTCCTCTGGGCCAGCATTCATATGGCTCATCCAGGATAGAGTGCAGTAGGAAACACAGAGCACCATCTGCGAATGATTCTTGCCTCACTGAACCAGAATCTAGTAAGAAGTACAAAAGAACAAGTTAAAGGACACCGCAAGAAAGCAACCAGCCAATCCAGAATATGGGATACTCCATGGAACAGATGATCCACTGCTCTAACAGAAGAATAGCATGAAAAATTAAAAGAGAATGTTCTGGGAAAAAAAAGAGCCTTGACTGGGCATGATGGCTCATGCCTGTAATCTCAACACTTTGGGAGACTGAGGCAGGCAGATTACCTGAAGCCAGGAGTTTGAGATCATCCTGGCTAATATGGTAAAACCCTATCTCTTCTAAAAATACAAAAGTTAGCTGGGCGCGATGGTGTGTGCCTGCAGTCCCAGCTACTGGGGAGGTTGAGGCATGAGAATTGCTTGAACCTATGTGGCAAAGGCTGCAGTGAGCTGAGATCATGCCACTGCACTCCAGCCTGGGCAATGGGCAAGACTCTGTTTCAGTGGCTGGCAAGAAAGCTGAATAGGAACAGCTCCCATCTGCCACCCTCAGCAAGATCAATGCAGAAGGCAGGTGATTTCTGCATTTCCAACTGAGGTAACCTGGCTCATCTCATTGGGACTGGTTGCATAGTGGGTGCAGCCCACAGAGAGTGAGCTGAAGCAGGGGAGGGTGTTGCCTCACCCAGGAGGCACAAGAGGTTGGGGGAACTTCCTCCTTTAGCTAAGAGAAGCTGTGAGGGACTGTGCCATGAGGGATGGTGCACTCCAGTCCAGATACTATGCTTTTTTAATGGTCTTTGCAACCTGTAGACCAGGAGATTCCCTCTGGTACCTATGCCACCAGGGCCCTGGGTTTCAAGCACAAAACTTGGCGGCTGTATGGGCAGACACTGAGCTAAATGCAGGATCATAGCCCAGTGGTGTCTGGAATGCCAGTGAGACCATTTATTTCCCTGGAAAGGGGGCTGAAGCCAGGGAGCCAAGTGGTCTAGCTTAGTGGATCCCACACCCACAGAGCCCAGCAAGCTAAGATCCACTGGCTTGAAATTCTCGCTGTCATCACAGCAGTCTGAAGTTGACCGGGATGCTCCAGCTTGGTGGAGGGAGAGGCGTCCACTATTACTGAGGCTTGAGTAGGCAGTTTTCCTTTTACAGTGTAAACAAAGCCTCCCGGAAGTTGGAACTAGGTGGAACACACCACAGCTCGGCAAAGCAACTGTAGCCAGACTGCCTCTCTAGGTTCCTCTTCTCTGGGCAGGGCATCTCTGAAAGAAAGGCAGCAGCCTGTCAGGGGCTTATAGATAAAACTCCCGTTTCCCTGGTACAGTGTATCTGCAGGAAGGGGCCGCTGTGGGCGCGGCCTTAGCAGACTTAAATGTTCCTGCCTGCTGGCTCTGAAGAGAGAAGCAGATCTCCCAGTACAGCACTCAAGGTCTGCTAAGAGACAGACTGCCTCCTCAAGCGGGTCCCTGACCCCTGTGCCTCCTGACTGGGGAGACACCTCCCAGGAGGGGTTGGCAGACACCTCATACAGGAAAGCTCCAGCTGGCATCTGGCGGGGTGCCCTTCTGGGACGAAGCTTCCAGAGGAAGGAACAGGCAGCAATCTTTGCTGTTCTGTAGCCTTCACTGATAATACCCAGGCAAACAGGGTCTGGAGTGGACCTCCAGCAAGCTTCAACAGACCTGCAGCAGAGGGGCCTGACTCTTAGAAGGAAAGCTAACAAACAGAAAGGAATAGCATCAACATCAACAAAAAGGACGTCCACACAGAAACCCCATCCAGAGGTCACCAACATCAAAGACCAAAGGTAGATAAATCCATGAAGATGAGGAAAATCCAGTGCAAAAGGACTGAAAATTCCAAAAACCAGAGCACCTCTTCTCCTCCAAAGGATCACAACTCATCGCCAGCAAGAGAACAAAGCTGAACAGAGAATGAGTTTGATGAATTGACAGAAGTAGGCTTCAGACGGTGGGTAATAACAAATGCCTCCAAGGTAAAGGAGCATGTTCTAACTCAATGCAAGGAAGCTAAGAACCTTGAAAGAAGGTTAGAGAAATTGGTAACTAGAATAACCAGTTTAGAGACGAACATAAATCACCAGATGGAGCTGAAAAACACAGCATGAGAAGTTCACGAAGCATACATAAGTATCAATAGTTGAATTGATCATGCAGAAGAAAGGATATCAGAGATTGAAGATCAACTTAATGAAATAAAGCATGAAGACAAGATTAGAGAAAAAAGAATGAAAAGGAACAAACAAAGCCTCCAAGAAATGTGAGACTATGTGAAAGACCAAATCTGTGTTTGGTATACCTGAAAGTGACAGGGAGAATGGAACCAACTTGGAAAACACTCTTGAGGGTATTATCCAGGAGAACTTCCCCAGCCTAGCAAGACAGGCCAACATTCAAATTTTCAAATTCAGGAAATACAGAGGACACCACAAAGATACTCCTGGAGAAGAGCAATGCCAAGACTCATAATCGTCAGATTCACCAAGGTTGAAATGAAGGAAAAAATATTAAGGACAGCTAGAGAGAAAGGTCGGGTTACCCACAAAGGGAAGCCCATCAGACTCACAGTATATCTCTCTGCAGAAACCCTACAAGCCAGAATAGGGTGGGGCCAATATTCAACATTCTTAAAAGAATTTTCAACCCAGAATTTCATATCTAGCCAAACTAAGCTTCATAAACAAAGGAGAAAGAGTCAAGACCCATCAGTGTGCTGTATTCAGGAGACCCATCTCATGTTCAAAGACACACATAGGCTCAAAATAAAAAGATGAAGGAATATTTACCAAGCAAATGGAAAGCAAAAAAAACAAAAACAAAAAAAAAAAACAGGGTTTGCAATCCTAGTCTCTGATAAAATAGATTTTAAATCAACAGAGATCAAAAAAGACAAAGAAGGGCATTACATAATGGTAAAGGGATCAATGCAACAAGAAGAGCTAACTATCCTAAATATACACACACAATACAGGAGCACCCAGATACATAAAGCAAGTTCTTAGAGACCTACAAAGAAACTTAGACTCCCACACAATAATAATGAGACTTTAACACCCCACTGTCAATATTAGACAGTTCAATGAGACAGAAAATTAACAAGGATATCTAGGACTTGGACTAGCTCTGGACCAAGTGGACCTAAGAGACATCTACAGAACTCTTCACCCCAAATCAACAGAGTATACATTCTTTTCAGCACCGCATTGTACTTTATTCTAAAATTGACCACATAATTAGAAGTAAAACACTCCTAAGCAAATGCAAAATAATGGAAATCATAACAAACAGTCTCTCGGACCACAGTGAAATCAAATTAGAACTCAGGATTAAGAAACTCACTCAAAACTGCACAATTGCGTGGAAACTGAACAAACTGCTCCTGAATGACTACTGGGTAAATAACAAAATTAAGGCAGAAATAAAGAAGTTCTTTGAAACCAATGAGAACAAAGAATAGCATACCAGAATTCCTGGGACACTGCTAAAGAAGTGTTTAGACGGAAATTTATAGCACTAAATGCCCACAGGAGAAAGTAGGAAAGATCTAAAATCGACACCCTAACATCAAAATTAAAAGAACTAGAGAAGCAAGAGCAAACAAATTCAAAAGCTAGCAGAAGACAAGAAATAACTAAGATCAGAGCAGAACTGAAGGAGATAGAGACACGAAAAGCCCTTCAAATAAGTCAATGATTCCAGGAGCTGGTTTTTTGAAAAGATTAACAAAATACATAGACCACTAACCAAACTAATAAAGAAGAAATGAGAGAAGAGAGAATCGAATAGACACAATAAAAATGATAAAGGGGATATCACCACTGATCCCACAGAAATACAAACTACCATCAGAGAATACCTGTACACAAATAAACTAGGAAACCTAGAGGAAATGGATAAATTCCTAGACACATACACCCTCCCAAGACTGAACCAGGAAGAAGTTGAATCCTTGAATAGACCAATAACAAGTTCTGAAAATGGAGGCAGTAATTAATAGCCTACCAACTAAAAAAAGCCTACGGCCAGACAGATTCACAGCCAAATTCTACCAGAGGTACAAAAAGGAGCTGGTACCATTCCTTCTGAAACTATTACAAACAATAGAAAAAAGAAGGATTCCTCCCTAACTCATTTTATGAGGCCAGCATCATCCTGATACCAAAACCTGTCAGGGACACAACAAAAAAAGAAAATTTTAGGCCAATATCCCTGATGAACATTGATGCAAAAGTCTTCAATAAAATATTGGCAAACCGAATCCAGCAGCACATCAAAAAGCTTATCCACTACGATCAAGTTGGCTTCATCCCTGGAATGGAAAGCTGGTTCAACGTACACAAATCAATAAACGTAATCCATCACATAAACAGAACCAGTGACAAAAAACCACATGATTATCTCAATCGATGCAGAAAAGGCCTTCAATAAAATCCAACACCTCTTCATGCTATAAACTCTCAATAAACTAGGTATTGATTGAACATGTCTCAAAATAATAAGAGCTGCTTATGACAAACCCACAGCCAATATCATACTGAATGGGCAAAAGCTGAAAGCCTTCCCTTTGAAAACCAGCACTAGACAAGGATGCCCTCGCTCACCACTCCTATTCAACGTAGTATTGGAAGTTCTGGCCACGGCAATCAGGCAAGAGAAAGAAATAAAAGATATTCAAGCAGGAAGAGGGGAAGTCAAATTGTCTCTCTTTGCAGATGACATGATTGTATATTTAGAAGACCCCATCATCTCAGCCCAAAATCTTAAGCTGATAAGTAACTTCAGGATACAAAATCAATGTGCAAAAATCACAAGCATTTCTATATACCAATAATAGAGAGCCAAATCGTGAGTGAATTCCCATTCACAATTGCTACAAAGAGAATAAAATACCTAGAAATACAACTTACAAGTGATGTGAAGGACCTCTTCAAGGAGAACTACAAACCACTGCTCAAGGAAATGAGAGGACACAAACAAATGGAAAAACATTTCATGCTTATGGATAGGAAGAATCAATATCGTGAAAATGGCCATACTGCCCAAAGTAATTTATAGATTCAATGCTATCTCCATTAAGCCACCATCAACTTTCTTAACAGAATTAGAAAAAACTACTTTAAATTTCATTCGGAACCAAAAAAGAGCCGATACAGCCAAGACAATTCTAAGCAAAAGGAACAAAGTTGGAGACATCATGCTACCTGACTTCAAACTATTACAGGGCTACAGTAACCAAAACAGCATGGTACTGGTAAAAAAACAAATATATAGATCAATGGAACAGAACAGAGGCCTCAGAAATAATGCCACATATCGACAACCATCTGATCTTTCACAAATCTGACAAAAACAAGCAATGGGGAAAGGATTCTCTATTTAATAAATGGTGTTGGGAAAACTGGCTAGACATATGTGGAAAACTGAAACTGAACCCCTTCTTTACACCTTATACAAAAATTAACTTGAGATGGATTAAAGACTTAAATGTAAGTCCTAAAACCATAAAAACCCTAGAAGAAAACCTAGGTAATACCGTTCAGGACATAGGCATGGGCAAAGATTTCATGATGAAAACACCAAAAGCAATGGCAACAAAAGCCAAAATTGACAAATGGGATCTAATTAAACTAATGAGCTTCTGCACAGCAAAAGAAACTACCACCAGAGTGAACAATCTACAGAATGGGAGAACATTTTTGCAATCTACCCATCTGACAAAGGGCTAATATCCGGAATCTACAAGGAACTTAAACAAATTTACAAGAAAAAAACCAAACAACTTCATCAAAAAGTGGGCAAAGGATATGAACAGACATTTCTCAAAAGAAGACATTTATGTGGCCAACAAACATATGAATAAGAGCTCATCATCACTGTTAACTAGAGAAATGCAAATCAAAACCGCAATGAATACCACCTCACACCAGTTAGAATGGCAATCATTAAAAAGTCAGGAGACAACAGATGCTGGAGAGGATGTGGAGAAATAGAACACTTTTGCACTGTTGGTGGGAGTGTAAATTAGTTCAACCATTGTGGAAGACAGTGTGGCGATTCCCCAGGGATCTACAACCAGAAATACCATTTGACCCAGCGATCCCATTACCGGGCATATACCCAAAGGATTACAAATCATTCTGCTATAAAGACACATGCACACATATGTTTATTGCAGCACTGTTCACAGTAGCAGAGACTGGGAACCAACCCAAATGCCCATCAATGACAGACCGGATAAAGAAAACGTGGCACATACATACCATGAAAACTATGCAGCCATAAAAAACTCACATATGAGTTCATGTCCTTTGCAGGGACATGTATGAAGCTGGAAACCATCATTCTCAGCAAATTAACACAGGAACAGAAAGCCAAATACCACATGTTTTCACTCAGAAGTGGGAGCTGAACAATGAGAACACATGGACACAAGGAGGGGAACATCACACACTGGGGCCTGTCCAGGGGTCGGGGGGCTAGAGGAGGGATAGCATTAGGAGAAATGCCTAATGTGGACGATGAGTTGATGGGTGCAGCAAACCATCATGGCATGTGAATACCTATGTAACAAACCTGCATGTTCTGCACATGTATCCCAGAACTTAAAAGTATAATAAAAAATAAATTAAAAAAAAACTTGTCTCAAGAAAGAAAGAAAGAAAGAGCTTTACAACTCACTGCAGCCTCAAGCACTCCTTCCACCTCAGCTTCCTGAGTTAGATGGGACTACAGGCACGTGTTCACTCTTATTGCTATATAATATTCCATTTTATGAATATACCACAACATATTTCTCTTTTCTTCTGTTAATGGACATTTGGATCACTTGCAGTTTTGAGCTGTTATGAATATTGTTGAGATGGGCTGGGTGCGTTGGCTCAAAACTGTAATTCTAGCAGTTTGGGAGGCCGAGGCAGATGGATCACAAGGTCAGGAGTTCAAGACCAGCCTGATCAACATGATGAAACTCCTGTCTCTACTAAAAATACAAAAATTAGCCGGGCATAGTGGCACGTGTCTGTAATCCCAGCTACTCAGGAGGCTGAGGCAGAAGAATCACTTGAACCTGTTAGGCAGAAGTTGCAGTGAGCTGAGATCGTGCCATTGCACTCCAGCCTGGGTGACAGAGTGAGACTTTATCTCAAAAATAAATAAACAAAAATAAATATTGCTGAGATGACAATTTCAGTACCTATTTTTTGGTGAACATATGCATGGATTTCTGTCTTATAGGTGTATACCTAGTAATAGAGTGTATACCACTGAGCATCTACCTAGAATTGGAATTTTTGGATCATAGGGTAGACATATGTCCTAATAAGTATTGCCAAACATTAAAAAAAGAAAAAAAAGAGCCTTAATAAACAAAAGTGATAAGACTGTCTTAAATGGTAGATAAACTGAGAAATTAGGATACATGCTTGGAATTTGGATATTAAAGAAGAAAATAATTTACCTGGCTGTGATAATGGTGGCTATGTTAAAAGGACATAGTCTGATCAATTAGAGAAGAACACTGAAATATTTATGAGTATGAAGACACAGTATCTGGGATTTGCTTTCAAGTAGTCCAGCAAAAACAAACAAAAAGAGGCTGTAATAGATGAAACAAATTGGGCAGAACGTTGGTAATTATGGAAACTGGAGGATGGATACAGAGTGGTTGTTTATAGTACTTGTCATTTTTTTTGTTTATTAAAGTTTTCTACAAGTTAAAAATATGATTATAAATACATTTTTTAGTGTGATTCTAAAATCTGGCTGATCATCCAAATCACCTGAGGAGGTTAACAAAATAGATTCTGAGAGCTGCACAGTCCTGCTGAATCAGTCGTCTGTAAGTCCGTTTGTACTGGATGGGCGTGGGCATGAAGGCTTGTGTGTGGAGGAATGTGTTATTTTTTAATTTCCTAGCTCTGGCAGCCAGCACAGCCACTTCGCCTCCTCTGCTTTGTCTGACCCAGGACATCTTACATCAGTCTTCCTTCCTCCCTGCCTACTTCTCTTTTCCTGTCTTTCCCTCCTCCTCCTCCCTCGTTTTCTTTTTCTTCACTTTATGAAAGTTTAGGGCAAGAAGCTTACAAGGGGCACAAGGTCCTAGCATCTCTTTCCTCTTCCCCTCAGAACCTCAGTGTCATTGTGAGCGGGGGGCCCGTGCTTGAGGACCAGGCCTGGCTCTCCTATGGCTGTGATTTGTGAAGAGCTGCCTTGCTACCTTGGATGAGAGATGTGTGCATTGCTCAGGTGCACCTCAAAATAAAGCTGCTTCAGAAGCACAGTCTTAATATTCGAGCCTTTCTTTTTCTTTCAGTATTCATCAATTGAAAACACCACAATCTGTTCTTAAATAATTTATTTTTTAATGTTGTCTCTTGTGAAAAGGTACATTTATTTATGAAAACTTGAAGAAATCCAACAATATATGGCTTCCTATTGGGACAATTAAATGTGCAAATTTCAAATACTTTTAAAAATAAGTATAAATAATTCCATTTTTTCACATTAAGAATGGAAATAATGATCAACACAAAATATTAAGATATCGACTTTAAGAGAATTCGGTGAAAACACTGAAGTTTATTTGATATCTTGGAAAGAAATTATAAAGATTTGTCTGGGAAACAACGTAGGGAGCTTTAAGGGGAAAGCATGTTTAATAATATGAGAAAAGGCTGTGTAGAGTTATGAATCACAAATATTTTCAGGTCATAAGTATAGACCCCCAAAATGGCAGCCTTTATCTCTGGGGAAAATGCATTTCCCCCTCCTTTTTTTTCTAAAGCAAATATGACAGCAACCACAAAGCACACAGAGAACTTGTAAGCCAACAACAGAAAGAGATTTCCTCATACTCATGGTTACTGGCTTTTGCTGTCCCAATACCAGGGTACCATGGGATGCAAGGGACTTCCCAGCCCCCCCAGGACGCAGTGTTAACACAGAAAATAAATGCCATTGCACTTGGCATTGCCAAAGTGATCACAGGCGGGGGCACGGCAGCGCTGTTGTGGGAGGCCTTCAGGGGCAGGCTCACCTTGGTGGGCCCCCTCACAAAAGGCCACATCTTTCCCTGTGGTCATCCTCAGTCTCATCCCTGCTCCTTCTCTATCTCATCTCCAAGGAGGTAGGACACTCAGAGGCATTAACAGAACACAGAGGATGGTTTTTCATTACATAGCTGGAGTTTCATAAGAAGCATGAAACTTTGATGAACATATATACCTTGGATGCAATTCCTTCTTTCCTGGGGAGGCAAAGTGTATCAAAGAGGCCAATGTACCCCCTGTGGTCAGGAACTTGCCCACAACCTCACGCAAAGTGAAGTGTTCTCTCAAGAGGACACTGCAACATTTTCCCCGGAGCAGAAGAAATATCTTCACTTAAATAACCTTGAAGTTTGTAATAAAATAAATAAAGTGAGTTACACAAACAGGACTAGTGCTCCCTTTAAAAAGGCAGCTGGTTGAGTTTATGCAAGCAGTGTATATACAAGCTCATGCCCCAACAACAACCAGAAAACAGGTTATTATTATTTAGCCTTCCTATTATACTTCTAGGGCAGCATTTCAATATAATTTAAAAAAATCCCTCATACATAATGTAAGGGTATATTATATATGTACACACTTTTACTCCTCAGTTCAAGCTAACTTCTTTAGAAGTAAAGACAATAATAACCCAAAGAGTTACACGTCTTCCCACTAAAATACTCTGATTCTTAAAAGGTGCATATTGTAAAGAGCAGCTTGTTTTTCTGTCAATGTGAACATGTTCAGTCTCAGCAGCCTCAGAATCACAGTCCATGGATGGTTCTGCATTTCTGCCGGGTCCTCAGGAAAGGAACCAGGCTGGGAGGGAAAAACCACGAACTACAAACACTCTCTGAATATGTCCGTTTTCCCTGAGCTTCCTTGAGCTTCTTGCAGAGGGCCTCGCTGCCATGAGCATCTGGCTTTGCATCCCCAGGAGATGCTGGGAGAGGGCAGGGAGAATGGCTCTGGCTTCCCCAGCCCACCCGACTGCGTGTCTTTTCCCTTCTCAGCCAAGACGATGGGCCGGATGCAGGGGCTTCGGCCAGTCCTTGGACACCTTCCAAGTCCAAAGAAGTTCCTGGCCTACTGCTTGGCAGGAGAAGAGGAACCTTGGGCTGAATCTGACATCATCCCTTGCCAGTTACAAGCTTTGCTTCCTAAGGCCACCGGCAAACACTCCCCGGTTACCAAACCTGAGCATCATGGGCACCATGAAGAGCTTATCTTTCCTCTCCCCGCTCAGACACCCTTGAGCCACCGCTGCAGTGGCAGCTGAGGGTTCAGAGGATAGCACCATGATGACTGGCAGCTCGAGGTCCCTCTTCCTGCAGGAGCTGACCCGCCTGTTTCCAGTTAGCCATACATCTGCTTGAACTGAAAGCACTCGTTGCAGTAGCCATTGCACTTGGCATTGCCAAAGTGATCACAGGCAGGGGCCCGGCAGCGCTGCTTGGGGGGGTCTTCAGGGGCAGGCTCACCCCGGTGGGCCCCCAGGCCCATCCGCTGGTTGGGACGCTGGCACTCCATGCAGAGCTCCTCGCTGCAGCAGGCCAGGATGTTCTTGCAGGAGGCCCGGGCGCACTTGGGCCTGGAGGTGCTCTGTGTGGTTCGAGGCACATCTCTGCGCTGGCTCGATCTCTGAGTGGAAAGAACAGACAGAACTATTGCTCACATGTCTTAGAGAGAGCACAATGAAATCTCACTGGATAGTGTGGCGTCTACAAACAGCTGTACATGCCTGAGCTAGGGAACAAGAGAGCACTGTGGTCTATGAGCCAGAGCTCTCCAAGGACGTTTCCTTCCAATCCAAGGGAAGCTGACTGGGCCCCCAGGGAGGCTGAGGAAAGCCACCAAGCCTAAGCTGGCCTGCAAACATTCCCGGGCTCTCTTCTGTTGGACCAATAACCACTGTTCTTACTCAGATAGCTTCCCTACCATTCTATGAATAGGCGACACACCTGTCTGTCTAAGCTGGCTTTTCTGATGTGCCATTAACCAGAGGCCCTGGGAAGCTCTGCCTGTTCGCTCCTTGTGATAAAGGATTATTTAAGAAGGGCTGCTTTTTAGATGTCTGTGCTTCTACAAATCAAAGAAGGCTCTGATTACCATCTGGCTTTTTGGAGGCTTGAAGAAGTTTTATGCAATGCCTGTGTTTCTTTGTTTTTAAAATAAATTCTACAGTATATGTGGGGCATGAAAATCAGTGGTAGCACTTCCGACCCAGGGGGTCACAGTGATGCAGACGTTTCCCTTCAGGTTCTGAACTCATCCTTTATCATGAGGAGACAGAACCTGGCAGACAGGACAGCCTGCTCGTCACTGTCGGAAGAAAACGTTCCAACAAAAAGCACCGAACACAAGGGAGGGAGGGGAAGCTCCTGAAAATGTCTTACCAGCTGCTCTTCTGTCCTTTTGGCCTCATGAAATCTCTGATTCTGAGCTTCGATGAAACACTTCTGGCAGTATCCTTCAAACATGGTGCTTCCAAGGGTTCCGCATTCCCTCCCCAGGCATGGAACGGTGTTCTGGAACCTGGAGGCTGTGGGACTGGCTTTCCCTGAGGCAGCGGCAAAATCTACAGGAGAGTGGATCCTAATTAGTACCACACAGGGGTCACCCCAGATACAGAGATGCTGACGGCAGAGAAATAAACAGGTCCCAAATACAGATTAGGCCAGTCTTAAATATCTAGCTAGTTAGCTAGTTAGCTAGCTAGCTAGATATATATATATAGCTAGCTAGCTATGTCTATCTATCTACTTACCTACTTAAATATACATATATTTAAATGTATAAATTCAGCAGAAGAAATAACAGCACTATTATGGAAACATCTTTGGCTTTACAAATCTCTCATTTTGAACTTGGAGCACTGATTGGTCACAGGAACAGGGCAAAGAGCAAGCATTACCTGGTCACCCTTCTTTTAAATTAGAGATTTCCAAAACCACGACTGTTTCCTTACGGTGTCAATAGACACCTTCCTTCTCTCCAGTTACTACTCTTCAGATTTTAAGATTGTTCTATTATATCCAAGTTGCAAAGAAGTTTAGTTTAAACTTAGACTATCTTAGATATCCCAGACTCGAATGGTCCAATAAAAACAAATCCTCTGTCTACAGGGCACTCTGGGTTTTGGAATGTGACATTAGGAGCTGCTGCAATCATGTAGTGCCTTTTGCCTCCATGGGTGGGGTCCCATGCACAAGCCGGTAGAACAGCACGGTAGCTTCTGACCATTCTGCCTGACTGCCCACACTGGCTTTTTTTCCCTTAAAGTTCAGGAACAAAACCCCTTCTTGGCAGTAGCTACTATGTTAAGAAGTCAACCATTTCACTCACATTTGTTTTCTCTGTACTCGATGAAACACAGGGTGCAAAAGCCCTTGTTTTCTGGAGTCCCAAAATACATGCAGCCAGCTTTTCTGCACTTGCTCGTCCCCGCCCTGTCCCCCCGGAGTCCGTGCAGCTTGAGACAGGCAGCCAGCGGGGAGGTCGTTTCCAGCTCTATGACGAGAATGCGGGGGAGGGGCTCCGGACGAGCTGTGAGGGATCTGACTTGGAGCGCTGGTGACAGGAGGGAGGGAGGCTGGTGCTGAGGCTGGAGGAGGCCTCCGCCGTAGTCCTTTTGAAGCAAGTACTGCAGATCCCATTAAATGTCCTGGTAACGTCCTGGAGGCAGGCTTGGCACTTCCCGGGATCCAAGTGCCTGGTGTGGTCTGCAGCGTGGCTGGCGCTAAGTTGCCGGGCGTTGTGGCAACGTTCACAAAATCCATTGTGCTGCACGTTAGTGTGAAGGGGCAGCCGGGGCTCCTGCACTTCATGGCAGTGGTCTCGCTGAATAGAAAGGGGCTAGGTGCTGTCGGTGGAGCTGAATGAGGCCCCCCAGCCGGCTCCTCGGGGGTTCCACGCCAAGGGCTCATAGGCTTCTCCCCGAGAGGCCCCGAGTGCCATGCCAGGGAGCACCTCTGGGCCCGGCTTGGAGTTCAGCTTTGGGAGTTTGTTTTGATTCTTTTGCTGCCTCTCTGAGCACTCATGGCATAAAGGCTGGGTGTTCACAGACATGAAAAAGGGGCAGTTGGGTGTTTCACATTTTACATCCATGAGAGAAAGCTGGGGCATGGAAGGTTCCATGGGATTCTGGGCAAGCAGCTCCCTCCTCCCCTGCTCGCTGTTTTCCTGCCATTTCTTGTACTCATGCTGAACAAGTTCAAAGTAGTCATCTACCAGATTGATTTCTTTGGGTAAGTTAACTTCATCTAACCTGAAGACCAAAAGGAAAAAATACGTTTGAGAAGAAACAAAATCACACACAAGGTTTTACGTCATTAGCCCATAGGACACAGTTTTAGAATGTGGATTACGGCAAGAATCGTAGAACCATTCATTGAAATGCAGGCCTGTGATGAAAAGCTCACACTTTTCACATAACATGATCCGACACATTTCCTAACACGTTCTAGAGTAAGAATGATGTCAGGTAGTTTGCTAAGATTTCCTTATTTTTAAAATCGCAGTTTCATTTAATCAATCTTGGTCCACCCAAAATTATAGATAGTTCTAAAATAAGGGCTAAAAAAAAAATCAGTTTACTTTCTAATTTCTCAGAGACCAAATTCTGAGTAAAACATGACTCAGGCTATTCGTTTGGGGACTAGTCTATTTTATAGTATGAACTACTTTGGAACTTTTTAGGTTGGGTATTTTGCTGCTACTAACTTTAAACCTGTGTCTGGTCTTCACCAGCATTAGCCGCAATGAATAACTAAGACGCAGACACACTCAAAGGCACTGTCTGTTTACTGTTGACTCTGTCATTTGCTAATCTCCACTTTCAGAGACGGATGCTCTTCAAGTGCTCAGAAACAGGCATCGCTTCAACATAAAGCCAATGTTTAAAGACCGGATACCTGCACAATGGGCATTCTGGGGCTTCTTCCCATTTCCACATGGCAGAATCATGAGCTGCAACATAAACAATCCTACAGTCCCTTCTACGTCTAATGTGCCCGTTCTTACCAAGAAGCCAAGACAGAAAGGCTTTTGTTTCCACGAGTTTTCACTTGCTAGTCTTTTTAATATGTACCGGAGTAATTAAAATACAAAAACGAAAAACAACAACTATCCTTGACGTAAATGCACTTTAAAAACTCATAATTCTGGAATTCTAACTTTCAGGGTCCAGATATCCAGGAAAATCATTATGGATAAATTACTTGTTCCGATTTGAAACCAAAGTTAGTAGTGCCTTAGATAATCCTCTCTAACCAGGCACAAGACTCTGAGTTTGTTTCCCACTGGCAGAAACTGGCTGCAAATCACTCTACTGTTGAGCTTCAGGGTGGCAGCAGCTCATGTGGCTGAGGTTGAAGACAGTTACAGATGACACAGGAGAGAGCTGAACATAAACTGCTTACTTTGCAGCATTAATGAGATGAGTTGTGCCATGGTCCCAGCCTTGGACGGGGATTTCTATCACCATCAAGTACTCTTTTAAGAGCTTTTCCTTCATCTCATTTTCAGGATCTGTCAAAAAGTGAACTTTTAAGTCTTCAAATCTTCCTCGATCTCTGTTAACAAGCGGAACAGCTCGAATTTCTAAGGAAAAAAAATAACACATAAGTAAAATAGTACTCTACCAAACAATGTCATATGTAAGTAGATCTCATTTTGAAAATGTGTAACAGATACAATTTACAGAATAGAAAAGTATTCTCAGCCACAGTGAAACCCAAATGGGAAAACAAAATGTGCTACACTCTGATATAAAAACGCACTGTTGGCCGGGCGCAGTGGCTCACGCCTGTAATCCCAGCACTTTGAGAGGCCAAGGCAGGCGGATCACCTGAGGTTGGGAGTTCAAGACCAGCCTGACCAACATGGAGAAACCTCGTCTCTATAAATTTAAAAAAAAAAAAAAAAATTAATTTTTGAAAAAAAAAAAAGGCATTGTTTCCAGAAAACTCACAGAATATTAACCAGCCTGGAGGTGGTGGATCTTATTGGTTAAAAATCTGAGGCTTTAGAATCAGACTGACCTGGGTTTGAATCCTGGCTTTGTCACTATCAAGCTGTGTGGCATTAGGCAGGTTATTTGACCTCTCTGAGCTTTAACTGTTTAATCTGTAAAATAAGGCTACCAAGGCCTACCTCTCACAAGAATGCTATGAGGATAAAAATGAAATAAAATAATTTACCTAAAGCAGAGTACCTATTCCACATGAAGCTATTAAAATAACAGCTAACAGGCCAGGCATGGTGGCTCATGCCTGTAAATTTGAGAGGCCAAGGCGGGAGACTGCTTGAGCCCAGGAGGTGGAGGCTGCAATGAGCCATGATTGTGCCACTGCACTCTAGCCTGAATGACAGAGGGAGGCCCTGTCTCAAAAAGAATTAAAAAAGCTAACCTGACAGGCATTTCCTACTCCATACCAGGCACTGTATTAAGGGCACTGTGCACCTTGATTTATCATGTATGAAAGTACTTGACTTTCCAAGTCACAGTCAAAATGATATTGGGGTATTATGATTACTGCTATTACATTACTCTTACTAACCAAGCAAGTCACAGCACTATATGTATAAATAAAAATAATCTACTTAAATAAGGCTGTTTCAATAAGAAGCAAAAGAGAAAACCCTGATGTTTCAGTATCTCACAGAAGTTACAAATGTGAATTAATGCAGTTTTCTCACCAGGCCCACTGTCCTTCAGGGTCACCAAGGGTACAAAGTGATGACTGTCATAGCCGAGAACAATGGGGTATCTATAACATTCCTGAGCAGGCCAATGGAGAGGCAGGTAAATTCCACCCACTTTCAAAGGGGCAAAATTGGAACCTGATTCCCAAACTTCTTAGCATTTTGTCTGTTCAAGGAAAGAAAAGAAAAATGAGGCCCTTAAGGTGATTTTCATCAAATTCCATTTAACTGTTACTTGAATTTTGGCAGTGTGGTTTTCTCCAAGAGCCAAGGCATTAAAGCTGAAAGCATTTAAGTACAGATACATGATCAGCAGGCATCTCACCTGAAATGACAATGATTGGCCTTCTGAGGATGTTGCAAAGGACAAATATGTGTATTTCTTCCAGTGAGTTGTACTGAAGTCCACTTCGGGCCACGGGTGTGTCTGTGGAAGCCATTTTGATAAGGGTGTCCCATTCATCATTCCAGTTCTAAGGGGAGGAGGGTGAAAGAGGGAAAAAAAGCTTGAATGTACCCTGTACTCCTATACCAAAAAGTCATTCTGACATCACTCTGCAATTATTCATTTATATAATTCAGCTTATTTTTCCCCCTTTCTTGAAACCATCATTCAAATGATCACCCTTTTTGACCCATTTTGGTTTTCTTCCTTTACTTTTTTCTACTACAATGCAAACTCAAAAGTTGGGGAGGACAGGGACAGCACCTGCTTTCAAAAAAATCCCTGATGAGGTATCACACTGCAGCCCCTCATCCAAATGTTCACAAAAATTCCAAACTTGTGACTGAGGATGGTGAGGCACGTATTGTAATGTTACTGGCTGGCTCAGCAAAGCTAAGGGCAATCAAACTGAAAAACAACAAAACACCAATGGAAAAGGCCATGAGCAAAAGGCCTGCTGCTAGAGGGGAACAGATCCACAGCTGGGAATCTGCTAACCAAAAGCAGTGGCAAAAGCCTTGGGTTAGTCCCATAGGAGGTTTCTTGTGTTTTCCATTGAGTATGCTTCACTTAGCCAAATTCATGTGACCTAGTCCATTAGATGCTACCAGAGGGCAGGGACTCGCCCAGGGATACCCTATGCCCACCATGGAGTTCTGTCAATAGATAATTAGGGGGCAAAACATACCCGAGTGTCATAGCAAAGTCCCGTTTCCACAAATTCCTGAGATTTGAGAGACTCCAGTTGCCAGCGGAATTTAAAAGTTGCGTGTGTCTGTTTCCTTGAGCGTGCTGAACAGCGCCTTCCTCAGTACCAAGTCTGTGTCCTGAACACCCCACATGTACTGAGAAGTGGCATGCATGAGGCAATTGCCATCACCTGAGAACAGAAAGGAGAAGAGAAAGGAAAGTCAAGTTATCTGCATTTAAGGCCCAGCGAAGGTTTTCAGAATAAACCAGCCCTGCTGCTGTGCTAGGGCACTGAGTGGTTTAATTTGGTTTAATTTCCTAGTCAAGGACAAATTGGTATTTCACAAGATAATGACAGCTTTAAGGAAAAAACAGTTCTTTTTATTCTTCTTTTTAATGAATGACACCAACAGCAAAGGAGCCAGGGGACCTTGGTTCTAGCTTAACTCTGCTCCTAAGTCATTTAGGTGACCTGGGGAAAATGCCTTAGGTTCTCTGGGCATTTTTCCTCTTTGTGAAATGAGGGCACTGAGTGATGATCTCTGAAGCCCCATCCCTTTCTACCATCCCTTGATTTGCTGGTGAAGGCACTGGCATTGCTGTTCTCTAATTCTAAGGAAGAGCACACAGGGCAACATGCACAAAGCAGGAAGCAGGCATGGCTTGCTAGACTGGGATGGTCTGGCTATGACTCAATGGCAAATGACTTGACCATTCCACTTTAGCCTGTGGGCCCTGAGAGTTTCCTCTCCTGGTGTGTAAAGTGAGGTTGGCAACACTGAATTACCTATGGCCTGCCAGTCCAGCTCTCAAAAATGCGTTATGCAAACCTGCTTGTTAGTAACCATAAAGGACAAAAGTTAAAAAGCACCTGGGTGTCTACATTTGAAAATAATTGTGTTTAGGGCTGACATTTTGAGAAAGAAAAAAAAAAAGCAGGTCGAATTGTATGCCATTAATTTGTGATCTTTCCAGTTTAAAACTCACAATTCAATGGGCTGCATTTTTTTCAACCTCCAAACAATAAATCTTTTGGGGGAATGCTTAAAACTAAAAAAGTTAACTCCTTAGTATCTTTTGGCAAATACAAAATAATCTTTATGAAGAAAAGTTAAACTGCTTCTTATATTACTCTATAAGTAGGGCAATAATGCTATTTGAAATTTTATCAAATTATAATTATAGTCAAACTATAAGAAACCAAAAAAACCCTCAAATATGTATCCACAGCCAGTAGTCCTTCAAGTTATACATTTAGAAAAACTAGCTAAGTATTCAAACAAATGGACAAAAAAGATCGCCCAAGCCTTGTGCCTTGGCAGACATGTAGCAATGATTGCATTCTGTTGAAATTTCCCCTTTGCAAAATCTAGAGCAAAGATAAGGCTTTTTTTCTTCTTCTTGTGCTTACTTTCAGTTCTTTATTGAGATGCACCAGTATAAAATTCCCTAAGTAACATCTGGAATTCCCCAGTGCTAAGTTATTTGACTAGCAATTGAGCAACAGCTATTGTACTTTTTGTTCTGGTGTGTAGACATTTAAACTGCGAGGTGCACCCTGGACTTTCCAAGTGGGTGTGGTCAGGGTGAGCTGGAATAGGGCTACTCATTATACAAGTGAAATCGCTGCAGCCAATAGACGCTGGAATTTTTCACATAAAGTTTCAATTTTATGCCACCTACTCCCTTCCTCATTCACCACAGTCTCATATCCTCAAATGCAAACTTGTGAATCACCCCCTCCCCAGATATTGCCTTTAAAGAACCCTCTTATCAGGGGGAAGGATTATTATTATTTTTTTTTTAAAAAAGGTGCTAATCAAAATCAAAGAAAAAAAGTCATTTGTATTCCTCCCTCCCTGATATCCTTTCTTCCACATTTAGAATCTTAAGGAGTTTTCTAGAAAGTGAAGAAACAAAAGGATTCTGAGTCTAAAAATGATTTCCCAGAAAATGTTATCAAAATGCACCTGCTTTTGTAGTTTTATTTGTAGTGTGACTCCCTGTTGATTTAAATGACATGTTTGCAAAATAAATGTTTCCTATTTATATTCCTTTTTTTTCTAGTGGAAATCTAGCATTTCCTATCTTAAGGAAACAAATCAAAAAGTCAGTTAATTTTCTTAATAAGGTTTTCCCCTTCCTACTGCATTTTTAATTCAGCAGAATCTTTGTTTCCAACTCCCCCAAAGTTTACTCTATCTCTTTTTGGTAACAAAATGGGAGAGGATTAAAACCACAAATCGTCAGGCACATAAACCCCACGATGATGACTTTACATAATTACCTACCTCTACGTATCACTTAATTTAACACCAAGAATAATGCAGAGAGTAGCTATCCCTACTTTTCTTTCTAACTATGTTTCTAAGAATCAGTGTTTCATAAATCTAGGCAAGATGTTGAGGCAATGTACAAGAGCACCCAGAATCGAAATTTAAAAACCCACATCTACCAAATCACTCTAAGTTACCCAAGTCAAAAAAGCCAAAGTTAAGGTACCAATTAAGTTGATTAAGTTAGTGTTCTTATCGTAATCCTTGTCAGCAATGGTTTTGTGCCCTTGAACATCTTATTTCCGTCAGGATGCTTTGGGACTGTCACAGATTTAAGTGTCTGAGATTCCTGGTCTTATGTAGTCTGTGAGCATTTAATTGATCTTGTACAGTCTACTTGCTTAGTGTAATAATTATCCACGTCCACAGAGTAGAATTTTGTGCCTGCATGAAACAGTATGCAACAGACACTCCTGTTGATGCACAGATTCTTACCCAAGGGAAATGATTAAAAACAAAACAGTAAAGCTTGGAATAGGAAATAGCTACTCCTGGTAAAGGCCATTGGCAGAACAGCACAGACAGGAAGGATTTCAGTGACTAAGAACCCCTAAAAATAATGAAGGTAAAATCTAAAATTCATGCTAAAAATCTCAGCTAGCTATCTATTTCACACTGCAGGGCATAGGCAATAGAACCCAGGTCAGAGAGGAGGAGGAGACAAAAGAAGTGCCTCATGTCTTCAACAGTCATTCACTGGTTAACCCATAAAACGCTACCAATTTGAGAGGCATAAGAACATCACACGCATTTTCTAATGACAGTGAGAAACAAACGTACTACCAGTTTTCACACCATGCTTTCCTTTTGAACTTAAAGGCTTTTAACATTTCCATTACGGGCCAGTGAAGGGTATTTTACAGATGATTAAACATTTGCAAGAATTAGAAACAAATCACCTAATTGGAGTATTAGAAATGCATTCTCCAAGCCTCAATGTGCTCTGCAACATACACAATCAGAAAATATCCTTAATAAATAGATTCACAAAACAAGTCAGCTATTATCACATGTCCCGTATAGAGTTTCTACACTAAGGTGTCTATACTAAATCTCAAGAGATTTGAGTTTGGGCTTGTGTTATTAAAGCTTCATGAATGGGGACCCAGCAGGCAGAAGCTATCACAACAGAGCAAGTCTTACCATTCGTTTTCAGTGCTACAAGCTTCCTGACTTCCCGACACCAGTTGAGTTTCTTCTGGCTTTCCAGGGAAGCCTGGATGTTTCTGTCGATGAGGGCTTTGTGGATGATCTCCCGAAACTGAGGACAAAACTGGCAAGTTCTGAACATTTCCAGTGTGTATCGGTGCATGGTTTTAAAATGATGAATGATCCCATTCGTAGGTTTAAAAATATCTTCTGGAGTTCTCTCCCGTATCTTCACAGCTTTCCGCATGTTGCTCAAATACAAAGCCTGAGGAAGGACTTGTTCGGCCATTGTGCTCTCCAACACCTGAAAAGGAAAGAAAAAAAGCCATTCCATTAGCCTGACTTTGATATGACTCCTATATACCTCTCTGCAGGAAACCCCAGTGTTTGATCTTGTCATTACCCTGATCTGTAGGCAAAAGATCTTAGCACCTCTACTCCCGGGATACTAGCTGGCCCCAGAGATTAACTCACACTGGGCTGTTTTAAGTTACATCACTTTAAAAGATTAGTCTAAACAAGGGACGGAAGGCAGAGAGTGGGTACTGAGGAGGAGGGGAATAACCCATGTTTTCAGTAACGTTTGTCAGGGAGCCAACCCTGTCTGTCAGCAATGGGTACTGCTCCTCAAAACCAACTGAAGCTCCCGTTTCATTCTGAGACCATGCAGAACAGCGCTGGATTTGGGGAGTACCAGATGCCAGTTAAGGGCTCAACGTAGCCCTGACAAGTCTGTAGCTCCTCCCCCCTCAGACCACCACCAAGCAATCCTGCTCTTGGGCAAACTCTTGAGTAATCACTCCCTCCCTATGCTGGTAAACTATTTTATGAAAAATCTGGCAATTTTATGCTGTCATTTAGGCTGCTGGTTGGTGTTTCCTCTTTAGCCCCAAAGAGAAGTTTTAAGTGTTTATTCATAAAGTTTATTCTGATGTTTATAAAGAGTTAAAGCCGAATGTTTTCTAATCAACAAAAAAAACCACTTCCAGCAAGATGCGCTGCAGTTTTAAGAGCAGTCAACATTCCTTCAGAACCTCCCCACCGGACTTCATATCAGAATAAGAAACAGACTAATAATAGGCTGGGCACGGTGGCTCATGTCTATAATCCTGGCACTTTGGGAGGTCGAGGTGGGAGGATCACTTGGGCTCAGGAGTTTGAGACTAGCCTGGGCAACACAGTGAGACCTAGGTCTCTACAAAAACAAAAAATGAAAAACCACAAAATAATAACAGAACAATAAATTCTGTACTTCCAAGAACACATATTGGAGCTCAATCATTTCAACTCAACTGCCAATAAAATCCTGTCATCACCCTCCAGGTTCTAACACAAACACATGTCTGCCCAGTTTTTCACCCTGAAATCTTTAAGCATAAGCAACTAGAAGGAATGAAAGTCTAGAAGCAGACAAGGAAAGAAGTTTCCACCAGGAGGCCACTCCAGCAAACAAAGGAGGAAAGGGGGCAAAGACCAGCATCTACAACGCATGGCAACAGTGCAGGATGATGTGAATTAACATAATGTGGGATCTCTCCAGTATGGAACCTCGTGGAGCGCCAGCTCTGGTTCACTAGCCCTTTGTAGGGTGCCCTAATTTCTAAGACGATGAAGATGTTTTCAGAGCACAAAGACATTCCCTAGGAAATTTCAAAGTGATTGTTAATTCCACTCCTGCAGCAACCTATTTGTCAGGGCAACTCTCCAGTTGATAAAATGTTAAACCTATGGAAGAGGGAGGAAAAGAAACCTAGATTTTAGGGTAGCTACTCCCGGGTGGGTCTAGGCTCTCTTAACGCCATTGATAAGGTGGTCTAAATTCTTGTGGCCCACTCAAAGGAGAGAAGTTGGACTTAGATGACCCATGGTTTCTCCTGAGGAGTTTTCTGGTGATAGTTTTAGATTGGGATCTTAATCTGATTGCTGGGAAAGGCACAGGGGGAGTCATTCTCTGGATCAGATGGTGCTTTCCTTTGATATCAGCCATCCTCTACAGGTGAAATTGGGCAAAATCATAGCAGGACAAGAATAACACATATACCTTTCCTTTGTGGCACAGCAAAAGTCTCTTTCACAATATTATCCATCCATCTGTCCACTCCATCCACCCACCCACCCACCCATGCACCCATCCACCCAACAAGCCCGACCTGACCACCTACTGAAGGCCAACACCATGCTTGATGAGGGACTAAAAGTCAAAGATGACCTTATTTCCTTCCTTGAAACCACACTACCACCTTAGTGTGCAGCTAAGGCAATGGAGTTACAGGTACTGCCCAGATCCCACAGCCATTCAGGGGCAAAGTTTAGCCTAGGAGCCAGTTCTTTCCATCTCCGCCCCCTGCAATCCCACAACACCAAAGCTGCGGCTGCAGTGCCTGCCACAATCAGATGGAAAGAGATGGGCAGGAGGAAGATTTTAAACAAAAGAGGTGTTATCTCTTTTTGCTTGTCTGACTCTTATTTTTCTCTTCTGAATCTAAAGATTTTTCACCAAAGATCTAAAATAGTGAGAGCTGTAGACCATAGGCAAGATATGCAAATGTCAATACTGGATACCCCAGTGTGATCTCATTGGTAGGTTTAGCCTTGCACAGCCTGTAAAATTGAAATCCAATCCTTAGAAATCAAAAGCCACTGCCCAAGTTTCCAGTTCTTGGACTTCTCCACACTTAAGATTAAAGAACAAATGTTTCAGATACATTTTAAAGTGGCAAACAATGCAATATTACCCTTAACTTTTTTTTTTTTTAACATGTGTTACCTCACTGTCTTATTTAAAGGTAATTTCTCAACTTTTGTCACTAGGATCAACGGGATTCTAAAGAAATTCTCCATTCCTCAAACTCTTCTCCTCCTTGTTTTATTTTTCCACTATGGGGGTACATTTTTGTCTGTGTTGTGGAAATTGATGAATTATTTATCAACAAATACCACATCCAAATTTGGGGAAGTGCTTCTCCAAAAAAAAATCAAAAATAGTACAAAGAATTGAAAAAAAAATCAAAGCAGCACCTTAAACAATGAGAACGAGGCATTCATTGGCTGCTCAATAATCTGGTACATTAAGGTTGCGAGTCCAGAAGCCCCTTTAATTAGTGATGATTCTGCCAAAATGCTGCCCTGAGACACTTGACCAGACTGGCTTTCCAAGGAAAGATCTGAGGCGAACAGAACTGAAAACAAAGCGAACTCAAAAGAGTTAAGCTCCTTCCTTACTTAATGCCACTGCTTTCCTGAGAGGCCAGGTGGCAGGAAGTGGGACGACCCCAGCTGACAAAGACAGTCTGACTGTGGGGTAGGGGCTGGAGCAGGGGCCTGCAGCTCGCTGCTAAAGTGGAGCCCCCCAAAGGCAGGCCAGCGACCCACGTCTACATGCAGACTTCTCTTACATTGCTGCAACTGGAAAAGCTGGACCCGCGCCGGGACCTCAGCCCCCTGGACCGACCCCTGAGCGTCTGACGAAGCTGTCTCTGAAACTGAAGCCCCGCCCCCCCCCCCCCCCCCCCCCCCCCCCACCTCCGCCGGGCAGCCGGCCACTGCGGTACCCCACGCCCCGTCGGGCTGATTCTGCACAATCTGGGAAAAAGCCCCAGAGCTTCTGCAATTCCTACGTGGCCATAGGCATGCAGCGCTTGACTCCAAAAACGACTCCAGAAAAGAAGAAAAGCACCAACGACCACCCGATCAGAGGGCCCCAGGGGCGCCTCTACACCAGTCAGCTGCAGCTTAAGTTCGGTGCATTATCTGAAAGGAACAGCTGGCTGGAGGTATACAGGGATGTCACTCCAACATCTGGAGCGGCGACCTCAACTCCCAGCACTTCAAAACCCAGACAGAAACAAACGGCCAACAAACTCCCCCACCAGGACAGTTGCAAAACCAATGCCAGGTAGGCGGTGCCAGCCTGGGGGTCGCCGCTCGACATGCACCCGCAGCCCTTGGCCGCGGTGAGCCCAAGGCAGGCGGCTCGGGGAGGCGCGGCTGTTACCTCTCCGGGCCCCGCGATCCTTTCGCAAAGTCTCAAATCCTAGTCAGAACACGCGCGCGCCGCAGGCGGGGGTCGGGGCAGGGACCCGGCGGAGGCGACGCTCCATGGACGCCCGTGGTCGGGCTAGCTCGCTGGCAGGGTCGGCCGGGGGTGTGATCTCTCCTGGCGGCTTGCTGCGCTCGGCCCGCCACGGAGGCTGCAGACTGCGCAGTCTGCGTTTCCCCGTTTCAGATGTACTGACGGGGATTTCCACGGACTTTCCAAAGTCACGTGACTGTCTCTGGTCAGGGGCTGCGAATCGCGTCCCTTCAGCTGTCGGCCGCCAGGGGGCGCAGGAGGTGAGGGGAGCGCGCGGCGCGGCGCAGGAGAGGCCCAAGGCCCCGCCCCCTTCTTTCCCGGCCCACCCCTTCCCAGCCCCGCCCGGTTGTGCTGAGAAACTCCCTCGCCTCGCCCCGCCCCGGGGTGTCCCCGCGTGAGTCACCTGGGCATTTCGGAAGCTGGGGTCACGTCACATCCATGTGGAAATCGCGGTGATGGGAACTGGAAATGAAATAGGTTCTTTTTCGCAGTTGTTTTTCTGCAGAAATCATCAACTGTGGAGAAGAAGAAGGGAAATAAGAAAGAAAGAAAACCCTAAAAACCACCCTGGCGCCCGGGCCCGCAGGCTTTGGGCCGGCTTTGAAAAGTTTGGGTTATGCACGTGATAAGCGCTTAGGCGGGAACCCCAAACAGGACCCGGGCGGGATTTCGAGAAAAGCAGCAGTGACAGGCTTTGGTCGCTGACTGCATTGTTCCTGCCAGCTCTGGACCCCAGGCTGCCTGAGATGTAGGTCCCAGGGGACACCCGACCCCGTGACCCCAGTTTTAGGTGAACTTAGGAATCAGAACAACCCTCACCCCTATGCCGCGCTTGCTTCATTTCCCCTTCTCTATTTCTGCTCCCCAAGCATCCAGCTGGCATTGCATTCAAGCAGCGTTTCAGCTTAGAAATCGCTTGTAGTCCATCACGGTGCTTGGCACGTGTCTCCAAGGCTTTATTAGGTGTGTTTTTAGTTGTCCTGATAATCAGTTCACCCTAGGGTGCTGATGGCTGATAATACTGGAGCTCCCTTCCCCACCCTGACGCGTTGCACAGGGAGGGTGACTCATGTGGAGATGGGTGTAGCCCCCTGAGCAGTGGGGGTGCAGGTGCTGTGCAGGGAGCTGTTTTAGGGCGCTTTTACTGCCTTAGTGCCCTCTAAGCACGGGACCCTTTGGACCATTTACTAAATTGGCTAAACTAGAACCAGATGGAAATACTCTGTACTATGGGCCCCTTAATTAAATTTAAGAATACTCGTCAGGCCATATATCACAGATTCTGAATTTTAAAAGTATCCTTCTCTTGCTAGTAAGGACCTGCAGTGATGAGGGCAAGGGCTGGGTGGAGGGTGGGCACTTTTTTGGCAAAGAGAAGTTTAGAGCAGAGAGTCACTAGTGTCCTCTTCGAAGACTAGTCCTGGTCTTTTAAATCCCATGCTAGAATTTCTTCCAGTTCCAAATCTCTTGTTATTTGTCCTCTCTCTTGTTCACAAATGTGTTCAGCTGTCAACATTCAAACAATGGATAGTCAGCTATCCATTATAAATAGACCTCCCCTGGAGTCCAGGGCTGGCAGAAATGACGGGGTCTAAAATGGAATTTATCAATTACTTGCTATATGCTTATATATGCTTTTTATATGAAGGGTGAAGGAGCTTGAGGCATTTGCCCAGTTTACACAACCAAAAGGGGCAGAGTTGCCAGTGGCATTAAGCCTGTGATACTCCAAAGCCCATGTTGATCAGTCTTATTAGACCATTTTCAGGAAAGATCCTGTGAGACAGAGACTCTTTGGTGCCCTGACCCCCAACCTGTCAAATAAAACAGCCCAACACGCATCCTGGACAGAATACGGCTTCAGAGGTAGAAGGGTCTTGGTTCCACCTTCAGGAAACCTCCTGGGCTTCAGTTGAGCTGATAGAAGAAGATAACGTATCTGAAAAAACACCCTGCCTGGAATGTTAATCCTCACACCACCCTCCCGATAGTGCTCCTTTGTAAACAGTTGGCCTGCTCTCTCTCAGCTCTGTCTGGCGCCATGGCTTCAAGTCCTCCTGCAGCTTCCACTGCCCTGTCTGGCTCACGTCTTGCTGTGTGGTGTGATGAGCTGGGAGTGCAGTAAGAGGAGTGACAAGCCTGAGGGGCCATGTTCATACCTGCCACTGCTGCCTGTCCTGATGTAACTGCTTTGTCATCTTGCCTGCCAGGATTCATGACACGGTAATAGCAGTCAGATGCAGGAGTGGTCTGTAGCCCTCTGGTTTTGTTCAAACTCCACTTTCCATGATTCTGCTACTGGGCTTGTGAATTGCCCATTCCCACCCCCAGGCAGTTTTTACTGCCCTTTCCACCTTCCAAATCAGCGCTGTGTTGGGCTGTGCCCGTGGCTTTTCCCCTTCTATTATGTAACACATGGACAAGACCAATGACAATTTTCTTGATGAATCAGAAGGAAAGAATAGAAGAGAAGGAGAGAGTACAGTGGAGTGACTTGTGGAAAAAAGGGGAAATGCAATTTGGAGAGATTTGTTGAATAAGTTGAAACCAAAGAGATATAGAGTGCCCAAAAGCCTTGAAGGAGACTTTAATTTGAGCTACAGGCCTTGCCAAGATGGACAGAACTCTTTAATGAAGAGAGAATATTTATTAACATCGGGTGGACACTTCGGAGATAAAATATGTCTCCTTATTAGATGAAAAAGGAATTCTGATTATGTGAAATATTTTTGGAGAATTCCTAAGTTATGTGCCATTTTCACACCGATGCCGGGGTTTATGGGTCATCAGCTGTGTAAAATGAGCACACGTGACCTCTCGGAATTGAACAGTTTCTGTGAGACTGTACTTGCAGCCTGTATGCCTGCACCAAGCAATAAAAAAGACGTGCATGCCAAGACAGGGGGAGCAGGAGGAACCTGATGAAAGAGAGCGAGAACACCACGTGTGACAAGTGGGAGGTGACCCTGCTCAGCTCAAACATAGTTCATGAGCCTTTCTTAATCAAGAGTCAGCAACAGTTGATTGGTTGCTCATTCCTAATTGGCATGCACCTGCAGTCCCAGCTACTCGGGAGGCTGAGAGGGAAGGGTCCTTTGAGTCCAGGAATTTGAGTCCAGCCTGGGCAACATAGTAAGACCCCTTTCTCTAAAAATTAAAAAAATAAAAAAGAAATTATATATACATATATACCTATATATAGAGAGATATTTTGAGACGGAGTCTCACTCCATCACTGGGCTGGAGTGCAGTGGTGTGATCTCGGCTCACTGCAACCTCCGCCTCCTGCAATCAAGAGATTCTTCTGCCTCAGCCTCTCCAGTAGTTGGGATTACGGGTGCATGCCACCACACCTAGCTAATTTTTGTATTTTTAGTAGAGACGGGGTTTTACCATGTTGGCCAGGATGGTCTCGATTTCTTGACCTCATGATCTGCCTGCCTCGGCCTCCCAAAGTGCTGGGATTACAGGCATGAGCCACTGCGCCTGGTCTCTAAATTATATATTTTAAAAAATCAGTGACAGTCTCTTTCGGAGAGTGTACAGAATTTCAGGACATGGCAGTCATGGGCCAAACTAAAATTGGACATTTTGTGTCTTTTTACAATTGCCCCCTCCCCCTTTCCCTGAACTCTGCTCTATCGGAAAGGCAGATTCATAGAAAAGATATTTGGAAGCAGCTTTAGGTAAGTATGGCAGCTTAGTTATTATAGGATAGCTTTGAATCATGCTTCAGATTTTCAAATCCTGCTTCAAACATTGCTAAAGAGTAATGTTTGCACATTCAAGGCACTACAAGGGCTAGTTCTGAGAATCAAGAGAAACTTTCTGCGGATTAGAACCATGAGAACTGGGATAATGATGCCGTAGGTTTCATTATCCTATGAATGCCAAATTCTACCGAATGCTGCTTCTTATCTAGGGACCTCAGATCCTTTACAGGTGGGCTTAATGGAGAAACCCAAGACCCACCATGCTAGAGGGACAACTGAAGTCCTTAGTGACCCAGTGAGTCACAGTACCAGGAACAAAGAGCCTCCACTGGGAGGGAAGCAGTTGGTGTGCTGACAAGTACAGTTCCTCCTGTTCCACTTTGCCTGAAAGCATGGGATGCTGAAATCTCAAACTTGTCAGAAAACACACTGTCCTTGTGAATTCTGTTTCATTTCCGGTCAACACTTGGCTGAAACACTTGGCAAAGTAATTTTATTTTACATCATGAATATACATATTTAATTCTTAGTTTCATTTTTGTTTCTGTGGAGGCTGCTATTAATGACCGAATAGGACGACAGCCCAGAAATGCGTGTCATTAGGAACTAGCTAGAATGCAGTATTGGTTTTAGCAGTGAGCCAGGTGTTTCTGAGATAAATGAGTTCCTGTTACTTGGAATAGTGCAAACCATTGTGAAAATTTGTCTTGACATTCCTCTTTCTCTTCATTTGTCCCTCAGTCCCTTCAGTCTAGTTTGGGGTCTCCATAATCCTGCTCCTTTGGCTGCTGGCCATCTCCACAAAAAAGGAATTTTAAAGGCTTCCATTCTTTCAGAGACCTGCTTTCCGGGACTGGCTGGTAAGATAAATCATGCTCATTTTTCAAACAGATTGTGATGTGTTACCTGTTGTATTTCTTGAGAAAATGTTCTTACAGACCTTTCTAGAGCTTAATGTTGGAAATTCCAAGCACTTTAGGGCCTGGAGAAAGAGCTGTGATATTTCTTTTCTTTTCCTTTTTTTTTTTCAGGAAAATTTGTTGTATTTTAATTATTTTTATGTACAGACACCTCAACAGTGTACATTTAACCCAGTTTAGTGGCAAGTTCTTTAGCCTTTGCCTTTTCGAGCTTGGTGATAGGGGCCACAGTCTTGGGACCCAGGACATTGCCTCCTCAGTGATGGCGGATCTCATTGTATCTGGCATTGTAATTGGTCCTGATAGCTTCCACCAGCTTAGCCAAAGTGTTTTTGTCTTCCTAGTTAACCTGTGTGAAGGCGACAGTGGTGCAGGGCTCCCTGTGGACTAGACATCCCAGCCTTGCCTTCTCCTTGATAATGCAATAAGGGACTCCCATTATATGACACAGGGCAGGCAAGAAAAAATCCCATCCCACAGCTCGATGGGATCCACGTCATGTGCAGTCACCACCAGCTGAACCTTCTTGTTCTCCGGCAAAGTGGTGACGGGTGTTAACCCCAGCTTGAAGGACAGGTGGTCTCTTAGTGGAGACGTCCCCTTGGCCAGCAGCTTTCTCTCAGCCTGGGCCAAGAGTCTCTCCTTCTCTTGCTTTGTCTCTGGTCTGTATTGTGGGCCAGCTTAAGCAGCTGAGTAGCTGTCTGGTGGTCCAGGGCCTAGGTGAACTGGTTCATTGCAGGAGGTGCTTCTAGCCTCTTGTAGAGAATAGCTCTTTGCTGCTGCAGCCTGATATAACAGGGCCATTTCACAAAGTGGGTGAGGTCTCTTCGGGCTGGATGTCCTGTCCAATGACAAAATTGTTAGGCCTTTCTCAAACAGGGGACTCACTACTTTCGTGGCCTCCTGCTTCTTCAAGACAGGAGGGGCCAGAGCCACCTTCTTCCTCTTTGCCTTCTTTCCTTTCAGCATCTTGGGCGGTGGGGAGGAGAGAGCAAGAGCTGTGATATTTCTACAATTCTGAGAGTCCATGTTTGTAAGACACACTGTGGATTTAATAACAAGGTTGGGAGGAGGACAGCCTCATTGTATGAAATGTACACACGTTTCTTATTTTACTCACTTAGCCTACATTTACTGATGTGATGACATTTCTCTTTCTTCTTCTCTGTCACCATTCATGTTTGATTGAAGGCTTCTTGGAGTTTTATGATTCCTCTGAGCTGATTTTGATGCTTGACAATTGTGTACTGCAGTGCTCAGATAGGCTATTTACAGTAATTTGCCTCTGACCTTTTTAGTAATTTAGAATTTACTATAACATTACATACTCCTTTAAGCTTCTCTTGAAGCTCTGCTGGAAACAGAGATAGTCCTTTTAAGATGCTCTGCTCAATAACAGGCAGCTATTCTAGCTTTGGAAAGGAATGTGGCTCCATCTAAGCCTTTAATCGTGAGACGTTGGTTATAAGTTCTATGACATATTTAAACAGCTTTATCTTTAGATGGGGTCCAAAAAGGCCATTGCTTTATTAGGAACAATGGACTTTAGTTCTGTTTTTCTCTTTTAGCTTTAGTCCAGCATCGTAATGTGTTTTTGAAAGATATTTTGTTCAACAGATAGAAATCCAAATTTAAGCTAAATGAAACTTCTTGTTCAGCTAGCCATGCAAATGACTCAACACGGTGAGTCTCCATGTTCCTTTATTTTGCTGAGCTCAGGCCAGCTTGCCTCAGGGCCTTTGCACTTACTGTTTTCTCTACCAGGACTGGCCTCTCAACTGCTCAGCACTCAGCTTTCTGCTTACATGTTATTTAATCAGAGAAACCTCCCTGACTTACCCCACTTCCTGATCTTCTGTCTTGTTTTTCTTTGCAGCATTGATCACAACTGGAAATTCTTTATTTATTGGTTTAATTGTTTATCCTCTACCTTTCTCTACTAGAATGAGACTCTTTGAGAGCCTATCATTGATTCTTGCCTATTCTTGTACTCTGTACTCCCTGTGCCCAGAAATGTGCATGTTGCAAAACACGTATTCAGTGATAACAATTTATTAGATGAATGAAAGGATTGAGTGAATGAATGAAGAGATACCTTTCCTATGGACATTTTTTTTTTTTTTAAATAGACGGAGTTTCACCATGTTGGTTAGGCTGGTCTTGAACTCCCAACCTCAGGTGATCCGCCCACCTTGGCCTCCAAAGTGCTTGGATTACAGGCGTGAGCCACCACGCCCGGCCTCCTATGGACATTTCTAAGCTTGTTTGCAAATGCACAGGCAATGAGAACCACCTCTATTCACTCCCTGGGATTTGAGGCTTTTTATGTAAAAATGTAAACTAATCACAATGTTAGAAAATTTAAAATGTTAAAAAAAGCATGTCATAAAATTGAGGAAAAATAGTATTTTGAAAGTCCAAACATGTTAATGATGTTTACTGAGCTGAAGTGTTGGGTTAATCATCGTAAGTGATTTATCTTTTTATGTAGGTAAGGGAATAAACAGAAGATCAAAGAAGAGGTACTGCTTTTACATTTTAAGTTTCCTAATATCCTAGTAAGTGTCTCTAATAAAACTTAACTCATTGACGAAGAAATAGTCTGACTCTAAAAAAGAGTGTGTGTTCCTGAAGTCTAGACCAGCTATTTTCCCCTTTCATGTTTGAATGAATAACCATCTGCAAGGCAGAGATGCAATGACCCTCTGCCAGGTACTTTTAGGATGGATGTTTATATGCTGTTGATCAAAAAATACCAAAAAACAAAAAAAACCCACACCAATCTCGTATAATATTTAAAGATATTTATTCTGAGCCAAATGTGAGGACCATGGCCCATGACAGTCTCAGGAGGTCCTGAGAACATGTATCCAAACAAAATGGTTGGGTTACAGCTTGATTTTACACAGTTCAGGGGGATGGAATGGATAGGTAGACATCAATCAATATATGTAGCACATACACTGGTTTGGTCTGGAAAGGTGGGGACAACTTCAAGGATGGTGTTGGGCTTATAGGTGATAGTTGAATTCAAAGGTTTTCTGAGTGGCAATTGGTTGAAACAGTTAAGTTTCTTTCTTTCTTTTTTTTTTAATAGAGACAGGATTTCACCATGTTGGCCAGGCTGGTCTCAAACTCCTGACCTCAGGTGATCTGCCCACCTCAGCCTCCCAAAGTGCTGGGATTACAGGCATGAGCCACCAGCCTGGCCCAGTTAAATTTCTTTCTAAAGCGTTAAGCAAGGAATGCTTAGGGTTAAGATAAGGGGGTTTGTGGAAGCCAAGGTTCTTGTTACGAAGATGAAGCCTCCAGGTATCAGGCTTCAGGAAGAGTAATAGGTGGTAAATATCTCTTATTAGACCTTAAAAGGTGCCAGATTCTTAGTTAGATCTCTCCTGGATCAGGAAAGACCTGGAAAGCGGGGAGAGTTATCTAGGGGATGGAGATTTTCCTCATAAGAGACAGCTTTGCCAGGTCATTTCAAAATATGTCAAATAAACATGTTTGGAAGTAAAATACTTCGATTTCTTTCAGGGCCTGCTTCACATTGCTATCTTATCGCTACAGAGTCTGTTGCGTCAAGTCTTAAGATCTCTGTTGTAATGTTAATGCTGGTGAGTTGTGCCTGAATTCCAAAGAGAGTAGAGTATAATGTAGTATGTCCCACTCTTCCTTCCTATCATGGTCTGAGCTAGTTTTTTAGGTTTCTTTGAAATCCCCTTGCCTGAGAGTAGGGGTCCATTCAATGGTTCAGGGGCTTAGGATTTTATTTTTTGTTTACAATATTTATTGTTATTTTATTTACAGTAATTTGAGCTGTTTTCCCATATTAATGTCTAGAAAAAAATTAAAATTTTTTTCATGCACTTTAAGTTTTTAAAATTTATTTGTAAATGAACTTATATGCAAAAGTGTTAAAATCTTTTATTTTATGTTAATGGGAAAAAAGTTCTTATTTTTCTTAACCGGTCCTGTTCTCATGAAATCCCCAGAATTTAGCCTTGTGGATTTCTAGTTTTTTATTAGAGAGCATTTAGAAACTTAGAAGAAACTGTTGCATTTGCCTTTTTTTTTTTTTTTTTTTGGAATGAAGTCTCCTTCTGTCACCAGACTGGAGTGCTGTGGCAGGATCTCGGCTCATTGCAACCTCTGCCTCCCAGGTTCAAGTGATTCTCCTGCCTCAGCCTCCTGAGTTGCTGGGATTACGGGCATGTGCCATCACGCCCAGCTAATTTTTGTATTTTTAGTAGAGATGGGTTTCACCATGTTGGCCAGGATGGTCTCCATCTCTGGACCTCGTGATCTGCCCGCCTCGGCCTCCCAAAATGCTGGGATTACAGGCGTGAGCTGTTGCACCTGGCCCGCAATTGCCATATTTTCTGTATATGCTTTGCAGGGAGTAGAAGAGGGTTGGGGAGGGGTTCCTGAATTTTTCATACTTGAAATAAATCTTACCGAATCTGTCTTGAGACATGTTCAGCTCTCTAGAGAAAACAACTCGAGGAGCATTATGTTTCATCTCTACAATGAAATGTATTTTTTTCTTTAAACAAGTTGTAGCCGGAGCGGCTGTGGGAAACAGATCTCTCGGACACGGAATATGGGAGGGAGGAGTTTAATTCGGCCGGGAGCAAGGTGGCATAGTTGCCTCAACAGCCAAGCTCCCCTAACAAAGGAAGGTTCCTTCTTTATATAGGCTTATACTTTAGATGTTACACGTGGAAGAATCTTAGGTTTATAGCTTAACATATGAAAAGGGTCTCAGTTTACAGTCTTAGGAATTACATGTGAAAAGGGTTTCAGTTTACATTCTTAGGAATTACATATGAAAAGGGTTTTAGTTTACAGTCTTAGGAATTACATATGAAAAGGGCTACGGTTTACAGTCTAGGAATGAAAAGGAGAATTTTACAGTCTTAGGAGATTACATATGAAAAGGGCTACGGTTTACAGTCTTAGGAATGAAAAAAAGGGAAGTTGACCTGAGATGCCTGGGTCTCCCTCTTCAAAGTTACTTTTGTGATATCTTACAGAAGTACCACTAGAACACGCAACTTGTTACAATTCAGCTGTGAAATAAACCTGTAAGAGATGCCTTAATTCTAGAGGCTTTCATGTTGGTTCTTAGGTTCTCTGGCTGAACTAAACAGTCATTGTTTGGTTGGTTCTCAATGGTGTCAAACATCCTAACGTGAGCAAGTATGGGATTTGAGATTTTTGAAAAAGGTTTTTTATGAAAGAACTTAATTCATATATATATCCCTGGCTTTGAACTTCTAAAAAATTATTGTACTTCTTGGGTGGCTAAAAATTCTTGGCCTTGGGCATTTTAACTATAACTGTTTGGAATTGCACAGCCTGCTATGTCTTATTCCTTTGCTACAGTAGTTACTTTGCAGTAACTGAACAATCAGTGCAGAACTCTGGATGCTGCTGTTTTCAAAGTGCTTTTCTAGAGCTAAATTGGATAATTTAAATCAAAAAATTCAAAACAACAAAACATTAATAACCTTTTAAGCTAATGATCATTTACTCTAAGCCTTAAAACTTCTGTTTGTCTGAGTTCATACTTGTTTTTTTAATTTTCAAATTCTTAAAATTTTTATTATTTTTTTTTTTAGAGACAAGGTGTCACTCTGTCACGCAGGCTGGAGTATGGTGGCTTGATCATGGCTCACTGTAGCCTTCACCGATCCTTCTGCTTCAGCCTTCTGAATAGTTGGGACTACAGGCTTATGCCACTACACTCAGCTAATTTATAATTTATTATAGAGTTGGGGTCTTGCTTTGTTGCCCACGCTGGTCTCGAGCTCCTGGCCTTAAGTAATCCTCCTTCCTTGGCCTCCTGAAGTGCTAGAATTATAGGTGTGAGCCAATGTGCCTTGCCAATACCTGTTTTTACATTTTTAAAAAATTATGTCTTTAAGGTACAAATTCTTATAGAAATCATTTTGAGAAATTTTAGAAAAAATGGTGGAACTTTCAGCTGAACCAAGAGATTAAGAGATTATTTTTTCCCTTCTTAAATTGACCTCATTTTGTTCATTTATAAAACAAAAGATCTGAATGCATTGGTCCCTAAGTCTTTCCAACTCCACTATTTTATCTTTTTTATGATTCCATCAAGAAAATTGTATATGATTTAATATTACAGTAGATAACATTTAGTATAGGAATCTGAGTATAGAGTCTGAATAATACTGCTGGGTTCAAAGCTTGTTCTGCCACTTACTAGGTAAGCGAACTTGAGCAAGTTACTTGCTTCTCTGCTTTAGTTTTGAATTTGAAAAACTGGAGAGAATAATAGGACCTATGGTTATTAGGAAGATTAAATAAGTTAATACATGCAATGTGCTTAGAACAGTGACTGGCACATAGTAAGCATCCAATAAATGTTAGTTATTATTTGCTCACTTTATTGACAGGAAAAGTCTTTTTTTTTTTGAGATGGAGTCTCGCTTCGTTGCCCAGGCTGAAGTGCAGTGGTGTGATCTTGGCTCACTGCAAGCTCCACCTCCTGGGTTCAAGCGATTTTTCTGCCTCAGCCTCCCAAGTAGCTGGAACTACAGGCCCGTGCCACCACGCCCAGCTAATTTTTGTATTTTTAGTAGAGATGGGGTTTCTCCATCTTGGCCAGGCTGGTCTTGAACTCCTGACCTTGTGATCTGCCAGCCTCGGCCTCCCAAAGTGCTGGGATTAGAGGCATGAGCCGCCACGCCCAGCCGGAAAAGTCTTTTATTCTAAGGTTTGCTTGGAATTAATAAAACTAAAAGCTACAAAAAGACATTTTATGGTTGTTTTCCATATCTTGGGGTAAGGGGTATTTTGTAAGGGAGCTCAAGAATTCCTTTACACATTTACTTATTTTTACAGGTATAGAACTATTGAATGGTAGAGTTTGAGATCTTAGAAACCATCAAGACTGATGATTTTCAAGCTACTTCCTACATAGGAATCTTAGAGTTCCTTGGAGAGGATGTCAAGGTTATTCTCAGGCCATGCAAATGGGCAAGAAAGGATGTGGCTACATGGTCTCTCTTCAAATTCAACCAAAACAGTCTTGCTTCCATTGGCTTTATACAATACTGCAATTCTTGATAATTGATCTGCTTTAACACAAATTTCCTCACTGAGTTTCTTCCTCATGAAGAAACTGGGCCTCAGTGAGGTACATCAGAATGCACAGGAACACATAGCAGGTTAGTGCAGACCAGAAATAAAACCCAGGCTTCCTGACTGCTCGATAGACCACATTCCACCATGCTACCACAGAAACTTTAAAACAGATGAAAGTAAAAACAAATAAACAACAACAACTAAAAAAAAAAAAAAAAACTCAAAAACCCCAGAGCATTCTACCAACGTGCCTTTGCCACGTGGGATTTCTTCCACTTCATAAGTGCAGTAAACAATAAACCAAGGGAACGAGAATTTAGAGGTTAGAAAAGATGCCAGAGATTTGGCCGTGCATGGGGCTCACGCCTGTCATCCCAGCACTTTGGGAGGCTGAGGCAGGTGGATCACCTGAAGTCAGGAGTTTGAGACCAGCCTGGCCAACATAGTGAAACCCGGTCTCTACTAAAAATACGAAAATTAGCCAGGCGTGGTGGTGGGTGCTCATGCCTGTAATTCCAGCACTTTGGGAGGCCAAGCAGACGGATCACTTAAAGGCAGGACTTCCAGAAAAGATGCCAGAGATTGGACCTTTACATTGTTTTGTAAATTCTTCAAACCTTAATCTTATTTAACGTCTCCATCTATACAAAAACTAATGCAGTAATTGTTTTTTAAGGAAGCATTTTAAGGGCCAAGTAATTCATATATGTCAAGTACCCTGGGATTCAGGGAAGAAAAATCCCCTATAGCTCTAAAGCAAGGATTATAATTTGAGGTTTTTCTGACAGTTTTTGTAAGAAAAAGAAATACCAACCTATCTTTTCTGGGCCAAACGCCAAGGTAGGTAATAACCCCTGCCCCATTTTCTTTCCCCAAGCTGCTTTAACTAGATAAGAACTCTGCCTTCATTTCCTTTTGTGAACTGACTTGGGATGTTGCCACATGCCCTTCGGCTACTATCAATGCTCTAGTTTGCTGAGTGCTTTTTCCTTCAGAATCTATGGAAAAGATTTTGCCATAAGTACTTAGCTTTCTTCGGGGTACAAAATGCTTTCCAAGGAGCAGAGGGCGGAGGGAATAAAGTTTCATGTTTCCCAGTTGTATTAGTCTGTTCTCATATTGCTAATAAAGACATACTCAAGACTGGGTAATTTACAAAGGAAAGAGGTTTAATTGACTCACAGTTCCACATGGCTGGGGAGGTCTCACAATCATGGCAGAAGATGAAGGAAGAGCAAAGGGACATCTTACGTGGTGGCCAGCAAAAAGAGAATGAAAGCCAAGGGAAAGAGGAAACCCCTTATAAAAATCATCAGATCTCGTGAGACTTATTTACTACCATGAGAACAGTATGGGGAACTGCCTCCCACAACAAGTGGGAATTATGGGAGCTACAATTGAAGATGAGATTTGGGTGGGGACGGAGACAAACCATATCACCAATACTAGATCCCTCAGCTTCAAGTTGGCTTCAGCGATCCTGAGAGGATCCAGGAAACCCTACTTCCCTGCTTATCCTGGATGTCTCTGACAGATGTTAAGGGAAAAGCACAGCATAACAACAGCAGCGCCCAGCGCCTGGTACAAGCAGGGCTCTGCACTGAGGCAGAGCTGAGGTCTAGTACCAACTACCTTCCTTATAGCAGTGTTATTTTGGTCAAGTTTCTCAACTTCTGGAAGCTTTTCTCAGGTTACATAGTTTCTAACTGAAAATATCTTGGAGCTGTCCATATCAGCACAAGCAATCTACATTGTTATATTTTTTAATGGCTGCACAGCATTCCATGATATGGCTGTACCACTATTTAACTATCGATGAACATTTAGGCAGTTTCCAGTCTCTTTCTACAGGAGCCAATGCTGCAATGTGATGGGTCATAACTTTTTCTTTTTTTCAAATGTGGTCTTATATTTCATCCAGGCTGGCGTGCAGTAGCATGATCATACCTCACTGCAGCCTCGAACTCCTGGACTCAAACAATCCTTCTGCCTCAGCCTCCAGAGAGACTGGGAGTACAGGTGTGTGCCACCATGCCCAACTGATATTTTTAATTTTTCATAGAGACGAACAGGGTCTTGCTGTTTTGACCAGGCTAGTCTTGAACTTCTGGCCTCAGTGGATGGGCCTCCCAAAGTGCTGGGATTATAGGAATGCACCACTGTGCCCAGCTTTAAATAACTATTTTTATTTCCCTTTCTGTAACTCAAGTCTTTTGTGCATTTTTCCTTGGGCACTGGCCTTCTTATCAAAGTTTAACAACTCTTTATGTATAGGGATTAACCCTTAGTCTGTTGTATGGATTGCAAATATACATGTATTTTTATTTGTATATGCAAAGTTTGTCTTTTAACTTTGTATATGGGATAGTTTTCCAAGTAGAGTTTTATTTTATTTTATTTTTCATCTTGCATGTTTTTCCAAAGTACCAAGCAGAGTTTTTAAAAAGTTGTTTTATGGCTTCTGGGTTTTTAAAGTCATATTTAGAAACACTTTCTCACTCTGAAATTAAAAAAATAAATAAATAAGATGTCCCGATTAAAAAAAATATATTTTATTACTTTGTTTTTTACATTTAAATATTTGTTTCATCTGGAATTTGTTTTATTTTAAGCTGTAAGGTAGAGATCTAATTTTATTTTATTTCTCCAGATGGCTATCCAGTTGTTACAGTACCATTTACTAAATAATATATCAGTTGCCAACTGAAATTAGCATATACTAAATTTCTGTGTACATTTTTTTTTTTTTTTTTTGGAGACAGAGTCTCACTCTGTCACCCAGGCTGGAGTGCAGTGGCATGATCTTGGCTCACTGCAACCCCTGCATCTCAAGTGCAGCGATTCTCTTGCTCAGCCTCAAAGTAGCTGGTACTATAGGCGCCTGCCACCACACCTGGCTAATTTTCGTATTTTAGTAGACACAGGGTTTCGACATGTTGCCTAAGCTGGTCTTGAACTCCTGACCTCATGTGATCCTCCCACCTCAGCCTCTCAAAGTGTTGGGATTACAGGCGTGAGCCACTTCACCCAGCCCTTCTGTGTGTATTTTGATGTACTGGACTTTCTAGTCTGTTCCACTGATTTTTTGTCTGTTCTTATGCAAATAAAGCATTGTTTAAATTGGAATTTTGTAAAATGCTTTACTGTCTAATAGAGTATCTTCTAATTTTTTTTCTAGAATTTTCCTGGCTAATGCTACTTGTTTATTTTTTCATATGAACTTTAGTATCCATTTTTCTAGTCTTCCCCTCCCCCAACAAAATTATTACTATTTTGTGAGAGGTAGTGGATTAAACTTATGGATTAACTTAGGATGACTTTTCATATTCATAATATTGGACCTTTTTACTGAAGCCTATGATAGGTCTTTCTATTTAACTTTTTGTGTCACTCAGTAGTATTTTGAAGTTTTTATGTATAGATGTCAAAGAGTGATTAAATATGAAAAGAGGATAATAATGGTACTTCCTGTAAAGAGTTATTGTAAAGATTAAAAAGATAATAGTCAGTACCTGGTCATAGCACACACTTAAAAAATTAAAGCATGACAAATGCACACTTATCACCATATCCTGGACTATGTGTGACTAATCTAATAAGATAAAACAGTCTTTCAATAATCTCAAATTTCCATGGTTGTGACTCACACTTGGCTCTACCCTTGAAATAGGAACTCTTTTTCTACTTATGTCACACTCACTGTGACCTGCTCACCTCTATGAAAGGGGAATTGAGGCAACCAGAAGTCCCATCAGGGGTATCTGTGGCCATTTTTGGACAGGAGATAATCAGAGTATGGCTGCCCTGCTGATCAAGGGAAGTATCAGCACCCAGAAAGAGGTGGCTGCATAAGAGTTACATTTCACATCTCTCTTCACAACTCTGGATGGGAGGAAGAAAATATTAAAGATACATTATAGCTTTCAAAGCTGCTTTATTTTTGTTTTGAAGGTAGAGGATCTCCTTCCATAGGATAGCAGCAGGGTTGATAAGATAGCTCAGTTGTCAATCACACGGAGAGTCTGGACACTCAGCACCCCATATCCATATATGTAATACACCTCACAGCACACCCACTGTATAGTAGCTATTGAGCTAACTGTTTTATTTGCTTTATCATATTTAACTTTTGAAGTAGGTATCATTATCCCATGGTACAGACAAAAGAACGGAGGGTTAATATCACAGCTCTAGAAACTAGTAAAACTGCAGCTGGAAATTTGCTTGTCTTCAAAGTCTGTGCTACTAACCGCAATGCTTAATTTAGCCCATTTTGAAGAAGCTAAATAAAACTAACTGTAAAATAAATTGAAACATGATTTGACTGCATGTCAGAGCATGCTCCTTCATCTGGAACAGAAGCATTGTCATGCTAGGTATTATTAGTGTATGCATTGTTTTCATTAATAAAATTATATCTTGACTGAGGGCTATAGTTCCTGGTCTGTCTTGGAAATCAGTCTGAAAAATATCCCAGGAAATTTAACTATCTTTTCAGCTGCATTTGCAGGAGGATAAGGTTTTTATTTTTATGTGATCTGGAAATGCCATCACATCAATATCCAAGGAGTACTCTCTTTAATTGTCTTAATTTTTAATGCCTTCATTTGGCAGAAAACTTTATTTATGTCACACTTCCATTTGGCCTTTTCCAGGTAACCTATTCAACCTCTGAGAAATACATAAGCAAGTAGGAAAAATGGCCTAGAAATTAGTTATTCCCCAAGGGAAAAGCATGTGGCCAATGAATCAGGGGAAACTGATTGCCCAGGGAAGCGAACACTCAAGGCCTTTCAACATGAGTCACCAAACATAAGGACTACCCCATGATCAAAAAAGGTGAATGAACAAAGCCAGGATTCCTTTTATAGTTTCCATCGATGCAATCAGCATGGGATTTTTCCCACACAGGCTGGTGAGGCCTGCTGTGTAAAGAATGAAAATTTGGCACTAAAGTACCCAAAGGGTTGCTCTGTCAGGGAGGATGATCCAAGTAGGATTGGAGAGCCTAGGGCCTAGGAAGCAGCATTGGGTGGGCGGGCCAGGTATTTGAAAGGTGAGCATCACATCTATGGTCCAACGGGGGAAAGGGCCTGGAGTCTGGGAGCAGAAGTATGTAAAGACATGCATAGTTACAGAGCTGGCAGGAGATGGTGGCTGGACTAGATGTCAAAGGACCTCATTCCTAGAAGAACTGGGAGAGCAAATCTGGGACTTATTCTTGGAGGAAGTGGAATATTTAGGGTTTTAGCAAGGCAGATACTTGGACAGAAGAACTGACTCACTGGGGTGTAAGGGGAAGGCTTGTTTCTAGGAACTATATGTCTGTTTTGCTTGTTGCTATATTGTTTCCAAGAGGAGGCCCTCTGCTTGGCACATGGGAGGCAATTAAGTGTTTGTTGAGTGAATAAATGAGGTATAAGGCAGACACCCTGTTTCAGAATGTAGGACACGTGGTGAAAGCAGGTGTCTGAGTGGGGTTGACTTGATGCCGATTTACCTGAGCAATGACTAAGGACATGGTTATTGCAGAGCTTTGGGTGGGGCTGAAGCTGCAGGGGACATGTGCAGTGGCTGGGTGCAGGGCATAGGTGGGGGAAATTAGGAGGATGAGGAGTAACCAGGAAGTTCCTTACTCATTCTGTGACAGCTTTACACATTATTGATTTTCACTTTTGATCAAATATAATGAAAATGTTTCTCCAGTTTCCTCACTTTCCGTGGAACTTCTTACTAAGGAAGTCACACATCCCAAATGTCCAGGGTTCACCATTTTATGAGCTACCATTTAGTTTCCATTTGTTTGCTTGCTCTGTGGCAGGCAGTGTGATGAGGTCAGTATAGCCAGTATCTCTATTCCCCCCCTGGTAATCCATACAGATAGTACTTGTCTTAGAAAATCCCACCTACCGGGGCCGGTGGTGGTATCTGCACCACATGTGGAGTAGCAAGAATCTACAGCAGGGTGGCCAGATAGTAAATGTTTCCAGCTTTGTGGGCCATATGATCCCTGTCACATCTCTTCACCTCTGCCATTGAAGTGCAAAGGCAGCCATGTATTATACATAGACAATACGTGGATAAAGGAGTGTGGCTGTGTGTGAAGAAAACTTTATTCATGGACACTGATAATTGAGTTTCATATAATTTTCATATGGCACAAAATACTTTTTAATTTTCTTCAACCATTAAAAATGTAAAAAAAATTAGTTCATAGTTCTCTGAACCCCGGTCTAGAAAATTCAGTGGCCTTGATCCCAAGGGGTTGAAGAGCTTCCCAAAGAGGACAGCCCAGGTTCTGAGGTTTTGCACCACCAACCATGACGGATAGCAGGCAGGTGACTAAGAAGAGGGAGCACCTTATCTAGAGCAGGGGGTCAGATTTGCCTGTGACAGCCTTTGTCATTTCCAGCAGGGTGACACAACAAAGTTTTTAACGTCTTTGTACCTTAATTTCCTCATGTCCAAAGTGAGGCTAAAAACAGGGTGATTGTGGCAAGAAAAAGAAATTAGTGAATACATGCAAAGCGTTTGTGATACCTGACAGATGAATTACAAGGTTAGACGTACAATCTTAGCATCACTGACTGAAGCAGGCTGTGAGGGCAAGAGCCCCTCAGAATCTGGACCTCAGAGCCAACCAACTCCAAGACGACCTGAGAGAGATTTGCTGATCGCTACACTGCAGTTATCAACAATCACACAATTTTGAGGAAAATACTTTGAGGAATTCAGAACTACATACAATTCTATAGAGTGCAGATGAGGTCAGTGCAGAGTTCTTATGAAGATGCCTTTATAGGGCAGGCAGCAGAGACTCTCAGGAGAACTGTTGGCAAGGCACAAGGACACGGTGGGTAATCAATCAGAACAATGAATATAGCTGACAGTTACGTAGCATTGATTGATATCCTCTGCTCAGCGATGGTCTAGCGTTTTCTAAGCAGAAAATATGTAGGTCTAGTTTACCCCCATGATCACTTTATAAAGTAAGTAAAGTAAGCACTATTATTAACTCCATTTAATAGATAAGGCAACTGAAACCAAGAGAGGGTAAATAACATGCCCAAAGCCACTCCTTCTTTAAGTGGCAGCACCATCTGGCTGCAGCATCCTTGTTCTTAGTCGCCAGGCTGAGAATCTTTACCCCAGGCTCTCTGGGTCCTCTGAATAAAATTAGCTTGGCCAGACTTGGGGATGGTGGGGTCAGGGATTTCCTTCCAGGGAGCAAATGGGGCTCTGGGGATTTGCAATCCTTTTACACCACTAGGTTATGATGGATAGCAAATCTGATTCATGTGCAAATGGAAATAACACTTTTTGCCTTCGTTTTTCACATTTACTAACCCCTCAAGCCAGAGTCCTGGTCTAGTCACACAGCATACTGTGCAAATTCAGACTGTATCCTGCGTTTTGATGTAGATTCATTTGCAGAAGCGGGTAGGGGTGGCACACGTATTTTTGTCTCTTTTCTGTGTGGGTGATGACCCTGGCCTCATATGTGGACTGTGCACAGACAATATGAAACAGAAAGGTGCCCGTTATGGATCAGAAGGAAATGTCACTTGACCCAGGGCTCCTGAAATTAGTGCCTCTGATTACTTGGATCCTATGAGTCTATAGAAAACTTTGGGTGATTCCCCATGCCATGACTGTTGTTTTTTCCCATCAGTAATCTAAAAGTGTTTTAGACTTTTTTCTGTTTTAGCTAGCAACTAAACGGATCTTCTAAAACTGGATTTGGAAAAGGAATTTTTAATAAGGGTATTCCCAACTACATATACCTCAGAGGATTTGCACTGGAAAATTGGTCTTACTCTATGCCCATATTTGGGAGCTTCCTCATTCATGAGATCAGATTTCCTGGATATTCCAGAATTGCCTCCACCACGTTTTTTTTTTTCAAACTTGCAAGAGGGACACCGAACCTTGAAATGTTGTGTTACCTTTTCTCAAAGCAGAAAGAATGATATATGAACTGCCCATCTTTACATACAAACTGTATTCATAAGCTTTGACTGCCATTCAGTGTCATTTCTCTTGGTTAAGCAAAATAATCTTACATTCTCTAAATTTTCCAAGGATTTTTTTTTTCAGCTGCTTAGTGACTATGTGCCTCTACATTATTTCCTAAGGAGTTATAGATATCTCTTGGATTCTAGCCCTGCACATAATTAACATTTTTATGAATATAATGATAGTGAGCCCTTAACCACACACACATAACTAACTGGCATTTGTTATGTAGATTTTCTTTTTGTTTTCATTTTTATGGATTTAATATGTAGAGTTTTTTTGTGTTTTTTTTTAAATGAAAACTGTTTTCGTTTTATAAGAAATCTGCCTTCAGCGAATCAAAGACAGAGCTTGCCTAATTTCTGTGGGATACACAGCCAAGAAAATCACTGGAAATAGTTGTTTAGTTTAATAAGAGTCATTAAAAAAGTCCCGAATTGCCTTAAACATACTTTGTTACAATGTCTTCATATGTTATGAGAGTCACTGCAGTCAATTAGAAAGATACACAGAATACCAGGAATTCCTATCCGCAGTCCAGCTTCACTTGTAAATATCATATGACCTTAAGTAAGATCCTTATGGCAGTCAATGTTGATTTTGTGTTCTAGAAAGGGATTGTTTGTAATTCATCCCAAACACATCCCATTAACTGTTTACTCACAGGAGGCTAGGGGAAAAAGCAAGGAAAGCATTGCTAAAATATATTTTCCAAAATATGTTAAATTTCAGCCAGGCGTGATGGCTCATGCCTGTAATCTCAGCATTTTGGGAGGCCGAGGCAAATGGATCACTTGAGGTCAGGAGTTCAAGACCAGCCTGGCCAACATGGCGAAACCCCATCTCTACTAAAAATACAAAAATTAGCCAGCCAGGCATGGTGGCGGGTGCCTGTAATCCCAGGTACTGGGGAGACCAAGGCAGGAGAATTGCTTGAACCTGGGAGGCGGAGGTTGCAATGAGCCGAGATTGCGCCACTGTACTCCAGCCTGGGAGACAGAGTGAGACTCTGTCTCAAAAAAAAAAAAAATAAAATAAAATAAATAAATAAATAAATAAAATAAAATATATTGAATTTGAAAAGAAATTCTTAAGGCAAAATGATTTCTCAGGATGTTTGGGCTTCAGTAAACGGATAACCTGACCAGCATCATAGTCTGGGGGAAGACAAGGGTGATCTAGTTACTTTAAGCTTTGATTCCCCTTGGTTTGATGAGGAATTTATTATCAGTATGAGATAACTCCCAAGAGTCTATACTGAGCTACCCAGGACAGTACACATTGGGAACTGTGTTGTGGTTCTCAGGGGCTAAAGGAATTCAGAGAAGCCTGAAACAATGAGACAAGAAACAGCCAGAGGCTGAAGTGCCAGGGAGGAACTGAGAGTTGAGGCCGGTCTTAAATGACAGGGACAATGTCCAATGTGTTCTGGAGAAAGGTGAGGGCTTCCAAGAAAGGGAGGCAATGTGGGCCAAGTCATGAAGGTGGGAAAAGGAGCCTGACAGCTTAATGGAAGCGTGAAAGAACTAACCTTCCATGAGCAGAAGAGAGCTGGGGCCCAGACACACTAGAGACCACTGCAAGTCTGCTGGGGACTTCAGTTGTGGTAGGGAAGGGAAACGGAGCCTCTGAAAATGTTAAGCATGAGTCCTGTGATAAAAATGGTGTTTAAAGAAGATTGATCTGGAGATCAATCCAGGAGAAACTGAGAGGTTGTCCTTTGGGTAGCAGCGGCCTATACATTTATATGCTGTAGAGTCTTAATTTGGGAGGTTAGCTATTTCACCATCCAGTGAACCATTTACCTTCACATGCACTTACACATTTAATCTAATATTTTAAATGTATTTTATGGAATATTAGTTCAATATTTTATATCAAAATACCCCATACGTTGCATCATGCCACTTCCAGTCCTCACAGACCAAGGGTAGGTAAAAAAGCATCAATGGATCCTCTATTAGGGACTGAGTTATATTGACAGACAAGGCAGGTAGGGTGTCTGCCCTCAAAAAGTTTATCCACTAAGATGGGCCTAAGCAAATCATTTCATTATGAAATACCAAGTTACAATTGTGGTAAATGCTAAGAAGTACTAGGTAATAGGGGGAAATTTGACAGAGGGTTCTAAGACAGACTTAAGGGCTGAGGATTTGGGGAAAGTCTTCTTGGGGAAGTGATATTCAAAATGAGATCTGTTTGGAGTGGAGGAAGGTAGAACAGAAGCTGAAGGGTGTTAGAAATTCTGAGAAGAGGAAATTGTACTTGTGAGGACCCTGGGGTGAAACAAAGTCCAGAACATTCAAGGAACTGAAAGAAGGCCCACTGGGCTGGAGTGGGGGAGGCTGGGCCGGGGCCACAGGAAGGGAGGCTGGCTGGAGGCAGATGGCACCCAGCCTCATATACCGCAGGAAGGGCTTTCATGATACATCTCCATCTTCTTCAGAGGGTGCTCTCTACCCTCCCCTTCCATGAGTCACAGTGACTTCCTCAGCCATGCTCACTGTCCTCTCTCATCAAATTCTCAAATCTAACTTCAGACACTACCCGAGACACAATAGCACAAGTAGCCCCCTTGGAGTGCAGCCATGTCTTGGAACTCAAGGTTAACTGAAAATGCTCTACCTCCGGCAGCCTAAATGTTGAAATTCTCTACCCCGACCGTAGGCATTCATCCCTTTGTCTCCCACTGAACTTCTGTTTGACCTCAGAAATACCTTCTGTTCCTTTCACTGTCCTGGAACTCTTGGTTTACTAGGCTTTCCTCCAACCCCTCAACTACCCTGGTGCAGAGCTCAAGCTCAATCACGTTGAGCTGCACCTTCATTGGTACCTGATAGTTCTTTTTCTGCTTGGCCTTCTGCCACTCTCACATTCCCACACTTTGCTCCAGAGGAAAGATGAGCCTGTTTTGTCTACTTCCCTCCTGAGCTCTGCTGGGAAGCTCAGGTCACCTCCTGGTGATGTTACCACTGATTCGTGTGGCTAGCTTCAACTTGACCCTCGCACCATTACCTATTATAACCACTCGTGATTGATTATTTCATTCCTCTTAACCACTTTTAAATTTCAAACTTTATCATCCTAACTCCCAACCCATTTCCCCCTCTACATTTGTTTACTATCTCAGGTATGGGCACTGCAGCCTTGATTTCTCCATGCCAGGAGCCCGGGAAGCCTCTGGATTCCTCCTTCCCCACCCTTACACTCAGATGGAAGCCAAATCTCATTAATTGTATCAATTAAGCCCCTCTCTTTTCAGTTTCCTCTCTCTATCCAATAGTTGTTTCCCAAACTCAAACTGTCACTGTCCTTGCTTTTCTTGCTTCTCATCAGGAATTCTTCCAATCTTCTTCCACATGGCCTCAGATGTGAAATCTTTGTTTTAAACTCATCAATGACTTCCATTACTGTAGGAGGAAAGTCTAGCCTCCTTATACAGAAAACAGGACCTCTGTAGCCTGGCCCTCACTCACCTCTCCATTTTTGTTTTTTGGTTTTTTTTGCCCAGGCATGCCACCTCCTTCACCTACCCTATTCTTCCCTTGAGACTTACACTCTAGCAGTTCAAACTTGCCCTTCCTCTAACCCACTGTGCTACTGGCTGCCTCTGGACATGGTGCCCCCCTCTGGCCAGAGTGCTCCCACCCAGGTTGCTCCCCAACATACTTGAAATCTTTGTGATTCAGCACACAAGTTACAAGAAGCCTCTTCTGAACTGCCTTCCCTCCCTCCTCCCTAGGTAGTCTTGATCTCTCCTTTCTCTGTGCTCCACTCCACCCAGTGGATACTTCCATTACAGCACTTATTGTACTTGTAATAATTTGTTTTCAAATCTCTCTTCTTTAAAGCCATTATATACTCTTTGGAAATGGGTTTCTGTGTGATTTGACTCTGCACACTTGGTGCCCAGCACAGCTCCTGGCCTGCAGCAGTCATTCAAAGATGTCACCAGACCAAAGGACAATCTCTGGCTTGGTGAATGATGTCATAGTCTACCTTAATCAGATTAACTCCTCCTCATGTGGAACCTTCTATCTCTTTCCTCTACCTCTTTTCCAGAGAAAGATCTTTATGCCTCCTCTCTTTCTTCACTCTTGTTTCAAGAAAGAGTGTCCCTGATCCTCTCCAAGGTCCACTGAAGCCCTTATGCCCAGGATCCAACAGGCTCCCATTTCTCCTGTGCTTCGCTCCATCAATATTGCTCCTGTCTTTCACTTTTTGTTTCTTCTCCCACTTCTTCTTTTCTTTCGTGCCTACAAATGGGCTCTTTCTTTCCTATTAAGATAAAATAAATCTCCTTTCCTAACTTTTCCTTGATCATCCTGTCTACAGAAATCTCCCCCCTCTACCTCTCTCCCTGTGCCTGCTTGCTCATTTTCATAATTACTTTCTTAATTGTAGTTATCACAATTACTTTATTTTTCTGTTAACTCATTTTTTGTCCCCCACTAGAATGTAAGTTCCATGAGGGCTGGCACCTATCTCCAATGTCTAGCAAATTGCCTTGTGCAGAGACACTATTTATTTAATTTACCTGTTGGATAAATAAATGCGTGAGTGAATAAGTGAATGAAAAAATAAATCTACTATCTATCTTCTCTTCAAACCCCCTTGAAATCTGCACTTCCAGTGCTCTTTCCAACCCATTCTGGCTTCTAGCTCACTACTCTACTGAAATTGTTCTTTCAGTGTTTACCAGTCACTCCTTTGTTACCAAACCTAGTGGCCTTGCCATTTCTGTGGTGTTTGATAAACATTCCTTCATATTTTCTTTGTTTCTGGTTTCTGGAACAATACAGTGACCTGCTTTTTCTCTCACATGTCTGGTTACTTTCACTGGCCCCTCGTTTTCCACTCAATTTCTTTATTGTTTTCTGGGAACTAGTCTATTCTAACACTATGCAACCCACTTATCTCACCCATCCCAGATATTTCAACTGTGATCTCCAAGTGAATGAACCGCAAACCTGCACCTCTATCCTCAGCCTTTTTCTGAGCTCTGTGTTGACCTTGTGTATATTTCCAAATGAGGATCCTGCCAGTAACCCCAAACTCACCACAACTCCAAAACAAATCTACACACTTCCCTCTTCTTGGGTTCCATATTTCAGCCAATGACAGCATCCTCCTGCCACTCACATAGACTTACATCCTGGCTCTGATCATCTCTCTGGCACTTCCCACTCATCAGTCACCAAGTCCTGTCAATGTTTGTATTGCCAGATCTCTGCCTTTAATCTCCATCCTCTCTTTTCTGTTGGAATTGAGCCTTCATATAATCCCTAAAGCAACCTTCCTGAGATCCCAATTCTGAACACCCCAAGCCTCTGTTAAAAAAAAACTGTGATTGCATAGAAAACTTTTGGAAGGATTAATAAGAATGTACAATTTGAATTTTATACTATAATCATGACTTAGTATTATAATTTTATAAAAGTCTAATTTGAAAATACCTTTTATTGCCTGCCAAATTTATAAACTTCTCCACTAAACCTTTTTTGTATCCACTATATGATGATCCCAACCTAACTTTCCACCATTATTTTTCACTTACTCTGTGCTCTAGCCAAATACATTATTCGTTATATGTGCTCACATATATTTTTTGATTCATGGTTAAACTAGTATAGGAGGAAATAGGTAGAATAAAAAGATCCCTTTTAATGTGATTAACTTAAAGCTTTGGTCTTCAATGAAGTTTATTTGCACATATATAGCTCAGAAAATTGAGCTCATAAGGACCCTGACGGAGTCCATTGCACCGTCCACCACCTCCAACTGAACAGGCACTCTTCTGTCACCTCCACTGGAACAGGTATGGATATGGCTGAGAGACCTATAGGCAGTTCACATCACAGAACTCTGTGAAGACAACCCTCAGTACCAGCCCAGAGCTGAGTAGACTTGCTGGATGGCTAGACCTAGAATAGAGACAACCATCACTGCAGTTCAGTTCACAGGAAGCCACGTCCACAGAAAAAGGGGGAGAGTACTACATCAAGGGAACACCCCATGGGACAAAAAAATCTGGACAACAGCCTTCAGCCCTAGATCTTCCCTCTGACCGAGCCTACTCAAATGAGAAGGAACCAGAAAACCAACCCTATTAATGTGACAAAACAAGGCTTGCCAACACTGCCCCCACCCCAAATCACACTAGTTCACCAGCAATGGATCCGAACCAAGAAGAAATCCCTGATTTACCTGAAAAAAAAAAAAAACCTTAGGAGGTTAGTTATTAAGCTACTCAGGGAGTGACCAGAGAAAGGCAAAACCCAATGCAAGTAAATCCAAAAAATGACAAAAGAAGTAAGGGAGAAATATTCAAGGAAACAGATACCTTAAGTGAAAAACAATAAAAACTTCAGGAAACTTTGGACATACTTTTAGAAATGTAAAATGCTCCGGAAAGTCTCAGCAATAGAATGGAACAAGTAGAAGAAAGAAATCCAGAGCTTGAAGACAAGGCCTTCAAATTAGCTGAATCTAACAAAGACAAAGAAAAAAGAATAAGAAAATATGAACAAAGCCTCCAAGAAGTCTAGGATTATGTTTAATGATCAAATCTAAGAATAATCGGTGTTCCTGAGGAAGAAGGCAATTCTAAAAGCTTGGAAAACATATTTGGGGAAATAATTGAGGAAAACTTCCCTGGCCTTGCTAGAGACATAGACATGCAAATACAAGAGGGACAAAGAACACCTGGGAAATTCATCACAAAAAGATCTTCATCTAGGCACTTTTTTATCAGGTTATCTGAAGTTAAGACGTAGAAAAGAATCTTAAGAGCTGTGAGACAGAAGCACCAGGTAACCTATAAAAGAAAACCTATTTGATTAACAGCAGATTTCTCAAGAGAAACCCTATGAGCTAGAAGGGATTGGGACCCAATCTTCAGCCTTCTCAAACAAAACAATTATCAGCCAAGAATTTTGTATCCAGCAAAACTAAGCATTATATATGAAGGAAATATACCGTCTTTTTCAGACAAACAAATTCTGAGGGAATTCACCATTTCCAAGTCACCACTACAAGAACTGCTAAAAGGAGCTCTAAATCTTGAAACAAATCCTGGAAACACATCAAAACAGAATCACTTTAGAGTATAAATCACACAGAACCTGTGAAACAAAAATACAAGTTAAAAAGCAAAAACAAAAAACAACAAAGTACACAGGCAACAAAAAGCATGATGAATGCAATGGTACCTCTCATTTCAATACTAACAGTGAATGTAAATGGCCTAAATGCTTGCCTTAAAAGATACAGAACCACAGAATGCATAAGAACTCATCAACCAAGTATCTGCTGCCTTCAGGAGACTCACCTAACACATAAGAACTCACATAAACTTAAGTAAAGGGGCGGAAAAAGGCATTTCATGCAAAAGTGGGCAGGGGTAGCTATTCTTATATCAGACAAAACAATCTTTAAAATAACAGTGGTTAAAAGTGACAAAGAGGGGCATTATATCATGGTAAAAGGCATTGTTCAGCAGAAAAATATCACAGTCCTAACATATATGCACCTAACACTGGAGCTCCCAAATTTATAAAATGATTACTAATAGACCTAAGCAATGAGATGGCAACACAATAATACTGGGGGACTCTCAATACTCCACTGACAGCACTAGAAAGCTCATTAAGAAAGAAAATCAACAAAGAAACAGTGGATTTAAACTATACCTTGGAAGAAATGGACTTAGCAGATATATAATACAGAACACTTCATCCAACAACTGCAGAATACACATTCTATTCAACAGTGCATGGAATTTTCTCCAAGACAGACCATATGATAAGCTATAAAATGAGACTCAATATATTTAAGAAAATTGAAATTATATCAAGCACTCTCTCAGACTACAGTGGAATAAGACTGGAAATCAACTCCAAAAGGAATCTTCAAAACCATGCAAATACATGGAAATTAAATAACCTGCTCCTGAATGAGCATTGGGTCAAAAACAAAATCAAGATGGAAATTAAAACATTTTTTGAACTGAATGACAATAATGACACAACCTATCAAAACCTCTGGGATACAGCTAAGGCAGTGCTAAGAGGAACATTCATAACCTTAAACACCTACATCAAAGAGTCTGAAAAAGCACAAACAGACAATCTAAGGTCACACCTCAAAGAACTAGAGAAACAAGAACAAATCAAATCCAGACCCAGTAGAAGAAAGGAAATAACCAACATCAGAGAAAAACTAAATGAAATAGAAACAAACAAACAAAAAAAAGATATAAAAGAGAAATGAAACAAAAAGCTGGTTCTTTGAAAAGATACATAATATTGATAGACCATTAGCAAGATTAACCAAGAAAATAAGAGAGAAAATCCAAATAACCTCACTAAGAAATGAAACAGGAGATATTACAACTGACACCACTGAAATACAAAGGATTGTTCAAGGCTGCTGTGAACACCTTTATGCACATAAGGTAGAAAACCTAGAAGAGATGGATAAATTCCTGGAAAAATACAACCCCCCTTGCTTAAGTCAGCAAGCATTAGATATCCTGAACAGACCAATAACAAGCAGCAAGATTGAAATTTTTAAATTACCAACAATAAAAAGTCTACAGCCAGATGGATTCATGGCAGAATTCGACGAGACATTCAAATAAGAATTGGTACCAATCTTTTTGAAATGATTCCATAAGATAGAGAAAGAGAAACTCTCCCCAATTAATTCTATGAAGCCACCATCACCCTAATACCAAAACCAGGAAAGGACACAACCGAAAAGAAAACTACAGACTCATATCCTTGATGAAGATAGATGCTAAAATTCTTAACAAAATACTAGCTAACCAATTCCAACAACATACCAAAAAGATAATCCGCCATGATCAAGTGGGTTTCATACCAAGGATGCAGGGATGATTTAATATACGCAAGTCAATAAATGTGATACACCACATAAACAGAATTAGAAACAAAAATCACATGATCATCTCAATAGACGCAGAAAAAAGCAACAAAATCCAGCCTTCCTTTATGATTAAAACCCTCAGCAAAATTGGCATACAAGGGACATAGCTTAATGTGATAAAAGCCATCTATGACAAACCCACAGACAATATAATACTGAATGGGGGAAAAGTTGAGAGCATTCCCCCCTGAGATCTGTAACAAGGCAAGGATGCTCACTCTCACCACTCCTCTTCAACATAGTACTGGAAGTCCTAGCCAGAACAATCAGACAAGAGAAAGAAATAAAGGGCATCCAAATCAATAAAGAGGAAGTCAAACTGTCCCTGTTTGCTGACGATATGATCATTTACCTTGAAAACCCTAAGGACTCCTCCAGAAAGCTCCTAGAACTGATAGAAGGAGTCGGCAAAGTTTCTGGATACAAGATTAATATACACAAATCAGTAGCTCTTCTATACACCAACAGTGACCAAGTGGAGAATCAAATAAAAAACTCAACCCCTTTTACAATAACTGCAAAAAAGACAAAATACTTATGAACATACCTAACAAAGGAGTCAAAAGACTTCTACAAGGAAAACTACAAAACATTGCTGAAAGAAATCATAGATGAGACTAACAAATGAAAACACATCCCGTGCTCAAGGATGGATAGAATCAATATGGTGAAAACGACCATACTGCCAAAAGCAATCTATAAATTCAATGTAATCTCCATCAAAATACCACCATCATTCTTCACAGAGTTAGAAAAAAGAGTTCTAAAATTCATATGAAACAAAAAAGAGGCAGCATAGCCTAAGCAAGACTAAGCAAAAAGAACAAACCTGGAGGCATCACTGATTTCAAACTATACTATAAGGCCATAGTCACCAAAACAGTGTGGTACTGGTGTAAAAATAGGCACACAGACCAATGGAATGGAATAGAGAACCCAGAAATAAACCCAAATACTTACAGCCAACTGATCTTTGACAAAGCAAACAAAAACATAAAATTGGGAAAGGACACCCTTTTCAACAAATGGTGCTGGGATAGTTGGATAGCCACATGTAGGAGAATGAAACTGGATCCTTGCCCTCACCTTATACAAAAATCAACTTGAGGTGAATTAAGGACTTAGACTTAAGACCTGAAACTATAAAAATTCTAGAAGATGACATTGGGAAAACCCTCCTAGATGTTGGCTTAGGCAAGGATTTCATGACTGAGAACCCAAAAGCAAATACAATAAGAACAAATATAAATAGCTGGAACCTAATTAAAGAGTTTTGCATGGCAAAAGGAACAATTAGTAAACAGACAACCCACAGAGTGGGAGAAAATCTTTACAATGTGTACATCTGACAAAGGACTAATATCCAGAACCTATGACAAACTCAAACAAATCAGCAAGAAAAAAACAAACAATCCCATCAAAAAGTGGGCTAGGGACATAATTAGACAATTCTCAAAAGAAGATATACAAATGGCTAAGAAACATATTAAAAAAATTCTCAACATCGCTAATGATCAGGGAAATGCTAATCAAAACTACAATGCAATATCACCTCACTCCTGCAATCATGGCCATAATCAAAAAATAAAAAAACTAGTAGATAGTAACACGGATGTGGTGATTCATGTTTCTTGGCCATGGCTATCTACTAATTCATACTTCAAGGATTAACATCTGGAATACATGAAAAATCTTTTCAAATCATTTTATTGTTTTCCTTCTTATTAGAGAAATTTCTTAGAAACCCAATATATTTTTCTAATTACAATACAATTACTGTCTCACTGTACAACTACTATAGTATAGCAATAGAGTGTTGTGTATTAAATAGGCTATTTGGGTAAATCTAACAACCTTTAATAATTTTGTTTTTATAGGAAACCATATTTCAGGTTTCAAATAGCCGTATGTATGCAAGCTTTTGAAACATAATTACAGATGTTATGATTTAAACTTTCTAACACACACACACACATACATATATGTATATATATATATATATATATATATGCACACATACTTATGGACAAAGGCTGGATGGAAACATGGAAAAGGAAAACTGTCAATGTGCACAGTGGTGAAAAAATGTTCTCCTTAATAGTGTTATTGTATTCATTTATGCAATTAAAAATTACCTTAGCAATAGATAAGTGCGAAAAATTTGTCATTTTCTCTCTAAAGGTCATCCTTCTTCATAACCATGTTATGATTTTCTATGTTCTCATAACATCTTACATACAAATCTTAATATAATAGTCACGTTGGAGCATAATGTATGGTTATTTGCTTATGTGTCTATTTTTCCAACTAACTGATTTATTTGAGGATGGGGGATTACCTCTTATTAGTGTCTGTGCACTATGCTAGTTCAATAGCGCAGTGGAATGGAGCAGGTATTTAGGAAATTGTTGAATGAATGAAAAATGAATGAGTAGGTAAATTTCTTCATGTGGTATAGTGGGAGTAACACCTTCACATAGTCAGTTTGGATAAAAATTCATGAATATCATCTACAAAATTTGAAAACTTTAGTCAAAGCAGAAAATAACTTTTTTTTTGAAGTAGAAATGTACAAATAATTTCTAAGTGCATCTGGAGGAAGTGTGAACAAGAGATTTGAGGTTTTGTTCCTTTAGTATATTCCCTGACTTCAGGCCTCATATGTTTTCAGTTCCTCAAATTTTTGTTTTTGTTTTTGTTTCCAGCTTCTCCTGATAAAATTATTTCCTCTCTCCAAAGTTTTAAAGCTTTTGACATGAAGATGTATTACCCAAACCATGAGGACTCTGATAAAAGAGTTATCAGTGATGACTGGCAACTTGGATGCAAATGGACTAGGGATTTAGGCTGATATAGATTGGGATATGGCTGCATCACCATCCTATGAGGGAAGAGATGAGACTCCTAGAGGGACAAAATGTAGGGTGATAGGGTTTGGGAACTGAAGAAAGGGCCATCGGAAATGCCCATGGTAAAAAGACCTTAATTAAGCAAATGAAATGTGAACAGAGCAATGTGAATCAGTTAGTTCAGTATTTCCTAAACCTGCTTGGTAACAAGGATCACCAAGAGGTGATTACTTGTTAACAATATAGATTTCCACTCTTCTTTCAGATCAGAATTTTCAGCACAGAGTCCTGGAAATCAGTACATTTAACACATGATTTCTGATGATTCATATAAGCAAGTACGTTTAGAAAATTTAAATTCATTCATTCTAATTTCTTGAAGTCCAATTTAGAAGATAAAGTCCACAAATCCTCACATCCATATACCCACACCTATATCTGTGCCTATAGAGGCTTTATTTCTCCTCCCCCCTCCCCCTCCCTCTGCTCTCTCTCCCTCCCTCCCTCCCTCCCTCCATCTCTTCCTTCCTTTCTTCCTTCCTTCCTTTCTCTCTTCCAGCATATTCACTAAATGTGAATGTCTATTATAGGAATAAGATTGCTCATCATTGTGGAGGAAGTTAAAGGAAATACAAAATACAATCTCAAACTCTACAGGATACTACTTAATGCAATTTACAAGTTTGCAAACTTTCATAGGTAATTTGAGTATTTTACCTAACTACATAATCAGGCATGTTGTGTGTGTGTATGTGTGTTGTTTTGTTTGCTTTTTAAACCCTGCTGTAGTTTGGATATGGTTTGCTTGTCCTTATCAAATCTCATGTTGCAATTTGATTCCCAAAGTGGTGGTGTTGAGAGGTGGGGCCTACTGGGAGGAGCTCGCGTCATGGGGTGGAGCCCTTGTGAATGGCGTGGTTCTTGTATTAGTCTATTCTCATGCTGCTAATAAAGACATACCCAAGACTGGGTAATTGTAAAGAGGTTTAATTGGTTCACAGTTCCACATGGCTTGAGCGGCCTCACAATCCTGGCAGAAGGTAAATGAGGAGCAAAGTCAGGTCTTACATGGTGGCAGCCAAGGGGGCATGTTCAGGGGAACTTCTCTTTATAAAACCATCAGATCTCATGAGACTTATTCACTATCATGAGAATAGCATGGGAAAGACCCACCCCCATGATTCAATTACCTCTTACTGGTCCCTCCCACAACACGTGAGAATTATGGGAGCTACAATTCAGAATGAGCTTTGGGTGGGGACACAGCCAAACCATATCAGTCTGTTCTAAAGGAATTGAGTGAACTCTTGCTCTCCTGAAACTAGATTGGTTCTGGGGGGGATTAGTTCCCAAGGGGAAGAGTTGTTATAAAGCCAGGACACCCCTTGAGTTTTGACCCTCTTTGCACGTGTCTATTTGGCCTTCAGTCTTTTCCACCATTTTTTGATGCAGCACACACGCTCTCACCAAAAGCTGAGCAGATGCCAGAGCCTTGCTTCTTGCACAGCCTACAAAACGTGAGCTAGATAAATCTCTTTTAAAAAGTAAATTGCCCAGTCCAGATATGCCTTTATAACACCAAACATACTAAGTCAAACAGCAATTGAATAATATTGGATAATCAAGCCGAATCATTAAATCCCTTTAAAAAGTCCCCAATTCTTTTCCACTTGGGAATTTTGAATCTGGAAAGTTTGAGTATTTTATATATGATAGTGTTTTTTTCTAAAAAAAACTGTTTCTGCAAACTCCAACACTTAATTCACTCTGTGCATTTAGTGTGCTAAGGCAGCATCTTGGAAACCTTTGGTTTGAATTAGCTATAACTTTAGCCTCTGCTGATATTCTGACCAGCACCTTTTTCATTTGTAGGCCCTTTTTTGATCCAATCAGTCTCTTACTTTATGAAATCTAAGTTTCTGGGTTGCAAATAAGTAATTTGTATTTTCCAGGATGTGCACATTGTACTTGTAGCATCATTAATAAATGAATACATGCCTCTACTTGCAATGGACTCAGAGAAAATAAATATAACACTACAAATAGAAGCCTGTAGTAAGGAAGTCTATTGAACTTGAATTATGTGAGGGCTTCATATGCCCCTGGATCCTCCCTCATTTATTTCTGAGGACAGAGCTAAGCACTAGCAGGTAGTAATACATAACAACTCTGATTAGTATTAAAAGGTTTGTGAATTTAGTATGAATTCCTCCACCAGATAGTAAGCTTCTTGAAGGGAAAGACCTGGCATTACTCACTCCCCCAATACTTGTCAACAGAGGGTGGCACCTATTAGGTATACATAAATGTTTGTTGGACTTCAATTTGATTAAGGGATGCCTAGGAATAATTGTTTTTCTCTGGGTATGAGCCAAAAAATCGAGGTAATTGGTCCTTCGGTTATAATTTATTCTCTCTTTCTGCCCCCCCCCCCATACACTGGTAAAAAGCAATAATAACAAGTCTTTGGTTAGCAAGTTTTTCATAGAATTAATCCAGTTTACTGCTTGTGAAGCTTTTATCTATCTCCCATGCATCTTTTCCTAATATGGTAAATAATGCATTTCAGAGAGCGTTTTCTTGACTTTTTTTACTATTACTTAATTCTTCTAAAATGTCCCATTTTCAGTATCAGAAGTTGCTCATTTCTTGTTGGGAACTGTGGTTTATTGAGGAGGGGGAGTTCCTTTAAGGCTAGTAATACTTTGGAATCCCCAGGGATGGTCCATGACAAAAGAGATTAGAATTCTGAAGTGACACCCTTCAAACCACAAGTAGAACGTCTATCATCTGAGTCATAGTCATCAACCAGGTCAGACTGAACATAAAAAGGGGTAGAAAAGGGGAAGAAATCCTCGTAAAAGTACATTGTACCCAGTAAAATCGTATTGTTATGCTATAGAATTTTGATATCCAACCCACTGAAACACTTCTATACTTAAAATTCCAAAGAGATTGCCATATCAAGTCCCTACCATATACTTTCCCGCACTATTTTCAGTATTGTTAGCTTTATTTATTTTGTTGAATACCTATTCTTTAAGTTGGTTCATAACTTCCTTGGTGGGCATTTTTTTTCCTGAAGAAATAAAGAAAAAAATACCCACCAAGGAAGTTATGAGTCAACTTAGAGAATAGGTTGGTCAAGCTTCATATTACTTAAGGGACTTTTTATAGGTATCTACATTCCAATGAAATACAAAGAATTGAATTTATCTGAAAAAACAGAAGCCATCAAACTATCAGTTAGAGATGATCTATGCAGGTGATAGGTCTGAATAGGCTTATAGGTCACAGCTATGCACTTTAACCACTGAAGGCATCCTGGAAGGGGAGTTTATGTTATTATAGAGAGCAATAAAAACAAGGGGAACCACCAAATGAAAATCCTTTTCTTTTCATAAATAACTTAGTAATTAGCGTTTATGAGAACAGCTGAATAATTTTGTCTATTAACCAAAGAAAACCTTTTTTTATCCTTCTTTATGGCCCAGGGTTGGCTGACAAGTTGCCTAATCAAGAGTGTATTTTTTTTTTCCCTGCTGTCACTAACACCCGTTTTAAACTTAGCTTTCATTTCTTTTTTTCGGTGTTATTGTTTGCTCTCACAGGCAAAAAGTCCTTAATTTGTAAGAAATACAGTGTAATAAATAAAATTCAGGTTCATGAGCCCTGAATTTATATGCCAACTCTACAGCTTTTTAGCAGCAGGATTTGGGCTACTTACTTAACAGACCCCCTCTCTCTTTTCCCCTCCTCACAAAGTCATCCTTGCCTCTAAAATGCAGGTAATTGGACTGACTGCCTAGAGTTGTAATGGGCAGATGTGAAAACATAATGCTAAGCTTCCAGCATCATGGTAGATGAACAAATGGTGATGTCCTCCAGTAGAAAGACAGTGTGGCCTACAAGAAAGAGAGGGGAGAGGGGCTCCCAAGACCCAAATTGAAGTCCTGGCTCTAGCACTTACTAGCTCCCCACGTTGGGAATTCTCCTAAATGTCTCTGGGTCTCAGTTTCTTCAATTGTAAAATGGGCAGAATATTCCTTAATCTACCTCTCTAAGTGGCTTAAAGGAAATAATTTTGTGAAACTGCCTTATAAAAATGATGAGATATTAAAGTGCTATTAATATGATGACAAAGTTTTGGGAGTTACCTTTTTTTTCCTGTGGGGAATAGTATTTTTTCAATGAGAGTTCAGTGGTTCCCTTTTGCTGAAGGTAGTGACATTTCTCTTTTTTTTTTCCTGAATGACTCAGTTGTCATTTGTGATGAGCTATCTTTGTAGGTTTTCTTTTTCTTTCTTTTTTGGCACCTCAACTCTGTTTTAATCTTTTCAAGAGTAAGGACCCAATTTTAAACCTTGTGGGCTGCATGCTGAGAGCTCACGGGAGGGGCTGAAGGGGAAATCCTCCTTGGGGCACCATACTTAGTGCGGGGAGGGCCGGGGTTGTGGAGTGGAGCAGAGATGATCTTCAGAGACAAGAGGAAAGAAAAAACAGGAACCTTGATGACATGGAGAAATTCTGAGATGCAGGGGAACACTGAGGGGCTTCCATGAACTTGCCTTGATCTTAGTAAGGAAGAAGGCTAATAAGAGAGTGGAAGGGAGTTGGGATCTTAGGGGATATCAAAATGTGTTAACTAGAAAGCATCCAACATCCCTTTCTCTCTATGTGATGAATAAAGACCATGTCTTATTAATTTTTGAAAATTCCACTGCCGATTAGAATAACTAGCATACAACTGACACTAAAAAAAGTTACTTAACTTTGAGATGAGTAGAAAATAATATTATTTTCAGTGTTCATGCACTTATGTCATATGTTTTGACCTTTATGCCTATGCTTATATTGAGAACAGCCTTACTAAGTAGATGCTATGATTATCTCCACTTTAAAGATGAGAAAACTGAAACTTTGGAAGGAAGTTCTAAAACACTATTGTAGGGCATAGAGTATCAAGTTTAGTAAGGAAAAGTAAAATGATTGTAAGAGAGAATCGAAGGTCCAATTAAAGATGGATGACATGAGCTGAAGAAAAAACTCTCAGCACAATTACATGTTTACCTCGGCAGTGTTCTGCAACTTGGAGCAGTTGGTTGAGTTGACTGGGACTTAGAATACAGTGGTTAGGAAAATATCATCCTCTTTGCGCTCCACGTTGGACTTAATGGCTATGAGTCATGTAATATAGAGGAGGCAAGCTTTTCGTTGGAGATCGGAACAACTGCGATGTGTGCTTCAGCCTAGTGGAGACGCGTAATTGTCATTGGCCGGTGAGTGTTTGAGATACATCAAAGCATGGGTTGTGCTTCACCCTGCCCTCTCTTGCTAAACTCCTTGGCTAATGGCCTACGTGATCTTAACTTCATTCCAGAAATACTGGTTAAGAGGATTCGGGAGGGGCCATTTGGAGGATGGTGAACCTGACAACCTATGCAACCTACGTTTGCACAGCCCAGTTATTTCCTGACTAATGGGTCAGAAACAGGGGGCAGAATAGGAGAGAGGAATCTTCACCGAACAAACAGCTGGGCCATCTGGGTGGAGTCGCTTAAGGCATTCGCAAAAAAATGATCACATCATTTACTTCTCATTTAACCAGGGCAGGGCAGGGATATTAGCTGTGAGCCACATAGGCTCAGGGAAAGGTAGGAGAGTTTGTACAATCTTTCCAGTATAGGAGAGGGGGGGACATGGGAGTAGAAGTTGGATTGTTGAATTACGAAGCAAATAGATATCTTTTTATTCTAATTAACTTGGGAAAGAAAGAATTTGATATTATATCAATCCAGAACTTAAACTTTCTGCCTTCGTTCTATAAAAACTGTTTATGAAAATTGTGCCATTATGACTTATTTTTGGATCCGGATAATGGAACTTTCTCTAAAGAGAGCAGATGGAATGATGAGGAGGTTCAAAATAACGTCAATCATCAGGAAAGAGGATGGCCCTGTTGGCCTGGGGCTGAGGGGAGAGGCTCTGACAAAGGTGCTCCGTCCCCAGCCAGGCTGCACGTGGTACTTGTCTACCTGGGCCCACCTGAAGAGACACTGCCAGATTGATTTGGAATGTATCTCGGGCAGCAGGACTTTTGAAAGTGCATTGGTTGATTCTAATGCACAATCCAGTTGAGAACCACTCAACTTTAGGGAGCAGGGTGCCTGAATTATGAAATAAAAAGGGGCTTTTTATGGAAAAGGCTCTCATCTCTTTTATTTAGCACTAGGAAAGGAACTAGTATTAGTGGTAGGGAGTGATGGGGAGGCCAATGGGAGCTCAAAGGAAAGAAAGCTCTGATGCTTGGTACTGAAATGGAAGTGGTGTGGTGAGTGGAGGAGCCTCAGTTTCGGGAGGTGATCAAAGAGAAGGTGGACAGCCATTGACTGGGAAGGCTGAACTAGCCCAGTGATGGCTAGTGTCGGGGAGGACCGGAAGCAACCTCAAGTCCCTTCCCCTTCACTCAGGGCAGCTCGGTTTTCTCTCTTTTCTGTGTTGGGTTGGGTTTCCCCATAAGATTTCCTTTGAAGAAAAAGTCTGCTCAAAAAAAGTTTTAAAACCACATAACTAGTTGACATTTATGGCTATTACCAATCTGAAGCATTAAATCTTCTTTGATGTTTTCTAGAAACCAGGCTACTGATTGATCCATTCTTCCAAAGGCCAAGGGGGGAAAGGAAGGAGAGCTTAGAGGGGTGGAAAGCATGAGTAGAAGCGGGGGAGACTTCTCTTAGCTGAGGGCAGGGGCAGGAGTCCTTAACCCTGTCTAGGCTTGGAACCACCTGGGAAATTTTCAGTAAGACACCCTTCAAAACAAGTGGTATCAGTCTCTGGGGACAGTGCCTGGGCATAGGTATTCATGAAATGCAGCAGAGTTGAGAACCACCGGCTTAATAGGTGGGCCCTGAGGCGAATTCTTTTTATACATTAAGGCCAAACACGTTAGACAACCACCAACGTGGCAGTTCTTAAACTTCAGGTGCATCAGAATCACCTAGACTTGTTCAGACAGATCGCTGGGCTCCACCCCCAGAGTTTCTGATTTAGTAGGCCTGCGATAAAGCCAAGAATTTGCATTTTCAACAAGTTCCAGGTGATGCTGACCCTGCTGATCTGGGGAACCACACTTTGAGAACCACTGCTTTAAAAAAAGGAATTTGCTTTTGACCTTAAAAACAACTCCCTAACATTGGTAAGTGATTGATAGTGTGCACCCTTGATGATATGATATGATGAGAATGGCACTCTGCCTCTGTGGTCTTCCTCCCACCAAATGCCTTAACCCAGTCTAATCATGAGAAAAATATCAGACCAACCCCAATGGAAGGACATTCTACAACATACCTGACCAGTAATCCTCAACACTATCAAGGTCAGCAGAGCCAAGGAAAGCCTAAGAAACTGGCACAGCTAAGAGGGGCCTAAGGAGACATAACTACTAAATGCAAGGTGGTATCCTGGATGGGATCCTGGATTAGCAAAAACACATTAGGGGCCAGGCATGGTGACTAGCGCCTGTAATCCCAGCACTTTGGGAGGCCGAGGCAGGCAGATCACTTGAAGTCAGGAGTTTGAAACCAGCCTGCCCAAGATGGTAAAACCCCATCTCTGCTAAAAATACAAAAATTAGCCAGGTGTGTTGGTGGGCATCTACAATCCCAGCTACTTGGGAGGCTGAGGCAGGAGAGTCGCTTAAACCCAGGAGGTGGAGGCTGCAGTGGGCCAAGATCACGCCACTGCACTCCAGCCTGGGTGACAGAATGAGACTCCATCTCAAAAAAGAAAAAAGACATTGGGGAAAAACTGAGGAAATAATGTACCAATATTGATTCACTGGTTGTGACAAAAGTGCCATATTATTGTAATATGTTAACAATAGGGGAAACTCAGTATTGGGTAGGGAGCTCTCTGTACCATGACTGCACTCATTACATTAGTTCTGTAATTCTAAAACCATTCTAAGATAAACAGCTTATTGGAAAAAAAGAACTTCCTGACTCCTAAAATACAGACCATGCCTGATCATGATTATGGAGGAGGTGTCTTCAAAGAGCATCGAGGAAAAAAATCAGATAATTTTATTTGTTTGAATGAAGGCTTATCTGGATATAGGAGGTGAGTTATATAACATACCTTTGTCTCTTTTCTATGTGCTTGTTTGACTTAGGTGATTGTGTGACTTTGAAATAATTTTTTTTAATTAAAAAAAATTTTTTTTGAGATGGAGTCTCGGTCTATTGCCAGGTTGGAGTGCAGTGGTGTGATCTCGGCTCACTGCAACCTCTGCCTCCTGGGTTCAAGCGATTCTCCTGCCTCAGTCTTTCGAGTAGCTGGGAGGACAGGCTCCCGCCACCACTCCCGGCTAATTTTTGTATTTTTAGTAGAGATGAGGTTTCACCATATTGGCCAGGCTAGTCTCGAACTCCTGACCTTGTGATCTGCCTGCCTCAGCCTCCCAAAGTGCTGGGATTACAGGCATGAGCCACTGTGCCTGGCCTGAAATAATTTTTAAGGGCTATACTTTATATATACATATAGCATATAGATATTATACATAATGCAAATATAAAATACATATTATATCAGCATACTTACAGCTGGTATGAAAGATAAGGTAGCAGATGCCTCTTAATTTATTAGGATGCAGCCATGCAGTGGGAATACAATTTTAATTAGAAAATGTACCTGTTGTAATGACTTAATATTCTTGGTACAAATTTTCAACCTTTTGATTATGCCTATCTGGAAACAATCACAATGGTGGTCTTTCTTTCTCCCTCTTCTTTTGTTTTGCAGTTCTAAGATAACCTCTTTCAGGTGGTCTGAGTCCTGTGCTTAGGCAATATTTAGCTGCTGTTTTATAGTTATGGATGAGCTTATTTCATTGGCTTCAAGACTGCACGTCATAAAATTTCTCATTTATTGATTTAAGTTTTAATGTATCTGTAGAGCACTGGGTGTTCATGGTGGTTGAAGACAGAGATGAGAAGACCCAACAACTCCCTGGCATGGGTATGTGTTAACCAGTCAGCATTTACATTGTTTCCCTAACTGCGCTTTAGTTCCTCTCAGCCTTTTGGGTGTTGGTCACTGATGGTCCCTGTCATGGTGCCCAGCATGGCTCAAGATCGTAAGTGTCAAGTACATTTGGCAAGGGAGATAATAATTAAAGGGCAAGGGATTTCCCCATGGACAGTGGATTACAGTATGTTACAATGGATTTGTTTGAACCATTTATCTTTTCTTTGGAATTGACTTAACTGTACCTTTGTAGGAGATAAGCAAAAAAATTAGAAGCAATCCTAGGGATTGGCACTGGTCTAAATGGCAGGTGTAAGGAGAAACTTAGAGATCAGATTCATCTTCCATCCAGGCAGGGGCTCCCCAGGGATAAAACTGCAAGGTTAAATGTGAAGCTCAAAATTAGAAGCAAAAGGTTCTCATCATCTACATTTTTTCTTCCTAAATTGAGCAGTAATAGTAGAAACAGAGTCAATTGAACCTTAATAGCTCCTCTGGGGTACCAGGCATCATTCTAATGAACTTGTTTCACCCTCACAGAAGCACAGATAAGGTAAGTAACTTGCCAAAGCTCACACTGCTTGGAGTAGTCAGGATTCTAATCTGGGATGTCTGGCTCCAGAACCCACGTTCTGAACCATTAGCCTCATTCTGCCACTCTTGGAGAAGACACCAGAAGTCCCAATCTTGGCTAGCCTGGCTAGTCCCAGAGACCTTCACAGCTAACTAAGGTGTAGAAATAGAATGTCCCATCACTTAGCTATACTTCTGTCCTTCTCGTGTTCTACACAACTACCACCACCATCACCACCAGCAACTGGTAAATATTGAAAGAGCTTCTTTTCTTTGCCAGGCATTATAGATACAAAGATTAAGAAAGAGAGAGACTGTGATCTTGACCTCAGGAACTACGGAGGAGATAGACATACAAATATGCCAAATGGGTATAACAAGGACAAAAAACAAAAAACAAAAAACCTGGTGTAGCCAGATGGGCAGGGACTCTCCTTGCCTCAGGGACAAATTTGCAGTGGTGATGACTTCCTTTCATTCTTAGCTTTACTACTATTACTTCCCTGATTTCTTTTACTTACAAGTGACATTGTCTAAATGGCAGAGACTTGAAGTTCTCTTGATGAGGTGCTGAGACGTTCAGAAGGGAGGTAACTTGCCAAAGTTACCTGTTTAACCAACAGATCATTTATAGATAAAGAGAGGCTCTTACTCAGCATACACTTCATCTATTTCCTTCCCCCAAGAAAGAGGGAATATTTGCATCGTCTCCATTCCTTCTTCCAGGGCAGGGATCTTCTGTTCCATATGCAACATCTTCTGGCAGCCTTGACCTCTTTCTATCCTTGTCTACTACAATAGCAAACAGCTGTTGCTGAGGCATTGCTGTTGACGTGTTACCTTTGAAATCTCCCCGCCTGTTATGGAATAAGCCTTTTCCAGATCATGGATCATTATCATCTGGTCTGACAAGCAGCCCTGTTGCCATGGAGACCCAAAGGGAATCAGGCATGGTGTTTGCCTGCATCATCACCCCCGAGGTGGGGGAGGGAACAACGAGGACTCTTCTGTGCGTCATGCGTGGCTGTCCTGGGGCGGGCTGCCACCAGACTTTTCCGCGGGTAAAACTTAAACAAATGATCAGCTGCAGATAATATCAAGAACTGTGTTTGATATGTAAATAGTGACAGCCATACTTCCACAATGAACAACACATGGGAAGAAAACACAGTAGTCACCAGGCTTGGGAGGAGAGGGTTTGTATTCACATAAACACAACCTCACGTCACTGGTTGCCGCCACTAACGTCTCTGTTCACTGTTTCGTTCTCGAAGTTCATCTTTGTGCTCATCCTCTGATCTTGAATTTCTGCATAACTTTCTCGGCTTATATGCCCTGTGGCAAGCGCAGCAAACACTGATTCCTGTTTCTAAACTTGTAGACTATCATCCATACATCTTACAGCTGTCAGTTTTAAGCAGGTAACAGCAGCACTTTGTTGCTGCTTTTTAATCTCAGCTTAGGTTAACAGGACCCTGGAATTAAAGTTGTTGATTTATTCAATAGGGTGTGCTCAATTAATTTGGCTAGATTTCTACATGATTCAAAATCGAAAAACGTAGCTTACATGTCTAAGAAATGAAGATTTTAAAACAATAAATACTTTTTTTTCTTCTGTGTTTGGGGGGAGAAGAAATGAAGGAAACATCAAGGTTGCTTTAAGGGGTGAGGACTCCAAAAATAAGAATACATAATTATGGCAGATAGGGCATTGGTCAGAATTGATGGGGCTTGTGCACATACTAACATTTTAACAGTTCTCACACTTTGTGTACACTCTTGCGATGAAGTGATGACTTCATTAATTGACTGAATAATATTTATGCAATGCTACTATGTGCTAGCTATAGAACTAAGATTAGTCTCTTAAGATCTTAAGATTCTGAAACTATTACAATGTATAATCACCATTTGTAAAAGTAAAATATACTAATCTAATAATTTGGAATGTACAATAAAGTAAAAAAGCAGGGGAACGTCCTATAAAATGTCACTCAGGGATAACCACCACTAACAGAATGAAGTATATTCCTGCTTTTTGTGGATTGTGTGTGTGTGTATATATGTGTATATAAGCAAAGCTAACAATATACTACTTTAATAATTTGGCATTTATTTTTTTCTTTTGCTTAAGTTTATATCATAACCACTTTCCCACATCATTACAAACTCTTCATAAATAATCTTATTAATGATTATGTAATATTTATCTTATTTGTAACAAAGACTTTTTTTTCATTAATACACTGCATGGATAACAGATTTATTTTTTAAGTCAAAAATCTTTCTTGGCTACACTAACCAATGTTCTTGTTTTGTTGTTGTTGTTGTTGTTGTTTGTTTGTTTGCTTTTCTTTTTTTGAGACAGAGTCTCACTCTGTTGCCCAGACTGGAGTGCAGTGGCGTGATGTCGGCTCATTGCAACCTCCGCCTCCCAGGTTCAAGCCATTCTCCTATCTCAGCTTCCTAGGTAGCTGTGATTACAGGCACGTGCCACGATGCCCAGCTAATTTTTGTATTTTAGTAGAGACAGGGTTTTACCATGTTGGTCAGGTGGTCTCAAAATCCTGACCTCAAGTGATCCGCCTGCCTCAGCCTCCCAAAATGCTGAGATTATAGGTGTGAGGCACTGTGCCGGCCACTAACCCATGTCCTTTAGAAAAGTTAACCTCATTTGTGTTTGGGGATGTCACTGCTGTTCCCTTGGAGATATAAGCACACACACAGACACACACCACAAACCCTAGAGCCTGACAGACCCAGACCGTAGAGGTGTGTCCAACATGATGACCATCCCTCATTCCCTTGTTGTGGTAGCAGTCCTCCTGATGGGCCAGTCCTTCATGTCTTCACTGATGAATTCAAGACACGGCACCTCGGATTTATCCCTCCACACCAACACACAGCCATCCTTCCATATGAGAAGCCTCTGCTTTCTGGTGGTGGACCACTCCCTAACTCCATTATGAGCACCTAGTATGTGTCGAACACTGATCTAGAACAGAAAGAAGCCAAACACAGGCAGATAAAATTCTTTTTTTTTTTTTTTTGAGAGGGAGTCTCACTCTGTCACCCAGCCTCTCAAGTAGCTGGGACCACAGATGTGCACCACCACACCCAACTAAATTTTTCTAATTTTGGTAGAGATGGAATTTCACCATATTGGCCAGGCTGGTCTTGAACTCCTGGCCTTAGGTGATCCTTGGCCTCCCAAAGTGCTGGGATTACAGGCATGAGCCACCATGCCCATCCACAAGGTAGATATAATTCTTACCCTTGCAGAATTTACAGTCTGGGAGGAGATAAACATTTAATCAAATAATTATGACATTTGCTGCAGGAGTGCATAGCAGAGGGGGACCTAACCAGAGAAGGTGACATTTAAACTAAAATGTGAAAAATCTGTAAAATTAATCACAAGAAGAGGAGGAAAGCAGCTCCACTGTGTTTCCTGCGAGGTCTAATCTTCCCAACAGATGCTTGGACTCTCTTCATCGCCACTTAGAAATATGAGGATGCTGTTAATTGAGGTCAATTTTTTTCCCCCTTCTGGACTTGTAATATGTTGTTCCCTTTTTCTGGAACACAATATGGTACTTTCTTGAAGGAGCAAGATTCTTTTACTGCCCTTGTTTCTGCTTCTTGGAATATTAATCAGAATATTTCATCTGCCATCCCCTTCTTCTGGTTACTTTCACACGGTTTTCACCATTGGTTTGAATGTCACCCCTCCTTCTGGCTAGGTCCCTCTGCTATGCATTCCTGTAGCAAGTGTAATAATTACCTGATTAAATGTTCATCTCCTTCCAGCCTGCAGGTCCTCCCAGTACTAGAAGGATAAGAATCGTATCTGTTCTGCATTTGGTTTCTACTCTAGCTCATTGTTTGACACATATTAGCTGCTCAAAAAATGTTGAAATGAACAGTGAGCATTTAGAGTGCTTCCATTTTTTTTAAATAAGCAATGATGAAATGAACATCTTTTATGCATGATGTCCACATTTTGGAATTTTTAAATTACTTTCTGACGATAAGTTCTTGGAAGTAGAATTACTAGGTCAAAGGATACAAACACTTAGCGTCCTCTTGGGAAACAGCACACTGCTTTCCAGAAAGTTTTATACTCCTACAAGCAGTGTACGAGATTTCCTGTTTCACTGTGCTCTTATCAGCATGATTAGGCAAAGAAATTATTTTTGCTAACTCGATATTAAGAAAAATTCTCTACCACTCTTTCGATTTCCCCTTTGTTAAATAACAAGATGAACATTTTCCATCTGTTTTTTAGTTATTGATATTTCCTCTATTGTGAGTTGTCTCGGGTCCTTTGCCCATTTTTATTCTGGAATCTTCATGTTTTTCTAATCAGTTTTAATAAGCTCTTTATGTTTCAAATATGTTAGATTATTATCTCTTCTTTTTACTGTAGATTTTTCTATGTGGATGTTTTCATTTTAGTCTGTACCCTTCTTAAGCTTTAGAAGTTTACCATTTTTCTGTGGTCAGGTCTGTTATCATTTCTCATGGGATTTCTCAGTGACAAACCCACAGTGCTCTTCACCAGCAGTGATCAAATAAATATGCAACTATTTTTTTGGCACGTATACAATTTGATTTCTTTGCCTGTGTGTGTGTGTGTGTGTGCGCGCGTGTACTTGTGTATGTGCATTTATGTGCACATGCACTTGGGTCTCATCCACTGATAATTTAATTTGTCATCTGGCGGGAGGGGAGGGTTTTCTTTTGCTGAAAGGACTGACCAATTGTCTCACCATGATTTGCAGAGTTTTTGTTTCCCAATGATTTCAGGTGTCTCTTTTCACTAATTTAAAAATCGATATTATTATAGCATAGGTATGTCCTCCTGGAGTGGATCTGGTCCTTTTTTGCTGTCTAGGTTTTAGGGATAGACTTTGAGAAGGCACAGTACCTTCTTCTGCTTCCATTCTTCCCACACATTCCCCTGGCTCTGGGTGCCTCTGTTCAGCAGCAACTTCACTGAAGTTGAACTCTGAGCATCTAAGGAAAGCTTGAGATCTGAATCAGTCAAGGCACAGGGCATTTACATGAAAGCCCACCAGGCTAATTTGGCCGTGTTCGTAAATGTGTCTTTCTGGCATTAAAAGGGCACAGCTTTAGTTTGTCTGGCACTGGACCATTTTTAAAAATGCATAGCCTGGACTGGGAGTGGTGGCTCATGCCTATAATCCCAGAACTTTGGGAGGTTGAGACAGGCTGATCACCTGAGGTCAGGAGTTTGAGACCAGCTTGACCAACATGGTGAAACTCCTTCTTTACTGAAAATAGAAAAATTAGCCAGATGTGGTGGTGTGTGCCTGTAATCCCAGCTACTTAGGAGGCTGAGGCAGGAGAATCACTTGAACCCGGGAGGCAGAGGTTGCAGTGAGCCAAGATCACCCCACTGCACTCCAGCCTGGGCAACAGAGCAAGACTCCATCTCAAAACAAAACAAAACAAAACAAAACACAAAAACCGCATAGCCTGTGAACAGATAACTGCTAAGAAGTGAGTGCTATGGCAAGAGACAGATTAGTGTTTCTAGATAATCATTCCTAATATTCAGGAGACCCAAGTGTCTATGGTGATAGTTTCTTCTTTTACACAACATCGCAGAATTGTACAAAATGGGGAATGCCAGTCTTAACTAAGACAAGAGCCGACAAAGTGTTTCCTTCACAGGAAGCCACTAGCCACATACTCAGAACGGTGGGGGGAAGAGACATCTTTACATTAAACTAATTTGCTCTTGCTTGCATTCTTGTTCACCTTCTTGCTCATCAGCTTTTGACTCAGTTAAAATATTTTAGTTCTTGCAGGTTGGTCCCTGAGAAAATCAGAGTCACAGAATTTAACTTCCCAAGTTGTAAAGCATTGTCAACACTAATGTGATGCACTTTCCATAAATCAATATTGGAAACAGAAACAGATGATTATTTGTATATTTCAAGAAGCAGAAACAATGGAAGTAAAAGAATCTTGCCCCTCCAGGAAAGTCGCACAACTTATGTCAGAGTGCTACAGGATTGAAATGGAAACGTTTTAATCCCCCACACCCTGCCCCCAAAATGTAGATATGTATTTTCCAAAACTGATGAATTCAACCTTTATCCACAACTCAAAGGCAACGTCCCTCCCCAAGCCCAATCTTAGACAAATGTAATTCATTTTCTTTTAAAAAAAATTTTATAGAAATTTTTGCCTCTAGGTGTGTGTTAGGGGGAAAGGGGTTACAGGTATTTAGAATGTCCTAAGGTGTTGTAGGCTTATTAGCAAGTGATGGATAACAAGTAGTAGAGAGATCCCCACCTTAAAGAATACAACATGCCTGTAATCCCAGCATTTTGGGAGGCCAAGGTGGGTGGATCACCTGAGGTCGGGAGTTCAAGACCAGCCTGACCAACATGGAGAAACCCCGTCTCTACCAAAAATACAAAATTAGCCAGGCGTGCTGGCACATGCCTGTAATCCCAGCTACTCGGGAGGCTGAAGCAGGAGAATTGCTTGAACCTGGGGGGCAAAGATTGCAGTGAGCCCAGAACACGCCATTGGGCAACAAGAGTAAAACTCCGTCTCAAAAAAAAAAAAGAATACAGAGCCTCATCCCCAGCTCTACTCCCCAGTTCCCATCTACCTTACCTGCTCTTCTTTTCCTTTTCCCCACTACACTTATCATCCTCTAACAGGCTATTATTTCGCTTGTTCTGCTTATCGTCTGTTGTCTGTCTCCTTCTCCCTGAGGACGGGGATTCTTACCTGTTCTATGCACTCATGTATTGTGAGTGCCCAACACCATGTCTGGCACATGACGAGGCACTCTGTCAATATTTGTTGAGCTCAATTTAATTAACTCGCATCCCTGGAAAGAGCAGGGCTCTGAGGAAGTGGGGGAGTCCTTCTGCTCAATGGTGTCATGTAGGACCCAGCTCTTCATAACTCTATTTTTTTTTATGTTGGCTGTATCCTAAGTCAGACTCCTTCTGTGGTTCCTAAATGACTCTTGCTCCTTATTCAAATACACCAAGAGGGACAGAGGGACTTCATCTTGTATTCCAAAGCAGAGATCCTGAGACTCACACTGAACAATTGTGCTTCGCTCACAGTCACTGTGGCCAAGGGGGATAGAACGTGCTGATGGCTGAGCCCAGAACACTGTTTCCTCCTTGCCGCCATGTGTTCCCTCCTTGCCACTCAGATGGAATTAGCCTTTCAGGTATGGTGCGAATCCCCAAACAGAAATCGAGGGGCTGCTGGAGAGGGAAACATGGAGAACGGATGTCCACACTACTTGACAAGCAAGAACAGGTTAATCAGTTAAATGTTTACCATTACAAGCAAACAGAATTTGGAAAATCCCCTCCCCATTTTACCTAGTTTATGTGACTAGAGATGAGATTAGACTCAGTTTAGGAGGCTAGACTGAGTTAACATTCTCCTTTGTGGGACGAATTTGAGATTTCCTAAGGGTGGGAGGAATCTCCTCAAAGAATTCAGGAGAGAGCAAACCAACAAGATGCTGACCTGAAGAATCAAGAGAGTATTGCCTCTTTGCTTTTTCTGTGGATCTAACTTACCAGAGTTTACTTGCTGGGCACACCAGACACTGCTTCTTCTTCTTCTCCAGGCATTTGTTGTCCCAGTTAGGCAGGGGCGTACAGAGGCTGTGAGTTGCAGCCAGTGGCCAGGAACACGGGCGCTTCCCCAAGCTGCTCCTGCCAAGTCGGAGATCGTCCCCTATAGAGGCCCACTGTGATAACTGGTTCCTTCCCATGCCCTTCCCCATCCCTGTATTACTAACCCAGTACTCACCTCCCAAGTGGAATACTGTAATTTGGCCATCCATAATTCTATAATGCAGGGAGTGGGTTGCTACTGGTAGGTCCTGGGAAGTGGTGCGGTTTCCTAGGTTATGAATGAAGTTGGCCTATCTGCCAGAGAGTGTAATTCCATCTCCAGGATCTGAGGCTCCTTTCTTCTTCTCAGCATAAAGGAAGCACTCTCGTTTTCTAATACCTCGACCTAAAAAAGTAATAGAACTGATCATTATTTTCATGACTACAGCTGGCTCCTGAGAACAATATTGTTCCTTTGGAGTAGTATTAATTAATCAGCCGTGACACCCTCTGAGGATGAAATATGACCAGCTATCCATACATGGCATGGACCGTTTTGCCAACTCTGACTGTTTTGCCAACTCCATTTCTCTCCCATTTCCCCCCCATTTTTTTCTTTCCATTTCAGTCACACTGGCCTTTAACTTGCTAAAATAATCCAAAGTCTTTCCTTCCTTGGGTCTGAGACTGCCCAGATTCAAATTCCACCTTCACCACTTAGTAGCTGTGTGACAAGGGCAAGTTACTTAACCCTTCTGTGCTTCATCTCATACCTCTGTTAAGCGGGGTGAACAATAGTTCCTACATAGGGCTGCATCAGGATCAAAGAATATAATATATGTAAAGTTCTTAGAATGTTACTGGTTCATAGTAACGTCTCAAAATATTAACTCCTCCTCCTCTTTGTACCACCCCCATCCTCCCCAACCAATCTCTTCTAAAAACCCCTCCCCTTCCTTTTCCCAAGTCTGGATTTCTAATATGCCCTATTCATAGTTATTATAGAAACTGTCATGACTTTGGAGACCTTTTCTGACCATCTGATCAAAAGTAGCACCTTTGTTATTTTCTCTCACACCTCTCTGCCTGTTTCCTTCGTAGCACTTATCTCAATTTATGGTTCTGTATTTATTTGCTTTTATTGCTTGGTCATCATCTTTCTCCATGACTAGGCAGAAAATTTCATTGTAGCAGAGTCCTTAGTGGTTTCATTCATCCCTGTGCTTATTGTATGCATCTACACAGAGGAGGCAATCAGTACATTATTGGGAATGAAAGCCTACATCCTCCGAGCAGTCAGTGGCCTACAGAAGGAAACTGAAATTCTGAATTATAACTCTGTAATATGCTGGAGCAGAAGCCACATTGCTGGGCATCAGTGCTGGGTACCCTCATTGTCGTTGGCATGAGGGTATGGGGGAAGGAAGCGCTCCTCCTACTTAAAAGAGAATGTCATGTAACTTGGACATCTGCAGCTTTCCTGAGCCTCAGCTGTGGAAATACATGGAAGGGGCAAACAGGAGACACTGCTGGCCAGCCAGTGGCCAGAAGAAGCCATGGGCTAGCTTAGAGGAGGGATGTTATTCAGCAGTACCTGGGAGACACCTTGTAGGGACCTCAAGAAATACCTGAAAGATACCTTAGAGGGTATTAAAGGTCGCCCATCCCCAGGCTATGGAAAAAACCAGGGAAATTTGAGTTGGGGTGGTTCCTGTTATCTATACAGTCTGGTAAGGCCAGGGGAAGCTTGAATGACAATATTCACACTATCATGGCCGGGACTTAACCCTGTGCACAGAGTTGATGGAAATATTCCGGTGAAGGCCTACACCAGTCACTGAGGAAGAAAGAGCAGTTATCAATCCTCCCATCTCAGTACCTGTGCGGCCTCCACTGCGGGCTTTGACCTTAACAGGCTGCAGGGAGTATTGGTGGGGAAAATGAATCATTTTCTATCATACTGAACCTTTAAAGAAATCACACTTCCAGCACTAACCAACAGTAAAGGATGTTAAATATGTTTCTATTATATGAACAGGAGGGAAAGGGGCCCTTTGAGAAGCACATTTAGTGCACTGGGAAATTGTTCACACCACTACTTTTAATGGAGAGGACATCAACCTGAGAGTCAGGAAGTCATGCCTGCATCTATCTTATCCCTGAATTTGTTTCGTTTAAAAAAATGAATAACAGGAGTTTATAAGATAAAATGTAAATAACCCTCTCTTTCTCACACTGCTCTTCTAGTCTGATTCCTTAGAGGTAGCCACTATCAAAATAGGACTGCAGCTGGGTGCAGTGGCTCACGCCTGTAATCCCAACACTTTAGGAGGCCGAGGTGGATGGATCACCTGAGGTCTGGAATTCAAGACCAGCCTGAGTAACATGGTGAAACTCCTAAAAATACAAAAATCAGCTGAGCGTGGTGGCACATGCCTGTAATCTCAGCTACTCGGGGGGGCAGAGACACAAGAATTGCTTGAGCCTGGAGGCGGAGGTTGCAGTGAGCCGAGACAGCGCTATTGCAATCCAGCCTGGGCGACAGAGCGAGACCCCATCTCAAAACAAAAACTAAAACTAAAACAGGCCTGCAGGCATTCTTTCCCACTGTCTATGTACATGCATGTATACATACCTCCATGCCCTGCCTACGCATGCATAAGAATTCTTTTACAGGGATCATATTGTGAACACGTTTTGCGGATACAAGGATTGCTGCCTTCCCTCCTTCCCATGTCGGCAGTGTCTCCATGTTCAAATATTGCACTTTATCCAGTCATCTTTTTCTTGAAAGGCATTCCCTTATTGGTAGGTAAGCCACTTTCAATATTTCTTGACTACAAACCGCTACATTGAATGTCCTGGTACATCTGTCTGTAGACTACATTCCTCCGTGTGTAATTGCTGGGTCAAAGTCACATGCAGTGAAAATTCCAACAGCCAGTTGGGATCGCACTTCTGCTTGGAAGTGTTAACATGGGCATCCTAACTCCTTTGAATTAAGTTTGGACCAGCTAATCTTCAAAGTCCCTTCTCACTCTAACATGTTTTGAGTCTAAGATTTCCAGCCTTCTCTAGGTGGAGGCTGTTTTTTATACTGGGTTTTTAGAAATGATTCTCTCCCTAGAAGCGAGAAGGGAGAAGAAGGATTAAAAGCAAATGAATAAATGCAGCTGAAAATGAACATGTATTTCATGGGAATTGGATGAAATTAAGCCAAGGTGGACTGAATACACTTCATATTGTGAAAGGATAGATCTAAAAGTGGTGCGTTTGCCATGAGCAGTCTACATAGATGTTTGATCTTGAAGAGTGTCTTGATATTTAGAGATGAGCATTCTCAGTACTTAATGGAGGGCACTTTACCAGGGTTGGCACTAACCCAACCCATAACCTTTGAGCCATAGTCCCTGTAACTGTGTCATCAACTGGTTTCATAAGAGAACATGGCTAAACCTGCCTAATGCTTGGTTGAGGATCCTTTCAGGAAAATCCAGGGTGCTGCTGAAGTGCTGTAGGTGACTCAGGTAGTGGAATTCTGCTTTTGAGTCAAGATAGAATTTTAGCTTTGCCTGGTTGGGGGTTTAGTCACTGGAATTAGTTCTCTAAGGTCATATTTAAGTAGGCACAAAAATTGTCACAAAACATGTTACCTTAAAAGGTAATCTCATTTTAATGGAAAGATTCACAAGACTTTTCCTCATGATTCCAGGTTTTTAGTTGATGATGTGGTTACTCACCTCCTTTCTAGGAATAATAGGTTCAGCTTTAGAAAATGACCATCATACTTCCATCCATAAACCAGAAACAACTACGATGTCCAAATCTTTTGATAGGGTCTTCCTAAATGAAAGCCAATGGAGAATCTTGGAGCAATTCATTCTAAATAATTGGTGAAGCTTCTCCTTAATAAAAATGCAGAGCTTTCCAATTTAATTCAATAGTACTGGGTACCCATTCTACATTACAGATTTTTTTTTTTTTTTAAGACGGAGTGTCGCTCTGATGCCCAGGCTGGAGTGCAGTGGCGCAATCGAGGCTCACTGCAAACTCTGCCTCTTGGGTTCAAGCAATTCTCCTGCCTCAGCCTCCAGAATAGCTGGGATTACAGGCACATGCCACCACACCTGGCTAATTTTTTTTGTATTTTCACTAGAGAAGGGGTTTCACCGTGTTAGCCAGGCACGAGTGCCTCATGCCTGTAATCTTAGCACTTTGGGAGGCCGAGGCAGGCGGATCACGAGGTCAGGAGATCAAGACCATTACTGAAAATTTTAAACTGTTATAAAATGAACATTTGAAGAGCACTCATATATCACTAGGCCTTATGAGAAGAAATTAAAAAAAAAACACACCCTGAAATCTTATATTTAAAGAAGACATATAAACATACCTACAAGTGCAGATCCAAATTTTTCCAAAACAGGATGCCAAGAATAACTTCATTGAATGTTGTAAAGATACAACCCTAATCAACACATATCCTTTTTCATTTGAGGCTTAAAAGTGCTGATCTAAAACGGTAATGGCTACATTCATTTCTCCAACATGAATCCATAGTATCACCAATCCGGAAAGACTGGCATAAAGAAGTAGTTGGCTATACACATGCTATTTATTATCCAGCTAATAGATGTCTGTGTCCTGTTTAGAATCCCCAAGTGATTTGTCAATTATTATATTGAGTTTAGATTATTATTTCTATGTTTAGCCAACTGTTTATCCAAATGCTGATTACTATATTAGCATATTAAGTGAAAGTGTGTTAAGCCTGCTTAGACCTAATGGTGAAACCCTGTCCCAAAAAAAGAAAAAAAAACTAAACTAAAAACAGGCTAGGCATGGTGGCTCATGCCTGTTATCCCAGCACTTTGGGAGGCTGAGGTGGGAGGATTGCTTGAGTCCAGGAGTTCAAGGCTGCAGTGAGTTATAATCATGCCACTGCATGCCAGCCTGGGCAACAGAGCAAGATCCTGTCTCTAAAAAAAATAAAAATAATAAAAACAAACCCAAAAACATCAGATGAGATAGGCTGATTTTCGTGTGCCTTTATCCTCTTTTAATGAGAATGACTTTAAGCCCCCAAGTAGGAAATAATATACAGGATATTTGCAGAAGGCAAAAGTGACCTCCAAAGTCCTCTAACTTTCTAGACGTTGTTTATTCTTGTTTAAGACTTCAACTTCCTCATTATTTTAATCCAATGACTTCCCCAGTCCACGAAGTTTCCTTATTTGTATATTAAACCCACCCTCTCTACCCTCATAGCTCCTTTCCTGTAATTTTGAAATTCCTTTTCAACTTTATTTGCATCATTTTGATTCCAGAACACGCACTCACTCATAACCATTTGCCTTACAGAAGACATCCCCAAAGCGTGGCTCAAAGGAAGAAGCCCCTTGACGAAAGGGGTTGCCCGGATAAATGATTCATTGCCTAAAGGGGTGGACTTTTTTAAATGTCATTTTTATTTTGGAATGTAGGAAACTGGTTTCCCTGTCTTTTGAAGCATCATCACACAGGCATAAACTGAGGAGCAAAGCTTATAAGCTTTGCTTTGACTTGTGAGGTTTTAAATGAACAGGGTGGGGGAAACAATATCCCACCAGCAGAGAGGTCTGATAGCTCAAGCCTATCCTTCCCTCTCCCGGTGGCCTCACATGCAGAGGCAGCCTCGCTAAGCGTGCTGTGCAGCAGCGACGTGACTCACGGTCAGCTAACAGAGCAGGAAGTCACCTGACGACAGATGGGAAAGTCCAGAGTAGATTGAATGTACTTTTTAAGAAAAGGAAATAAAGAAGGCACTTTGTAGGGCTGTGTCACAAGGTTAGAAACCCCAATTATATTTGATAGTTCTCTGCAAGGCACTAGCCTGGGAATGCATTCATCCGTATATCAAGTAATTACTACAATATTGCAAGCTAAGTAAGTATGTTTTAGTCATTTAATAAAGAAGAGCATTCTTGATTGGAAGGATGAAATTATACAATCTTCACTGGGTTGGGTTAAATAATAAATTCATTTCTGGGGTCTTGGCAGGGACAGTCATATTCCAAATTGTGAAGCAGAGCACTGTCCCTGTCAGTGTGGTCATCTGCTATGGGGAGTTCTTTCCTTGTCCCAGGGGTTTAGGGAGAGAAATTGAAGTGTTTTAGTTAATCAATAAACCCAGAAATATATGAAGACCTGTTGCGTGCCAAGTCTTAGCAAGGGAGTATAGGGCAAATGGACAGGAAAAGATTCTTGAGGAGCTCTATCTAGTTGGGGGCAACAAGATGTAAGCATTTGGGAAGGTAAGTAACGGTGTGAGAGTTGTTCCAAGGAGAACATAATGGATTACAAAATAGCAATGTCAAGAGGATGTGTTGTGGACATTCAGAGAAGGGGAGGTGAGTGTGGGCAAGGTGGATAAGATAAGTTTTTGTGCAAAGAGTGGGTCTAGAGCTATGCTACACTTTTAAAGCAGACAACATCTATAGGTAAATAGCAAAGTCCAAATCAGTTATCCTAGCAATGGCAGCAGACAAACAGATATTTGAATGGGTTGGTGGTGCAGGTCCGCAAGTCTAAAGATCTGGGTTAATCCTTGTTGACAAAGACTGTTGAACAAAGGTGCCTGTTTCCTCATCTGTAAAATGGGTGCAAAAAATGTCCAACCTGCCATCCAGGTTAAAGAATTCTGTGAATCCCAGTGTAAATTATAACTCACATAAAAACCTAAAGCCATTGTTAATGGTAATGTATGATGATTTTAGGAATATATTTTTGCATATAGAGTTACTGCTTGACTTTAAGAACCAAAATGGTACTTTAAACAGCCATAGATAAGTTATAAGGAAGAGTTCGAGGTAGGGGGTGCTAACTGTAAATATCAGATTGCAACATGCAGGTGACCAGTGAGCACTTGGCAGTGGATTGCTCTGGGGTCTTGCCTCAGGGTGAGGACATTTGTTTATAAATATTATAACTAATACAGGTGTAATCTTTCTTTCTTTCTTTCTTTCTTGCTTGCTTGCTTTCTTTCTTCTTTTTCTTTCTTTCTCTCCTTCCTTCCTTCCTTCCTTCCTTCCTTCCTTCCTTCCTCCCTCCCTCCCTCCCTCCCCTCCCCTTCCCTTCTTTTCTCTTGATGGAATCTCACCCTGTTGCCTAGGCTGGAGTGCACTGGTGCAATCTCAGCTCACTGCAACCTCCCAGGTTCAAGCGATTCTCCTGCCCCAGCCTCCCAAGTAGCTGGTATTACAGGCGCACGCCACCACACCCAGCTAATATTTTTTTGTAGCTTTAGTAGAGATGGGGTTTTGCCATGTTGGCCAGGCTACAGGGATAATCTCTCTAAGGATCTTTTTGTTTTCTCTGGCTGTGAAGATTGCTGTCCGTGTCCTATATGAACATTACATGTTTAATCGGAACTTACAGAACTTGCACATTGCATGGTATATATTAAGAGCCTAATATTGAATGGGGGAGCCCATAATAAAGAGCTCAGATATTGAATGGGGAAGTTTTCTAGATTAAATACACAGTTTGATAATCATTGCTTTTAATTTGGGGAGTGGGAATAATAGAAGCATTTTTTTCTCTTAACATGATAGGAAAATAATTGACGTATTTGTAGTGGGATCAAAATTCACATACTGTGAGTCACATGTGCATAAATAAAAAATAAAGAAATGCATCTCTATTTTCTTTCACTGAGCTCAACTCGCCCAGAGCCTCTGTTTGCATTGACAACAGGGTCTTGGCAATTTCCATTCTTGACAATTTCCATTCTTTCCAGGTGAAAATAGTTCTTTAGGGGTAAATATTCAGTCCACTGAAAGTTGAAACCCTCTTCCAGGGCAGCTTCTCCCCTCCCAAGTATTCCTCTCTCCCTCCTTCTATTCCTAGAGGAGAGAATTGTGGGCTGGTAGAGGGAGGAGAACCTCTGGCCCTGTGTTACCTTCTGCAGACTCGTGGCTTCTGCTGAGGAGCCTGCTCTCTGAGCTCTGCTGTGCACAGAGGAGTGATTAGCCCCATGCACCTCAGATGCTGAGCTGGGGCTCCTAGCTGATATCAGGGCCTGCTTCCACCGTCCGCATAGGCCTGGACTCTGCACCCTGTCCCTATCTAGTCGGATGGCTCTACTTGCACCTTCATCCTCCCTCCTGCCCCCACCTCATCCTCCTATTGCTGTCTTATTTCCATATTGTAGCATGTGAGACCCTGGGAGCTGCCCCAGGCTGTTTCTCCAGTTCTAGATGACTGGAAGTCTTGCGAAAGGCTGGCTGTTTTCCAGGCTTACACTGTGCTCACAGATGACCCTCAGACGTCTCTGACTGCTGTATGAGGTCTGGCCCTGGCCCGTCTTCCTTCCTCTCATTTGGCTCCTTTGGCCAGTGCTGCCCATCTCTACCCCTTGATCTGCCCCCAGCATCCAGCTCCTCAGACCACACAAGTGTCTTTTTAAATCTTTATTTTCTTTTTCGGAGCAAAGCTTGGCCTCTGCAGAACAGAGGTGTTTGCTTACAGACTTTTGTCTACCTGTAATCTTCTAAGACCTATTTTTACACACAGAACAGTAATGGCTCTCGTTCTCACTGGATTCTGCCCATTAGTCCAATGGGTAGTGACATATGGGACAATTAGGGAAAAGGGATCACCAGAAACAAATGAATATTGACTTAATGTCTCAAAAATGTTAATCCTGTTACAAATGTTTAAAGCATTTTGGTAGCTGTGACACGTTTGTGAACTGTGTGGTGATGACATCAATTCTTTGGTTAGGAGGGGCTCGATCATTCATTCTACAACTTCCATGTTCCCAGGTCATGAGTCATTCACAAAATATTTATTCAGCAGCGATTTCATTCCAAACATGGGAGAAAGAAAACCATGTTTCAATATCCTTGCATGTTTTTACACGTCATTGAACATGCTTCAGGTAAACCACCCTGAAACATGTTTAACCACCATAAAGATTAATGGGACAGGGATAGAGGTAGACTTTTAAGAGCCCCAAACAGTGCAAGAGCCTGGGAAAAAAAAGTGAAGTAGAATCTTGTAAGAGCAGGGCACCACAGTTTGAAGCAAGAGGTGAACAGTCCAGAAACAAGAGGAAAGGAGCTTTTCACCTGCAGGGACCAAAGAGGTTCTGGGGGAGCAATTGGATGGAAAGGGTAAGTCCCAGAGGTCCATCCTGGAAGGAGGGGGTCAATCAGGGCAAGGAGGGAACTCCCCTACCTTGATGCAGTGCCGGCCTTACCTACCTTGAATCGGATGATTTTGTTGGTAACCAGTCCAGTTCACAAAATTATGTTTTTCTGCTGACTTATTGGACTCTTACTGTTTTGCTTCTCACCCCACCCCTTGCTTTTGTTTCTTACTTCCTTTGTTTTCTAGAACTGGTGAATATTCAGGGAGATTTGAATGGACACTTGGGAAACCTGGGCAAGTTAGAGTTAGGATTCAATGTCTTTGGACACTGTTATCCTTTCCACTTGGATAACCCATTGCAAGCAGTTCTAACAAAAACCATACGCATGTGACATGAAGTCCATTCCTTTTCTTGCTTAGACACAGCAATGCTTCACCAGCGCATTGGGAAGTACTCACTGACTTTCTACCAGCACTCTGTTAGACGGGACTAATAACTTCATTCTGGCAAAGTGAACCAGGTGTTAAACTTCAATTGTTTCACTCACAGTACACTAATAAGGGGGAAGATACTTTTAAAGTTTGTGGTTTGAAAGTCTTTGTCACTTAATTGCAAGAAATTAATCATAGGCCTGTCACATTAGTCCGTTCTCACACTGCTATAAAGAAATACCCTAGACTGGGTAATTTATAAGGAAAAGAGATTTAGTTGGCTCACAGTTCTGTAGGTTGTACAGGAAGCATAGCAGCTTTGCTTCCGGGGAGGCCTCAGAAAGCTTCCAATCATGGTAGAAGGCAAAGGGGGAATGAGATGTTTCACATGGCCAGAGCAGAAGGAGAGAGAGAGGGGCAGCTGCTACACACTTTTACATAACCAGATCGCATAATAACTCACGATCGCAAGAATAACACTGGGGGAATGGTACTAAACCATTTAAAAGGATCCACCCCCATGATCCAATCACCTTCTACCAGGCCCCACCTCCAACATTGGAGATTATAATTTGATGTGAGATTTGGGTAGGGACACAGATCCAAACCGTATGACCTGCCTTGTCCAGTATAGCAGCTGCTGAACTTGTATAGCTATTTAAATTTAAATTAATTAAAGTTAAATTAAATTAAAATTTTAGTTCTTCCGTCACTCTAGCCTACAATTTAAGTACCCAATAATCACCTGTGGCCAGTGACACTTTATTATGTTAGGCACATGGTACTGGGCAGTAGGGGTATAGAGAATTTACATCATCATGGAAAATTCTATTGAGCAGTACCAGTGCCGATATTTGTGCAAAAGCACGGCTAGAGGAGAGCTGTTCAGGATGCTTTTGGTTGCTTTTGCACGGGTACCTTGATTCCTAGTCCATTTCTCTTTCCCTTACACCGCAGTATCTTCTAAGAGTTGAGGAGAAGATAAATGATGAATGATAGGTATAACTGCCTCTAAATTAACACTAGAGAAGTTCTTTCTACTAAATAATTTTTAGACCTAAATAGAATAAAATTATTCCAGAGAGGCACTTTAAGCATGCTTGCACCAAATGATTGTATCAATAGTTTTGCACCGTCAGTTTTTGCCATTGAATTTTTCCTCTAAGATAAGGTTTCGTTACAAAGATGCTTTAGGTTCATTCTTTTAGAAGAAGTATGTCATTGTGACAAAAATGTAGGTACAGATAATACAGTGAAAATTATGAGAAAATGGCAAAGACTGCAGGGCAAACTGGATACATTGTTGGACAGTGGAAAAGATTCTAAAGCACAAAGTGTGAATTATGGAACCAGTGAAAAGGAATATAGCCATATACTGCTCAACAATCAGTAATACAGGGAATAAGAAACTGATGAAATAGGGGAAAATATATCACATATCTTATGTGTGTGTGTGTGTGTGTGTGTGTGTGTGTATCTCTCTATATAGCAAATATATGTAGAGAGATTTGGGTCAATTGTAGCAAGTGTGAGTGTCAGCTCGACTCTTGAGTACATGCCTGAGGTCCACGCCATTTCCCCCACTAAGATACAGCAAATCAGGCAAGAAGTGAAAGGTTTCACAGCGACTTCCTGGAGGGGCATATCATAATAACCATCCAGACCCTTGCTAGACTGGCCTTCTGCCAAGGGAAAGGAAAGCAGGAGATTCCTGAAGGCCAAAGTACACCCTCCAGGAACCGGGCTTTTGAGAAGTGCAGAGGTCAGGTCAGCCTACCCTCATATTATTCGGTGACATCAGCATCAATTCACCGGGATTTTTCCAAGGTTACAAACTTCCTATGACCCCTGTCTTGGAGACCTTGAAGGCAGCCTTTGACCCTGACCATCATGTAGTGATGGAAACTATTGGAGGGATCAGTGTGAAGGCTTTGCATTTGGCTTGTGGTAGCCAAAATAAAATAGGGTCCGCCAGGTCTCCCAGCCAAGGCAGGTAGCCTACAGTTAACTTAGGAGAAGACTAGAGTGCAGGTTTAAAAGTCTGAAGTTAAGCATGGAAAAATGTGACTAAGGTTTCCATGAATGTAATGCCTGTTGGGATTTACATAACATCAAAATGCAGTTGCTCAGGGGCTTCATAGAACATTGAAAAAACCATCGATGAGAGGTGAGTTTCCTCAACAGGTCTTTATTGTAATTGAAGTTGCTTTATTTCAGAAAGAGATGCCTGAGGCACCTGCAACATATCCAAGTAAGGAGAGAATGTACGTCAAGTTTTAAAGCGTGAAAGAAATCATTCCTGCTTCTGTTTGGTAGGAATACATCAAGGAGTAATACAATATTAAATACTTTCGGTCCTCTTTTACTTATAAACAAAAGGATTGATGGACAAACTTTGAAAACCAAACCTGTTTTTGAGTAGAAGAGCTCTTAGATTAGAAAATTTTACAAATGCTTTTTCACTTCAAATACATAGCTGGTCTCTCACAGCAGTTACCTAAGAGAGAAGAGACTGGATCTTACCCTTCTTTGTTTTCCTGAAGTGTTAGCGAGATAGCTTGTCTTTGGCATGTGCTTATTATTTGCTGACTGTGTGAAAGGGATGGTCCTTTATACAGCTTGGAAGGAAAAAGCCACAGCACAAAGGCAGTATGGTTCTGACATGTTTCAAGTACAGGATGTTCAGCAAGGGAGTGAAAGAACATTAGGGTTGTTTTCAATTCATAAATCATCTCGTTCCAAAAGATAATTCTGTAGGTTTTTGGTTAGTATAAAAAAGATACAAAGGCTTGAATACGGGCAGTGTATAATCTTTTGGAAAAAAAAAAAAAAACTTTTTGTTTGATTGTTCCCAGGCTTTCAGTTGGGAATTTTCCAGGGTGAAGTCACCTTCTTGCTGTGGTCTGCAGCTGTAGAAAGTCTGTGTTAGTGTCTTTGACCAAACTCATTATTTTTTCCCCCAATGATCCTTTAGTGGATTTAACAAAACTTCAAATTTCGCCAAAGAATACAGGGAAGTACAGTACAAGCTAGAGTAGCCCACATCTTTGTTAAAGAGAAATTATTTTTATTGTGATTAACTCTTCTCAGAAACTTAATTTTTCCAATCCAACCAGAAAGAATGGGAAGAAAGAATCATGAGGCTGCTGTTAACTCAACCCTTTTCTTCTTGTTTCTGAAAAAGGAAGACTTAGGAGGCTGCAGCCTCAGCTACCAGGCCATTGGCTTCTAGCCATTGTGTGAAAAGATGAGATTTGAGTGGGGGAGACATATGGTGGACACCTTAATCCCAGCTACTCAGGAGGCTGTAGCAGAAGAATCACTTGAACCCAGGAGGCAGAGGTTGCAGCGAGCCGAGGTTATGCCATTGCACTTCGGCCTAGGTGACAGAGTGAGACTCTGTCTAAAAAAAATAAATAAATAAAACAAAAAAACTAAAAACTGGAATGCGATGTGTATCACAGATGGGCAACCTGCTAAAGGGATTATAAAGAAAGAAATTTCATTCTTTTATGTAGCTGAGTGGATCCAGCTCACTACCTTGGGTAGGTTTTGCAATTTGGAGTTAGGTGACAGGTGGGCTTATCTCTTCCCAGGACAAAGGGAGACTGGCTGTTCTCTTCCTTGATGATTATAGTTTAAAGAGAGGGCTCTCAGATACTTCAGGAAACATTCCTGAGTATTGACACTGGCCAGAGGTTTATTTAGCCATTAAAAAGGTTAACATATATTTGACAAGGACAGAGAAAGAAACTTTGAAAGAAAAGGAAAGAGTGGGATGCTCCTTACCTTATTTTTAACAGGGAGAATTAAACTTTATTTCTGATTTGCATTTGTCCTTATATCCCTCAAGTTATTTGCCTATAAAAACAGGGCAATGGCCGGGCACAGTGGCTCACACCTAAGAAAGAACGATTCATTCACCTAATTGTGAACGAATTCAGTTCGCAAGGAACTGAATTCAGCTGATCTCCAGAAAGGAATGCAGCCTGGCCCAGCACTTTGAAGCCAAGGCAGGCAGATCACCTAAAGTCAGGAGTTCGAGACCAGCCTGGTCAACATGGCGAAATCCTGTCCCTACTGAAGATACAAAAAAATTAGCCAGGCCTGGTGGAGGGCACCTGTAATCCCAGCTGCTTGGGAGGCTCAGGTAGGAGAATGGCTTGAACCTGGGAGACAGGTTGCAGTGAGCTGAGATTGTGCTGTTGCACTCCAGCCTGGGCAATAAGAGCAAAACTCTGTCTCAAAAAAAAAAAAAAAAAAAAAACAGGGTAATAATAATAGTCCCTATTTCTTAGAGCTGTTGTAAAGATTACATGAGTTAACGTGCGTATAGGGCTTAGACCAGGGTTTGACACTCAATAAATGTTTGCTATTAATATGCTGCTTTAAGGCAAGCCCTGGTGATAGCCAGGATTTTAAGATGTCCCTGTGATTCCTGTCCCTGGTATACATGCCTTGTGTATGTAATTTCCTCCCCCTCTAGTATGGGCAGAAGCTGCGATGAAGGGATATTACTTTATGATGAGGTTACTCATCAGGTGACTTCGGGTTCAGTGAAAGGGAGATTCTCCATTACGCCTGAGTGAGATGGGGCTCATGGAGGAGGCCACATGCCCAGGAACTGCCGGACAGCCTCTGAGACCTCAGAGCACCCCAGGTGCACGGTCAGTGGGAGAACTGGAGCCTCAGTTTTACAATCACAAGGAACTGAATTCAGCTGATATCCAGAAAGGAATGCAGCCTGGCTGACACCTTTTTTCAGTTTTGTGAGGCCCTGAGCAGAAGCTCTAGGACATCTGAGTCTGGACTTTGACCTCCAGAAACCTTGGAGTGAGCCTTTGGGCAGCCTTTTGCTCAGTTTTCCTTCTGTAGAGTTAGTAAATGGAAGCCGAGGATAGCTAGGCAGCTATTTCCTGCAATTCTGAATTCTCTGAGGATCCCAAAGAGTGAGTGCTGGAGGAATAGGGGTTGCTTTCTAAAAGAGACCATTTCAAGCCTGAGCACACTGGCCTCAACTTTCGACTCCCCTTTGGTAGTCACGCTTTGGGTGTTCCCAAGAATGCAGGCTGGGATTCGTGTTCAGCAGGCCTCCAAACGCTTAGTGTTTAGCTTAAAAATATCTTATTGCTGAGGTGGGCGGATGACCTGAGGTCAGGAGTTCGAGACCAGCCTGACCAAACACGGAGAAACCCCATCCCTACTAAAAAAATAAACAACAAAATTAGACAGGCATGGCGGCACATGCCTGTAATCCCAGCTATTCTTGACTGAGGTTCAAGAATCGCTTGAACCCAGGAGGCAGAGGTTACAGTGAGCCAAGATTGCCTCATTGCACTCCAGCTTGGCCAACAAGAGCAAAACTCAGTCTCAAATTAAAAAAAAATCTTATTTATAGATACCTCTTTCTCTTAGAAGTTTAAATCACTTGAAATGTATGTAGTTAATCTTAATGAATAAAGAAGGGCTTTATCACAGGGTTCTGGAAGGCTACTGACTTGCCCAAGAACACATTCTTAGGCACTAGCTGACTCCCAGCAGTGGTGAGCCTCATACCAGGGCCTGCAGCTTCAGGAGCCTGTTAAAATGGAAAGGCACTCATCACCACTGGGCTCTCTAGAGATTCTGGTTAGAAAGATGGGCCCCAGGAAACCACATTTTTAGCAAGCACCTATGACAATTCTGAAAGCAGGTTGTCTGTAGGCTGAACTATGAAAAACTCAGGGCTTAAAGGAAGCATCACCAATAGCAAGTTAGAGATTAACTTAAAGGATCAGGAAAGGTTCCAGCAGGAAGCAGACTCCAACTCCTGTGATTGAATAAAGAATTTCAATGAAGAAATTATGAGCATGTGGGTAGGTTTAAGGGAAACAATAGTGGTTTTTTTAAAGCACTCGAGAGGCTGACAATAGCTAGAAATCATCACCACCCATAGGGCTGAAGGAACAAGGAGAATATAATAGTGTCACTAAATCCCATTAAGCAGTGGGGCAGATGAGGACAGGCCCCCAACAAAGGCTGTAGCCAAAAAGGGATGCAGCAGGTGCCAGAGACAGGGAGGGTGAAACAGGGCAGTCACCTTCCAAGGTAGAGCCCAACTGGAAGCCAGCCAGCAAGAGAGCTCGAATGCACAATCCCAAGGGGCAGCTTCTCAGGGCACTAAGCAGGGGGTGAGAGGGCAGACAGGGGCGGCAATGGAAAATCATCGGCACATTTTGAATCTTAAGAGTAACATCACCAACATGAAGAATTGCTGGACAATTAAGGGAATGAGTAGACCAAAAGGGAAGTAATCTCTGCTGCCACCACTGCCGAGAGCATCGGTTATATGGGATGGCCCAGGCCAGGTATCTTGGAATCAGGAGGGGATGTGGAGGTTTAAAGTGTTGGGGAAGCAGAAAGGAGATGGCAGGGCAGGGCTGTGATGCTGTCCACCTGACAGATTAGCTTTTTGCAGTCAGCCCTGAAAACCATAAGAAACACATCCAAAAGTACTGTAACAGCCTTCCCAAGATATTCGGAGTAGCCCTCGCTGTTCTGAGTACCAATTCAATGTCTTTCTTTGCCAGCATTGCCAAAGCTCACTGCTGCCCTCTGGATAAAACAAACCAACTTAATGAACACTTGAAACTCTCATCATAAATTGTCTTACTATGATGATTAATTATGAAGCATCTAATTTCCTCCCTAGACTATGACCACCATTAAAAGGACAGCCAATTAAAAACATTATGCAACTGGATCACATATGTCAGTTCATAGTACAGCTGAGATGTAGGGAAAAGGGAATTTCTTTCTCTTTTGTTTAACTAAATTGGCCCTCCCAAGCTTCCACCCATTGGTAAATGGGGGGAAAGGCTAAATGTCCAATCTGACTTAAAGCTTAGTGCTCCAGTAATTTAAATAGTCCCTTAGGCCATCTTAAGTCACCATGGGATAAAGTTACTCAGTGGCTCACTTACCTTGACCTTACCCCCTGAATTTCAACCTAGTTGAGATAGCAAGGTCTAGGTGAAATCATATAAAAGAATGTGACTTACTGGTTCCATGTTGTGCTGATAGGATATGGATAGGCCCTGGGCTCATGACAGCTCATGGGTTGCACTGACAGGAATCCATGCATCTTTAGGGGCCAGTCCCTTGCCCGGGGCTGTTTCCCTGTTGCTCTTTAGGGCTGAAATCTGCAGCTGGAGGTCTCAGCCTCCAGCAATGGTCTTAAAAAGAACTTGACACTGATTTCCTGCCCTCTGCTTCTCTTCAACTTTAATGAACTCTAGCCCTTTGGGTATCTGCTGCCTCCATCCCTTGTCTTGGCTGTCTATCCTGTGCTGTGGGGTCACGTTGCTTTGTGACAGCAGGCCCTGTGGCAAGTCCTCTGGCTTTCATCTCAGCATCCCATGTAGCAAGAGAATGAAGGGAGGCTCCAGATTGCCAGCTAGACCTTTCTGTCTGTTCATGTCCTTCCATCCTCTTAAGCACCCAGATGATCACAGACGGGTGTGAGCCCGTCTGCACTGTAGCCCTCTCCCTTCCATCCAAATGGGCGTGTGTGGCAGCCTCTCTCCTGGGTGATCCTCTCAATGTATCCAAAATATATACAGTTGATTCTTCATTATTTGTAGATTTGCCTGTTTGCTAAAATTTATTTGTAACCCCCAAATCAATACTTGTGCTTTTGTATCATTCACGGACATGCATGACGTGGTAAAAAGTTTGAGTCACTCACCATGCGCTTTTCCAGCTGAGGTCAAGACAGGTGAGGCTCTGCCTTTTTGTTTCAGCTCTCATTCTGCCTGCTTAGCTGCACGTTTTCATTTTTGTGGTTTTTGTTGATGATTTTACTGTTTCAGATGGCTCCGTCATAGTGCAGAAGTGATGTTTAGTGTTTCTAAGCCGAAGAATGCTGTGATGTGCCTTACAGGGATAAGATTTGTTATGGACTGAGGGTTTGTGTCCCTGCAAATTCATATATTTGAAGGCTTATTCCAAGTTTGGCTGTACATGGAAATGGGGTCTTTAAGGAGGTTTTAAGGTTAAAAAAATGAGCTTTATAAGGTTATAAGAGAGGGTCATAAAGTGGGGCCCTGATCTGATAAAATTACTGTCTTTATTAAAAGAGCTTTCACTCTCTTCTGCCTACCCTGCCCATCTCCTGCCTCAGAGGAAAAGCCATACGTGTACAAAGCAATTGTCTGAAAGCCGGTAAGAGAGCCCTTACCAGAAACCAAACCTGTGGGCACCTTGATGTTGGAGTTTAGCCGCCAGAACTTTGAGAAAATAGATTTCTGTTCTTTAAGCCACAGAGTCTGTGGGATTTTGTTAGCTCAGCCTGGGCAGATTGAGATAACATATCTTAGCTAAGCTTCAGTCAGGTTTGATTTATAGTGTTACTACTGGCCGTGAGTTCAGTGTTACCGAGTCAATAATATCTATTAAGTAAGGTTTTTTAAAATAGACACACACATAAAATAAGATTATATGTTGATTGACTAATGAATTAAAAATACTTATTCCCTGTAAAATTCACTATTAAGTGAAGGAAAAAGCTGCACACTGAGAGGAAATATTTGCAAGCAGACGTATCTGGTAAAGAACTGTCATTCAAACTATACTGACATGGTTTGCATCTGGGTCTCCACTCAGGTCTGTTGAATTGTAAACCCATGTTGGAAGTGGGTCCTGGTGGGAGGTGGCTGGACCATGGGGTGGATTCTAATCGTTTAGCACCATCCCCCTAGTGCTGTCTCATGACAGAGTTGTCAGGAGATCTGGTTGTTTAAAAGTGTGTGGCACCTCCCCCCTCTCTTCCTCCTGCTCCGGCCCTGTAAGATGGGCCAGCTTCCCCTTTGCCTTCTGCCATGATTCTAAGTTTCCTGAGGCCTCCCCAGAAGCAGAACCCTATACAGCCTACAGAACCATGAGCCAATTGAACCACTTTTCTTCGTAAATTACCCAATCTCAAGTATTTCTTTATAGCAGTGTGAGAATGGACTAATACATATACAAAGAGCTTGTAAAATTCAACAATAAGAACATGAACAACCTGCTGAAAAAGAAGAGCAAAAGACAAGAACAGACACCTCAGAAGAGAAGATATACAAATAGCAAATCAACATATAAAAAGATGGTCCACATCATACGACATCAGGGACTTGCAAATTAAAACAACAATGTGGGCCAGGCCCAGTGGCTCACGCCTGTAATCCCAGCACTTTGGGAGGCTGAGGCAGGTGGATCACCTGAGGTCAGGAGTTCAAGACCAGCCTGGCCAATGTGGTAAAACCCTGCCTCTACTAAAAATACAAAATTAGCTGGGTGTGGTGGCACACGCCTATAATCCCAGCTACTTGGGAAGCTGAGAGAGGAGAATTGCTTGAACCTCGGAGGCGCAGGTTACAGTGAGCTGAGATTGCACCAATCCACTCCAACCTGGGCAAAATGAGCAAAACTCCATCTCAAAAAAAAAAAAAAAAATGCAATACCACTACATGCCAATTAGAATGGCCAAAATCTGGAACACTGAAAACACCAAATGCTTGTAAGGATGCAGGGCAACAGGAACTCTCATTCATTGCCAGTGAGAATGCAAAATGGTACAGCCAGTTTGGCAGTTTTTTTACAAAGCTAAACACACTCTTACCATATGATCTAACAGTTTCACTTCTTGGTACTCACCCACATGAGATGAAAACTTACGTCCACACAAAAATCCTGTACATGAATATTTATAACAGCATTATTCATAATTGCCATAACTTAGAAGCACTCAAGACACCTTCATTAAGTGAATAGATAAACGGTGTGTACTTGCTCAGGCCAACATAACAAAATAACACAGACTGAGTGGCTAAAACAACAAAAATTTATTTTCTAACAATTCTGGCAGTTAAAAGTCTGAGATCAAGGCCCCAGATGATTTGAGTTCTGGTGAGGGCTCTCTTCCTGGATTGCAGATGGCCACCTTCTTGTTAAATCCTCACATGGCCTTTTCTTGAGACAGCAAGCTCTGTGGTGTCTCTTCTCATAAGAACACCAGTCCTGGCCGAGTGAGATGGCTCACGCCTGTAATCCCAGCATTCTGGGAGGCCAAGGTGGGTGGATCACCTGAGGTCAGGAGTTTCTGACCAGCCTGGCCAACATGGTGAAACCCTGTCTCTACTAAAAAATACAAAAAATTGGCGGGGGCATGGTGGTGGGTGCCTGCAATCCCAGCTACTCGGGAGGGTTGAACCCACTAGGCAGATGCTGCAGTGAGCTGAGCTCGTGTCACTGCACTCCAGCCAGGGTGATAAAGTGAGACTCCATCTCAAGAAAGAACACCGGTCCTATCCATGAAGGCCCTATCATAAGCTCTCATTTAACCTTAATTACCCCCTTAAAGGGCCTTATCACCAAATATAGTCCCATTGAAGGTTAGGGCTTCAACATATAAATTCTGGGAGGACACGATTCAATCTAAAACCCTGTGGCACATCCGGACATTAGAATATTTGTCAGCACTAAACAGAAAGGAACTGTGAAGCTATGAAAACACATGGAATAATCTTAAATGCATAGTAATAAGAGAAAGAAACCCAATCTGAAAAGCTCCATATTGTATGATTCCAACCATATAACATTCTGGAAAAGGCAAAACATAAACTATGGAGACAGTAAAAAGAGTGGTGGTTGCCAGGGATTAGGGAGAAGAGAGGGATGAATAGGCAAAGAATAGAGAATTTTTAGGGCAATGAAAATACGCTGTGTAATACAATACTATGATGGTGGGTGTATGTCATTATGCACTTGCTATGACTCATAGAATGTACAACACCAAGAGTGAACCCTAACGTAAACCATGGATGTTGAGTGATTATGTAGATTTATCCATTGCAGCAGATGTACCACTCTGTGAGGGATGTTGATGGTGGAGGAGGCTGTGCAAAGGGAGGGGCAGAGGCAGGTGGTATATGGTAGTTCTCTGTACTTTCTGCTTTACTTTGCTGTGAATCTAAAATTGCTCTAAAAATAGTCTATTTAAAAAGAAAAAAATGCTGTGACCAGAGGCCCATAGGAACACAACTCTGTATTTCTCTTAAGAGCAATGGTTTAGTATTTGTTAATTCAGTGTTCATGGTAGAGAGGAAGAATAATTTTTTTCTTTAATCCCCATAGGTTCTGACCCCTGAAACAAAAGACGGATTAGTAAGAGAAAAACAAACAGCAGTTTATTAACGTGTATATTTCGTATATACATGGGTGACATCCAGGGAATGAGTAGTTCTCAAAGAGGTGGTTTTGAATTCCAGCTCACATAGCATTTTCATCAAAGAACACTAAATTTTTAGAAAAGTGACGGGACAAAGGAAAAGGACATTGAGTCTCTAGGGGTGGCAGTCTGGGGTAAGGTAAATTAATGGCAGTTAAAGGCCAGTTAGTAAAGCCTTAGATGTAGATTCCTTTGGTACCATTTTCAGGCCAATAAATGTCCGAAGTTGTGTTCAGTGTTTAACTTTGTTCTCCCTGGCGGGGTCAGGGAGAAAGGAAGATACCTTTTATCTTTGCAAAACTATGTCCTGCTTTCAGGCCAATAGAGAGCGAGTAGAGAGCGTTCCTGCATCTACTTCTTCTTCTTAACAGTTTCAGCTCAACTTGGGGATGATGTGTTTTGGTCTCCCTCAGTAGTGACCATAATAAGCGCAACTATGGAAAATAACAAAAAATTAGAGTAGGATATACTTCTTCTCTAGGCCAAAAGTCAGGAAAGGACAAATGGGACATTCATGTGGCTGACCTGCCTCCCCAACCTTCCTCCTTTTCTTATTCCCACTTCTCTGGGTCCAAAGAAACAGTCCCCCTTCTTCACCTCACACGCTGGCCTTCACTAACCCACTTCCTGTTCTTGAATTACCTTATGTAGAACTCTGTGATCTGGTTGGTCAGGCAGACTCATCTGTAAGCTAAAGAGCAGATAAAGACACAGAGACAATCTTTTGCCAAGGTAGTAGGCAAGGTCATAAAGCTAATGTCATACTGCAAAGTCCTATTATGGAAGGCTGGACGGTGATTATCTTCTATTTCACTGGATTCCTTCTCTAACAATCCCCTTAATCTCCCCTAGTATCCCTCCTTAGTTCTACATTTTCCAGACCAATGAGGGGAAATTGATGTACTGGCCAGGCAAGAAGAGCAAAGTTCATTGATCGTTTGTAACAAGTTGTCCTCATTTCCCTGTAAGCCTCATAGAGCAGAGCTCTGTACCCTGAACATGATAGGGGCTCAGTAAAGACTGTACTCAGTCGGAAGCTATCAAGAGGTACCTTGTGGTTGCCACACCTCCAATCTGCAGGTGTTGATTAGTATCTTTTTTCTTTCCTTCTTCCTCCTTCTGTCGTCACACCTTAGTGATCCTGCAGCCAAATATTCCTTTAAGGAAAAAAACTCCATAAATACACAATCATCATGGTGACTGACGCCTCCTCTCTCCTATTCTGAAGCTCTGCCCATCCCATGAGGCACTGACTATCACCAAACCACACGATTTGCAGGTTTTCGTCAAATCTCTTCATATCCTTTCAGAATGCAGGCAGTACTTGGGGAAATGCTCTCTAACAACTTGAAATGAGACTACCTTTGATGAGTGAAATTCAGAAAGCAGCTTGCCAGACCAGCACCACCATAGAGAGTAACTCTATTGAATGACTACTGGTAAACTTAACGGAAGGTAGGAACACAGAAAAAAGAAATGTCAACCAGATAGGGAATTAATCAACCTCAGACACCAGTGAAAAGAGACTCACAAAAGCATGTGGCTGAGAAGAAGGTACTCTGTCAGTAACTGTGTATTTGGTTTGGCAAGTCTATCTCTAATTTAGAAATGGGCCGAATGCTGTGGCTCACGCCTGTAATCGCAGCACTTTGTGGGGGAGGCGGGCGGATCACGAGGTCAGGTGTTCAAGACCAGCCTGACCAATATGGTGAAACCCTGTCTCTACTAAAAATACAAAAGTTAGCCAGGCATGGTGACGCGTGCCTGTAGTCCCAGCTACTCAGGAGGCTGAGGCAGGAGAATTGATTGAACCTGGGAGGTGGAGGTTTCAGTGAGCCAAGATCACGCCACTGCACTCCAGCCTGGGTGACAAAGGGAGACTTCATCTCAAAAAAAAGAAAAAAGAAAAGAAATGGACATGACAGGCCATCAGGGTCTGAGGCATTGTGCCCTGACTCCCTTTCTTGGCACTCCATGCCTAATACCTACTCTAGCTGGCTGCAGTGCCTCACACCTACCATCTCAGCACCCTGGGAGGCTGAGGCAGGCGGATCACTTGAGCGCGGGAATTTGAGACCAGCCTGGCCAGCATGGCGAAATCCCATCTCTACTAAAAATACAAAAATTAGCTGGGCGTGGTGGCATACGCCTGAGTCCCAGCTACTCCAAAGGCTGAGGCATGAGAATCACTTGAACCTGGAAGGTGGAGGTTGTAGTGAGCCTAGGTCACTGCACTCCAGCCTGGGTGATAGAGCAAGACTCCATCTCAAAAACGTAAGTAAATAAAATAAAAATAAATAAAATAAAATAAATTAACAACCAATCTGATATTAATGTAGCTTGTTTAAAAGAAGGGAATAGGCTACTCAGGCCACCATGAGTGTAAAATTCTCAGTTTGCATTCTAGCTTTATACATCTTGTGGGCTTTGAGTGAATCAGCATCTGCAGGCTAGCCAATCCTGGGACACTTACAACATCTTTTCTGCACCTACAAAATTATGGGCCAGATTCACCAATGGAATTGCCAATTTGTGAGGTCTGTTTGGGGGTCAGTGAGTCTTCACCTTATTCTCTAAAGCGTCTTTATTCTGATTGAACATGTTGGGGCTCAACAATTGTTAGGTAATGCATGACAATGATGGTTCCTTTGTTAGGTGATTCTATGGCTTCTCATTGCCAGTCTGGTTGGAAATACCCTGGGGGCCTTGTTATCCCGCAATACTGGATACTTCTGCTTCTGCTGAGATGAAGCTCTCAAGAGTAATGTTTGTAAAACACAGAGTAAACTTACTAAAAATTACCAATACTTTTACAACTGCAGGAAAAAGTTTCTGGGGAGTTTGAGTTTAAGAGAAACTTCTACCCCCACTCCCAACCCTCCCACCCACTTTCTCTATCTAGATCAGAGAGGGGGTACACACGCTAGAAATGTGGAATTTCTATTCTAAGTTTTTCCATCTTGCCTTGTATCAAACCAGGTGGCAATAGGTCAAAGGAGTATGTTAAGTTGTTTCACTTTGACAGTTGGCTGAAACAACCATTTCTACCTTCCAATTAAACTTGAAAACAAATTAAAAAATACGTCCAAGATTGTGGTTGACTGGCTTGGCCATTTTCTAGCAACTTCTCTTCATTTCTGGACAGGTACCAGTGCCATGCTTGTGTATTTTGCCCTGGTGCCCTGAGGACACTTGAGCTGAGAGCACCCTATTTTTATTTCTGAACAGTGCATAAGAGCACCCTAGCAGCGAGTGTTAACCACACGCATTTTAAATAGGCTTTGGCTTGCAATGTGATTCTGACCTGACAACAGGCATCAGTCCTAAAAGGTTCTTCATCTGTGATATAACTCAGGTCGGCCTCATTCCTGATAATGTGGCTCTGGTTGTGACATTCAACTATTCTCCCCAGAGATTTTACTTGGATTTTCTTGGCCAGCATTTATGGGAGCAAAAGAAATTCTGCTGCAGTGAAAGAAAATAAGAAAATGCATTTATGTTTTAGATTAACTTTAGAATCTTGAGCTTTTAGCTCTACTGTGTAAGTTGTTCGCCTGCCTGTCTCTATCCAGTCCCAAGGACATGTGAGAGGGAATTGGAAATGATTAAAGTGGACTTGGTTTGATTGGTGAGTCAGAGACCTTGGAAATCAAGTTGAGATCCCCAACAGGAAGCTGTGGATGGGCAAGGAGGAGAACCCTCTCAGTAGATATCTCTGTATTGCTGGTCTGTCTGTGGGGGTGGGCGTTGCCTATTCTAGATTCAGCCTCAGGCAAGGAAGCTAATGTTTCTGATATGATACAATCATATCCTAAACCTTGGAGACTGGAAAAAGCAATGAATAACTTTTTTGATTTTGGGGCACTATTATTGAATATTTCATATTAGATATCATCAACTTGAGTGCCAAAGTGTATGGATTGAAGGACTGTCCGTGATTTATTCTAGTCTAGTAAATAACCTCCTGTAAGTTGCAGCTTAAGAAAACAAGAAGTTCTGTGACTTCTGCCAAGCTCAATCATTTGTAACATCCAGCAAAAAAGGATGCTATGTGAATGCAACTTTGGAATATCATGTGCAGCTGTTTAAAACAAGTAGCTTGTGAAGAAGGTGCTTAACAAGAGAAGGTAGGCAGCTTCTGGGCTTTGCAAGCAGTTCTATATGGAAGAATGAACAGAAGCAACACTGAACGGACATTGGTGAAGCAGAGCCCCAGCAATTTCTACAAAATTCCACAGCAGAAAACCCAGATGTCCAGTCCTGGAAGAAACTGAGCCCAGGCCAAGTCTTTTGGAAGGGATGCTGCCGGGCAGATTGCCTGGCCCACTAGGCTTGGCATTGGTTTGCTGAGCAAGAGGTTTGGTCCCAGAAGAGATGACCAATTAAATGCAATAAAGCCTGTTATCCTTTTCCCTGGGCCAAGGCTCAAAGAAAACTGTGAATTCTTTCAAAGTAGGAAATCGAGCACCTTCTGGGATAGTTTGTGAGGCCCTCCACCTTCCGTTCTGTTTCAGGTTGCTAGCGTCAGCCCTACATCCTCTCAGGCCGCAGGTGGTGAAGGAACTGTCTGTCAGGCTTCCAAAATCTAGTTCAGGTTGAGTCTGAATTCCCCCAGGAAGTACAGTGCTGTGTGGAGGTGGGGCGGGGAGGGGTGGGGAGGAGGCGACTATAACCCTTCAGTTGCCCGAAAGACCTAGTTCCTGGAAAAAAAACCCCCAGGAAGTAGGTGGCTTGTTGTTAGGGAACTTGGAGAGAGAGAAACTCACTTGGTTGTGGAGCGTTAGGTTGTAAATTACGCACTGTCAGAGAACGTGCCTTCAGTTCTCAGTGTCAGTGCATCTAAGGTAGACGATGCAGAAGGCTCCAGCTTTTTTTTTTTTTTTTTTTACTGTTGACTGAATTTTGGTGTTGAAAATAGGTATACAACGACGGCTCTCTTGCTATACCATCACCACACACACACACACACACCCCCCCACACACACATACACAGACACACACACACATCTGAAAACAGCAGGCATCACTGTAAACATGTCCATGCCACTCCCAACCCACCCCTGTACCACCATCCGCACTCTTGGTTCACAAGAATTTAAGGTTACATAAACATATTCTTCAAATTCACGTTTTGGTATTCCTCATAATTATTTTTTATTTTATTTGCAATTAAATGCACACATGTTAAAAGTATAGTTTGGCAAGTTTTGACAAATATAGACACCTAAGTAACCACTATAACAAATAAAATATCAAACATTTCCATCACCCTAAAAAGTTTCTTCATGCCCTTTGATGGTCAATTCCCTCAGCTCACCCCAGGTACCAGGCAACCACTAATCTACTTTCAATCAATACAGATTAGACTTTCCTGTTCCAGATTTTCATAGAAATAGAATTACACCAGATGTACCTTTTGGCATCTGGCTTTTTCTTATACAGCATAACACTTTCAAAATGTTAAAATTTGTGTTGCTGTATAAACTTGTAGTTTATTCCTTTTCACTGCAGAGTAGTGGCATGCCATTGAATGGATATACCACAATTTATTTTTCCATTCACCCCTTGATGACTATTTGTCTTGTTTTTAGTTTGGGTTATAATGAATAAAGGTTCCATGAGCATTAGGGTATCAATCTTTGCACGGGCATATGTTTTTATTTCTTTCACATAAATCTTAGGAATACTATTCCTGGATCATTTGATTTCATTTATTTTTCTCTGTTGTTTATTGCATTTTTCTATACATTAATTTCTGCTCTTTATGATTTCCTTTCTTTGGGTTCAGTTTGCTCTTCTTTTTCTGGCTTTAAGGTGAAATCTTAGTTGACTTTAGGATCTTCTTTTCTAATCTAAGTATGCAAGACTTTGAATTATCCTTTAAAGAACTTTGATGCACCTCACAAATTTTTATATATACCTCACAAGGTGGTCCTTGTTTTACATAGCAGGAAAGAACCATAAAAAGGATGATGCTAGCTGAAATCATGCAAAGTGATCTTAATAATAGACACAAAAAATTACACGTTCTGTGACCTTTTACATTTCTCTATCATGACATTAAAAACAATGTCTTTTATAAATGTGTAGGAGAATGATACATATGGTGAAACTTTTTAATACTATAATTTAAAATATCAGAAACATTAAGAACTAAAGTACGTTGTGGTCTTTGTAAAAATGTATCAGTTAGCCCTCAGTTCCGACTCTGCTTTGGGATAGTGTGGGCTGCATTTTACACACATGTGACTTCCTCCAGTTATAAACCCAATAAGCTCTGTGGGGGGGAAAAAACCCACAAACAACTTTGAGAGAATGAATGTAGAGTTTCAGTTTGGGAAAATGATAAAGTTCTGGAGATGGATGGTAGTGTTAGCTTCACAACAATAATGAATGTAGGCAATGCAACTCAACTGTATACTTGAAAATAGTTAAAATGGTAAATTTTATATTAAGTATATGTTACACAATTTAAAAGATGTTATCAGGAGTAGTTTGGACAGTGCTTGATGCCTTCTCATTGTGTAATTTATGATATGAAGGAAGCCTCTTTTCTATGCCTCTGTGAATTGTCAGACTCCTTTCTAAGTTTAGATCAAACTTCAGCATCTTATCATTGGCATTTTCAATGGTATGAATTATCTGAGAATTCCTTCATGTAAAGTTTGTTCTGGCGTCACTTATTTGGAGGCACATCTTCAGCCTTTTCATCATAGATGCTCTCTTCATTTGTTACTTTCATTAAGTCCTTTGACTGAGTAGTCTCTCAAAAAGTGACAATATTAACATTCCCATATCAGTTATTTTTTCTGTGATTCCATTTACATTCAATACAAATGTTTCGCTTCTAACATATAACTTTTTGTTTGCTTGCTGCACTTTCATCTTTTTTGGCCAATTTCTTCTTTTGGTCATTGATTTTTGTAAAATGCCATGGGAGTTTATCAATGGGAGACAAAGAGGAAACAGCTTTACTGTATGTGTGTGAACTATGAGATGCACAGCAACCAATAACCAACAGCCTTTAGAAGAGGGGGTGTGATTGGTCACGGATCATGATACACATGATGTTACTTGTATAATTATTCATGGACTAATGTGCTAACAATAAAGTTTATATTTTATGGGATTGCTTGCAGTTAATATACTGTGGTAACAGAAATGTGGTAGCTGAAATTTGAACCATGTTGCTGGGGGACTGGTGTTACTTTTTGATAGTTGAAATCTGTGCATATTAGGACCTGTACAAAGCAAGGATAACTTGTACTGTATTTTCTTTCCTTCTAATTTTTTTTTGATCCATGAGCTATTCAGAACTGTATTGTTTAATTTCCAAATATTTGGAGATTTTTCAGGTATTATTTTAGTAAACCTTTTAGTTTAATTTCATTTTGGTCAGAGGACATTCTCTGTGTGACTTAAGTACTTTTAAATGTATTGCAATGTGTTTTATGGTCTAGCATATGGTCTGTATTAGTGAATGTTCCATGTGCATTTGAAAAGAATGTGTGTCCTGCTGGTGTACAGCACCAGCCATGTAGCATTCTGCTAGGACAAGTAGCATTCTATTAGGCTATAGCATTCTATTAGGCCAAGTTGACTGATGGTATTGTTAAGGTCTCCAGATCTTTACTAATTTTTGTGGGTTTTTTTGGGGGGTGGGGATGGAGCCTTGCTCTGTTGCCCAGGCTGGAGTGCAGTGACATGATCGCAGCTTACTGCAACCTCTGCCTCCTGGGTTCAAGTGATTCTCCTGCCTCAGCCTCCTGAGTAGCTGGGACTACAGACACCCACTACCACACCTGGCTAATTTTTGTATTTTTAGTATAGGTGGGGTTTTACCATATTGGCCAGGCTGGTCTTGAACTCCTGACCTTGTGATCCGCCTGCCTTGGCCTACGAAAGTGCTGGAATTATAGGCGTGAGTCACCATGCCCAGCTATCTTTACTGATTTTCTATTGACTTTTTCTATCAAGTACTGAGAAATAATTATTAAAATCTCTATCTGTAATTGTAGATTTGAATATGTCTACTGTCAATCAATCCATCAGTTTTCGTTTTATATATTTTGAAACTTTGCTATTAAGTATATATTTTTAGGATTGTTATGTCCTCTTGTTGAATTGATTCTGTTATTATGACACAATCTTATTGATCCCTAATAATATTCTTTGTCCTGAATTCTATTTGTCTGACATTAACATAGTCACTCTAGGTTTCTCATGATTGGTATTGACATAGTATAATTTTTCATCCTTTTACATTTAACTTATACATATCTTTATATTTAAGTCTGTAAGCAGCAACTTATTGCTTCTCATACAGTCTGGCAATCTCTGCCTTTGAATTGCAGTGTATGTAAATGTAAAAATGTAAAATCCAAATGTAAAATAATGGCTATTTACATTTTATGTAATCATTGATATAGTTGAATTTAAGTCTACCATCTTGATAGATACATTCTATTTGTTTTATCTGTTCTTTGTTCTTTTCCCTTCCTCTTTCCTTGCTCTCTTTGAGATTGAGTATTTTATCTCTGTAACTTGTTTATTCACTATACTTCTTTACTTATTTTGTCTAGACTTTATGTTATGAACATAAATTTTTAACTTATCACACTCTATCTTCAAGTAATATAACAGCCTTTCGTATTTAATGCAAAATCCTTACCATTGGATTATACTCCCATTTCTTCCTTCCTGTGCTTGATGCTATTTTTTTGTCATTCCTTAAGCTTTTGCATTATGTTATAAACCCCATAAAATAGATTGGCATTATTTTTTGCTTTAAACAATTATTTTTGAGAGAATTTTTGTTTGTGTGAGGAAAAAAGTCATATACTTACATATTTGTTTTTCTAGCATTCATTTGCATAAGGGCCAATTTCCATTGTTGTTTTCATTTTGCCTGAAGAATTTTAGAGCTGTACTACCTCTACTGATGGCACATTCTCAGTTTTTGTTTGAAAGATGTTATTACTAATATGTCCATATAATTTTAAGTCATCAAGATCTTATTTCATCACTTTGAAGATATCATTTTTTCATCTTCCAGCTTAAAAAAAAAGCCACATAATGATGAATATGTGCTATTTTGTATCATTGTTCTCTATTTCCTCTAGCTGTTTTCAAAAGTTTCTCTTTATCACAGGTTTCTACAAATTTGATATGATGTCTGTTGGTGTAGTTTGAGTGTGTGTGTGTGTGTGTGTGTGTGTATAAAGAGAACAACATGGGACATTACAGGGCTGAAAAACATAACACATGAAATGAAAAATTTATTAGAATGTATGGAAAATTAGAATTTACAGAAGAAAATATCAGGAAAAAGATATATGCGTGTGTGTGTATACACAATTATACACACACACACACACATATATATTTATATATCCTCACATTTTTTGAGATTCTTGGATCTGGGGATACATGATTTTCACAAAATTTGGAATTTTCTGGTCAATATTCTTAAATAAATAAATATACATATATATGTATATTTACATGTTTTTTTCCTTGCTGTCTGAGACTTCAGTTACACATATTAGACTGCTCAGTATTGTCTGACAGGTCACTCTATTAAGTTTTTGATATTTTTTTTTCTCTCTGTGATTCAGCTTGAATAGTTTATATTGCTGTTATTTCCAAGTTCCCTGATTTTTTCTTCTGTAGGGCCTAATCTGCCATAAGTTCTGTCTAACAAATTTTTCATTTTATGTATTGTATTTTTCAGTCTTGTAATAGCATGTTGTTCTCTTTATAGCTTCCATTTTTTCCTTATTTTGTTTATATTTTTCTTTAAATAACATTATTGTAATTGTAACAACTGCTTTCTTTCGTTGCTGTTCAGACAGGGTTTTTCTCTGTTGTGCTGGCTAGAGTGCAGTGGTATGAACATGGCTCACTGCAGCCTTCACCTCCTATACTCAAGCAATCCTCCCTCTTCAGTCTCCTGAGTAGCGAGTAGTTGGGACCACAGGTGTGTGCTTCCATGCTAATTTTTTTATACTTACTTTTTGTAAAGATTGGAGGGTGTCCTCATGTTGTCCAAGCTGGTCTCAAACTTCAAGTGATCCTCCAGCCTTGGCCCCGCAAAGTGCTGAGACTATAGGCTTGAGCAACTGGGCCAAGCCTACTTTTGAACTTTAAAATACACTTATTTGCTAATTTCATCATCTGTGTTGGCTGTTTCTCCCTCTCTCTCTCTCTCTCTCTCTCTCTCTCTCTCCAGAACTAGTCAAGTGCAATAGGGAGGAGGAGTGAAAGAATAGAACATAAAGTTTGATCTGTAACTGACTGTGAATCGAAATAACTCAGTACCTTTAGACCAGCCCTGGTTGTTTCTATTGACTAATTATCTCCCTGATTATGAATCACATATTATTGCTTTTCTTTTGCATATCTAGTTATTTTTCATTGAATGGTAGACATTATGAATTCTATGCTATTGAGTGTTTCAATTTTACCTTTCTTTTAAAAATGCTGAATATGATGAGGGAAGCAGTGAGATTACTTGTCATCCTCTTGATTTTAGATACTTGTTTTTAAGCTTTGTTTAGGATCACTGTAAAATAATCTTTATTCTAGAGCTAGTTTCGCCTTACTACTAAGACGTGACCTTCTGGAGTCTCCTGAATGCACTGGGTATTCAATGAGGCCTCTTCATTCTGGTCAGTAGGGATCCAAATTTCTCCTGGATGTGTCTGAGTTCAGGAAGTTGTTCAGCTTACATTACTGTAGCAGTTAATCTTCCCTCAGCCTCGTGGAAGTTTAGCCTACCATGCACAGATTAGTATTCAGCCACGGAGTATTAGTATTTGGGCCTAAGGGGATTGCTGGATCCTTTTCTGCGTGCAATTTCTTCCTCTCTGGCACTCTGCCCTACACATGGCAGAAATCTCAGTCTTCCAAACTTCTATATCTGTCTCCTCTATTTAAAGAGGTCACCAGGTTTTCTTTCCCCTTCCTGTGGTCTGGAAATTGTCTCCACACAGCTGTAACAATCAGAGGGTCACTTGGTTTGTTTCTCTTCTCTCAGAGGATCACAATCCAGCTGTGACTGTTGTTTAAATATCTGAAAAACGTTTCACGTATTTTGTCTATATTCCTAGTTGTTTATAGACGAGCACAATTCCCAGAACAATTCTTCCCTCATGAGCAGGTGAGGAAGAATGCTGTGTATTTTTTAAAAAATATTTTTAAAAAAGCTTCACCTAAACTATGGTCAATCAATTTAATAAATAGTCATGAATTCCCTCTGTGGGTCAAATCTACTGCAGATACCAGTGGAGAACAAAAGCAAATGACATTCCCTGTTCTCCTGTCCTTACACCTAGTGGGGCAGTAGACACTAAGCAAATAATCATCCAAGTGTTTAACTGTAACTTCTGCTGAATACTGAGAATGTAAGGTGAAGGGTGAAATGGAAGATGACTGACTAAGTGACCTACAATCCGGTGCACTGTAGGGTACTTTGAGGAAGAGGCAGTTACACAGAAACTTAAGGAACAGGCAAACATCAGCCCAGAAAAGAGTGAAGGCAGGAGGGTTCCAGAGAAAATACAACTAAATGCAAATGAAATTTTAGCTTTATACACTTTTCATGGGTGAAGTGAATGAAGGCGAATGTTCCCGTAGTCTTTGGAGTTTGTTGGCTATGACAATGGCTAGCTGGGATGCCATTAGGAGTTGCTTTATTTGAGTGGAGTAAGTGGCACTCACTGGGCCTGACATCAAAGTTGAGAGCAAGCGTCTGTGTTGTTTGTGTTTATTCGTGGTGTGGGGAAGCGGGGGAGAAGAGAGAAATGGGAGAAGAAACTATAGGAAACCAGAATATGTCAATGCAAAATATGCCTCGTTGACAATAATTATTTTTGAGCTAACGACAATTAAGAAACAGCAGACAAAGGGGAAACGCTCCCCCATCCTCGTCGTTTCCTGCCTGAAGACAGGATGTAAATTCTCCTCTGCTGGAGCGCTTTATACCCTCATCAGCCCCGAGACAGCACCAGGGGAATCTGCAAACAAACATTATTGGGTGAGGTTTCCCCCACGTATTTACCTTCCCACAGTTTCTTCTCTTTGGAAGCCTAAAACGACTCCGCTTCATCCTTCTGTTTCTCTACAAGTTGACTGTTCTTTATTGAAGACGCTGCAGGAGCCAGAGTTCTAGGCCACTGCTCTGAGATCACTCTTACTGAGGTTTCTCCGGTGTGATGTGCACTGCATGTGTTAATAAAGGTGTTTGTTTTCCTCTTGTTAATTTTTGTTACTGGAGTCTGTCCCAACTAAGAACTCATAGGAGGCGCGGCACAGTGGCTCACATCCGTAATCTCAATACTTTGGGAGGCTGAGGCTGGTGGATTGCTCAAGTCCAGGAGTTTGAGACTAGCCTTGGCAACGTGGTGAAAACCCATCTCTACCAAAAAAAAAAAAAAAAAACTAAAAAAGTAGCTGGGCGTGGTGGTGTGCGCCTGGGGTCTCAGCTACTTGGGAGGTGGTGGGAGGATCACTGAGCTTGGGAGGTGGAGGTTGCAGTGAACCATGATTGTGCCCCTGCATTCAAGCCTGGGCAGCAGGATGAAACACCTTCTCAAAGGAAAAAAAAAAGAACTCATGGGATTTGAGGAAGATTTTCATTTCTTCCCCCGACAAAACTCTCATGGCTCTAACTTATGCTTATATACTGTTAATATCGAAGTTATATCTTTATATTCGATCACATATGTGTGCTTCCAATTGGTGAACATCTTCACCTGATTGTCTCTCAGGTCCCTCAAGCTCAGTCTTCTCAAGCGTGGCTTCCTAGTGTCCTCACTCTTTGGCTGACCGTTCACTGGTTACTCAGGCCTGAAACCTGGCATCGTTCTTGTCCTCTTCCTCCCTCTCACTTCTCATTGTTCAGGTCATCTCTCCACACTCCTTAGTCTATTTTTTTTCTTTCTTGCAATGGAGTCTCGCTTTGTTACCCAGGCTGCAGTGCAGTGGTGCAATCTTGGCTCACTGCAACCTCTGCCTCCTGGGTTCAAACAATTCTCCTGTCTCAGCCTCCTGAGTAGCTGGGATTACAGGCTCGCACCACCAGGCCTAGCTAATTTTTTTGAATTTTTAGTAGAGATGAGATTTCGCTGTATTGGCCAGTCTGGTCTTGAACTCCTGACCTCTGGTGATCTGCACCCGCTTTGACCTCCCAACGTGCTGAGATTGCAAGCGTGAGCCGCCATAGCGTCCTAACTCTTTAGCTAACATTTTGCTAGTTCACTGGTTACTCAGGCCTGAAACCCGGGTGTCGTTCTTGTTCTCTTCCCCGTCTCACTTCTCATTGCCCAGGTCACCTCCCCACAGTCTTTAATTTTTTTTTTTTTTTTTTTTTTTTTTAGATAGTGTCTCGCTCTGTTACTCAGGCTGAAGTGCAGTGGCACAATTGCAATCTCGGCTCACTGCAACCTCTGTCTTCCAGGTTCAAGTGATTCTCCCACCTCAGTCTCCTGAGTATCTGAGATTACAGGCACTGGCCATCATGCCCGGCTAATTTTTGTATTTTTGTAGAGACCAGTTTGACCATGTTGGCCAGAATGGTCTTGAAGTCCTGACCTCAGGTGATCTGCCCGCCTCCCAGAGTGCTGGGATTACAGGCATGAGCCACTGCCCCCGGCCCACATTTAATCTGACTCTCCTCTCCCCTCCCCTCCTCAAATTGCTCTAAAGCAAACCCTCATGAGCTCTTACCTGACCTCCCTGACAGCATCCTGACTGGTTTCTTTGGTACTATTTTTGATGCCCCTCAAATCTGTCTTTCACACAGCCCTGGGGGGTAGGGGGAGTAAGTGAGGAAGGTGCAGGCCCAGGAAGGTACCAGAAATGAATGAAGTGGGCTGAGTGGGGCTGGGATAAATTAGGAAGACTGTGACCATCTGAAACCAGTGAGCGCTCCTCAGCCGCAGCCATTTGTTGTTTTGCTGGCATGAGAATCCACTTTTGGCAGATCTTCATTTAAGAGAAGCTGGAAAACCAGACTGGTATGTGAAATCTCTTGGTTTTTAAATGCTTGCAACTACTTGGCCCAAACACAGCCTGTATCTAAGTTCCGCCCCTGCTCAGTGGTACTCCTTTTCTAAAAAACGTCTTCAGTGGCACTTAATGTATGCATACACACACACACACATACATACATATATATATATATATATATATATAAGACAGAGCCTCGCTCTGTTGCCCAGGCTGGAGTGCAATGGCACAATCTCAGCTCACTGCAACTTCCGCCTCCCGGGTTCAAGTGATTCTTCTTGCCTCAGCCTCCGGAGTAGCTGGGATTACAGGTGCCTGCCACCACGCCCAGCTAATTTTTTGTATTTTTAGTAGAGACGGGCTTTTGCCATGTTGGCCAGGCTGGTCTGGAACTCCTGATCTCGGGTGATCCACCTGCATTGGCCCCCAAAGTGCTGGGATTACAGGCATGAGGCATCGCGCCCGGCCGGTGGCACCTAACATGTATGGGATAAAGTTCCAACTCCTAGACCTAGTCTAGCATCTGAAACAGCGTCCTTTTCCCTTCAAGTAGTTCCGACTTTTTGCTTAGTATTCTGTAAACTATGCAGACCTGGCCCCAGGAAGAGGCGGATGGAAAGTGCAAGAAAAAAGCTGTGGCTCAGCTTTGGGTTTACATGTTAAAGTCTGTTAAGAGGAAAACAGATTCGAAAATCAGGCTTTCAAGAGACAGGAGCTTTCTGAGAACTCTCAGTTTACATTCCACATATCAAGAAACTGAACTTCGAGGGCTCAGTACAGAGTGGAGGGCAGATCTAGGAAGAATGCAGGATCTGAGGAAGTTCCCCGTCTGTCAGGAGAAAAGCCCAAGGGAGCTGGGAGTGGAGAGGGCAGGGAGGAGGCAGGGAGATCCTCTGGCCCTTGCATCGGGGCCAGAACCTGAGGTGGGGTGGGGGGAGGTAGATACACACAGTTTCAAGGGAACATGACAATGTTCTGGAACCCTGTTCTCCTAGGGGTAGCTGGGAGATTTGCCGGCCTTCCAGGGAAGTATGGGATTGAGCCAGTGACCTGGGTGGCTGGAGGAGGGCCTGAGGAAGGTGGCCCCCACATAGCCTCACCAAGGCCTGTACTCTGAGGCCATAACTTAGTACCCAGGTCCCAAGGTGGGAGAGGGAGGGCCAATGGCAGTGTCAGCAGCAGGAGTGTGATGTTATCCTGGAGATGAGGCCGCATTGCCTTCAGAGCTCCTGGTCCTGGGTGTCCTGTGACCAGGCAGGTCCACCACAGCAGAGGCCATCTGGAGGGAGGCCCATATCTGAAGAAGGCCCGGGTGAGTCAGCAGTGAGTGGAGGACTGGAATGTCACCTCCCTAATGCAAAAAAACACATGGTAACTTCTCTGCCCTAGGAACTTAGAGCAGGCAAAGTGTTAAAGAGAAAATCAGCTGGGCACGGTGGCTCACGTCTGTAATCTCAGCACTTTGGGAGGCTGAGGCGGGAGGATCATAAGATCAGGAGTTCAAGACCAGCCTGACCAACATGGTGAAACTTTGTCTCTACTAAAAATGCAAAAATTAGCCAGGCCCAGTGGTGGTGCATGCCTGTAATCCCAGCTACTCAGGAGGCTGAGATTGCACCACTTCACTCCAGCTTCGGTGACAGAGCGAGACTCCATCTCAAAAAAAAAAAGAGAAAATCATCTGTGACCCTTGTTAGTTGGGAACTATCACTATAGGTATAATGACCACTGCACTGGGGCCTTGCAGTGGAAGAGAGATCGGGCTCACCTCTGACTCCATTGAGGCAAGTGGGGGCTGATAGCCAAGGAGCAGGGCAGGAGTTCTTGATGGAAAATTACTAAGAGGAAACAGGGAGAAGGGGATTTCTTGTCAGATGGACTCAATAGAATTCTTGCTGAAGGCAGGCCAGGGTGATAGCAGAAAGAGGGTGGGGGATAAAGACAGATTCCAAAGGAGGGGGATTTTTGCTAAAGTGACTTTAGCAGGATTCTTGGTCAAACTGGATTCTACAAGGGCAGAGAGAGAAGCCCAAGGTTACGGCCTCATCAGAAAGAGTCCTCAGAGGAGCCTGACTCACAATTGGTGAAGAAGAGTCTTTCTCAGAGGGAGGTGGGGAAGAATCCCTAAATAATCCCTAAATAATCAGATATTTATCCCCAGAAGGACTGGATAATACTGAGAGAAAATACATGCATTTGACTGAAAAATCGCTGCATGGGATTGAGTACATTGAGGGGTGTAGAACAAGACTCTGCTTTAAGCAGAGTGCGGGGATTCATAGCAACACCAAGTCAATGTCATAAATAAAATCAGTTGTGTTTCTGCACATGTCTGTCTTTTAACTACACAGCTTTTACCTATGAGAGTAGTTAAAAACAAACAAACAAAATGCTGTCCACAGTCCATCGCTCTCACCACCTACACTTCATTCTCCAGTATCACGAAACTGCTTTGTCTGTCTCATGGGAAGTCAGCGCTAGTACGATCTGTACGATTTATCCTTCGTATCTGCTAATCACAGTAGAAGGAAGCTCGTCAAAGAATTTTATCACCCTTTGCCTTCCCAGGACCTAGCACCATGCCTGGGAGATAGTAGGTCTTCAATAAATGTCGGATGGATATATAGATAAAAACATTCCAACACTCATGGTCAAATCACAGGTAGGAGAAAGAGACTGAATTATCTGTAATTGAAAAGGTTCAAGTACCTTCCTATGAAAGCTTGTCCTAGAAATTCTTCCACCAGAGACTCTAGAGTGAGTTAAAATCCCAGCTCCTGATGCCTTATTATTCCACTGTTATGGAATAACAACATCAGCACCTTATCACATACAAGCTCAACTGAGTAGGGGCAGACAGGGTTGTAATGGAGAAAAATTAAGAACAGGACTGTCTGGGGCACTATGGGGCAGTCAGTTCCCTTGGATCAACCAAAATGAGGCTTCTCATAGAGGCTGAAATCCTGTTGGTAAAGGGGTGGGAGCACACCCCTTTCATGGTCCGTGCCACCAAATCATTCACATATGGCACTGCACTTAACAGGACCTCATGCTCAGTTTAGCACTTTGCTGTCACCATCTTGAAATTCTTAATTTTCTAACATGGGATTCCACATTTTCATTCTGCACTGGGCTCCAAAACTGAAAAAAAGGATGCAAAGAGAGAAAACAGAAAGAGGTACAAGAAAAGGTCTTACACCTTCATGGTTTTGCATAAGACCCTGTGGTCGGCCAGGCATGGTGGCTCATGCCTCTAATCCCAGTACTTTTGGAGGCTGAGGCAGGAGGATCACTTGGAACAGGAATTCAAGACCAGCCTGGCCAACATAGTGAAACTCCAGCTCTACTTAAAAAAAAAAACAAAAAACAAAAAATTAGTTGGTAATGGTGGCGAGTACCTGTAATCCCAGCTACTCGGGGGGCTGAGGCAGGAGAATCCCTTGAACCTGGGAAGCAGAGGTTGCAGTGAGCAGAGATCGCACCACTGCACTCCAGCCTGGGTGACAGAGTGAGACCTTGTCTCAAGAAAAAAAAAAAAAAAAAAAAGACCCTATCATCAAAGCCAGGAAGCTTGCAGGATGACCAGGAGGACAGAGGCAGCAGAGAAGCCTCAGGGTGAGCACCAACTAAGGGTTCATGTGTCTCATCATGAGGGATAGGCTCCTGAGATGTCAGAATGTAGGGGCTTTGGGAACCTCTTACTTGCCATCTTCACTACAGATTTTGCAGTCTCCTTCCCTGCTGTGGCCCTTCAGTAAGACTATCTGTTTCTTGTCACTGATGGCTCAGGCTTCCTTTCTTTGAAGCTGAAGACTAAGAGTTGGCTGTCTTTTGCTAAAGTCACATCACTGACCCTCATAATATTCCAGGAGGTAGCCAGGCGGTAAGGTTAATCACAGCCACGCTGCACACAAAGAGACAAGTGCAGCCGAGATGGTAGAGATCATACAGTACATTTATCATAAAGCTGAACTTTTTTCTTGTAATAATCAGTGGTTACATCCTGCTGGGAAACAGTCTCAATCATTAATATCGTATCTAAGAACCTGTAAAATACCCTCCTGGTTGACACACGATGGTTAAGCATGTCCCCATCCCTTTTATGATTTAAAATAAAAGATGACAATCTGCTTTATCTAATGCATTTCCTCCGTGAATTCATCGTTAGCATTGTCATCTTCCTCTCCAGATAAGAGTTCTTCACGTACAACTAGTCAAACATTTATGTCCTTACACGTATGTTTTTTCTTCAGTACAAACAGGAATGCAAATTGATTGAACACTTTGTTCTTCATCTATAACTAAGGCTGAAAAATGACAAGCACTGCATGAAGGAAAGTCCCCTCTTTGTCATTTTTATGAACGTCTTTATAAACATTTCATATATTTGGCTCTGTGGTAGACTTAAAGCAAATCCAAAGATAATCCTTGTCCTCGGGGAAGTAATCTTATATCTAGAACACAGGGAAGAACACACACAAATGCGGATACAGAACACCCAGGAGTTGAGCTGCAGATATTTATTATGCTGTGAACATAATACATTAAAGAATAGAGGCGCTTTTAATTTTAATCTAAAGGAGCAGAACGGAGACAGCGGTTTTGCTAATCCTTAAATGAAACAACAGGACTTTTCCAGAGTGACGTACAAATACGGCACTGGTGGCCAAGGGAACTCCCATTGTTGTTTATATGCCGTTCTGTGCTAAGTTCTTTGCACATAATCTCTCATTTAGGCCCCATGACATATTTCACTTTGCCGGCATTGCATAAATATTTGTTTAATGATGAAGGATATGAATTTAAATCTTCTGCTCCCAAATAGAAATTTCACTGGGGCTCTTTTAGTCCTATAGAAATTATTTAACAAAACTTTTTTAGTACTGTGGAAATCATAAGGTTGAAATAAATAAGAACAAAGAAAGTCTCTTTTTTTTTTTTTTGAGACAGGGTCTTGCTCTGTCATCTAGGCTGGAGTACAGTGGTGCCATCTCAGCTCTCTGCATCCTCGACCTTCTGGGCTCAAGTGATCCTCTCACCTCACCTCTGAGTAGCTGGGACTACAGGCGCATGCCTAATTTTTGTATTTTTTATAGAGACAAGGTTTTGCCATGTTGTCCAGGCTAGTCTTGAACTCCTGGACTCAAGCAATCAGGCCACCTTGACCTCCCAAAGTGCTGGGGTTATATGTGTGAGCCATGGCACCTTGCTGGAAGTCTCCTTTTAACACCCTTCTCCAGTGACGTTCTCTTCCCCTACTTCTTGTCCCCCAAAATCCTCTCCTTAGGATGGAGAGCAAGAACAAGGCAGCTGCAAGGATTGGTCTCCTTGCTCTGGTTGGAGCTGGTTTTTCATTCCCAAGAGGTAACTGGAAACACAGATGCTCTGAGGCTGTTTTATTTGCCCTCTCCCAGTCAATAGGATGGTCTGTCGGATTCAGCTTGAACAAAACAGTGAAAGGAGCTCAGCATTTCCTGGAATATCCTATTCAACTTTTGAAACAAAATGTTAAGAAAGTTATTTCACACACACAAAAAGGAAAGTTATTTCACACGTTGAATTAAATATTTGTCTCTTTTTAATTCCTATCCACCGGCTTTGAACTTCTGGGGGGGCCTTGTAGCCCCTTTCTCTCTCTAGCCCTTACCATTGGCCTGGTAGAGAGTCATTTTTGTAGGGCAATAGAAAGGTGGAAAGGGTCCAGGTTAGGCACAAACTGGGAAGTTGGGACTCTGTACTGGTCATAAACATGATGTTTAGAATAAAAAGAACAATAGGGGTTGGGCACGGTGGCTCATGCCTGTAATCTCAGCACTTTGGGAGGCTGAACTGGGCAGATCACTTGAGGTCAGGAGTTCGAGACCAGCCTGGCCAACATGGTGAAACCCGTCTCTATGAAAAATACAAAAATTGGCTGGGCGTGGTGGTGTGTGCCTGTAATCTCAGCTACTCCAGAGGCTGAGGCAGGAGAATCATTTGAATCCAGGAGGTTGAGATTGCAGTGAGCCGAGATAGTGGCACAGCACTCCATCATGGGTGACAGAGTGAGACTCCATCTCAAAAAAAAAAAAAAAGTATAATAGGAACAGATCCTAGGGGGAGATTGGCAACTTTGGGTTTGAACACATAAGTAATCCCAGTTATAAATCACAAACTAGAAAATTCCAGTAGGCAATCTAAAGTTGAGAAGGAAGCAGTAAGAACTAGGAATAAATGAAATCACTCATGATAAGTGTACACTTTAAGAAAAGAAAAATGATGTCATTATAGCCCAAAGCAGTTAATGAGGTTACAAACAAGTTAACAGCATTATGACTCTAATATTAGTTGTATAGTAACATAGAGAATAATAATATGCCAGTAAACCAATCAGAAACAATAAGAATAGTAAAATTTACATGAATGATTAATGGGAAAATAAGAACATTAAGTGGGAGGAGAAGAATGTTATCGGCAACTGGGCTGAACCTGAGACCTAGCCACGTGGTAGATGTGGTGGACTACAGAAATTCACACCCAATAATTGATCATTATTTGTCAAATGAATCCCTAATTATGCACCAACTTTATGAGGTGGTGGAAATAACATCCTCATATTTCACAGATGTTAATAATTTGCCTGAAGAGAGTGAGCAAGCCAGTAAGTTTGAATTTCTTTGACTCTAGCACTTTGCTGCTTCCCCAGATGTCTCACTATTTCCCTGGATTGGAAGACAGAGCTTTCTGGACTGGACACAGTGGCTCATGCCTGTAATCCCAGCACTTTGAGAGGCCAAGACAGGTAGATTACCTGAGGCCAGGAGTTCAAGACTAGCCTGGCCAACATAGTGAAACCCATCTCTACTAAAAATACAAAAAATTAGTTGGGTGTGGTAGCATGTGCCTGTAGTCCCAGCTACTCAGGAGGCTAGGAAGGAGAAAAGCTTGAACCTGGGAGGCGGAGGCTGCAGTGAGCCAAGATCATGTCACTGCACTCTAGCCCGGGGGACAGAACAAGACTCCATCTAAAAAAAAAAAAAAAAAAGAACTCTCTGAAAGGATGTCAGTTGAAGGGATTTAGGAACTTTCTGCTAATTTTCAATAATCTTAGCCCATTGCCTGATCTGTTATGATGAATTAGAAGACTAGATAGATAGATGGATAGATGAAAGGATGCACAGATGGAAGACAGTCACAAACAGGAGGCTTTCAATAGTCAAAGAATGAAAGTATGGATCTAATCATCATTATCTGTCACTTGATGGGCCTTTGGCCTGGCCCAGAAGAATTTAAGTTTGAGTCCTAGGAAGAAGGGCTCCAAACAGAATCTAAAGGACAATTCTCTAAGATGATGAGCACGGCACTGGATATCCTCGTATAAATGGTGTTGGCACTCAGCATGGGGGAGAGGTATTCTCTTCACTTCATCAAAGTCCAGACCCTGGCAGCACTGGCTTTGGGGGCCCTGCATACAAACGCTTCAGTTCTCAGAGGCTTTGGCTTAGTGAGTCACCTGTAGGTCTGGAGAGCACTGATGAGGAATAACTCAGATGAACATTAATGGCAGACGGTCGTAGTATCTTGGAAGCTGACTTCATAGAGAATTGTAAACTGTCCATGTTACTTCTAAAATATACAAAAAAAATTTAATTTCACTTTCTTTCTTTTTTTTTTTTTTTAAATGAGAGCTCACTATGTTGCCAAACTGGTCTCAAACTCCTGGACTCTAGTAATCCTCCTGCCTCAGCCTCCTGAATAGTTGGGATTACAGGCATGTGCCACCATGCCCAGCTTTAACGTCAATTTCTATAACTGATTTGGACTTTTGCAAGAATCCCCATCTTTTGGTAGCAGCTATCAGAAAAAATTGTGAAAGACTTTGAGCAAAAACCATTACTATCCTATCTAGTACACCATTCTTGGTTAACTCTGCCCTTATTGCCTTTGAGCTATTTTAAAACTCTGTAAGTTGTAGAATAGATGAGAGTAATGCAGATGGATCTTGTCAATGCATCTAGTGGAGATGAATTAATTATTGCCTTGTGGGTATTGACCAATTTTAAAAATTCATTTCAATCTTCCAGATGGCCTGTGTATGTGTATGTGTGAATTCTCCTCTGAACTTGTTGTAACGTCTTACTGGCTTCCTTATAACTTGCAATAAAATCTTTAACAGATGAGAGTCATAGTTTTGACCCTTAAAATATATGTCCTTCAATACAAGGGAAAATTAATTTTAAGCCTGACAATATGTGACCTCACTATCTCATCAGGCCTCATCTATTTCAGGCAATGATTCAGTCTTTTTTTATTTCCTGCTGCACCTCCCACTGCTCCTTTCCAAAGGGGCATCTTGATGTGATGGGGTGATGTTCATGTGACTCGTGGTAGGAAGGAGACAAGACCTGAGAATCACATGAGGCCTGTGTGGTCCTTTGGTTATCATTCTAGAACCACTGACTGACAGGAGACTGTGGGCCTGGAGAGCATACTATGTCTTCTTTTCACTCCAAGTCTTGGCACCTCTCAATATGGTACATGCAAACTGCTAGTTACAGTGCATGGTCTGTGTAGACCATGGGAAACCTGGAACGCTGCCTCGCGTGCAGCTATCCAGCCACTGTCCTCCACCCATGCGGGGGCTGTGGCTCCTTCTCCACGCTGACATGGCTGCATCCCAGAGATGCTGTTAGGGCGGAATGCTCTTGGTCTTTTCTGTACCCATATGGACACTTCTGCCATTAAATTGATAGCTTGTAAGTCTGAACCTTCTGCCCAGTCTTTCTTTTTTCCTTCCCATCATCCACCAAGATCAGATTGGCAGGCATCCCACTTTCTCTTCCCATCTCAGGAACCCTTCTCCTACAGCATACGTGGTGGCTTTCTGAAGTGTCACTCATTCTGTCTCTGCTTTCCCTTTGGACTAAAATGGCACAAAACTCTGGGGAACACCATATATGAAGAAAGGATATGAAAAGCCCATTGATGTATGGCTTTAAGACATTTTCACTATTTATATAGCGTATTGGAGGACTTGAAAGTGGAAATCCTCACAGAGAGTCAGAGCCAGTGAAAGAGAGAGAAACTGTAGAAACCAGAAAATAGAGGAGACACTGACATGAAACTCCTAGGCAAAACTGTAGTCCCTGGGGCCATCTGTGATCCTGCACTACAATAGAGAATAGTAGAGAATAGTTCTGGAGAACAACAGTCAGAAAGCCTCACCATGGGAATGTAGGACTAGTGTGCTTGTGCAAACGGAATGGGTCACTAGGTGCTTGAGGTTCCCCAAGATGAGGCTGGCAAAGCAGGTCACGAGGGCAGAGCTGTTGGCTGCATTATTCTGCCCTTTGTTTTCCCCAGCATGCTCCAATCCTAGCTCTTTTGTAGAAAAATCATAGGATAAGAAACCAAAAGGGGAAAGCCTATCCTGTTCACCACTTACTAGCTGTGTGAGTTTAGAAGTCACTTTGCCTCTCTTGGTGTTCATTTTGTGACCTGTAAAGTAGGAAGTATAATAATATATGGCCTGACTACTGCTAAGGTTTTGTAGATCAAAAATATTGTAAAAATGAAAGTCATTTGTGAACCAACGCACGTTGCTTGTCTAAGGTATTATCTTCATCTGCACACTTGGTCTTCCGGGGGTGATTTATGTTTATGGATTCCTTTAATATGTCTCAGGAAATTCCTGGCAGTCCTGATACTCAGGTGTCATTTACTTGTCTCTGGGTTTTAAGACATGCTGGGAGATTCTCCTTATAAAACTTTCTCTCTCTGGGGCTTCTATTTTTTCAGGATCTGTAAAATGAATGTATAATGTGTCTTGCAGCCAGTAAGTAAAAACCACATCCCTTTATCTTTGCTCTGAGAAGGAGGTCAAATTACAGGTTCTCTGAGAAAGGAACATCTTGGTTCCTCTTCTTCCTGAGGCTAAGTCTTAGATTGCTAAATCATTTCCAGAGATGCACACTGGGGTTAACCAAGGGGTCACCCCAGCAGCTTATGTGCAAAGGCAAATGAATACATTGTAGTTTAGTGATTTCTGAGTAGAACAGCATTTCTTTTGCAATAGCAAAGGAAGAAGGGCATGAGAAGAAAGGGCCAAGATATACCAAAGAGGGCTGGAGAAATGGTGGGGAAGCAACAAGAGGGCAAGGGGAACACTGATGGAACAAGAAAGAAATTTTGGTGGTAACTCAGGCCTTTCCAATATGGGGCCCCAAGAGCATTAAGTGGTTGAGAAGCAAGGCCAGCTGCTTGGGTCCTGCTCTTCCCACTCCTAATTCCTATTAGTAAGGACTTCCCTCTCACTGATTTTTCTTTCTTCAGATTTTACGTTTTCAGAGATATAAAAAGAATAGTTGTTTTGTTTGCAATAGCCAATGAGGAGAGAGGGAAATAGGGGGATTTTTCCTCTACTTTCCTAGTTTCAGTGACTGAGGTCTGCAAATTAAACTGACAAAAGACAGATTAATAGAAGAAGAGGTTTATTTCGCATGCACAGAGGGGCTTTACAGAAAATAGATGAAAAACCTAAATAAATCGTTAGGCCTGGAGGCTTGTATCCCATTTTAACAAAGGGTGATAAATCCTAGAAAAATGACTAGACACAGGAAAAGGAGCTTGAGCTTCTAGGGGTAGGAAATTATGGGAAGGTAAATATTTGGGAGAAACTAATGACAGGTAAGGACAATTTTATAAGCCTTGTTATGCAGACTTGAGTTGGTGCTCCTCCAGTGACAAGAGTTGTCTCTGTTCATTAAGAGTTGTTCTCCTTTTGCTGGTACAGCAGAGGAAGACACCTTTACAAACGGAAATTTCTATTTCCTTTGCAAAAGGAAATGTATGGCCTGGTTTTTTTAAAAAAAGTCTTCTTCACAAACAAAAGCACCCTTGCTTCAATTCAAGTTTCTGTATCTTCCCTGGAGTATATGGAATGACACAGGGCACAGGGTGGACTCATGCTGTGTTTTCCTAGTTTTGGGTTCTGTGTGTAAAAAGGTGGTGAGAAGGATGCTAATCTAGCCAGAAAAGGCAAGCCTCACCAGCTAGCTGCTTGAAATGCTCTGTTATCTGCCCTGAAATTAAACTGTGCTTGTCCACGAGCCCTCCTTAGCCCTAGAGTTGGAATGAGGTGTTGCATCCTAAAGACAGTCTAAAAACCTGAAAGAAAAAAAAAAATCACCAGATCTTTTGGTATTATCAGAGGACTTAGGGAGCTCTAAACTAACAACTCGTCTCTCCCTCCACAAAAGGAGACTGAGTTTCGGAGACAAGACTATTATGTGAGGTTGAGCGGATTGTCCACTGCCCAGTTCTAGGGGAGATCAGTTGCACGGTTGTCATTAGAGACTTTTCCCCACTGAATGTAATAAAGTGTCGTGAGTAATGGACACATTTCCCTAGTGTGTATGAGGGCCCTGTATGGACGGGGTGGGGGTGGGAGGGGTCAGAGGGAAGTATACTGACTTGTTCAATAAATAAAAAGAAGAGAAAAATTTTTCATCCACTGCCATTCTTCTTAGTAGGTTAAAGTCATTCGAACTACAGCACATTTATGGAGCATTGTTTATGCAGGTACAGATATGACTCCTTCAGAAAACCATTTTCTAAAGGGTGCACAGCCGGTACGTGACAGTTCTAGAATTCAAACCCAGGTGGTCTGGCTCTGGTGCCCACAGTTTTAATGACTTCAATTATCCAAGACTGTACCTTCATTTTAGAAACAACATTATTAGTCTAGAGAAATTTCTGTTGGAATAAGTTGAGGAGAGGTAGACAATTAGCTATGACTCTAAGGTGCCCAGCAAAGAGGGTAAAATGAGCTATCTCACTGTTAAATCCTTTATCCCTATCCCCTTGTCATTAGCTCCAGACTTGGACTTGGTTTTCATGTACTGTATCTCATAGGTATGGCCAGAGCATCAGGGAATGTAGGTGGTTTTCCCATTATATTGAGTTTGCTTATAATAATGGACATAATAATAAGTTATATGTGAATAATGGTTTAGAATTTTAAAGGTACTTTCTCATTTATTTCCTCATTTTGAGCTTCACAACAACTTAGATAAGGAAACTACAATTATATTATTATTATTATTATTATTATTATTATTATTTTGAGACAGAGTCTCGCTCTGTCACCCAGGCTGGAGTGCAATGGCATTATATTGGCTCACTGCAACCTCCACCTTCTGAGTTCAAGCAGTTTTCCTGCTTCAGCCTCCCGAGTAGCTAGGACTATAGGCACATGCCTCCACACCCGAATAATTTTTGTAGTTTTAGTAGAGGTGGGGTTTTGCCATGTTGGCCAGGCTGGTCTTGAACTCCTGGCCTCAGGTGATCTGCCCATCTTGGCTTCCCAAAGTGTTGGGATTACAGGCATGAGCCACCGCCTTGGCCCTATCTTATTATTATTTTACAAATAGAAATCTGTAGTTCAGGGAATTTCAAGAGGGAGAGAGATAGAGATTGTTCTCATTCCAAGTGTCTTGACTCTTAATTTTATGTTCTTTATACTATATTCTGTATGGATATCTATATAGATATGTGCATGTGTGTTCAACTGTGTAAATATTTTAAATTTTATTTTCATTGAACAATATTATTTTAAAATGCACTTTGGACACAGTATGGATTTCCATGTGAGCTTTATCATGTTTTCTGGGGGAAAAATGCGTCCAATCTGTGAGGATTTATTGGTGATACACTTTTGGGAAGACTTCTTGTTACCAGGACTCTCTGGGAAATGAATTTTCCTACCCCCTTTTCTTTATTTTATGTGCTTATATGATCAGTTCCCAAAACATTAAGACTCATTATTTTCCGCCCCTCATGGGATCTTCGTGAAATTTCCCCATTAAGAAATTTCAAGTTAGTCACTACCCTTTGCTTTGACTTTGGAGATGGCTTATACACCATCTCAACTGCACAAAAAGAAATTCCCACAGAGGAAGCCCATGGTTGGATGGAAAACAAACACTTGCAATGCCAATTCACTTGAGTGACTAAGCCCATCAAGGTGTGTTTAAATGTAATCTTTGAACTAGAACTTGAAATTCTTTGTAGACTTCCAAATCTCTGTGCTATTTCTGGGTACTCCCTCCAATTTTCTATAGTGGTTTTCCTTAAGGAGCTGGAAGACAACATTTAAAGGCATCAACCTTATTAAGAAAAGCAAATCAGCCTTGCCAGTTAGAATTATCTGGATCATTAACCAATCTCCTTTCTCATTTCCCTCAATTTTATGGAATGCTCCTATCTACTTTTTGACTCATATCCATCAACACATCACTGAAAAAAAAAAAAAAAAACAAAAATTCCAGGTGCCTGTAGTCTTCTAGTGACTTTATTTCTTCTCAAAGGCTTAATGGGATTGGAGCTTATTGACAGTCTAGTGGAAGGCATCCAAAGAAACTCCCAAAGCATTCAGAAAATGTTATTTTAATGACTCAAAAATTATATTAGTTTAGCTTTATTCAACTGTTTCTAGTTTGAAATGATTTATACTTGATCTAGTCATCATAGAAGAGCATACTTCTTCTCTGACACATGATGCCTCTTTGTGACCCAAGTCAAGTTACTTAAGCTAGCTCCCTCTAATTTCCCAAGTTGCAAAAAACAGGGCCAGACATGTGGAACGGATTACCTGTTAAGGAAGGTGACTGAGTTCTTATTTGTAACATATCCTGAAGATCAAAACTACATATACATAGTATAATTAGTAATATGCTGTAGTGCTTACGATAATCTGTAGAATAAATGGCCATGAATGAATGAATGGCCTGGGCATTGTATTCAGTAGACTAGATCTGAGAAAGGAAAGTAGAGCGGCATGAAATACGGCCTTGGTCCAACATTTTGACCACAGAGGAAATTGAAAGAGGACCAGAGGAAACATCTCTTTCAGTGGTGGAAGTGGTTTCCGCAGACACAAGATAACCAAAAGTACAGCATGCTGGGGGAGATGAAAGACATTTGAAGGGCCTCTGAGACTTGACCAATGGCCACTTTCCTAGCGAGCCCCCACATCATGCAATTTATGCAAATCCTGCGAAGTGGGGTCATCATCTGCTCGGGCATGCAGAAATCTTTCAGGAGAAGAGTGGGAGATTTTTGGAGGAAAAGAAGTACCGGTGGCCAGGAAAGGAATTACCTTAAGGGAATATGTTGATGGGAGGAGCAGAAACCCTGGAGTAAAACTGTTTTCCAAATGTTCCTTGTCCTGGTGGTGTTCAACTGGATGATGACGAGCAATCCTTGAACTCTGTCAGTGTCTCATGGAATAGAGTGTATTGTAAAAACGCATCTCAGCAAACGTCTCTCTTCAAAAAGTAGCTTTAAAACCTAGGGCACGTTTATCCTGGTCAGGGTAAAGAAACAAAACAAAGCATTCCATAGCAGCCCTATGACCCATTGCTAAAGGAACCCAAATCCACAAGACATAAGAGTCATTATGAGGCAAACAGCAGTTAACCTGGGAGCTCTGGAGTCCTGCACAGGCTGTTTGTGTGCAGTCGCCATGGGCTGGGGATGGTCCAGGGTGTTGAGTGCCTGTTCATTGCTCGTCCTCTCATCCTAACTCTCGTCAGTAATGGAATAAGTTTGCCTTTCGCAAGCGTCCAATTTCATCCTCATCTTTTAGAGTAGAAATCAGAAATATTCTACTGGGGATCACTGGAACGGACACACACACACACACACACACACACACACAGCAAGTGAAGGAAGACATCAAGTAAAGTATGTTATAGATTCATTAGGGTTCCAAGAGCTTTTGTGTGGAAAAGAATATTCACTATCATTTGTACTTTGTTTAAAAGCGTAATTTAGTAATCTTATGAATTTATTTAAAAATCGTTTTAAAAACAAACTTCCTTTAAAAATTCACATACTGCTTGTCTAAATAATAATAATTCCCTAAATGTGCATACATTGATTATAAATGTAAGCACATTTAAATAGGAAATTAAATCACCAGTCAATTAAATCGGAGATTCTTAGGCACTCTCCTATAGGAAGCTGATGTGTGGCCACTGAAAGATACCAGATCCTAATCCCTGGGATCTATAAATGTTACCTAATGAGGAAAAAGGGTCTGGACTTGGGGGAGATTACCCTGGATTATCTGAGTGGACCTTAATTCCAATTACAAGTGTCTTCATAGGAGGGGCAGAGGGAGATTAGATGGACACACAGAAGATGAGGAGCCCACATGACCACAGAGGCAAAGATCAGAGGGATGAGGCCAGAAGTCAAGAAATGCCGTTATCACTAGAAAGGGGTGAATTCTTTCCCAGAGCTTTTGAAGGCAGCACATCCTTGATTTCAGACTCTTTCCTTCTCCAGAACTGTGAGGGAATAAATTTCTGTTGTCTTAAGCTACCAAGTTTGTGGTCATTGGTACAGCAGACACAGGAAACTAATAAACTCTCTAATACCTTAAGCAGCAGTCAAAACAACATAAAATGTCACTGTGGTTACAAAACTGTTTAAATGTCTTCACATCATTTCTGGTTAAGAGAGTGTGATGGGCCAGGCCTGGTGGCCCATGCATGTAATCCCAGCACTTTCAGAGGCTGAGGCAGGAGGATCACTGGAGCCCAGGAGTTCAAGACCAGCCTGAGCAACATAGTGAGACCCCATCTCTACCAAAAATTAAAAAAAAAAAAAATTGTAATGGATTTGACTTTGTTTCTTAATCTGTATTTTTTTTTTTTTTTTTTTTTGAGACAAGGTCTTGCTCTGTTGCCTGGGCTGGAGTGCAGTGGCATGACTATGGCTCACTGCAGCCTGGACCTCCTAAGCTCAAGTGATCCTCCCACTTGAGCCTCCTGGGTAAGCTGGGACCACAGACATGTGTCACCACACCAGCCTAACTTTTTAATTTTTTCTGGAGACGATGTCTCACCATGTTGCCCAGGCTGGTCTCAAACTCCTGCACTCAAGCAATCTACCTGCCTGGGTCTCCCAAAGTGCTGGGATTACAGGTGTGAGCCACTGTGTTTGGCCCGTTTCTTAATCATATTTTCTATTTTCCTAGGTTTTAATAAATCTCCTTCCTAAGATTTTGGTAATTGTACCATCCCATGTATAAAAGACTTTCCAATCAAGATGTAAGGTTGCACATTCTGCATTTGTTGACCAGTTAACTCAGCTGGGCCCTGAGGTCTGGTTGCCCAGGCTAAGGTGATGCAAATGTGAGCTGCTGATCGTGGGCTGAGGTCCTTCTGTGATCATCTTCTCTGGTTTTCTCATAGGATTTTTAACTGCCTTTCCTATTGACTTTCTGTTCGTCGAGATTAGGTTTCTAAGTTGGTTTGGCCTATAACTATACCACAGTGACATGTAATATAGGCTAATTGTAGCTGCTGGGACTTCATTATAATCTGTAGGAAAATCTAGAGGATTCAGTTTCTTGGCTGGGCAATTAGCTCTCTAATTCATTTTCTTAAAATGTCTCTGCTGGGATTGCTTTTGTACTGGTTATTGTGCAGGTCCCTTTGCACGTAGCTCTTTCCACCTAATCATCCTGCTAGAATGTGCTCATCCACAATTTTGTTCTCCTGCTTCTGACGACACATACTTTTTAAACGTACATAAGCTCTCTCTTATAAGTCACTGAAGATTTAAGCATAGTCTACACATATGCCACAGGCAAGAGTGAGGGCATTGGGTCTGTGGCTTGAGGCCCTTCTTCTCACTCTGCAGCCGTAGTGTGTTGGCTCTTTGCACTTAATGCTTCGTGGATTAAAGATGATTTGTGCAGCTCTAAGCTTCACGCAGGCAGAAGGATAGAAATGGGCAGCTGCCCACATAGCTACCCTTCCATCAGGAAAGCAAATGCTTTCCCAAAATGCCCTCTCTCAACAAAGCTGACTTCCACATACCTCTCATTGACCAAAAATATGTCACGTGACCTCTTGGCTTCACAAGAGACTAAAAGATGCTTAGAATTTCTAATCTAATCTAATCACCAGAATGAGAGGCAAAAGAGAAGGGCTGGGCAAGTGTGATTGGTGAGCCCAGCTCCTGAAACCTCACGACTTGTCTCTTCATGTCTGCTGTATGCTTCTCTCTCTCCAGGCTTCTTTCTTCTGCATCACCAGTTATAGGACTACAAATGTTCACTTAGCTCTAGGGAACCCCCAGTCCACAAGCCTGTTTCTCAAATGGTGATTCATAGCCTTCCTGTTTTCGATTCACCAGGGATACAAGTCGAAATACCGATTCCTGAGCGCTAAACCTGCTATGCCACTCTTTGAAGAGCAAAGATTTTGAAGATCAAAGATCCTTCAGCTCCAATCCTGAAGATACAGTGGTGGAGCATGGAATCTCACATGGGTCTTAGGTATGCTAAGCTTTGAGAGTTGATGAACCAAAGCCTCTGTGTCCCAATTCCAAATTCCCTGGGAAGAGCTGTTGATGGGTCTGCTTGAGTCCAGTGTGTAGAACACCTTCAGTCCATTTAACTGAGGGTGTTGCTGGAAAGCGGTGGACTCAGACCTTTTCTGCTAGCTTTTCTGCTACAGTGCTTACAGTTCCCAAGGCAGGTGATTTCATACTTCACAGCTGCACCCGGAGGATCCCCAGCTGTCTGTCTCTCCCAGTAAGTTTCTGCTTATGCAACTCAGTCATTGCCCTGATCCAGGGCCTTGCCCTCCTCTCCTCTTGTTGGGCCCATCCCAACCATCCCTGTCCATTCCTGGCTTCACTCATTTCCCTCAACTTTGCAATGCTCTGGGGATTTTGAGTGGTGTACCACAGTGTAGCGCACGGAGCAAGTTCAAAATTTATAGTCACAGTCCCATGTGAAAACACGTAACATTCAAAATTTTTCTGTAATTGAACTCAGCTCAGCTCCAGTTGTAGACTCCATTTTTACTGATAGTCTAAAGCTTTTAATTTTTCTATTTTAAGACAACTCTACTTCTGGGCTAGGCGCGGTGGCTCATGACTATAATCCCTGCACTTTGGGAGATCAAGGTAGGAGGCTTGAGCTCAGAAGCTTGAGACCAGCCTGGGCAACATGGAGAGACACTATCTCTACAAAAAATACAAAAATTAGTTGGGCATGGTGGCTCATGCATGTCGTCTCAGGTTGGGAGGCTGAGGCAGGAGGATCACTTGAGCCCAGGAGGCAGAGGTTGCAGTGAGCCAGGATCACACCACTGCACTCCAGCCTGGGTGACAGAGGGAGCCTGCCTGGTTCAAAACAGCAACAAAACAAAACAAAAAAGCAGATAACTCTACTTCTGGTTTAAAACGCCGCCTCTTTTTGTAAGGATTCTATGAAATTCAGAGTTCTCACTTCCTTCTTCCCAAGAATGACCTTATGAACCAGGGAGTTTAGGAGTAACCTGGGTTGTCATATAGTCCTCTGCCATTGATGGCCACTGTGTCATCATTTTGTGGTCCTTGGGGAATTGTGGCTGGCACCCACAGGGTTCACCATCCTGTCTGGTCTTTGACATGGTGGTCTGGTAGCTGCTGCTGCTGCTGCTGACCTGAGTCACTGCCTCGCTCTGATCAACAGTGAAGTTCACATGTCAGTGTCCTCCTGCTCTTCTCCCAGACCCCCTGTGACCCACCCACTCCTACAGCCCTTCTGTCACCCTCCTTGAGGACTGAAAACTCTCTGTTGCCTATCGTCAGTATTCTATGATGTACCTGACTCTGCAAGGCTGTGCTAAGGCCTGGCTGCATCACCACCTCCCTCAATCATTGCTGATTCATAATCAAAGAGCCATATTATTCAAATGCCATTCAAAATAAATATTTTTCTATAAACCTCTGTTAGAAATGGCATGCTTGTGTCTCCCAACATTTATATGTTGAACCCTACCTTATAATGTGATAGTATTAGGAGATGGGGTGTTTGAGAGGTAAGTAGAATTAGATGAGGTCATGAGAATGGAGTCCTTATAAATGGGATTAATGTTCTTAGAATAATCTTAAGAAAGTTTGCTCTTCTCCCCACCATGTGAGGATACCATGAGAATGCACCACCTATGAGCCAGAAAGCAGGCCCTTACTAGACACTGAATCTGCTGACACCTTGATCTTGGACCTCCCAAGCTCCAGAACTATGAGAAATACATGTTTGTTGTTTAGGCCACCAGTTCATGGTATTTCATTACAGCACCCGAGGCGACTAAGACACTGGCTATCTCCTCTTGGAGTCTGCCATGGAAAGTACTATTAAGTAAAGACTTCTGAGTTCCTTTCCCATACTCCACCTCAGGTCTGACCACAGCAGGGATCAGATGTTGTTGCTAGCTATCTTATTCTTATTAAGAATTCTGTTTTTTCTCTCTGAATTTCCTCCTCTTGTTCACTGGGAAATTCTCTTTTCCATTGTGGGTAGGAAGGCAGATATATCAACTGGCACTCTTCACTGTTCTGTAGAGGTTACTGTTCAGTGTCCAATCCACAAAACTTGAATTATAAATCATATAATCCGATGTTATTAATCTCAGCTTTCAGAATTTCGTGAAACCAATTTAGTTCACAGAGCAAAGGCTGGTTCTCACAAATAAACGACCCTTTGGCTTTCGGATTATAGTTTTCTACTCTGCATTTAAGAAATCCAGTCACATTTTTAATGAACTTCTTTATTTTAGGCTGATCTGCCCTATCCTGAAAGAAGCTCATATACAAAGTACCATTGGTGCTTGAAAAATCTGGAAAAGGAAAGACAAAGCCACCAAGACATATAGTTTAATATAAAACATTCTCCTCACCCCATTCACACACTCAATCATATTGTCTTGTGGGTATTTTATTGTGTTAATTTTGCCTCTTATAATAGACTAGAAGCTCCCTGATGGCAGGGATCATGCATCCTGCATCTCCCCTCAACCCCTCAAAACTCAGCAAGTGTCCTTTCCACAGTTTATTCAGTGCCACATTTTTTTTTTTTTTGCTTTTTTTCCCCTGTGGGCGATTTCAGTATTTAAAATGGCCCCTGAGCAGAGTGCTGAAGTACTGTCTAGTGATCCTAAGCTCAAAAAGGCTGTGATGTGCCTAACAAAATATCTGTGTTCAAGAAGCTTAATTCAGGCATGAGTTATAGTGTCGTTTGTCATGAGTTCAACATTAATGAATGAAAAACATATTTTAAATAAGATGGCTTTAAATAGAAATGCACATAAAACAAGGTTACATACATATGAATTCATTGACAGAAACGTTGTGATCAGGGGCTCACAAGAACCTAACCCTGTTTTTCTCCTGGGACCAATGGCTCAGTATTTGCTAATGTAGTGTTCATGGAGACTGTATAGAATGTGACTACTGCAGATCGGGTGCAGTGGCTCACACCTGTGACCCCAGCACTTTGGGATGCCGAGGCAGGAGGATCATCTGAGGTCAGGAGTTTGACACCAGCCTGACCAACATGGAGAAATCCTGTCTCTATTAAAAATATATAAATTAGCCAGGTAGGGTGGTGCATACCTGTAATCCCAGCTACTAGGGAGGCTGAGGCAGGAGAATCACTTGGACCCAGGAGGCAGAGGTTGTGGTGAGATGAGATAGTACCATTGCACTCCAGCCTGGGCAGCAAGAGCAAAACTCCGTCTAAAAAAAAAAAAAACAAAAACAAAAAGAATGTGACTACTGCAAATAATGAGTATCAGCTGCATGTGTTTGCAGAACCATGTGAAAGTAAGTTACAGTCATTGTAGCAACTCACCCCTACATCTTCAGCTATCTCTATTATCAATGTTAATTTTCAGTGATGTTTATTTTTACTGATAGCACAATAAAATAAACTAGGCAGAGCATTACATTTAGATCTAGACACAACTGAATAAACCCATATTCTACCTCTGAGCAAGTAATAATCTTGTTGATCTTTAGTTTTCTTACCTCTAAAATAAAAAAAAGTTTTGCAAATTTGTTTTGATGGTTAAAATGAGATCAGGTATAAACCTGACCTACAGGAGGTATTTAATGAATAGTAAATATCACTGTAATAGGCACTTAACAATAGTCAATTTCTCAAGATAGGTCTAATTGGGTATTAGAGTAGAAGCAGGTAAGCTCTCTAGTCATTTTCCATGAGCGTTTCAATGGGAGATTTGGTATGTGGCATTTGGACTACTCACCTGACATCGCATCTCTGAGATCTTGGAAACAGGTTAGCCTGAGCACCCTACCAGAGTAGAACAGAAGAATCCAACCAAAACCAGTTTATCATAATTAATGCAGGCCATCTTGGACATCGCTAGAATATTAAGAAAAATACTACTCTGCAGGGAACCTCTCTTCCTTTTTTCCTCACCAAAGGAAGGATTTTAACTACACCCATCAGAAGCTATGAATCAGTGACATAGAATTTTTATCTAGAATCGATGATATTTTATAGGAATTTTGTTTTAGGTAGGTGTGGTGGTGCATGTCTATAGTTCCAGCTACTTGGGAGGCTGAGTCAAGAGGATCGCTTGAGGCTGTAGTGAGCTACGATGGAGCCACTACACGGAGGCATGACTTGCTTCTAGCAGGTTTTGATGCCCATAGAGAAATTAAGGTGTTTTTTTTGTTTGTTTTTTGTTTTTTTTACCTGAGTCAATTTTTGTGTGTTGTTAGAGGTAATGTAACAGTTATTTAAATAAAAGTTTTCAGAAATATCTAACTCCATAAAAAATAGTGAATATCACCTTCTAATAGTGTTAAGCTTTTTCTTTTCAATTTGTTAAAACTGAAATGGATATTTTGTATGATGCAAGTTTACATTACACTTTATACAAATATTATCTCCCAGTTGTGGTCCTGATCTCCAGACTGTTTATGTCTAACTGTCTGCTTGATATGCCTACTTATTTGTCTGACCACCTTTACCCCATCAATCCCAAACCATCTCTCCACTAGTCTTCCTTATCTTAGCAAATGGCATTACCTTACCTATCAGCCTGTGGCTCAGGTCTAACATCTGGGAATCATCTAGGATCTCTTTCTTCTCTCATATCTAATTCTTTGGGAATTCCTGTCCTCTCTAGCTCCAAAATACATCCCCAATCCAACCACATCTCTCCTGCTCCACCACTGAGGCTCACTTCGAGCAGCCTTTCACCTGAACAACTCCCACAGTCTCCTATTCAGTCCTCCTGCTTCCACCCTTTCTCCACCCATGAGCACTCCCCTTCATTCTTCATACAACACACAGAATAGTCTTTCTGAAGATTACATTTGATTATATCACTCCCCTGCTTAACCTCCCCACCACCTACCCCTACCTCCACCCCACCCCCCGCATCATTTCCCATTGTAATTAAATTAGACTCTAAGCTTAATTAGGGCCCTCAAGGGCTTACATGAGTTGACTCTACCAACACCTATGACTTAACCTGTACCCTCCTCTGCCACTCAAAACATGTCACTTATAATATTCCTCTCTGGAAATGTCCCAAGGCCTTTGCTCTTTGCCTTGGGACAATATTCACTCTGGCTGGAGTGCTTGTTTACAAGATCTTAACCAACTCTTACTTCCTTTCCATCAATCAGCACTCAGACAAAATGTTACCTCCTCAAAGAGGCCTTCTCCAGCTGCTTAGCTAGAGGAGCTAGCCCTTGCCCCAAGATACTCTCTACCCTATTACTCTGGTAGTTTTTCAATAGAATATCACTTTCAGATCTCTCTTCTCTCCCTCCTTCTCTTCTTTCCTCCCTCCCGCCCTTTCTTCTCGCTCTGCTTACTTGTTGGCTATTTGCTCCCATCACATCATAAACCTCATTAAGAGAAAGATTTCTTTCTTTCATTAACTTTGCCATCTAGAATAGTGCCTGAATCATTATAGGGGCTTGATTAATAAATACCAATTACTGAGTGCCTCCTGTGTGCCAGGCACTGTAGTAGATTCATTAGATGCCTATTGTTATTTCTCACAACAAACTTTCCAAGTTTTGGGTATGAATAAGTTGAAGCACAGAGAGGTCATGTGACATAGCTAGTGAGTGGGAAGCTGAGTTGAATTCAGAAGGTTTGCCTGATTTTAAAATCCATGGTTTCTTCTGTGATTCAACCTGTTTCACTTTGCTTGATTTTCAGGTCCCACATTTGTGGTTAAGCATCCTTGTGTTTGTCTTTCACATTTGACTTTTGCCAAGTGATTGCCTCCATACAGCTATTGATATTGGGTGTCTTTTCTGCTGATATCAACGTAAACTGATTTTCTCATCTTTAAGATTATTTTGCTTCATAACTACAGCATTTTACTTGAATACAATGTCATTGGTGTTAATTAGTGCTATTGAAATGAATTTTCTCAGAGATGTCAGTACATACAGACAGAGTATTTAGTAGTTTCAACTTCCTCAGTCAATTTCTTTGTGACTTACTCTGTGACAGTAATTATACCCGCTGGTATATTTCCTTCCTCTTTTCTCCACATAGTTTTTTTCATTTTCTATTTCAATTTATATAGAATATCAACTTATAGACCTCATATCCTTTTTGAAAGTGGGTGTGGGTAATGAGGGGGAGTTGGAAGTATAAGTCAGAAATGAATTTTGTATTTGGAACTACTGTAGCCGTGAGTGATGTCCTCCTGAACATCTTAAAGACAATGGGCCGGGCACAGTGGCTCATGCCTGTAATTCCAGCACTTTAGGAGGCTGAGGTGGACAGATCACGAGGTCAATAGATCAAGACCATCCTGGTAAACATCGTGAAACCCCATCTCTATTAAAAATTATAAAAATTAGCTGGGCCTGGTGACACGCACCTGTAGTCTCAGCTACTCAGGAGGCTGAGGCAGGAGAATCACTTGAATCCAGAGGCGAAGGTTGCAGTGAGCTGATGTCGCACCACTGCACTCCAGCCTGGCGACAGAGCAAGACTTTGTCTCAAGAAGAAAAGACAATAGTGGGAGTGAGGGAAGAGCTTGTGGTGAATCAGAAGATGGAGTGAACATGGGGTTGACTGGATTGAGGGCAAGTATTCCTGACTAGGATCTCATGTACTAGCTATATTTTTATCTCTCTACTTGATGGGGCAAATCTGGACATTGGTGAGAATTACCCTGGAGTAGTGAGGAATAGTGTAGACTCCACCAATAGACCTCCTCCCTCCCCATATCTTGCCCTGAGGCACCCACAAACTCCCCAGCATCTTCTCAACCTCTCCATCCCTGTCTGGGGTGTGTGGATGACGCCCAGAAGCCCAAGCTCCTGGCTGTCCGATGGTGCCTGAATTAGCTATTGTATCTCTTACGGAAGAGGTCACTGGAGAATACAGAAGAGAGGGACTGTGTTAGAGACTAAGACTTACCCATCAAGGTGTGGAATGAAACTAGGGGCTGCCCAAGAGCCCCCTCCTCCAGCTTCCTTGTCCTACAGCTGACCCAGTCTCTTCTCCTTTCTTCTTCCTTCCTTATCCTCAGCTTCTTGGCACCAGCTCACGCATTCCTTTCCCTGGTCACCCTGAGGCTCCTGTGCACCTTGTGCCCTCCCCACCCTGCTGACCTGTCAGCCTGCCCTGCCTCTTTGAGGCTTCCTGTGGTTCTGGGGCCTGGCAGCTCTGGTCCTGCCTCTTCCCATCAATGTGGGGAAGGGGGTCAGCTGGGTTATCTGCCCTCTCTCACGGAAGTCCACTCTTCTCTTTAAGCCACACCACTCCTATCCCCTCCACTAGACTTGAAGAAAATCAGGGAGTAGCTCTCTACCATCAACAACACCCCCTTCTCCCCCACCAAATGTTTGAGGACTGCTAAAGTGATTCTTTAGTGTTTGTAGCCCAAGTAATTTAATTTCATGTACAAGATACTTGCAAAGGGTATCATGCAAAACAAAACAGAATTACAAGCAGTTCCCTGCCTTTTCTTTATAGTTTCAAAGAAATCTCAACCACTTAAAATTTGCCTATACTTGATTGGTTCTCGGTCTATACTAACAGGAAGTCTGCACCATTCAAACCTTCCAAACAATTAAATTATGCTCAGAGAGGTTTTTCTTTTTTCCTACAGGCAGTTAGATCAGATAAACAACCAACAAAAACATTTAACTACTATGCAATCTATTCGTATCTATTAAAGGTGAAGGTTCATATCTATTAAAGGCAAAGGTCCTGTATTAATCTGCTATATAGAAATTTTACATTAACAATTTTAGTTTCTATGTAGTAATTTTAAATTTTACAATGTTCATTTAGTTCCAAAAGGGGGAGAAGCAAGCCAAGCTGCTAACAGGCTAACCAAAAAAGATAAAAATCACCGTGATTAAGTTTTCAAGTATCTAGATTTATCAGGTGAAAGGCTTTCAGAAATTAAATTTTATGAAACTAAGGACCCTTTTATATTTCACAAATCTTGACTATTCTTAGGGTATAACAGTACCATCAGTATTGTGTGAATGAAGGCAATTTATTAATTATATAAAACAGGGCTGTATTCTGTCCGTATAACTTCCTGATTGTACCAAACTACAATTGCTATCAGCAAATCCAGAGCACATTCTGGCATGTCAGCCTGCTTTTCATCATACCCTTATATGATATGACTTTCCTTCAATCATGAATATTTCTTGAAAATGTGATTTGTGATGACTGAAGACTATGTAATCAAATGCTGTCTCTTGATGACATCCCATCAGATTTTGGTTGTTTCTTATTTTTCCACATTAAAAAATAATGGAGCATTAACATTATTTGAGCCCGAAATCTATTTCCTTCTGGCCTGAAAGTGCAAGGGTTGGTACCAAGTTCAGAGGGAGCTGAAACACTAGCATTGGACACTTGAGTCCTGTCATGTGGAAGGCATGTTTGTTGTGTGGGAGGCATGTTTGTCATGTGGAAGGCATGTTTGTCATGCAGAAGGCATGTTTGTCATGTGGAAATGTGGAAGGCATGTTTGCCGTGAGGAAGGCATGTTTGCCGTGTGGAAGGCATGTTGTGGGGGGAGTTCCCAGGTTTCTGGTTTCCTGGCGGCCTTGGCTGCTGCTTCTTCCCCCTCCTGGCCTGAACCTGGGCCACCTGACCACAACTGGACCAGGAAAGGCAGAAGCCCAGCTGGGCTCCCAGCGGCCAGGACCCCGCTGGAGATGAGATTTGGCACATCTCCTGGGCTGTTCTCTCGTGGCCTCCTTTTCCTATTGGATCACTGGCCTCTCACTTCCTTAGATGAGTCCTCATCGGATACTACAGTTTTTGATGGCTTGGTTTCTTTTGGTTGCAGTTTTCAAATTCCACTTTGGTAGCTGCACAGACAACCCAGGTGATTTTCAGTACTAGAGTCCATGTTGGGCTTTTACATTCCATCCCCAGAAACTGATCCTGACCCCGCAGCTGGGTCCTGCTGTCTGCTGAAAAGCCCCCCCGACGTCCACAGGTGGCCCCTGCCTGCACAGACCTGGAGGATCACTTCCTCACAGACTCTCTGTCACTGCAGTCAAGTCCTGTTTGTTGACCTCAATATTCTTGGGCTTTCCTCTTCAAATGTTGTCCTTACTCTGAAAAACGATCTCTTCAGTGCCTGCAACTGTATCTGTTGGATACCTGCCCCATCCCAGTAACGGTCAGGGATGGCTCCTGGTAATAATCCCTTCTGCTGCTGGTTTTTCTTTACTCTGTTGGCAGATGATCTCTCCTCTCTGTGTTTCAGTTTCTGGGTCTTTAATATGGAGATAATAATACTTCTTTGCCTCGTAGAGTAGTGAGGCTCCCATGAATTAACTTGTATAAAGAGCTTAGATCATTGTCTGGCACATAGGTGTTTAATACAGTGCAGCTTTATTACCACGAGAGAATTTCTCTCCAAGCACCACTATCACTGGTGAATTCAAGCTAATTTTGCCTTGGAGTCCCACCACTGTAGAATGAACAAAGACAGGCAAGGAGGAAAGCATTTGGGCTGCTGTCCCTCACTGAGATATGTTAATTTGCTTCACTATCATAACCATCTTACTGTCTCTATATATCCCATAGCATCATGTTGTAAACAATAAAATTTTTTTTTTTGAAGTCATCTTCTAAAAAAAGGGTTGGACATGGTGGCTCATGCTTGTAACCCCAGCACTTTGGAAGGCTGAGACAGGAGGATTATTTGAAGCCAGGGGTTTGAGACCAGCCTGGGCCACAGAGTGAGACCCCCATCACTGCAAAAATGAAAGAAAGGCATCTAAGCCTTCCTGCCAAATTCTGAGCTAGCAATGGATTGTTTCCCTTTCATCTAATGTGAAGCAAGGGAGTAGAAAGAAGAATTTCCCTCTGAAGTGTACATGAGGGAACTCTAATGAATATTCGTGAAAGGGGACACCATGTGTGCAAAGGGCTTGCCTTGAGCTATATCTCCCTCTGCCTCACATTTAGGCTTAATGGAAGATAGGAGTAGGCTGGGAAAAGCATAGGGAAATTCAGTACTATTATGTAACTCTCAAGAGGTGGGCCACAGCAAAAGGTGTGCTGAGACTCCTTCACGGGTGTGCCTCCAAATTGTAATCAATTTTCCAAATTTTTTGGTGGCAAAAACCATTTATTTATTTATTATTCGTTTATTTATTTATCTAATTCCATTTTTTAGGGACAGTAGCTCATGTTTTCACCCAGGCTGGAGTACAGTGGCATGATTCCAGCTCACTGCCCCCCCTCAAAGTCCTGGGCTCAAGGAATCCTCCACAGAAGCCTCCTGCATAGCTAGGACCCAAGGTGTGTGTGCGCCACCATGCCCGGCTAAAACTATTTTTATAAAGTTTATTATTGAGAACACGGAACTAAACTCATTCGATGATGGTTAATTGGTAGAGCAGGTTAATCGGCTGTAAGAGGTAAGGATCATAGTTGGATGTTAAAATGATACATTCAAACGTTTTAAATGCTGTTCGCTGGAATATGCAAAAATCATGACTTGTGACTCTATCAGAGGCTACAGTCAGGATGGTACACAGTTCCCTCACAAACAGTGACTCTGTGTTGAAGGCTGACAAAATGAACGAGCTAGGAAGTTTTAATAGGCTCACAGAGACACTGTTAGGAGGTGTTGGTGGTTGTGTGGTAATCACTTCTGATGCGTTTGGTTTTGCTTACATCCTATTAATCCTTTCAAATGTGTGCCTAAAGTTCTTGTGCTAAATTTAGCAACAACAAGAAAGGGCTGCCACTGCGAAATTCTGAAAATGGGCAGGAAGGAGAGATCTTTCAAGTGCGTCCAAAGCACAATTGGAAGCCACACAACGGAGATGACAAGAGTTGGAAATGACAAAGAAACCTGTCAAGTGGAAAAGCTTTTGTTTAATTCTCATCTACCTAGTGTGCCAGGTCTGAGGCACCACCAGAAATAGCAGCGGGTCCTGGAAGCGACGGCTACGGTCTGAATAAATCATGGAAATGGGAGGAACAGGGATGTGGAGGCGGTTATGCCTCATTCCTTTCGGCCACCCTTACGTCTACAGGAAGTAACGGCCAGGACTGTCATCGTTTAGGACAAAGGAGAATGATGTAAGAAGACTCTGAAATATGAAGATCTCCAAAAATCCTCCCTAAGTCATGGAGGCAGCCTGCATGACACCTCATCCTATGTATTTGTTAGACCTCAACAGCTCATCCTGCCATTTCCTTGTTCGTGTATCTCCTTTTATTCCCGGGAATGAGACACACTTTCTTTTCCTCCATCAGGGTCCAAAAATCAGCTTGACGACATTAGAATTCTTCCCTCAAGGGACATGCCAGGGGTTATTTTAGGACCTTTTTTTTTTTGACATGGCTCAACGACAAGATTTTGGAATGGTTCTTAATCCTACTTAAACACAGAGGAAGGGAAGGACTTTGAGGGGGAGATATTTTTTGTTTGGTTTGCTTTTTTCCTTTTTTACACAAACAAAACTCAATAAGGCAGGCTAAACAGTGAACTTAAATGTCCCTTTGAGATTATGTTCATTCCGATAATATAAAGCTGTCTGGTTCATATACTTTCACTTTGATGCTTATGTTTGCACATGTATTAAAATGAAGTTATTGATTTTTTTTTTTTTTTTTTTTTGAGACAGAGTCTTGCTGTGTCGTGGGGCTGGAGTGCAGTGGCGCAATCTCTGCTCACTGCAACCTCCCCTTCTGGGTTCAAGCGATTCTTCCGCTTCAGCCTCCCGAGTAGCTGGGAACACAGGCGCGTGCCACCACGCCCAGCTAATTTTTTTGTACTTTTAGTAGAGACGGGGTCTCACCATATTGGCCAGAATGGTCTTGATCTCTTGACCTCGTGATCTGCCCTCCTCAGCCTCCCAAAGTGCTGGGATTACAGGCATGAGCCACTGCGCCCGGGCCAATATTCTTTAGCTATTCTTATTCATAATTGAAACAACCATTTTTTTTACACTTACATTTTCCCATAAGTTTTGGAACATTTTTAAACCAAATATCAAATACAATGATAGTAAGTTGGAAGTTTTGAAGTGTGCTTTACAAATAACATTGTTTTAAAGAGCTGCTTTTACTTTATTGTATATCTTTTCAGTGCACAAAGTATTTATCTTTGATAAATACAATATCCAAGACAGTAGCATACAATATATTTTTGATATTTGAATCCTTGCAGAGTAATATTGTGCATTACTTTTGCTCCTTTGGGAATGTAATATAGGCAGCCTTTGCTTTGCACGGCGCTGTGTTAACTGAAGTACATTTGTATCAGAACCTTGCAAAGCAAGGGCTGTTGTATGCTTTTCTGTTTGTCTGAACTTATCAGGATTCAAACATCACTTTTGGGAGACTGGACTAACTTTGCCTTTTGATTGCATTGGCATCTTCCTCTACAATTGAGAAGTTATTTAGGTTTTCTTTATCAGACTTACAATGCCTCTGTGAATACCAGCCTTGGTCTACTCCAAGGCAGGACAAACACAAAGAACTCTCTGCACAGTTCATTGCTCCATTAAGTGGTTCAGATGCAATTCCAGCCCTTGGTCGGGTGCTTTCCAGTGTCTACAAAAACAGTGAGGAGAGTCCTTGAAGTGACCCTTTGTGCCTCACACAATCTCTTGGGTTCCCAGGTCACTGGTGTGGCAGCCAACTGCTTCCAAGGCGCCAGGTGAGTCTGTGCCACTGACCACAGATACTCCTTACTGACCATCTGCCAACCCATGCCAGCCTGGCTGCCTGTGGGTGCTGCTGCTGTCCGTGTGCCACACCCCAGTCCTCATGTCCCTGTCCCCTGGTAGTCTCTTCATCTGTGCTGAGAAAAATGGGTGATAATATTAGTATGTACCTCATAGGGCTGTTGTAAGGATGGAATTAAATGCCTACAATGCAATCGATATTTTCCAGGAAATAGTAAATATTCAATATATGTTAGCAATTATCATTGCTATTTTGCATGCCCACAGGAAACAATTTGTGAGGCTTGTAGCCGTAGTCTTATAAGGCATTAATTTTTACATTTCAAGAGCAGTTTGAAGCTTTCATTCTAATCTGATCTGGACTACCGTATTCGTTTCCCACTGCTGTTGTAAAACTCGTCATAAACACGGCAGGTTCGAACAGCACACATTTATTATCTTGCAGTTCTGGAGGTCAGAAGTCCTGAAATCAAGGTAGTAGACGGGGCTACTTTACTGCTGGAGGCTCTGGGGAAGACTCTTGTTCCTTACCTTTTCTAGCGTCTAGAGGCTGCAGGATTCCTTGGCTCCTGGCCCCTTTCTCCATCTTCAAAGTCAGCAGCCTAGTGTCTTCAAACCTTTTTCTCTCTCTTTGGCCTCTGCTTTTGTCATGACTTTTCCTTCTGTGACTTTGATATTCTTGCTTCCCTCTTCCAAGAAAACTTGCAATGATATTGGGTCTACTCAGATCATTCAGGATCAGCTCCCCATCTCTTCATATCAAGATCATGGGTTTTAGGGATTAGGATGTGGACATAATTGGGGGTCCCTTATTCTGTCTGCCACTTTTAAAACTTAATTTTATTTCTCATCTTCAGTAAAATTAAAAAACTGGGTAACAATGGTGTTTTGAAGTTAGGTGACTCAGAACCATCAAAGCTATTTACTCCCAGTATTATTTACATTATATCATGTGTCAGAAATATCCAGAAAAAAACCTCTGACAGACATTATGAGTTGGCTGATTCAGCAACCATTTTTAACCTTCTCCCTCTATTTCCTCTACTTGAAAGTCCATCCTTCCTTGGAGTGGCTAATTGACACAACTCTTTCCAATGAGACGGAAGTAAACATTTGTTGAAGAGTTTTTGAAAATTTTGCTTTCGTCATTAAAGAAGACGTATGTCTTTCCTTTTGTGGACACAGGCATGATAGTTGGAGCTTCAGCAGCTATCTTGTAATCATGAGAGAAAGGCCAAGGCTAGGGAATTACAGAGACATTGGCCCTACCATTGTTGGGTAATTGAATCAACCCCAGCAACTACCCAAGAAACTTCCTGCTGTGAGAGAATAAGCAAACTCATATTTATTCTAAACACTGTGTTTAGCTTCTCTGTTACTTGCAGCTGAATAAATATAGCATTTCAAAAAATTACCTAACATAATTATAAATACTTCATCTCACAGAGACAACGTGTAGGTCTGACAATAGTGGGAATAAATATTGATAATATTTTAATAGATAATTACTTGATTCCATTATTTAATACTTTTTAGGCTTATTAATAGATAATTTTTAGACATTAATGGGAAAAACTCTACTTGAGTCAAAGCAGTAACTTCAAAGAACCAGAAATAAATTGTTGGCTAATGTAGGCTGGTCTAGTAAACGTTGCCAAGTATTTTTTTTTTAATAAAAACATCTCCCACTTTTATGTTTAACCCAACCCCTACTTGTCCTTAAAAACCTTATTTTTGTAATAAAATATTTTTTCTGCCTCTGTTTACACTAGATTTGGTTTACTTATTTTCTCGTCATTGTTTTTCCTTGGGTTATTGAGTTTTGTTCCTTTCAGTCTTGAAATGTCAAGGTTCTGTATCACTGCAGAAACAAAAACCTTTGTTTTTAAAGTCTAAAGTGCTTCCCTCAGAGGGGCTTTCCAAAAGAATTGAATGGAGCAGTCAGGGGTGCAAATTATAGGGAAACCCCTTAACTTCTACTGTTCCCCCAGACAGCAGCCAGCTTCCAGAAAGCATTGACTGCAGACTCAACAGAGGAATATGTACACCTTCTGGCTTTTGAAGCTACTTACAATAGGTCAGAAGGCTGAGTAGTTAACAGCATTCATGTAGAATTATGAAGAATTTGAGATGTTTAAGTGAGAACCAGGAAAAGAAAAGAGAAGGTAAGAGTGAATGAGGTCCGTTTGTCAGCCAGTCTTGACAAAAGCTTTGATCATCAGAGAAATTCTGTCTAAAACATGTTCATTAAATTACAAAAACTGTTTCCACTATAAATCCTGTAATACTAAAAAACACATGAAAAATTTTGTAATTTCAGCCACATATATAGTATGATGACATAAAAGATGTTCATATATATTTAAAATTTTAAAGATATATATGAATTTTACAAAGTGCTATTCAGATTTACAAAGATTTTGCAAAGCACCATGAATTTAAGCAGTTTTTTTGGGGATGAAAAAGCAAATCACATTAATTGGATATGTAAATTCTCACAGAGCTGAATTTCAGAAAGATTAAAAGTGTGAGAAGTGAGAATTTGAGTCTAGAGGGAAAATGGTCGTTCTTGTTGTTCTACCAGAGAGATCTAAGCTTCGATTTCTCATTTCAAATGTGAGCTATAGGGGAGGTGGGGGGCTGTGGTGGGGAGAAGATGCTAGCAAAATATCCCAAGAAAATTATGAGAAAAGAAAGATCACAACTTAGCTACGATTTATAACAAATTGAGGACTTGAGGATCTTCAGCAAATTGTACATATTTTCTGAATAGTTTTACTCATCCCAGTTTATTTGAAGATGGACAGGATCCGGCCTTAGCAATATTGCGAAATAGGTGAAGAGTCATTATAGCTTATGGAAAAGCTCCCAGGAACATCAGGAACATGAGTTTAGGTTCTAACTTTGTAATGAATATGTGATGTGATGGGGGCACATTGTCTAAACTTGCAATAGGCTCTGTTCCAAAATTAGCATTGATAGATGGTTGATCCCCCATGAAATATCTGAGCACTTGGGAGCACAGAGTTGTATTTCTTTGGAATTATCCAGTGAGTTGGGAGCAGGGTTAGGATGGGGGGATTTTTCCCATTTTAGTAGAGTGGCCTCAGGGCCTTGACTGGCACAACAAAACCTCTGGGGCAGAATGAGAAGCAACACTGGAGGCAGGAGCTGGCACCTGCTACCCACTGGCAAGGTTTATACTCCTTAATGACAGCCCTCCAGGCAAAGGGGCCGCAAGAGGAGTGAGGGTAAAAACCAGCAAGGCCACAAAGACTACGCAGAGGCTGAAAGTACAAAAGCACCTCCATTTTCAAATCTGCAGGGTGGCAGCTGGTGGAAGTCAAGTGGTCATTTAGCCATTGGCCCTTAGTTTGCTGCCCATTCCTCATTCATGATGACATGGAGGTGCTAATGAGCACTATTAACCCAGTCAAGTCTGGTAAGTGATAGAGCAGTGGGTAGGAAGAGGTTAACAATTACAAAGTGACCAAAATGTGAGATAATACAATAAATTGGGAGAGACAGAGAGAGAGAAAGCCTGCTGGAAATGCAACTGGAATGAACCTTAAAACAGTGAAAAGGATTTTGAAGTACAAAAGTCTATCACACAGCAAATTAGCTTGTATCCTGTGCAATGTAGTCAACAATAATCACATGATTTCTATTTACAAATAAATGGACTCAGGAACAATCTTTTACAACCTAACCTTATCTTAAAGATAGGAGATTTTTTCCTTATTCTAGAGCGGTGTTTTCAAAATGTGGGTCATAAATCATTAGTAGGTCATAAAATCAAAGAGTGGGTCATGACTAGCATTTTTTCTTTTTAATTGTAGGTCAAGAAGAATAAAAAAGATCTGATTGCAACACACAAAGTAAGTTTTGTGAAACATTTCAGTTGTGTATGTGTCTGTGTGTGTGTGTGTGTGTGTGTGTGTGTGTGTGTGTCTGCGTGTGTGTGAGCTATGACATGAGGCAGAGAGTCTTTCTTACTATGGGTAGTTGTCAATAAAAGGTCGAAAATGATCCTTGCGAGACATTGGGTGGGACTTCCAGAAATGTGGGGGACACATTTTATGTTATGGATTGAAATGCCCCCCTCAAAAAACGTATGTTAAAATCTTAAGCCCAGGTACCTGTGAATGTAACTTTATTCGGAAACGGTCTTTGAAGACCTGATATAGATTAATATATTAAAGAACGATTTAAATTTAATGCAAATTTTGTATTTGCATATGTACAGAAACACTAGTGAATGCATAAAAAACTGCACTCAGCTGAACCAAACTGTATAGGAAAATTCAAACTATTCACACAAGCACGCCTCAAACATCCATCAGCTAACCTCAGTTCACCCTGTTACGGGCTACACCTAGACATATTCATTTTTGGTATAATTTCTCCACTGATTTTAGAAAACTTTCCTTCCACCACTTTATACTAAAGCTTCAGTCCTTCCCAAGCAAACTTCTGGTCTTTGTCAAAGTAGAGTATGGTATTTATTGTAGTATTTATGCATTTCTTCCTTTTTTTGTTTTTTTGAGATGGAGTCTTGCTCTGCTGCCAGGCTGGAGTGCAGTGGCACGATCTTGGCTCACTACAACCTCCGCCTCCTGGGTTCAAGTGATTCTCCTGCCTCAGCCTCCCAAGTAGCTGGGACTGCAGACACGCGCCCCCACACCCAGCTGATTTTTGTATTTTTTTAGTAGAGATGAGGTTTCACCATGTTGGTCAGGATGGTCTCGATCTCTTGACCTCATGATCCGCCTACCTTGGCCTCCCAAAGTGCTGGGATTATAGGCGTGAGCCACTGCACCCGGCCATATTTATGAATTTATTAACTATTTAAGATGTATAAAATTGTGCCATTATTTTTTTATCAGGTTATCTCCTCCCCCTTTTTTTCCCTAAATTTGGAGACAGTATCTCACTCCTTCACCCAGGCTGGAGTGCAGTGATGCAATCGCAGCTCACTACAGCTTCGACTTCCTGGGCTCAGGTGATTCTCCAGCCTCAGCCTCCTGAATAGTTGGCAGTCCAGGGCCATGCCACCACACCCGGGTAATTTTCTGCTTTGGTGTGTGTGTGTGTGTGTGTGTGTGTGTGTGTGTGTGTAGAGTAGGATTACCTTTGCCCAGGCTGGTCTTGAACTTCTGAACTCAAGTGATCTGCTCGCCTTGGCCTTCCAAAGTGCTGGGATTACAAGTGTGAGCCACCATGCCTGGCCAGTTGCTGACATTTTTAAGTGTTGTGCCCCAATCACATGTTTTGCATAAGACCTTTGGTTGTAACTGTGTGTATTTTGCATAGCACAGAGATTTTTTTTACACACATTATGTTATAGGATAGCAGAAAAGACTATACTGTGTTTACAGCCATGACACTGGATGAGGTCATTCAGTGGGTGACTGTAGATACAGAAGAGGCCAAGGGTTGTATCCAGGGACACACCAACTATAACAGGGCCAGGAGAAGAGGAGCCAGCCTAGGAGATTCCTGGTGAGATAGGAGAAAACCCAGGAGACCAGGCTGTTCTGGAAGTAAAGTGAAGAAAGTTCAAAGAAGGCTTGAACGCCCACATCTGACGCTGCAGAGAGACCAAGAAAAGGAAGCGGACTCACTGAGAAGTGACCGCTGAATTAGTACTATGGTGGTCTTGAATAATTTTAGTAAGCGCAATTTTGGTGGAGTAGCAGGGATAAGCCCAACTGGAGAGAATTTAATAGAAAAAAAGAAAAAGAAAAATATATTTAAAAAATAATCATGGAATAAATTTGATTGTAATACATGTCTTTTTCAAATAAGCTTTGTCATTAAGTGCATATTTTTGTCTTCTTTGGCATCTGATAGATCAGGATCTGTTTATAATTTTTAAAGCTTACTATAGAGTTCTGGCCAGGCATGGTGGCTCCTGCCTATAATCGCAGCACTTTGGGAGGCTGTGGCAGGAGGATCACTTGAGACCAGCAGTTCAAGACCAACTTGGGCAACATAGCGAGACCGGCCCCCTTTTGTGTGTGTGTGTGTGTGTGTGTGTGTGTGTGTGTGTGTGTGTGTTTGAGACCTGGTCTCACTCTGTCACCTAGGCAGGAGTACCGTGGCACTATCTCGGCTCACTGCAACCTCCTCCTCCTGGGTTCAAGCAATTATCCTGCTTTCTCCTGCTTCAGCCTCCTGAGTAGCTGGGATTATAGGTGGGAACCACCATGCCTGGCAATTTTTTTTGTATTTTCAGTAGCATTTTGTATTTTCAGTAGACGGGGTTTCACCACGTTGGCCTGGCTAGTCTCGAACTCCTGACCTCATGTGATCCGCCCTCCTTGGCCTCCCAAAGTGCTGGGATTACAGGCAGGAGCCATTGTACCCAGACTTTTTTTTTTTTTTAAGATTACTTTAGAGTTCTTGCTATGTGCCTGACATTCTGTTTAAGAGCGCAGATGCTAGAATTGAGACAGACATACTCGTGAATTCTGGTTCTGCCACTCACTAGTTGTCTAAAGTAAGGTTTACCCTTTAGATTCCTAAAATGAGGTTAATATCCTAACTCGGTTGTTGTCAGGTTTATGTAAGTGAAGTGCTTAGCATGGTGTCTGACACACAGAATGGGCTCATGAATGTTATTATTAATAGATTAAGGGTGGGCACAGTGACTCACACCTGTAATCCCAGCACTTTGGGAGGCCAAGGTGGGTGGATAGCTTGAGCCCAGAAGTTTGAGACCAGCCTGGATAACATGGTGAAACCCCATCTCTACAAAAAAAAAGTGCCAAAAATTAGCCAGGCGTGGTGGTGTATATGTGTGGTCCCAGCTTAAAGCTGGGGGAGACAAAACAGAAAATCAATTAAATAAGTATATAAATGGTGCCGAAAGAGATGGAGACACCTTGGAATTAAGATGACCAGGCAAAGTGAGATTTCAAATAGAACTTAAAGAAAAAGTGTTCTGAGAAGGGATTCTTTTTTTTTTTTTTTGGCGACGAAGTTTCACTCTTGTTGCCTAGGCTGGAGTGCAATGGCGCAATCTCGGCCCATCGCAACCTCCTCCACCTCCTGGGTTCAAGCGATTCTCCTGCCTCAGGCTGCCAAGTAGCTGGGATTGCAGGCATGCACCACCACGCCCGGCTAATTTTGTATTTTTAGTAGAGACTGGGTTTCTCCATGTTGGTCAGGCTGGTCTCAAACTCTCGACTTCAGGTGATCCACCCGCCTCGGCTTCCCAAAGTGCTGGGATTACAGGTGTGAGCCACCACTCCTGGCCAGAATTCTTAACTTTTACAATATACCTGCCACTCTGCATGGGGCCGTAAGTACAATCACGTGTTTAAGCCTCATAACCCACTATGACGAGGTATTCTCATTCCCAGTTCATGGGTGAGAAGCTCTGAGACGCTTATTCGCTTGCTCTGGGTCACCAGTTAGCAGGTGAGCTAGAGTCAGCCTGGGCGTGCTCCTCTCCAAAGTCCATGCTTGGTGGCGGCAGAGCAGCAAAGCAGGGAGGTGCTGGTCAGATCCACTCTCTGCCATTTGCAGGTGATAATAAGAAATACACAAAACATCCGTAGCATGTAAAGCCTCATTTCAGCCTGATAATGTACGTCATCTAGAGAACTACATCAAAGCAAAAAAGAAACAAAAAAAAAAAAACAAAGAAACAAGCTGCATATTTTTCCTCTTGACTTTTTTTGCCCTGGGTAAAGTTAATTTATGCCCAAAAGTGGTTCAAGAGAAGGTGAGGGGAGAAAAAAAGGTGGGGGAATTATCAACAAATGCATATAAAGAGGCAATTGTGTTTCTGTTCTGTAGCTGGAAAATAGTTACAGTCCAGCACGTGTTCTGTTCCCCCACCAAGCTGGCTGATTTGGGTTTTCATCTCTCCATGGGCTACATTGCTGCAATCCTGGTTCCTGTGTAGTTCCTGCTGGGATACCTAACAGGCGGGCAGGCATTGAGATTTCCAGAACGATTCCATTCTGGCTGAGCCTCTCATTAAAGCTAAGAATATAAGGCCGCAGCTGGCCTGCAGGGCATGGTTCTGAGGAGCTGCCCAAATCACTCCCCCACCACCTGGCTGTTAAGAGTTCTTAAAGAGCCTCCTTAAGCAGACAGAATTTAACCAGCAGAGATACATTGTCATTGTTGTTTTCTTAGAGTTCAATTTCTGGAAGAGAATGAGATATATTTTATGCTAGTCATCAAGTTAGCTACTTAAAGCATTAGCAAGTACAGTCTATTCACCCACTGTCACTTGGTAAAGGCTGTGACTCTGAAGGATCCACCCAGGACAGACAAATGTTGATGGATTGAGAGAAAATGAAACATGTGTCTTTGTCGGGCTTCTGTGAGATTTGGAAGGAGGGCCTTGATGGGGAGGTATATACGGTTCCCAGGGTTGTCATAACAAATAACCGCAAACTGGGTGGCTTCAAACAACAGACATTTATGCTTTCCTAGTTCTAGAGGCCAGAAGACTGAAATCATGATGTAGAAGGATTGGTTCCTTCTGGACATTTTGAAAGAGGTTCTATGCCTTTGTTCTAGTTTCTGGGAGTTGCTGGCAATCTTTGGTTTTCCTTGGATTGTAGAGGCAGCTCTCTGGTCTCTGCCTTTGTCTTTACCAGCTGTTTTCCTTGTGTCTCTGTCTCCATGTCTCTATATTCTTATAAGGACACTGGTTGTATTTTATCAAAGCCTCGTCCTACTCCAGGATGACCTCTTCGTAACTAATTTCATCTGCAATAACTCTATTTTCAAATAAGATTCTGAAAAGAGCATGAATTCTGGGGGGGGGACACTCCCCGACCCAGTAAAACAGAGAAGTGTAAAACCATGAGACGTTGTTGTTTGGGGACAGAGAATAATGAGGAAAAGAGAGGAAGAGTCTTGAAGAAACAGTTGAAAAGATACAGACTGCTAGTAAAGCAGGCAGGGTTTAACATGAAATAGATATCCCATCAACTGGGGAACTCAAGGATAGTTTAAAGAAAGAACTATTTCAGTGAGTGTCAGAGTTAAGTAAAAAATCAAACAAACTAGGAGGCAGCAAAGCCTTCCCTGGTAACAGTGGTGGGGCTCCATTTTCCCAATCCTCCTGCCCTTCCCCATGTCGGAGCTGCACAGTCAGGGTCTCTGTCATCCACCTGCTCCATGGTGCCCTTCAGGTCCCGCCCTGGGCCTCCCTGATGCTCAGATGCAGATGCCTATGGGACCCTGCCTGGCCTTCTGGCATGTGTGACCTGGAAATGCGGGTGAGTCAGTGGGGTTGTGCTTCTCTTGAAGAATGAGGGCTTGTAGGCCACTGGTGCACATTCCTCGTTTTCCTCCACAGCAGAATGTCTGAGGTGTATTTCATAAGATTTCGCAGAAGATTCTGAGGATGAAACACCCATTGAAAACAGCAGTGGCCAACTCAGGAACTCATCTTTTTGGCTTTGAACCTCCCTGTTGTTCACTCTTCCTGCCCCTCATTCCTCTTCTCTAAGCTGAGTTTCCAAATAGACCACCTGCACCCAGACCTTTGTCTCAGGCTCTTCTTTGGCAGAAGGTGTAAGAGGCGTGCAAGGTTACTGGGGGAAAAGGGAGGAGGAGAGGCTGGGGAAGAGCAGGAGCAAGCTGAAGGTGAAGACAAATTGCTGTCTCCTGGGAAGAATGCAGTGACTGCCAAGTCTAGAACCAGCCAGTAACAGGGAGGGGGAAGTACACAGTCCAGACCCAACCTCCTCCCCACCCGCTGGCCCCTGCGAAGACATTCTATGGCTGAACCAAACCCCAGAGAGTGAGGAAGGAGTTCAGTTAGTAGAGGTCCACCTCCCAGTACACAGAGCAGGTGGGAAGAATGGAGAGGTGAGCTGGAAACAAACAGCGGAGGCCCAGCATGACTAGGTTTGTTCATGTATCAGTTTTCCCTCTTACTGACCATGAGCCTTACGCAATTGACACAACATTGGCATAATTCTTAAGGTGATCTTTTCAAACGGGTAAGTGCTTCTAAGATGAAGTTACTTTTCCAACTGCACAGAAAGAACTTTTCTGCTACCTAGATTCTTATATTTATTTACCATCATTGAGCATAATGGTCTTGGTAAGCCTGACCGTCATCTGAGTTAAGCAGCCTCGTATATTAGGAAGAAAGTGGACTAGAATTCAGAACAACCCTGATTCAAATCCCAACTTTGCTACTAACAAGTGATGTGCTATTAAGCCGGTGTCCTAACCCTTCTGGGTCTCAGTTTCTTATCGTAAAATGGGTTTAAAATCTCAGCCATATATCACAAATTTTTTGTGAGGATTCAATGGAACAAGATAATATAGATGGTGGCTTTTAAGAAAATGCTCATTTGGGTAAGTGCCCCTATTTCTTACGTTCATAGATATTGATGGATATTATTAATGAATTATACAGCAGTCAAAACATGAGAAGTTTTCTCTTAAAGTTATAGTTGGGTAATTGCAATATTTTATCAGCCCTTTTTGTGATCAATCATATCAAATATCCTAGAGTTAATAGTAAGTAACAAATGAACAAGGTGTTTTCCAAATGTACTCAGAGTTTAATAGTCTTTAAACCCAAATTGGTGGAGATGAAGTAATTTATGCTCAGACTTTATGAGACAGTTTGTCTGATTGCTGATAGTGATGAATCACTGAGGGAAAGACCCACATTTCTGTGCTGCTGGAGGCTTTTACTTAACTCCCACGTCAGCTGATCAGCATACAAGCTCACTGGCAGTGACCTCTGCGTGGAAACCCAGCATGAAGGGACTTCTCATCTCGTGGCTTGCCCTCAGCTGTTTGAAAATGTTTTATGAGACTCTGTGACCCGTATGTGCTGACGGAAGAATGTGCTCTTTCTGAGGTGCAATCCGTCTTGCGCCCAAGAGTCAATCTGTAATTTTGTGAAATAGAACATGTTTAGTTTTTTCCTTGTCCTTTGTGGAAAATCTGCCCAGTGCTCTTTGGAGCCATGGTGTCATGTAGAGGAAGTGTCTCCTGCCTTGTAAATCATTTTTCCCCTTATTTTCTTCCTCTTTCCCAAATAGATTTTTTTTTTTTTTTTGAGATGGAGTCTCGCTCTGTTACCCAGGGTTGCAGTGGCGTGATCTTGGCTTACTACACACTCCACCTCCTGGGTTCAAGTGATTCTCCTGCCTCAGCCTCCTAAGTAGCTGGGACTACAGGTACATGCCACCATGTCTGACTAATTTTTTGTATTTTTAGTAGAGACACGGTTTTACCATGTGAGCCAGGATGGTCTCCATCTCCTGACCTCATGATCTGCCTGCCTTGGCCTCCCAGAGTGCTGGGATTACAGCCGTGAGCCACGGCCCCAGGTCCCCAAATAGGGTTGTTGTTGTTGTTGTTGTTGTTTTTTGTTTTTTTTTTTGGTTAAGGTGAGTGAAGATAATGAGAAAAAGAGAACTTAATGAAAAGGAAACCATGGATACCAGTTTATAATACTAGCCTTATTTTTTTAAAAGGAAAACCAAGAGGTTGAAGCAAATTGGATAATAAAAAAACAAGAAATATTATCTAAAAAGTAATGTCTATATGTTGTCTCTGGATTAGACAGTTGTTAAACCATGTATTTAATTTGTTGAATATTTTGTGTTTATTGCTCTGTTTATAAAAATGATTGCCGGTTTAAAGTCTCATTCAGAAGAGGAAGCCAGGGGACACTGTAATAAATATGTATTAGTCCTAAAGTAGTGTTTAAACAGTAGAGCTCACAGTTCTTAGCAGGTTCTAGTGTTACAACCAAGAGTTAAGCCACAACAGAATTTAAAATATGCCTTATATAAGAAATTTTTTCTCAGGGGTGTGTATTTTGAATCTGTTTTCAATGAGCAGAGAAGGAAGATGCTGAGACATGCATTTTTGACTGGGAGAAGTGAAGGAGACACATGGAAGGAGACAAGAGATGAATCAAACATTTTCTTTAAAAAGAGAAGTCACAAAAAGCCCTATTAGTAATTTGAGATTGGGCACTATGAGTACCATTGCCTTTGGGACTCTGCCAACAGAAATTTTTCTAAATCAGTTTTTTAAGTGACAGGAATTATATATATTTATCATGTGCAACGTGTTGTTTTGAAATATGCATACATTGTGGAATGGCTAAATTGAGCTAATTAACATATGCATTACCTCACATACTTGCATGTGTGTGTGGTGAGAACTCTTAGAGTCTACTCTTCTCATTTTCAGTAGCACAACCTGTTGTTATTGACTATAGTCACCATGTTGCACAACAGGTCTCTTGAACATTTCTCCTATCTAACCGAAATTTTGTAACCTTTGACCAATATCTCTTTGTAAAAATTCAACAGGGATTATTGGTCAGAAGTCCTTGGGGAAATCGACCAGGCTCCTCACTGTTCCGCACTTCTCTTCCTAGAATTAGAAATTGAAGCCCTTCCTCTTCCTAGAATTAGAAAGCCATTCTGGAGAAAGAGGCAGGGTCTAAGTAAGAACTCAGTCTTGCTCAAGGCAGTGCAGAGCGGGGAACCTGAGTTATATCTTATTCGTGCCTCTCTTACTTCATCCTCGTCCTAGCCCTGAGAGGCAACTAGTGTTGTCGGAGAGCTCTGGGATTTAGGTAAGACAGCGAATCGATCTGGACACCTCCCAGGACCGTGCATGGCTGGGAGCCCACACTGGCTCAGGTGTGGCAGCAGCTCCAGCAAAGAGAAAGTACTTGTTCTATGCCTCAACCTCAACTGTGCCAAGTGACAGTTTACCCCTATGACTAACATGCACTTAAAACACCCAAAATGCACCCGCAACTGATCAGATCTCCCAGAGTTAGCCCAGGCTGATCCACCTGCCTGCTCGAACAGCTGAGAATTTGTTTTCAGAACTGTGTGGTCTGACTGTCTCTTAAGAGGCTTACAGGTGCTTGGCTTGGTTTTCAAATAGATTTTCTGTGGTCCACTCTCTAATTCTGACCATCTATCCCCACTCTCCGGGTCCTGAAATCCACCCGTCTGTTGTGTTTGTTAATCAGGCAATGACTCCTGATCTTCTGTTCCTGTGAGCAGAATGCCCAGATACTAGATCACAGCTGGGCTGTGTCTTCTCCATCAGAGGAAATGAGATTGTTTTTGTAAAAATTTTAGAAGGTAGGTGTCTTCACTGCTTGGATTTGGCATATTTAGATAAGGCTGTTTCCCATCCTCCCCAGATACAGCTCCTTCTCCACGCCCCAAAGCACCTTGATTATTTACTGCTTTCTCTGCCAGTATCCACAGAGCATGGTTTACACATTTTGTCCTCATCTGACTATGGGCTTCATGAGTCCATGGACAGCGTCTCATTAGGCATCGGCCTTTTGCAGCACGTCATCTAATGCGTGGGACTTCAGAAGGGATTCTTAACTGAATGAATGAGTGAATATCAAATGTGTAACTATCAAAGGGCATTCACGGGAACTTTTGCTTCTCATTTGAGTAGAAAGTATTTTTCTTGATGCTCAAGCATCTTTTTTACTAGCCATTGAAACTGCATCAGGAAGACATTGTGATAACTGAGGCATGGCCAGAGGAACAGATTCAGAGAAGAGACATTGCCATGAATCACACTTAGGTACTTGTTTAGATAACAAAGGGTAACACCAGAGTTAGTAATCAGGTAAACTAGACAGCCTGCCTTATTACAAAAGCACAAAATGAAGAAATAATTGTAGTTGGGAGTCTGTTGCTTTAGAATGTAAGTGAAAATGTTGGCAAATTATATTTATGTTGGATAAGATCCTTAGACTATTATCCCAGATATATTGTAAAATTTTTATGACTCTGTAGCATATCCATGGAGTTGACTCAGGAGTATCATGACGTGGTAGAAAGATTCTTACAGTATGTTCCTCCACAACTATCTTGTGGGTGGTTTCTGAATGAAGAATTTAAGTGCTCTGGGCTTAATTTTTGTTATAGAAAACAAATAGAATAGGCGAAGTTGTGCCTAAGGTCCTTCCAATCTTTAAAATATAATGATTTTCATACTTTTAAGTGGTTTCAAAAAACACACAATCATTCAGAGTACAATTTTCTTTTTTAAAAAGCTCCAAGTATACTTCTTTCCATTAATATAATTTAAATATTTAAATAAAATTTGTTGTATGTTTACTTATTTATTATAAAAAATTAATATATATTTTTGAGATGGAGTCTCATTCTGTCACCTAGGCTGGAGTGCAGTGGTCTGATCTCGGCTCACTACAACCTCTGTCTCCTGGGTTCAAGCAATTCTCCTGCCTCAGCTTCCTGAGTAGCTGGCATTACAGGCATGTGCCACCACACCCACCCAATTTTTTGTATTTTTAGTAGAGACGAGGTTTCACCATGTTGGTCAGGCTGGTCTCGAACTCCTGATCTCAAGTGATCCTCCTGCCTCGGCCTTTTAAAGTGCTGGATTATAGATGCAAGCCACTGCGCCAGGCCAAAAGATTAATATTAATTAGAAATCAATTAGATACACTGTACCACAATGATGTTCTCATCACAATTTGCTGAACAACCATTTGTCAGGGCTGATAGAAGGGGGCTACCTCTCTCTGGAGCTGTGAGAGCCGCAGAAGCCTTTATTTACAACCCTGGAGGGGAAGAGTGATAAGCACATCAGAAGGAGAAAGTAGGAAAGACAGCCGGAGGGAGAAAGCGGTCATTCATATGTGACTTCTTCCATGTAATTGTTCCTCTACCATGATCCCCCTCCATCGAGCCAGTAGGAAGTGTGGAGAAGAAAGAGATGAGTTACCAATGCATCGTGAGAAAATGGGAATGCACCGGTTCCCTGTCCTCTGTCCTTCCTGTCTCCCGTTATTACCCCAGTGTTCCCGATTGTGCAACAGCATGACTTTACATCAGACACAGAAAAAGAGGGAGTTTGGCAATGACGTGAGAAAACCTTCTACGGAAATACAATTCCCTTTGCTTTAAGAAAACATATAAATGATGTACAAAAATTATGGTCTAACTTGAGCATTCAATTCCATTGATACACAGTATATGCTACCAACGTCTATTAAAAAATAAGATTTTGCAGGCTTTCTAATCTTGTTTGATAATGAGGAAGATGGTACAGCTTGGCTTTTCCCTGTAAGAATGCTGAAACAGGTTCTGATAAAAAAATAAACCAACACAAGCCAGACAGCTTCCTCTTTCCTCTGTGTTTCCCCCTCTTCCACACCTTTGGATTCTTCCAGAATACCTGTTACCTCAGATTAGGGTGGGATGCCTTTGAGATAGTCCCACCGAGGGAAAACTAAGCTTTTGATGGTTTGACATATAAGGGCCCGTGCTAGCCACTTTGCATCCATGATCCCATGATCGCCATGCAAACATTTATATGCGATGAATTCTGCTTGACTGGAGTCATACTCTTATCTTCTTGTCTATCGCTGCTTAATTATAATCAATGTCATGGGAATTTCACAACTGATTCAGGATTTTTTCAGAGGGAACCCGGGCTATGCATATACTCTTTGTGGACAAATTCTCCCTGAAATCTCAGAAAGTCCAAAGTTGAATTGCCCGGTATATGGTTGTCTTGGCATATGATCTCTGAACAAACTGGTTTTATCTGCTGTGTTGTTCAGAGTGTCAATGAGGGTGTATAGTAGGTGGCAGATGTAGGAAGAAGGCAATTTGATGAATGACAGCTATAAAATGAAACAAGGAAGGAACATCACTAAATTTGTATTCAAATTACTTCTGCCATTTGAGGGGTCCTAGGTTGGAAGTGACAAACTGATAGGGTCAGAGAAATGAATCACTATGTTTAGAAGTGTCAAGGTTGACTGGAGTTCTTTCTGAATTAAAAAAAAGCTTTACCACACCATCAGCATTGATTGGAAGTGGAAAGAAGACAGAGTTGGACAATTGCCCGAGAAAAACTGATTTTTTTTTACATACTTTACAAGCTAACATAGACCATTCCTTGCAAAACCCCCTCCTTTGAGAAAAATTACACATGCTCTCCATCTCCCTGATTTGATTTATTTGCATTGTCTAACAATCTTCCTTCCTTCCCTCCCTCCTTCTCCCCTTCCCTTCCCTTCCTTCCTTCCTTCTTCCCTCCCCTTCCCTCCTTTTTCCCTCCCCCCTCCCCTCCCCTTCCCTTCCTCTCCTTCTCTCTCTCTCTTCTTTCTTTTTTTTCCAGGTCTCACTCTGTCACCCAGGCTGGAGTGCAGTGGCTCAGTCTCGGCTCACTGCAAACTCCACCTGCCGGGTTCAAGCAATTCTCCTGCCTCAGCCTCCTGAGTAGCTAGGACTACCGGGAAGTACCACCACACAGGCTAATTTTTGTATTTTTAGGAGAGACAGGGTTATACCATGCTGGCCAGGTGGTCTCGAACTGATCTCGGATGATCTACCCACCTTGGCCTCCCAAAGGGCTGGGATTACAAGCCTGAGCCACCATGCCCTGCCTTGTCTAACCATTTCATGATGCATGTTATTTTGCCCCTTCATTTCTCTTGCAGAGTCCAATATGACGTATTGAAAAGAAATTGGATATCTCAACTTCTCTTTAAGACACAATCCTAATTTTTTTTTTTTTTAAAGCCATGAAAACAAAAAGTACCAAGGCTGTGCCAGGTTCTTTTTCTTTCTTTCTTTGTGTGTGTGTGTGTGTGTGTGTGTGTGTGTGTGTGTAATAATGAGTGACTTCATATGAACTTCCAGATTCACTGGTTCTGGTAGAAAGATATTTGTACAGCTCTTTCACAAGCTCACTCCTGACTAGCTGAGGTAGGGCATCCAATCTACAGCTGTGGAAAAACAAAATTAGCTGAAATAGACATAACACTCACATTTTTTGTTAGTGTTATTGCTTTCACCAAATGCTTGTTCAGCTCTTAGTTGTCGTTCAAAACCTGCTCAGGCATTGCCTTCTCAATGAGCCTTCTTAGCCACATTTCCTGCTCCCTCTCCTCCCCTCACACCTCATTTTCCCTATACTCTTTCTAGACTTTGTGCGTATTTCCACGTTGAAACCGTCCTCCACGTTCTGTTTATGTCTCTGCCTCTTCTACTAGTACGTGAATATCTAGAGAGAATAGCGTGATTTTGCTGGTAGCCCTCCACCTAACAATGAATGGAAAAGAGTAGGAGCAAAATAAGTGGATTTTTACTTGACCTGACTTCAGTCGTTTTCATAGAGTGCACCGGCAGCTCCGGAAACATACTGTCCCCTTGGTGCAGAATATCTGCCATTAATGTTTTATTTATTTTCTGACTCAGAAAATTTCTTCAAAGCTGGCTCTGATCTATTGTGAAATATCCTTTCTGTGAGCCACTTCCCATGCCATCCCTTAACACAGATATACACATAACCCAGGCAGAGTGTTTCTTTGTGGGTTCTAGGCAGTGATGGGAAATGAAAATACTACATTGCATGAATTCTAAAACCAAACTTTTTTTCTATTACTTCTCCTTTTTTTTTTTTTTTTTTGAGACAGTCTCACTCTGTTGCCCAGGCTGGAGTGCAGTGATGTGATCTCAGCTCATTGCAACCTCTGCCTCCCGAGTTCAAGTGATTCTCTTGCCTCAGACTCCCCAGTAGCTGGGATTACAGGCGGGTGCCACCACGCCTGGCTAATTTTTGTATTTTTTGTAGAATGTTTAGTAGAGTGTTTCACCATGTTGGTTAGGCTGGTCTCAAACTCCTTACCTCATGATCTGCCTGCCTCAGACTCCGAAAGTGCTGGGATTACAGGTGTGAGCCACTGCGCCCAGCCTTCTACTACTTCTTGAATCGAAATTAGGGAGTATTTCACAATCAATGACATCTTATGGTTGGCAGTGTTTTTTTTCCCTTTCTGAACAGTACCTGAAATAATGTGTCTTATCATTGATGGTATCCTAAATTTGTTAAAAAATAGTACTTATAAAAAAAGTCTTACTGGTAGCCAGCCCAGCCATGCCAGGTTATATGTAAATTTGGGATATGTTCCAAGTGCTGCATTAAAAGTAAACCAAAACAGAAACAGACTTTGTAGAATAGAGTGAAAGAGCGAACCTTGAAGGATCAGGGGCAAAGTTCACAGGATATTCATTGTTCTGTCCCTGGCATCTGATCTACTACGCACATGGTACATATCTGTCATTTAAAACACAAAAATAATTGCTAATGGTAGCTTTTGAGTCCCTGCTATGTAGAAGTCACTGTGTTTTAAGTATTTTTCATATGTGAGCTCATTTAATTCTCAGGACACCTCTTTGAGTGTGTTCGATTATGATTCCCATTTTTCTGCATAAATTCAACTGAGGATAGATAGGTGACTTGCTCTAAGTCCTGTGGGTAGTAAGTGGCAGAGCTCTGCGGGGTCTCGGGTATTCGACTTTAAAGACGATGCTCCTACGTTCTGTGCAGCACTTTCTCCCTGATGGATATTTATTTTAAATAAGTGCTATTTCTACTAATTTTGATGGCTATTTGCTTGGGTACCTCAGCCCCAGTTTCCATTAGTCATTAAATGCTTCTCTGAGATTTAATACTTAGATGAATATTGCTGATTTTTAATAAACAGTTCATTGGAAAATATTTTTTTTAGGCACCAACAGGTCTTTTATTGACAGAAAGGCAATAAAACTGTAAATACTAAAATTGGGTATCTCCTTTTGAGATTTTTATAACATACAGATTTTAATGTCAAAAATAAAGTATGCCACATTGTAATTTAAACATAAAAATTAGAGTAAACATCATAGAATTTCAAAACAATTTTAGAAGTAAGCTTTGTTTAGAAAACATAAATAGCAGAGACATGGAATCAACCCAAATGCCCAACAGGAATAAAAGGATAAAGAAAATGTGGTGCATATACACTATGGAATATTATGCAGCCATAAAAAAGAATGAGATCATGTCCTTTGCAGCCATAAAAAAAAAAATGAGATCATGTCCTTTGCAGCCATAAAAAAAGAATGAGATCATGTCCTTTGGATGGAGCTGGAAGCCATTATCCTCAGCAAACTATTGCAAGAACAGAAAACCAACCACTGCATGGAAAATATATTTTTTTAATTTAGTGTTCATTGGCAAAATACTATCAAAAGTGAAACTCCTAGCCAGGCATGGTAGCCCATGCCTGTAATCCCAGAACTTTGGGAGGCCAAAGCAGGAGGAGTGCTTGACCCCAAGAGTTCAAGAACAGCCTGGGAAACATAGTGAGACCCTGTCTCTACAAAAAATAAAAAATTAGCTGGGCATGGTGGCACGCAACTGTAGTCCCAGCTACTTGGGAGGCTGAGGCAGGAGGAGTGCTTGAGCCCAGGAAGCTGAGGCTGCAATGAGCCCTGACCACACCATTGCACTCCAATGTGGGTGTGAGAGCGAGGTCCTGTCTCAAAACAAAACAAATAAACAAACAAACAAAAACAACTCACCATTTGTGATTATGATGGTGGTGTATTTCATAGATGTGATTTTGTTGAGTTAAAATTTGTTATAAGTAGGAAAAAGTGCAATCCCTATTTTGGAGAATTGTCACCCTTGAGTTCCCTGTGAGAAAATAAATGAAGTTCAGTGGACTTTATTAACCTCCTCTTTGGGGCTGAGATGTGTTTTTTTTTTTTTTTTTTTTTCCCAACACCAAGAATCTCAGGCATAATTTTAAGAAGTCACTGATGAAATTGAACTTCAGGGACAAAGATTCTGTTAGACAGTTCACTTTTTTCTCTTTTATTCATTGCAGAGGGTAGGAACTTGAGGTGGTAAGGTTAACACTGCGCAGAGCAAGGGAAGAAGCATTGGCCTAGACCAAGCTTGAGTGTGCACCACCGTCACGTGGAGGGCTTGTTCCAACATGGATGGCTGGACCCCCCCCCAGAGTTTCTGATTTATTAGGTCTGTGCTGGGCCCTGAGAATGTTTATTTGAAACAAATTCCTGGATGCTACTGGTTCAGTTGCCACACTCTGAGACCTGCTGGCCTTGAGCTTAGAAGACGTGGGTTTGATTTCTGGATTTCACAGTTTGCTAGCTATAACTTAGGGAATTTAAATTACTTACCTGAGTCTTGATTTCTGATTTATAAACTGAACTGTAAACTACCTGTTCTTCTCATTTTATAAGACTTTTGTGAGGATAAAAGAATCCATACGCATACTGCCCAAAGTAATTTACAGATTCAATGCTATCCCTATCAAGCTGCCAATGACCTTCTTTGAAGAACTGGAAAAAACCACCTTAAACTTCATGTGGAACCAAAAGAGAGCCCGCATAGCCAAGTCAGTTCTAAGCAAAAAGAACAAAGCTGGAGGCATCACACTCCCGGACTTCAAACTATACTACAAAGCTACAGTAATCAAAACAGCATGGTACTGGTACCAAAACAGAGATATAGACCAATGGAACAGGACAGAGACCTCCGACGCAACACAACACATCTACAACCACCTGATCTTTGACAAACCTGACAAAAACAAACAATGTGGAAGCGAGTCCCTGTTTAATAAATGGTGTTGGGAAAACTGGCTAGCCATGTGCAGAAAGCAGAAACTGGACCCCTTCCTGACACCTTACACTAAAATTAACTCCAGATGGATTAAAGACTTAAACATAAGACCTAACACCATAAAAACCCTAGAAGAAAATCTAGGCAAAACCATTCAGGACATAGGCGTAGGCAAGGACTTCATGACCAAAACACCAAAAGCAGTAGCAACAAAAGCCAAAATAGACAAATGGGACCTAATCAAACTCCACAGCTTCTGCACAGCAAAAGAAACAGTCATTAGAGTGAATCGGCAACCAACAGAATGGGAAAAAATTTTTGCAGTCTACCCATCTGACAAAGGGCTGATAACCAGAATCTACAAAGAACTGAAACAGATTTACAAGAAAAAACAAACAAGCCCATTCAAAAGTGGGCGAAGGATATGAACAGACACTTTACAAAAGAAGACATACGTGAAGCCAACAAACATATGAAAAAATGCTCATCATCACTGGTCATTAGAGAAATGCAAATCAAAACTACATTGAGATACCATCTCACGCCAGTTAGAATGGCGATCATTAAAAAATCTGGAGACAACAGATGCTGGAGAGGATGTGGAGAAATAGGAACGCTTTTACACTGTTGGTGGGAGTGTAAATTAGTTCAACCATTGTGGAAGACGGTGTGGCGATTCCTCAAGGACCTAGAAATAGAAATTCCATTTGATCCAGCAATCCCATTACTGGGTATATATCCAAAAGACTATAAATCGTTCTACTATAAGGACACATGCACACGAATGTTCATTGCAGCACAGTTTACAATAGCAAAGACCTGGAAACAACCCAAATGCCCATCGATGATAGACTGGACAGGGAAAATGTGGCACATATACACCATGGAATATTATGCAGCCATCAAAAACGATGAGTTCGTGTCCTTTGTAGGGACATGGATGAACCTGGAAACCATCATTCTCAGCAAACTGACACAAGAACAGAAAATCAAACACCGCATGTTCTCACTCATAGGCGGGTGTTGAACAATGCGAACACATGGACAAAGGGAGGGGGAGTATCACACACTGGGGTCTGTTGGGGGGGAAAAAAGGGGAGGGATAGTGGGGGGGGTGGGGGAGTTGGGGGAGGGATAGCACGGGGAGAAATGCCAGATATAGGTGATGGGGGGGGGAAGGCAGCAAATCACACTGCCATGTGTGTACCTATGCAACAATCTTCCATGTTCTTCACATGTACCCCCAAACCTAAAATGCAATAAAAAATAAAAAAAAAAAGAATCCATATGCAAATTATTTAAAAACCTGTCGTTGTTGTTATTACTGGTATTATTGTGAAAGAAGCTGTAGATTTATGTCATCCCCAGCTAGGAGCTGACAGAAACTTTGGGTTGCACAAGGCCTGCTGGAGCACTTTAGAGAATTCTAGATGAATCTTGACTGCATCCTGGAATGTACCGCTGGAGCCCTGGGGGACCAGCATGGAACATGAGTGAAGACAAGATGGGTTCTATTGTCCTCCAGACCTGCATATGTGTGTTCAAATCCTGACTTCACAGGGCTTGAGTCTGTATCCCTCTGGAAAAATGGGAATAAAAGTACCTACCTTACTGGTTTATTGTGAGGACTATTTGAGATAATGTATTTAAAGAACTAGGTCAGTGCATAGCAGGTAGTGGGCACTCACTAAATATTAGCTCTTAATATAGTTATGAAAACTAAACCCAATGGGGGAGAAAATGCAAGGGCATCTTGGTAATGAGGGGAGTCAGCTCTCTGAGCCCAAAAGACCATATTCCAGGGCCAGGCATGGTGGCTCACACCTGTAATCCTAGCACTTGGGGAGGCTGAGCCAGGGGGGACGACTTGAGGCCAGGGGTTTGAGACTAGCCTGGCTAACATGGGAAAACCCCATCTTTACTAAAAATGCGAAAAGTTAGCTGGGTGTGGTGGCACACACCTGTGGTCCCAGATACTCAAGAGGCTGAGGCACGATAATTGCCGGAACCTGGGAGGTGGAGGTTGCAGTGAGCTGAGACTGTGCCACTGCATTCCAGCCTGGGCAACAGAGCAAGAAAAAAACAAAACACCATATTCCAATGCTGCTGCTCTGAGAGAGCAGTTGGATTCATTGACCTCCCAGGTTGCTTCCAGAATGAGATTCTAATGTCAGCACAAAGCAAATGCATCTAGTCAGTTGCCAGCAACCAGGGCTGTTTTCCCCAGTCTTCCCTTATGACTGACAGCTACATCATTCATTTCTTTGCTACAACCTACCTTGTAATTATTAAGGAACACCTTCTGGAATTCCCTACCAGGCAGAGCACTAACAATAGAAAATTGAAATTAAATGGAGATTAGTCCATAGAGCTCTTCATTTTCCCTTGGATTATGTGACGGTTGAATCAAGCCTAAACTAGACAATGCATGGCAACACAATGAGCTCTGCACTAACAAACGCCAGATAAGCTCTGGCAGTGTGCTTTGGGTGGGTGGAAGTTCCAGGCTTGCAACACCCTGTAGAAAATAGAAGCAACAACTGGAGCACGATTGCTGACCCAGTCGCTAAACCTGATGCCAAGTCATGGGGCTGGAATGCAGCTCAGTTCCATACTGGAAAGACTTTCTCTTATACTTCATGGTGATTAGAAGTTACTCACTCAGGCTGCAAGTCTTCTTGCACATCACATGAACTAACACTTTGCCCATTCACCTTGACAGCACAAGTGATACAGATGGGCAGGGTATCCTCAAACAGGCATGCCTGTTCCTGTGATAGCAAGTGGTTGACTCAGCAAAAATGGAAGAGAACTTGCTCAGCTTTGATCTTCTCCTCTTCACTGGGTTTATGCAGGCTAAGTGGGGCACAGGACAGGTGAGGAAAGGTGAGGGTGAGGCATTTCAATGTTATCTGATAGCACCAGTTGCCTCCCTTGACATTTCTTGCTAGCAATTGTGAAAGATGCCATACCCTATGTGAATGTGCCTACTCTGTCCTGACCTTTTCCCCTAAGACGTGAGAAGTGAGATCCCCTTATTATTAATTTTTCCAGTGGAAATGCCCACTGTGGTTGCAGGATAATGCACCACCCATTTTGTAGACAACTGATTTTTTCTGGATTTGATGTAAACTTGTGACTTTTCTGCCCTTCACTGCCCGGTTACTTCTAATTCTGAGGATTTTTTCTCACATTCTTCCATGGTTTCAGTCTCTGGAGCATTGACTTCCTTTCCATGTAATTCACTGCCAGCTTTCCCAGTGACTTCCAGGTTCCTAATCTTCTGGTGTCTTCCATTTGGATAAGCTCTGTCTTCATTCGGTCTCAGCCATGCCCCAGGAGGCCATACGTTATGCTTGGTCACAACTCAGATCCACTCCATTTTTCAGGATGGCACATTGGGAAATCGCTTTCTTTTCTGACTCCCTCCTTCCGTCTTTTTGCTATGCTTTTGCTTTTCATCTGTCTTGACTTCTACCGCATGGCCCTTATCTGGTCACCTACTCCAACACTGCGTTTGGTTTCATTCTCCTACATCAGTCTGAACTCACTTGTCCATCATTCAGTTCAGGATCACCCTGCAATCCTCTTCCGTGCGGTCTTTCAAATCTGTCTTCTCTTCCATTCCTCCAGGTGCTCTGTAAGACACTAACAAGGATCTCCCCACCTCGTCTCCTTATCTTCCAATCTGCTCTGCTCTAATCTATATTAGTTTAGGAGGATCATCCTGCTTTTAAAACTCCAAGAAAGCTTTTCCAACTCTTACCCTCCAAACCCCTTCTACTTCTCGCTCCAAGTCTCACTCAAGCTTTTTCCTCTCCTTTGAAATGCTCTTTCTCATCTCTGCCTGAAAAATACCATCTGTTCTTTCTAAAGACCATCTCAAATAACATCTTCGGATTCCTCAGACTTTACTTGATCCCTTCTTGGTGTCCATCCTAGCTATAATGGTTTATATTTTTGTTTTATCTCCTCTGCAATGTGATGAGTGGAAGGTTCATGAGCTCTGGATTTAGAGAGAGATCTGGTTTAAGTTATCGGTATTTACCAGTTGTGTCATCTTAGGCAAGTCACTCCATTTTGCTAAGACTAAGTGTTGGAAACAGATGCTCAGTGCCGCAAAGAAAAATCAGCACTGAGACAACGGATCTCTCAGCAAAGCAATTTTTACTTCCTGGGCTGCAGGAAGGGTACTCTCGCTAGCCATTTTGCCGTGATTTAAACTAAAACCCGATTGGCTAACAACTTAAAACTTTTCTAAACAGGTAAAAGCAGTGGCGAGCTGGGACATGCCTGTGAGCACATCCAGCACAGATATCTTGGTTAAAGTACAAGGACGTAGAATGTACTACGTGCCTGTAAGCATGGCATGTCTAACAGCTACATAGGATAGGGCTTAGCAAAGAGTTATTAGCACACTTATGATTTATTGTTTAACAAGAAAGAAGCTTTAAAGAGGAACTTTTCTACTTTCTACACTAAGATTCCCCCTTTGAATAAAGGGCGGATGCTATCTATCTCATGGGATTGTTCGGATTAAATGAGATGATAAAATGACTGCCATATGAAAGCCATTCAATAAATATTATTGTCCTCTTTTCCCCATTCTGTGCATCCTTGAGGTATGAGATTATTCCTACTCATTTGGTTTCCTTGGAAGGCCAACAGTGTTTGGCGCCTAGTAGGCTATCAACAAATAATTATTGCATTCATATCATGTGTCTGTTTTCATGTTGAAAGTTAGCGCTCCAGAGAATGCATTTTTCATTTGCAGTTCATTTCCTACTTAAGTTTGGCAAGTTTAAAGCAGAATATTCTTTATATATTGAGCAGTTAACAGATAAAGCTAGTGCCAACAATTCTGTCTTGTCTATTGAGAAAGACTAGCAGCTCTGTGGTCTATGTCTGGCTTGGAGTTAAAGAGATAAATTTTAAGTGTGTGTGACAAAAACTCAGTCATAATAGTGACATTTGAGAAACTTCCTTTTCAGCTTATTGATTCAACACGACCCAATAGGATTGGGGCTAGTCATGGTCCTCTCCGAGCTTCAGAGCCAGTAGGAAATGAGCTGGAAGCATTGATTCACTTCCTTAAGTGTGTGTGTGGTGGGGCGTGGTGTGGGGGATAGGGATTCCTGTTACAAAATCTAATGATACTGTAGTATTCCTGTCTAAAGAAGTGCTTCTTTTAGGAAAAGCTAAGCTTCAAGCTAGATATGTTTGTTAAAGGTCTCGTGATGTAGAACAAAGATGATTGAATTTGGAGTAGTGCAGAGGTTTGGCCTCAAATCTCAGCTCCACTACACATCAGCAGCGGAACCTCGTGCATGTTACTTGAACCTCTTTCTCTTTAAAAGGCGAGCCCAATACCCGGATCACAGATTGTTGTAAGGATCGAAGCCATGCTTATGAATGCACCCTGTAGAGTGCATGACATATACAGAGAAAGCGGTTCACAAATGTTAGTTTTGGAATGCCAAAATGTATAGAGAACTTCTTGTAAAAGAAAGACCTAGTTTACTTTGCAGAAATGCAGTCGTGTGCACTGTGTTATCATCATCTGCCTATATGCCTGTGTGATAGTTTTTATGTTGTCAGCTTGGCTAGGCTCAGATGTTTGGTCAACAGCAGTCTAGAAGTGGCTGTGAAGGCATTTTTCAGTTATGACTAATAGTTCAATCAGCAGACTTTAAGCAAAGCAGATTACTCTCCATAATGAGAGTGAGTTTCATCTAATCAGTTGAAGGCCTTAAAACAAAAACAAAAAACTGAGGTCCACCAAGGAAGGAGGAACTCTGCCTCTAGTCTGTCTTCAGACTACAGCTGCAACAGCAGTTCTTCTCTGAGTCTCTAGCCTGCTGATCTCTGCAAATTTTGACTTGCCTGCCCCCAAAATTGCATGAGACAATTCCTTAAAATAAATCCCTATTTACCTATTTATCTGTCTATCCTGTTGGCTCTGTTTCACTAGGGAACCCTAACTAATTCAGCCCACCTTGCTCCCTGCTTAGTAATTGAATGTCAAGAACTATATCTAACTCATCTTCGCATCCCCAGAACCTAGCACAATGCCAAATCTATAACAAATATTCATGCTTATTGAACTGCAGACAATAGCGGCTTACATTCAGACACTATTTTATAAAAGTGGTACATGCAGGCCGGGCGCAGTGGCTTACACCTGTAATCCCAGCACTTTGGGAAACCAAGGTGGGTGAATCAAGAGGTCAGGAGTTCGAGACCAGCCTGGCCAACATGGTGAAGCCCTGTCTCTGCTAAAAATGCAAAAAATTAGCTGGACATCGTGGTGCACGCCTGTATTCCCAGCTACTTGGGAGGCTGAGGCAGGAGAATCACTTGAACTCGAGGTGGAGGTTGCAGTGAGCCGAGATCACCACTGCCCTCCAGCCTGGCGACAGAGTGAGACCCTGTTTCAAATAAATAAATAAATAAGTAAATAAATAATTATTAAAAAGTAAATTATAAAAGGCGCTTGCACAGCAGGTTAAATTAATTCATTCCTCTACCTAGTTATTCATTCATCAGACATTTTGAGGGGGAGATTATTCCATATGACTGTGCTCGACACTGGTGATGCAGAGAGAAAATACAGAATGCCTTCTCACTATTTAACAACGGAGTGAGGAGACGGTGCAAGTGACGCAGAAAAGGAGGGTAAAGTGAGACACCGGGAGTCTTGTTTATCCAGGGGAGACAACGGGACAGCGTGACACAAGAGGGGACAGTTGGGAGAAAAGGAAGGGATGAGTTTAGGAGGTAGAAACAGTAGCAGGTGGGGAAACAAGGAGTGAGGCATCTCCCATGACTCCCTGGTTTCTGGTTAAGGCATCTGAGAACACAGAGGAGGAACAGAGTTTCTCATCATCTTATCTGATCCTAACATTCCTCAGCATCATACGACACAACCCCCTCATTTTAGGGAGATAGATGCAGAGGCTGAGAAAGAGCAAGTCTTTTGCCACCAACCTCATAAATCAGGAGCTGGTAGAGTGAGTTTTAGAAGCCAAGAGCGTGCTGTTTTTCTGAGTGTTCCCTCTGGCCCCCACGACAGTGCCTGCCAAGCTCCTTACGCAAGGGAAGGAAGGGGAACAGGCTCAAAGAGTCCCTGTTACTTCTGCGTGATGTGGTTTCCCTCTCGTGAGCTGTCGCATGGCTAGCCAGCCTGCCATGCTCTCTGAGTATACATCTGCACTGCCTAAATGACCCGGGAGTAATGCACTTCCTTTCCCACTAACTAGTCTGCAAAGAGCCTAACAGATTGGTTACACTGTTGGGTTGCCCCTTGAGGATGGGAAAGGGAGGGAGATCTATTGGGGAGTGGGTGAAGGAGAATATTAATTAAAGTACAATTTCTCCAAAAGCCTGAAGTAATCCCATGACTCTTTTCCTCAGAAGTGCCTTAGCGTGGGAACCAGTGCTCCCTTTCCGGTAAATGACAGCCCTGACTTGCTGCTCTTTCCAATCTGTTTGTCCGCCCCTCTCCCCCATCCCGTCTCCTTCCCCTACTCCCTGCTGGCCGCAGGTGATAAACCAAGAGTCACCAATCCAGAAGCACAGAAGTAGCTGGAGCTCTTTCCGAGTTGAGCCTGGTGTTCCATAGCTGGAAGGGGAGAGAATTGCTCAGTCTCTCTTTATCTCCCTCTCTCTCTCTCTCTCTCTCAGACTCACCTGGAAGCTGGAAGCCAAAACACCTCTCTGGCCTCCGGTATCTCTTTCCAATGCCTCTATGCTCTCTTCTCAGCTCTCTTTTGCCTGGACTCTCTTAATACAGTCCCTGAGTTGGGAATGACCCACAGACTGCTAATGGCTTTTCAAGGGTGCCAGTTCACATAGCTGGATCTTTGCCTTGGTCTCGTTTCTGAATTCTGCTATAGACCTGAGGACTTTGCAGCCTGAGGCCCTCTGAAGACAGAGGGCCCTGCCTTATTTTCTTTGCACCTCTCCCAGCTCCCTGACTGTAGGAATCCCTCATGTTAATACTTGGTAGAGGGGTTGCAGGTAATTCAAGTGGAATTTAGAACTCTGTAAAACAGAGGAAGTAGTCAACACGTGTTAGCCCTTTTTATTGCTGCCTAGATTTCCAAGCCTTGCCCCGCCTGGAATGCCTGGAGATTTGCTTTACCCGCTATTTGAGACAGCTTCAAATTGTGGTTAGGGGCAGTGTCTGTCATCACAGGGTGAGTTAGGTACAAGGGTCAATTGGGACTGAACTCAGCACCGGACTCATTCCATTTGGAGAATGGATGTAATACCAGGCCTCAGTCCTTCACCCCTACCCCAGCCACGTTAGCTATGAGTTCACAATCATCCTGAATACCAAGGGACAGCAATCAGATCCTTGCCAGATAGCTAAGAAGTGGGATGCCATTTTTATATGAAATCACTGCAGACCCCGTGACCAATGGAACTACCATTTCCATGGAGACCAGCTGAACCCTGCTAACTGCAAATTCAGGGCATCTCCAGCCATTGCATCCAGTTGATGAAGTAGATGCCCTCCAACCATACCACATTATTTACAACCCAAATTCATAGTTTACTCTCCAGGATCATCCTGAGGACTGGAGAAAGGCCCAGGAAACATAAGCCGTTATCCTTCATTGTCAGATTATAATATTTTTGGTGTTAACATTTCTAGCTGGAAAATAGCTTGGAGAAATTAAAGCCATCTCTTAACCCACATTCTTTTGTAATTCTTTTTCAATTTAAAATCAATGATATCAATGGATTTCAATATTCTACTATCTAATCCCTTGTATAGATCTGCAAGCTTTCAGATACATATTTCACCCCGAGTTTCCAGTTAGGGCAATTGAGAGTTGCCACCAAGCACAGGAGACTCACCAGGTACCTGGCACTTCCACTATGGTAGAAGGTCATAGTGTTCCTGACACCATACACAGGTGACTCACCATGTACATGGCACTTCCACTATGGTAGAAGGTTATAGTGTGCCTGACACCATGCACAGGTGACTCACCATGTACATGGCACTTCCACTATAGTAGAAGGTCATAGTGTGCCTGACACTGTGCACAGGTGACTCACCAGGTACCTGGGACTGCCACTGTGGTAGAAGGCCATGGTGCTGCCTGAGAGCCTAGGCAAAGCCCCACCACATTCACTTCCAGAGCTTTCTCTTGCACTTGGGTACATGTTTCCCATCTGCTGTGCTGTGTGTTCCATTAGGTCAGAGGCCGTGGCTGTCATGTCCACCACTCTGTTTCTAGCACTGACTCGGGACCTGGCACCCAGAAGCTGCAGAATAAATATTTATTGAGTGAATGCCTCAAGACTAATCACCAGCTACGTAATCGTGTTATTTGTCCTTTTCTACAACAAATGATTCTCAAAGGTCAGAAATGAGGAGATGAAAACAGGACCAATGCAGATTAAATAGAGGTATGAATCATTTCCTATTGTCTCTGTGCATCTACAGTCAAGGTTATACTCAGATCTTCATTAGAGTGCCTTTCCCTCTTCTCCTAAAAGAAAATAGAGGAGTTCTGTGCAGTTAAGAAGTAGAATGAAAAAAGAAAGGCAGGGTTCAGAAGGAAAAGTCCAAACATTCTCTTCCCTATGGAAATAATGATAATAGGAATAATGAGAAGGATAAATTATTCACCTTCTTTGCGGCGCTGTACTTTATTATTTAATTAATTCTCACAATAAGCCTATGAGGTACATATTATCACACCCAGTTGTGGAGAGAGGGGAAAAAAAAAAGGAATTTAAAAGAATGTAAATAACTTGCCCAAGCTGGTAGGTAGAGAAGCTGTATTCTACCCTAGGTCTGTCTGAGTCCAGAGCTTAACCACCAGCCCTTGACTGGTTTGCATATTTAAGGGCAGAGTCCAGGTCTCATTTATCTTTGTTTAACTCATAGCACCTGGCCTAATGTCACACCTGCCACGTGGAAACAGCAAATATTAGTTAATTCAAAAGCAGAGCTAGGCAGAGGCCCCGGCATAGGGTTATTTTACCGGAAAACAGAGCATGCATAAAAGGAAATATCAAAGCCAAATAAGAGAAAGCAGGGGCACAAGTGGTCTTATATCCTACCAAAGGCAGAAATGTCCCTTAAATATGTTTGGAATTCATAGCACGAAATTAAAAAAGTATTTTGAAGTGGCTATAATGTAAGAATGATAAATCTTAGGAAACAGCTGAAAGAATCCCGAAAGTCTTTTTTTCTGACTTGTTCTTTTTCCAAGGACTGTAGATTCCATAGCTTAGACCAGCTGGGGTGAGTTCTTGTTGGTGTGCGAGTACAATGGTCTTCACAAATAAGGCAAATACAAGGCTCGGTGATGGGAGCTTTGTGCAGTGTTCGCACCCCAATCTTCAGGCCGCATCTCTACTGTGCTGTCCTAGCAGCTTCTCGTGGGCAGGGCTGTCAACTCCCAGACTTGGCGGGTTGTCCCCCTCTATCAGCCTCCTTCAGAAGGTTCATTGTGGCATATCTAGATCCTTCTCAGAATGCTGTCTCATTTCTTTCCTGACAGTTAAAGAAAACTTAAGAAAGTGAAAGCTTACATGAGAAAATGAGTAAGCACTTTTAAAACAGAACTATTAAGCTCACTTTGAATGTAGCTAAAATTCATCCTTTTTAGACATCTTTAAATCCCTAGTGCCAGAACTGTGTCTTACATTTACTCTATATATATTGCTTGAATGCATGTGTAAATGAATGTCCTCTATTTCTTTAGAGAATCTTATGTGTAACAGGTTGTGGTGATGAAGACATCCCCACTGATCAGAATAAGAGAAGTTGGTTTAAATCCTAATATGCAGGACTAGGAATAGATAATGAAGAACCTGACATTCATTCTTACAAATGATTACATGGGTCTTAAGGGAAGGGTGCAATGACTTTTGAAAAAAAAATCAATATTCACAACTTCTTGATAAAAGGTGTGTTAGGTAGTGTTTACTTCAGGGAAGATGAATTAATAGTCTTCCAAATATACCTGGATAACCTCACCTCAGACTAAATAGATCCCAAACCACTACATTTGCCCAAAGACTTTCTTGTCCCCATGTCTTCATTTTCCTGTTAACTATGACTCCATTCCCTGCTCACTAGGCTTTATGCATAGCTGTCAGACACAATCACTCTTCGCTTGAATTCATTTAGTTACCAAGACCTACTGATTTTTTTTTAACAATCTCCGTCTTGTCACCCATTCCTTCCTTTCCATTCTTAGAGCCCAATTTTCCAGATCAGGCCTTGTATTCTCAGTCTCTAATATTTCACAGATAGGTCCAACTTGTCTTCTTGCACACATTTCTCCCTCCAGCAGTTGTTATGAACTGAAATATGTTCCCCTACCCCAGATTCATATGTTTAAGCCCTAACCCCATGTGACTATTTGGAGACAGGGTGTTTTTGGAGGTAATTGTGGTTCCATGAGATCATAAGGATGGGGCCCTATTTGATAGGACTAGTGTCCTTATAGGAAGAGGATGAGACAGTACTTTCTCTCTGCTCATACACAGAGAAAAGGTGGCCATCTACAAGCCAGCAAGAGGGCCTCACCAGAAACTGAATTTTCCAGCATCTGGATCTGAACTTCTTGACTGCAGAACCGTAATGAATTAAATTTCTGTGGTTGTAGCCACCTGGTCTGTGGTATTTCATGTGAGTCGTAACAGACTAATAAATAGGCCATCTGCCCAGTATTCTCAGAGTTACATGCGTAAAACACTAAACTCACCCCATGCTTTACAAATCCCCAAGGCTGCCGCTGCCGCTACCTACCACTATGACTTGTAAGTTGAAATGCTTTAGCTTAGAACCTGAGGCCACCCTCCGTGTCGTCCCCATAGTTACCTGCCCAGCCTACAAGCCTTTACACTGTTTCAGGCAAACATTCTGATCTCATTGTCCTCAAAACCCACATGACATTTTCTGAAGCCACAGTGAAGCATGGTACCTTTGGGGAACTGCCCGCGGTTGCCATGGCTGCAAGGTGAATCTACATCAGAGGATGGCAGGATGTGAGGGAGAGGAGTCACGTTCCAGACATGGCTTCCTCCTGCCTCTCTTCCTGGTTAACAGAGTCCTCACTGAGTTTGGAGAGGAGAGGAGCCCAGATCAGAGGCGAATCATCATGTCTAAGCTGAGGGTTAGCAAACTATTTTCAGAAAGGGCCAGGTGAAGGTAAACATTTTTGGCTTTGTGGATGATATCGTCTCTGTCACAGCTCCAACATTTTAGTGTGAAAGTAGCCATAGGCAATCTGTAAACAAGTGAGTACAGTTGTATTCCAATAAAACTTTATTTACAAAAGCAATCGTTGGGCTAGATTTGGCCTGTAGGGCATAGTTTGCCAATCCCTGATCTGCCAATCCCAGAGCACTGACATCGTTGATCTTCTGAATCAAGTATAGAACCACTTTCAGATTTCTTGTTATATGAGAGGCAGAAAACTCCATCTTTTAAAGCTTTTTTAAGTTCTTGCTATTCACAAGGTTTGCCTTAGACCAGCAGAATCAGCATCACCTGGGAGCTTGTTAGAAATGCAGCATCTCAGGCCCCCACCCCAACCTCCTAAATCAGAATGTGCATATTAATAAGAAGCCCTGGTGATCAGAAGGTATACTAGAGCTTAAGAAGCACTGGCTGAAGCCACTGTTGATTGAATGTCCTGTTACTTGCAGATCAAAGCACTCCTAGCTATTGCTAACAGGAACAAGTCATTGATATCTTACATGCTTTGGTAAGGACTGTGGTTTTGTCCTGAAGGACATTAAAAGGCTTTAAGTGGGGAATTCAATGATCAGCTTTGGAGGGCGTACAACTCATCTCTTTGATGAGATAATAAGCTCCTAAAAATCAGAGTGCATCAAAGAAATACTCCTGATATTTATCCTACTCTCCAAGGTCAGTCAGGTAGGTAGATGCCTCACCACTGCCACACCATTGGGTGGAATTCAAAAGCAGTCTCTTCTATAAGACCTGCTCTCCTGCCCATACCTACTGCCACAGGCCCCAGGAAGATTCTCTGTTTCTGGCATATCCGTGGGGCTTAAAAGTAATTGCAAGGCAGTAACTCTAGTATTATAATTGGGCATCAGCTTTAATTTTAGTTACACTTAATACTGCCACCACCCAGCTTGGTTCAATTTACCTTCTGAATATATATCCACCTCTCTGTAAGACTATAAGCTACTTTGGCCTAAGCAATCATATTTTAAGATTTTTGCATCTCTTCCGTAAGGCTTGCAAAGTGCTGTGCATATGACAGTCATGATAAACACAAAATTAATTCTTAAAATATCAGCCGTCATGTATTGCTTTTCTAAGCTCGTCGAATAATACCTAAATCAGGTAAGCATCTCGAATATGACTATCATTCATCAGCTAAGTAAAACATAGTAGAGTCTAAAGGATCCAAATAACATCAAATATTTTGCAAGGCAGGTCTTTTCATATTGTTTATGTTTAGGTTCTAATACACCCCAGGAATGGTTTGAAGAAGAATTCGGTGCAAGTATTTGCTCATATCAAGTCACCACATCTTCCTGTGGTTCGTTTGTGAAGAGCTAAAACCCAAACAAACACCACCTTTTACACAGTCACCCAGAGTGTTATTGCTTACACGGAGGGAGCACGTCATAAGCCCGTTAGACACATTACCTCACTTAAACCATGCAAGACCCTAGCGTTGGGTAGATTATTATCTTCATTGATGAAGAAACCGAAGTGCAGAGTGTTGATGTCAACTTAGTGAAGATCACACTGGTAGAAATTTGGTGGTGGTAAGAAAGGGCAGCTGGAATTCAAACGCAGGCAGTTAAACCCTGAGTCTGTGCTCTGAACCATTAAGAAGTATCTCCATAAACAGAGCTTTCTGTGTCAAAGGCCAAACTCTTACCACCCTATTTTCATCTGCAGGCATCATCAGCTAGGAGTTTCATGTGACAAATAACTTATGTTAAGCCAAGATACATTGAAAATAAAATGTTAGAATCCATTTATTTTATGGTCAAGTTCAGTGAATGACAGTTTCTATGTTTAAAGCCTTATCTCATTATGAGTTAATGGTTTGGTCTATCATGATTAATACTGGGAAATATCTTTGAAATCAAATTAGAAGGTTTGAGTTTTTGTTTTGGCAGTTAGTTATCATAGAAAGGTTTTCTCTGTCATTTCAGAGTCTGCAGTAGAGACTGTTGAAGGAGTACCTGTAATTAAGATCTCATTGATCTATTTAAATTAGAGAGCTTATTACAAAGCCTATGACCCTATCCAAACAGTTAAATTAAAGCATGGAACGGTATTTCAATGACTCTGGGGAACATAGACAGCCAGGTGGGATTATTGAAACCTGAAAGCGGATAGTTTGTCTCCAGATAATTCTGATCATTTGTCCTGACTCATTTAAGAATTTCAACTCTTATTTTCCCCTGGATTCTAATATTGACTCTGCCGTTTTCTGAATCAATCTGATCTCTAAAAATCACAGATCATCTCTAACAGAGGCTCGCTCTTCTCCAAGATATTACTATGACTTTGTGTTGAGCAAATTGACACCAAAGGATTACCTTTTATATGCCCTGAAATTTTGTATTAAATAATTGTTCCTAGAGATTTTTTTCCCGTTTCTAAAGCCAAGAGGCATTAACTTTTTAAAATGGCAGTGAATTCACCAAAGTAAGTTTGTAGAGAAAAACTAGTGGCCTGACTTTAAGTTGTTGCTACAGAAATTTCAGTTCTTAGTAAAAAGATACATACTGTCTTCCGTGAGTCAGTCTATCACCACCGATTATTGTGTATGAGCCCATTTTATATGGGAGTGCATTTCTTTTAATTGTATGTGCATATATTGATTGGTTGTACAAAGCCTTTCACTCCTGACATCTTTTTTGGCTTTTTCTCCCTCATGTTTCCTCTTGCCATAAGTCCTTTCTTCCAGAAATTCTTTTTTCCATTCATCAAACTGCAGAAGCAAGGAATCCAGGAATATCCTCCTCTAAATGCAATCAATAACCAAGTCTTGCAGATCAGATTTCCAAAAGAGAGCCCAAATCTAATTCAATTCATCTTTACCACTCTTCCCCCAGTCCAAGCCATGATAGTTTCTCTCTCTCTATGTGATGTCCATCCCTGGGAGACAGACACAGGATGATACTACTTGGACCACTGCAGCATCCTCTTAATTAAATTCCTCCATCACTTCTGCACCATCATCCATTCCTCACACAAAAGTCAATGTGGAATATGTCACTCCATTGTTTAAGTCCCCCCCAAGGCTTCCTGTTGACTTTAGAATAAAATGCACACAGGGAGGGTCTGGCTGTTCTCTAGACTCTCCAAGGCCTCTCACTGCATCTCAACCATGCCGATGGACCATTTTGTAGTCTTCTCCTCCACCCTCAGTCTGCCAAAGCACCCACCTACCCATCATGGGCTTGACATGTCCTTTAGCTCATAGTTCCAACATTATTTTTTTCGGAGACCTCTCTGAACTTAGGTGCTAAATTCAGTGCCTATGCTCTTCATCCTAGTTCACAGAGTCCTTCCTCATAGAGAACCTTTGTGTTTGTGTGTTTGTATATCTATCTCTTGTCTTTCTCAATAGATTATAACCTCCACAAAGGCAAGGACAATCATTTTTTGTTGATCACTTAGCATTGGATCAGGCACATGGTAAGCTCTCAATTATTATTTGTGGAATGAGTAAGTCAATAAAATCGGTAGCACATGTAATCTCATGAAATACAAAGTGAAGATCCCTTTGGAAAACAAAAGAAACGATTCTTAAAAATAAATGTCATAATTCAAAGGCAAGGTTTTGGGGATCAACCACATGTTAATACAGGATTTGTTTCTGTGAACCGAATCAATAGAAATGGAAATATAATGTGTTTAAGAAGCTCTGTGCAAAATTATTCTGAAAAAAAGTCAATATAAACATCAATGTCTACCATAAACAACAAACACAACACGAAGCAGTTTTTCACAATGGTTCGTTCCAGCAATGTAACATATGTGCACCCTCATCCAATAATCCAGCTTCTTCCAGTCTCCCTGCCGAGCAGAAGCAAGTCTGAGTTAGCTCCTTTCCCAGAGCAAAGACGTGGGATTTTTCCAGAACTGGAAAACTTCCCTACATGTTGGGGGAGGGGCCCTCACAAAGACAGTCATTAGAATCAGGACATTGGACATCTTTTACCCTGGTTACAAGTGTCTATAACAAAGCAGTTCAACGCTGTTCCAAAGTTAAAGCTCAAGGTTAAGGTTAATTTTACCTTACTTGCTTATGTATATACAAGTTAGTGGCTAAAAAGCAGAATGTCAACATCCTATACATTGGTTTGATCCCCTACAGCCAGCCCAATAAACCTTCCATAGCCTTTGTCAGTAATGTTATTTTCAATACAAAGCACATTGTATTTTTACACATGTAATCTAATCTGACCTTTAAAGCAGGTATTATTATTCCCATTTTACTGCTTTAGCGGTTGATATCCTAGTGTCTCTCGGCTCCAGGCTAAGCTATTGATACTCTATTTTCTGATGCTGGGCTGAATTCTGACACTCCTGTTATCAGCGTGTTAGCTCCCTGTTGGGGTCTGCCCCAAAGGACCCTGAGGAGACACTGGAAGGCAGAAGGAGGGAGAAGGGATTTCATCCTCTCTGTTTGCTTCCTGTGCATGGCAGTGCCAGGGGATCTTCACCAGGCAGAAGCCTTTGCCCATTCCACCTTCCAGCTTCTTCCTACTGTCCCCGCACCAGCCTCACCGTATCACTCGGGAGCAATGTCTGCAGCATCTGGGCAGTGCCTCCTCCTCAACAGAGGGGCAATGCAGACCCATTTTTGCACATGCATATTTGCATAACAATAAACACACAGTGAGAACATTGTATTCCCACTTCTAGCAATAATTTGGTTAGCTACACACTGACAACATATTGAAACATTGCTACAATATGACCCTATCTTTACATGCATAAGACAGCTTTACAGAACTATGAAGTGACATTTCAAACCTCTGAATTTTCCCTACACCATTTATTTTTCAGTTCTATCCATGTTCCTTTTTGTCTGGAATACCTGTTCTTCTCCTCAAGGCCAAGCTGCACAGTTTCCTCTGTGAAACCTTTGAACCCCATAGCAAGCAGAATAAGCCGCTCCATCCACTCAGCTCCCATTATTCCCTGGATACTCCTTGGGGACTTGAGAGAGAAAACACACACATGAGCTTGGAAATGGCCTGGCTTGGATCGATTCTTGGCTTAAGTAACAAATTTCCTATGTGAGTTTGGATAATTTACTTAAATTTCAGTTCCTTCTTCTGTAAAATGACAGGAACTTCTCCAAATTTCTCCCTCCTGCATTCTTGATGTCTCCATCTTTCCAGCTGCTGAAGCCCAAATCCTTGGATTCATCATTGACTCCTGCCTTTGTTTCTCCCCCAACATCCAACAGCAAATCCCAGTGACTCCACTTGCAGAACGTATCCAGAGTCTCATCACTTCTTTCTACCTCTACTGCTATCATCTTGATCTGAGTTGTCATCTTTGCCTGGATCATTGCACTAGTCTCATAATTGACCTCCACAATCTTTCTCTATTCCCTTCTGGCATATGGCAGCCAGACTGATCACGTAAAAATACAAACTAACACAAGAACAGAAAAACAAACACTGCATGTTCTCACTCAAAAGTGGGAGGTGAACAATGAGAACACATGGACACAGGGAGGGGAACATCACACACTGGGGCCTAGTGGGGGGATGGGGGACTTAGGGGAGGGGATAGCATTAGGAGAAATACCTAATGTAGATGACGGGGTGATGGATGTAACCAACCACCATGGCACGTGTATAACTATGTAACAAACCCGCACGTTCTGCACATGTACTGCAGAACTTAAAGTATTATATATATATATGTACATATATATATATATATACCTATATATGTGTATATGTATATGTATATATATATGACCACTTTTCTGTCCAGCCAAAGTTATTCCAATGACCTATAAGGCCAGTAACTTCGAACTTTTTAATTCCTGCCACCCTGCTCACTCCGCGTGGCCACACTGGCCTCCTCCTCCCGCTGCTGGAGCTGGCCAGGCAAACTCATGGCTGAGACCTCTGCACTTGTGGTTCCCCAGGTCTGGAATGCTCTTCCGCAAGATAGCTACATATCTTTCTTCCTCACCTCCTTCAAGTCTTTGCTCAAATGGGACCTTCGCAATCAGACCTTCCCTGAGCACTGTATTTAAAATGGAAACCCATCCCCTAAACTCCCTAGCTCCCTTCCATGCTTTATTTTGGATGCTGTTATACTTTTTTTTTTAATCACTGACACATGGGAAATTATTTTATTGCTATCAATGGCAGCCTCTGAGTCCACAATTAGGCACACTCTCCCAGAAGGGATCACAGATCAAATGAAGGTGATCAAATCATGTAGTTTATTAAACTGACTCAAAATTCACACTGGAGAAGTGGGGGTGAGTTAACATGCCTCACATAGCACACAAATGGGTAGAAACCGTAACCAGGACAATGTTCAGATGTCTCTTTCTTTCCCTACCACACCAGCCATTCTTGGTAGTCACTAGGACCAGCATTGTACTTTTTTTTTTTGAGATAGAGTCTAAGTCTATCCCCCAGGCTGCAGTACAGTGGCGTGACCTCAGCTCACTGCAACCTCCTCCTCCCCCGGTTCAAGTGATCCTCCTCCCCAGTTCAAGTGATTCTCCTGCCTCAGCCTCCTGAGTAGCTGGAGTTACAGACGTCCACCACCACGCCTGGCTAATTTTTGTATTTTTAGTAGAGACAGCATTTCACCAGGTTGGCCAGGTTGGTCTCAAACTCCTGACCTCAGGTGATCTGCCCGCCTTAGCCTCCCAAAGTGCTGGGATTACAGGCGTGAGCCACCACACCCAGCCCAACATTGAACTTTTGAGCATGGGGTCTCAGCAGACAGAAATGGTATCAGGATCCAGCACATGGCGGTGGCTGGTGCTTGCCAATTAACCAAGCAACCAAGATTGTATTTGGTTTTTGGGGGGCAAAGGTCACTCGAGGTCAGAATAAATCTCACAAATGAGTAGCCAAATAAAGAACTCATGAGTATTGAGTGTCTCACATGTATTACAGTGTCATGAAGATCAGGTATCCTGGTGCCGCCCTTCCTTCCTGCCCCTGTGCGTGAACACACGATTCACTTGATCTTTCTAACCTGTCCCTCATGCTGCTCACTTATTTTCCTGTACTTAAATATGAGTTTCACCCATTTCAGTTGCTTTCTTCTTCAGCAGGATTGAATATTCTCAAACAATACTACCAATGCATGTTACAGCCTTCTGCCACATTTTTTACTTACATTGTTTATTATCTACCAAATTAAAGATGCCAGAAACACAAGAATTTTCATCTGTTTTCTTCACCAATGTACATACATGTGTACTTAAAAAATAATTATTGAAAAAATAAAAGAAATTCTGGAAACCATGAGGCTTAAATCAAATAATATTTGAATTGTACTAGAACACCAGAGAAAACGACTTGGAGCAGGACGAGAAGATGAAATTGAAAGCCCATGCTATGGTCCCTGCCCTGCTGATGCCAATCCCTTCCCAAGCCCATGGGTGTGGGAGTGCTGAGATGCTCATTCTGAAGCTCTGGAGATCACCCATTCTTCTGGAATTGCTCACATTTTCTTTCTATGCTCTCCAAGTCACTGTTCTTTGGCCCACTTGACTCACAGTCAAACTAGTTTTAATCTTGTACTCTTGAAATATTTGTTCAATGAATGAATATCCTGTTACAGGTTGCTCTGGGACTTCAGAGCCCTGATGAGGATTGATACTTAAATGACTTCAGATATTTACCCCCAAGGAGTTTGTGCTTCATCCAATCTGTAGTGCTTCATTCATCCTGAAGTTGCCCCCTGGAGGGTCCTGGGCATACCCAGGCCTAAGGCCTCACATTAGTCTGCTCAGGCTGCTGTAACAAAAGATCATAGCCTGGGTGGCTTAAACAACAGAAATCTATTTCTCACAGTTCTGGAGGCTGGGAACTCAAAAATCAAAGTGCTGGCTAATTCATTTCTCTGGTGAGGGCTGTCTTTCTGGTTTGCAGACGTTTGCCATCTTGCAATGTGGTAACATGCCTTTCCTTGGTGCACGTTCACACAGAGAGAGAAAGAGAGAGACAGAGAGATCTCTTCCTCCCCTAATAAGGCCACCAGTCATACAGCATTAAGGCCCCACCCTTATGCCCTCAATTTAACCTTAAACTACCTCCTAAAGACCTATCTTCAAATATAGTCACATTGGGAGCTAGGACTTCAACCTCTGAATTTTGAAGGGAGAAATTCAGTCCACAGAAGACCGAATTTCTTCTATCCAGCACAATATCCTTATCCTGTTTTAATGTTATTATTAACTTTTGAAAAATGTATAGCTCTTCCATAAAATATACATTCTAATCCTTTTCTATTCCTGGCTTGCTTCATTTATTCTACCCACCCAGCCCCTTTAGACATTTAAGTTTTTATCCCATACCCATTGATTTAACGAGGGACTATATTTTCCAAGCTGAAATTCAGGACATACAACATCATCAATATAAATGTGCTTATGGAAGAGTAGAACAAAATGTCAGAACTTGGGATTGTTTTGGAAAAGCATGGATATGCAGAAAATGATGATAAATAAATGAATTCTCCATATTTGTGTTTCAGTGATTGAGAAGAGATTAACGCAACTTGAGCTTGGTGCCACTCAAACCCACCAAAACTTCTGTTTGCCCGGTTAGATGTTTTGATGGTGAGGAACTTATTGGCATTGGGCTGTGGAAGATACAAAGGTTGAAGACAGGTGCTGTTCTCTATGGTAGAGTTTTGCAAGTTTTCTTTGGCCTATAATGTAGAGCAAGATATTTTACCTTGCAAACCTGTAGGATGTGATGCACTCTGATCTATGCTGTGCTATGCTGTGCTATGCTATGCTATGCTATTCTTTCTACAACGGGTGTTATGGCCTACATAATTGGTTTCCAAAACATGAATCTATTGCTATGTGCACTGGGAAAAAAAAAAAACAAAAACAGTTCTAGTGGGTTGGGTCTGATAGGTTTTGGTTTCCTTTGTGTTAAAAAATATTTTGATTAGCATGAAGGTCTTTTTGTTTGATTATTTTTGTGTTTTAATATATATAGCTACTAGCCTGGTATCTAGAAATAGTTTCATTCTCTTGGAAACTTATCTGCTGAAACTTTTCTATTCACAGATCAGAGTTTTCAGAACTGGAAGGAACTGCAGGCGTGAAGTCAGAATACATCGCACAGGAGTATTTATGTTGAAGCTCCAGTGTTTAAGACACAGTGATCCTAAAAATGCAATTCACAAAAATTGTTATTTTTGTTTTTTGACTCTTCTGAACAGAACCCATCTTCAACTGAGTTTGCTAACTGCCTGTGTGGCATGATCTTGTTCTCCCTTGCAAAGCTCACAGGATGAGTTTTTGTTTTGTTTTGTTTTGTTTTTAAGTTTCCTTGCTGTTTTTCCAGGTCACAGTACCACAGTTGATTGCCGATTGTGGTTTGAGGTCACCTAGAGAAGAGGGGGGTTAACCCAAAGATCTTATTGCACACCTCAAATTGTTCTCTGATGACACCAAGAGCGTCAGAGGGTCTGAGGTTGTCAGTGAACGTTCACCAGGTAACGCTGCTTATGGGCGAAGACGAATCCCGTGCTGCCATCTATTGGTAACTGGTGTTAAAAACAGCAATTTTTAATGCTACCTGATTTTTTAAAAAATTTGTTTTGGGGGAACTACAGTTCACTTTCATCTATTTTCCAAATTTATATTTCCCAAGAAGTCTTGATTTCAAGTGAAGGAATCAGTGGATGGGAATGACCCATCTTTAACCCTAATGAAGTTTGTCTGTAAAATAAACCAAAGGGACAGGGGAATTCCCACATCATCTCATTACTGCCCAAGCCGACACATTTCCCTTTGAGGATGGTTTGAGGGAAGGAGGGACTGTCTGCTTGTCAGAGGAATTTCAAAGAACGCACTGTTCTCATCCTTCAGATCTCGCCGATTGCTTCATGGGCCACCCGAGGTTACCAGATGTGTTGTCCAAAGGGTGGCTTCAAACAGAAACAAAATAGGCCCTCTCTGTTTTGAAGCCGGTTCTAAATACTACACCATTGCAAATAGTTCTCTGGGTTTATTTATTAGTAAAGAAAACGAGACATCAAGGACAAACCACTTCCATTTTAAAAAGATTCCTGTTCATTAAAAATAAAAAGAAAGGAGGCTGGAGTGCAGTGGTGTGATCACGACTCACTGCAGCCTCGACTTCCTAGGCTCAAGTGATCCTCCCACCACAGCCTCCACGCCCAGTTAGTTTGTTGCATTTTTGTAGAGATGAGGTCTCGCATTTTTGCCCAGGCTGGCCTTGAGCTCCTGGGCTCAAGCGATCCTCCTGCTGCAGTCTCTCAAAGTGTTGGGATTATGGGTGTGAGCCACCGTGCCCAGCCTACTATCCTTATTTATAGAAAGAAAAGAATGGAGGAAACTGAGGCTTGGATAGAATGGTTTCACCCAAATAACATTGGTGTGGAGGCAGAAAACCTACTGTTGACAAGCGGAGTTGATGGCAGTTTTTTGGCAAGGCCTAGTGAAAGCAACCCTGGAGACTTCACACTTTCTGCTAGTAGAAATGGAGCTGTCACTCCCATCAAGATTCAGAACACTGGTGATTACTATGGCCTGTGTGAAGGGGAGAAGTTTGCTACTTTGGCTGAGTTGGTCCAGTATTACATAGAACATCACGGGCAATTAAAAGATAAGAATGGAGATGTTATTGAGCTTCAATATCCTCTGAACTGTGCAGATCCTACCTCTGAAAGGCGGTTTCGTGAACACCTCTCTGGGAACGAGATGGAGAAATTATCAACTGAAAAAGGAAAACACGGCAGCTTTCTTGTATGAGAGAGCCAGAGCCATGCTGGAGATTTTGTTTTCTCTGTGCACACTGGTGATGACGAAGGGGAGAATGATGGAAAGTCTAAAGTGACCCATGTCGTGATTCGCTGTCAGGCACTGAAATACGGCGTTGGTGGAGGAGGACGGGTTAACTCTTTGACAGATCTTGTGGAACACTACAAGAAGAATCCTATGGTGGAAACACTGGGTGCAGGACTATGACTCAAGCAGCCCCTTAACACGACGCATATAAATGCTGCTGAAATAGAAAGCAGAATTCAAGAAATAAGAAAATTAGCTGAGACCAGAGGTAACGTCAAACAACGCTTTTGGGAAGAATTTGAGACACTGCAACAACAGGAGTGCAGACTTCTCTACAGCCAAAAAAAGGGTCAAAGGCAAGAAAAAAAAATACAAAAACTTCCTTCCCTTTGATGGTACCAGGGTTGTCCTACACCACGGTGATCCCAATGAGCCCGTTTCAGATTACATCAATGCGAATGTCATCGTGCCTGAATTTGAAACCAAGTCAACAATTCAAAGGCCAGAAAGAGTTACATTGCCACACAAGGCTGCCTGCAAAACACAGTGAACGACTTTCGGCAGATGGTGTTCAAGAAGACTCCCCGAGTGATTGTCATGACAACGAAAGAAGCAGAGAGAGGAAAGAGTAAATGTGTCAAATACTGGCCTGATGAGAGTGCTCTAAAAGAATATGGGGTCATGTGTGTTAGGAATGTTGAAGAAAGTGCCGCTCATGACTATATGCTAAGAGAATGTAAACTTTCAAGGTTGGACAAGCTGTACTCCAGGGGAATACAGAGCGAACAGTCTGGCAATACCACTTTCAGACGTGGCCAGAACACAGAGTGCCCAGCGACCTCGGGAGTGTGCTGGACTCCCTGGTGGAGATGACACCATAAGCAGGAGAGCATCATGGATGCAGGGCTGGTCGAGGTGCACTGTAGTGCTGGAATTGGCCGGACAGGGACGTTCATTGCGATTGATATTCTTATTGACGTGATCAGAGAGAAAGATATTGACTGCGACATTGACGTTTCCAAAACCATCCAGATGGTGCAGTCTCAAAGGTCAGGGATGGCCCAGACAGAAGCACAGTACCAATTTATCTGTGTGGTGGTCCAGCATTATATTGAAACACTACAGCACAGGATTGAAGAAGAGCAGAAAAGCAAGAGGAAAGGGAACGAATATACAAATATTAAGTATTCTCTAGCGGACTAGACGAGTGGAGATCAGAGCCCCTCCTGCCTTGTACTCCGACGCACCCCGTGCAGAAATGAGAGGAGGCCATGCTAGAGTCAATGAAAATGTGCGCCGGACGCTACAGCAGGAAACTTTCGGATGAGAAAAGCTGCCAAAACCTCAGCACAGAGATAGATGTGGACTTTCACTCTCTCCCTAAGAAGATCAAGAACAGACACAGGAAAGTTTATGTGACGACAGAATTTAGATTTGGAAGGCTTGCATTGTGGTTGACTACCTTTTGATACGCAAAATTGGAAACCATGTAAAGACCACTGTGTTCTAACTGAACATTACCTGCTTCCCAATTACTCATTTCCTCAGATAAGAAGAAATCATCTCTACAGTGTAGACAGCGTTGTATTTTATAGAATTTTGTTTTAGATTGAGGAAGCAGTTAAATTGTGCACAATATTTTGCAGATTATGGGGATTCAAATTCTAGTTACAGGCTTTTAAAAAATTATTTTAACCAGTTTAATTTTTTTGTTTCTCATTCTGGGGGATGATAAGAAGAAATGATTTGGGAAAATTAAATAACAACATCCTAGAAAAGTGTGAGCAATCTCATTTACTGTAATGTATCCAGTAGTGGATAATTCATTTTGATGGCTTCTATTTGATGGCTTCTGGCTAAGTGAGAATTAAGCCAGTTCCTAAGACTGTCAGAAGCTTACTGGTCTACCTTTGCATTGGCATTAAAGAGTCATAGAAAAAGAATCATGATATTTATGAATTAAGAGGTGTGGCTTTTTTTTTTCAGCTGATGACCAATTACAGTTCAGCTGTTGACTAAGAAGGTTGTGGTGGGGAAATGTTTCTTTGCATTTGAATAATTGTCTTGTACTTAGAAAAAAAAGCATCTAAGAATGACCAGTGTTTTTGGTTGTCAAATGTTGCTGAAAAACTTACCCCAAAACTTTAGTGGCTTAAAACGCTAGACTTAGGCTGGCTGTTCCTCTGCCAGCCTGTAGGTGGCCACTCATGTGGTCAGCAGGTCGGCGTGGAGACTGGGATGGCTGGGCTTCTCTCTGCCTGCAGTCTTGAGTCTCCTCTGTATAATCTCTTTCAGTGGCCTTACCGGCAGGGTTGCTAGACCTCTCATGCAGCTCAGAGCTCCCAAGAACTCGAAAGCAGAAGTGACCAGACCTTCTGAAGACTTAAGTCCAGAATTGTCGCAGCATCCCTTCTACTGCCCTCTATTGATGATGATGATTTTTCTAACGAGGAGACTGAGTATGCCCTCTACTTGCTAAACACGTCACAAGCCCAGCCCAGATTCAAGAAAAGAGTGTGAAGTGAAGGTGCAGTTAATTGGGGAGCCACCTAGTCTAGCAGACGGTCACAGCCAGTGCCATGGAAAACCAAGGGAATTAGCAAAAGTAGAAGTTGCTAGTGACCTTGGGAAGCCGAAGCTGCTTACAATAGCTGGGACAAGCTGAAAGTCAGACTGAGAAGAGAAGGTCTTCAAGAAGCTTCCTGAATGATTTCTGCCAACCCTGAGACTATTTTTGGAACCAGCACTTGGGGAAACTGATCTTGTGAGGATGGATGTGTTTAGGGACACAGGGGTTTTGAGAGCAGCACCACCCCACTGGTGGGGCACCCCCTGACTTGGGAAATGTGACGCTTTCTTAATGCCACTGGTGTTTAGTCAGGACGCAGTGAGAAGAACACCCCTAACATGCCTACCTCCAGCCGGGTTGAACGAGCTTGTTTTTGTTTTAGCCAGTCGGCAAAATTTGCTAATGGTCTCCCTTAAGTGCCTTCTCCAAAGACATCCCTCCTTGCCTCACATGTTGAATCATCATTCAGTGTGAATAGTTCAATGAAAATATCAGTGGTTGACTTTTGTAATAGTAATAAAATGCTACAGCTCTTTGCTGTGAATAAATAAATAAATAGAAACAAAGACATGCTTAAATCGAATTAATGAAATTCTATATTTAAAATGTCTGGGCTGGGCGAGGTGGCCCAAACCTGTAATCCCAACACTTTGGGAGGCCAAGGTGGCAGAAGCACTTGAGTCCAGGAGTGTGAGACATGGGCAACAAAGTAAAACCTCATCACTACAAAAATCAAAAACTTGGCTGGGTGTGGTGGGACACACTTTCAGTCCCAGCTACTCAGGGGGTTGAAGAAAGAGGATGGCAAGAGCCCAGGAGGTCAAGGCTGCAGTGAGTTGTGATCGCACCACTGCACTCCAGCTTAGACAATACAGCAAGACTTTGTCTCAAAAAAAAAAAAAAAGCTTATATTGGAAAAAAAGATTGTTTTTATGAACGAGTGTAATGCGATCTAATTGTGTTCACTATTATACAATCATAAGATTATTTATTTAAAATATTAATTTCTAAATCTACATAGCAATGGAATAAATAGCGTTGTTTTGTTTCATATCTATCTATCTATGCTGTGTATATGTAGATGCCAAACACTCTACTGGATGCTCAAATATATCAGTGAACAAAGCAGACTAAAATCTCTGCCTCTAAGAGCATACATGCTAATGGTGGGGGGTGGGGGAGATAAACAATGAATAAACTAATTAAGACTGTTAAAGAGAGAGGATGGGAAATAGTAATAAGTACTTTGGAAAAAAAGGCTGCAGGTAATGGCAGTAGGGAATGTGTGCAGAAGGGTAGGTTGTAACTCTGTTGGATAGTCAGGGCGCACGTCATGGAGAAGCTGCAGTTCACGAAGTAGGTAGCTCTGTGGCCATGGGGAGGAGGAGCACTCCAGGCAAGGGGAGCAAGCAGCCCGTGCACAGGCCCTGAGGAAGGATTGTCTGTAATAATAGAGGAGTCCAGTGTGCTGGGGGCAAGGAGGTAGGTGGGGCCTAGGACATATGGGAAGGTGGATTGTGAATTGCCTTGTGGGTTTCAGCGAGGACTTTGGCTTTTACTCTTGAGTGCAATGGGGAATCATTGGAAGATTTTGAACAAACAAGCAATGTGATCTGACATACATTTTAAAAGAATTATGGTAGTTGCTATTTTCAGAATAGACTGTAGGGAGCAAGGACCGAAGCCAGGAGATCAGTTAGGAGACTGCTGAAACCAGCCAGGTGAGGGGTGCCGGTGGCTTGCACTGAGCACACAGTGGAGTTGATGAGAAACAGCCAGATTCTGCATATAATCTTAAAACTGAACCAGCAAAATTTAAGTAGAGATTCATTCATTGTGAGATGTGAGAAACAGCAGAGTCAAGGATGACCCAAGACTTTTGGCCTGAGTACTGGGAACCGAGTCGGCCTCCACTGAGATTGGAAAGACAGAATATGGGGTTGTTTCAGGGGGGATCATAGCAACTTCTCCCAGTCCCATCAGAGGATTGCTGCACCTGAGCCTACAACCTCACTTGGATACACAATCAAGAGTGTAAGTTCACAGCGTTTTTGCCAGCAAATTCCCCTTAGTTAAAAGGCCTTTCTGACCCCATTTTCACAAAAAGGCTGTCCCGTTCCCCCATGGCTAACAGACACCCCATGATATCCCTCATAGTACGTACGTCTTCAGAGCATGCATTTCAGATCTGATACTCGTGTGATGATTTGCTTACTTACTATTTATCTGGAAAGACTCTAAGTGCCAGGCTTGAGAGGACTATGTCTGTTTCTGCTTCCAATTGTTTTCTCACCTGCTGGACAGGCTTGGCACTTGGTAGGTATTCAATAAATATTGATTAAGGAAAGAATGAATCATAGTAAGATTTTAGGGACCAAATAGGATCTTCAGGAGCCCACCATTTTAAATTATAGGATTCCCTTGGGACTACTTAATTACCCTGGGATTATTTAGTTACTCAGAGCACTTCAGGTCAGGGGTTTTTTTGTGCTAAACCCCGACAGAGGTGTGGCCCTGTTCTAACAGGGCAGCTGCTCTGAGCTGGGGAAAATGTGGGAGTTAGGACTGCACATCTTGAGGGACCAGATACGCTTTGCTCACCTTGCTTTCCTCTGGGTCTGGTGACTTGGCCCTCACCTCACTTGCTCTCATTCCTTCTCATTCAGTGTGATCTTGGCCATCTTCACACCAGCAGTTTCCGTGGTAAATGCACTGATGAGGAAAAGCAGTAGCTCCCTCTGCTTCTCATCCCCACTCCCTGCTTCTGCTCTCAGGACAACAGGCCTGACAGGGATGCTAGATCTTCCGTACTTCTTAGGACTGATTCTAGGGCCTCAGTAAAGGATGGGATTTCAGTAAGGAATGTGCCTCCTCACTCTCCTCTTCTCTGCCTTGTTTATCACACCGATGTGAAATGATCTCTTGCTCTTAGTCTCATGATCACTCCCAAGTTTACTCCAATGCAGGATTTTTCAACTTCAACACCACTGACATTTTGGGCTGGATAAATCTTCACTGTGGGGGCTGCTCTGTGTTTATAGGATGATGGTGTTCTGTGGGATGTTTAGCAGCATCTCTGACCTCTACTCTCTAGATATCAATAGCACTCCCTCCTTCACAGATGTGACAATCAAACATGTTTCCAGACGTGACTAAATGTCTCTGGAGGCCAACATTGGCCCCAGTCACAGCGTTGGGTCTAAGGTCTGGGTCTATTTTGTGAAATGTCCTTGACATCTGGCCCCATAAAGTCTCACTTCTCCCGCCCTCCCATTAGACTAGCTTCTTACATAATCCTGTTTTATTCTATGAAGGTTTTGGATTGATTAAAAGGGGGGTACTGGCTTCTCTGTCCACTAATGATTTCAGTACGTGACCCTCAAAGCTGTCATTCCAATCACCATCATCCCTGTCTCACGTCCTTGACGTGGCCACGACTGGAGGAAAGTACTGCCCTCTAACAGACTGTCTGAACCTTTACCCATTCTATGATTATGTCTTTATTCTCTTTGTTCAGTATTTTCCTTGTTAGCTTAAGAAATATTTTTTGTTGATGATAGTACTGATGGCGGAAAAGTAAAAAAAGTTGTAGATGCCAAAATAATCTTTGGCAGATAATTCTGGGAAACTCCCTGATTAGTGGGAAAATTACTGGGTTTTGTATGATATTACAAGCCTTCACTAATCCTTGGAAGAAAGTTGTTATCTGGGCTGCAAATGGCAAAATCAGGGAAACAATATTTGTTATAAAATATTAGATGAAGTATGTGGTTATGTAGAGATGGAAGCAAAGCTCAGTTTTCCACGTTAGAGAAATAGGAGCTCAAAGAAAGTGAGAGCTGCTTAAGAAATCAACTAATATAATTCTCTCCTTTAGGATATAACAAAACAGAAAGCAGAGAGAATAATTGCTTTGCCCAGGGGGATGTAAATAGCATCAGGGCCTGGATTTAAACACAGACCTCTTAATTCTCTGTTGTGATCTGTGATAAAGTTTTATTAATCCATGGCAAAATGAAAAAAATAAGATCAATTTGGAAAATTTGTGTCCGAATGTGAATTAGTTAAATGTAAAGAACTATCCTTTATCCTGAGACTTGGGCCCTTCTAGCCCTCTACCATTTTTGGTAACAAAATATTGTCTCTATTAGGAAAGAATGACTCCAGGTGTATTTGGAGTTTGGGGAGTTTCTTAATGCTTTTATTTTAGTAATTCTAAGGCAATTCACCACCATCATCCCTTTTTAAAAATGAACAAAAATCTAAGAGCCCCTGAAATAGAGTACTTGTGTCCAAAGAACCACAGAGATGTTCTGGTTCCTAGAGAGCAAGACGGGATGCACAGGCCTGTGGGTGAAATCAGATGGAGACTCACGAATGAGTAATTCCTGTGAACAATGGCAGCCCAGCATCCCAGTCTTGGGGTTTTCTGGAACCTCCCTCCTTCTTCCTCTTTACTCCCTTATCTCTCATTGAAATTGAATCAGAACTTGAGCATGATTCCTGATAGGAGGCCTCTCTCTCTCTCTCCTCTCTTTTTTTTTTGTGGAGATGGGGTCTCACTATGTTGCCCAGGCTGGTCTTGAACACCTGACTTCAAGGAATCTTCCTGCCTCAGCTTCTCAAAGCTCTGGGATTACAGGCTTGAGCCGCTGCACCCGGTAGGAGGCCTCTCTGGATCACCAAGGTGGCTGTATCTGGTCTGAGCCAGACTGTTAGGTATATCTGGTTGGAGTGGTTGAGGGTGGGCTTCTGGGCCTCCCATTGTTCTTTCTGACTGTGGCTTACCTTAAAATGCAAAAGTATCAGGATATTACTTATCTAATATTTTTAAGCCCTCTGCCTGAGAGAAGAATACCAAGATCTAAGGACAGGCTTTTAGAGTATTATAGGAGTGGGGCTGAAACTGCTGCCATCTTGTGTCCTTACCCCTCACTCACTCTTGTCCCTAGGAAATGGAAGGCACAATTTACTAGAAAAGCTTTATCAGACTTGAGTCGCCACCAAAATGTCCTGGTATACCAGTTTGACCACACCACTCAGATTGCACATTTCCGTTTTAACAGAGGCTTCTGAAGATGTCAAAATATCAATCTAAAGAAGTGAATGAAATTGCAGCCTCCCTCCTCGCCCGCCCAGCTGTAGTTAGGGGTTGCTGCGCCATGAGCCTGTGAGTTCCCTCCAGCCTGGGGCCTCAGCAGCTGCCAACCAGCCCTTCATGGAAAGGAGCACATGAGGGTTTTAAAAGAGGAAGATGACATTGGGATGTCTCAGAGATCTGAAAGCATTTTCAAGGGAAAAGGAAACCAAAAAAGGAAAGAAATATGACATCAACATTTATCTATATATCCTCATCCTGTAGCGGAACTTTGTGTCCTCCGATTCCTGGTGTCATAGTTGATTCTCTACCAGATGATTCTCTACCAGGATGGATCATTCTAATGAGGCTGCGTCTGGCCAAGAATAAAGCTGTCTTTACGTCTGGACTACGTCTTGGAATGTTTCAGATGGTCTCACATGAGCTCACCTAGAAACGTTTGCAACTCCAGGAAACAGCAGCTGCTAAGAGGAGAGAAGGGAGTTAACCGTTAACTGCTTTGTGAGAGGTCATGTTGAGAAGCTTTTCATGTGCTTTCTCTTTTTACCTTCTCAGCAATCCCACGTGGTATCATTTTCCTCATTTTATAGCGAAGGAAACAGATGTTCAGAAATGTTGGGTAACTTGCCCCAGGTCAGAAAGCAGAACTGGTCCTGTTCAACCCAGGATCAAGTCAGGATTCAAATCCAGATCCTCCTGCCTCTGAAGTGCTCTTTTCATAAGATTGAGCTTCAGTATACGTGGCCATCCCATGCATGCAGGAAGTGGGAAGGAGGGTGTGGTTCCTGAGCCATCAAATGGTCCAGAAAGAACCTAAGAGACAGAGGCAGAAAAACATTAGAGCTACAGTCATCATCAACACACAAGTTGACTAACATCAACTTTTTAGTCCCAGGCTTCCTGTGGACTATCTGTCTTTGAAGCACTCTGCTTGAAGGCCATGCTGGATGGCAGAGCACTCTAGCATAGGAAGGAGAGGAACTTGTATTTCATTAAAAAACAACAACACTTCAGAATTGTAATTCTCCATCTTTTTTTTTTTTTCAGATGGAGTTTTGCTCTTGTTGCCCAGGCTGGAGTGCAATGGCGTGATCTCGGCTCACTACAACCTCTGCCTCCTGGGTTCAAGAAATTCTCCTGCCTCAGCCTCCAGAGTAGCTGGGATTACAGACATACGCCACCACGCCCAGCTATTAGCTACTCGGGAGGCTGAAGCAGGAAAGACTGTGGTGGTGCATGCCTGTAATCCCAGCTACTCGGGAGGCTGAGGCTGTAGATACGGTGTTTCTCCGTGTTGGTCAGGCTGATCTACAACTCCCAACCTCAGGTGATCTGCCTGCCTCAGCCTCCCAAAGTGCTGGGAGTACAGGCGTGAGCCACCGTGCCTGGCTGAGACAATGAAAAGGTGGACATTTGATGAGCTTGTGTTTCTGACAGTTTCTAGAGTTCAGAAACATGGAGACTTGTTTGCATAACACTTGCATTACAGTATTATTATTCAGTTGATTTATTCTTTCATTTCAGATCATTAATATTAACTGATGTTGGGTGTGTTAAATATTTAACGATAGAAAAAGAAGTCTATCTAATGAGCAAAAATACATTTTAAGATTAAAAAAAAAACAAAAGAGATCAAATCTTTGGGATCCAACATGGGACTTTGGACAGCTCAGGAAATCCGCTGGTTTCTGCCTGGGATCTGAAGACTGTTTACATTCCAGTGGAATTCCTGGGAAAGTCCAGAGCTCTCAGTGCTGTGAAAACAATGGCTTATGGTGATAAACTCTTAACTGCCTTACCCTGCGAAGGTTCCCTGAGCAGGATGGACAGGGCCAGACAGCATTCCTAGGAAGACTTTGTCTTGTTTGCTGCCTTGAGCTGAAACTAAAGCTGGTTTGAAGGCATGTGGACTCCTGCCTGCTGAGCCGTGGCTGGACTTTGACGGAGATGGCTCCTACCCCCTCTTGTCATCAGTAGCTGACAATTTCCACAGGGAGTCACAGCCCCTCCCTGGGCAGGCTAGGTACTCCTAAGGTATGAGAACCTTTTGCATTCATTAGGAAGTCATGGAGATGGAGCCAGTAATAGTGGGCCTTAAGCTATATTAAATCCCTCCTTTTGCAGAAGAGAAAACAGAGGTCCAAGAAATTCATTTGGTATTTTAAATGGCTAGTCACTTATCGACTCAACACATACTAATCGAGCTCTGTACCATGTGCAGAGAAAGAGCAGTGAGTGAAACTGTTAGGAAAGGAGGGGTGGATTTGGGGCTAAGTCCATCCTCCAACTTTCAGTTTTCAGCCCTTAAGAAAGAGAACCTGATGCTTGGTTTAACCTAGAAGAAGCTAAACATGGACATATTCCTCCTGCCAGGGGTTGATTTGGGGGTGGGCAGGGCATGTGATCTAGTTCTGGCCAAGTAGATACGAAGAGAAATTTGCTGTGGGGCTTGGACATGTTTCTGGGAACAATTTTCTTCCACTAAAGGTTGCTGCATGTGGATGTAGTGCCTGGAACTCGCCCTGTGGACAAGCTGACATAGTACAGAAGAGAGATGGAAAAACCCTGGCCCTTGACACCGTCATTGAGCTACTGAAAAACCAAACTCACAGGCCCTGCTACAATACTTGTGGAGATGCGAGCTGATCAAATTAGCTTACCAATTTAGCCAGCTGAGTTACGTTTTCTAACGTTTGTAATAGAAAGCATTCTTTAAAAATATTCAAAGTTTTGGTGACAGATATACTAGAAATTTCATCAGATGGCTTCTTTTTTCTCTTAGGAAAGTAGGGGATGGATAATTTAAGAAAGTAAAAATTGAAAAACAGCTCCTTAGAGGAATTCAGGAGTGGGGAGGGCTTGACGAAGCCTGAGCCTAAGAGATTATAGCAGAAACAACCAATTCACTAGGAGGGCTTTCCTCCAGCTGTGCTCGGTAGCCCAAGAACAGCAGTGGAGAAGGTAGATTATTACATTCTGCAAGGTTTGGGGATTCCTCCCAGGCAGGTGCTTTGCTTTCTCTGACACATTATATTGTCTTTAAGATGTCGATTCAGTTCAATGTTAATCAATGCCTACCATGTACAAGGCACCAACAGGTTCCCGTGAAAATATAAAAATATTTTTGTGGCTTCCAGAATGGCTCAGATGAATCCAAAGGATCACCCAGTGGGTATATAGCTTCATGGCATTAAATGATCTTCAGTTGTGAGATTGAAAGTGTTCCTGTGTCTCCAAAGACTTAACAGCTAACGAAAGACATAGATTTTCAAAATGAAAAAAAAAAATCACAGGAAAAATAAATAAGTTCCTGTGGGCTACTTTTGAACTTCTTTGGGTTAAAAACAACGGGAATATGGTGATTAGATGCTCCAGGTTTCCTTAAAGAGCAAACAAAAACAACGGGACAACCCGGTGTTGATGAGCACATTCATGCCTTTATTCTACCCTGAGTGTCCGGCATGAACAAAGAGCAAGTTCATGTCCCTTGGACTGCAGACCTGCTGGAGAAACATTAATACTTACAGCAAAATTTAGGATGTACACATGGCAGAGAGAGCCATAAAGGAAATGCTCCCTTCTCTTTGGACAGAGATGGGACAGTCAGGTAGGCAGCCAGGAGGTTTTCAAGGGAGGCCTGGTAGAAATTCTGTAGGCAGGAAGGGTGAGCGACGCATTTCAGGCAGAGGCAGCAGCCTGTGTGAAGGCTTGGCTATGCACAGCAGGGAGTCTGTCTGGGGGCCTGCTGTAGTGTTCTGGGCTCCTGTGGGGTAGAGAGCTTTATTTTAGGAGGAGGGTCTATAGAGGGCCAGGGTCATTTAAGAAACATGAACTGGATGTTGCTAGAGAGAGGGAGCCACAGGGAAGCGGCGGGAGGCGAATAACGCAACCACATTAGTGCAGAAGCTGAACTGTAGGGAGATGCTGGAAAGGGACTGGAAATGGGGCAGGCACAGTGGCCTGCGAGCGAGGCATTCCCAACAGGAATGGAATGCACATTTTAAAACACAATAGGAATGCACATTTAAAACACAAAATATCTCTGATATTTTGGGACCAGGGAATCTGTAGACTATCACATTTGGATTTTCAAGTTCGAAAGTGTATTTCTGAATTCTTTGCCTAATTGGAGTTGGCCTTGTACTTTTCTGAGATGCTGACAGAGTTGCAGAATCACAGGCCAATGACCAAAATAAATTTTTGAAAGTCATATTAATCCTTTGAGTGGAGTTTTTAAAAAAACAAAACAATGAAACTGTGAAAGAGATCAAAATACATATCCACAGCTACCATTCCAACAATTCCCTTTCCTCTGAAACGCCCCCTCTCGCATACCCTGCGTGCCTCTCTTCTCAGTGCACCAAGTCTCTCCAGCCTCCGCCCCAGGTGGCTCTTCTCTTCCAGCCCCTCAGCCTGCCTATTCCACACTCTCCCAGGCATCTCCATCCACCCGCTCTCCCAGGCAGAGAGACCCCATCTTCTCCAGGAGGGAAAGGGCTTCTAGCAATCAGTGCTTCTCCTTAGAGTCAGGAGAAGGGGGACAACCAGGCTCACTCCAGGTTAATTATTTTTCATCCCATCATATTACCTTCTCATTTTAAACTTGTTATATTGATTAGCCAGGACCCAATCATTGATGTGATACAAAGATTGAGACAATTACCTGAGTCATTTAGGAAAAAGAAAGGAGATTTCTGCTTCCATCATTCATCAGTGTATTTTTCTTTTTTAAATAAACTTTATTTTCTACAACAGTTTTAGGTTCATAGCACATTTATTTTAATAGAGGATAAGTGTCCATTCAATGCTTAAGGAAGGTTCTGACTTAAGCAGAACCTTGCTACATAAGGTTTTATAGGTCATGACATTTCCTACAAAACAAACTGAGAAAATGACCTAGATGCTGCCTCATGGGCAACTCAAGGGGTTTATGGGGTTCATTGACATGATGATTCTTGTGTAGTTTGAAGCTAAGATTTATTGAGCATTTATCTGTGCCAGGCATACTCCAAAGGCTCTCCTGTATTAGCTCATTTAATCTTCACAACCAGCCAATTATTAGCCCCATTTTATAGCTGAAAAAACTATGGGACTCAGCTAGTGAATGGTGGAGCTAGCAAGAGTTCAAATCCAGCCTATTGAATTTCAAAGCCCAATTTTAACCACTAACCCTTTGTATTAGTCAGGTATCTCCAGAAAAAGAGAACCAATAGGATATATATGTATGTAACAGGAGATTGAGTATGGGAATTGGCTCATGTGATTATGGAGAACAAGAAGTTACCAAGATCTGCTGTCTATAAGCTGGAGAACCAGTAAAGCCAGTGCTATAAGTCAGTTCAAGTCCCAAGGCTGGGGAATCAGAAGCTCCAATGTCTAATGGCAGGAAAGGATGGATGTCCCAGCTCAAACAGAGAGAATGGATTCTGTCTTCATCTGTGCTTCTGTTCTATTTAGGCCCTCAATCAGTTGGGTGTTGCCTGCCCACATTGGTGAGGGCAGATATTTGTCACGTGGTTTACTGTTTCAAATGCTAATCTTACCTGAAAACACCCTCCAGACAAATTCAGATGTAATGTTTTACCAGCTATCTGAGCATCCTTTAGCCCGGTCAAATTGAAAAATTTGCCATCACAAGTCCAGCCCTTCATAATCTGGCACCCACACACATCTTTTTAAGCCATACTTAATCTGTAAATAAAGGCAGCAGAGTTATAATTCCACCTAACATGATACAATTAGGCTGTGTACAACCAAAAATCCCTTCCCTAGAAGAGAAGATAAAGTTCTTGAGTGAAGTTTACTCTCCTGATTTCCCGTAACTTAAATGCTGATGTAATATTAGCAATACTTAATTACTGGTATAAAGTTAATACAGCTTAATGTTACATGGTAAGGAAGTAAGAGAGAAAAGAAAACATAGATATTTGCTTAGCATATGTTCATAGACACACAAATGCATTTATAACAATACAAGGAGAAAAAGACTCATGAAAATTACAGCTCTTGTTTCTATAACTGGCCACATAATTGTAGCTGGTATGGATAGCTACTTTATTCTCTTACCCATTCCATATTCCCTTTGCCTTCAGCAAGCACCTCAACTGGTCATGGTTTTCTTACCTGGCAGAGTGACCCAAACCTTCATACCTTAAGTGACTGAGCTCATATTAGTTCTGCCTGGATTAAGCTGTTGTAGTTTTCCATTGATCTTAATCACAGGACATGGTAATTAAGAGATACTCTAAGAGATCTCTTGTATTTCAAACATACTATTTCTTACCTCCACTGCTGAATAGTAGTCCAATTTCCCCTTAGTAGTCAGATAGTCATGCAGCCAACACTGTAACTCCCTTCTTGGCCTGTTGACTCAGGCATAAGGAGCCCAAGGCAGCCTAGTGGCAGTCTTAACTTCCAATTCAATGGAGTCATTGTTATGTCTACCGGTGGTAGCATTTCTCCCACTGGAACTAAGACCTCCTGGCCAGCAGAGCATGAAGTCATGGGAACAGGAAGCAAAAATTTTGCTAGTATGTCACTGGGGGTAATGGTGAGTAGTGCCACTCCCTTTTCCACCCCTTTTTTCCTGGACCATGTGAATCCTGGCTATGGAAGAAACAGTACCATATATTGGATGCTGTTTCGGAGCATATACAGCTTTCTAGAGAACCGTGCCCCAGCCTGCAAGATACTGCCACCTAGCTGCTGCTGTAACTGAGAATGTAAAAGGCCATTTCCTCTTTCTATCAAGCCTACTACTTCAGGATGGTGAAGAACATAGTAGGACTAGTGAATTCCATGAGCTGGGCCCATTGCTGCATTTCTTTGGCTGTGAAGTGAGTTTTCGGTGAGAAGCAATGCTGTGTGGAATACCATGACAGAGGATAAGGCATTCTCTAAGTCCATGAATGGTAGTTACTGTTTCAAATTTGTCCATGAATGGTATATTGCACTTAGGAAAGGCAAATTCATATCCAGAACAAGTAAGGTCAAAAAGTTGCCCCTTCCATGATAGGAGCTGTCCGATCTAGTCAACCTGCCACCAGGTAGCTGGCTCATCGCCCCAGGGAATCGTGCCATAGCAAAGGCTCAGTGTCGATCTCTGTTGCCGATAGATTGGGCTCTCAGCAGTGGCTGTAGCCTGGTTTGTCTTGCTGAGTGGAAGCTGATGTTGTTGAACCCATGCATAATCTCCATCCCTGCCACCGGGCCACTTCGTTCATGTGCCTATTGGGCAATCATGAGGTGGCTGGCAACAGGGCTGACAGAGAGCCACAGAACAGTCATCCTAGTTATTTAATTATTAAAATCATCCCCTGCTGAGGTTACCTTTTGGTGAGTATTTGTATGGGACACAAATATTTTCATATTTTTTGCCTTGAAAGTAATCTATGTATATACATCTCCAAATTTCAGTTGTCACCAATTTTCCAATCATGTTTCTATGAAGTCCCTGATCCTCCAACCAAACCATCTGTGATAGCCCATGAGTATGTAATCTGACATACGGCCATTTCTTCTTCTCCTGCAAAGTCACAACCAGGTGTGCTGCCTGCAGTCCGCCCACTGGGAGGATTTTCCTTCACCACTGTCTTTCAGGGATGCCTTAGAGAGAGGCTGTAGTTCTGCATTCTGTTTGCACAAGGCCCAGGGGCAGGCCAAAAGCTCTCTCTTAAAAGGAGAGTAGTTATCTGCGGATGATGACATTGCTCCCAGTGTTCTGTAGTCCCCAAAATATCTGATTATTTTTTCTCCAATGCACATTTATACTGGTAAAAATCCATAGGTCTTTCCCGTCTCTACTAAAAATACAAAAATTAGCTGGACGTGGTGGCGCGCGCCTGTAGTCCCAGCTACTTGGGAATGAGGCAGGAGAATCGCTTGAACCCTGGAAGCGGAGGTTGCCAAGATCATGCCACTGCACTCTAGCCTGGTGACAGAGTGAGACTCCGTTCCAAATATATATACACACACACATATTTATATGTGTGTGTGTGTCTCTCTCTTTGGAGAAGACTGGGGGGATGATGAATAATATAAATTTTTGGTAGTGTACTGAGGTTCTTCCTTGAGGGGACCCAACCTCCCCTTTACTCAAGAGTTCTGGACCTTTAAACTGGCTCAAGTCTGAGAATTGATTCAGGGGCTTAGAGTTCTTTAGAGAAACAGAACCAATAGGATTTATTATGAGAATTGGATCACAACATTACGGAAGCCGAGAAGTCCCACAATCTGCTATGTGCAAACGAGAGAACCAGGAAAGCTAGTGGTATTACTCAGTTCAGGTCTGAAGGCCTGAAAATCAGGAGCCTCAATATCCAAGAGCAGGAGAAAATGATGGTTCAGAGGAAACAAAGAGAACAAATTCTCCCTTCCTCCACTTTTTTTGTTTTATTTGGGCTCTTAACAGACTGGGTGATGCATGCCTACACTGGTGAGGATAGATCTTTATTTAGTCTACTGATTAAAATGCTGATCTCTTCTGAAAACACTCTCACAGACACACCTCAAAATAATGTTTTACCAGCTATCTGGACATCCCCAGTTAAGTTGACACATAAAACTAACCACACCCTTGATGACCTTGTGCATAAAAGTTGAATGTGTATTTCTTCCTGGGATGTGGTCCCTTGGGTAGAAGTGTAGGAAACATGGGATACGGGAGGTGAGATCATGTCAGGCTCATGGGAATAAGCCACAAGATGAGATGGGAAGAGGTCTGGAGTCCTAGATGGTAAGTGCATCCTGTAAATCACATTGTTGATATTTATGGCATTTCCAGCTTTCAGTACTTCTGTAGGTGCTCTTCCAGGAAGGCATTGAGGCATTAGGTCCTGTTTTCCATGTAGACAAAGATGTAAAGGAGCAGTGCTGCCTGAGGCACCATGGTGGCGGCAGTAAGGAAAAAATAAAAATCCCTAAGAAAGTGGAGCAAGTCAGAGCTGCAAGATTCAGCTGCCCCTCTGGACATAGGATTCTTACTCCATTGCTAATGTTAGAAAACCTGGGTGTATCATATCATGATTAGGGAAGGTTGTGGTTTTCTTTCAAAGGGCACAACATAGTAAACAGAAACTATAAGGGTTCCTATAGAATGGAGAATAAGGCCTAGAGCTGGGAAGCTGTGCAGCTTTCAGGTCTTCATCGAACCTCCCACTCCCTTCGGGTCTTTAGGGCTCTCTTGTGTTGATGTTAATATTTGTGTTAATACTATCAGTTTCTCCTGGACTTCGCTTTCCTGAGTCACTGCTTCCATAAATCACTAAACTTCCCAGTTTAGTGGCCCTGGGGTGTATATGACTGATCATAAACTTGTCTTGAACTGGACGGAATGCAAATACTCAATAAATGTTAGTGAATTGATGAGTAACATCAAACTAAATGAGGAGGAAATAATGAACATTGAGTGATCATCTCAAAATGACTTTCCTGAAGTTTTTGTAAGTATCCTAAAAATATCCGGAGGGGGAAATTGTTTCCTGTCATTTTCATTACCAAAAAATTTTCTTCCATGAGCAGTTCACTAGCAGCAGCTTCTCCAACTTTTTGACCAAATAGCAACAAGGGTAAAGCAAGGATGGCATACTAAGGGTAAGAGGCAACTTTAATCAGGTTTAGGGAGTCTAAGAATACATTCAGCTGGAATAAAGGCACTGTAAGTGTCTTCTCTTTGATTTCAAGGCATTCCCCTTTGCCTTCATATTTCTTGGAGTGAAGTCAGTTTCTCAGACATATTTTCACCCACACAGAGATGCTGACATTTTTCCTGACCTTTCCACTTCAGTTATTTCCAAATAAGTGTCCATTGATGTGGGATGCTATGCTTATCATTCTGCTTCCATCTGTTCTGGTCACCACTTGGCGTCGGATGGTGGGGAGTTCCATGCCCATTTCCTATGAGCCTTTGATGTGTTTCCACCTAGGTTCAGCCCACGTAGCCTGGGAACAAAACATCCCATCCAGCATTGACCTTGGATCACCCACCGATGCAACTTGCCCTCCCTCTACCTTCCAAATTTTGTACGTATAAATATTTCCTTGTTTTGTAGGCATTCTGACCATCACAAGTGAAGGCCTGCCTCAGGGCTTATGCTGCCAAGTAAAACTAGGAATGTATTGTGTTATAATGCACCATTGTTGATACTCCCAGACAACCCATGAAGTTCATGCTGGAATAAAACTGCAAACTGACTCAAAGAGGGGAGAATGAAGAGAGAATCAAGATGGAGGAGGCACTCTGGCCTGTGAGCCAGGCTTTCCAACAGGAATAGAATTCAAATTGTGAAAATAGACCAAACACTGTTACTTTGGAATAGGAAAATGTATACACTCATCATATTTAGATCTGAAAGTTTGAAAACTGATTTCTGAATCTGTCACCAAATTGGAGTTTGCATTGTACTTTCTTGGAATGGTAACATAGTTGTAGAAGTACATACAGCTGTAGGGAATCTGGATAGAAAAGTTTCATGGTGTGGCCCCAACACTCTGTTTTGGACTCTCCATGTTTTCTCATCTCTCCAAGATGAGAAAAATCATCTTGGGATGTAAAAGTTTACTATGTTTTGGGATAAGAAACTAAACATAAGAACAGCTAAGTGTAAAAGGCTGAAAACATTCTAAGTATTTTCTAAATATTTTTTAGAGTTAACAGTGATCAACACCTGACGAGATGGAGGATATGACTGAAGTCTTGACCTAGATTGCAAAAGCAGCAGAGAGGCATGTTGTGGCAATGATGGGGGATTTCTACTACGCTGACAGAGCTCAATTCACCCACACTCAAAGCCTGATACATTTTTAACTTACCTGGCTAGAGGCTGACACTCCCAAAAGAAACAAAAACTCATGAGAGGAGCTTCTACCATGGATAAATTATGAAAGACAAGTGAAAGCAGATTGGTGAACTGAAGGGAAGAAAGGGAAAGTCAAAGAGGAAGCATGCAAACACTTCTTGAGTCTCTACCACGTATCAGATGTCACCCACAGCAGTTAAAATATGTCATTATATTTATTCATCTCAGTGGCTCTGAGGGAATGCATGAGTATCTCCACCTAACCTCAGAGACATTAACTAACTGGACTTAGGTCACTCAACTAGTTTTAGCAGGTACAGGTTTAGAGCAAAGCCCTGACTCAGAGTCCAGGCCTCTTACATGACCACATTGCTTCCTTGAGAACCTTGAATAAAAAAGACCATGTCTTTTGAAGAGTATCAGACATTTAAACTAGACCTGGGGAGACATTTCAGAAAGAGTTCAGCTAAAGCTATATGTAAGTCTATGATTTCAACTATAAAATAGAGAGCATTTGAAATGTCTGAGTAACTAATGATCTCTGCAGATAACCCAACTTAAGTAAAGCTGAAGTGGTTGGCAAAGATGCTCATATGGCTCTCAAGGAATTCAGCTCAGATTTTAGAAAGACACACAGGAAAGGTAGCAAAGCTCATAATTAAGGAGTAATGTGCATGTGAGTTTACATCCAGGACCTGGAATGCTAAAGTTATAGGAACAAAGGCTTGTGAAAAGTGCTGAAGTGAAAAGTGAGGGGATTTGGAGTATGTTCAAGGCGGGAAGTAGGATTAAAGGATACTATGCTTAATATCTGGGTGATGAAATAATCTGTACAACAAACCCCCACGACACAAGTTTACCTACGTAAACAAAACCTGCACTTTTACCCCTGAACCTAAAGTAAAAGTTTAAAAAATATATACCAAGAAAACCATGAATAGCTAAGGTTATACAGATGGCCCGTGACCACGGTTCGACGTGATTTTTTTAAAACTTTGCTATGGTGCAAAAGCAACACGCATTCAAGTAGAAACCATACTTGGAGGACCCATACGACCTGTCTGTTTTTCACTTTCAGTACAGTAGCAAATAGATTGAGCTATTTAACACTCCATTGTGAAAAAGAAAGAATGAAGAAAGACCTCCTCCAAGGGCTGATGGTGTAACATCAATGGGAAAGAGGGAGAAAACGATACTGTTCTACTCCTAGTTTCCTTCTGTTGTCTTCATCAATGAGAGTAATCTTTAGACCTGCCATGTTTGATCCAACTCTGATAAAGACTCTTAAAACTCAACCCCCTTGAGTTTACATCTCTTGGCCTAAACTAATGAGCTTCCTGAGAAAATTTGCCAGAAAGGTCACAAGGCTGCATTAATCTGTGACAGTGAAGCAGGACACAGGCTCCAAAAGGTAGAATTTGGCATATACTACCTTGATTTTCAAAGGGAAGAAGATAAAGTCTACAGACCGCAACCTGGCAAGCTCGATGTATGTATTCCAGAACAGATGAGGAATCTGCAGGCAGACAAGATTAAGTCTTGAGAAGAACATTTGTGGATAGAATGTAATAAATCAACTAAGTTCATTTGTAACTGGTAGAGACCATATCCAAGGAAGTGCTGCTCATGAAACCATGTCATCCAGCAGGGAGATCTCCAGGAGTTTTCCATCACAGTCTGACCATGTTTAAACTTTCTGTTTTAATGAATATAGACTGAGCTGGCTTTTTAATCAATGCTCCAGAAAATGTAAGACTGAGAACAATGACTGAAATGTTGGATGTCTGATGTAGGGTTAAAAAGGAACTTGAACAATAACCTGAATCCAACAAAGAAACATGTATTATGGTTAACATGAAGTTTTCTGCTTAGATTTCAAGATGAACTCCACATGTATACATGTCAAAACAGTAGCTTATAAAGATAATAACATTGGAGATTCTCTTTTTATTTAAAGTGCGTCAAGAGCATGAAGGAACTGCTAAAACCTTAACTGTAACTTTTGGCTGCATTAATGAAATGTCTGGAACAGCAGAGTGAAAAGCCTCTCTATTGCACTCAGGTTAGACTGTACCTCACAAAGGGTGTTCAGTTCTGCATGCACACTCTAAAAAGGACAGTGACAATTGGGAACATGGTCAAAGAAAAAGAACAAGGATAGGAAATTAGAAACAGTTAAAGGAACTTAAAGGGCTTGGCATGGAGAGAAGAAAATGATAAGGAATGGGGCTGTTTCTATATAGTCTTAGAAGGAAGACCAGGGCCAACTAGATAGGTTTTGAGCTACTTGCAGTTTTAATAATTATAGATGCTCAGTTAAAATATGGGCTGCCTCACAAAGCTGTGTTTCCTCTTATCCTTCAATTACAGGTTGGACAATCACCTGTTGAGAAGAGAAGGAGACAAGAGATTCTTGCCTTAAAGTTACATCATTGCCTGTGGCTGGTCATCCAGTTTTTTCTTGAACGCTTCTTGAGTTGGAGAGATCACTACCTAATAATATTGCTCCAACATTTGAGTAAAGCTTATTTAATATTACTCTCACTTATTAGATAACTACGGATCTTAGACAATGCTTCTGTAATGCTCTTTGAGGTTGGAAGTGTTCCTTGGATTCAACCTAAGATGAGTTTCTCTCTGTGTTCCCTGCTCTAATTACCTAATTCAGACTACCATCATTGCTTGCCCAGAATACAGCAATTCTTTCCTAAATGTACTCTGCAAATCTTTAGTTTTATGTTTCTTCCAATGCACTCATCACTTTGGCCACAATATTCCTTCTTAAACACATACTTTTATCAAGTCACTACCATCTGTAAGACCTTTAGTGACTTAGTATCTTCAATAAACCCATGGTGTGATAGGGGTGGGATGGGAGGAAGGGGAGTGATGGGCCGCTCTGTGTAATCAAAGAGATTTTAAAAGGCTTAACCATCAAATATAATGCTTGGAACTTGATTGGATACGGATTTGTACAAACCAACTCTAAATTTTCTTATACATCAAAATAGAAATCCTTTGATTCATTTCTTAGGCCATTTCACCTCCAACAAACCATCCTACTTTCACTTTCCCTACAACCTAAAGCAAATGTTACAAGGTTATAACCACAAATATAGACTAGAAGCATAAATTTGGCTCAGTCTGATTGATCGCTTAGGAGAATAGCAGAATAATAGATTACTGTCTGCATAGGCCATTGCTCTACAGAACCATATCCTTTTAGTGGAAAAGTAGTAGAGTCAATAGTTGGTTATCTGCTAACTTATGGAAGGAGACACAAACATAATTAATCAGTGGATACTTCACCTACTATGTTATGCTGCCATAGCAATGTCTCAAAACCTTGCTACAAAAAAAAGTTGAAGAAAAATAGGGAGATAGGAAGCAGCCTTTGAGAAATCTCGGAGGAACATTGAGTGATGAACTGAAAATCCTGTTATTTTTCTTTTGGCAGTTGTATCTAAATTTCGTCTTTTAGATTAGCCTGAGCTAACAGCTTCACCTGTCCTCACAAAGAAATTTTAAATGCGATTCCCTCTCTGAGGGTAGCTGAAAATATAACATGAAAATTCTATCCCCATGAACCAAAGAAGTAGAAAGAAAAATCTGTGTACAGGGAGAGATGGACTAAAGCACGTGGCTCAAGGGCGGCAGAGGGAGATATTGAAAGAAAGTCTTGGGGTTTTCCAGGACTTGTTCTAATTGCTTCCTGAGGTCTGGCTGTCTTTCTCCTCTTGGAGTTCTTAAGACACACCTCTAGCTCTTGAATTAATCTCCTGTGGTTGATAATGGAAAGAGAAAGTAAAACAAATTTAAAAAAAAAGGCCCTGTCATTTTCTGACATCCTTCAAGCTTTTACTATTTCTGTAAAAACTTCCCTATCACATCACCCCAAGAGATGGTATCTTTTTGATTCCTATAAGTGCTTATTATCTTCTCCACTCACTTCGCTCGCCACAGACTCATTGCATTGTGAGTTATACTCACAGAGTCCTCAAGTAGATTACACATTATTTAAAGCCATGATTCCATACTTTCAGATTTCACACTGCATCAAGCACAGCATGTGACACATAGACCCTCAATAAGCATTTGCCAATTTGATGAGACGGATCCATGCTGAGCAGTTCCAGTTCACCTGGTTGTTGAGCAATTGAAGTTATTTTGGGTTTAATAAAAACAACTGGGCTGAACCATGTAGAAAATAAGAAATGAAATGCTTAATGAAATAACAGTAGGAAGAATTGGAGATTATATACTAGCATAGAAAAAGTTTCAAAAGATCCCCTAAAAGAGTGTGCAAGCCTAGATTAGATACCTCAAGGAGTTGGAATGTTTTACCAGCTTAACAAATGTAATGAGTTGTTGACTCACTGGTTCATGGTATCTAATTTGTCTATTCAGTTGCTGAAATTTCATGTGCTGACAATTATCTATGCTTAGACTTTCCACATTTACATCACCCAGAAAAATAAAGAACTTGCTGTACAAGTACAGGTTTGGGGAAGCTCTGACTAGGCAGGCATTCTCGTGAAAAAGATCTAGGGGCTTTAACTCATCCCAAGCTTAGTATGAGTCAAGAGCTTGCTTTAATTTCTTAAACAGGCTAATTCCATCTTAGGTCAAATTAGACGAAGAATCACCTTAACTTAACACTGGATGTTTTGGTTATCTCAAAGTTCAGTATCTTGCATGATGCTGAACTTTCGCTATTCCAAATTATCCAAGGTCTCCTTTGGCCCCGCTAGTGACCCCTAAACAGTTGCTGCCATGTGACACAGCTCAATTGATAGGAAATTCTCTAACATTTAAAACTTTTTTCTACCATCCACTTCCCTGGCACTTCCACCTCATAGCTTCATCTTGCCCATTGTTCCATATACCAAGTCTCACTCTTCACCTTTATGATCATGGAAAGGCAGCTGTCATAAGCCAAATCCAAATCTCAAGACTAGGCTTGACATCTCTCCAGTTCTGGCAACCATTCTCTACACCATATGGTTTCTACATCCCTCACTGTTTTGCTTGCCCTTCTTGTGAAGTTCTACTTTATAAAGAAACTGAGGCCAAGGCTGGGCATGATGGCTCACATCTGCAGTCCTAGGAATTTGGGAGACCAAGGTGGGTGGATCACTTGACCCCAGCAGTTTGAGACCAGCCTGGGCAACATGGCAAAACACTGTCTCTCCAAAAAAAAAAAAAATTAGCTGGGCATGTTGGCATGCATCTGTAGTCCCAGCTATCTGGGGGCTGAGGTGGCAGAATCACTTGAGCCAAGAAGTCAAGGCTGCAGTGAGCCGTGATTGTGCCACTGCATTCCAACCTGGGTGACAGGGTGAGACCCTGTCTCAAGATCAAACAAAACAACCAACCAACCAAACAGACCTAAGGCCAAAAGAGATAAATTACTTGCTCAAAATCATACAATCAACATCAGAGCTGAAATTTGTACTCATTATTTGCAATGAATTGACTCACAATATAGCAATTCCTTTTTTACCTTGAATGATGCTGTATTATAAATTAACAGGGAGGCCAGAGATGCTATGAGAATATGCCAACAGATAAGCAATCAGACCACACAGTTTCTAGGATTTCTCTTTCAGATGAAAACATGACTACTTTTTGAACAAAAGCATTGAACAAATTTGAAGAAAATCAGTATTGTCTCTATTTCTTAGGTAATGAAACTGATAGCTTTTGAAGAACATGCCTTTTCCAGAGCTAAGAAATGGAAGGTGGGTAATAAGCATACTAGATTTTTAATGTCTGCTACATTTAAGATGGTTATATACATTTCCTTTATACTTGGTAAGCTGTTTCTCTATCTGAACTTGTCTTTTTAAAGAATATGGAAACACTATATGTAGTCCTAGAAAAGCTTGGTACTGTACTACCTATTTGATAGTAAAAGACATATGTGTTTATTGTAAATGTGGAGATTTATGAATTGCTGAGTCAACCTTACCAAGAATCCTGGAAGTTAGTGATCCTGATTTGACTGTAATTTCTCCCCGAGGTCAGTGCTAGGTCATTGTATTCTGAGTCTTGGTGCCACTTAGTCATAATGGGAATTAAAGTTGACCTGGATTTCCCCCATTGACATTGCCACTCGATTAGCTCTGAAAAATAAAGACTGTGATCCTGTTTCATTCTAGACTTAAGTAGCAGGAAACTTCTGCTTTTCTTCCCAAACATACTCCCTCAAATTTATAGAAGTCAGAAATCTCCATAGAATCACACAGCAGATCTTTCTGGCATGTGATTTACCCATAGGGACTAGGTGAGTATCATTATAGAAGTTTTCACAGGCTCCCAGGGTACTACTTAACAAATGAGAGCCATTTCTTACTAATTCAATCTAATTGGATGAAGAACAGTCTAATTTGTAAAATCTTTTAATTATATGCTTAGAAAAACTTCTCACAGTAATTTCAAACTCATAAAAAATTTTTAAACAATACTTAAAATGTTCATATATCCTTTACCCAGATTTCTAAAATTTTTAACATTGTAACCACATTTTAAAAATCATTGTTTTTTTGTGTTTGCCCATGTCTGTACTCTTTACATTTTTTTGAATCATTTGAGGGGTTATTAGCCTTTCACACTTCCTTTTACCTCTTAATATTTTCTAATTATTTCTTAAAACTAAGGGCATTCTCTCTCTCCTCCTTTTTTTTTTTTTTTTTTTGAGACCAAGTCTCATTCTGTCACCCAGGGTGAAGTGTGGAGTGCAGTGGCACAATCATGGCTCACTGTAACCTCCACCTCCTGGGTTTAAGTGATTCTCCTGCCTCAGCCTCTGGAGTTCTGGACTACAGGCACCCACCACCACACCTGTCTAATTTTTGTATTTTTAGTAGAGACAGGGTTTCACCAGGTTGGTCAGACTGGTCTCAGACTCCTGACCTGGTGATCCTCCTGCCTTGGCCTCCCAAAGTGCTGGGATTATGGGCATGAGCCACCACACCTGGCCAAGGCCTCACATTTCTCTCTATATAATCATAGCACCGTTATCAAATTCAGGACACTTTGATGCAATAGTTTTATTTATATTTTTTCCAATTATCTCAGTAATGTCTTTTATAACTTTTTTCTCTTTCTTAATCCAGAATCCAGTACAGCAGGACCATGGATTACATTTAGTTGTCTTTTTTTTTTTTTTTTTTTTTTAGTCTCTTTTAATCTGGAACAGTTCTGTAGTCTTTCCTTTGCCTTTCATGGCAAAGGTCAGTAGTTTTATGGAATGTTTCTCCATTTGGATTTGCTGATATTTCCTCTCTGGCCACAAAACTACATGATTGTGTGTCCCCCTCAGGTATCCCAGGCATAAAATATCCATCTGCTCCTCATTTATTATGTTAATTTTGATCACCTGATCAAACTGTTGTTTATTTTCTTCACTATAGTCTTTCTGTTGTCTCCCTTGCAACTAGTAAGCAATATGTGGAAAGACACTTTAAGCCCATGCAAATATCCTACTCTTCGCCACACTTTTCTTCTTAAAGTTGATTTTTGCTTTAATTAAACTTTGCCATAATGGATATAAAGTGTTGATTTTACATGTTTACCCACCCACTCCACATTTATTGGTAGGTATTCTTTTGTTCTATAAGAAATGTCTCTCTCTCGCTCCCCCTTCCTCTCTCTCTCTTTTCCCTCTCCCTTTCTTCTTTCTTCTCTCCCTCTCTCTCTCTCTGCTCTGCCTCTCTTCTTCTCTCCCTTCTCCCCTATTATTAGTATGAATATATAGATTCCAATTTTATCCATGGGTTATAATTCATTTTTGTTATTAATGCTTTTAATGCTCAGATTGTCACAGACTTGACAAGTTGGAGCTCCTTTAAGCTGGCTCCCCCTTCTATATGCTCCTATAATTTTTTTTAAAAAAAACCAACACTTTCTTGTTTTCTGGTTCAACAAGATGTTCCAGACCCATCGAGTAGCATCCCTGCTCTAGCACAGGAATCAACCATTTCTCCAAGGACATCTCTTTCCTTATCATGGGGAATGATGTTTAGAAACCAAAATCTCAGCATTATATGTTTTCATTGTTACTGAGGTGTCTGCCTCCAGGCTCTTGAGGACAGAGCTAGGAAAGATACACATACACAGATGCATATACACACACACACACACACACACACACACACACACACAGAAAGAGAGAGAGAGGGGCTTGTCTATACATGTCATAGAAATTCTGCAGTTATGATACTTTCAATATCAATCCCACTCCACGAGGTTCTTTGTTGCCTTTCCCCCACCCACTCCATCTTTGAATCTCCCTCTTCCGCAGTGAGAATTCTGCCTTTTGACAGCATCAGAACACTGACTCATTTTCCCAGTCCTAAAACACACATACAATCATTTCAGAATTGCTATACCCAAATCACCATGCATATCAAATCAAGTAAAAAGAAATTAAGATGCATTTGTAGTTCATTATTTTTTCCCCTAGAGTAAAAGTATATAATCAAAGTGTTGTCTTTAAAGTTACTTGAATTAGTTCTTTACCTCCACAACCCTTGCTTCAATGTAGAAATGCCATCCATTTTGCAGAGGTTTATGCGGAGAAGTATCACTGCCTACTCTATTACTTCCGTCTGGTTTTCCCTCACCTATTGTATGTAAGTGTTTTCATTGTCTTCTGGTTTATTTTTCCTGTGTTTCTTTTTCCAAAAATAAGCAGACTTGTGTATTTTCTTATTTCTCCTTGCTTACACCAAAGGTAGCATATGGTAGATACTCTTCTGCAATTGGCTTTTCAAAAAACTTATCTCCTGAAGTTCATAGAAATACTTTTTAGTGAAATTGTATAGTACTCTATTGTGTAAAGTAATCCAAAGTATACAGATATTTCCCAGTATTTTGCTATTCTACAAATAATCCTGCAGTTAAGAACCTTGTATGTGTGTACTTCCTTTTTTTTTTTTTTGAGACAGAGTCTGGCTCTGTCACCCAGGCTGAAGTGCAGTGGCACAATCTTGGCTCACTGCAACTTCTGCCTCCCAGGTTCAAAGGATTCTCATGCCTCAGCCTGCTGAGTAGCTGGGATTACAGGCACGTGCCACCATGTCTGGCTGATTTTTTTGTATTTTTAGTAGAGATGGAGTTTTGCCATGTTGGCCAGGCTGGTCTCTAACTTCTGGCCTCAATTGATCTGCCTGCCTCAGTCTACCAAATTGCTGGGGTTACAGGCATGAGCCACTGTGCCTGACCTGTATTTTGGTATTTTGAAGATACATCTTCATGATATATTCCTAGAATTAGGATTGCTACATTGAAGAGTAAATGTCTGTGTGGTTTTGTTAGATAGTGACAAATTCCCCTTCATGGGCTATACCATTTTGCATTTCCATTATCAATGTATGAGCATGCATATTTCCCTACAGTCTCTTCAATGGAACGTATTATGAAGCTTTTGAATATGTGCTAATCTGATGGGTGAGAGAGTCTCTGTGTACTTTCAATTTTAATTTCATGAGTGAAATTGTACATCTTCTATGTACAATACCTGCTATATTTAAGGGCCATGTTTATATCTCTTTTCGGGAATTTGTCATGTCTTTTGCCCACTTTAATATAGTACTGTCAATGTTACCTCACTTTTAAAAATGTTTATATAATAGAGATATTAACTCTTTATCTGTGATAAATACTTTAAAAAATTCTTTCAATTTGTTACTTGTCTTTTAACTTTGTTTATAGTTTTTGCCACTTGCTTTTTTTGTAGTCAGATCTATCAAGCATTTCTTCTCTATCATGTGGCTTTTGAGTTACAGTTAGAAATCTACCTACAATCAAATTTTACAGAGATTCATTTCTGTTTCATTCTGGCACTTGTATAGTTGCATTTAGACCTCTAATCCATTTGGCACTTATTTGTGTGGGACATGGACATAATTTTATCTTTTCCCCAACTGTCTATCCAGTTGCCCCACTACCTTTATTTAAAAGCCCATTTGTTCCCCGAGATTTGAGATAATAATACCTTTGCCATAGTCTAGATTTCCACATGTTGTTGGGTCTGTTTCTGGACTTTCTATTTGTTCTAACTGTTCATGTGCCAGTACCCCACTGTTTTTAAAGCAGAGACTTTATAGTATGCTTTAATGTGAGTATGGCCAGTCTCTGTTCCTTCACCTCACCCCCCAGGCACATGCTATATGTATTCCTCTTCAGTATTTCCCTACCGTGTATATTTGTCCATATGAACTTTAGTGTTAATTTGGCTAGCTACAGAAAGAAAAGGGGTTGCTGTTTTGTTGGAATTTTATCAAATTTATAAATTATCTTTGGGAAAACTGACATCCAGATACCATTGAGACATCCTAATCAAGTCCTCAAGATGTCTTTCTATTAGGTCATGTCTACCTTTGTGTCTTTCAGGAATGTTTATAATTTTCTTCATTTAGGTTTTGGACACTTTTAAAGTTTATTCCTAAATATTTTATTTTTCTTATTGCTATTATAAATGGGTTTTTTCACTTATGTTTTCTAACTGGTTATTTTTGTGTATATGAAAGCTATTGATTTTTGATTTTTGCAATTGTTAAAGTATTTTGAAATATACCTAATTTTATTGCTCTAAGTATGTAATCTCAACATTTTTAGTGCTTCAGAATCTATGAAGTATTTTTGCAATATGTCTTTTAGCTAGTGTATATGATAACTTGATCCAGTAAAACAAAATACCTCCTAATGGAATATATTGCTTCAATAAAATGACCTATAATTAGTTATTAATTGTATGCTGTTCTAATGTAGTCATTAGTTTTCTTAAATACTTTAAAATTATCTACTTCAATGGTAACAAATTTTTGAATTTCAAAACATAATAAAAAGGGCAAAGATAAGCTTCAGCCCAGGTCTTGCCCAAATTCTCTCAAAGGTTCAAAATCACAAGCCTTTTAATAGTATATGCTACACATGCCCAATAAATATTATCCTAGTGGTATCAAGCATTCTTGCTTATTCTATGGCTGATGGAGTCAGAGGGAGGTGGACTTCCCTGACCATCTTTCAGTTTCACTGCAGTGGTTCCCAATTCATTTCAGCAGGCTGACCCTTCTGTGCTAGCTGAATGTCTTCATTTGTTTTATATTGCTACAATAGAACACCTGAAACTGGGTAACTTGTAAAGGAAAGTGGTTAATTTAGCTCATGATTCTGGAGTCTGAGAAGTCCAAGATTGTGGGGCTACATCTGGCGAGGGCCTTATGCTGATTCGTAGTGTTGTGGAGAAGCAGGAGAGGGGGAGACAAAGTGTTACCACCCACTCTTTGAGAACTAACCAAATTCCATGAGAACTGTGTTAATCTCTTCATGAGGGCAGAGCCCCCATGGCCAAACACCTTCAACTAGGCCCTACCTCCCAGCACTGCCACATCGAGGAACCAAGGTTCTAACACATGAACTTTTGGGGAACACACTCAAACCATGGCACTGAACTATCAATACTTATTTGCAGAGAAAGTCCATAAAATCTGCAAGTGCTACAAAATCTGTAAATCTTTTGGACAAATTAAACTGTCGTTATCACTCCTGTTCTTGCATTCGTTAAAAACACAGCAGTAAGTACACATGGAAGTTATTTATTTAGTTGTCAGACACTGTTTGCCATACAAGTGGATTAAGAGGCCACTTTGGAAAAACTCCTCACATACCCCTTTCCCCCAGGGACCCCAAGACCACAGATCGAGTCCCTGACCATCTTTCAGTTTCACTGTAGTGGTTCCCAATTCATTTCAGCAGGCTGACCCACTGTGTGATGCTCTCAGGAATGTGACCTACATCATTGTTACAACTGTTCACAGACAGATACGGCTACAACATCAGATTTTTCAACAGGAATGTCTTCCTTAAGCATAAACACTTTTTTAAAAAATTGTATCTGGTTCTATCTTACATGAAAGGTGGTACATTACCATTTTTACCATGTTCTTGACTTTACTTGATGATTTCCTTAAACTCATTCTCCTCTATAGTCTATGTGGCTAGAAGAACTCTTAAGCGTATTTTTTCAAACTCTTCTTTAGGATTTTGTTTTAGGTCTGTATAAATTTTTAAGTATAGAAATCTCAATAGAATAAAACCATTTCTATTTGATAAAAATAAAAGAAACCTAGATACTTCAATTTTGAAACCCACATGCCTATAAGACATGAATTCCATCAAGATGATGAACTGCATGCTAATCATATCCATCTGTGGTACTTAGAGGGAGATAATGAGCAGAAGGTTAGCACTAATTCTTTATTATAATTTGAAGAGATTTATTGAAGAACCCATATCATACTCCTAGTAGTACATAACCACTGCACCAAAAAAAAAAAAAAAAACTTACCCAAATTTTGAAGAATAGATGAATTCAAGAAGACATCATGGAATTCTTTGCTACATTCATTCATTTATTCATTCAATACATACTGAGGGTCAGTCCTATACCAGACATCTAAGACACTGGTCTCAGATTTTGGGATACTGTAGTGAACGATGTAGACACAGTGTTCCAGGAGCTTACAGCCTATGTAAGACTATTCTTGCTGCATTGACTAAAAACAAATTCTTAGTTTATTGGCAGAGAATTTTGGCAATATCCAAGCACATTTGGAAGAGACTTCCTAGTATATTAACTACTGCCTGTTGCTATGTATGATGCTATGTTGGGCAATTATTTTGAGGCCATTAGTTCTATCAGTAAATAATTTTCTCTTTAAATTTCGTTTGTTTTTTAAAAGTTATAAAAGAATTAATGTGCAAGAAACAGCAAGGAACTAGCTTTTAAATGAATAAATATGGTTTGCAGCATTGTGAAGGGGTATGTGAGGAATGTTTGGCTCTGCAGAAGGCAGCGGGTCTTCTCCAGCCTCAGGTGTGAGCATCCAAGTAGACTGAGTTGCATTATCTATTAGAATTTATCACTGCTCCTGCAGATGCAATGATGATGATGAGAAAGGATCCTTCACAGCACAGCTTCCACCTCTCTGAAACAAGAAAGACTTGATTAGAACAAGATTAGGATAAATGAATATCTAAAATCCCAGTCCTCCCCTACCTGCCAGAAGCTGAGAGAGCCTGATAGGACAATAAGGAGACAATTACAGCTCCTATTTCCCTGACACTCAGCCCATGCCCAAAGCCGCCTATTGAAAGGAAAACCCTGCTCATCCAATGACATCATATAATCATACCTGAAACAACAGAAAGTGCTGAATACAGACCTATATACAATTATTCAAAGGTAATTTGACAGGCTAAAGAGACTGTGTATGTCCCGAGCTGTGTGTTTCCTACCCGTGGTATGAAGATGTTGGAGTCACTTTATGATCTGGGTCCAACCAACGCTCCAGTTTCATCTCGTCCCTCCCCATAGCATACCAATGCCTTACTAAAGATTCTTTAGGTTACAGCTATCAAAAACCAAACAAGCATTTCTATACAAAAGGGGCATTTATTAAAAGAATATTAGCATATCTGTTGGAATCCAAGGAAGAGGTAAATTCCCCAGCATCTGGAAGATCCAGGAACTTCCACAAAGGGAAGTTCTGTTCCTCTGCCATTAACATGGCTCAGCTCCCAACAACTTTAGTTCTAAATTCCAAAATTGTAAGAAGAAAAATCCGAATGACTCAGCCAATGTTTTTTTTTTTTTTTTTTTTTCAAGACTCAGGCAATGCTGGCCTCTGCCCTGGGCTCCACACTTCAGAGGACCCTGGATATGACAAAACCATGAAAAAAAGTATTTCAAAAACAAATGGGTCTCTTTATCACTGGGATCCTTTGTAGTTCTTGGTGCAACACAAGCAGTAATTCTAAATCCTCAGGGAAACATTTCTCTATGTATCTTGTGATAGGATCTTGAGTACAAGGCATGCACATTTGGACTACATGAGACTTTGTGGATTGTGCTGCTGTGGATGTTTGAGGCAAACAGTGCTTTAGAGGGCAGGGGAGATTGAGTAACTCTTCCACATAAAATAATTAACCTGTGAAATCCATGTTCTCAGATACCATAAATAGAATAGATCCCCTTATAATGAAAGTCTGTTTTCCAGTAGCACTGAACATCTATTTTTTTATTTCTCTTCTTGATACCATTTGCAGTTCTAGAGGCACTTACGATTTTAGGGTGGCATTCATAATGGTTAACATGTAGCAGCTGAGAAACCTTTTGCAATGTTAAGCAATTCAGATTGCTTTTGAAATTTGTATATATATAGGTCTATAATATCAGGTAAACATAGTGTTGATTCTTTTCACATTAAATGGTAAAATTACAAATAGCATTGTTTTTATGAAACAACAAAATTTTATTAAAATTCTAAAAATTTTAAAATTCAGCTTGATTTAACCAATTTTGATTAAAATTGTGAAACCCATTAATTACAATTTGTGTTTACTACTTAATTTTAAAAAATGATTTTAAATATTTTAGGAGAAAAACTTATTTTGGAAAACTACATTTAATTTTTTAAATTGTATATATATATTCTAAGTTGCAATTTTGAATTAAAATGTAATAAAATTACATTTAATTTTTTAATTTTTAGATTTTTAGGAATGACTAAAAGTCAAAATCAGAAAAGAAGTAGAAAATGTAAACATAAACCCAAAATAGAAAGAAGAAATAATCTTCAAAGAGGATGTTTTCTTGAGATTTTTAAACTCACAATTAAATTGAACAAATAAGCAAATCTACATAAGATTTATAAATAAGATATTACAAATTCTGTATACATAGAGACTTTACTTACTGTTCAAAACAATGGAAATGAACAAGAAATTGTCCCAGTCAAATCCACAACTTATATGCCTCCAATGAAATTCCTGCAACTAAGAAAATTCAATAATTCATATTTTAAAATATGAATATTTCTTATCAAATGAAGATTTAATTACTTATCAAAACAAACAATATTTGAAAAGATATTCATATCAAAATCACAACCCAAAACCATCAAATGCAACTCTGTACTTCCCCTTAAAAGATGCAAAAAAAAAAAAATAATAACATTCATGCATTGTAAGTTGAATGAGAAAGACAAAATCTCTGGAGCTTTCCTGTTTATTAGATGATGATCCCGAAAAACAGTCCATGTGGTCTTTCTGACAGTGTGGGAATGTTTCTTGCAAAATACACTGCTACGAATAAATAATTTTGATTTTTCATTGTCTGAACATTGCAGAAAATGTTATACTCCATTTTATATCAAAATTCTCTCAAATGGAGAAAAAAATTGTCAAAACTGGCTTTTATATTTTAATGTCAAAAACAAAATACTACGTAACTACTGTCAAATACTTCACAAAAAATCTTCAAAATGAAGGCATTTGTGGTTAGCAACACTTAGGATCTCAGTTAAAAGAACACAAATATATCAGTTGTGCATATATACACAAACACACACAAAACAAAATGTGCAGTTACTAGAATTTTTAAAAAATTTAAACAGCAAAAATTGATAGTATTCTGCAAAGAAAGACATAGGCTATTAGCCTGATATGTTTAAAAAAATATTATGTATTTCATATTTATCCCAAGTTTTTCATAGCATGAATAGTAAACATTTTCAGAAAACAATGGAAAATTTTTAGTCTAAACAGAAATTACTGAGAAATGTTATGCTGTGATGTTTGAACATGTAAGCTGAATAAAAATAAAGAAACAAATGTCAAAAATCAGAAAGTTGTAGTAGATGTGTGGTCTTATTTCTAAGACCTCTATTCTATTCCATTGAAAGGATCCCCCTATTTAATAAATGGTGCTGGGAAAACTGGCTAGCCACATGCAGAAAATTAAAACTGGACCCTTTCCTTACGCCTCATATAAAACTCAACCCAAGATGGATTAAAGACTTAAATGTAAAACCCCAAACTGTAAAAATCCTAGAAGAAAATCTAGGCAATACCATTCAGCACATAGGCACAGTTAAAGATTTCATGACAAAATTGCCAAAAGAAATTACAACAAAAGTGAAAATTGACAAGTGAGACCCAATTAAACTAAAGAGCTCTGAAAAGCAACAGAAACTATCATCAGAGTGAACAGACAACCTACAGATTGGGAGAAAATTTTTACAATCTATCCATCTGACAAAGGTCTAATATCCAGAATCTACAAGGAACTTAAACAAATTTATAAGAAAAAAAAAAAACAAGCAACACCATTAAAAAGTGGGCAAAAGACATGAACAGACTGCTCGAAATAAGACATTTATGTGGCCAACAAACATATGAACAAAGCTCGAAATCACTGATCATTAGAGAATGCAAATCAAAACCACCACAATGAGATATTATCTCAAGCCAGTCAGAATGGCGATTATTAATGTCAAGGAACAACAGGTGCTGATGAGGCTATGGAGAAATAGGAATGCTTTTACACTGTTGGTGGGAATGTAAATTAGTTCAACCATTGTGGAAGACAGTGTGGTGATTCCTCAAAGACCTACAGAACCAGAAATACCATTTGACTCAGCAATCCCATCACTGGATATATACCCAAAGGAATATAAATCATTCTATTATAAAGATACATGCATGCATATGTTCATTGTAGCACTATTCACAATAGCAAAGACATGGAATCAACCCAAATGCCCATCAGTGACAGACTGGATAAAGAAAATGTGGTACATATACACTATGGAATACTATGCAGCCATAAACAGAACAAGACCATGTCCTTTGCAAGGATATGGATGGAGCTGGATGCCATTATTCTCAGCAAACAACACAGGAACAGAAAACCAAACACTGCATGTTCTCACTTGTAAGTGGGAGCTGAACAATGAGAACACATGGACACAGGGAGGGGAACAACATACACTGGGGCCTGTTGCGAGGGCTGAGGGAGGGGAGAGCATCAGGATAATTAGCTAATGCTTGTGGGGCTTAATACCTAGGTGATGGGTTGATAAATGTAGCAAACCACCATGGCATATGTTTACCTATGTAATAAACCTGCACAAATGTATGTAGCAAACATCCTACACATGTAACTTAAAATTAAATTAAATTTTAAAAAGAAAGAAACCAATGATTACTATCTAAAAAGAACTCAAAATAATATTTGAACATTTTATGTGTAATAAAGTGACAAAACAAATCATCCACAAAATAAAAATCTAAAAATACCAAGTTGAACTACACTGTGCCAGAAACAAAATTCATGTTGAAAAAGAACTTTTATTATTTAAATGTTTGAACCAACCCCAAAAAGTTAAGATTAAAAAGTGTTTAATTTGTTTTACATATACTGGTAAAAGCTTGGGTTTTGATTAAAATGAAGACATTTAAAAAACACAATTTTCAGTGGTAGGCATTTGTCTGAAAGATTATCTAGGGGTAGCTATGATAATGGTATCAACATAGTTGCTTTAAAAACAAATGTACAAGACAGAATTCGGGCTAAAATTTAAAAAGCATTCTTTTTACCATATAGTACACAGTTTGGATTTGTCACTTGAGACAAAGTCTCCACAGTGTCAATAGTTCAACAGTGATGACATTTTGTGGAGTAATTCATTATTATATTAGATATTTTCTGAATATGCTCACCAAATATAACTTTACCACTATACTCAGACACACAATGAGAATGGCAACTAAATGCTGCTATAGCAATTAAATTTCATTTAAGTAAAATATATAAAATGTACTAGAAGAAAGCAAAGTACTAGAAAATCCCAAATTAAGAGAAAGTTCATTATTTGACAGAAAATGAATTAAACTCCAATTTGGTTATTTGGTGTAAACTGATACCTGTTACTAGTTATGTCAGCAAAAGCTTACAACAAACTCAAATTACTTTTGGTTAACTCTGTGTGTGTGTGTGTGTGTGTGTGTGTGTGTGTGTGTGTGTGTGTGTGTATGTGATGGAGTTTCGCTCTTGTTGTCCAGGCTGGAGTGCAGTGGCGTGATCTCAGCTCACCACAACCTCCACCTCCCAGTTTCAAGTGATTCTCCTGCCTCAGCCTGCTGAGTAGCTGGGATTACAGGCATGCGCCACCACACCCAGCTAATTTTTTTTTTTTTGTATTTTCAGTAGAAACTGGGTTTCTCCGTGTTGGTCAGGCTGGTCTCAAACTCCCCACCTCAGGTAATCCACCCACCCTGGGCTCCCAAAGTGCTAAGATTATAGGTGTGAGCCACCATGCCCGGCCAGTTAACTTTTTAAAAATTGAAAGTGTAACAAAATGTTAGAAAAAATGATTTTTTTCTAAATTGAAAGAAACAGCAGGTGAAATAACAAAAGTGCATTCCAATAAAGAAAAGAGAAATAAGAACATCTGCATGTGTGAAACGAGAGGATTCATGTATACATAATCTCTAAAGCAATTTCTATAGAGATTATTTTCTGAACATATTATAGGTCCAGATATAGTCTTAAATAAAGAGAAATTTCAATAAATTGAGCAATATTTTATTGCTATTTTCATTTTTTATAATATTGCAACATTGAAATTTTTGAAGAAGAAAAACTTAAGAAGTACTGTATGGATATTGCTATAAGAGACCATGAAAGTTTTGTGATAGTGACATATGCAATTAAAATAGCTTATAATAGATTTTATGGTCATGACAATTTATTATAGATAGCTCCATTACAATGATTAAACATTATATGTACATTTCATTTTTCTGAATATAAGTATTGTTTTAAGAATTTTATTGATAATTGCCACTGCTGCCTCAGGAGAGTGAAATTGACCAAACTGAAAGGAACAAGAACTGAGAGCTATAATAATTTTTAAAAATGGCTTAATTGGTCTTACCAGTGATAGAATAAAAATTTTGTGAAAATCTGAATCATAAGGAGATAATTATTAATTCAACTAAACTATTAATGGAAAGAAAAATATATTTCATTAAATAAATATGTGCTAGTTTATGAATGTACATGTCATATTTTATTATTCATTCAAATATCGCTGGCCCATCAACTAGAAGCTTTGACATGTATGACAAGAATTCAATTCCATTGCCTTTCATATTTGGCCAACATTCAATTATATAAAAATTGCAGCTCCACACATTTATATATTTAAAATATTGTTGTAAAGGGGTATATCTGTTCTAGTTTAATGTGATCAGTAGGAATAGTGTCACATAATATAAGCACAGTTACCAGGGGACCAATTCAGTGTGCCTGGGAGCATTTGCCAAAGAAAATGCTGTGATTCCCCACATCCCACTGAGACTTACCTATTATACCACTTCTCATGGTGCATCAATTATTTTCTGTGCGCTGGTCCATTCCAACAAAGCACAAGTTCTTCAGGGGTAAGGACTATGGATTTTCATGTTCGTTTCCAACATCAAATTCAGAGCCTTCTGCATAGAAAATACTTAAACATTTATTAAATGAATCAATGAGTTCACAAATAGATTAAATTTCTGACAAATTCAGAATTTCTAATATTTATATCACATATTAACATTATCATATACAATATTGTATATTACATAATAATATTATAGAGTTCAGTATAATTCTTAATGAATCAGAAAGAGCTTTACTACGCCATTGATATCAAAATTAAAAGCAATGCACATTCACGTTCTTGCTAAATGTTAATGATATTCAACCCTAAAGAAGTCATGAATCAAGTGAGACGTGATGTTTTCAAACTTGAATAACCTTTTCCTAATTGAATTTTTAAATTACAAATATGGTAATGCTAAATACAACAAATATAAACACAAAAGACCATAAAGTAAAAAATAAAAATCTCCTGCCTTCTCAATCATATAGTCTAAGAGGCAACTACATCTAATAGTTTGATGGGTTTCCATGTAGATATTTTTGATGCCTTAAAAATTTTTTTCCACATACTCACAACTACCCATGGTAATTCTTTTTCTATCCTTTCCTTTCCTTCCGTTTTTTTTTAAACCTAAACTTGAATTGTAGTATCCAGATTGTCTTGCTACTCATTTTCATCACTTAAAAATATTATACTGTAAACACCTTGCTAGACAGCTTTTACAATGTTGTTGTCTTCAGGTTGTTCAGACACTGGATAGCAAGAAATTTTTGGAGTTCATTTCCAGTATGTGATTATAAGTACTGAAGAAAAGCAGGACTATATTATTTCAGTTGAACATCTCACCAAGCTTCTCACATTTATTTTCTTGATAATCTCTTGAAATGCTGGTTTGGTCTTGAAATTCTTGGTTATCGAAGCTCAAGTCTCACTGTGACTTCACTTGGGAAGTCCAGGCTTATCCGGCTTATCCATGAACATAAATTGCCCTGGGGATTTCAGATCTACCTCATTTGGAAAATTCAGAAAATTATGTAGAAATCACATCAAGAAAACCTTTGATTTGAAAGTGATATCATTTATTAACTTTTCTATACATTTTTAAAAAGGAAAGTGTGTACATAGAAGCATCTCCTTTTTTGAAAAAAGTACTGCATGGCTGAAAATATCATTTTCACTTTCATTTAGTCTGGCAAAGAGTTAACCCACTATAAACAAACTACCCTGTTACTAAGTAAATGTAAGATGATCAGTTTTGCTTAGAAGTTGTTTTCAGTATTTTATTTTAGCTCAGCTGAAGGGAAAGCTAGATATTTGGATAGCTACCTTCAACCTAACAGTAAAAAGCCTGGGATACACAATGCTAAATAACTATTCAAGCCCAGTGGTTAATGGGGATAGTTACAACACACAGGCTCTCTCTCTCTCCCCCAGGGTGCCTGTGACACAGCTCAGCACCAGAAATCAACACATGTGTTCTACATCTGGCCAGGCTCTGTGGCCCCCTCAAAATCTGACACATTATTATGCTTCTCTGGGCTTCCATTTAAGTCATTTCTAACACAAATGTGTTGGACTAGATGATCTTACTGCTTTCTAAAATTATAATTCAACCAAATTATGACTTCAACCAAAACTAAAAGCATTTACTAAGGATAATTTGGTCAATTTTTTCCTTGCATTGAACTAATATACAGTTTTTAAAAATAATATTTCAGGGCAAATTCTGAGATATATCCCCTAATAATTTAAAAACATGACGTGATGCCCATTCCTCTCAGAATTAAGCTATGAAGATGATGCAAAATGGACCAAGACAGAAAGTTGGAAAGTTTGACTGAAAATATTAGCACATATAAAGGAGGGATGTATCAAAATAAGTTTTTGCCACCTCCACATCCCCATCTATCCACAAGGGAAAATCGGGAAGGATGTAAGAGATAAGGGAGGCACAGGAAACAGGGGAAGGGTCAAGGTCAATGGGGTGTGGCGGCCATCCTCACCTGGTGCTCTCAACTGCTGGAGACACCAGTGATCTTGCTCACATGGATGGCTCACATGCTCTGACAGCTAACTGAGAGAGTTGTTTGCCATCCCCTGAGAAAGTAAACATTCGTTCAGTCATCCATCAGTTTAGAATAACAGACATGATAAAGCCAGCAACAACATTTATGGGAAATAATGTTTCTCAAGGACCACAGCTATAAAGTGTCACACAACCTTCTTCTTTGAAGGATTACTGCCTTCTTACCCATAAAGAAACATGTTTATCTAATATCATAGATGATCAAAATGTCACTGTTTGAAATTATATGGTAGGAATGAAATATTTCATTCTTGCCCAGAGGACCTCAGTCACCTTGACCCAGTGAAGCAACCTCCATTTCCAAGCCACTTGTAAAGCTTCAGATAAGGGGTGTCTAGACACAATATTCAACATCAATCTTTTTTTTAAGTCAATTTCAGAAAGTATTTTACTGCTTCACATGTAGTGCAAGTACCATATAGCAGAGTATTCCCAATTCAGCTCTCCTGTCCCCTATAACTTTTCTTTATTATTATTATTATTGTTATACTTTAAGTTTAGGGGTACATGTGCAGAATGCGCAGGTTTGTTACATGTGTATACATGTGCCATGGTGGTTTGCTGCATCCATCACCCTGTCATCTACATTAGGTATTTCTCCTGATGCTATCCCTCCCCTACTCCCCAAACCCTGCTAACCCTCCCCTAGCCCCCCACACCCCAACAGGCCCCAGTGTGTGATGCTCCCCTCCCTGTGTTCATGTGTTATCATTGTTCAACACCCACTTATGAGTAAGAACACGTGGTGTTTGGTTTTCTGTTCTTGCGACAGTTTGCTGAGAATGATGGTTTCCAGCTTTATCCATGTCCCTGCAAAGAACATGAACTTACCCTTTTATGGCTGCACAGTATTCCATGGTGTATATGTGCCACATTTCCTTTATCCAGTCTATCATTGATTGGGCATTTGAAAAGTGCCACAATAAACATTTGTGTGCATGTGTCTTTATAATAGAATGATTTATCATCCTCTGGGTTACTTAACTTTGTGGCTTTTAAGGAAACAGGGCCTGAAGTCCATGTCATGGTCCAGACTTGATAGTGATCCTCTACTCACAGTCTTGTTTTTTTTTGAGCCTATCAAAGCACTGTTTCATTTAACGTTCACCTTAGTACCACCTTTTTTTCAAATTCTATATTAACTCAGCTTTTTCCTTGCTTGCAAATGGTTCTATAAACCTAATTTTCCAGACTTCAGGTCTGTTCCTTTTGGTTTCAGGTTGATAGGCTAGGACATCTTGTAGGTCTATCATAGTAGAGAATACTCTGTGTGATTGTCATATTTCTCAATAAGTTAATTCTTTTAACTTTTAAAAAATTGTTGATTCTTGCTTATACTAGGTCTGCTCCCAAGAGATACACCCACTATTGGGAAACAAGAAAATCATTTCATTTTAATCCCATAAAGTGTTAAAGTACTGTGTCTTTAAATAAGTGATGAATGAGCACTTGGTGGGCTTTAGAAGGCAGCCCCAGAGACCACCTTGTGTGGACAAGTATATAGTACTCTAACTTCTACACCTTCCAGAATGTTCCTATCATCTTTGATGACCATAACACTACATACTGATAATACTGTGGCTTACTGAGCTGCAGAAACTTGGCAGAATTTTTGTCTGTGGAAATAATAAAATAGACACAAAAATTTGGAGGGAGAAACTGCTTCATCATTTGGAGATCAATTTATAAAAAAAGTTTTTAAACAGAAAAAGAAATTCACAAAAGATCCTCCCTAGGATTTCTCTATACACAGATTCTGTTGAATGCGTTTTTCCACACTGGCCTTTGTTCGGTGTTTTGTTTCTGTGGAGAGGCTGCAGGGGCTGCTCTGGTCTGAAATGGGTCCCAAATTCAAACTGAGCAGTGTATTCAGGATTTTGTTTGAATATGATTAGCTACCAAAGAAGAAAGTTTGGAAACCACTGCCATAGCACTGTTTTTCTATCATCTATTACATAAGCAGGACACACTGATTTTAGAATCACAATAGCCATCAATGTTCCCGATTGCCCATGTGGGGGAAAAATGTCATTCTCAAGAACTTTGGCTTTGAATGGGTGGTTGGGAGCCCACTGGGACTAGACTAGTTTGAACCTTTCTGATTTACTTAAACTGGCCCGTAAGAAGATATCATGATGAAATTTAGTTTCTGTCCAACAGAGAGCAGTCATAACACTTTAGCTTGGAAGGGATGTTGCCCCGAAAAACTGAGAACTGAGGATAGGCATGGTAAGTTTGGAAGCAGAAAATGAGCACACATGCCATTTGACTTTTTCTTTTGCCTGGAACCAAATAGCCATATTGTTTTGTTTGGTCCCCAGAGGTTCGACACCACTCTTTTCTTGCCTTTCCCTCATCAGCCACCTACCTATACTGTCTCCTTTTTATGATGGAAATAGAAGTTTTCTCTTTGAGATCCAGGTTAACAGCTGCCCAGGAGTCCCCAGCACTCTGATGAACAATGAACCTTTGATGTGACTGCTCTCTCTCGGGCTTAGGGATGCATGCAAGGTTCTCCGAGAGACAGAGTGGGAACTCTGCAGGCCCAATCACTGGGTGTGAAGAGCACGTCACTATTTTTATCTTTAGTCCTGAAAGAAGCATTAAATTTGCAAATGGTAGGAGCTCTTCCTAATAAAAGATGGCATCAATTAAACAACGTTGTGGATGTTTAACCTATAAAATCTCTGAGAACACAAAAACGAAAATCACAATAAATACTTCTAACATTAATATCATACATAAATATTTACTATTTAATATGGCAAAAATATTTTCTTAAAAAGCACTAAAGAATTTTGAAATTAGGCACCATATGCTCATTTTTCTATGCATTACAGGTGTTTTTTTGATAGTAGAATGAAGAATGCCTGCAAAGAGAATGCATTTGACAGTAGAATGAAGGATGCCAACTCAGTTGGGGTTCCCAAATCCCCAGATTCCACGCCTGGCTCTGCTGTCAATGAGGGTGTGTTTCTTATCCTTACTGAGTCAGTTTCCCTCCAACTCAAAAAATTGAAGACTCTATAATTATGGATTCTCATGTCTTAAGTGTGGACTAAGTAGCTTAATCCAACGCAGATAGTTGGAACTTCATGTCAATGTTACATGTAGGGGTTAACAAACTAGACTCACGGGTCAAATTTAGTACTTTGCCTGTGTTGGTAAATAAAATTTTATTAAAATAACCACACCTAGTAGTTTCTGCATTGTCTGGTGCTGCTTTCCCAGTACATTGGTAAAGTGGAATAGTTGCAACAGAGAACTTGGGCCCCACAAAGCCTAAAATATTCATCCTTTACAGAAAAAGCTTGCTCACTGCTGCTTTAGAGAAATTAAATGTGATTCTTTAAAGGAATCATTAACAACAAAGAACTTATTTTACCACTCTACTAAAAGATTATAGAATGATCAGAAAAGGAAATCAAGAGAAATAGAAGCATTGAGTTAACCAGAGGATAACCCAGCTGTAATCTTTACTGCCAGATGAATATTGCTTCATATGTTATTATTATCATTATCATTATTTGAGATGGAGACTCTCTTGTCGCCCAGGCTGGAGTGCAGTGGTGTATGATCTCAGCTCACTGCAACCTCCACCTCCTGGGTTCAAGCGATTCTCCTGCCTCAGCTTCCTAAGTAGATGGGATTACAGGTGCACACCCCACACCTGGCTAATTTTTGTGTTTTCAGTAGAGATGGCGTTTCACCATGTTGACCAAGCTGGTCTCGAACTCCTAATCTTACTAGGTGATCTGCCCCCCCTTGGCTTCCCAAAGTGCTGGGATTTCAGGTGTGAGCCACCGCACTTGGCCACTTCATACATTATTAATTGAAAAAAAGGATACAGAAGTAAAGTCTTTAATTTTTATTATTTCTTTTTCTCCAGTTTAATCATATTTCCTTTAGGCTTGAACTAACATTTTTAGGCAGAGAGTCAGTAGTTGCATAGAAGGGAAGCATGCATTGGGTTTTCATTTCATTATTAGCTTCTCCTTATCTGTGGCCCTTCCCTGGGTTCTGTCCCTGGTGCTCCTTCTTGCAATCTCGCTAAACAGGAGTTACAATTCTAAGAACACATCAAGTCTTATCTCAGTCATTGTATAGATTCAGAATGTTCTTTCATTTGCCTGAAAACACAATTTAAGCATCAGCTTCTTGGTTACCTGCCTTTAGACAAAACAGTACCTTGAGCCTACCAGAAACTACGTATCTGCTGCACGTATCAAGGGTTGTGACTTTTTTTCTAAACAGCAAATCTTCCATGGCAGGGCCAATGTCTCTGCAGTTTGCTTGGCCTTTCCCCAACTTCACAACATGAAGGCTTGAGTTGCTGGTTCAAGACAGGAGAAAGGGGACAGGTGGCACCTTATCAATTCCCCTTTAATAAGAAATCCGAAAGCTTTCTCCAAGGCTTCCAGCAAGTTAAGGTTTCTTCTCATTGGCTAGACCTGTATCTCCTGGCTCCACCTAGTGGCCAGCATGTTTTCCTGGACACATCCCTGCCCTAACAAAATTGGGGTTTTGTTAGCACCTGAGAAATGAGAGAAGGGATCAAGGGAAGGCTACTAACAAAATAGACCACAAAATTGTAGAACTCACCTAGGGTAAAGTGAATCCCATAGACAAATGTGGACATAAAAATAATTTTTTGTCCATTCCTTTGGGAGGCCAGGGGTTTGAGACCAGCTTGGGCAACATATCCAGACACCATCTCCACAAAAAAAATTAAAGTTAGCCGGGCATGGTAGTTTGAGCCTGTAGTTCTAGCCACTTGGGAGGCTGAGGTGGGAAGATCAATTGAGTCCAGGAGTTCAAGTCTGCAGTGAGCTATGCTCATGCTTGTGCCCTCCAGCCTGGGCAACAGAGTTAGACCCTGCCTCCAATATTTTTCTATATTGTGTTTAATGTTATGGGAATTATTCACTAACCCAGCAAATATTTGTTAAACACTCAAAATGTTATAGGTCTAAGGACTTTTCTGTGATCCCATCTTGATTCAAAACGATCTAACCTAAATCCAATCATGAAGGTATATCTTAATATTCTTTATAGCATACCACATTAGTCAAAAACAGTCAATTCTTTTGACAGTTACGCTAAATAAAAGAAAACACATGGAAAAACAAAGACGTTGAGTAAGGAAGTGGAAATGGGTCCCCCCAACCCCCACCAATTCACTAGATCAATTAGTGACTGAAAAGGCTTTGCCTAAAATTTAAAAACAAATTGTCTTGAGACTGAGATTAAGGGTTAAAGGAAAGGCCCTTCTCCCTCTCAATCTTTGGCGGGGGAAACAAAGAGATCAGTTGGAATTTCACAGAATTAATGGGATAGCTCTTGTTTTCTGATCACTAATGAATAACCTGGATGAAATAAAACTCTCTTCTTTGCCAAGGTGCTTTTTCTCCCTTTTGATAAACTAATAATCATTTACCTACAGCAATGCGGACTTATTAGCACAGAAATGTTATTCATATTCAGAAAGAACAACGCATTAAAAATAGGAACAAAAAGAGGTGGACTAAGCAGATGGTATTCCGGACTTTGAGCTGGAATTTAAAAAGTAAAAATTTAATCCTCTATTGTCACAACCTCCAGAGGACAATCCAACTCCTTTTATTTCACTGGAATGCAGTTGTGTTGACTGTTTTCAAATAAATGGGTAATTGGCTGAGGATCAAAAATCTTTTGTGATATGTTGAAGACATTTACCATAAATTTTTTTTTTAACAGAATTCAATCTGCCTGTTAGAGATTGCAATAGTCGAAGCAAAGAAAATTCCCAAGGATTCCAGGATTCTGTGCTACACACTGTTGTCTGGACCTCTAGGTTTGGCTACCTTAATTGTATGTCTGAAGTCTTTTGTAAGTACACTGTGAATGGAGCATAGAGGATTGTCTTCTTCAACCCCCTGGTTAATCATACAGCATTCTTATCACTGGGGTTCTGGGAATTAGGTGGAGTCAGGAATCAGAATGTTTCTGGGAGGTGGTACCTGATGAGCCTTTAAAAACGACCAATGCCTGCCCCCGACGGCTTAGTGAATGTGGTCAATTTCATCAGCTAAAAGAATAAGAATTTTTAATAAAATCATAAATGTTTTAACTAATTGAAACAGAATGGCTCCTTTTATGTATGCAACTTCCTTCTGTAACATACCTGGGAAGTAGTTAGGAAAACACGAACACCAGTAATGGTGAAAATTCAATTGTTTCTGAAAATAACTCATTTAATTTTCTAACAAATTTAATAGTTTGGAAAGTTTGGAAGATTATTTTTTAAATTAATACATATTTATTTTCTTTTAATTCATGCAGTGTCCAAGTTCTGCCCTCTCAAAACAGGAAAAGTAAATCTTAGCTTCTACATCTCAGCCCTTCAGTTATTTAATGGCACACATTCACTTTTCTTAAATAAATCCTGGATCTTTGCGTAGTTAAGATAGCCGAGTTTCAAATCCCATCACTGTCCTGGATGCATTTCTAAAGGAAAAGCTCCTATTGGCCAATATTTAATTTAAAGCAATGGCCAGAATTTTGATTTTGTTTTGTGTTGGGGCTCAGAGACATGGGTAGTCATCCAAGCTACCCAGGTGATTCTAATTTGCAGCCAGGGCTGAGAATCCCTGAAGGTGGGTGGCCCAGCTCTGAACTTGGACCCTCTGGTGTGGAGAGAGCTTCAAATGGGCAAATGAAATTGCTACTTTCCTTGTTCTAGACACTAAAATTCTGGTAGGCAACGCAAGTTAGACATGGGATGTTACTAACAGTTAGATACACTCTGGCTTGTATTGAGCTTGAGATCAATCCAAACACTTAGGTATTTGTCCTATAAATTTCCATTAAGTTATACTTTCCTGGTTCTGTATACGTGGAGCTGATTTTTGATCTTAAGTCCAAAGTTTTTGGTTTTTCATTTTGTTTCATTTTACTTATTGCCTGTAACTATATTAGTAGTTGTATCAGAGAAAATAATAGCTGGGCACTAACCATGGCCTAAGCATGAGGCTAAATGCATTGCTGTTTAATCCATTATTTTACTGAATCTCCACAGCAACCCTATGGGAAAGATAATCTCATGATCTCCCATTTCACAGCTGAGAAAATTGAGACTTAGACAACAAATTAGATTGGGTCCATCACCCTAGTCTGTCAAAGCCCTTTGAGGATTCTAATTCTATCAGACTGGTGTAAGTTTTCTGTCTATATGTATATCCTCCTTCCTACCACTAATGTCAGCTTTTCATCAGCACTGAAAGATGTGATCTCTGTACCATATAAATCTCCTTCAGATAGTTGTGACAATGTGGAACAGGAGGGGAGTCTCAGTGAGTCTGACCATGAGAGACCTCCAACCAGGATCCTTTAACCTGCATGTTAGAGCTACATCAGTGCAAGCAACTCGTACCCATCAACATGGGCACATGTTCCCCGTGGTATGCAAGGATGTCATGGGACTCTTGGTCAATGCCATGCCAACCCTGTATTCACTGCTCTTACTTCTCCAGTAAACCCATCAATCAATCAAGGCAATGAACACTGTCCAGGTGGACATGCTCTAATGAACCAGATGCTGTCTCTCAGAAATCACTATGTCTCCCCAGGGTCACCATGTCATTACATCATAGATCATCCTTTTAATACATTTCCCTAGAATTTTATCTAATACCAATATCAGTTTTTCTGATCTATAGTCTGCAGAGTCCAAATCAATATGTTATGTGCTTCTTTTTTTCTTTTTTGAGTATCTCCCTTGCTCTTGTGCAACTAGAAGATCATCTTTGGCAGTTAAGAAACTGCCTCTCTCTGTTTTCACCGTAACGTGCCTGCCTCACAGAGAACTGACTACCTTTGATAGACTCCATTTGATCAGTGTCATATTTTCCAAAAATTCCCAACAAATCTTGTACATCCATTGACTCATCTTTGTCTCTCTGAACAACCTTCTCTGCAGAGAATACTGAACTGGGGATGTTCTGTTTTCTCTCTGAAATCTGCCAACATTACCTCACTCGCTCCAGGCAGCGGGCAAATTGTTTTCTTGTTCTTTTTGCTCAAATAAAACTTAAAACCCCCATTGTAATTTCCCTTCGTATTTTCCTAATATTGAGTTTTGTATCCTTTTCAAGTCTTAGCTCATTCTGGGTGGTAGTCTTCCTGACACCTTAAGCTCATAATTGTATGCTAAGTGAAGGTTTGAACCAAAACTATGAGTACAAAGCTAGATAACGAGTCAGATAGAAATTTCAACATCAAGATGAAATGTGCTATCTGTACAATCTTTCTTGATTTATAAACAGGTGGACCACCTCCATACTAAATTCAAAATACCTTACTATGAAGTCACTCTTCTCAGAACTTTCTCGGTATGAAAGTATCGTCTTTCTTTGTTTTACATGCAAAGAAACAGATCAACCAAATTCTTTTAGCAGCAAGAGCGTGACCAGGGTCATGAGTCATCTGCATAGATTTTCGAGTTGAGGGTTCTTTGTAACCATCGCAGTTGATTCTCAGATAGGCAGGAGGAGACTTAAGTCTCCAGCCACATCCAGCATCTACTAAAACAGCATGTCTTTCTAAGTGACATAATGAGAAAGAATTACAGGCAAAGCTGACAAGAATGATTCTGTTCTTCCAGGAGCTGAGGGCAGCAACAAGAAACCTTACAGGCCGCTGTGATATAAAAAGACTCAAGAAAATCCTACTCATTGTACTGGAAAGTGTTTTACTACAGAAAATTATATCGCTATCACTTATGTTTCTGATGTCCTCTTATCACCAGCCAAACCCAGAAATTTGGAGATGGTGCTGTTGTAGGAATTTTTCCTTAGTTCAGCTAAAGACAGGGTCCTTGTCACATGACCAATGAAAATTAGGCTCACAATTTGAGGAGGGTAGGGTTTTACTGGGTGAAAGAAAAAGAACTCAGCAAAGCGAGAGAGGTTCCTGTTAATAGGTCCCCATCTCAGACTGAATCCCCAGGTTACCCCACCAGATCAGGAGAGGCCAGGCTCCCCCTCCCGCAAACAGCATGAACCTCCTGAATCTCCACGCCAGAGCGCACTTCTCCCAGTATGCAGGCCAGTTGGAGTTTTTCTGGGACCTTCTCCCATCTGGCTGTCTCATTCCCCCTCTAAAGAAGTACATCTAACTGCCTTTAAAATCAGGACAAGGCCAAAGACCAATCTTAACTGCTTCCTGCTGACAAGGGATACTGTTTTGGGGAAAATGGCAGTCAGATCTAAGGGAGCCTGGCAGAAGGAGCCTTCATCCAAAGCTCCGGTTGCATAACCATTTGGAGTTTGATGGCCTAAAGGGAAGAAGAGAGAAAAACTGGGTTATTGGAAAACATATATCAAAACGAAAGAAGACAGGGGGTGGTAGGGTATTAAATGCTGAGGCCTTTTACCGGTTTGTACAGGAAGCAGGAGGCCAAAAGCCCAAATGGTGAAAAAACTTTACCCTTTTGCCGGCATGTTGGGCTTTTGGGTTCCCTTCACCTGAGCCCAGTCCTAAGCCAACCAGTTTGAGGTTTAGGAACTTAGCTTTTCCCAGTTTGAAGACCGCATCTGAGGAGAGTGTCCATAGTACAGAGACACAATTACCTATCAGTGAGAGAGAGGACAGAGGAGGAAAAAGGAAAAAAAAGGCTTTTTTTTTTTTCAAAGGAGTTCCAGTGATTCAGGATGCATTTGAAAGGGATACAGACTGAAGATGAATGGCTAAGCATCCAGAAAGAGGGGGAGCAGGCATCCCTGGTTCCCTTCTTTTCTTAGCAAATACCGGGGTACATGAGGGAGAAAAAGAAGAACGTCCTCTTTCCCTCCTCCATCCCTGAATCCTTAAGTCCCGGCAAACTTGGCAGATGCTGCCCATTGGTGCTAAAGCAGGTTGCACCTATGAAGCAGGGAAGGCGTAGAGAATAGGAATTATCCACACTTATCTATGTTTCCATCCCCGCTACTATCATTAGCCTTGGAGTTCACTAGATCTCATTTACGCCATGGATACTAACATGATGCCTATCCATGAAATGGGCGGCTTTGTTTATGGGCAGGAATTAGCCATGCTCACCTGCACTGTGTCTTTTCACCTCTGTTATCATCTGCCTCTGGATCGCTTAGATCCAAGTTTCTTTCCTAGAGCTTTGACTTGAAGCTTGGAATTGCGTTTGGGACAAAAACATGTCTCAGGGGGGGATTGCATGGATTCCTTATCATAAGCCAAATGCTAAGGTGAAGCTGTGTAATTGAGTCCTCCTTCAACAACGGAGAGAAAAGGATGTCTTGTGACATACCCAGATAACTGGTGGCTATAGTTATGCTTGCTAGGATTTGGGTAAATAGTACTTGGTTTTGGTTAGCTCCCTTGGTCTTACTTTCCCAAAAAGGAAACCTCTGGGTGATGGGCATGCTATTTATTGCCATCACCTGGCAGGATTTGCAGGATAATTGCTCAGAACTAGAATATTGATTCAGACTTTCACGTTACTCATCCCCTTTTGTTCTTTCTGAGCTGTAGCCAGAGATTGCTTGTTAGTTTACAGAAACAAGCAGGGTTTGTCTAAAATGTAGACAAAAACTTAAAACAACTAATTGGTTTATAATTTAATGACAAATGTATGATAAGTTTTGAAACATTATTTCTCTTCTCCAGTACTAATATTTGTTAAAAAAACAAATCATGATAGAACTGAGTTGTTTGTAAAAATATACTTTAATTTCATATTTGGTCTGATTATTTCGTGAAGTGCAGCAAGAATAACTATTTCTCCATAGGCCTTTTAGATTGGCTTTGATGGAATTCTGTTCCACAAAGAATCTCAGATGAGACCTTTTAAAGCCAAGCCCAGTCATGGTTTATATCCTCAAATACCTGTGAGTTGGGTGATCCACTCCTCTTAAGGTCCCGAGATAAACTTGGAGCTCCTTGGCTTGTTAGAAAGTGACGTTTTTTACTAACCACAGGTCAGGAACTCTGTACAGGGATTGTGTGGGCAAAGGTAAGAGGACAGTTTTTCCTGTGGGACTTTTATTGGCTCTGCAAGTTGAGTTTGACTTCTTAAAGGGAAGCATACCCTTATAGTCAAAGCCTTGGTAAAAAAAAATTGGTTTCTCCAATTGTGTTTTGTTGCAATAGAAAAAATGGATTCTTACTGCACTGACACAAACTATATTGCCATAAGTTAAGAATACTCACAGATAGTTTCCAAATTCTAGAGGAACCAGGCAGAGAAAGAGAGACAAATATGCTCCAAATTTTGTTCGCAGGAGTATAGCTTACTCAGTTATTAAAGACTGTAAATACTTCAAAATAAGTTTCCTTAACCCTGAAAAACAAAACAAGGATCAGCAATATTCCAACAAAAGTTAAAAAATTGTTTCAATTTTCTGAGTTCAGTCCATTTAGTTCTTGTTTTGCTTGATATTCGTGAACACTTCAGCTCTTCATGAGTCCTGTACATTTTTCCTTTATTCCAATGTTACAATCTCCAAAGTTATCAGAAACCTATATTTGAAAGGTCCTGTAAAAGTTCTATAGCTCATTATAAACCGTATTTTGAAAAGGATTAAAACAAGACAATTGTCTATGAATAACAAAATGTCTCATGTAGTTATAGTTAGAAACACAATTTACAAAGAAGTTTGATTATCTCTGTGATTTACAATAACTTAACATAACAACCTTAATTTGATTGATAGCATATACTCAGATATTAGAATTTTAGAAATCCCATATAATTTTAGAACATATATTAGCATTACTCACAAAAATATGACCTAAAGAAGATTGAACATCATTTTGGCAATCCCATGTACCTAAACATGTCAGATAATCCTGTTCACCTCCCTTTTCTGGGCACTCCAGGGGCCGTCTGAATTATCTGAAAAGCCAGGTGTCAGAAAAGACAATTTTGAAACTGATTTTGATTTTAGGAAGCCTATTAAATATGTTAGATGTTTAAAACACTAGATGCTATAAAATAGAATTCCAGATTATCATAAATTATTTATTTTGCCAAAATGATGACTCAGAAATTTTAAAGAAGCAAAAACCTTTTATAACCCTTTACAAATTTTTCTAAAGAGCAGATTAGCACCTTAAGAACACCTTGTTGTGATTTTATTTCAATGCTCAATTTACAGAAAAACCATGTAATACCCTTTTTGAATTTAGTCAATATGTTCACACAGAGAAACTCTTCTGCAAGATTAATTTCCACAATCCTTCCACCACTTGTTTTAACCTTTAGCTTTATCTTGTCTAATTCAAAACAATCCTTTAACTCTAGGCAAAAATTTACATTTTCATGACTTTTTATAATCTTTTACTAAAAATGTATTTTACTGTTCTCACACATCTCTTGTGTAAATCTATTTTCAGTAGTTTCAATTACATGTTATAATGGTAACTCCTAGCAATTTTTGACTTTACTGTAAAACCTGGTAAGTTGTTTTAATTGTGTGCTACGTGCAGCCAAGGTTTGACTTCTTCCAGCATAATTAAGGGTGTGGTTACTTCCATATGTTCCTAGGCATTACCAACTGTGAAGCCAGCAAATTGAACAGTTCTCAAAACCAAAAAGGCAGTTTTTAACCTTAAAACATTTAGCAACCCTAGTATCTAACCTGCATAATTTAGTCTAGCTATTTATATTTTGATGACATCTGCATTTTACCAATACTCCTTAAGGCTGCCTTATTTCTCAAAGATTAAGGTCACATGAACTGAAAGGTACCACAGCTTTGATCTTCCAAAAAAAACAAAAAAAAAACAAACTTGATTCAAGCCCTTGTCTGCCTTTAGGCCAAATTAATTAAAGCTCTTTTTACAGACATCGTATACACAAAACATATCTAGCTACACAGACAGGCAGAAGAAAACTAGTCGCTGGGTGAAGCCCTTTAAGAAACAGGGCTAGGAAAATGTGCAGATATCAAACCAGAAAGGACTCATTCCCTAGGTAGGAATGCTGAACAAAGCCTTGCCATGGGTTACAGGTCACACCTCCAGGACCACAGAAGATGGAGTCCTGCAGCAAAGTTTGCTACGGACCATGCAGACATGCAAAGCACATCACATTGGCCACAGTTTAAGACCAGCCTCACGAATCCTTTACACAATGAAAACCTTACAGAGAATTAGTCCACATAAATAGGTGGACTAAATTATGATAATGATCCTTATCCTTCCTAGTTTAGTAAAATATCTTCTAAAAGGGGAAAAAAACTCATTTAAAAGTTAACTGCTGATGAGGTGGAGAAGAAAAAAGGATGCCTGGAAGTAGACCCTCTTATTCTTATGCAAATAGTTCCTCCACCCTGGAGAGAAGCTTAATTGCTGTCTGATGGAGTTGGACTCCCTGGCTTGGGGGAGGGGGAGACTTCCTGGGCAGGTGGCAGGGAATGCCAGCCAACTTCGTGGTATGCCTTGGGGCTCAGGCAGCTGTTGTGGCTTATTCACACCCTGCATGGCCATTGGCCACTGTGCACACATGTGGCAGACACAGCCATGCACCCCCACCAGTAGAGAAGGGGGAGGAGGGAGCTGCCACACCCAAATGTCCCACACTCATGCCTGTGGCCACCGGGGTGTGTGTGAACCACCTTCAGTATTGTAAAAAAAAAAAAAAATATATATATATATATTGTGTGTGTGTGTGTGTGTGTGTGTGTGTGTGTGTTATTAACATCCCCCCCAAAAAACGAAGAGTAATGCCATAGGACCAAAAGGCTCAGTAGCAACAATGAGAGATTTTGAGTCCCCATTTCATTCACCCCTTCTCAAGCCCCATGTTCTGTGCACCAAAGCTGTTGTAGGACTTTTCCTTAGTTCAGCTAAAGACAGGGTCCTTGTCACGTGGGCGCAGTGGCTCACACCTGTAATCCCAGCACTTTGGGAGGCTGAGGCGGGCGGATCACGAGGTCTGGAGATCGAGACCATCCTGGCTAACATGGTGAAACCCCATCTCTACCAAATACAAAAAATTAGCTGGGCATGGTGGCACACGCCTGTAGTTCTAGTTACTCGGGAGGCTGAGGCACAGGGATCACTGGAACCCAGGAGGTGGAGGTTGCAGTGAGCCGAGATTGTACCACTGCATTCCAGCCTGGGCAACAGAGTGAGGCTTCTTCTCAAAAAATGTCACACGACCATGAAAAATTAGGGTCACAGACAATTTGAAGAGTGAGAAGGGCAGGGTTTTAATGGGCGAAGAGGGAAAAAAGTAAAGTGGGAGTTCCTACCAGGCCCCCATTTCACAGATTGAGTCCCCAGTTGAGTTATCACACTGGATCAGGAGAGGCCAGCCAGGCTCCCTCGTCACCTGCAAGCGGAGCGAGAGGAGAGTTCACTTCCATCCCAGTCAGCACTCCCTTCAGTGAGACCAGTTGGAGTTCCCCGGGGACGGCTTTATACTTGGCTGTCTTGGTGAGTCACTTCATGGGCCAAATAATTGAAAGGTCTTCAATCAATACAAGGACTTGAGATAGAAAATATAAAGCTTCAGGAAGATTATTTCAGCAGATTGTGACTTCTGCGCTCCAAAGAGATTGGAAGGTTGTATGGCATGATGAACAAGGCCTCTTCTAGGTAAAACACACTCTCAGTCAGCGCCAGAGTTGCCCACAGAATTCCTCTCCTCATCTCTCTGCCATCCCAGGTCACGCCACATCATCCTTGGGCTATTCTCTCCTATAAGACTTTGCATGTGGCATGCAGACATTCTCCCTTTTCATTTGTCTTCTAGGGGCATTACGTGATCACCCAGAGAAGTAATAAGCTTCATTCAGGTGCCTGTCCTCCTACTTTGGGCCCCAGAATCTGGTCTGCTGTCCATGGGTTCAGGCAGTGACAAGGTGATAACGCCTGCTAAAGCATTCTCATTTTCAGTTGAGGTGTTCTTTTTCTTTTTTTTTTGAGATGGAGTCTCACTCTGTTGCCCAAGCTGGGGTGCAATGGCAGGATCTCGGCTCACTGCAATCTCCACCTCCCTGGTTCAAGCAATTCTCCTGCCTCAGCCTCCTGAGTAGCTGGGAGTACAGGCGCACCGCCATGCCCGGCTAATTTTTGTGTTTGTAGTAGAGACAGGGTTTCACCATGTTGGTCAGGCTGGTCTCGAACTCCCGACCTCATGATCCGCCCACCTTGGCCTCCTAAAGTGCTAGGATTACAGGCATGACCCATCACGCCCAGCCAAGGTGTCCTTTTAATTTAAGAATTTTTTATTGAAGTATAATATATATGCAGAAAGTTGCACATGTCTAAGCATACTATTCAGCAAATTGCATCAACTGACCCATCACCTGATTAACAACAGACAATTACCTGGACCCAGCAACTCCCTACTTGCTCTCTTTCAAATCTTCCCCACCCCCTCAACAAAGGTCAGCACTATCTGGACTTCTCCCAGTGTAGATTTGTTTGATCTGCTTTTGAACTTCATGTAAATGGACTCAGACAGCTTACATGTTTCTGTGTCTTGCTTCTTTTTTCAATGATATGGTTTTGAGATTTATCCACACTGTTGCATACAGTAGTAAGTTTTTTATTCTCATTGCTGGATCATATTCCATTTGATGAATATTTTTGATTACTTTATTCCTTTCACTGTTACTATGCATGAGAAGCTTACAGTTCAGGCCTATTACAAATAGCACTGCTATAAATAAATACTCCTGTCTTTAGATGATCATATGTCCCTATTTCTTTTGGGTAAACACCTAAGAATAGAACTGCTAGGTCATAGGGTATGCAGATGTTCAGCTGTAGTAAATACTGTTTGTTTTTTTCATTTCTTCCTCCTGCTCCTTTTCCTTCTCTTTCCTTCCTTTTCTTCCTGAAGCATCTTTTTGACAAAGCAAAACCCATGTGTGCTGACCTCACAGCCCCATGTTTATAAATAAACTGCCACCAGCTTGATTGCTGAAATCAGCCAGCCTCAGGCTATTTTTTTGCCCTTTTGAAAAGGCCAGCTTCTTTTCACTCTCTCTTCCTGCAGGGTGAAGTGGCCATCAGCCTTGCATATATTTCATGTTAGCTTAAGGGTCTCTATTGCTGATCCTGATCTTTACAAATTTTTGCTAAAAGATAGATGGAAAGAGAGAGAGAGATAGAATTTATGATCTATATATTATATATACTATTATACATGTGTATATATACATACATATACACACATAGATAAGTAGAGAGATAGATGATAGATAGAATATATATCTATATATTATATTAGAATATATACTCAGTTAATATGTGTAATATATATGCATGCATATATATACATATGTATACACATATAGGTAGAGACATAGATAATAGAATATCTATCTATATATTATATTATAATATATACTAAATTATACATGTATATATACATATATGTATACACACACATAGATAGAGAGATAGCTTGGCATCAAGAGGCCCTGAGTTTGAATCCCCCTTCCATTCTTTGTTGCTCTGTGACCTTGAGCAAGTCAGTTAGCTGCTGTTTTCTCCCTTTTCTTATCTGTACATTTAGATGAATAATAATTCCCACATCACAAGTTGCCTATAAGGATCGTATGCCTATGAGGATATGTGTAAAATGCTTCACACCGACGTTGGCAGGCAGGCATCACAGAGACGTCAGTACAGGAAGCACAACTTCCCAAAGGTGCCTGTGTTCAGATTAGAGATCATTTCTGTTTCCATCCTCATACCCAGTGGGTGAGTTTTTACTTATCTATGCTGTGGGGCTATCTTGGGAAATGAAAAGGGGTGAGGGAGAGTCTGCCCTAGAAGTAAATTCAACTCAGGCAGAAATGGTTTATAACTTTTGAATGGCAATTTTTTTCAAGTTTTAAAAAGTATTAGAGTACAGTCCCAGTGAGTACACAGTATTAAAACATGTGAAAGGTGAGAGAACACAGAGAGAGAGAGAGAGAGCAGTTATTAGAATAGTTTAATAACCACAAAGGGGCCCTATGAATGTGACTGAAGGCTGAGGTGGGTCGATTGCTTGAGCCTGGGAATTCAAGACCAGCCTTGGCAACATGACGAAACCCCATTTCTATAAAAAATACAAACATTTGCCAGGTGTAGCGGCACTTGCAGGCAGTTTCAGCTACTCGGGAAGCTGGGATGGGATGATTGCTTGAGCCCGGGAGGCAGAGGTTGCAGTGAGCCTAGATCACGCCACTGCACTTCAGCCTGGGTGACAGATTGAGACCCTGTCTCAAGAAGAAAAAAAAAAGGTGACAGCCTGGGCCAAGGAGACACCTTGACAGAGGCCAAACTAGAGTGAAGAGGGGGAGAATTTGGCCTTCCTGGTTTAGAATCTGGGCAAAACTGCTTATTAACTGTGTGTTCTTGAACTTTGCCTTTTATATCTGTGGAATGAAGACAATCTTATCTTCCTGAGAGAATTGCCTGGCAGCTTAGAGTTAATGTATACGAATTGTTTAGTTTAGCAGGTGTAAAAACTTTATGAGTGGTCCCTATTTTTATGTGGAATTATACACACATACGCACACATACACTATTCCCCTAATGAGAAAGGAAATAGACCCATTGGCAGTCCTTCTGTGATGTTTCTAACAGAACATAAGCAGCGCTTCCGGTAGAACATGGAAAAGACCAACCAGGCACAGCGTGTTTCTCTGGAGGCCACAGCACAGCTGCAAAAGCCATCGCTGGTGTCCTCCAGGTGCGGGCCACTTTCCCCACCAATGATTCTCCAGGTCTGCTTTGTTCCTCCTGACTCCTGAACTAAGATCACGGAGACAGCGGAAATGACCACCTTCTGGACCACATCCAAAGAGCCCCCTCTTTCTGGATCCCGCCTCAGAATCCCCAAACTTTCTCTTGCAGAGATGCCCCATTAGTCCTTTGGCATGTATTCTCCCTTACTGCAGCAAGAGAAATAAACCCAATTTCTTATTCCCCTCCACCTCCTTCTCTTCTTTCTCCTTCCTGTAGCTGCTGTCCTGGTTGACCTTAGGTGGGAACTTTATCACTAAAGAGGTAACGTCTCTCAGTAGACAGACAGACAGATAGATCAACACAGATGGACAGATATAGATATAGGTCCACTTGACAGATATCCATGTGTAGGGAGAGAAACACTTTTAGAAAGAAAAAGATACACTTTGACTTTCAAGTCATTCCAGCTCTCTCTATAGTTCCGTGACCCATCTCAGGTCTCACAGCCATCCTTTACTCATGCCAATAACTTTAAAAACAGTAACACAATGGTAGGGCAGTGACTATGTGTCAGGCAACATTCTAAACCATCTGCATATATTAACTCATGCGACCACCACAGTAACCCTATGGAAAAAAAGTGATGCTACTATCCCATCTTACATAGGAAGAGACTGGATGACAAAAGGTTAAGTGTGCTGCCCTGGGTTGCACAGCTAGTAGGTGGAATTCTTCACTCTCACCTCCCACTGTCCTGCCCTTACCTCCTTTTGAGGGATGCATGTCCATGTTGCAGCACGGCACACATACAGTCTGCGGAGCCTTCTCAGCTTCTCTCCAGTGGCTCAAGGTCAACCCTGAAGGGTTTCTACCAAAGGGTTTCTACTTGCTCTTATTTAGCCCTGTGAATGGGTGCTTTCTATGGATGTATTTTCCTTTAATGTGTGTGATTTTAAAAATTTCTGCTGCCAGAATCTTTTAAGGAATGTGACACCAATATTCCATCATTTTTTTCTCTCATTTTTCTCTTTCTCTTCCTCCCATTTTCCAATGTCTTTCTTTTTCCTTCTTATATTCTTTCTGGAGGTTGTAAAAGGGATTTTATAAATTTTCCTTCTTCACTTCAGACATAATAGTTCACAGTTTTAAGTACTTGTTATGTGCTGGATATACTGCTACATCGTAGGTCCCATGTCATGTATTTTGCAGGGATTATCTCATTTGATGCTCACAGCAGCCCTTTGTGAGGGAAACACTAATCTTACTCTCACTTTGCAAGTGAGAAAATGGAAGCAGCTTTTGTTCCTTGTTCAGACCCAAAATAACTAAGCGACCAAATTATGGGAGGACCTCTGGACTAACTGGGGCCCCAAGTCCAGGACTGCAAAGCCCTCACTCATCACCTCTAAACTTTACAACTCAAACAACTCGATTGCAATAAAACAGTAATCCAGTTTAAAAATGGTCAAAAAGATCTGAATAGGTGTTTCCTGAAAGAAGACATGCACATTACCAATGGGTCTTTGAAAAATACTCAGGCTCACTAATCATCAGGAAAATGCAAATCAAAACCCCACAATGAAATGTCACCTTACGCCAGTTAAGATGGCTATTATAAAAAAGATAAAAACAATAGATGCTGGTGAGGATGCAGAGAAAGGGGAATGCTTATACACTGTGAGAATGTAAATTAGTACAGTCATTGTGGGAAAATAGTACAGAGGTTCCTCAAAAAACTAAAAATAGGACTACCCTGTGATCCAGCAATCCTATTTCTGAGTATATATCTGAAAGAAAGGATATCAGTACATTAAAGACATATCTGCGCTCACACGTTTATTGCAGCACTATTCGTAATAGCCAAGAATGCAATCGACCTAAATGTCCATCAGTGGAGAAATGGACAAAGAAAATGTTGTGTGTGACACACACACACGATGGAATATTATTCAGGCATAAGAGAAAGAAACCCTGTTGTTGTCGCAACATGGCTGGAACTGGAAGTCATTTTATGTTAAAGGAACTAAGCCAGGTATAGAAAGACAAATATTGCATGTTTTCACTCATAAGTAGGAGCTGAAAGCGTGGATTTTTTGGAGGTAGAAAGTAGAATGGTGGTGACCAGAGGCTGGGAAGGGGAGCGGGGAATAAAGAGAGGTTGGTTAAGGGGCATCAAAATACAGTTAGATGAAAGAAATTGGTTCTACTATTCAATAGTACAGGAGGAAAATTATAGTCAACAATAACTTATTGAATATTTCAAAATAGCTACAGAGGATGCTAATGTTTCCAATACAAAGAAAAGATAAATGTAGGGGAGATTCAAGATGGCCGATAGAGGCATCCAGTACTCACCTCCTTTACAAAGAAGAGTCAAAACAGCAAGGAGATAACCATACTTCGAATAGATCACCTCAGAGAGAACACTAAAATTCAACAGAAAAGTGACAGGAAACACCTAGGCTAAGAAAGGAGAGGGAAGAAAGGAGAGGGTAGCCTGCTTGGCTAAGATTGTCTGGGAGCCCAAGCAGGCTCCCCAGAGTAGGGAAAAGGTAAGTGAGTGACGCCCCCAGTGGTCCACATTCCCACTGAGGACTCCTGCAGTCCTAGCCACAGAAGAGCCCCTGGGCCCACAGAGACCCTGAGACTAACATAGGGAACTGCTGCGTGATTCCATTGCTCCAGAAAGGGTGCTCCCACTGGGTCCCACACACTCCCTGAGTCCTAAGCAGCTGCAGCACAGTGTCATTTTGGGAGCTCAACTCCCACTAGACTGCATCCTGCTCTGGGTCCAACAGTCCCTGCAATGCCACATCAATGGAAACCTTACGAAAACTTTCCCTGGACATTGGTCTAGGCAAAGAACGTATGCCTAAAATTTCAAACACGAGCAACAAAAACAAAAACATACTAATGGGACTATAATAAACCTGAAAGTTTCTTCACAGCAAAGGAAACAGTAAACAGATAAAGAGACAGCTCAGCTCGTGGAATGGGAGAAAATAGTGGCAAACTATTCATCCAACATGGCACTGACATCCAGAATATACAAGGAACCCAAACAATTCAACAGGAAATACAAATGATTTCATTAAAAAGTGGACAAAGTAAATGAATGAACATCTCTCAAAAGAAGACATAAAAATGGCCAAAAGGTATATGAAGAAATGCTCAACATCATTAATCATCAGAGAAATGCAAATCAAAGCCACAATGAGATGTCATCTTACTCCAGTCAAAATGGCTGTTATCAAAAAGACAAAAAGTAGCAGATGCTGGTGAGGATGTGGAGAAAAGAAACTCTGTACATTGTGGATGGGGAACTAAACTAGTCTAGTCACTGTGGAAAACAGTATGGTAATTTCTCAAAAAATGAAAACTAGAATTACCATTTACTCCAGCAATCCCACTATTGGGTATCTACTCAAAAAGGAAAAAAAATCAATATATCAAAGTTATACCTTCAATCACATGTTTATTACAGCACTATTCATGTTAGCGAATGTATGGAATCAACCTAAGTATTCACCAATGGATAAATGGACAAGAAAATGTGCTATATGGTGTATGTGGTATATACAATGAAATACCATTCAGCCATAAAAAATAATGAAATCATGTCAACATGGATGGAACTGGAGGTCATTATCTTAAATGAACTAAGCCAATCACAAAGAGACAAATATCACAAGTTCTCACTTATATGTGGGAGCTAAAATTTTGATTGCTTGAAGGTAGAGCGTGGAAAGATAAATAACAGGGGACTCGGAAGGATGAATGAGGGGGGAGATGAAGAGAAGGGAGTTTTAAGAAACAAGCATACAGTAAGATAGAAGGAATAAATTCCATGTTCAATAGCAGAGTAGGGTGATTATGCCTAACAAACATGTACTGTACTTAGGTGATGGACTCTGAATACCTTGAGTCAATCACTACACATTATACACCTGTAACAAAATTTCTCATGTACCCTATACATTTGTACAATGTTTTTAAATGTCAATTCTTGGTCAAGAATAAATTAGCACAATGAAACAGAGAGAAGTAGAATAATTTCTCAAAAGTCAAGTGTTGTTTAACTTGCCTCCAGATTTCACTTTCCCTTTGACATTTTTTTCATGTAACATAAAATAGACAAATACTGATTAAACACATGTCCGTTTTCATTTATTTTTTTCCCTGTCATTTACTTTAATTTTTTAGATAATATCTTTTTCTCTCTCTTTTTTTGTTCAACTTTTATTTTAAGTTCCTGAGTACATGTGCAGGATGTGCAGGTTTGTTATACAGGTAAACGTGTACCATGGTGGTTTGCTGCACAGATTAACCCATCAGCTAGGTATTCAGCCCAGCATCCATTAGCTAGTCTTACTGATGCTCTCCTTCCCCCGACAGCCCTCTGACAGGCCCTGGCATGTGTTGTTCCCCACCATGTGTCCACGTGTTCTCAGTGTTCAGCTGTCACTTATAAGTGAGAACATGTGGTGTTGGTTTGCTGAGGATAATGGCTTCCAGCTCCATCCATGTCCCTGCAAAGGACATGATGTCATTCCTTTTTATGGTTGCATAGTATTCCATGGTGTATATGTACCATATTTTCTTATCCAGTCTATCATTGATGGATATTTGGGTTGATTCCATGTCTTTACTATTGTGAATAGTGCCGCAAGGAACATACATGTGCATGTATCTTTATAATATAATTATTCATATTCCTTTGGGTATGTACCCAGTAATGGGATTGCTGGGCCAAATGATATTTCTGGTTCCAGGTCTTTGAGAAATCACCACCCTCTCTTCCACAATAGTAGACTAATTTACACTCCCACCAACAAATGTAAAAGTGTTCCTTTTCTCCACAATCTCACCAGCATCTGTTGTTTCTGGATTTTTTTCATAATCACCATTCTGACTGGCGCCATTCTCATTTTCGTTTTGATTTGCATTTCTCTAATGATCAGTGATGTTGAACTTCTTTCGTGTTTGTTGGCTGCATGAATGTCTTCATTTGAGGAGTGTCTGTTCATGTTCTTTGCCCACTTTTTGAAGAGGTTGTAAATTTGTTTAAGTTCCTTGTAGACTCCGGATATTAGACCTTTGTCAGATGAATTGATTGCAAAAATTTTCTCCTATTCTGTACATTGTCTGTTCACTCTGATGATAATTTCTGTTGCTGTGCAGAAGCTCTTTAGTTTATTTAGATCTCATTAGTCAATTTGGCTTTTGTTGCAATTGCTTTTGGCGTTTTCATCATGAAATCTTTACCGTGCTTATGTCCTGAATGGTATTGCCTAGATTTTCTTCTAGAATTTTTATAGTTTGGGTTTTAAATTTCAGTCTTTAATCCATCTTGCGTGAATTTTTGTATAATTTTGATAATTTTTATTAATTTTTATATTAATGGAGGTTTTATTATTTTTATTTTAATGATATAAGACTTATTTAAAGACTATATACTGTCATTAGATAGATTATTCCTATGCTTTAAAAACATAGAATTATAGGGCTCTCTGGATTTTAAGTCAAATATTCTGTCCTTTGCTAATATTATACAACAAAATTCCTCAGGAAACTGTCATTTTCTACATTATTCTAAGAAGTTTTTGGGAAGGAAACAAATAATATTTTCTAGGTTGATATATCTTTAAAATTTTTTATTGTTTAAAATTGAAGTCTTTTTAATAAAATTGCACCTCACCTGGCATTATAATACCTAGTATGTTTTATTAAGTTGTCTCTTTTTTAATCTAGAAATAATCATCATAGTTCATATGAGTATGGCATCTTAGAGTTTTCCAAATGCCTTCACATATAATATTTCATTTGATCTTTCCATCATTTCTAGTGAGGAAGATAGGGTAGGTGTTTCTGTAGCCGCATCTGGATGAAGGAACTAAAGCTGATGGTTGAAATGATATGTCCTAGACCTTGACCACCTAATTAATGAGTAGCAGAGCCTGGACATGATTCCACATCATTTGCTAACAAAACAAACCACCACCAAAAGCCTTAAGTAAAACCATAAAGTAAGCAAAAACATCTTACTAAAATTTCAGGATCACCTTTTTTTTTTTAAATTTTATGCATTTTTTTTTTTTTTTTTTTTTTTTTTTTTTTTTTTGAGACAGAGCCTCACTCTGTCACCCAGGCTGGAGTGCCGTGGCACAATCTCGGCACAGTGTAACCTCTGGCTCCTGGATTCAAGGGATTCTCCTGTCTCAGCCTCCCGAGTAGCTGGGATTACAGGCACCCACCACCACATCCAGCTAGTTTTTTGTATTTTTATTAGAGATGGGGTTTCACCATGTTAGCCAGGCTGGTCTTGAACCCCTGACCTCATGAGTTGTCTGCCTCGCCCTCCCAAAGTACTGGGATTACAGGTGTGCACCACCGCGCCTGGCCCAGGACCACCTTTTATTCAAGATATTATAACAAGCTTTAACACCAAAAATAATAATAAATAAATGAAAAGAATGCTAAGAATTTTGAATTTTATAGATATTCTCAAGTGCTTGGAATTACTAAAAGCATACAGAGTAGAGCTGAATAGTTTTTAAATTTTGAAATGATGGGATTATTAATATTGGAAGGATTTTGTGTCCCATTTATTATCATTCATCCTCCGCCTGCTGGAATGCGTTTTGTGCTGCAATCCGAGTGAAGTTTTAAGATCTGCCCAGGGACCAGGAGAGGGCAGTGTGAGCACACAAATTAGAAGCCATGCTTCATACACTGCTCGGCCTTGGCACTGTCTGGGTGTCATCTCATATTTCAATGTTCCCAACAATAGCAAAAAAAGAGTCAACACAATAGCTCCAAAGAAAGGAGGGAAGGAAAGAAGGGAGGAAAAATTACAAACCCTCATTATTGAATGAAGATAACATGAAAGAGTAGGAAGAAAATATTCTAAAACACTTGTTGGATATGGGCTCTATGCTAAAGGCTACAATGAAAGAGACAAAATCCCCACTGTGAAGGAGAGAAGTTAAGAAACCAAACTCTGTTTCCAATTGGTCACATTCTTTGTGGCCTCTGTCTGTTAATAAAATAAATACTTAGTATCAGATGGTCATACAAGGACTCATCTGGTCCCCCAAATCCTACCGGTCTTAGATAGCAGTGGCCTGGTGCAAAGGAAAATTTAAGACCCCATGTTGAAAGGGAATGGCAGAAATGCCAATGTTCCATGCGTACCTGATATAGTACATACCTATGAACAATGCATTCCCATTGTTCATTCTCTAGAGGACTGGAAGAAAATATGCTCATGAATCTAGAGAAAAATTATATTAAAAATGATCTTATTATTAACTGGAGTATTTTCTATTTTTTGAATCCTAACATTCAACTTAGTTCATGTCCCCAGCATTTACCGAGGACCCTCTATGCTCAGCAGAGGAATATAGTAGAGCCTGTGGGAGGCACAGGAGCAGGGGGAGTCAGTGGGATGAAATGTCCAAAGGTGGAGACAAAGTTTTATAAGTTATATAAAAAAAGGAATACATAAAATGTCCAGCAAAAAAAGACATTGCTTCTGCCGTGGAGTGTTGGTGAATGAGGAGTGATTGATATGAGCCTTATACGATTTTGATGGCAGTGGAAGGTATGAAAGAGATTTGATAAGTATGAAGTGAATTTCAAGTAGAGGAAACACAGAGGTGGAAGTGTGGGGTATGTTGACCATGACAGCGAGAGGCTGTTTCCAATGCCTAGAGGACAAGGCACGGGGTGGGGGACAGGATGGGGAAGGAGGAGCGTGCAGAGAGAAGAAACGAAGGGAACAGAGGGAAGAGGGATGTGGCACCTGGAGAGCCTTGAATACCCCGCTAATGAATTTGGGCTACACATTTATGGGCTTACTGTTTATCCTCCAACAAGTCCCCAAAAGACTGGGACTGCATTCTGTAAACCTGTGGGAGACAGGGGCTACTGCAGAGCAGATATGTCTAGATTTTATTTGCATGCACATGTCTATGCTTCCTGTGTGTGGCTATGCAGATGTGACCTCGTGGCTAGGTGGCTACATCCACGAGCACATCTGTTCTCTGACAAAGATAATGGGAATGGCAATAGTTAATCAGAATATTCGTGTCACAGATACTGGTCGAACAGGCATTCAAGAGGCAGCTTTGTTCCAAGAGAGCCCTTCATTAGGAGATGGCGGCATTGGTGAGATTGCCGTGAACAGCAGCAGCAACGCAAGAAGACATTAATTTCACTTCTGCCGCTTCACAGGCACTAGGTGGAAGTCAGTTTCTTCCAGTAAAATATGTATGTTTTGTTCTAACCTTCTGGTCTTGTATTCTGTATCAATAATCATTTCAGAAAGATTAGATTATTATGAATGATAAGACACTTTTCCCCTAAAAATAAACTTCCTTGTGTTATTCACATGATATATAGGCAGAATTATTTGGTTTGGGACTCAGATAAACGCTGTGGGGGAAACCATGAGAAGATAAAAATTTTGCCCGCACCTGGGTGGTGCTAATGCATTTTAGCTGGAAAAATCATCTGGGAATTGAAATAGAGCGCTTGGAGGTACCCATGGTTATATATAACATGAAAAAATGTGTAAAAAGAAACTACATTTGTTCCTCTCCCTTAGTCTTTGAATATGTTATTAGTCCAATGGATCCTGGTAATTTCAGTGACAGATACTTATGATTCGACCAAGCCTGAGAACCCTATCTGCAGAAAAACACACATGTCTAACGTGTAACCTTCATTTTCAGAGGGATTTATCAGCTTTGAAACTCAGTAGACCCAGGTTCAGAACCCTTGCCCGAGACTTAGGAAATAATGAGCCACTGTATACCTCTAAGGTGTGTCCCCTAAAATGTTCCTTTCCCATGTTATACTTTCTCTTTCATTTCTACTTTTAGGACAGTGATCATTTTCTAACCAGACTATAACTTTAAAAACCCAAAACGTGGTTTTATTTAACATTGCAGGCAAATCCTGTAGCCGTGATCCTGTAAATATGTGTTCATTCTGAATAACCCAAGATAGTGTGGTTAGAGGAAATCTTTGAAAACCTTGTTTCTGAATATTTAGTCTTTTAGTTATGAAAATTTGCAGTCAAATTCCATTTTTGTCTTTTGTCTTCTGGTCTTTATAAGGCCCTGGCAAGACAAGACCCAGGCTACTTCAGACTTAAGCGACATAACGAAGTAACAGCCTTACTGAAGTTTTAAACAGAAGTGCACGAACCAAGGCTCTTAAAACCTCACGGCAAATTTTATGTATGTTTCAGATCCACTCTGTAGGTTGCTCAGCAGAGGCCCTCCCTTTGCCACTAGCACAAATAGTTCACATCTACTGCATACATGTGCCTGCTCCTGTTCGAGGAGTGTCTCAGATAGAAACCCATTTAATCCTCCCAACAACCTGAAGGAGTACAGGAATGTTATTCTGCCTATTTTAGCGGAAACTGAGGCCCTGGATGATGAGTTCTTGTCTCAAAGCCCCTGGTGGTAGAGCCGGGATCTACACTCCAGCAGTCTGTTGCAGAGTCTGTGTACTAACTTCTATACTCTTCTGATATATAGACATAATTTTTTTCAAAACGATGGCCCCAGGTAGTAACAGTACAACTCTCCTTACATCTTCTGTTTTGCGGGGATCTGCACCCCTGGTTCAACCATTTTCTCAGCTCTCCAGTCTTTGAAGGATCTCTCTCTCTCCCCCTCTCTCTCTGGCTCTCGCTCTCTTGCTCTCTCTTTCTCTCTCTGCCACCACACACATGCAACTCAGTTATACATTTGTTCGATTAGGCCTAACCTCCAGTGCAAGGAAAGCAGCAAGCCCTACACAGCTTTACCATTGGAGGGGCAATAGCCACTCAAGTCTGTCTTCTCCATGAAAAGAAGTCACACATTTTCGCTGAACTCTTCCACAATCAGCATGAAATAGCTATTTAGGGTTTGCAAATAGAAATGGAGAAAACTTTCATTATGAACTGTTTCCCTTTCCAAAATGTTTCTGTTTTATTGTTGTTTGTTTATTATCTTGTTTTCTTCAGATAAATGTTTGTGTTTCTCATTTCCACCCTTGGCCAGTTTTTCTGGATAAAAATTGTTGAAACTCATACTTGCAAACTTCTAAGTCCTCTCCTCCTTTGGACTTAGATACTTACCCAAACTGGAACTACATTTAAGTCTTCTGAATCGAAAGACCTTGACTTTACAGAGATAAAAGTCTGTCTTGAAACCTATCCCCTATACAGTCACCTAACTCAATTCAGGTGCTTTGATTGGCTCACTGCTTTGACAATTACAAGAAACACCACTAGTGTCTGAAGAAATTGACATCCAGGACTGCCTTCAGTCACAGTCTTCAATTCCAGGACTGTCTAAACCCACAATGGTGCCTGGAGCAAATCGGGGGATCAACATATCTGATTGACTAATAATTGACTGGTAATCGTCCATAACTGATTCTCTCCTATAAAGTGCAAACGGTAGTTGGATAGCAGTGAAGAAATGGAAATATCCTCTCCTTAATGGTAAATTTTCTATCTTCATTTAATTTTCAAAAGGCAGGAAAAATATTTTATAATATCAACCTCCTAGGTCAATTTTTAAAACTTCCAACTTAATAATTGTTTAATGTATAGTTTGAATTTTTTTCTTCATGCAGCATGTATGTTGAGGTCACGGTATGTGAACAGATGGAATATATGGCAGGGGCCAACTAATTAACATTAAAGACAGGGGACCCATTGTCTTTCTATAACTCCCATCCATCTACCTTCATTTCTGTCACCATGGTACCTAGTGGTTCAATTATTAATTGTTGTGAATAAACTGTTAAAAAAAATCAGCTCCATATAATGCTGCTACTTGGTGTTCAAGAAGCTATGTTTGAATATTTTCTAAATCGCTGAAACCTCAATGATTTCCACTGATGAGGGAGGTGAGACTGCAGGGATTTTTGTGCAAATTATTTAATTTACAGACCAGTGGAGTGAGAACTGGCATATTTTAAATTGCATCATTGACATTCTTGTGGTTTCTAGCTGCAAGGGCCAACTCTAGAATGCCTCCGAGGTTGAGCCAAAAGAGCATGAGAAAGCATGTGGTTCTTATAAGCCCATATCACATGTAGCGTGCTGGGGATTTCAAAAGAACAGGCATTCTCCAGACTTGAATTAACTCCTGCTTCTTCTCAGAGCAGCCATTTCCTGATAGACTTGGATGGAATAAAACCAGGAAGTTCTGAGTAGCATGAAAGGTCTCAAATGTGACCGGTGAGTTTTTCCTCAGTTTCCTCAGCAGCCTGTGGCAGAAGAGCACTGAAAATAGATGCAATAGGATTACCACATGATCCAGCAATCCCACATGAGGTATATATTCAAAATAATGCAAAACTGGATCTCAAAGAGATATTTGCACACCCATGTTCATAGCAGCACTATTCACAATAGCCAAGATGTGGAAACAACCCAAATGTCCATCAACAGATGAATGGATAAAGAAATGTGGTATATATACATAATAGCACATTACTCAGCCTTAAAAAAGAAGGAAATTCTGTTCTATGCTGTGGATGGATGAACATTGAGAAAAGGAGAATGAATGATGGTTGCCAGAGGCTGGGAGAGGGGGAAATGGACAGTTGGTGATCAGTGAGTATAGTTTCAGTTTTGCAAGATGAAAAAGTTCTAGAGATCTGTTGCAAGATAATGTGAATATACTTTACACTACTAAATTGTACATTTAAAATGGTTAAGATGATAAATTTTGTTATGTGTGTTTACTACAATTTTTAAAAATGCAGTTGACCTTTGAACAACGTAGGTTTCAACTGCATGAGTCCACTTATACTCAGATTTTCTTCCACCTCTGCCACCCTTTAGACAACAAGAACAACCCCTCCTCTTTCTCCTCCTCCTCAGCCCACTCAACATGAAAATGATGAGGATAAAGGCCTTTATGATGATCTACTTGGCACTTAATACATAGCAAATATATTTTCTCTTATGATCTTAACAATATTTTCTTTTTCTCTACCTTACTTTATTGTAAGAATGCAGTATATAAGACATATAACCCAAAATATGTGTCAATCAACTCTTTATGTTATAGGTAGGACTGGTCAACAGTAGGCTATAGTAGTTAAGTTTTGGGGGAGTTGAAAGTCATACATGAATTTTCCACTGCAGGGGAAGTTATCAAGGTTCAGCTATAACTGTTAGTGTCCCTTTACCTTGAACTCATGGGCTGTAATGAACTCAACAGCTGGTCTGGAGAGGACCTTAGTGAGGTAATTCTGATTGGAGAAAGCTACTCTCCAGCTAAAATTACTTGCATTCGAGTTGACCAGTGTATAGAATGCCTGCCAGAACCTACATCTCAGAACCCTGCTGGGCTCCCTCACTGCCTTGAAAACTATTGTGGATAGCCAGGAAGCTTCTGGGAGTCTCTGAGTTCAGATGTGGAGAAAAATGGCGCAAATAAACAAATCAACACACCAGCAAACATGTTTGACTTAGGGAAGGTATCTCAGGGACAGAGATGTTGTTAACTTGGGGTAGTATATCCACATATCTTTTTCCCCTGCATACCCCAAAATTTGCAGAATTTTATACCCGGAAGGAACAATAATCATCAGTCAGAGGAAATAAATTCCCTCATCTCATAAGAGGAAAGTGAAGTCAAGGAAGGTAAGAGACTTACTTACCCAAGGACCTCCAGAGAAATGATGAGAAAGTTGAGTTTAGGATTCTCAGTCTCAAGGATGATTTTAGTCACAATCCATTCTTGAATGAGACATGACAGGAAAGACCAATATTAACAAACACACAGGACAAAACTGGAGCTATTTTTGTTGAAAGGAAAGCAGAGGTGGTGGGAACTGTGGGGTGTCATTTCCCCCTCTCCACACCCCACACCCACCCCACGCCCATGAGTCATGCCTGTGGCTGCCTGTGCCTCAAAACTCTGTAAGGCACAGTTTGAAGAGCACCCTAGCATACCCTAGCTTTTCACTCGACGCTTCCACTACAGCATTGATAGACTACTTAGTAATTGCTGTTTGCATGGCTGCAGGAAGAAAGTTCAAAATAATAGCTACCATATATTGAGTATTTCCTGTGTGCTAGCTTGCTTGCTAAACACTTTACAGACATTATTTCATCAAATCCATCCCCAAAAGTTATTGTTTTATCCCATTTTGCAAGGGGAAGAAAAAGTCCATGTAAGTTAAATAAGTTGCTTGTAAATGGCAGAACTGGGATTCAAACACAATTATGACCAAAGACCTGTGCCTATAACCAAAGCAGCAATCAGGCTTGTGATTGGTTTATCTTTGGATGCCCGTTACCTGGCATAAGGCCAGTACATAGTAGGCGCTTCATAAAAATGCTTTGGTTGAGATTCCTCTGGTTCACAGACATCATTTCAAAGGGCCAAACTTCTACAAAGAAAAGAATAATTTAAAAATGTTTAAAAAATTTAAAACAAAATTATCAAAAGAAAAAAGAAAGAATAATTTAAAAAATACAAGTGCAAATTCCTGAGGAAGGTTAATGACTATCAATCACTAACATGTAAGTGTGAATTGGTTACATCTGATTGCTTTAACTGTGGAGAGGAATCTAGCATGGGATCTAAGGCCATTAATTGGAGTTGGGCTCCTAAAATCTTCTCTACCATTTACTGGCTATGTAAACCTGGGCAAACTGTTTAACCTCTCTGACTCGGTTTCCTAATCTGTAAAATGGATTTTACAATAGAATTTATCACATGGAATTACTGTCTGGATTGTATAAATTTATTCAAAAGTATTTAGAACAGAGATTGGTACATAGTAAGCATGCAATAAAAATTAATATATTAGCCATGTGCAGTGGCTCACACCTGTAATCCTAGCATTTTGGGAGGCTGAGGTAAGTGTGTCACTTGAAGCTAGGAGTTTGAGGCCAGCCTGGCCAACCTGGTGAAACCTCATCTCTACTAAAGATACAAAAAAAATTAGCCAGGCACGGTGGCGTATGCCTGTAATCCCAGCTACTTGGCTGGCTGAGACATGAGAATTGCTTGAACCCCGGAGGCAGAGGTTTCAGTGAGCCAGGATCATGTCACTGAATTCCAGCCTGGGTGACAAAGTGAGACTCTGTCTCAAAAAAAAAAAAAAAAAAAAAAAAATCAAAGGGATACCTGCACTTGCATGTTTATAGCAGCACTATTCACAATAGCAAAGGTATAGAATCAACCTAAGTGTTCATCAGTGGATAAATGGATAAAGTAAATGTGGTATATGTATATACACAATGGAATACTATTCAGCCATAAAAAGAACAAAATTGTATCATTTGCAGCAACACAGATGGAACTGGAGGTCATTATCTTAAGTGAAATAAACCAGGCACTGAAAGAAAAATATCACATGTTCTCACTTATACGTGGGAACTAAAAATTTGATAGCCTGGAGGTAGGGAATGTAATAATAGATAACAGAGACTGGGAAAGATGAGTAGCAGGGAGAGGAGAAGAGAAAAAGAAATGGGTTGAAAGCTACAAACATACAGGAAGATGGAATCAATTCAATGTTTGGTCAGAGTAGGGTGACTATACTTAACAAAAATGTGTTGTCCTCAAGTGATGGACTCTCTGAATACCCTAACTTGATCACTACACATTATACACATGTAACAAAATTTCTAATGCACTCTATACATTTGTACAAATAAAAATAAATAAATAAACATTAATTACTATTATAAACCACAATGAAGAAGAGGGTATTAGTTATATTTTTTGGCTTGGTTGTCATTGTTGTTGTTGTTGTTTTCTCAAAAGAGGGAGATCAGGTAGGTAATTTTTAAGCATGGTTTGGGCTGCTGAGGTGGGAGGCCAGGGCAAATGTACCAGGCAGTCTCTGGACATCTGGTGATCGACTATTACAGAGGTTAAGAGTAATCTAGACAAGGGCCAACGATAGCACATTTCAGAAATGTGCTTAAGACCTGCACTTATTTAGGAGAGGAAACAATACTTCTGTTTCATTTTCGTCTCTTCCACATCTCCTGGCAGCTGATCTGGACTCAAATTTGAGCTCTAAATCAGTTGTACTGCCAGAAAGAATTTTGTGGCATAAGTCTTTGGTCATAACAAAAATGAGAAAATGTTATAGCTTACAACTTACTTTCCGATATGGTTTGGCTGTGTCACCACCCAAATCTCATCTTGATTTGTGGCTCCCACGTGTTGTGGAAGGGATCCAATGTGAGATAATTGAATCATGGGAGTGGTTTCCCCATAGTGTTCTCATGGTAGGGAATAAGTCTCACAAGATCTGATGGTTTCATAAGGGGAAACCCCTTTCACTTGGCTCTCATTCTCTCTTGGCTGCTTCCATGTAAGATGTGCCTTTCACCTTTTGCCATGATTGTGAGGCCTCACCAGCTATATGGAACTGTGAGTCCATTACACAAACCTCTTTTCTTTATAAATTATCCTGTCTTGGGTATGTCTTTATCACCAGTATGAAAACAGACTAATACACTTTCCAATGAATGAGTGGGTGTTTGGTAAGCTTGTTTCATCCAATTCTCAGGACTTGATCTACGAAAGGAAAGCCAAAGGCATAACAGAGCAGGTGTCCTGCTGGAGGAAGGAGCAGGAAGAGCTCTGCCATGGAGCAGGCATGAATCAGACCGGACTAAATTCCCAGGCTCCCTTGACTCTTTCTCACTTGGGCAATGAGAGGAATTAGTGGAAAAAGAAAGACACAGGAAGAAAGCAAGTACTTCCTAAGGCATCCCTGGCATAAGGCTCTGCTGGTCTGTGTTGCTCTGGCAGACCAGCAGGGGCACTGGATTCTCACAGGAGCACGAACCCTACTGTGAACCAGAGGCATGTGAGGGATCTAGGCTGCCCACTCCTTACAAGAATCTGGTGCCTGATGATCTGAGGTGGGACAGTTTCGTCCTGAAACCATCCCCCCGCCACCCTCCATCCATGGAAAAGTTGTCTTCCATGAAACCAGTCCAGTTGGTTTCTGGACATTACAGAGATTAAGAGTAATCCGACAAGGGCCAAAGTTAGCACATTTCAGAAATGTGATTAAGACCTGCACTGTGTCTGGGTGAGGAAACAATATTTATATTTCATTTTCAGAGTCCTCTCTGATTTGGGGCAGAGTAAGGGAGAAGGGGGAACAGAGCTGAGGGTGAACTTGCAGTTGACCGCCATACACTGTAATGAGAGTTGACTTTTTCCCCAATAGAAAAAGGCAAAGTTTCAGGCTTTAATCTATAGAGTACATGCCTGTGTGTCTTTTATTTTTCACTCATGTCTAATTAGATCTGAGAACAGGCTTACTGCTAAAGATTAAGTAATTAACTAGCATTTATTTGTAAAAGACAGTCAGCCACAACATCTAGCAAAGTGGATAAAATATAAGTGGGTCCTGTCTCTATGAAGAACATCCAGATAGAGACAGAAGTAACCTGGAAACTCTCAGAAGGATATTTTCTAGCCAAGGTAACAGTGTAATACAACCTCCACTTTACCCTTTAAGGAAATTAAACTTCTGGCTCCAGTTGCTACCAGAAGTACTGACTATGGTAACTCCTGCTAAACAGCTCTGGCTTATCACACCCTCCAACTCTGGCTTCCTTCCAGCCCTAAGGAGGTAGCAGCTTGCGGCTATTTTATTGCTAAGTGCTGAGTTGTTTCTCCTTGCTAATTTGGCTTCTCAGCTTTCCCACTATTGGTGAAACCAATTCCTTGTAACAAACTCTCTCATTGTGAAATATCTATGATGGTTTCTGGGTTTGTTTTTGTTTTCTTCCCAGTGAGTATCTGAATGCTATAGAGAGAACAAGAGAACCCTATATACACTTTAGAAATGACAAAGAGCAAGTTCTATTTCTACCTACCTATTTTAACATGGTTTAGGCCATTATTTTATTATATTTTATCTCTCTGAATACGTAGCTTTAGAAAGCAAGCAATACATCAGCAAACACATCTTGAGCACTTCCTTTCTATAGTGTACTTTATTTGTCTCTAAAAAATTATCTTATAGAACTTTTGCTTTCAGCTCACTATCACAGCAAACAAATACAGTTCACCCTGATAAAGATAGCTGCAGATGGAATATCCTAGACTCCGCCTGTCTTCCTAGGCTTTCAGCTGTCTGTGCCATACCCTCTCACACCCAGACACAAGGGTAGAGGCTGGAGAATGCTGCAGCACCTCAGCAGCTTCCACGTCCTGCCTAAGTACTTTGCTGACCACCACCAGCCCAGGAATCGCCACAGGAGCAAGCCCAACCGCAGCTGCCGGAGAGTGCACTGACAGGGCAGGCCCACAACGGACACTTGCCCATCTGTTGTGTAGTTAGTTTTTGGCCTTTTTAATAGAGTAGCTTTAGAAACATTATAACAACTGAACATCCATTCCTAAGGGGTCATAGCTGGCCTCATTCATAGGCAACTCAAAGGCAGCCCCCTACCTGAAACACTCCAAGAGAGATATACGCGTATTTGCTGTCCTTCAGCAAATGCACTTTTTGTCCGGACACATTTTAGTTAATGACCATGTTTTTTATTGCTCTGAATTACCACAACTATCTAGTTATTATTAACCACGGGATACAATGTCAGAATCTCAAAGCACAAGAGAAATAGGGCTAACTAAATTTGCAAAGTATTTTCACACTCATTAGCTTGATCCTTTTTTTTTTTTTTTTGACATGTTGTCTTGATCTGCTGCCCAGGTTGGTGTGCAGTGGTTCAATCTTGGCTCACTGCAGCCTCTGTCTCCCAAATTCAAGTGATTCTCCTGCCTCAGCCTCCTGATTTAGGTGTGTGTTGCCATGCCCAGATAAATTTGTTTTTGTAATTTTGGTAGAGACGGGGTTTCACCACGTTGGCCAGGCTGGTCGCGAACTCCTAGCCTCAAGTGACCTCCCAAAGTGTTAGGCATGAGCCACCACGTGTGGCCCATTAGCTCAATCCTGCTGAGGGTTTTGGACATTGGTCTGGCAAAAAGATGAGGCCTAGAAGTGCTACCCCAAACAAATGATTTCAGTATTAAAACGAGGCAATATTTTAAGTACTCTCTACTCCTGCATGGGCAAAGTCATTTTCTTTCGATACAAATATTTGCTGCCTTTTCGGGAAATCCTCTATAGCAGTGGCTCCCAACCTTTTTGGCACCAGGGACTAGTTTTGTGGAAGACAATTTTTCCATGGAAGTGGGGGGTTGGGGGAGGGGATGGTTTGGGGATGAAACTGTTTTACCTCAGATCATTGAGCACTAGATTCTTTTTTTTTCTTTTCTGATAAAGGAAGCAACTACAGAAAGCTTTTATCTATTTGTTCAAAGTAATCAGTGCTATGGATGCAGAAACCCCCCCCCAACAATTCTTTCAAGGCTACTTTCAAAATGAACATATCCAACTTGATTTTCATTAGGATGTAGTTATTTCAACACTCTAGTAAATCAAAAACCAAGACTCAAATTTTATATATATATATATATATTAATTTGAGTGTGTGTGTGTGTGTGTGTGTGTGTGTGTGTGTGTGTGTATAAACAATGTGAACAATTACTGAGCTTCATCTTCTGGACAAGAATGCCAAGTTAGTCTCTCTTCATAAAAAGCAGTTACAATCTGAGGACACTCCATAGTTGTCTCTTTCGCCAGCACCAAGTCTGCCTCATCTGAATCTTCCCATTTCAGGAGAAACATCAATTCTTCACTGCCGTTTGTGGCACCAATTATTCTTTCAGGATCAAGACCTCTGGCAAATTCTCTTGGTTTGTCAGCAGCGTCTCTTTTCTTCTTTGGTTTGCTGTCATCAGATTCACTGTTAGACAAAGATTTTCTTTTTGTACCATCTTTTTCTTTGCCAGCTTTTTGAGAGTTAAGAAATGCTTCAATCAACTCTGGAGAATCTAAATTTTCTTCAGGTTCCCAAGTATTGTCAGCTTCTGTAAATGCCTTCCACTTCAGGAAATATTCCACTTTCCCATTCGCTACACGTCGATCTAGTACTTTTTCCACCACAAATTCTTCTTCAACATTTTTACTGCTGTCATTCTGTTTCTTTCCCATTTTTTGCATTCACTGTGTGGCATCTGGTGGTCCCCCGAGGGGAAGGAGAGGGAAGGAGGGGGAAAGGACGGTGACCAGCGTCTCCTCGGTGGTGGCTTTTCTGCTTCACCTAAATTCTTATAAGTAGTGGGCAACCTAGATCCGCAGTTCACAATAGGGTTCATGTTCCTATGAGAATCCAGTGCCCCCACTGATCTGAGCAGAGGCATGAAGCGCAGGTGGTAATGCTCACCCACCCACGGCCCACCTCTAGCTGTGAGGCCCTGTTCCTGACAGTCCACAGAACAGTATGGGTCTATGGCCCTGGGAGTTGAAGACCCTTCTTCTACAGCATACATTTGAGATCTAGTCTTATTCTGATTATCACAAGCAATACGACATCAGAATTTCTGGTTATGGAGTCTTGGGCCCCCTTTTACTGGTTTGGAAGGAAATTTTCAAAATTATTTGCCTAGTTAAGCAGTTGACCCCTTTTGTTTTAGTTAGCTCAGTCTTATATCAAGTGTTCTTGCTACATCTCTTGATAATGAGGCTTTATACATATATATATATATATATATACACATACACACACACACACACACACAATCATACATATGTGTATAATACCTGTATATATAATAATAATGAAGCTTTATATGTAAAGCCTCATTATATAAAGCCTATATATACACACACACACACACACACACACACATTACTATAAATATATATAGTGACAGTGTAAATTAATTAAAGAGACAAGTAAACTCCATGACATGACAAGCCCAAAGCTATGGTTCTCTCTGCAATGAGCCTATTTACATTTTGCTTATACAAGAGAAACTTTCTAATGATCTTTTTTACTCGTAATCCTAGGGACATACCTAGTGTAAAAATTTTTTAATTACTAGAAAATCCTGAAATTTTCAAAAATGTAAAAACAAATCTAAAGATTTAGGCCTCCCAATTCAAAATGAATTCCACTTTAACATGTGCCATTTCATGAAAAAACAACTGGGTTCTTTTTATTTTAGACATAAGCAAGTATCTTAACTAGACTTAGGCATTCAAAATAATGTCAGTAAAATGCATTTATTCAGATCTTACCGGACACCTGCTATTCCCAACATTATGCTAGGGGTGACGATATGAAGGAAGGCACAGTCCTTCACAGTGTGTGGTCTAGTGGGAGAGGAAGATGACTGAGGTCTTTACTTAGAATAGACTCCTGCCATAGCTCTAGTGCCGAGGGGCAGGACAAACTATGGATTTTCCATGCAATAACAATAATAATACTCTATAGTAATATGCAAACACATATACGTCCATACATATATTAGTATACTAGACTTGATATTACAACATATACATATATATCCTTGTATATACTCTAACATTACTATATATACACATACATAAATAAGAATATATATACATATATAAAGATATATATATATAGCCATTAGTATACCATAGTTGACATTACTATATATTCATATATTTCCTTACAGATACTGTAACATTACTATATATACACATATATAAGTAAGGATATATGTGTCTACGTATATGTATAAGGATGTATATGTAGTAATGACAAGTATAGTATACTAATGTGTGTACATATGTATATGTATTTATGTAGTAATATCAAGTATATTATTTCAAGGAAAATCTATAACTTGTACACAGACATATTTCTATATATCTGTATAGACACATATCTATATGTATATATGTGTGTATATATAGGGTGTATATATAGTGTACATAGTATATATGTGTATGTATACTATAGATAGTGTATATATGGTATATATGTGTGTGATAATGGTCTATATTATAAAGATAGAGAGAGAAGGAGTTATCTTTTCCTCAATTTCTAACAGAGCTTAGCATAGGGCAAAATCTCAATAAATATTTCCTGAGTTAATAAACTAAAGAAATGTGATTTAATTTGAAGACTAAAAGAATCCCTAGCACATGAAGGACTTTAAAAAGAGAGAGAGAGAGAGAGAGAGAGAGAGTCAGGGTCTCACTCTGTTGCCCAGGCTGTGGTGCAATGACACAATTATGGCCCACTGCAGTCTCTAACTCCTAGGCTCAAGTGATCCTCCTGCCTCAGCCTCCTGAGTAGCTAGAACAACAGGCATGAGCCACCACACCTGGGTAATTTAAGAAGTTTTTGGAAAGTTGGGGTCTTGGGGTCTCACTGTGTTGTCCAGGTGGGTCTCATACTCCTGGCCTTATGTGATCCTCCCACCGTGGCTTCCCAAACTGCTGGGATTATGTGTGTGAGCCACGGCCTGAAGGACTTTTTGGACTCAAGTCTTTGGACACCTCCCAATATATTGGCCATGTAGTATAAACTTTGGGATGAGCATCTTACGCCTTAGCTTCTTCCTTTTAACTCAGTTTAGGAAATATCTTTTGAACAACGATTGTATGCTAGATGATAATAAGTACTAAGATATAAAAATGGTTTTAGTAAGGAAGAAACTCAAATATAATGTGGAAATAAAAGTATGTGATCCTAACGATGTAGATTGTATTTTGTTTATCTTTTTTATCTCCAGGGCCATGGCAGATAGCTGGTTGAAGGTTGTCTAATGAATGGTTACATGAAGAGAAGAATTAAGACTTCAAAGAAGGCAGCAATAGGCTGAGTGTGGTGGCTCATGCCTGTAATCTCAGCACTTTGGGAGGCCATGGTGGGCAGATCACAAGGTCAGGAGTTTGAGACCAGCCTGGCCAATATGGTGAAACACTCTCTCACTAAAAATACAAAAGTTAGCCAGGCATGGTGGGGGGCGCCTGTAGTTCCAGCTATTTGGGAGGCTGAGGCAGGAGAATCCCTTGAACCTGGGAGGTGGAGGTTGCAGTGAGCCGAGATCAGGCCATTGAACTGGAGCCTGGGTGACAGAGCAAGACTCCATCTCAAAAAAAAAAAAAAAAAAAAGGCAGCAATAAGGGAATTACTCTCATTTGATTTATGTATGAGGGAGAAAGGGCTTAGTTTAGAAAGACTGAAAATTGGAGGTGACAGCTGAACTTGAGTTTGAAGATGAGAAGATGCTCTTAAGGTAAAGAAGGGGAGATGAATACAGCACAGTCACAAGGAGGCAGAGTGAACAGACATGGAAGAGTGAAAGAACGCAGCTCCCTGGTGGCTCCCTTTGGGAAGCTGGGGGGCAATATTGGCTTTTCCTAGTGGAGAAGCATGATTTCTCATTGCTACAGTATTCTTTCACCATGGAGGATCAGAAGGCTAGTCTTGTTTCAGCTCTCAAGATGGGGCAATTTCTCCCTTTTTCTTTTTATTTCCTTAGCTTACTTGGTTCTAAATTTTGGAGAAAGGTGAAGTAAGAAATGTCAGAAACGGGACAGATGAGGAAACTAACGTTAAGTGGCTCATCCAGGATCACCGAGTAACTTCACTCTCTGCCTTGCCTGCTTCAGCCTGATGAGTGCCCATGGAAATTGGCCACTGATTCTTTGGATTATTGCCAGAGTTTGAAAATAATATTAGATTGGTGCAAAAGAAATTGCATCATTCCGTCAACTTAAGCAGGAGTTGTGAGACCTATCTGATCTCCCTTCCAGACTTTAAATCATTTAAGAATACGGTTACATATTATTTGACTTTATATCCTTCCTAATAGTATGCACTTAAACATGTTCATTGAATGAATTAGTGTGGCTAAAAGTAATGGCAAAAACCGCAATTACTTTTGCACCAACATATACAACCCCGCCATCCCAGACGGACTCCAAAAGGACTGTGTATCCAATCAAGTTGTTAGAGTATCAAAAAAATTCCTCTTCCTCCCTAAATTATTGGTAGCTCAATCCAAAAGAAACCAAAAGAAAAAACATCCAATGTCATCCAGACTCGCTGTCCCACGGGCCAGACCCTTTCTGGACGGTTCCTTCCATCCTGCCCGTTGCCATTTCCCAACTAGGGTCAAGCTAACATTTTTAAAAGAAAACAATCTCGCTAGGAATGCAGCTGCGAGGAAAAGATATTCAACCTTCTAATAAAATAGTAATGCTGCAAGCTCAGCGGCTCATAAAACATTTATAACTCGCAGCCAGTAAAGAGTGAACAAGAGATTTAAACGTTGCGGCTTGATGCTCGGCATAAACACCCCGCAAAAGCACGTGCGCGGCGGCAGCAGGGTCCGGGGAAACAGGTCCCCTCGTGGCTGCAGGTGTCTGTTTTTCAGTAACTCTCCTGGTTCTTTTTCATATCCACCTGCTTTTGTTCCATAATCCCCTCCTTTTATTTATTACTTTTGGAGATTTTTTTCTTCAGCATCTTAGGGCTTGTGCTAATTGGGGTGTGAACAACATAGCATGTTTTTCAGATTACTGTATTATTTCTACCTTGGAGAAATGAATTCCCTGATGCGCTGAGGATTTTGGCTAGCATGAATGACGTGAGTTTCTTTTCTGTGTTTTACAGTTGTAATTGCAGTATCATTTTGAGCACAAATTTCCTGTTGTCAGTGTTTTTTGCCCCACTTCTCTTGCTCTCGGAGGCCCTCATCCAGCCTAGGTCGCCATTCAGAACCAAGCTTCGTGTGGGCACTTTGGGGTTCATCTACCTGTGAAAATTGCTGATCCAGCCTCTCGGCTGGTGTGTGCTACTGGGTGCAGGCTCTGACGCAGGCACCCCAGCTTCTCTCTCCTAACCCCACCAGGCGGCCGCTGGTTATTGGGCACAGCCCCAGGGTAGAGCTGCAGCTTTTTCTAGGCCCTTTTCTGAAAACAAAGCACCTTGTCCTGGCCCTTTGTGCCAAACAGCCAGACCAACTCTGAGGCCAGCACTGGCAGCCTGGGGACCTGACCACAGAGCGCACTGAATGCCCAGTAGCTGCAGCTGGTTTCTATTCTCAAGTCCAGAAGGCTGAGTCTCTGCCATCCCTCACGGTTCTGTTTCTGGCCCGTATAGATGTTCTCTTCTTTTTGAGAGTTTTTATGTATTTTTAACTTAAAGAGACAGGATCTCACTCTGTTGCCCAGGCTGGAGTGCAGTGGCATGATCATAGCTCACTGCAACTTCGAACTCCTAGGCTTAAGCAGCCCTCCTGCCTCAGTCTCCCAAGCAGCTGGGACTACAGGTGTGTGTCACTATGTCTGGTTAATTTTGTTATTTTGTTTGTAGAGATGAGATCTCACTATGTTGCCCAAGCTGATCTTGAATGCCTGGGCTCAAGCAATCCTCCTGCCTTGGCCTCCCAAAGTACTGGGATTACAGGCATGACTCACCGTACCCAGCCTAAAAAATGACTTATTATCTTCTCTGCTTGAAGAGAAAGGGGTGTGAATTTCCACACGTATTCATTCCATTAACTTAAGCAGGAATTGTAAGACCTATCTGATCTCTCGTCCAGATTTTAAATTATTTAAGAATAGAGTTATATATTATTTGATTTTATGTCTTCCTAATAGTACACACTTAAAAATGTTTATTGAATGAATAAAAAATGAATAAATGAAGGCAGGCCCAATTCCATTCCTTATCAGGGACCCTTTTTAAATTTCCTCACTCTTAGTTCTGATGATGTCACTCCGAGAGGTCAGGCAGCTGCTTGCTCCTCCCCACCCAAGTCAGCGATGGCTCAATTTATCTTACAAGAGTCTTGGCTCCAAGTGCTGCTTCATATCATGTATTCAGAACTGTCTGAATTATTATTGTTCTACTCTAAAAGTAATACGTAATTCTAAGAGGATACATAATGGAGACCTGCACTGCAATCAGCTCAAACGTAATATATTTTTCTTATTGAAAATAATAATATAAAATAGTCATAGAAAATTTATTTAATACACACAACCAAACTAATGAATAAAGCCATTCCGCCGTGCTACTCATTAACATTTGGTGGGTACCTGTCCTTCCTTTCTCTCCCACTCAAATACGCCCATGCTAATAAAGGGGCGTTCCTTGTTTGTCACTTGACTCGCTTACTAGTGTTCTGTTCTTGCAATGAATTAGGGATGCTCTCCTTCAGTGTTGATGTGGCTTTCAGCCCTCGGAGATGCAAACACGGCTGCATGCTAGGATTTGTGTGTTGTTATTTTTATTTTTTGTTCTGAGGTGGATGTTAGGAAGTGAGCAGATTCTGACAGCATGAAATGTGGAGATGTTTTTGCTGGTTTTGCTGCCAACGTTGCCGAAGCAGCTGATTGTGATGAATATGCAGATAAATAAGTTCCTGCTGAGGAGATGGACATTTGGTGTTTTCCTGGTGGTGGGAGGCCTGGGCTCTATATTCTTTTGGTCTCTGCTTTCCTCTTTGGTGCTTCCCCCTCTCTGCTGGACCACCTTTATCTACCTCTTGTTTTTAGTCAAACCTCTTCTGTTATCGCTGGAGGGTGTCCAGGTTCTTGGCATCTTGAACAAAGACTTGGATAAGACACACAAACAAAACAAGGAAAGAATGAAGCAATAAAAGCAGAGATTTATCGAAAATTAAAATACACTCCACAGGGTGGGAGTGGGCTGAGCATAGGGGCTCAAGAGACCAGATACAGAATTTTCTGAGTTTTAAATACCCTCTAGAGGTTTCTTATTGGCCACTTGGTATACACTCCGTGCCAATGCAGTAGTGGCCTGCAATTAGTCTGATTGGTTGCAGAAAGCAATTTTTACTGCATGAAGCAACCAAGCAGAGGTGAAGTGAAATTACAAAGTTACACCCCTATGCAAATTCTTTATTGTTTACAGAAAGCAACCAATCAGAGGTACTTTCAATTTTCCATCTGCCAGGCAGAAATAAGGTGGGGTTTCAAAGGGGGTAGCCTCTGGTCCTTTTGTTACTTAGGTGTGGAAAGTTGGGGTTGTCCTTTTGATTTAGTTCTAGGAAGTCAGCATGACTTGGCCTCAGGTTCCCTGCCCCCTGACCCTATTCTCCTGCCTCACTTCCATGAAACAGAAATGGCCATGTATGGCTGACAAGATGCTGCTTAAATGGTGAGGAGCCACTGAGTTGCTGTTCAGTATGAAGGTTTAAAATAAAATCTAGAACCCCAAGTCCAAGTTCCTGGTGCTTCCCAAGCTGCTCTAAAAAGGAGCATTTCCGGGCCGGGCGCGGTGGCTCACGCCTGTAATCCCAGCACTTTGGGAGGCCGAGGCGGGCGGATCACGAGGTCAAGAGATCGAGACCGTCCTGGTCAACATGGTGAAACCCCGTCTCTACTAAAAATACAAAAAAATTAGCTGGGCGTGGTGGCGCGCGCCTTAGTCCCAGCTACTCGGGAGGCTGAGGCAGGAGAATGCTTGAACCCGGGCAGCGGAGGTTGCAGTGAGCCAAGGTCGTGCCACTGCACTCCAGCCTGGCGCCTGGTGACTGAGTGAGACTCTGTCTCAAAAAAAAAAAAAAAAAAAAAAAAAAAAAAAAAGGAGCATTTCCTCTCCCTTGGGACAGTGTGGTTGCAGTGGGCTTCCAGCAGCCACGGTTCCCAGCAGGGTGATAAGTAAGAGCACAAGAGAGGAAGATCAGAGGCAGGAGCGCCAGGACAGCAGTGCATGGAGGAATCCAGGAGAGCTGGACACCCACATGTGACCTGAAGATGAAGGGCATGAACAGACAACAATGCTCTGTATCCTAAGACTGTTCTTATCATCCAGTTATAAACATGTGATAAGTAAAGATGACAAATGCAGATGTAAAAATGCAAAAAAAAACCAAAATCATGAGGGAAGAGGGATAGGCGAGGTATAAGCCATCTGGTACTGAAAAAGTCCTGGGAAGGTGGTAGAATTAAATTAAGAATCTAAGTATTCTACAAGTCAGAGAATAATAAACAGGAAATGTTTTGGTTCCTGAAGGAGAAAGGTCAGGGGCACATGAGAGAGTGTGAAGTGAAGTGTGAATAAGCCATATAGCTCTTGCTGAGAAGTATCAGCAAAGATGAGTTTATAGTCTTTTTAAGAATAGCAAGGAAAGAGGAATGAGAACTATGGGAAATGGGGCTACTTCGCATTCAGGGCTAAGTTTATGCTTTCCTAGGATGAACATCTCATTCATTACAATGCCCATGCAGGTTTTAAATAGTAAGGTATGTATTGGGCACTTAGTCTGTTAAGAGCTATTTTGATCATTTGAGGTCTGACTGAAAAAAACAACACAAAAAAACAAGTTTCTGTTTTCAAGGAACTCAAAATCTAGTTGGAAAAATGCAGCACAGATAGTACAATAGAATAGTGTTACTTTGGTGGGGTCGATGACAGAGTGTGTGAGAGTTGGGAGAAGATCATCTCCAGCAGTTGAAGAAATGAGCAGGGCAGGCATGGTGAAGCAGGTGAGACCTGATTAGAATAAAAAGAAAAGGAGAAGGGAGACTATAGCTTAAAAAAGCTTGCACCCCCCAAGGCCAAGGTTAACACTTTGGCTAGCATTTTATAGGGGAGCAATAATGTTTGTTCATAAAAGGATGGCAGATGGACAGTATGAGGGCATTGCTTGCTCACAGAACAGTGAGAGAATTAATCTAGAAACATCACAAAGTGGGAAAGCCGATTATGGAGGGTCTCATAAATAGGAAGACAGGAGGGCTTAGACTGGATGGGGTAGGAAACAGAATTATACTTTTTTTTTAAATTTTATGTTTTCAATTAACATGCTAAAAACTGACATTTTGTGTTCGTGTGGTTCTATGAATTTTAACACATGTGCATTCTTTGTATCCAATACCACGACTGGATACATAACAATTCCATCACTCCAAAAATCCCTCCTGTGCCATTTCTTCATAGTCACAACTTTCTCCCAACCCTAATCTCTGGCAACCAGTTTCCAGTTTTTGGTGATTATGGATAGAGCTGCTGTAAAATATCGATATACAAATGTTTATGCTCTCTACGGTATATACCCAGGAGTGAGAGCTGAGGGTAGTATGGTAAGTGTATATTTAACCTTGCAAGAAACTGCCCAACATGTTCAGAGTGGCTGCACCACTTTGCATTCCCACCAAAAATGTGTGCGAATTCCAGTTGCTCTGTGCTTCTATCAATACTTAGTATTGCTAGTATTTTTTATTTTAGCCATAAATAAGTATACACTTGTATCATTATTGTGCTTTTCATTTGCATTTGCCATTGGCTAATCAGGTTGAACATTGTTTCATATGTTCATTTGCTTCCATATATTCTCTTTGGTGAAGTGTCTGTTCAAGTACTTTGCTTATTTTTTTAAAAAGGTAATTTGTTTTCTTACTGATGACTTTTGAGAGTTCAACATATACTCCAGATACAATTATTTTGTTAGACAAGTGATTTGCAAATGTTTTCTCCTAGTTTGTATTTTTTCTTTCCTTTGTCTTTCATGAAGCAAGTTTTAAATTTTGATGGAGTTCAACTTATCAATTTTTCATTTTATGGATCATGTTTTGGGTGTCATATCTAAGAATTATTTGCGCAACCCCAGGTCATGAAGATATCTACTCATCTTTTCTTCTAAAAGTCTTACAGGTTTTCATTTTTTATTTAGGACTATGATTCATTTTAAGTTAATTTTTGTATAAGGAATGAGGAATAGGCCAAGGCTAATTTCTTTTGACCTATGGATGTCCAATTATTTTCCCACTATTTGTTGAAATACTATTCTCCGTTAAATTTCCATGGTATCTTTGTCAAAAACCAGCTGGTCATATTTATCTGGGGAACCTAGCTCTAAATTCTCTTTTCTGTTCCAGTAATATACATATCCGTCTTTTTTCAATACCATAATGTATTGATAATTGCTTAAAATTGGGCAGTGTGTATGGTTCCTCTAATTTATTCTGTTTTCAAAAGTGTTTGAACTTTTCTGATTCTTTTATATTCTCCATATAAATGTTAGTATTAGCTTATTTAAATATTCCAAAATCCTGTTAAGAATTTGCTTGGCATGGCTTTAAATCTGCAGATTGATCTGGGAAGTATTGATTTCTTTACTCTCACCTAGTTTTTTCATTAAAAAGATTGATGTAACCGCTTTGTATTTCTGAGAACTTCATTTGCCTTGGGAGGATAAATGAGGGCCATTTTTGCATTTTTCATGCTATTCCCAGCCTAAAAGAACTTCTGAGCCCACAAGCCCACTCACTTTGTTCTCTGGTCCATTAGCAACGAGAGGCTCAGGTTCCCTTTGTCTAGGTCCACACTGGGTGTGGCAGCTCAGAGTGTGGCACATGAGTAGCCACCAGCCTATGTGTGCAGAGGCCCAGGCCACACAGTAGGACTGGGTCAGGGGGAGGAGAGGAAACCGGGTGTTTAACAGGATCTGGATAATGCTCTTTGAAGACGGTGTAGTAAAAAAGTTCAGTCTGGTCATTTGGTGACCGTATTCCAAAACAATGAACATCTCACATGTATTTGTGTGAAATTATGAACAATAGTAGCACCGTATCTTGTCTTTGAGGCAAAAATTGGAACCTACGTTGACTTGCTTGGTAATTTTGAAAAACTTGGGTTTTATGTGGCTCATTCTCCTCATCTATAAAATTCAGTCCTTCCTGAAAATACCAAAACACAACAATAAATCTTGTGATCCTAATACACAAGAAATGTACAATAATTTGTGAATGAATCCTAACCTTAAAAACTACAGAGAAAATGGTTATCCCACAGAACACTGAGGCTGTCATTTTGCTCAAGATCAAATAGCCAAATATTTCAATGACACAGAGAAAGCATACATACAAATAAGCATGTGCTTATTTAAAATTCTAGTCATTTTGCACATAACTCTGCACAAATTCATGAAGATGTCCGGATTAACTCATACAAACCCTGTTTTGAGTGGACTAGATCATTCTCATTCCTTAACATGCCCTTTACGATCCTTCCCATTTTAAAACAAGACCATCAAGCAAGTTCTGACTACAAGCAGCAAAGCAGAGCTCACTCCGGACTGCCTTGCTGTGCTATGTGAAAATGGAATAATATAAAAGTATAAATTGTCTAGGAGGTTGATTTAACCAGCCTGCTTCTTGAATGCTGAGATGAGATTTGAAAGTTCAGCCCACAATACACGGTAGGTCAATGAAGAGTAAGAAGGAGGGTGTGAAAAGAGGAGGATTGCCCCAAAGCTACAGCACGTGTGTGTGGGTGTGGGGGGGGGGGTGAGGGGTGCTGATAATATCAATGAAAGCCCCGTGTCCCTCCCTGAAAGAGAGCACGAGGGCAAAGCTGCGAAGAGGCTCCAGGTCTTCGAGGGTTACTAGAGACGTCTTACAATAATGGAGAATGAAGTACACATTTCCTTCATACCTGCAGTTAGACCACCTCTTTCAAGGAGGACAAGTTTTGAAAGTTTTCCTTAAATGCATATCTTTCATTTCTTGTGTTCTTTTACCCTAGGAATTTTCAAACCTCTACGCACTTTTTGTGTTGTTGTTTGCCTTTTTTTTAACCCCCTCTAAGTAGTTACACACTGTTTCCAAAATGAAACCTCCTATGGAACCCCGCCTATAGAGAAGACATGGCAGCAGCACAATTCTAGTGCCCAGTCACCAGGTGCAGTCACCAGAGCCCTTGATTGCAGAGCTCCAAGGCCCAAAACAGCAAGCCTGGTTCCCGATCTCCACTAATGCACCTCCCAGTGCTCTGTGCCATCCTTCAAGGCCTGCCCCTGTGACTGGTAAAAGGTGAGACCAGGTCAATCAATCAGATATCCTAGCCCATAGTAACATACTAGCTTATCAATGTGTGATTTTCCTTAGGTTAGATAACGTTTATTCTGTCTTAAATGGCCACCATCTGGGCCCTGACCTATCTCTCCCAGTGGAGGCCAGTGAAGAAGGTATTCCTAGAAGTGAGGGGTTGATCTTGTCTATGTCATCTTCTAAGTGATTCATACTCTACCCAGTGGGACTCCAGGTTAACTCTAAGACACTGATTCCTGCCTCATGATATGAAAGTCTAAAAATATAAATGTTACATTAATGATTTTCCCTGAAAAATACTTATATAAGACTTGCAGAAAAAGATTTAGAAGACTGAGGAAATACTTACACAGATTTTGAAAATGCCAACCCTGGATTTAAAACAAATGAACATCTGGGACCCGGTGACTCACACCTGTAATCCTGGCACTTTAGGAGGCTGAGACGAATCAATCATTTGAAGTCAGGAGTTTAAGACCAGCCTGACCTACACAGTGAAACTGTCTTCACCAAAACAAAAATCGACCAATAATGGTGATTCACACCTGTAGTCCCAGCTACTCAGGTGGCTGAGGCACGAGAATCTCTTGAACCCTGGAGGCGGAGGTTGCAGTGAGCTGAGATTATGCTGCTGTATTCCAGCCTGGGTGACAGAGCAAGACCCTGTCTCAAAAAAATAAATAAAATAATCAATCAAGAAATGAACATCTGGCAAATACAGAGAGAAAGAGACTTGTAGAGCTATAAATATAAGATAATAAAATATATATAAGGTAACTTTTGAAGTATTCTACTTGCTATATACAAAACAGCAGATTACTGGGTTTAAATTCAAACTCCTCTGCTTATTTGCTGTCCATGTAACTGTTTTGAGCCTCAGTTCCTTATCTGTAGAATAGGGATATTCACATCTTCCTCAGAGAGTGTAATTTCATTCATAAAGTGTCTGGTTCTGTGTTGAATCCATGCAAGCACTTGGTATATGATCATCTATTATTTACTACTCTCATGAGTAGATTCTCCTTTGTGACTTCAGATTTTCAACAGTCTCGGGTGGGTGGGGCATGAGTTTCAGGGCTTAATGTCAAACGCAATTGCTGAACTGGCTGAAAATGGCAGCAGCAAGCTTGTACTTGAGAAGATCAAGTTAATTTATAAACTGCCAGTAGAATTGGGGGTTATCTCTTACTCTGTCATCTAAATTGGGACACTGTCGAACATGCAAGACACTGAAAAATTATGCTGGAAGAACAGGGAAAAGCTAAAACTGTCCTAGGCAAACTAGGACACGTGATCACTCTACCTAAATGGAATTTTCTTGAGTTTAGATAACTAGCATAACAAATAAAAGACAAAAAAGAGAAGACCAGCATTTCTAAAGCACCTAGAAAGAACCCAGCAGCACAATACATATGCAAATCCATTACATCTTTGCCACAAATCTGAGAGGTGGTTATCCTATTCCAGTTTAACAGATAAGGAAACGGATGCAAAGAAGTAATTTACCAAATGTCACGCAATAGTGAACCGCGGTCTGCTGATTACAAAATCCCTGCACTTGTTCCTCACTAGATCAGTGATTTCCCAAACAAGTTTCAGCAGAAGTATACTTCCTTTCTAGTAAAATACTTAAAACAGAGAGAAGCAAAGAAGCCCGGATGAAAGCTGGAGTCTGAGGCGTGAGGCAGTGCCTGCGGGGCTCCACGTTGTTCTCTGCAGAAGCCCCTAAGGCATTTACTAGAGGCCCAGAGCCATAGGGATCATAGTTCAAAACTCACCTATAGTTTCCAACCCACCCTTTGAAAGCCCCAGGGGTGAGGAGGGGTAATGGGGGATGGGACTAGCCTTGCTTCCAGCAGCTTAGGACAAACAGGTATCAGGAAATCTGTGTTCAGGGCTTAGCAAGGCCTTCAAAATCTATTTCGCGTGAGGACATCTCTGAATAAAATCAAGAATCCTAATTCTTCGGTAGTTGAAAGAGCATGAGCTGAGGAGGAGGACTGAATGTATCAAATTTTGTGCACCTGAGAAAAAACAGCAAAAGATGTTAAAGCAAAAGTATGATCGAGACAGAGTGAATGTGGGCCTTCCTAGAGCACGCGTAGTTTATGGAGCTGAATGGCATGCCTGACTCACTGGTGAGAAAAACAGTGCTAGAAACCTCCCTGACCGTGCTGCAGGCAGAAATTTGGCCAACTAAACTCACCCAAGAACACCAGATCTCCAGGAATCAAACATTTACATTCAAAGTTCTATGAGTAGATTATCAGCGCGTAGAAAACACAATAAGGTTTTAGGTGGCCGCAGAGAAAGAGAGATGGGGTGGTGGGGGGAGTAGGGGAGGGCTGCCGCAAGGGACAGAATCCTTCTTTAACCCTAGAGGCAATATACTCTATTGGCATGATTTTTGGAGAGTAAAAAGTCATTAATTCTGACAAATGTCAAACTATTTCACCTTTAAAAGTTTTAATAGCATGCAATGAAATTATGAAAGTACATTGTGAAAACATGTTGTATGGAAATGTCAGCTTCAAAGTTAACCCCCTATGCCTTTAAAATTTTTGAAGACTTCCCTTAATGTTCTGTTAATATGAGGTTGACATCTTATACGGAACAACCATCAGCACAAGCTCACTCAATCGTCTTAGTCACGCCCATCATCCAAGATGCTCTGTTTCTAGCCTCTAACTCTCCAGAACAAAATAGTGATAGCAATCATTAATACCTTTCTAATCTGAACAGCAGAGAAACAACATTGTCTAATTTAAGGTAAAACAGAAATGGGGGCTATAGGCAGCAAGTCTTTCATAAACGTATTGTGAGACCTTGAAGGAGACAAAGAGACTTTGGCCTTTGTTTTTGCAACAGGGATAAAACTCGCACACAATATTTATGAGGAACAGCTAGTAAAGGCAGAAAGGGCTATAGTTTTCAGGAAAAAGTGAATGTTCAAACCATAACCTTGTTTGGTCTTCATCTGTGTTAACAGGGCCAAAGCGAGGTGACTTTGTTTGCTTTGTTATTCTTTTAAATGACCCAGTTGCAAGAATAGTAAATCTACCCCAATTTTATCATGACAAAGTATGGCTGCAGAAACAGCCTTCCGAGTTGCATAAAAAAAAGAGTTTGTATTCACTGTTTCAATGGCAAAGACTACCTGTAATTATTCCTCAGTGGGGCTGCATAAAACTTGTATTCCATTTACTCTTATCTAAACAATTTCTATATTTCATGTCATGGATTAGAATGAAAATGGAGATAGTTCATCAACACTGATCTGTGATATAAAAAAGAACAGCGAAGCGGAGGGTATGAGAGTGCATAAAAATGTTTTGTGTTCTGACCAGTACATTGCTTTAAAAAAAATTTTACAGTCAGGCCCAATTGTTCATTCTCACCATGCAGAAGATACTCACATATTCATTTTTAAAAGGGCAAATCAACCATAATTCAGTTTATAAACTGTGAAGCTGGTTGCGAATGTCTGGATGAATATTCATTAGAATCTCTTAATCTGCCATCGACTGTGATTCATTAGGCATATGTAAATATCACTCACTTTAATTGCCCCTAAACTGACTTAACATAATATTGTCATTAGCAAATTATTAGTTATTTGTGTAACTAATGGTACATTATGGTGTGCACGTTAAATCTCCAAATATATGATTACAATTATGATGATGCTTTATGCTGGGGGTTTTCTAAACTATTTGATGAAATATAATGGAGTCAAATCAAATCTGGTATGTTAATAGGACAGTTGTGCAACTTTCTTCTGTACCTTGGTGCTGTTACCATTTCCCAGCTCCTCACTCTCCCTGACACTTGACTTGCTCTAGGTTCCTTCTAGTCTCCCGTCTGAGGTCTCAGGAAATTCCTCATTTCTCTTCTTCCCTGTTTTACCTAATGGGCTCAATATCAGTTTGCTTTTGGTAAAAGTGATTACTTTCAGGATTTCACCAAATCAAAATAGGCAAAGAAAGTGTAGAAGACCCTCTTGAACACCGACATGAGGGGCTAGACTAGCATTGAATTTAATCAACTTCTAAGAGTTTTACTCCACATAGTCGTATGTGGGGGACTGGCATGTAACTTGCACAAATTCATGAAATGGGGAGCTGTGCTGCAGCTATTTTCTCCAGAATGATCAACATCTATGAAGAATTGGATATCACCTAGGAACCCTCTTGCATTCACAGCATTCCTCTTTCTGGATTTTTGTTTACCTATCCCTCCATCACCCTAAAGGACTTATTTTGCAACAGTGTCATGTAAAAAAGGACTTTCTGTAATCTCCATCTCCACAGAAATATCAAGATGTTTGTTTTTTCAGAAAGAATCACTTACTTTTATCATTCACGAAGGGAGCTCATGGAAATAAAGTTGACCCAGCACACTGGCAGAAAAGGCTACAATTAGTATTCCTTCAGTCTTTGTTAATTGCCTAAATGGTGACAGGAATATGTTAATACAAAATGAGCTGACAGAGGCAGGAAGTCTTTTATCATGTTGCCCTCCTAAATATTAGTACATTAATAGGCCATTGATGTTTAAAAAGAGAGATCCAGATAAATGCATGTTCCTGTCTTTGATAATGCTCTAGATTAATTGCCATTTTATCTTAATTTAATAGAGAGAGCCTTTTGGTAAAAAAAAAAAAATGCTTACACATGAAAAGAAATTATTGAGATAATGACAGCATAATGAATATAGATTGTGGTACAAATCTCCTGAAGAGATTCCAACATTCCAGAAACATGGTCAAGCATTATTGTATTTAAAAGAAAGCAAATTTTTTTTCGTCTAACATACTTCAGGTTTAACACTACTGCCGTAAGGTAAAACGATACTGGTTATTTTGATTAACAGTGAGTGATTGAATTCCTCCCTCCAAGAAGCTTAGTTGTGAGTTTCAGAGATCTTTTTAGCCAATATCATCCCTCCCATTTTACAAAGTGGTCAACTGAGGTGCCACTTCTATACCTACATACTTCTGACATAATCTATTATCTTCTGGTTGGTAACCAGGCTTTCTCCTCTACAGTCTATAAGTTCCACAAGGTCAAGAGCTTTTGTCAGTACAGAAGTTGACAAATGGATCAAATTTGGTCTGCCACCTGTCGTGGGTTTTTTTGTAAATAAAGTTCATATGGAACACAGCCATGCCCGTTCATTTACTATGCCATTTGACTATGGCTGCTTTTGCTCCATATTGGCACAATTGAGTGGTTATAACAGAGACCACACTGGCCCACAAAGCCTAAAATATTTACTATCTGGCTCATTGCAGAAAAAGTTTGCCAATTCACAGTCTAATATACAGAATTTTGCCAAAAATGAATGAATGAATGAATGAATGAATGAACAAATGAATGATGTTCCTCAAACAATCATTTACTTTGTGGCTAAAATTTATGCCTCAGATAAATTGGAAAGCCAATGATTTATCATGTAGTTAAACAGTTTGGCCACTTCTAACTCTGCCATCACAAGGATTTCAAAAATATCTAATTTATTTGAGCCCTCATAATTGGTCAAAGGATATTTGGCTGAATTTACACAGCAGTATGAACTCCTGACATCACTTGAGATTTTGTTAGTACCGCTATGCACACTTTAGACTCTCATGCATGCATATGGGAGGAATGAAGTAAAATACTGATACTGCAGTTGTTATTAATAACCCATAGCTATCGAGCCACTACTTTTGTGCTAGGCCCATGCAAAACACTTTGCATGCATGATCTCATTTACTATTTTACAACAACTTTATGAGATAGAGACTATTATTTTTCTTACATGAAAGACAAGAATACTGAGGCTTAGAGAAAATGTGTGCCCTACCTAACGTCATGACTAATTCATGGGAGCCAGTTTTCAGTTTTCAGCTTTTTCAGGTCCATGACCCACGTTCCTTCCACACCACCATGTGGCCTCAGTGTTGTATTATAACACTGAGTGTTGCATTATAACACTGAGGCAGTGTTACATTGTAATAGGTTGTATTGTATCACCTGAATTGTTAACATTGAGATGCTTATCACATAGCCATTAAAAGTCATGTTTTAGAAAAACATTCGATTGTCTGGGGGCAATCTAATTTAATAATGTCTTAGTTTGTTTGTGATGTTATAACAAAATATCATAGACTGAGTGGCTTATAAACAGCAAACATTTATTTCTCACAGTTTTATAGGATGGAAATTTCAAGATCAAGGCGCCAACAGAGTCCAGTGTTTGAAAGGCTTATTCCTCATAGATGACGCCTTCTTGCTGTATCCTCACATAACAGAAGAGGCAAACAAGCTACTTCAGGTAGCTTTTATAAAGGCATTAATCCTATTCATGAGGGGGCCATTATTATAAACTAATCACCTCCCAAAGGCCCCCACCTCTTAATACCATCACCTTGGGGGTTTGGATTTCAACGTGTGAGCTAGTGGGAGGCACAAACATTCTGACCATAGCAAACAAAGTTTAGTAAAAATTGAGGAATAAAAGACTAAACACATTGTGATTCCAATTCTATAAAATAGATGTGTGTTAGGAATGCAGGAGTCTCTCCAGCTGTTTAGTCATATGTGGGCATGGCCAGGGGAGCTGATGGGTGACCTAACCAGAGTCTTTCTGATGGAGTCTGATGAGCCTCCTAAAAAAGATCTTTTCCTAATGGAATGAGACTGGGCTATGAGTTTGACCTAATAACCAGGCTCCCATTGGATAGAAGGAGTGACTTTCAGCACACTGTGAAGGTGGTTATTCAAACTACCCTGAGTCCAGATGCCTGGACTGACAAAGTTACACCGATAGTACTTTCGAGTCTTTCAACCTGACTTCATATCAGAACCACCTATGATGCTATTGTTGGAAGAGGCAATCCACCATGAGTACTGGGTATCCCTGCACATTGACTGGGTATGTTTAGAATACAAGGCCCTGATCTTTCTTTATCCAGGACACTTCCCAGGCTTGTATTTACAGCAGGCAGCTTAATAGATGAGGTGACTTCAAAAGAACTTGCAGGCTTGCTTAGCACTTAGTGCTAAAGTAGTGAACTCCCCCAAGCTCAGTTTTTCTCGCTGTGATGCAAATTAGCTGAAAGTAGTATATAAGCATTTAATGCCCTCTATTAAATACCTTTCTGCTTCAAATAGCTTGAGTGGCTACTGTTTCTTATAGTGAGTTCTGTTTCTTATAGTGAATGCTGAATTGACTGGTACAGATTTTGTGCAGTAGCAATTTGGAATAGAATTGTGATTTTTCTGCCTTTATAAGGTTTGCTCCCACCTGGCCCTGTGGCTACATTTCTGCTCTTTCCTTGCTACTCTGATGGGTACTACATTTCACTGCTGTCATCACAGTTCATTGGTAGGTAGCACCTTCAAGACTTATAGTCCTTAGTGAATTTTATGTATAGTTCTGTGTGTGTGTGTGTGTATGTGTGTGTGTATGTGTATGTGTGTGTGTGTGTGTGTATAAACAAGGGATCCTGACACTTTCTCCTTTGTCTTTCACCAGTGATTCTCAAATCTGGCTGAGCCTTTTAAAATGCAGATTCCTGAGGGCATATCATTAGAAACTGTTATTCAGTAGATGTGCAATGGATACCAGGGAATTATGGTTTTTAGAAGATGTCAAAGTCTGGGATTATACTCTAATGTGTAAGCTATCAAGCTAGCTGGTTACTGTTTCACAGATTCTGGCAGAAGATGTAAGACACCTGGGCCAGAGACAATGGAATACTACTATTACTCACAGTACAGCAAGCAGCATGAGCATCATGTTCAGTGTCCATTCCCATCGCCCTCGACATCCCACGGGGGCAATGTGGAGGGGCTTAGGTAAATGGAGCACATGCTGTAGGTTTGCATCACAGCTGAGGAATATTGAACTTGAAGAATTCACTCCTTTTGTAGAAAGCTTTGTCCCAGAGGGAGATGGTACCTTATTCATCAAGGCCGTTTGCTATGAGCACAACCCAACCAGAATGTACAAGGATGCCCATGACCCATGGCAGATTGCCTTTCCCAGCGTTAGCTTCATGGGTGCTTCTGATATGAAGTTAGGCTGAGGGGTTCTAAAGTAGTGTTGCTTGTATCTCACAGATTTAGGCATCGGGGCTTAGGAAAGTTTAAGTAACCACCGTCACAGTGTACTAAGAAATTCACTTCTCCTATCCAACAATAAAAGTTAGGAAAGCTGAAGAAGTGGACTTTAGGCCAAATCTTCAGGAATGACTACAACACCACCACAGATCTAACCTGGCAGGAAAGAAAGACCCTGGAACCGCTGAGTCCAAGAATACACCACTGTAGCTTCAGTGTAGTGAAGAGGAAGCTACAGTTAGGAAGCTGCCATGGTTGTGGCTGCCTCTGGGCACCTTGGAGGCTAAAGAATAAACACTGGAATACTGCAGCAGAAGTCCCTACCCTTCCTAGCCGCTCTTGTCAGCTGAAAAATAGTCAAAAGGCATAGAGGTGACCTTGGACTCATTTCCAAACTTCATGTGAATATTTCTAACTGATAGAATTTTATTCATACCCAGAATCCTAATTCCAGAAAAAGAAAGGAGTCTAAGAAATGTAATTTTTAGCCTTCCAGCTTCTGTGGTGCAAGAAAACAGCAAAGAGGAGAGAAGAATGGAGTTACTGTAAACCAATCCATAATATCCTCTACGCTCGTCATCTCTGCTCCATAGGAGTAGAGGACCTTTTCTTTCTTCTCACACACTCCACAATACTTAGAAAATGGTAAGCACATACTAAGTATTTTATAAGTACCACTTAATTGATTAGGAAAGTTTATTATATTGTGGGAAATTCTGATGAAAGAAATAGTGGGTTTTCTAAGACTCATAATATCTCAAAGTGATTTTATTTCATCCTCTATTTGATGTGGAACTATGTCAAGGAAGATGTGTCCCAGAGGATCTTTGGAGAAAAGATCCTCCAAGTTTTAGATGGCTTATGCCAAGCTTCAACCATCGTTAGTGATTTCAATGCCGGTTCTAAATCTCTTCTCTTTCTAAAATAAATGAGTACAACTTCTTTCACTTTCCATTATAGATAATATTTGCTTTATGTTTGGTTTCTCCTAGTCCTCCAGTTTCTTCTTAAGTTTAAACTTCTTAAAATAGAAAGAAAAAACTGAACATCATATTTTAATGATTCGTGCCCAGTGCAAGGACAATAAAAAAAATTTCCAGTAAACAAAGCGTATTTGGAGGGCGTAGGCTTCCCAATATCCCAGCCCCTTATTGATTGGGAGGATAATGTGCTCTCCTGGAGAGATGCGGTGTTCTGTCTGCCATTACTGAGGTGGAAAGAGAGAGCCTCCCTTACTTACCATGTCCCCAGGTAATCCGTGAATGTACTTGTGACTCAAATTCAGCCATCCAGGACTCTAAATCCAGGGGACATGTACAAAGTTGGGAGAAATAATTGTGATCCCTTTGGAGATACTGGGTTGTGTTCAGAAGTGTCAGCTGCAGTGTGCAGAAACAGGGAAAGCTCCTGGTCTGACAAGACTGATTGTGTTCACTAAGAGGCAGAGGATATGTTTGCTGCTCTTTCCCCAGAGACACCTCAGTTCCTATTTGTTTTCCATGTCTTATGGTTTGTCTCCAGCCTCTCATCATTTGGTGAGCTGATATCCTTCCAGTTAATTCCCTTTCTTCCTAACATGGCCAGAGTCAGTTTCTGTTGCTTGCAACCAATAAGCCTAACTGATAGAGAACTTCTACACTGTGGTCATTCAAACACCAACTGTCAGTGATCCTAAGAACAATATGAGGAATATGGGAAGGAGCCTTTACCCACTCCCCACCTCCAACTTCCCTTAGTTTGATGATATCACAGAAAAGGTTCAGAATATGCATCAAAATCAGCTTTGCAGATAAGAGAAGCATTATTTTTTCTATTCTGACAATGTGCAAAAATGACAAATGCTTCCTCAAGTTAGAGAATAATTCAAAAGAAGGATTGTGAGTATCGTCTTGTAGAAGAACTACAATACTAGAAGCAAAAATGAGAGTTTTCAGTATTTCGTACCAAGGGTACCCAATATGAACCATGATGACTACTGGTCATTCCCTCTGCCAAGAGGGCCATCCCAGTGGGATCAGATGTCATGCCAGCAGCTAGACGTATTCAGAAAAATTGGTATCAGTGATCTTTTCCATCTCCTTTTGGGTGACTTTTATTCAAATTCAGGGACATAGCACTTATTTTAAATTCTTATGAGAGGTGACTGGTTTTCTCAGTTTCCAGGCTCTTCACAGGCTTTGCAGACAGTAAGTACATCTTGCTGCCCACCTTACCTTTCCAGACCCCTTCCAATTACACTTCCTCTTTCTGGCTAGTTAGTTTGATCAACTTATAAGTGTTCAACTCTGGAGAAATCTCTAGTAAGCCTTCTGTTAGAAGTTTGAGCTGAAATCACCTTCTTTGATGTATTTTGTGCAAGTCTCCATTTTATTACTCAGTATATAAGTATATCCTCTTACATTTTAAGCATCTTTGGTTCAGTGAATGGGGACATATGTTTGTACACTTGGCACTTATCACAGTTCCTGGCACTTGGTAGATGGGAAATAAATGTTTTTAAAGTGGAGCTGAAAAATTAGTAAGTTGAATATGTTAAAAGAAAAACCTGGCCGGGCGCGGTGGCTCACACCTGTAATCCCAGCACTTTGGAAGACAAGGTGGGCAGATCACCTGTGGTCGAGAGTTTGAGACCAGCCTGACCAACATGGAGAAAACTCGTCTCTTCTAAAAATACAGAATTAGCTGGGCATGGTGGCATATGCCTGTAATTCCAACTACTCGGGAGGCTGAGGCAGGAGAATCACTTGAAACTGGGGAGGCAGATGTGGTGGTGAGTTGAGATATTGGGCCATTGCACTCCAGCCTGGATGACAAGAGTGAAACTCTGTCAAAAAAAAAAAAAAAAAAAAAAACAAAGAAAGAGAAAAAGAAGAAAGAAAGAGAAAGAGAGAAAGAAAGACAGAAAGAAAGGAAGAAAGAAAGAGAAAGAAAAAGAAAGAAAGAAAAAAGAAAAACCTTAGCCAAATTAAGTTTAACAGAGTTTAGTTGAGCAAATAATGATTAGAGATTTGGGCAGCCTCCTGAGCCAGACTAGGCTGAGAGACTCCAGTGCAGCCACATGGTGGAAGAAGATTTATGGACAGAAAAAGGAAAGTGATGTACAGAAAACAGAAGCGAGGTACAGAAAGAGTTAAATTAGTTACAACTTGGTGCCTGCCTTCTTTGAATACGGATTGAACAGTTGACCACCTCTGATTGGCCAAAACTCGATGATTGGCACAAGAGTAGGCTACAGTCTGTTCACAGCTCCATTTAGGTTATAGTTCATGACATACACAGAAATCTTCAGGCCAAACTTAAAATAGGTAAGGAGGAAGCTTTAGGCTAAACTTCATTTAGCAAGTGTATTTTGAAATGTCAATCTGAGTGTAGTTACACTCAGATAACATTTTAATTTTGGCAAGAGAGAGTTTTGGAGACGATTTTTTTAATTTCAGAGTAGAGTGTAGGTTTTTGGGACTTCAAGTCACTCTATGAGGCTGATTAGGCAGACACTGGGAGGCACAGGGATTCCAGTTCCTCAAGTGACACTTGTCACTGCTGCATCAGGGACAGCCATGATCCTGTGGGAGGTTTCATAGAGGGTGACACTCTTCTTGGCTCCAGCCCTTGACGGACTCCTAGGCTAACATCTGCACTACAGACTGCAATAGGCTGATACAAATTCTTAAATTTCAAGTAAATCTCAAAAAGCATGAAAAGATAGGACAGCTCAAATGAACATATTTTCAGCAACAGACAGAAGTAGTTAACCTAAAGCTTCACAGTCTCTCTAAAGTCAACCAGCAGGATGCTCAATGGGAAGTCTCCTGATATGACCTCTAATTGGCATGGACCACTCACGCCACCATCATGACCCCTTGTCTGCCCCAGTGGTGTGATCAGCCATGCACTGCTGGGTGCTGCTGGTCTGTTCCTATCTTCCTTTAGCTTTCTACAGTCTTCTTTTGCAAGTCTGCCCACGGTGTCTTGACTTACCACCCAGGAAAGTCTAATCTCCCTGGAAATCTGCTGGACACTGGTGACAGTTCTCCTCGCACAGCTCACACACTTCTCCATTAAGATTCCTTTTTCTTAGAATTGATTCCCCCTCGGTCATAACTTAGTTCCTTAGCACATTTGATACAGCTCTGTCTCCTTGGACACTACCCGAGTGGAATTTAGATGTACATGGGACATAGAGTGAAAAGCAGAGGTAACTTAGATGTATGTGGCTACACAGGGCATAGAGATGTCACTTAGATGTAACTGGGATGAACAGGGAATAGCAGCTGTAACTTAGATCTATGTGGCTATCCAGGGGATAGCAGATGTCACTGAGATGTACCTGGTATATACAGAGACTGCAGATGCCACTTAGATATACATGGGATGGACAGGAGATAGCGGGTGTGACTTAGATGTACATGGGATAGCAGAAACATAGACAAAAGTATTACTTTTGCCTTGGTCTGGGTGGGGTGGTGTCAGGGGAAGATCCATAGTGGAAGTACATCTTAGAGAATGAGTAGAATTCTTCCAGCAGAGCATAGAGCATTCCTGGTAGGAGAAAGCACTTGTAAAGAGCAAAATGTATAAAACATTGCAGCATGTGGATTCTACAACAGAGAACAATGAGAATGAATCTAGCGAATGCTAAGAAACTTCATTTTATTATAAGAAATTTGGAAGCCATTTAAAAGGTAGGGATGATATGACGTGATAAGATTGCTTTCTGGAAAACAAACTTGGCAGGGTGCAAAATGGATTAGAAGGAATCAAGATGGGAGAGATGGGTCATTCAGGACAAGAGAAATTGACGACCTTCTGAATGATGGTATGGTGAGGGCTTGATCTATGGCAGCGACAGTGACAGACAGAGGATCTGACCAAAGAGGTTTTAGGAGGGTACCATCGACAGGCAAGTGAATGCAGGCAAAGGAAGATCCAAGAAAGACCCTGAGGTTTGTGTCCTGAGTGACAGAATGTCAACAATGACTTTCACTGAAATCGAGCACATAAAGGGGGTTATGCAGGCACAGAAATATATGGTGATTTTGGTTTGAACATCTTAAATATGAAATGTCCTTGGAACATCCAGGTGAAGCTGCCCAGAGAGCCAATTTATACATGGATTAGAAAGGAGGTCTGAACTAGGGAGTTAGATTTGGAGTGTACAACCCTCTAGCTGTGTGAGCTCAGGCAAGTTAATTAGCCTCTCTGTGCATCAGCTTCTTCACCTATAAAATAGGGGATACAAATAGTACCTACTTTATAGGGTTGTCACCAGTATTAAATGGCTTAATATATGAACACTTGTTAGAGCCACGTCTGGCACTATATAAAGGTATTAGCTGTTGTTTTTTATTATTATTACTACTATGGCCGTTGACAAGATATCCCCCAATAGGTAGATTCTTTAACTGTCTCCTAAAACTCTCCTTCCTTCCTTCTGCCACTCATCCTGGGTACAAATCTTAGTTTTCACAGGTCATGAGAGTTTCAGAGTGGCCTGTATTTTTTATGCATTTTGTCTTTTTCAAAAAACACACATACACTGAAATGAGCGGTACTTAATGCTAGCTTAAACAGTCCCTAGAGCAGCCTGCTGTGAAAGCTCAATTGCCCTTGTTCCTCACAGAGCCCACACTAACACTCTACCCCAGGGCACAATAAGGAAAGCATATGCTATCATGCCTCTGCTACCTTTTTTTTTTTTTTTTTTTGAGACGGAGTTTTGCTCGTGTTGCCCAGGCTGGAGTGTAATGGCACAATCTTGGTTCACCGCAACCTCTGCCTCCCAGGTTCAAGCGTTCTCCAGCCTCAGCCTCCTGAGTAGCTGGGATTACAGGTGCATGCCACCTCACCTGGCTAATTTTATATTTTTAGTAGAGATGGGGTTTCTCCACGCTGGACAGGCTGGTCTTGAACTCCCAACCTCAGGTGATCCACCCGCCTCTGCCTCCTAAAGTGCTGGGATTACAGGCGTGAGCCACTGTGCCCAGCCCCCTCTGCTGCTTTTACAAAACAACTTTCTCCCTTGATTACAGAGTTAATACATGCAGCTTGCACAAATTTTGGGGAAAAAAAAAGCAGTATGAAGAAGAAAGTAAAAATCCTGTATAACCAATATATATCCTTTGTCTGAATATTTATTGTTTGTTTATTTTTGATGATTTCTTCCTCTGTGGAGATGGTGAGCAAAGAGGATTCCCATTACCTCCCCATTCTGCCTGCAGTTTGACCCCACTTCTGCAGATCAGTGCAGGTGACTTCAGACATTGAGCTGCCAGTGTGATCACTGGATTTTAGAAAGTTGTCAGGCTTTGAGTAGATGCAGCATTTGTTGGAGGGTCCTGGCTGAATTCCAGCTGAAGCCCTGATGGTTTCAGGGTCTCCGCTGTAGCTTCAATTGGATTAGTTACCCATTAGTTCTTCTTCTGACCCTGGGTGGAGGGGTGCAGGCATGGGTAAATCAGGAGTTGCTGCTTTTAAGTGAAGGGAATCCCTGCTGAGGGGCTTTGTAAATCATCCCAACGTAGAGGACAACTCTGTTAGGATCAAAAGTTCTGGGAAGTAGCCGAGGGTCATGGACCCCCCTGCTGCCTCCACCCACAGGCACATCCTTCCCCAGGGATTTGGGGAAGTGGGGGCACCACTGCAAAGACATCTCTCTACTAAGGGATCTCTATCTAGCATTGAGGACAGTTGTTTCTACTGGACACCCTGGCTTAGCTCTGCCCAAGTCTTCCCCTCTATCTTACATCTTATATGGATAAAATTGGGTGCACAAATGCCAGAGTATGGCACTGCAAGCTACCTAGGTAATGCTATTTCAATAATCTGATCAAAGACAAAATTGGAGGTGCAAAAGTCAGCTAACTTTCCTAACGCCTATCAGATGGTGAAGGTGAGAAGTTTATAAGGACTCCTAGCCAGAAACCAAGCTCTCAGAAGATGTTGCTTAAATATTCTGATCATGTAGGAAGGGGGTCAGCATGCCCTGAGCCTTGAACCAGAGGAAATCAAAATACACTGAATCCAACAGTATCCAAACCCCTAATTGCCACTGATTTGAATTCTGCAGCAAATTTTGCATAATGCCAATAAATGACCTTTCTTCAGGGGTGCGCTGGCATGATTGTTGGGACCTTGTAACAAATACCTAGTGCAATTTAATGATGGAATGACATATCTCTGATATGCAAATTTTTACAGCACAGCAATTAAGCAGTTTAGAATTTTATGACTGTGTTTGGGCTTTATACAACAACAAAAAAAGGGGGCCAATAAAGCCCGTGATGGATGGGCTAATCCCCACTGGAAATATACCATGTAATGCTGTGGAGACAATACATTATGGATAGCATTGTGATGATTGGTTGTTAATCTCCCTTTCCATCCTCCCCGCAGATCCTGTGGAAGCCCTTGCTCCTGCCCCCTCCCTGCAGCCTAGGGCCGAAGACTACATGGCAGCCACGTTGTGGGGACAAGAGTCTGGGGTACAGATGGAAAAGTTGGGGCATAGCAATCTGCTGTGTGCACGGAATACAGAGCTAAAGGGGCTTGCAGCGAGGCAGCTTGTCAGCAGGGGACAGAACTGGGGGCCATATGCCGCTCTTCTTCTCCCTTCTGTCGCCAAGTCTGCCGCCTCATCCTTCTGTCAGGGGACACTTTAATGATGAACATGTTTTAAACAGTTTTGTTTACCTAGCAACAGCTTTTCTAAGAGGGGGTCTTAATTAGTCACCTTAAACAATTTTGGGTTTGGAATTTTTTTTAAGCATTCATTCATTTGTTCATTCATCTGGAAGAATCTCCCTCTTGCTCATTCTACGCACACGCCCCTCCCCCGCCCCCCCCACACCCTGGAGGCTGTTGTTACTGTTTCCATGAAAAAGTGTGTCTGCATTACAAAACTAGTTTTAATAGCTATGTGCCATTTTTCTTTCTTTCATACATACTTTAATACCACAATTAGCTTTGAAGGGTAGATTTTTCTCCACTTGTCAGAGGCAGTGTTCCTTTGTGAAGCTCTTCAAATGGGATCTGCATTTTAAAATGAAATCCCATTTGGTGAATTTTTATTTCCATAATTTTGTACTACTGGTTGCAGTCATTTCCACGTTAAAGGAGCAGGCTCAGAGTTGATTTAGCGATTCTATCACGACAAATATAAAATTTAAAAATTCTCATTTTAACTTTATCAATTATGTTATTGGTTTTCTTTTCAACTTTGATTCGCAAAGCAGAGTGAAAGGAAAATAGTTTCATGGTGTTTTCTGAGTTACTTTTGCTTTTGCCTCCCTTTGTTTAGTATAAAACACTTTCAATACCATTAGTTCATAGATCTCTATTTATAAAAAATAATGCTGATTTTAAAAAAACATCTGTTAAAATGTAAAACACTTAAAATAATTAGAAACAGACTTCAAAATAGCATCACTTAAAATGTTGAAAGTGAAGTGGTTTTCGTTGTGTTTTTTCTTTTTTTTTTTTGGTAATAAACTTTGCACAGTAGGTTAACAACCAAAAGACAATTCAACCAAATGTGCTTAATCATTAACTCTCATTAGACAGTAACTCCCATAAAAATTAAATGACACAGGCTAATTCCTGCAGGACTACCTCTGCTTTTACATTATTGAACCAGATTCGGCCTTATCTGAAAGAACAACACCTCTTTCAATCTATGAGTTGTTTCTATTAGAACCCAGAATCAGCTTAAGCCGTGGGCATATTCACTCCTAATATCAAGCTTCATGTTTATTCATAACAAGAGTAGAATTAGAAAATGTAGGCATGGTGGAAGTAGAATAGAACTGATCCCAGAAGATTCTTAGAATAAATGTTAAATTTTTGTTCCTAACTTAGTTTAGGTTTTAGCAAGTCAAATAATCATATTTAATTGAATATTTCTTTTTTCCTCATACAAATTCAGTATTTCAAAAATAGGTTTGTGTTCAGAGCTCTAAAGATATGCTGTTATAGTCAACTACCTTTTAAAAAATTTTAACTAATCAATGTTATCTTCAGAGCAACTTTAGGTTTACAGAAATATAGAGCAGAAAGTACAGAGTTTCCACTTAGTCTTTACCTTCCCCTATAGTTTCTCCTGTTAATATCTTGCAGTAGCATGGTACACTTGCTACAAATGAGGAACCAATATTAATACATTGGTTCCTAGTTTACATTAGAGTTCGCTCTTTGTGTTACACATTCTATGTGTCTGGACAGTTGTATAATGAGATGTGTTCACCATTATAACATCATACAGAGTATTTTCACTGCCCTGATCATACCCTGTTATTCTGCCTGTTCACTCCTCCTTCTGGAAACCACTGATCTGTTTACTATCTCATAGCTTTGCCTTTCTAGAATGTTACATAGTTGGAATCATATGACAGGATGCAACATTTTCAGATCAGTTTCTTTCACTTAGCAATATGGCTTTAAGTTTCCTCCATGTTTCTTCACAGCTTGATAAATCATTTTTTCAATCACTAAATAATGTCCCATCGTATGGATATACTAAGATGAATTTTTATAGCATTTAATTGTTTTATTAGTGTCAAAATGAGGAAAATCTATGCTTCAAAGCTAATTGTGTATGTATTTTATACATTTATATATATATGTGTATTATGACTTATTTGATTTTTTTTTCTTTTTTTGAGACAAAGTCTTGCTATGATGCCCAGGCTGGAATGCAATGGCTGGATCTCAGCTCACTGCAACTTCCGCCTCCTGGGTTCAAGTGATTCTTCTGCCTCAGCCTCCTGAGTAGCTTGGGATTACAGGCACGTGCCATCATGCCTGACTAATTTTTTGCATTTTTAGTAGAGACGTGGTTTCACCATGTTGGCCAGGTTGGTCTCGAACTCTTGACCTGGTGATTTGCCCACCTAGACCTTCCAAAGTGCCGGGATTACAGGTGTGAGCCACCGCAACCAGCCTTGATTCTTAAATTTCAAGGTAAATTTTTAAAAGTTGCTTATTTAAAAAATTTTGCCTCAATTTTAGGGTAACTAGTAACACATGCATCATAATTACTAAGCATAAGCTATATAAAACATTAAGTGAAAAAAAATAGGAAAACCTCAAATCTGCTATGATCAGGGGAGGATGGTTAATGAGGTTTGCGGTTAACCAAGAAGTGTCATGTGGCCCTGTGTACGCCAAAGGATAGGGACAGAACAGTGTGTGTGTGTGTGTGTGTGTGTGAGTGTGCCTGGTAAAAGAGAACTTAATATTTTTGTTTATTTAAAAATAATTTTTAGAAATAGAGTCTTGCTCTGTCACTCAGGCTGCAGTGCAGTGGCATGATCATGGCTCACTGCAGCCTCAAACTCCTGGGCTCAAGTGATCCTCCTGCCTCAACCTCCTGAGTAGCTAGGACTACAGTTATGTGCCACCATGCCCAGCTTCTTTCTTCTTCCTCCTCCCTCCCTCCCTCCCTCCCCCCTCCTTCCTCCCCTCCCTCCCTCCTCCTCCTCCCTCCCTCCCTCCCTCCTTCCCCTCCTTCCTTCCTTCCTTCCTTCCTTCCTTCCTCTCTCTCTCTCTCTTTCCTTCTTTCATAGAGATAGAGTCTCATATGTTGCCCAGGCTGGTTGTCAAACTCCTGGCCTCAAGTGATCTTCCTGCCTCGACCTCCCAAAGTGCTGCAATTCCAGGCATGAGCCACTGCACCCAGCCCGAGAACTTAATATTTTTAGTGAGAATATTTGCCAGCAATTCTTTTTCAAAAAGATGGGCCAACAGTTCACCTTGACAGATCTTTGAGGAATCACTGGGAAGATGCCTCTAAATTATATATTCTAGGATGGGGAGGTACCAAGTATCCTAAGGAAGGAATTAAACGGAAACTTTCGTGGTTGCTGAAGACTGCTTCTACAACATCAGTTGGTGTGCGTAGATGGTCATAGGGTGGAACAAGGATGCTGCTATGGAGGAATCAGGAGCATTTGGGAAAGAAAGGGATTGAGATGCTGGTGACTTTCGTTTTCAGAATCAACATGATTAGAATCAAACTGAGAGGTTAGGATGATCCCAGCTGAGCATGGCTCAGAAGAACCCCAAAGTTCCTGAAGTAGAACTCACTGTTCTACTATTGGAAGGAGAAGTCAATCTAGCCCAACACTAGGGACCAAGTGTACAGGACACCATGTGGAGTTGGGACTGGCAGCTAACTTTGGAACCACTTCCCACACTGAGTTTGCTTCACAAGTGGGCGTGGCCTGCAGGAGTGGAAGCTGGAAGCCCCAAAGATGGGCAGCACTAGCCCTTCAGGGATCCTGGCCTGTAAGTATCACTTCAGTGGGAAAAGCATTTTTGAGCATTGTACAGGACCAGCACCAGCTTCCAACTTTTTTTCCTATTCAGCTCTCCAACTGGTGCTTAGAAGCAGAATGACTTATATGAAGTAATTTACCCTCAGTGCCATCAGACAATTCAGGAGTGTGGAAAATCTCAAGCAGAAGGCTCTCTGCTTGAGTTACTAATTGAAAACAAAACAAACAAAACACTAGTGCCAGGAGTGGTGGTTTGTACCTGTAATCTCTGCACTTTGGGAGGCTGAGGAGGGTGGATAACAAGGCCAAGAGTTCGAGACCAGCCTGGCCAACATGGTGAAACCCCATCTCTACTAAGAATACAAAAATAAGCTGGCCATGGTGGCATGTGCCTGTAATCCCAGCTACTTAGGAGGCTGAGGCAGGAGAATTGCCTGAATCTGAGGTGAAAGTTGCAGTGAGCCAAGATTGTGCCACTGCACTCCAAGCTGGGTGACAGAGCAAGACTCCATCTTGAAAAACAAACAAACAAACAAAAAACACCAAAGAATGTGGCTTCATTTGTACCCCAAGCTGACGAAGAGAACCATACTATAACATGCTGCAGCTTAGACTCTAACTGAGCAATGCTCTCCTTCCATGCCAGAAGGCATGTACATAGAACATTACCTCTGCCTTCCTCCACAGAGAATGCAGAATGCTGATGGGGGCAGAGCCCGAAAGTACACAAAATGCTCAGTTAGATGAGATTGAGAGACAAACTGAGTCTAACATCACAGAAAAAGTAATTGCCCTGTTAACGGGGAACTCATCACAAATATTTTTTGGGATGTATTACAGGGCCGCAAAGTCTTTTTTGTAATATACCTTTCTTTTACTTCTAAGGTATTGTATTAGTCTGTTCTCATGCTGTTATAAAGAACTACTGGATACTGGGTAATTTGTGAAGAAAAGCAGTTTAATTGACTCACAGTTCCACAACCTGTACAGGAAGCATAGCTGGAAGACCTCAGGAAACTTACAATCATAGCAGAAGGGCTAAGGGGAAGCAAGACACGTCTTCATGTGGCCAGAGCAGGAGGAGGAGCGAGGAAGGGGGGAAGTACCAAACACTTTTAAACCATCAGATGTAGTGAGAACTCACTCATTATCATGAGAACAACAAAGGGAAATTCTGCCCCCCATAATTCAATCACCTCCCACCAGGCCCCTTGTCCAACACTGGGAATTACAATTCAACATGGGATTTGGGTGGGGACCTATAGCCAAACCATCTCAGGTATACATTTAAAAAATATATTTTAACATCACTGATGTCAACCTCTGTGTTATAAGTAAATGCATCTTTTTATTTGCTGTTGGTGTCAGTGAAGTGGTTGTTATTAGCTGCAATGCCCAGGTTTGTTCACAGATGCTTGCATCATTGTTTTTTCAATTGAGTCGTATGCCTGGTTGGTACTACGTAAGTTGAGCCATTGTTAATGTCTACCTAATTATTGATGGAAAAACTTCTATTGATAAGATTTTGCTTTTTTAAAAATCAGCATCAATGCGTGTTGTTGACTTAGAAAAAAACTCCAGACAAGCACTGTATCAGTGATAATGCTGTGTCACTGATAATCCTGTTGGCCTACATATATTACTGTGTGGAAAAGCCCAAATAGTGAGAAAGGATTTCTTTCTAACTTTTTTTATTAACTTCTTTTTTAAAATTTTATTTCAAATTCAGAGATTACATGTGCAGGTTTGTTACTTGGATATACTGCATAATGGTAAGGTTGGGCCTCTAGTTATCCATTGACCAAATAGCGAACATTGTAACCAATATGAACTTTCAACCCCCTTCGTCCTTTCCCACTTTTAGAGTTTTCAATTTTATTATTTCCATCTTTATGTTCATGTGTTCACATAGCTTTCTTATAAGATCCTACACAGGTTTCTTATAACCTCCTACATATAAGAACATGCAGTATTTGATTTTCTGTTTCTGAGTTATTTCACTTAGAATAATGGCCTCCAACTCCATCCATGTTGCTGCATGGGACATGATTTCATTCTTTTTAAAGGCTGCATAGTATTCCATGGTGCATATGTACTACATTTTCTTCATCCAATCAACTGTTGATGGACACTTAGGTTGATTTCATGACTTTGCTATTGTGAAAAATGCTGCAATAAACATACAAGTGCAAGTGTCTTTTTAATATAATGATTACTTTTCCTTTGGCTAGATGTCAAGTAGTAGATTGCTGGGTCAAATGGTAGTTCTATTTTTAGTTCATCGAGAAATCTCATACTGTTTTCCATAGAGGCTGTACTAATTTACATTCCCACCAACAGTATACAAGGGTTCCCTTTTCTTCACTCCCATGCCAATATCTGTTGTTTTTCCCTTATTAACAATAGTCATTCTGTGGTTTTAATTTGCATTTCTGATGATTAGTGCTTTTGAGCATCTTTTCATATGTTTACTGGCTTCTTGTATGTCTTCTTTTGAGAAATATTTGTTAATATCCTTTGTCCACTTTTAAAAAACCCACTAAAAAGTTGAGTTTTTTGAGTTTATTGTAGATTCTAGATATTAGTCCTTTGTTGGAGGCATAATTTGCAAATATTTTCTCCTATTTTGTAAATTACTTGTTTACTCTGTTATTTCTTTCCCTGTGTGAAGTTTTTAGTTTAATTAAGTCCTATTTGTCTATTTTTTTTTTGTTGCTTTTGGGGTCTTCATTGTAAATTCTTCACCTAAGCCAAGGTCCGGAAGGTTTTTTCTAGGTTTTGTTCTAAAGCTTTTATAGTTTCAGGTTTTACATTTAGCTCTTTAAACCCATCTTGTGTTAAGTTTTTTATATGGTGAGAGATAGCAGTCCAGTTTTATTATTTTGCGTATGGCTAGCCAATTTTTCCAGCACTATTTATTGAATAGGGTATCCTTTCCCATTTATTTTTGTCAACTTTGTCAAAGATCAGTTTGTTGTAGCTATGTGGGTTTATTTATGGATTCTCTACTCTATTCCATTGATCTACATGTCTATTTTCTTACTAGTCCCAGGCTGTTTTAGTTACAATAGTTTTATTTAATTTGAGGTCAGGTTATTTGGTTATCAGCTGGAACATTATTGATGTATAAAAATAATACTGATTTTTGTACATTGATTTTTTAATCCTGAAACTTTAATGGAGCTATCAAGTTTAGGAGTCTTTTGAAGGAGTCTCCAGGACCACGTCATCAGCAATCAGAGATAATTTGACTCCCTCTTTTCCAATTGAAATGCCGTTTATTTCTTTCTCTTGCCTGGTTGCTCTGGCTAGGACTTCCAGTACCATGTTGAATAGGAGTTGTAAGACTGAATATCCTTGTCTTATTCCAGTTCTTAGGGGATATGCTTTCAACTTTTCTCGATTCAGTATGATGTTGCCTCTGGGTTTGTAATTTCCCACCCCCCCACATTTTTTTTGTTATGTTTCTTCAATGTCTAGTTTGTTGAGGGTTTTTTGTCATGAAGGAATTTTGGATTATATAAAATGCTTTGTATGCCTCTGTATGAGATGATCATATGGTTTTTCTTTTTAATTCTGTTTAGATGGTGAATCACATTTATGGATTTGAGAGTGTTGAACCATCCTTCCATCTCTAGACTAAAACTCAATCATAATAAATTGTTTTTGATGTTCTGTGATTTGGTTTGCTAATATTTTGTGGAGGACTTTGGCATCTGTGTTATTCAGGGATATTGGTCTGTAGTTTTCTTTTTTGTTGTGTCCTTGCATGATTTTGGTATCAGGGTGACACTGGTATGTAGAGTGAGTTAGGGAGAATTCCTCCTTTTCATTTTTTTTTGAATAGTTTCAATCAGATTGGTACCAGCTTTATATAGTTTGGCTCTGTGTCCCTACCCAAATCTCACCTTGAATTGTAATAATCCCCATGTATTATGGGAGGGACCCAGTGGGAGGTAATTGAATCAGTGGGGGTTTTTCCCATGCTGTTCTCATGATAGTGAATAAATCTCACAAGATCTGATAGTTTTATAAAGGGGAGTTCCCCCTGCACATGCTCCTCTTGCCTGCCACCATGTAAGACATGACTTTGCTCCTCATAGTCCTCCCCAGCCATGTGGATCTGTGAGTCAAGTAAGCCTCTTTCCTTTATAAATTATCCAGTCTCAGGCATGTCTTCATTAGCAGCATAAGAACAGACTGATACAGTAAATTGGTACCAGTACAGTAAGTTGCTACTGTAAAGATACCTGAAAATGTGGAAGCGATTTTGGAACTGGGTAACAGGCAGCAGGTGGAACAGTTTGGAGGGCTCAGAAGACAGGAATATGTGGAAAAGTTTGAAACTTCTTAGAGATTTGTTGAATGGCTTTGACCAAAATGCTGATAGTGATATGGACAATGAAGTTCCGGCTGAGGTGGTCTCAGATGGAGATGAGGAACTTGTTGGAAACTGGAATAAAGGTGACTCTTGTTATGTTTTAGCAAAGAGACTAGCAGCATTTTGCCCCTGCCCTAGAGATTGTGGAACTTTGAACTTGAGAGAGATGATTTAGGGCATTGGGCAGAAGAACTATCTAAGCAACAAAGTGTTCGAGATGCTGCTTGGGTGCTGCTAAAAGCATTCAGTTTTATGTATTCACAAAGATATGGTTTGAAATTGGAACTTATGTTTAAAAGGGAAGCAGAACATAAAAGTTTGGAAAATTTGGAGTCTGATAATGTGATAGAAAAGAAAACTCCATTTTCTAAAGAGAAATTCAAGCTGGCTGCAAAAATTTGCACAGGTAATGAGAGCCAAATATTAATTGCTAAGACAATGGGGAAAATGTCTCTAGGGTATAGGAGAGACCTTCCCAGTAGCCCCTCCCATAAAAGGACTAGAGACCTAGAAGGAAAATTTGTTTTGTGGGCCAGGCCCAGGGCCCTGCTACTGTGTGCAGCCTAGGGATTTGGTGCTCCATGTCCCAGCCACTTTAGCTGTGGCTAAAAAGGGGCCAACATACAGCTCAGGCTGTTGCTTTAGAGAGTACAAGCCCCAAGCCTTGGCAACTTACACATCATGTTGGGTCTGTGGGTGCACAGAAGTCAAGAATCAAGATTTGGGAACTTCCACCTGGATTTCAGGGGATGTATGGAAACACTTGGATGATCAGGCAGAGATATGCTTCAGAGGCAGAGCCCTCATGGAGAACCTCTACAAGGGCAGTGCAGAAGGGAAATGTGGGTTGGGAACCCCTACACTGAGTACCCACTGGGGCACTGCCTAGTGGAGCTGTGAGAAGAGAGCCACTATCATCCAGAATCCGGTATGACAGATCTATGGACAGCTTGCACCATGCACCTAGAAAAGCCACGGACACTCAACACCAGCTTGTGAAAGCAGCTGGGAGGGGACTGTACCCTGCAAAGCCACAGGAACAAAGCTTCCCAAGGCCATGGGAGCCCACCTCTTGCATTAGTGTGATGCAAGAGATGTGAAATATGGAATCAAAGGAGATCATTTCAGAGCTTTAGGATTTGGCTGCCCTGCTGCATTTCAGACTTACATGCGGCCTGTAGCCCCTTTGTTTCTCCCATTTGGACTGGGTGTATTTACCCAAAGCCTGTACCCCTGTCATATATAGAAAGTAACTAATTTGCTTTTGATTTTGCAGGCTCATAGGTGAAAGGAACTTGCCTTATTTCAGATGAGACTTTGGACTGTGGACTTTTGAGATAATGCTGAAATGAGTTAAGACTTCAGGGACTGTTGGGAAGGGATGATTGTTCTTGCAATGTGAGGGCATGAGATTTGGGAAGGGCCAGGAGAAGAATGATATGGTTTGGCTCTGTGTCCCCATCCAAAGCTCACCTTGAATTATAGTAATCCTTACATGTCGTGGGAGGAACCTGGTAGGCAGTAATTGAATCACAGGGAACAGTTTTTTCCCATGGTGTTCTCAGAATAGTGAATAAGTCTCATGAGATCTGATGGTTTTAGAAAGGGCAGTTCCCCTGTACATGTGCCTCTTGCCTGCTGCCATGTAAGACACGACTTTGCTCCTCATTTGCCTTCTGCCATGATTGGGAGGCTTCCCCAGCCATGTGGAACTGTTAAACAATTAAGCCTTTTTTTTTTTTAATAAATTACCCAGTCTGAGGTATGTCTTTATTAGCAGTATGAGAACAGACTAATACATAACTCTTCCTTGTATATCTTATAATATTTGTCTGTGAATCTCTGGTCCTGGGCTTTTTTCTGTTGAAAGGTATTTTCTTCTTCTTCTTTTTTTAAATTACTGATTCAGTTTCACTATTCATTATTAGTCTGATCAGGATTTCAGTTCCTTCCTGATTAAATATTGGAAGGTTGTATGTTTCCAGGAATTTATCCATTTCCTCTAGATTTTCTAGTTTGTATGTATAGAGATGTTTATAGTAGTCTCTGACGATCTTTCACATTTCTGTGGTATCAGTTGTAATGTCAACTTTATATAATTTTTGATTGTACTGAATTTGAATCTTCTCTCTTTTTCTTGGTTAGACTAGTTACCTAGCTGTCTATCAATTTTGCGTAACAGCCAGCTTTTCACTTTGTTGATCCTTTGCATCATTTTTTGTTTTTGTTTTGGTCCCAGTCTCATTTAGTTCTGCTCTAAGAACAAACCAAATCCAAAGCCCGCAAAGGAAAGAAATAACACCTTGTTATTTCTTGTTATTTGTTTGCTTTGGGTTTGGTTTGTTCTTGCTTTTCTAGTTCCTTGAGGTTCAACACTAGATTGATAATTTGAGATTTTTTTTTTAATGTATCCATTTAACACTATAAACTTTCCTTTTTAGCACTGTTTTTGCTGTATCCCAGAAATTTTGATATGTTGTGTCTCTATTTTCATTCATTTCAAAAATTTTTTTTATGTCTGCCTTAATTTTGTTGTTTACTTAAAGTTGCTTAGTTTCTGTGTACTTACATAGTTTTGAGAGTTTCTCTTGGTATTGATTTCTAATTTTATTCCACTATTTCTGAGGAGAAATTTGATATGATTTAATTTTAAAAAAATTTATTAAGACTTGCATTAGGGCCAAACACATGGTCAATTTTGGAGAATGTTCTATGCACAGATGAGAAAATGTACATTATCTGGTTGTTGGAAAGAATGATTTGTAAATGTGTATTAGATCCTTTTGGTCTAGAGTCCAGTCTAAGTCCAGAGTTTCACTGTTGATCTGCTGCTTTGATGAACTGTTTAGTGTTGTGAGTGAGGTGTTAAAGTTCCCCACTATTATTGTATTGTTGTGACTCTGTTTTTCTTAGGTCTAGCAGTTTCTTAGGTCTAGTAGTATGAATCTGGGTGCTCTGGTGTTGGGTGAATATGTATTTAAGATAGTTAAATTTCTTGTTATAGTGAACCCTTTATCATTATATAATTCTTTTTCGGTATTTTTGTACTAGCGTTGGTTTAAAGTCTGTTTTATCTGATATAAGAGTGGCTACTCCTGCTCAATTTTGTTTTCTATTTGCATGATATATCTTTTTCATGCCTTTACTTTGAGTCTGCAGGTGTTTTTAGCTATTGGGTTGGTCTCTTACAGACAAAAGATGGTTGGGATCTTGTTTTGCCAGCCTATCTCTTTTAAGATGCTTATTTAGGCCATTGATGTTCAAGGTTAGTATTAACATGTGAGGTTTTGTTCTTCAGAATTTTGTTAGCTGTTGCTTTAGAGACTCCAAGCCTTGGCGTCTCAATTGTGTAATTGCTTTATAGGATCTGTGAGCTTTCTACTTACATGTACTTTTATGATGACTAGTATTGTCCTTTTATTTCCATGTTTAGCACTCCTTTGAGCATTTCTTATAGGACCAGTCTAGTGATAATAAACTCCCTTAGCATTTGTTTGTCTGGGAAAAACTTTATTTCTTTTTAATTTATGAAGCTTACTTTGGCAGGATATAAAATTCTTGGCTGACTTTTGTTTTTTTCTTTATGGAGGTGAAAAATAAATAGGCCCCCCAATCTCTTCTCTCTTGTAAGGCTTATACTGAGAAGTTTGAGGTTAGTCTCATGGGATTTCCTTTATGGGTGATTTGATGCTTCTTTCTACTACCTTTAAGATTGTTCTTACATTTGGACCTTGGACAGTCTGATAATTATATGCCTTGGTGATGTTTATCTTGTATAATATCTTCCTGATGGTCTCTGAATTTCTTGTATCTGGATGTCTATTTCTCCAGGGAAATTTTTAGAATCATCCCTTAAATATGCTTTCCAAATTTCTTACTTTTTCTAATTCTCTCTCAGGAATGCCTATAAATTACAGGTCTGGTCACCATATGTAACCACATATTTCTCAAAGGTGCTGTTCATTTTTTTTAAAAATACTTTGTTTTTGTCTGACTGCGTTAATTTGAAAGATCAGTCTTTAAGCTCTGAAATTCTTTATTTTGTTTCACATAGTCTATTGTTAAAACTTTCAGTTGTGTTTTAAAATTCCTTCAGTGAATTTTTTATTTCCTGAAGGTTTTCTTTTCTCTCTCTTGTTTTTTTTTTTTTTTAATATGTCTATCTTGTCTTTCCTATCCTGAGTTGTTTTCCTGATTTGTTTATGTGGGTTTTCAATTTTCCCTTGGATCTCATTGAGCTTCCCTATAATTCGTATTTTGAATTCTTTATCTGTCATTTCAAAGTTTTCATTTTGGTTAGGATCCATTGCTACAAAGCTAATGTGGTCCTTTGGGGGGTGTCACAAAATTCTGTTTCTTTGTGCTGGTTTCTTGGGCTGTTCTTTCTCATCTGTGGAAGCTGCCACTTCTTATTTTTGAACGTACTCTTTTGGGGTGGGATTATTTTCTTCCACCCTTGAGGGTGTTACTGTTGTGTATGTTGAGTGGGCTTTGTTTCCAGGTGCTTTTAGGGGCCCAAGGCTCTTTACAAATTCCTTGGTTATAGATAGCCTTAGTGTTACGGTTTTCTCAAATGGTAGTTATTTGTAGGTTGTAGTAGTGGAGTGCTGTGCATGTGGTCAGGCTCTCTGTTATCTACAGAGATGAGTAGGTGGAGGTCTGGGGAAGCTTATCTCCTTCCCTAGCACTGTGCACATCTGTTAGCAGGAATTATATTGAGTTGTGCAGTTCACCCTACAGGCCCGTAGGTAGCACTTGTGGGCAGCATCCTGCTGAGTGCTATACAATGATGTTAGCAATTGTGAACACTGTGCAATTTGACCTCCTTGCCTGTAGGTGACAATTGCAGATAAGAGGCGATTACAGTGATGGCAGTGGAATTTTTTGCTTGGCCTTTGTTGATGGGGTATGTGTCCCTGGTGATGGGCAGGGCATGAGGCTCTCAGGGATCCCATACCATGCTCTTCCACCAAAGTGGTTAGACAGAGCAAAGCTGGGTGGGGCTTGGGTCACTGAGCCCAGAACCAGGCTCTCAAGGCAGGTACAAGTGCTGACCTTAGCAGGGGTCTGGGGAAGCTCTTTGGCTCCTCTCCTGCCCTGCAGAGCCAGCTCAGGGGACCAGAGGCTACCAGGTATTTTCAGCCCAGAAGGCAGCTGTGAGCCTGCCCAGCTCTCATACCCTCAGTCTGGCTGCTTCCCCCTCCAGCTGCTTTCCCCTCCAGCATCTGGCTGAGGCAACAGACTTGACTGGTTAGGCTAGTCCCAAGCTGTCTGTGCCCAGGTGGTCAAACTGTTTCAGTTCAGATCTGCTAGAACCCCTGGAGCAGAAAGTGTTACTAACAGGCCCCACCCCTTCCTGTCTGGCCTCATAAAGGGAGGGGTGCCCAGCTCCTACACCATCACACTAACCCACTTCACAATTCTCTGTGTTCTGACAGTTGAGGTTCCTTCCCAACTCAAGATCAGGCCACAGATCTCACCTCCATAACCCTAGGCAGTGTGCTTCAGTCCTGCAGAACTGGACCCAGGCCAGCAGATTTACCCTTTGGCTCCTTGGGGTCAAGCCCCGCTGTGATACAGAGGTAGACTACTCCCAGGTTACCAACAAACTGCTCAGGCAGACCAATGGAGGCTATGCATTGGGCTTCCCCCTGCAAGAATGGCCAGGCAGGCAGTCTTGGGAGGGACCAGCAGGCATGGGGGCACGTGGTTCAGATGCACACATGGCAGTGAGGCCTGTCTTGGGTGCATGAGCATGTGTGGGCTTTGCTCTCTCCTGTAGGCAGACAGTAGAAGCTGCAGCTGCTTAGGGAAGAATGCAGAACTTTGTTGGGGGTAGGGGGAGGAGGTGCCCAGAGTCACATTTTGCCGTAGCTGCCCAGCACACTGAAGCATTTTGGGATCCACTCTGGTTAAAGCAGTGCCTGTATGTGTTCTCCATGTGGCTCTCCCTATCATTCTGAAGGTCTGCTTAGGGGTCATGAGAACTCCTTTAGCTAGGATCTCAAAGGTCCATTATGGAAATGTGGTGCTGTGGGGTTCCTTTACTCACCCCTTCTTTGTGTCTGATCTAGGGGCCAGTCCTGGTGCCTGGCAATGCAGAGAAGGTGGCCCTGCTTTCGCCCTCTTCAACCATGGTATTGTCTATCATCTCTCTATAAATTTCAGTGCTTTTTCTCAAAAGATTTGTTTAAAGTGTAAAGATTTACTTGACATTTTGGTTCCTCTTCATGGAAGAGGTGCATCCCAGTTGCATCTAGTCAACCATCTTTAATTCTCTTCCTTCTTTGTGTCAGTCCACCATGTGCAAGCCTGGACCCAGAAAGTCTGAAGTCCTGCCTGCCTCACTGATCACTCCCTATCCCCCTGCATGTGTTCGCCATTATCCCTCATTGCCCAGCAGAGCTTCCCCTGGACATAAGCTCCCCCCTCACCCGACCCTGCCATCTTAACTTTTATTATGATAATGTGAATACTCCTTACCCCACCCTGACATCTTAACTACTCTTAGGCCTTACCCCACCTGCCATTGTAACTGAACTTATGGTAATGTATCCTTCTTGCCCCTACCCCCACCACTGTAACTGATCTTACTCTGTAACACCCCTGCCCCCTCCCCAAAAGATTTGCCCTAACCTATAAAACCAACTCCTATTCCACTGCCCTTCGCTAATGCCCTTTTCGGCCTTAGCCCACCTGCACCTAAGTGAATAAATAGCCATGTTGCTCACACAAAGCCTGTTTGGAGAGTCTCTTCATTCAAAGTGCACGTTTTTAACACTTTGTAATATAATTGGTGAAACTTTTATTTTATTTTTCTCTCTTTCTTAGTGATATATAAAACAACAGAACATCTCTCTATCAAAGATTTCTTAGTTACACAGCAGATAACCTGCTTCAAAGAAAGCTTGTCACTTTTTCCATTGATGCATAGATAGCATTTACCAACAAACCATCTCAGGTGTTTGCTGGGTTGTATATCTAACCGTCCAATTTCAATACTTTAAAAGCATTTTGCTTTGATGAAATACAAGTGCTTTAATTTCTCAAACATACTACCGGTCTTTCTTGTTACACATTTTTAAAGGTATGTGGAACAATTTTCGTCATTTCCAACAACAATCTACTTGTCTGTGAGACATTCTAATGTCATTACTCTAAGCACACATTATACAACATGAGTTCCTACTGGTGTTCTTACTATTATAATTCTATGGAATTCTATGATCAAATATATTTGTACATGCTGTTGTAGCCAGATTGATAACAGCTGGACTCTACAATTGAGTCAAGATAACTAGGGAGTCAGTTCTGGTGCCCAGAGTAAGCAAGCAATGTGAGCAGAGCCACTTTTAGAAGATTTCATAATGTCGCCTTCATTTAGTTGTTTGTTCAACAAATGTTACTGAATTGTCTATTATGTAGTAGGCAGTGTGCCAGACATTGGGGAAACAGAGGTAAGCAAGTACATGTTCTGTAAATATTTAACCATTATTATTATCTGTTTAACCCATAATGAATGACATTTGTCCAACTCTTAAGCAAACAAACAAATGAACAATATTTTCTAAAACTTTTCATGCTAAAAGTTTTATAGATCTATATGTAGTGTGACACTTATCCCTATTATACTGGAGAACATAGCTGTTTGTGGTATTTATTGTTTGTTAGAAATACAGGGTGAAAGTGAAGAATATGATGATGAATGCTAGAATTATTATATTACTACATAATATTGCAGTTATTTTATCATATATATCACTTGTAACTCCAGGGTGAACCCCCCCGGTACTTGCTATGGTTTTGGTTCCAAATTTCTGTCTGTTCTCTTCCTGCATGGTGAACTGAGCTGGATCACATGGAAACAAAAGCACCGGAGAGTGGGTGAGGACTTTCTCAGGACCTTTCCTATTTATGCCCCCACCCTACCCACTCATGCACCACTCACATTATATTCCTGGCCCTCCCAGTTACCAGTCTGACTGCCGAAAGTGCCGGGAAAATAAGAAAGAGCTTTTTCTCCAAGTCAGTGGCTCTTCAGTTTCATAGAACGTGAGTTACACAGAGAGTTGTTAAAATGCAGATTCTTTGGCTCCATCCCCCCAGAGAGTTTGATTCAGTAGAACAGAGTAGAGCTTAAGATTCTGATGCAGGTATCCTCTAATCCATACTGCCTGTTGAAGAAAAGGACACCATCTCATTCCTTCACCAGTTACTTAAGAGAAACAAGGTGAATCTCTCCCTCTTCTCTCTGTCTCTCTTTCATACAGCCACCACACACAGAAAGAAAGAAAGAAAGACAGAAAGAAAGAAAGAAAGAAAAGAAAAGAAAGAAGGAAAGAAAGGAAGAAAGAAAGGAAGGAAGAAGGAAGGAAGGGAGAGAGACAGAGAAAGAAAGAAAGAAGGAAGGAAAAAAAGAAAGAAAAGGAAGGAAGGAAGGAAAGAAAGAAGTACTCAAAAAAGAAGACATTATAGCTCTGGTTCCATTTGTAATGAAATGATGAGCATTGTACTTATCCTCCCATAGTAAATAGCTATAAAAACAGACAAAATGTATGAAGCGACAATGTGTAGGCATTGATTAACAGTGGCTAAAGTACAAGACCCAATTGTATGTTGGTTGTAACAGACATGATTTAAATATAAAGACAAAGATAGGTTAAAAGCAAGAGGATGGAAAAAGATATGCCATGCAAACATTAATCATTTAAAAGCTGGAATGGCTATAGCAGACTTCAAAGCAAGGAAGATCAGCAGCAATAAGGAGGGATATTTAACAATGAAAGACATCTAGTTCATCAAGAAGACAGCATTCCTAAATGTGTATACATCTAATAAAAGAGCTTGAAAATATATGAAGCAAAAACCAAAGAGACTAAAAAAAGAAATAGACATATAATCAGTTACACTGCAAATTTACATTTTTCTCAGTAATTACTTGAACAGGTAGACAAAAGTAAAACAGTAAGACTATAAAAGATTTGAACAACTATCAACCAATTTTCCTTAACAGCATCTTTAGAACACTACCCCAATGGCTGCATTCTTTTCAGTTGCACTTGGAATATTCACCAAGATAGACCATATTCTGGCCCATAAAACAAGTCCCAATAAATTCAAAAAGATTTAAATCATACAGCACATGTTTTCTGATCACAATAGAATTAAAGATCAATAACCAAAAGATAGTTGGGAAAAAAAAATGCAAGTATTTAAAAATTAAGGGACATACTTCTAAATAACTCATGGGTCAAGGAAAATTTTAAAATATTTTGAATTAAAGGCTGGTAACAACATCTTAAAATTTGTGAAATGCAGCTAAAGCCACGCTTAAAGGGAAATTTATAGCTTTTATAGGGCAAAAGAAGTCAGGCACAAGGCGATATATCCTGTGATTCCAATAGAAAGTACAAAAACAGATGAACAAACAAATGCTCTTAGAAGAGTGGTCCCCCGGGGACAGGTGTAGCCCTTTGAAGGACATTGTGTTAGTCTGCTAGGACTGCCATAACAAAATATTAGTCTGGGGTGGCTTAAATAACAGACATTTATTTTCTCCCAAGTCGGGAGGCTGAAAGTCTAAGATCGAGGTGCAGGTGGGGTTGGTTATTTCTGGCCTCCCTCCTTTGCTTCAGATGTCTGCCTTCTTGCTGTGTCTTCACATGACCTGTGACCTGTTTTCACACATCCTTGGTGTCTCTTCCTCTTCTTATAAGGACACCAGTGCTATTGGATTAGGATCCCATCCTCATGAGCTCATTAACCTTAATTACCTCTTTAAAGGCCTTGTCTCTAAGTACAGTCACATTGGGAATACGAGCTTCACCAAACAACTTTGAGAGAGACACAGTCCAGTCACAACTGACACATAAGGACAGCTTCTGGAGTACTGGTTGTTTTCTGTTTCTTTTTTCTTTTTTTTTGAGATGGAGTCTCACTCTGTTGCCCAGGCTTGAGTGCAATGGTGAGATCTCAGCTCACTGCAACCTCTGCCTCCCAGATTCAAGCAATTCTCCTGTCTCAACCTCCCAAGTAGCTGGGATTACAGGCGTGCACCACCACACCTGGCTAATTTTTTTCTTTTTTGCATTTTTATAAAGACGAGGTTTCACCATGTTGGTCAGGCTGGTCTTGAACTCCTGACCTCAAATGATCCAACCACCTCAGCCTCCCAAAGTGCTAGAATTACAGACATGAGCCACCATGCCTATCTATTTTCTGTTCCTTTATCTGAATGCTGGTTCCCTGTATTACATCTGTACTCAATTTCTAAAACTTAATTGATCAGTTCACATACGGTAATACACTTTTCTATATGTATATTGAAAGTTTAAATTAACTGTATAAATATAAGAAGGTATTTTTATAAGTATATAAAAACGTTAAAATTTAAAAAATTCATCATGCAGAAAATTGTGGCCCAGGAGAGTTTGAGTACTTGCCCATGCACAGAATCTTGAAGAGTAAGGCTCTAGAGTTAGCCTGACCACGTTGGACACCCAGCTCCACCATGGAGGGGTTAGCAGCTTACTTTTTCTGATTTCAGTTTCCACGAATGCGAAGCAACCCACCTGGGAGAGCTGTTTTGAGAATAAGAACATTCAATAGTTAAGGGTGGGGAAGGAAGATATCCTTGAGCAAACCTCAGAGATGATGCAGGCCATTTTCTAGAGTCTTGAATTCCACTGTATAGAGAAAAGTTCATTTGAAAAGTTGGGAATTCATGCTGCTTTTGAAGAGAGCAAGGGCTTATCTGGTAACATTCCACAGGTGTTACAGTAAACTAGGGACAAAGCTTGACTTAAAGGGCCAGAGCTGAAGGGTGACCACGTACAAAGTTTCTGATTTAGGTCCTTCTTTTTGTTGTTCCCCTGCAAACTGGAATGTCCTTTCCTTTTCCTTTGTCTAAATGAGACCATGTCTGTACCCTTTATGATTTACTTAAATGTCACTAAATTGATGACCCCCGTCTCAGGTAGTTTTGTGGTGGTGGTGGTTGTTTTGAGACAGAGTCTCGTCCTGTCACCCAGGCTGGAGTGCAGTGGCACAATCTCGGTTCACTGCAACCTCTGCCTCCTGGGTTCAATCGATTCTCCTGCCTCAGCCTCCCGAGTAGCTGGAATTACAGGCGCCTGCCACCACACCTAGCTAATTTTTTGTATCTTTAGTAGAGAGGGAGTTTCACCATGTTGGCCAGGCTGGTCTCGAATTCCTGACCTCATGATCCACCTGCCTTAACCTCCCAAAGTTCTGAGATTACAGGTGTGAGCCGCCGCGCCCAGCCCCTCAGGTAGTTTTAATCCGTATTAACCTTCCCTTTATTTGAACTCCAATAACACTTCCCTTTATAGCACTTTTTTATTTTGAGATGGAGTCTCTCTGTCTCCCAGGGTTGAGTGCAGTGGTACAATCTCAGCTCACTGGAACCGCCACTTCCTGGGTTCAAGCAATTCTCCTGCCTCAGTCTCCTGAGGAGCTGGGATTATAGGTGACCACCACCATGCCTGGCTAATCTTTTTGTACTTTTAATAGAGACGGGATTTCACCATGTGGGCCAGGCTGGTCTCGAACTCCTGACCTCAAGTGATCCACCCTCCTCGGCCTCCCAAAATGCTGGGATTACAGGCATGAGCCACCGTGTCTAGCCCAATTGTTGTTTCTTAATCACATCATGACTGCATTATAGTCTAGCTGTTTTTTAATAACTGTCTTCTCATTGAAATTATCAACATCAGAGAGCAAGACTTCCTTTCCCTATATTTTCTGTCTAGCTTTTAAAGTCAGGGAAGAGACCACTCAGTCTTCTTCACGGTATTAGCTACAAGTTTGCCCTAGGACGGTGGCTGGAGTGTGGTGTGCATTAAGCACTGTTGAATGAAGGTACGGTGATGAGTGTTACCGTGGAATGCCACAAGGTGTTTAGCCACAAGGGTGAAACAGTCCCTGAGCGTTTAAAGGAAGATCTAGAGAGCAGGCAAAAGATAGAGAAGACTTTGCTGGAGAAGTTAATGACAGCCTGTAATAGGACAGTGCTAAGAGTCAGAAGAAATGGATCCACTCCTGACCATTTTATTCTCTCAAGAGTGGAGACTGAGACTCAAAGTCCAACTTCCCAGGGTCCTTCCCTGTCTGTTCTCACCTTCAATGACAGTTTGGAGTCTGTAAAATGTGGTGCATATGTTATGTGGTTTTGTTTACCATCTTTTTCACCAAGCATATTACATGCCTTTCTCTATGTAGTTGTTATTTTTGGAAGCATTTTTAATGTGTACCAAGTGAGCCAATATAGACACAGGCCGTAGTTTATTTTGCCATTCTCCACTCTTGAAAACCTATTTTTGTTTCCAGATCTCACTGCTATTATAATGCTTTGGTTATCTTTGTATGTAAATATATAAGTGTTTTTCTGATTATTTCTTTAGGATGAAGTCCAAGGAATTCTAGAAGTAAGCTATTAGGTGAAGGCCTTTCTGTTTTTTCTGTTAAATTGCTTTCTAGAGTTCATATTATCACTAGGAATATATCAGAGCACCTGTTTTAAAATAAAGAGCTACCTTTAAAAATGGGAGAAACTAGGCTGGCCATGGTGGCTCATGCCTGTAATACCAGCACTTCGGGAGGCCAAGGTGGGTGGGTCACCTGAGGTCAGGAGTTCGAGACTAGCCTGGCCAACATGGTGAAATCCCGTCTCTACTAAAAATATAAAAATCAGCCGGGTGTGGTGGCACGGGCCTATAATCCCAGAAACTCAGGAGGCTGAGGCAGGGGAATTGCTTGAACCTGGGAGGCAGAGGTTGCAGTGAGCAGAGATTGTGCCACTGCACTCCAACCTGGGTGACAGAGCGAGACTCATCCCAAAATACAAAAACAAAACAAAAACAAAACAAAATGGGAGAAAGTACACTCCAGATACAAACTGTAGGACTATATGTTAACAACTAATAAAATGAGCATATCAATAAAGGTGGGAGATCTCCATTCCAAGTGATGCTTACATTTTTTAGTGGTGATGGTAGTGACAGAATCAGTGGTCACAGGTATAATTTATTTACCTTTTAATTCAGCTTTCCAATAAGAAAAGCAGTGCTTGATTACTGCCTTAGTCTGACAGGCTCGTCTAGTCCTTCTGCCTCAAACCCTCTACTCCCTTCTTCTTTCCCTGCTTTTATTACTTCCCACAATTCCCTGCATCACCCAAAGCAACACATAAATCTTTGATCTTATGCCAAACTATTTTTAAAAATCTCTTCTCCAGAGGTTGTCAACTGACATGCTCAGAGTACCACCTTCTCATGAAGCATTTACCGAGGTAGTTTTAAAGACAAAGGCACCTCCTTCTCTTAATATCCCTCTCTATGTCAAATTTTAATATATACTAACATTCCTTCCCAACTCAAGTGGTATCAAAAGTGAACATCTGATTGTGTCACTCCTGTTTAAGTACCATTAATTGCTCCTCATTATCCTCAGAATAAAATCTAGATTCCTTATCGTGGCTCTCAAGGTCGTTGTGATTCAGGCCAGTGCTCCTGCCTGGCTTTATTCTCTTTCTTCTCTCCTCACACCCGTGCTGTTGCGAAACTGAGCATTTCAGTTCTTGCTGTCTCTGGCCAAGGCACATGTGTTTTCAGTGGCTCGAAGGACCTATCTCAGCCACCACCTCTTCCACCCTACTCCCAGTATTTTTGCCTAAGTTCTAATTATCTTTAGCTTCCAACCTAGATATTACTTTTTCAAAAATGCCTTTCCTGACCCCCAAAGGCTGCTAGTTCTTTTCACTCTTTGTGAAACACATGCCTATGTCTTGTGGGACTTTGTGTTATACGTGCCTATGTCCCACTTGGCAGTGAGTTCCTCGAATTCAGGAACCACGTCTTTCTGTTTCTGGAGCCTAACACGGACAAAACACCAAGATAACAACCATCACTGTGGCAAGGAGGCCGACCTAAGGAAGAGGTAAATGGATGGACATGGCTGTGTTCCAACCAACTTTCCATATGAAAGTAGGTAGTGGGCTAGATTCGGCCCAGGGGCGCTAGTTTACAAAATTCTGGTTTAAGATATAGGAAGCAATATCACTCCAATGAATCAGACATGGTCTTTCTATAGAAACTATTATAATCCTGCACATGTTTAATCCACAAGAGTCTCCCAGTCTGACCAGCCAGCTTCACCTGGCTAAGTAGCTGGTTGCAGGGGGCATCCTCAGGGAAGGTCTCAGCCTCCAGTATTTAGACAATGATGCTCTCCATTTCCAAAGTGCCTTCAGCTGTATCTCTTTCCTGTTTCCATAAAAACACAACGCAAAATAAAAAAGAATAAAGTTTTTGTTAAAATCTCTCTAAGATAAAGTTTGACCTTAAAAATAAGATAAAATTGATGAGATTTATAAAGCAAATATAAAAGGCCAATGGGATAAAAGGTTAAAAGTATAAAATGATGAAACATTTAAGCGAAAAGGCCCAAATACCATAAACATTTTAAAATGTAAAGTAAACAAGATTAAAGGTTAAAGATAAAAATTAAGTATCAGTAGTGCAGGAGTAAAAATTATATATCTACAAGAATTAAGAAGATTTTAAAACTATTTTTAAAAGAAGAACAAAAAGCACTGAGATTACAAAAGGTAAATATTAAGAATATTATAAAGAGGAAAAAAAGTAAAGACAGAATGGCAAGAAGTGGGAAGTGATTAAGATCTCAAGGGATTTTCAGCTTCCTCCGAGAAAAAGGCCTCTGTCTCATGCGGGATTCAGGCAGTATGGAGCCCTCCTTCCGCAGGTACTGGCAGCCTAGGAGCAGGACCTGGGGCTTCTCCATGAAAACTGGCAAAGAACTGGTTTGTGGGGCACAGGATGCCAACCTGCATAGCCTCACTGGGTCACAGAAAACCTCCCAAGAGACCATCTGGAAAAAGGGTTAGCCATTATGGATGAGTTTAAATTTCAGAGTATCTAGTTCAGATAATTTTCTCTTCTTCTTCAAATATGGAAACAAATAAGATGAAAATTTCCTTCTGTCAAGTATGCATATGTATTATACATATACATGTCTGTGTATAAAAATTGTATAAAAATTTATACAAAACTGTATTAAAATTGTGTTTGAGGATTGTAGAAATGTATACATATGAAAATGTTATATATTATATATAAATGTATATATTTTATGCATATATGATCATATATATATAAACATCATCTCTGTTTATACCTAAGTCACATCTATTGGCTCCTAGCCAAAAATGTGAATAGACACACAAACACACTTGCACATAACCCACACTACAACGTTGTACAGGACAGATCACAGCAGTACCTTGGGTACAGACACCACTGTGCAAGGAAGTCACCATGCTTCTCTGAAAGCTCACATTACTGACAAAGACAAGGAACTCCAGCCTCTTCCCTTTCTCAAGGGAAGAGCTGCCCAAAGGAGACTGAGCAGCCCATTCAATGCACCTGTTGCTTCCCTTGGTGTCCCTGCACTTGTTCCCACCCATCGAAACTTTTTCCTTGTGCTGTACAAAAAGTCATCTTGTTAATAATAGAAAACCAAGAGGAAGAACTTTGTTTTTTAAATCACAGACATAATAGAGGGACAGAACATGTTTTCCTGTTAATCTTCATATTGTGTTTCAGTTAGGAGAATGATTCTGTCTCATTTTGCAAACAGTAAAATCTAGCCATATGCTATAGGCTCACACTCTGCTGAAACTCTCTACCGTACTCATCATTAAGGCTGCTCTTGATGATGTAAAAAAGCCCTTTCAGATGAAATACTTTTTATGAAACTTTTAAAACAGATATGGGATTACTAGATTAAAAGAGAGTTTATCCTGGGTCCAAGTAATGAAGTGAATGTAAAGGGGGTTTTTATTTGTTTTTGGCTTGTTCAGGCTGAGTAAAACTTATAATGCAAGGGTGTTCTGGAGCTGGCTTGAAACGCTTTGCAAGAGCCGATTGTGTGTCTGTCTTTTCAATTTAGTCTTAGTGAAGTTAAGTTCATTGCTTGCAATCATCCATGGTTGGGAGTGTTGAACTGCAGAAATCAGCACACACTAAAAATCTCTGGGCCTCCTGAGATAGTTGCTAAACATTTACTGGCGTGCCTCTGCCATAATATAAACACAACTGTTTTGTTAATATTAAATGTTCTTTGTGTGCAAAAATAGTGAAATACATTTGCAGGGTTACTATGGTGAACCATATCATAATAGAAGAATTGACAAAAAGATTTATACTATTTAGTATCTTTGTAAAAATGTTAAGTGGATAAAATTTAAAGTGAGGTTAAACTAAATTAAGTTCTATTAATTAGTTTGTTATTTAAGTCCTTCCACCTGGGAATTGCTCTAAGTTTTCCAGTTCATTAACTGATAGTTGTTTTCATATATATATACATATATAGGTGCTTTGTGGTAGAATATAAGTGGTAATATACTAAGTGATAGACTAGTGGCATTAAGGACTCAGTAGAACTTCTAAAGATGTTTAAGCTTCATGCAAGGAGAAACAAAGATACTGAGAAGAACTGTACTAGGAGGAAAATGACATCATTTTAAAAAATTCAAAGCACAAATCCTTCTAAAAGACCTAGGACAGGAATAAATGTCTAGAAATAAATCTTCCGTTAGCTTTGGGGATCTTTGGTCTTCCTTAACATTGATTTTACTTGCCATTTAGCAATTGTTTTCTGTTTTAAATAGTGACTGACATTACATTTAGAAAAATGAAATTGATTTCCTAATAATTAAGAATGAAATGGTGTGTGTCTTTGCATAACATGTGATCAATAGAATTCTCTGCTTTTATATTAAAATGCAGATAAATGATGAAATACTTTTGGTTTTGACTGCATGTTTTTAGGCAATAAAATAGTTCTATCCAAGTTTCTTAATAATTGCCTCAGTGTCATTTCAAATTGAAAACTTCAGTCCTAGTGGAACAATTTGTATGTAAAAGTGATGGAATGAAAACCAGGGGCCTCGAGTCTTCCCACAGATACAGAGCGTGATGAGGAGGTTCAGGCGGCTTTACAGCCACACCGTCGTGCATCCCATGGACAGCAGAGATGGGTTTGGGTAATTTTACTGTCTCAGTTAGTGTACCTCTCTATTCGTCACCCTTCAAATCAGGCCCTCGCGAAACTGTATGACCCCATTGAAAATACCCCTTCCTGGGTAGAGGCGGTCTGGTCTCAGGTCAGGAGTAACAGAAGAGCTGGATACTCTACAAAAGAGCTCTCGAGGCCCCGGCTGGGTGGGAGTAGACTGGAGGGGAAGTCCAGCTTCCAAATGTGACTGGATTGTTCTTTTAACAAACATATGAAATGATTGTTTTATCAGTAGAATAGGCATCTTGGAAAATGTTCTCTGATTTCACAACGGTTCTCTTTCTCTTTATACATAGAAACAGCTACCAGATTATGTCAACTCTTCAATCTGAGTGGTGGGTATGTTGGTGCTCGTTGTATTATACTTTCTATTTTCTGGATGTTTAAATCCCTCACGATAAAAATTCAGTTTTAAAATACTCTCATTTGTGACAAAGTTTTGCACTTTGTTCATTGTACATAGTCATCAAAATGAATCTTTTCAAACAATTTCAGATAGCATATCAAAATGTTCATTATATAATGTTAAGTGAAAAGGCAAGCTCTATAAGTATAATGTGATTTTAATCATATAAAAAGAAACATACATGTTTTATACATGTACAACAGATATATTTGTACATATATATAAATCAAGAAAGAAATTATACCAAATCTTGAATTTTTTTCTTTTTGTTTTTTCTAAAACAAACATACATTATATACATAAGAAAAAAATAAAAGTTATATATTAAAAATTTTATTTTCTACTTCAGTATGAATACTAGCATGTTAGAGAATGTATCATTTGACAAACGTGTAATACAAATGGAAAGTCAAAAGGCGACCTTGTTTCACATCAGTAGGTGTCCAAAGTGGATCATGACAAAGATCAAAATCTGTCTGGAAAGACCAGGTGGAACAGAAACACCTCTAAGTACCCTGCACTTGCTTTGGAACCTGGACACGACTTCAAACAAAACTTACCACGAATCATTTGTGATGACCACCATACTGCTTTAGTGCTTAGAAAGTTATTTGCTTTTAATTACAATCAATTGAATTCTCACAAAAATCCAGTGAGGTTGGTATGCATGTCCTTATTCTACAGACAAATGAGCTGAGGTTCGTAGGGCTTTCTAACACCCAGCATTGCCAAGATAGTACTAAGACTCATACGACGTCATGAAAATGAATTAACAAGAAGAAATTATCTTTACATAATATCCGTAATTATAACTCCATAGGTTAAAAAATAGTGTGTTTAATTGCCTGTTTTGAGATGGGAGTTGAGATCACATAGAAGAATATCCACATTTAGACATTACCTGTGCTTTTCTTCTTTGAGAAAAGTATACAAAAATCCTCCTGCAGTAAGCCTTCCAGTGCCAATCCAGTTCTGACGGTATGAGTAGCACATTACAAGATTTAGAAGGCAGCACATTTTCAAAAATGTAAGTTCAAGCTAAAATAAAGCCTAGAGTTTGTGAAGGTTTTTTTAAATATGTAATTGCATAAATGGTCTGGTGTGTTAATGAGAAATGGGAAGTGTCATAATGAAAAGAAAATGAAGAAATTGGGATCCGACCACCCCCCTGTGTTTGTAGTTCCCTCAATCTGCTGGAGCCTCTATTTAAAAGTTTACATCTTTTAGTGGAAAAATTAATTTCTCTTTCATAAGTTCCACTCACATTTTGTTGCTAATAAAACCAAGAATGTAAATACTATTAAGTACAAAACAGTCTGCTGCATAATTGTTTCAAAGCAATTACAGATTATATCGAGCCATTTGTGGAGCAGAAACAGTTTTATCCAAGACACCAGCTCCCTGTACCTTGAAATTTTATTAGTCTAAGAATTTCATGCACCATATGTTAGAATATGAGACTAGCTGCAATTGAACAAACAACTTTCTGATATATAAGTGAATGATAACTTGATTTTAAATGTGTTTATCTAATGAGATAGTAACTATAATTTACAACACATATAAAACCCCCCACTGTTACTCCTGGTGCACCTTTTGGCTAAAAAGGGTGATGCAGGGAGATATGCTAATGATGATCGTCTTGGTTTTTACCAAGTCAGTAATAAAATTTGCATTTGATATTGTGCACAGTAAACTGGGTTATTAGCCTTGAAAATGAGTCTCATAAAATTTAAATATAGGCTTAAATCATATTAACTGTCCTGTAGGTTTTCTGAGAGGCTTTAAAGCATTGTGTTACCTCCATGGTGTAGGGAATGCAGATGTTTGTGTGCCTTTAAGGGGGCCCCCAAAAGGATACAAATGAGAGCTTGAGAGATGCGCTAGAAAAGCATCCACTATTGTGCTTCCAGCTTTGAGGACCCCGCCAGGGTCAAGTACCTGTAGATCAAGGAGGTTGGGAAAGGTGGGTCTTTCAGAAGACGTCTTCTAAGGAGTTTCTGGCTAAAGAGTTAGCCAGGCTAGCTAATAAATCTCTGCACAAGGACTGCTTAGACCATCAACAACAGGACTCTGAAACCCTCATGGCTGGATGATGCAGAAAAACTGACAGCTTGTTATCCTTAATGTGTAGATTAAAGGCTGAAAGGCCTAGTGGACACAATTTCTCCAGTGACTTCCAATTGCAATGTGCTGTTTCTCAGTCCATACTAAATCATAACCGGACATTGTTAGAAGAAAGAAGTGCATTTGAGGATGCAGATCCTTCGTTGTTGACTCCTTGACCAAGTTAGATGCCCTGTCCTGGCCCTGGGCACCTGTTGTTAAGCAGCTTTGCAGGGTCTCACCGGCAATTCAAACTTTACCCCGAGCCAAAGACTTGATCCACCCATCACCAACTGACCTCTACCCAGCCAAGACATGAGATCTCCAGGTCAACGCTGACTCTCATAAGGCATGGTGGTCCTCTACTTCTGACTCCAAGACTTTCATCTGAAGACTGACAGATTAATCATTTTAAAAATTTATATGCATCCAAATTTGTCATTATACATATATATATTCCTTGACCACTACCCAAGAACCAAGCTCCTCTTGAATATACCCCCTTCCTTTCTCCTGAATCAGCTTCCTTCTTCACTCTTCTTCCCCAGATTTCCCATTCTGCTCTGTGGAACTCTTGCTTCGTAAGTAGCAGGTTTATACATGCCGTCAAGGTCGTCAGTGAATGCCCACTCTTGCCCCCTTGCCTTGAAAGAACCTGGCTCACCCCAGGAAATAATGCTGCAACCTCTTAAAAAAGCTGCTCATTTCTCCCCATTTCACATGCTGCAAGGGCAATGAGAGGCTGTTCAACCATCTTACTCAGCACAGCCCCTCTAGACCATGAATATTCCATCTAGGTGTGAAAATCCGAGCTTGGAGGAGCTGTCTATACCACTCTTTCCCACTCCTCCTTTTTGCTAACATCTGCTCTTCCTCCCCCTTTCCACTGAAGACTTTAGCACGTGGTTCAAAGCTTTCTTCTCCACCACTCTGTTTATGAGGAAGGCTCATCTAAATCTCTAACAAAATAAATCCCATTATTTTGTCCTCTTAAGCTCCTGTGACTCACATCCTCCATTTGCAGACTTCAAAGTCACACTCCTATGGATGCAAAATAGACCTTGTAATTTCCAAGAATGTCTGCATCTCTAAATTAATAAATCAGAGAGTCCACCCTCTAATCACACTCTCAGCTTGTTTCCTGAGCTATGGTTTTGTCGGGACCTCTACTCCTCTGCCCCATCCGATTCTATCTGATTTCTCCCCACCTAGCAGCCCTTCCTGGTTTCACTTCCCTCTTAACATTGTGTAGCACTCTAAGCCTGCCACCTTGACAGAAACTCCTTTTGCCAAGGACATTCATAATCTGCATGTTGCTAACTCCAGTGAACACATTTCCATCTCTTCCTCACTTACCTGCTTAGCAGCATTGCTTCTCTTGGACCCTCCCCATTCCCAGCCTCCTCCTCCTGTGGCCCTGCCTCCTAATTCTCCAGCTGTTCTGTCTCGGGGGTTCTTCTTTCTCCTCCTCCCCTTAAGTGTTGCTGTCCCTCAGGTCGTAGTTCCAGGACCTCCCATCTTTTCTGACTCTAGCTGCCCCAGGGTGTTCTCATTACCTCACATATGCTGATAATGCCCAAGCAAGTATCTTCTCAGTCACACACGTAATTTTCCAAATTGGGAAAGTTACTTAACTTCTCTGTCCCTCAGTTTTCTCATCTATGAAATGGAAATGATAATAGTACCAACTGTTAGGTTTAGGGTTAGAAATAGATGAGTTAATTCAAATAAGCACTTAGAACAGTGCTTCGTACTTGTTAAGGTTCAGTCAATGTTTTCTAGCATGGTAATAATAATAACTATCATTAGAGGGAATCTTTAGTGGGTGCTTCATAAAACCCCAAAACTCAGTATACTGAAAAATTGAATTTACTAGCTTTCCCCTTAAGTTGTCTGCTTTTGCTGGGTCTCCTAGCTCAAAGAAACCCTCCATGTCACTTATTCAAACCAGAAAAAAATCATTTCTCCTCCTTTAGTCTACACATTCGATCAATCGCTAAGTCTTACAAACTGTGTTTCCTTTCAAATCTATTTCATATATCAACTGTGAGTTCCCGAATCAAGTTTTTGTTGTACCTAGGTCCCTGCAATTGTCCCATAGCGTATCTCCTGACTCCAGCCAGTTCTTTGCCTGTATAGCACATTGCATGAGTGTACTGAGTGATCTTCCAAAGCCCAAATACAAAATATCAGCGCTCCCATATAAGCCTTTTAATGATCCTTCACTGCCTTCAGGACTGAATTTAAAGCCTAATAGCATCTTGAGGCCAATCATAATGTGCATCACTTATTCTCCCACATCTATCCTTAGCCCAGACTCTTAAGGCTTCTTTCACTCTGCACTGGTGGTCAGCAAACTATGGCCCATGGGCCAAATCCAACCCACTGCCTATTTTCATATGGCTTGCAAGCTAAGAATAGTCTTTACTTTTTAAAATGTAAATATAAAAACAAACAAAAAGCAAGACAATTAGCCTTTCAGCAAGAACACCTACTTGAAGAGTTTAGGACTCTTAGCCCACAAACCCAACAGAACAAGTTTACCAACCCCTGCTCTGTCTCCATTCACAGAACTTCTCTCAGCTCCCCAGGGATCCATACTTCAAGATCTCTGCATATGCTCCTTTCTCTGTGCCTTATCCTCAGACCTAACCTTCGTTCGTCCTTCAAGTATTAGCTTACATATCACCTTTGCCAGCCAGATTTTCTGATTCTGTAAATCTGGATAAAATATTCATTTTTAAATGCTCCCAGCAAACTCTCAATTTTTCCCTTCCCAGTATTTATTACATACAAAGGGCTACTGTTCATTCTGCAGCTCCTAGGGCAGTGCAAGACACCAACAGGTATTCAGCGAGCATTTGTTCATTGAATTGATTTAAAGGATCAGTTCAGACCTACCTATATCCTAAGAAAGAACACATTGTGTTGTAGTCATCTACATCAGAGAATATGAGTTCCTTCATTATATGCTTTATCTCTGTATTCCTAGCAACTAATACTTTAATAATAAGAGCTTTTATTTCTATATCTCTAGCATTTAGTTGTGGCACACGCTACATAGTGAAAAAGTATTGAAAACAACTAGTTACATACCTTTAATAAAAATATAATTACTGCTCAGCAAATCCCATGTGTTGTAGAAGCCCAAAGGGTGAAATGGACTTACAGTAGTTGTGCTTATTGAAGTGGATTAGAATTTGCAAGTCATCTTCTGGGAAAGGTAGGTAGCAGCACCTCTTAGCCACTCTTTCTGCAATTCCAGAGTCTACCAGCAGGTGTCAGTTGGAACTTTTTAGGTCATCTGTAGGTTCAGGCATGAATAACTTAGAAGATTAAAATTATATCCAATATGATAATTTGCAGAACAATATTAATATTGGGAAAATAATAATTAACCTTTTTACATATTACTTTTACTTAAAACATCTTATCAGAATAATATAAGGAAAAAAGAACAGTTACACAAAAATTTATGCCCTGTCCTCGATAATCAACCGGTATTCATTCAACACTTCCTTTATCTCTAGTTCTCTTTTCCGCTAGAGGAGACATTATGATGCTCTGAGCATATCTCACTGGCTTTTGGGTTTTCTGTGCCCTGCTTTTTCCTGATTCTTTCAGATAGCTTTTAGGTCTTTCCTCCTAAACGTCAGATGAGAACAGATAAAGTAGACCACCGCGGTTCTGTTTTTTCTGTATAAATCTAGTCCAAATCTTGTAACAGAGTCCTCCATTCAGAGTACAATTTCTATAGGATCAGATGGAGTAGAAAGAAGAAAAGAATTCAGAGAACCTCCTAGGAGACTACAGTAAAAGCATTACAAGAAATCCTTACAATCCACGGACACTGCATGGTATCTCCTTTATCTAAACCCTCTAAATTTGCAGAAGATATTTACTTGCATAAAGTTATAGTCCCCGCCTATTGAGAGTTAATTTTTTATAGGTCTTCGTTCCACATAAGCCAACAATCAACTGTAAAGGAGAACAGATTGAAGTCATCTCTTATCAGACATTAACTTCATTCACCTATGAAAACAATACTAAGTAGCCCTGCTTGTGGGCTGTGTGTGTGTGTGTGTGTGTGTGTGTGTGTGCGCGCGTGCGCGCGTGCGCGGAGCAGGAGGAGGAGAAAACAGAGCTATTTATTTTTTAATTCACAAAATATAAGGGATTTTAATCTTCCTTTCAAAAAAGAATAAAAAGAATATATGAATGAAAAACATCAAGTGTCTGTGTAATTTATGTTTTCAATATGTTTTAAACAATGACTAAGTATTTTAAATAATCGGGGAATAATTTATTTCCGTAAGGTAGAAAGAAGAGAATGCTTTCAAAACTTAGAGCTTGGGAACCCACATTTCTAGATTTTCCACATTATCCCTGCTAACAATTTTTATTTTTAAAAATTACTGGAGACAGTCAAATAAAGGTTGCAATTGATGTTACGATTATTTCCAATCTTCTGTCTCAGAGGACTCTACACTTGTGGCCACCACATAGAATTGTTTATCATATATGACTTCTCAGACTAAGTTAGTATTTGAGGTGTGTGTGTGTGTGCAGTTTTTCTACTCAGTGTATCATTTTACTTAAGGGCATTTTAAAGAGTCCAATATGTATGTAACGGAAAGCAAACAGTTTGTGTCAACACGTTCAAGTGAAGCTGCCTCTGCAAAAGGCATTGTTGCATATATTTATTTCAGTCTGAGCTGACACTAATCGAGTCCTGTAAACATCAGCACACTGAGAGCCTTCGTTTAGTTAGGCTGCTTGCCAAACTTGAGGGAAGAAATATACCAAACATGCCCATGATCATTGTCTTAACAACTAAGCTTGGAAGTTGTTAAGCGCATTTCCCTGACATTGCAGGAGGGCTCCTGGCTTCAGGGCCACGTCTTGGGACATATTCATTTCTGTTCCTAGAACACACCTCCACTGTCTTTTTAAAAAATTTTTCCTTTTTGCACTGATGGTAGCTACCCTGAACATGTGTAGAATAAAAGCCTGAAGCATTCATCGTTTGAGGAACCTTTGCTAGTCACCCTACAAGGAAGATGCAGTCCTGATCTCAGTTTTTTCCTAATCTTTTTTTTTTTTTTTAACTCAAAGGAGTTTCCAAAAATGGCTATGTATTAACTCAGTCCATGGCTCAATAGAAATGTCACAGTAACCAAGGAATGCCAAATGAAGCCATAGTTTTCATTTCAATGTTTTACTTGTAAAGCGATAAAAATGTGAAGATTTTTGAGCCAAATCAATGAGTTATTTCCTGTATTTTGCTTTCATCTTTCCTTATTATATGACCTTTTATTTAGAAACATTGATTGCTTTCTGTCATTTGCTTAATGATTTTGACTTCATCTCTCTGGGTATCAGATTGGAGTAATAAAAGGAACAAAAAGTCACACTGCCCTATTTCTAGTGCCACAAACAAAATTGCATGAAAATGAGGGCCAAACTAAGTACTTGAAATGCAAATGCATTTTAGAATGGAAAATAAATTTCAGAAAAGTTGCTATGTTATTATCAATTTGTGCTGGCTTAAATTTTGACTCCATAGGAAAAGAGTAGGAATAGAAGCAGAGAACACCAAATAATTGCTTTATGGCTCAGCTAGTCTCAGCCCTCCTTTCCTGTGTGTGCACGCTCCAAACACTTGGCAAACAGATGGGATAAAGGAATTAATTCCTTTATTAAGAACTTGGATAAAAGAATTAAACTTTGATACACACAAGATAGACAAGATGAAGTACTCATTATAAGATAGTCCCTGCCAAGTCAATCTTGTTCGTCAAATTTCTCATGGGAGGTTTCCTGCTGGGATTTTGCAGATAGCTTGAACAAACACTTGAGCTATCACTATGCCCAAGGCTCTGGTGGATGTTATCATACACTTTCCATGCTCTCCTGCCCTGGCTTTTCTTTTCTCTGAACTTCTAACATTCATTTAAAAGAAAGCAAGAGAAAGAGGGCACAAAACATGTTTCTTCACATGTCCCAAATTACTACTCCATGTGTAATGAAAACCACCCATTTAAAATACAAGAACGTTTGTTTGTTATATGCTAAGACTTACTAACCTTCCCAGGAGAGTGGGAAACGGGAACAATTTCTTTGACCAAATTGTCTATGGGTAGACTCAGGCTTCCATCCTATTGCCAAAGGGTAAAACCCAGTGAAGCTTCCTAAACTGGACATCTTCTCCTGCCCCTGCAAACCCATCTGGAGCCTTCTCTGTATCCCGAAAGGCAGACTTTACGAACTGCTTCAGTGGGCAGCCTTGCCCTCTGACTGCTGGTTAGGTTGGCCACTGGCGGTTAATGGCAAGAAATCAGAGGGAGGAAAGAAAGTGAAATTGGGGTATTTGGGGCTCCTTGTCACCTTTCTGGAGGGGATCTTTGTAGGTGGCTAATTTCCTAAGGACACAGTCCCTGTTAGGTAGCTCTCTCCATACAGATCTATCTATCTAGCTAGCTAGCTAGCTAGCTCTGTCTCTCTCCTCCTCCTCCTCCTCCTCCTCCTCCTCTTCCTTTCCTCCTTTTCTGGGTTCTGGCAACTCTCTGGGTTCTGGCAACCTCTCCTTTGCCTTCTCAACAACAGTGAGTATTAAATGGAGCCCCAGATGCTATTACTCATCCTTGGACACTGCAGTGCCCCTTGTTGTTTTCTGATACTCTACCAACACTTGCTAATTGCCCCTTTGTTAAACTCTCTTCATATTACCCCATTTTCCTGTGTTACCTCTTTCCTGCCAGATCGTGTTTGATAGATCTAATGTAGAAATTAGTGCAGAGTTGCACACTAATGTACAGGATCCTTGAAAATATTAGCAATCAGAAGCAGAAAAATAAAATATCAGAAAACCTCTTTGCAGTAAAGAGTCTGACTCCATTGTTGATGGTTGCAAACAACTTTCAGTTTCCAGTCTTCCCCTTCCCCATTTGCCTCATATCTTAACAAGCTGATAAGAAAGCCTGGGTGCTCCCTCTTTTGGCTGAAATCACACAAGCCCCAGCTGCACCCAGGATCTCTTATGCCAACCCCATCCCCTAACCACCAGAAAAGCCAAGTCATTTGCTTTCACTGCTCTTTAAAGCCAATTTTGGACCTGCTTGGGAGCCTGCCTCACTCTCCCCAGAAAGCCTCATTATGTGAGTCCTAACCTTTTCATCCCCTCCGGTGTGTGTGTGGCAACAGCAGTCTTGCCATCCAAAGCAAATGTGTATGTCCATTCTGTCTCTAACCACAACAGTCTCCATCTATTAACTCTCAATGAATTCCCATTCAACTTACATAAATACATGTAACACAAATTCAGCAATATATGATTGGCTAATGGAAGAAGCACAAATGTAAACTGTTAGTCCCCTGACATTGCAACCAGAATCCGTGCCCTGGGGTGAGCAGCACAGGGAGCCAGACCTCTCTTCTCCAGGCTGTCTCCCTCCTGAATGCCTCTCAGTGGAAGTCTTGGTAGATCATCTAAGAGATTGTTCAAAGAAAACTTTGACAATGGGCAATTTTTCTCATTGTAAGTTAGCTCTATAATCTAAACACTCTCCCTAAAAGACCAGAACCTCCACCACTTATGCTCACTGTGTTATTTACTAAGTGGTAACTTTTATTGATTAGGATTGTTTCTACTTATAAATCATTAAAATGCACTCAGGCTGGCTTAAGTCAAAGGAGGAAAGGGCTGGGAGAATAGGGCAGAAACAGAAAAAATCAGGGACTGGTATGCAGCCGAGCCTCCTCAGGTACCCTCTCCTCTCCTTTTATGTAAATTGTTCAATTATGCAGTAATCTAACCAGATTGCCAAACCATTTTCTGCCTCAGAACTGTCCTAAAGGCTGATCCTTGTGCCTGATATCTTTCACAAGCAGAATATTTGCTTGGCTAACTCCTACTTACGTACACTTCTCAGCTTAGTTGCCTCTTTTCTGGGATACATTTCTGCACCTTGGACTCACTTACGGCTCTTACCAGTGTGTTGCGATCACCTGAAGGATACGTGACTGTGTCATTTATTGACTCAGTGAAAACCATGTGAAGACAAAGACCATGATTTAGAGATGCCAGATAAGAAGCAGATGCCCAGATTGATTTGAATTCCAAAGAAACAACAAACACCTTTTTAGTAAAATTCTGTCCTGTGCAGTATTTTTATATACTAAATCTGATAACCTTTACATGATTTTCGTTCTTTCCTTTTCTTTTCTTTCTTTTCTTTTTTTTTTTTTTGACACAGAGTCTTGCTCTGTTGCCAGGCTGGAGTGCAATGGCATGATCTCATGTCACTGCAACCTCAACTCCCTGGTTTAAGCTATCTCCTGCCCCAGCCTCCCGAGTAGCTGGGAGCAGCTAATATTTTCTCCCATTCTGTAAGTTGTTTACTCTGTTGATAGTTTCTTTTGCTGTGCAGAAACTCTTTTGTTTAATTAGGTCCTACTTGTCAATTTATGTTTTTGTTGCAATTGCTTTTGAAGACTTAGTCACAAAACAGTAATTACAGGCACGCGCCACCATGCCCAGCTAATTTTTGTATTTTTAGTAGAGACGGGGTTTCACCATGTTGGTCAGGATGGTCTCAATCTCCTGACCTCATGATCCACCTGCCTCAGCCTCCCAAAGTGCTGGGATTACAGGCATGAGCACCGCACCCGGCCTACGTGATTTTCTTTAACACACAGCACAGAATCGGCACATAGTGAGCACTCCACATATCTTTGCCAAATAAATGAATGAAGAAAATCTAGGCAATAACATTTGGGACACAGGCACGAGCAAAGATTTTATGACAGAAACGTCAAAAGCAATTACAACAAAAGCAAAAACCGACCAATCGGATCTAATTAAACTAATTACAGAGTAACAGAAACTACCATCAGAGTGAACAGACAACCTACAGAATGGGAGAACATTTTTGCAATCTATCCATTTTACAGAGGTCTAATATCCAGAATCTATAAGGAACTTAAACAAATTTACAAGAAAAAAACAACCCCATTAAAAAGTGAGCAAAGGACACTAACAGTCACTTCTCAAAAGAAGACATTTATGTGGCCAACAAATATATGAAACATATGGAAAAAAGCTCAACATCACTGATCATTAGAGAAATGCAAATCAAAACCACAATGAGATATCTTCTCATGCCAGTCAGAATGGCGATTATTAAAAGATCAAGAAACAACAGATGCTGATGAGGCTGTGGAGAAACAGGAATGTTTTTATACTGTTGGTGGGAATGTAAATTAATTCAGTCACTATGGAAGACAATGTGGCAATTCTGTAAAGACCTAGAGAACCAGAAACACTATTTGACCCAGCAATCCATTATTGGGTATATACTAAAAGGAATATAAATCATTCTATTATAAAGATACATGCACGTGTATGTTCATCACAGCACTATTCACAATAGCAAAGACATGGAATCAACCCAAATGCCCTTCAATGATAGACTGGATAAAGAAAATATGGTACATATATACCAAGAAATACTATGCAACCATGAAAAGGAATGGGATCATGTCCTTTGTAGGGATATGGATGGAGCTGAAAGCCATTATCCTCAGCAAACTAACACAGGAACAGAAAACCAAAAACCACATGATTTCACTTATAAGTGGGCACTGAACAGTGAGAACACATGGACACAAGGAGGGGAACAACACACACTGGGGCCTGTCAGGGGGTGGGGGAAGGGAGAGCATCAGGATAAGTAGCTAACGCATGTGGGTCTAAATACCTAAGTGATGGGTTGATGGACGCAGCAAACCGCCATGGCACACATTTACCTATGTAACAATCCTGCATGTCCTGCACATGTATCCCAGAACTTAAAATAAAATTCAATTAAAAATTTTAAAAAGTGAATGTAGATCTGGTGAGCCACATGCTGATACAAAATGGGTGAAATACAATGAGTAGATGGGAACAGTACCTGGGAAGAAAAAAGCAACAACTCCCCACACATTCTGTCTACTCATAGAGAATTCATGAGTTACAAATTGAGCAGCAATTAATAGAAGCAAATTTCATCAGCAAAATTAAGCAGAGAACAAATTATATAGATTTTCAAAGACAAAGCCCAATTACCTAATGGTAATGAAGACCGCATGATGATGCCCCCAATAATTATATAATTCTTTCCCAGATGAGATTTGGACAAACGCACTCTTTAAGAAAACAACAACAACAACAACTTTTGTTTTAGATTAAGGGGTTATATGTGTAGGTTTGTTACGTGGATATACCTCATGATGCTGAGGTTTGGAATAGGAATGATCCCGTCACCCAGATAGTGAGCACATCACCCACCACTTAGTTTTTCAACCCTTTTCCCCTTCCCTCTCTACTCTATTAGGCCCCAGTGTCTATTATTGCCATCTTTACGTCCATGAGTACCCAATGTTTAGCTTCTACTTAGAAGTGAGAACATGTGGTATTTGGTTTTCTGTTCCTGCACTAATTTGCTTAGGATAATGGCCTCCAGTTGCATCTATGTTGCTATAAAAGGACAAGATTTCATTACTTTTTATGGCTATGTAGTATTCCATGGTGTATATATACCACATTTTCTTTATGCAATCCACTGTTGATGGGCACCTGGGTTGATTCCATGTCTTTGCTATTGTGAACAGTGGTGCAATAAACATGTGAGAGCATGTGTGTTTTTGGTAGAATTATTTATTTTCTTTGGGATATATATATCCAGTAATAAGATTGCTGGGTCAATGGTAGCTCCATTTTAAGTTATTTGAGAAATCTCCAAACTGCTTTTCACAGTGGTCAAACTAATTTACATTCCTGTCAACAGTGTGTAAGTGTTCCCTTTTCTCTGTAGCCTCTTCAGCATCAGTCATTTTTTTTTGACTTTTTAGTAATAGCCATGCTGACTGATGTGTGATGGTATCTCACTGTGGTTTTGATATGCATTTCTCTGATGATTAATAATGTTGGTCTCTTTTTATGTTTGTTGGCTGCTTGTATGCCTTCTTTTGAGAAAAGTCTGTTCATTTCTTCTGCTCATTTGTAATGGGTTACGTGGTTTTTGCTTCTTCAATTGTTTAAGTTTGTTATAGATTCTGAATATTAGACCTTTGTTGGATGCATAGTTTGCTAATATTTTCTCCCATTCTGTAGGTTGTTTACTCTGTTGACAGTTTCTTTTGCTGTGCAGAAACTCTTTGGTTTAATTAGGCCCTACTCGTCAATTTATGTTTTTGTTACAATTGCTTTTGAAGACTTAGTCACAAATTATTCCCCCAGGTTGATGTCCAGAATAGAGTTTCCTAGGTTTTCCTGCAGGAGTCTTATAGTTTGAGGCCTTACATTTAAATCTTTAATTGATCTTCAGTTAACTTTTGTATGTATTAAAATGTAGGGGTCTCATTTCATCCTTCTGCATATAGCTAGCTAGCTATCCCAGCATCATTTATTGAATAGACAGATTTTTCCCCGATTGCTTATTTTTCTTGATTTTTTCAAAGATCAATGTGTGGCTCTATTTCTAGGTGCTCTGTTCTGTTCCATTGGTCTACATGTCTGGTTTGTACCAGAACCATGCTGTTTTGGTTACTGTAGGCTTACAGTATAGTTTGAAGTTGGGTAGTATGATGCTTCCAGCTTTGTTTTTGTGGGGTTTTATTTGTTGTTGGTTTTTTGTTTTGCATCCGATTGCCTTGGCTATTTGGGCTCTTTTTTGATTCCACATGAATTTTAGAATAGGTTTTACTAATTCTGTAAAAAAGAAGATGCACTTTTTCTCACACTCCTTAGATAATGACTGGGTGAAACTGAAGGAGTGGAGACAATGTAGGCTTCAACATCAGAGATGTCATGCCTTGCACATAACTGAACTTGATGACTGTTTAGTGAATGGAAGAATGTGGCAGAGGACTTTAAGTCCCTGCTATGAAATCAGAAAGAATTGGGTCCAGTACCGTCTCCACTCAGTAGACCTGGTTTGTACTCACTTGTGAGAGCCACTTGTTAAATTTTCAGAAATTTTGCATGCTGCTTGTTAAACTCAGACTTCATTAAATAAATTCTATAAACTTACAAATAAGTGATATTTAAAAATATATATATAAATTCAAAAGTCACCATTCCCGATTCTATCACCATTGTCCGTGCTCTTGAGGTGATTTGTCTGTGGTGCTTACGGGATGGAAATGTTGCATCACGGTGTGTGATTGGGCATGTCTTCCTTACTCCACATTCCATGAGCTGGCAGCTCAAAACCGGCCACAGTGGAAGCGTTTAAACTACAGACATAGGCAAATACTATAAATTGGGACTAAATTTGCTCTTTTATTTGTTGATAGTCTAAGCTTTAAAAAGTGGCAAAAAGAATGTTGATAATGCATATAAAACAAAAAAGTATATCATATGTAACCACTGTTACTGTGAATAGCAGAAGCCAATTGAGAAAACATTTTTTTCCATATTCAAAAACTCTCATACAATTCAGCAGAGAGACAGCTCATGGCACTGACGGAAACCTTGACATCCAGCAAGTGTCTACAATGTTTCACTTCTATCTGACTTGTTATCATAAGCAAAAACATCAACCAATATTCATCTAGATATACATGACATGCACTTTGTTCTGGTTATTAGAACTTTTGTTGAGATGGAGTCTCACTCACTGTGTCGCCCAGGCTGGAGTGCGATGGTGCATCTCGACTCATCGCAACCTCCGCCTCTTGGGTTCAAGTGATTCTCCTGTCTCAGCCTCCTGAGTAGCTGGGACTACAGGCATGTGCCACTATGCCCAGCTAGTTTTTGTATTTTTGTAGAGACAGGTTTTCTCCATGTTTGCTGTAGGGAATCCATGAGCCCCACATCACCCGTGGGCACCCTGAGTTCAGTGGCAACAAAGGAATGACAAAAAGACAGATTAGTAGAAAAAGTGGGACCAGGGGGCCATCACTTCATTACTCTGGTGGAGGTAGTGAAGGCCCTGGGCTCTGATCATCCACACTATTTACTGATTACGACTTTGATCTATAGGGTAGGGGTGGAGTGATGGTGGGATGAATCAGTGAGCCGGAAGTGAATCAGTGGCCGGAACTGGTGTAGCATCCTAAGGATTGATAACAGTGGCGGTTTGGGAGTTTCACAAAACAAGAACATGTGGTTATCTTTAGCTTATTATCTATGCACAGCTGATGGAACTCAGGCCTTACAAGGAGCCTACAAGACTGGCTATGCCATAGTGCTATGAAGGGGTTTTACGTCCTTGAGCACAATGTTTATGGTAACAGGGCCAAGGTCACCTTGCACCAGAACATGAGGCATGGAGAGGCCTTCCTCCTCAGAGGCCTCCTGCGGCCTTCCGCAGTTTGTTGTTCCTTGTTTATGTGTTACTCATAACCAATTTATGTAGGCACTCTGTAAGTCCTTTCTCCTTTGCTGTTTTTCCCAACAGTTGGCCAAGCTTGTCTCAAACTCCTGATCTCAAGTGATCTACCCGCCTTGGCCTCCCAAAGCACTGGGATTACAGGCATGAGCCACCATGCCCTGGTTGATAGAAGTTAACCAGCACACCATTGTCTCCACTTCACATTAGCTGTGAGAACTTGGGAATATTACTCACTCCCCCGTCGTGCTACTGTTGTGAGGATGATCCCTCGGTAATAACACATATTTAGTGGTTAACCTAGGTTCTGCCCCATGATGAGCTTTTCAAGTGTATACCTGTTATCTTCCACCCAGCAACAATCCTGCTGCCACTCATTCTTTCTTAAATTTGCACTCAAGTTTTGGAACAGATTATACTTGCATATGGTGAAAATTCAAAAGGTAAAAAATGGTATAGAGCAAAAAATCAAATCTTCCCACCAAACTGTTCCCAGACATCCAGTTTCCTTCCCTAGAGGGAAAACATTGTTACATTTTGTTGTTTATCCTTCCAGAGACAGTCTATGAATTTAGAAAATATACATGCATGCACATATAGTCTATTTAAAACATACATGATGATTTACTATATATATTATTTCCTAACTTGTTTATTCATTTAATAAAGTATATTGCAGAGCTTTCCAGAACAGTGTGGATAGTTCCGTGCAGACTGGGCACAGTATGCTCATGAGTAGGCACGGTGTAATCGATGTGACCAGTTCCCTATTGCTGGATGTTTAGGTTGTTTCTAATCTTTTTTTTTTTTAACAGTGCTGCAAAGAGTACTCTTGTGCATGTCATTTTGTGCATATTTTTATTGGTTTTCTGATATTTTGTTTTAAAAAATATTTGTTTAAGGAAATAAGCTCAGTGTGATTCTTGCACATGATCACAGCTAGTTCAACAAGCTCACTAAAATACTTACTGTTTACTCTATGTTAAATATTAATTAAAAGTATATACTGAGGGAGGGAAGAAGAGTGTTGATTTTACTTAAAAAGAGCATTAATAATCTAAGGGAGATGATGTTTTTTAACTCTCATGAAATGAAAAAAAGAGGCTACATGACAAAGTGAAATTAAGAAGCAGAAACGGAAATAAAAATTTCACTTAGACTATGGCATGTGACATAGCTGGCTACTACCTGCCTCTTAAAATTCTCTTCCCTGGGACAGAGCAGCATGTGGAGACTCACATCATGAATTTAGCTTCAGAATGACTGTAGGAATAAGTCAGGAATCCCAAGAGGACCCAAAGACCCTCTGAAGTAAGTGGACTGCTCCTGCAGGACCCAGGAAACACCCAAATACTATGAATGCTCAAACCGCAGAAGTGGGAAAGGGAGTTCCTCTGCCCCTGAACACACACCCCCACTGGGAAAAATGAAGGTGTTACTCGTGCTCTGAATGAAGAGACCCCCCTAAACAGGCTTTGTATGAGCAACATGACTGTTTATTCACCCGGTGCGGGCGGGCTGAGTCTGAAAAGAGAGTCAGCAGAAAGTGGTGGGATAGGAGTTGGTTTTACAGGTTTGGGGTAGGCAGTGGAAAGTTACAGAAGTTACAGTTCAGGGTGGTTTTTGCAAGCCAGGAGGGGGTCATAGGGTCTGGAGTCACGAGGTTGACCTATCAGTTGAGCAAGGTCAGTTACAAAGTCCAGTTGCCTTATCAATTGAGGCGGGAATAAGGAACAATAGAAGAATGTCTCAAAGTTAATTAGGCACTGCAGGGGTTGGTCATTCTTCTCCTTTTGTGGTTTTCCAGTTACTTCAGACTTTCTAGTTCCAGGAACTCATCTGGAGGTGTACATATAGGTCACAGAATTTACCATGCAGTCCATGACACAATCAGTCGGCCTAAAAGACCTTACAGCAGGTCTAGCTTGTGGGAGAAGATTCTGACTGTACCTGGAGTTGAGTCACTTCAGGGAGCCGTGAAATTCAGGGGTAGAGGAAGGAGGAGGAAAGGCCCTGGGAGTTGCTGGGTCCCCAAGCAGGCCATTCCTGCCCGGTATTGCGGGGGATCCTTCAGGAGGGCAGCTAGTAGTGCAGAGAAAACACCACAGGAAGAAGGAAGTCTCCAGCTGAACTTTGTAACATTTGAATCCATGGAGAAGCCTCCTGGCCAGAACTCCGGGGAGAGTGCAAATCTGGCCTGCAGACTCCACAGGTGGGGGGAAGAACTAAAGCCCTTTTCTTTTGCAGCTGGGAGGTGGGTAGCCTGGGGCAAGATCTCAGCCCTGATTGCCCATTGCCTGGAAACAGACTCTGTGCTATTAGGTGAGGTATCGTGAGAGTGAGACCAGCCCTTCAGATTGTGTGGGAGCTGGGTGAGGCCTGTGACTGTCAGCTTTCCCTACACTTCCCTGACAACTTGCATGACTCAGCAGAGGCAGTCATAATCCTCCTAGGTACACAACTCCACTGACCTAGGCACCTCACCCCCATTCCCCACAGCAGCCACAGCAAAACCTGCCCAAGGAGAGTCTGAGCTCAGATACACCTACCCTGCCCCCCACCTGAAGCTCCTTCCCTACCCACCCTGGTAGCTGAAGACAAAGGGCATATACTCTTGGGAGTTGTAGGGCCCTGCCCACCACCAGTTCTTCCCCATACTACACAGCTGATGCTCTCTGGAAAGTGCCACCTCCTGGCAGGAGGCCAACCAGCACAAAACCAGAGCGTTAAATCACCAAAGCTAAGAACCCTCACAGAGTCCACTTCACCCTGCTGCCACCTCCACTGCAATAGGTGCTGGTATCCACAGCCGAGAGACCCATAGACGGTTCACATCACAGGACTGTGTAGACAATCCCCAGTACCAGCTTGGAGCCCAGTAAACTTGCTGGGTGGCTAGACCCAGAAGAGAGATAACAATCTCTGTAGCTTGGCTCTTAGGAAGCCACACCCCTAGGAAAAGGGGGAGAGTACTACATCAAAGGAACATCCTGTGGGACACAAGAATCTGAAAAACAGCCTTCAGCCCTGGACCTTCCCTCTGACAGTCTACCCAAATGAGAAGGAACCAAAAAGCCAACTCTGGTAATATGACAAAACAAGGCTCTTTCACACCCCCAAAAATCACACTAGTTCACCAGCGATGGATCCAAACCAAGAAGAAATCCCTGATTTACCTGAAAAAGAATTTAGGAGGTTAGTTATAAGCTAATCAGGGAGGTACCAGAGAAAGGTGGAGTCCGATGCAGGGAAATCCGAAGAAACAATTCAAGAAATGAAGGGAGAAATATGCAAGGAAATAGCATAAAGAGAAAACAATCAAAACTTCAGGAAACACTGGACACACTTATAGAAATGCGAAATGCTCTGGGAAGTCTCAGCAATAGAATTGAACAAGTGGAAGAAAGAAACTCAGAGCTCAAAGACAAGGGCTTCGAATTAACCCAATCCAACAAAGACAAAGAAAAAAAGAATACAAAATATGAACAAAACCTCCAAGAGTCTGGGATTGTGTTAAATTACCAAACCTAAGGATAATCAGTGTTCCTGAGGAAGAAGAGAAATCTAAAAGTTTGGAAAACATATTTGGGAGAATAATTGAAAAAGAATCCCCTGGCCTTGCTAGAGACCTAGACTTCCAAATATAAGAAGCACAAAAAACACCTGGAAAATTCATTGCAAAAAGATCATCACCTAGGTAAATTGTCATCAGGTTATCTAAAGTTAATACAGCCAACTGATCTTCAACAAAGCAAACAAAAACATAAAGTGAGGAAAGGACACCATTTTCAACAAACAGTGCTGGGATTCTTGGATAGCCACATGTAAGAGAATGAAACTGGATCCTCATCTCTTACCTTATACAAAAAAAAACTCAAGTTCTATTAAGGACTTAAATCTAAGAACTGAAACTATAAAAATTCTAGAAGATACCATGCAAAAAACCCTTCTAGACCTTGGCTTAGGCAAGGGTTTCATGACCAAGAACCCAAAAGCAAATACAATAAAAACAGAGATAAGTAGCTGAGACTTACTTAACCTAAAGAGTTTTGCACCTCAAAAGGAACAGTCAGCAGAGTAAACAGACAACCCACAGAATGGGAGAAAATCTTCACAATCCACACATCTGACAAAGGACTAATATCCAGAAAAACAAACAAACAAACAAACAAATAATCTCATCAAAAAGTGGGTTAAGGATATGAATAGACAATTCTCAAAAGATGTACAAAAGGCCAACAAACATAAAAAAATGTTCAACATGATCAGGGAAATGCAAATCAAAACCACAGTGCGATACTACCTTACTCCTGCAAGAATGGCCATAATCAAAAACTAAAAACAAAATAGAGGTTGGCACGGACATGGTGATCAGGGGAACACTTCTACACTGCTGGTGGGAATGTAAATTACTACAGCCACTATAGAAAACAGTGTGGAGATTCCTTAAAGAGCTAAAAGTTGAACTATCATTTGATTCAGCAATCCCAATACTGGGTATCTACCCAGAGGAAAAGAAGTCAGTACACGAAAAAGATACTTGCACACGCATGTTTATAGCAGCATAATTTCAATTACAAAATCGTGGAACCAACCCAAATGCCCATCAATCATAAGTGGATAAAGAAACTGTGGTATATATATACAATGGAATATTACTCAGCCATAAAAAGGAATGAATTAATGGCATTCACTGTGACCTGGATGAGATTAAAGACTATTATTCCAAGTGAAGTAAGTCAGGAATGGAAACCCAAACACCGTATGTCCTCGCCGATATGTGGGAGCTAAGCTATGAGGATGTAAAAGCATAAGAATGATACAATGGACTTTGGGGACTTGGTGGGAAGGGTGAGAAGGGGGCATGGGATAAAAGACTACAAATAGGGTGCAGTGTATACTGCCTGGATAATTGGTGTACCAAAATCTCACAAATCACCACTAAAGAACTTACTCATGTAACCGAACACCACCTGTTCCCCAATAACCTATGGAAAAATAAAAAAATAAATAAATTTTCTGGTAACCACAAAAAAATAAAACAAAATTCTCTCCCCCCACTTTGCTTCCAGGAAACTCCTCTTTCCAGACTTTCCTGGGGCTGCTTTCACTGTTCCTTCTGATTTTCTTGTTAGTCTCTTCCTTCACCTCTTACTCCTTCACCATCTGTGTTGGAGAGAGCTGTCCTCAGCCCTCGGTGCACCTCAGGCCACACACTTGCCTTCAGTGGCCCCATCCACAAGGGCTTCCGTCACCAGCATGCCAGACCAGGTCACTCTTCTCATATAGCAATTGATTTGCTGAACAGATTCACTTCCCTGTCCTTCAAGTTCAGTATGAGCCAAAGGGAAGTAAGCATCTTTCCTTAAAAATTTGTTCTGCCTCTTGCAGTCTGGAGTTCTCCATCTATCTGCCCAGTTGCCCAAGCCAGTAACTTGGCAGCGACTTTAATGCTCTTCCTACCCTTCCTCCAGCATCACCAAGGTCTGACAATTCTACAACTTTATATTTGTTTTTCTGTCCTCTTCTCCCACAGTCACTTGTTTCAAAACTTGACATCTGGATGGTACAAGGACTCAGCCTACAAATATGGCCTTGCTTCCTCCCAGCACGCTGGCGGTGTTTCCCCGCATGCTGCTACCACCTCATTTCCCTCCAGGTCACCATGTAGCTTACAAGGTCAAATTCCAGTGTGTGACTTCACTGCAGGACGCCCTTCATGACTGGCCCCTGGCTGCCTCTCTAGCCTCTACCGTCGTCCCACATGGGCTTCCCTCTCTACCACAGAATCAAAATGCATGCAGATCCTGGAACACATTAAACCCTTTCCCTATATCATCTGCTTCAAATTTTCTTCCCTTCTTTTTTTGCCTACATCAAATCCAAAACTTAACTCGCATTTTGCATTCTTGGGGAAGTCTTGTTTGACCTTCGGTTTGATCACATATTCCTCTCCTGTTTTCCTATAATACCAGGTGTGGCATTTGCAGGCAACCATAATTGCTAATTGACTTAAGTGTCTTTCCTGCCAATTTTTGAGAGGCAATGATTTATCAAACTTGTGTTTTCTCAAGTTTACTCATATTTGCCCTCAGGCTGATGTATCCTATGTGCACACTCATGTATGCTCATGTGTATGTGTGCATGTGTGTGTGAGAGAGAGAGAGGAAGAGGGAGGAGTGGTCAGAGAAGGGGAGGGGAGGGGAGGAAAGGGAAGGGAAGGGAAGGGAAGGGGAGGGGAGGGGAGGGGGGGGGGGGAGGGGGAGGGGAGGGGAGGGGAGGGGGGGAGGGGAGGGGAGGGGGAAGAGGAGAAGGACAAGGAAAAAAGTCATCTTTTTTACTAAGATGGAAGGCCTGACATAAAGATGGCCGTGGGTGTAGATAGGTTTGTTGATGTAGCTTGCAGTCAAAGGTTTGGAGAGTTTATCTTTGGCGCCCCACTTCCTCTATGAAATGCTAAATAAATTTGTCTTCTGAGCAGGGTGCTAGAAGAAAGTGATAAAAGCTTGAAATAGATATGGTGAGGAATGGGGAAAGGTGTCATTTCAGAACATAAGGATAGACTTTCAGGCAGCATCAATGGCCTGGCTGAGGTAGCAGACCCTGAATTCACGGCAGCTCCAGCCACCAAGCTTTCCTACGGAATCTGTGTTGGGTCTCCCCTGTGACCAAAACCTTCTTCTTTATTGCTGTGAGAAACTCCACAGCATGTTGGCAAATCCAGAAGTAAAAGAAATCAGTCAGGACACTTATTTATAGGGTTTTCTATAGCCTTTGCCCTTCAAGGCAGAGATACTCATAAAACTCAGTAGCCTCCAGGGCCTGGCTTCCTTGCCTCCCTTATAGGACTTTCCCAGAAGGCAGCGCACCTGGACATACTCCAGAGAGAATGTCACAGCTTAGGACATTCTACTTGCTAGGTGACCGGATCATTACCTGCTTGACTTTGAGCCTCCTTTCCAAATGACTGTGACATCCATTCTAAAATTTATGTTGATACAAGAATAGAGATCGCCTAGCCTAGAATAATTATCCATTCAACAAAAATTGGCCGTTAAAAAAATGTAAGCAGCCTGGCTCATGTGTTCTCCGTCTCTCTAAGAGCAGTCGGTGCTGCGGCATTTGGCGCTTAGCTCCAAGTCCCTTTATGGCGGCTATGTAAGGTCACAGAAAGCCATATACAAAAAGATCCCAGGGAAACCGAATCTGGTAATTTTGTACATCCATAAGGTTAAGAGCTGGAAAGAAACAGCTCTCAATTTTATTGGCTTGCTTCATTGAGGGGGATAGCTACCTCTCTCAAATTGCATCTAATAGTTTCCTACTAAAATATTCATCAGACTTCTCTTGGCGGGGCATCGATTCCTCAACTATGTGTAAGATTCCAACAATCTGTGAAAAGTACTGCTGGAAGAAGTACTGCTGGAGTATAATCCTTCATAGCCAGGAGTTAAGATTGCATTTGGTTACTTAGGTGACAGAACTGGAAATATTATTCAGATCTCTAAAACAAACCTATGCCTTGTAAATGAGGGTGGTACCTGCAGGTTCTCCTAAAGATACATAGTGATTCCAAAAGGCAAGAAAGGTGGTAAAAATGCTTATGGAAAATAAAACTAACTACTACAATGAAATAATGTATAGAGGGTGTTCTTAAAGGAGAAGGTATCAGGGATTTCAGCCATCTCTCTCTCTCTCCCCGCTCTAGTGTGGGATGGGTTGGCTACATAGAAGATTATTCAGAGAAAACTCTGAAGCCCAAAAGCTGCCTTTCCCAGCAGATTCACCGTGGACTCGGTGCTTACCCCAGAGCAGCATTTACAGCGTCCCCACATTTACTGCAAAACTAGTTCGGAGCTGCCAGTAGGGGGTTAATCTAAGCCCCAGTCGACACAATACTAGAGGCATTCACATATGAAGCCTACAGTTGCTGCGTGGGCACATTTGGCCCACGTTTCCAAAGAGGCAGTGGCTGTTACTGCAGAGAGCACACTGCCTGCCACTGCTGGACCATTAGTATGGAAATGAGGCATGTGTGTGACAGGTGGCCTTACAACCAACACAATTAACTTTCTCCATTAGCTGACGCTCTGACAAAACAGATGCAGCATCAATAAGTACCCCCCCTCCTTACAGAAAAGGAACGACACATTGCAAACCCCTTATTTATAAGGAGGAGCAGGATGATTTCTTCTGTACACACAAAGTGGACAGCACTGGAGTTTGGTTTTGTCTTCTTGAGGTGGTTGCTTATTTTTTACATTTGCCTTGTATTAATATTGCAATGCCTCTGTGGGTTAATTAGGGCTCCTGAAGTTTTCAAAAAGGAAGTCATCACAGAAGAAGGAAGAGGAAAGTTGGAAAAACCAAACTGGAATTCTTTACTTTGGAAAGGACGGTGTTAACTGACGTAGCTGTCAAGGGAATGGAGGAGATTTCAGAGTTTTGCACTAGTCTTACCAGAAGCATGAATACTAATTAGCAGAATCTTAGAACCTGGAATGTTGAAGAACCATGTGGCTTAACAAGAAATGTTGAAAGTAAAATGGAATACTATAATCTGGGTAAAGAAATTGCTTTCAGAAAATTTTCTCTGTATTTTACAAAGGACAACAAAGAGAAATCTAAGACTTGGGACTCACTGGATTCTAGACGCATGATAATTACTTAGCACTGATGTATAGTATAATTTTCTAATTATGTACACATCCTTTACTTTTTTTTATTTATTTTAATTTTTTTAGACTGCGTCTCTCTCTGTTGCCCAGGCTGGAGTGCAGCGGCACCATCTCAGCTCACTGCAACCTCTGCCTCTTCTGTTCAAGCAATTCTCCTGCCTCAGCCTTCCAAGTAGCTGGGATTACGGTCACCCACCACCACACTAGGCTAATTTATGTATTTTTTTTAGAAGAGACAGGTTTTCACCATGTTGGCCAGGCTGGTCTTCAACTCCTGAACTCAGGTGATCCGCCTGCCTCGGCCTCATCCAGTATTTTGAAGTACCTTCGGATACAAAACTGTATTTCAGCAGAAGCAATGAAACTCTAATAACTTTGTTGTCATTTCAAAAATAGAAATGTGAATGTTTAACATTCATGGACCATTGCATATTACAAGGGAGAAATTCGTTCTCAAAAAATAGCCTATAAAAGATTTAAAATTTTCATTATAATTCTTTTAGAAACTATGATATTTATTATCTTTCTTGTGTTACTGATCTCACATGGACTAGATCAATCATCTAGAAAGTCTTGTTTACCCACCTCAATGGAAGGTCACTAATGTTTTCTGCTGTGTGGTCTGAGGCTTCTTTGTAGAAGCTTGAATATGAAAAATTTATCAAATGTCTCCTGGTAGAGGAGGAGCTCAGTCCTGCCCCTTGTTCTGATATTGAGAAAGGTCAAAAAGTGAACTTTGCCTTCCATTGTGAACTGTGTAGGCTCTCAGAACAAACAGACACTGATGGTTAAAGGGAAAGTGATGGGGGTTGATTCAGGTTCTTAACCTCACTCACTGTAGCCTCTTCAAGCCCCAGTTCCATCACTTGTAAGATAGGAATAAAGTCACACCTTATAGGATGATTAAGAGGAGAAATTCTATGAGATGACGCATGTAAACTGATTGGTTCATTTCAAATGTTCAATGACTAGATAATTTTGAAGGAGGGGTGGGAGAGTCTCAGACACTAGACATTTCAAGTAGCCACTCTTAGGCCAGGCAATGTGGCTCACACCTGTAATCTCAGCACTTTGGGAGGCTAAGGCAGACGGATCACCCCAAGTCAGGAGTTCAAGACCAGCCTGACCAACATGGAGAAATCCCATCTCTACTAAAAATACAAAATTAGCCGGGCATGGTGGCGCATGTGTGTAATCCCAGCTACTCAGGAGGTTGAGGCAGGAGAATCACGTGAACCTGGGAGGTGTAGTTTTCGATGTGCCAAGATTGTGCCACTGCACTCCAGCCTGGGCAACAAGAGCAAAACTCCGTCTCTAAAAGCAACAACAACAACAAAATAGCCACTCTTCCTCCACAGTAGAATTACCTGGGGAGCATTTTTAAATTGCCCTTATCTGGGTCCCCACAAATGGGTGAAATCATGATCTTAAGGAAGAGGGTCCAGATATCAGCGTTAAAGAAAAAAATCTTTCTAAATGCAATTAGAAAAATGATTCTAATCTCCATTTAGGCTTGAGAAGCACTGCCTTAGGTGATCTGAAATTTCTTTCCCTCTCTTTCCCAACCTCAGTCCAACAGCAACCATTTCCTACTCGTTTTTCTCCTGTATCTTTTCATCTGCCTTATCCCAGCACCCCCCACCTCAAGTCTCTCTCTCATAGCTGAACTGCTGCAATCCACAGCCTCCTCACTGGTGTTTTTAACCCTAAATATTCTCATAATAATTATACACATTGCAAGATAAGTATTCCTAAAAGATATCTTTGATCTCGTTACAATCCCATTAATAAATGTCACTGGCTCACTGTCGCCTAACAACTATCGTCCAAACTAGAGATTCAAAAATATGATGGAAATATGCATGAATGCATTAGAAATTAGACACTGATGAGAGGTCATACCATGTGGGCTAAGGAGACGCTGAGCTTAATGTCCTTTTTTGGATCTTTCCTTGACTTTGGAAATCCAGTCCATCCTTTCCTGCCCAGCTTCTCCACAATGCCATCCCTGCCATCATCATCCTTGGCTGGAACAGGAGGACCAGGCTTCCTGGTTTGCTCAATACTGAAGGTTTTTCCTGGACATAAAACTCCCAATGCTAAAACCAAGAAAATTCCAGGCAAGTGGCATGAGGTGGTTCCTCCAGGCTGAAATTCTATCAACCTAGTGCAATAACTTGCGGGTTGTGAACTTGTCACAGAAAGCATATAAGCATTGGCTCAATGGTCGACTGTCCTTGTTAGAGCACATTCCTGTATGAGTGATTAAGAGGTCAGCCTGGTGGACTTCTAAGTGTTTTCCGACTCCAGTGTTCTAGCTATTTAAAAGATCTGCAGTTGGAATTGAGAAATTATTCTGCAATACCCACTTAAATGGCAAAGCTTGGAGTGAAAGCTATTCAGTTACAATTTTTTCAGCATTGTTCTGGACTTCCACATTTCCTTGTGTATGACAGAAATTCCTTTCTCTGGGCCCTCTATGGTTTGCTAGGAGGGATCTATATAATAGTGCTATTTTTCTGATCTACCATGTTATAAGCAAGGCAATGGAACCAAGAAATGGCATTGGTATCAAGGAAAGCAGGGATCTTTGGCTTTAGACAGTTTCACAAGCTACTGAGATTCACAATCAAATAATGAACGTGCAGTGCTCATGACAAATATCTGCAAGTTAATGACAAAAGTCACTCAAGGCAAAACTGAATTCTCCAAATCTGCCCCCCTCTGGCAGCGTGTATTGTTATGGTGATAAGAAAGGCTCAGGCTGGAAAAGGATTAGGACATGTTGCTTAGGGAAAGGGTATTTTCTCGTCCTTCGTAAGTCCTGTTCAGAATGTCCATTTCTGAAATAGGCTGGAGGTCTCCTTTCCTTTAGCTCCTGTTCAGCAAGAAAAGTTTTACTTTTAATTTTTTAGTTTTTGCGTACGTAATATTTTAACATAGTTCACTTTTCAAAAATACAAAAAAAATAAGGCCTAGAAAACATGTTAAGTGAAAGAAACCAGATACAAAAGTTCACAAGTTGTATGATCCACTTATATAAATTATCCAGAACAGATAAATCCATAGAGACAGAGTAAGAATGGGTGGTGGCCAGAAGCTGGGGGAGGGGTGAATGGGTAGAAACCAGTTTATTTAGGTGGGATGAAAATGTTATGGAACTATAGAGACGGTTGTTCCACACACTGTGAACATACTGGATGCCACTGAATTGTTTACTTTAAAATGCTTAATTCTATATTATGTGAATTCCACCTCAATTTATTACTTTTTAAATTAATAGAGTAAATCTCTCTCTCCTACATCTATTTACCAGCCACTCAGCCTCTCCTCTCCAGAGGTACTCAATGCACCCAATTTCTTGTGTTTTCTTTCAGAAATATTTTATGCATAATCAGACTAATTCTGATACGTCTTCTCTGTCTTTCTTTTTATGCAAATAGTAGCATACAATGCGTAGTATTCTGCACGTGGTGATTTTGTTTGTTTGCTTACTTAATAATAAAGCTTGGAGCTCAATATTTAATAATCTCCTCACTTCTTTTTAACAGCTGCGTGATATTCTAGCATAACGTGTGTAACAGAATTTACTCGACTGATCCCCCACTGCTGAACATTTAGACTATTTCCAACATTTGCTATTCGATGACACAGCAATGAGGAGCTTTGTGCACGTCATTCTGTCCATGAGTAAGTCTATCTGTGGGATGAGTTCTTAGAGACAAACGTACTGTTTGAGGGGGTATATGCACTTGCACTTTTGGCATATAAAATCAAACTGCCTGGTTTAAAGTTTGTACCATTTATTCTCCCAGCAGTAACTTATAAGAATATCTGTTTTCTCACAATTACTGTCCAAACTGATAATTCTCTTTCGGACCAGAAATTTGCTATAGCAATATAGAAGACAGTACATCCTTTAGTTTTCACAAATCCAGGCTTGGCTTAGCTTCTCTTTGCTTTGCTTCACTTTGCTTTGCTGGTAGACACACCCTAGGCTGGAACCTTCCTCTCTCTCTCTTTTATTTTTTTTAAATGAATCCACTTCCTAAATGGTTATTGCTTTGAAATCCAGATGGTTTGGCCAACCTTCCTGAATATTAAATTTGTGAACAGTTTTTGTATGACTTTATTTTCTGGAAACAAAATTTTTAAGAACTGTTAGCCTTCTCTATAGCTATATTTCATATATCCAAATTCAACCAATCTTGGATCAAAAACATTTGAAAAAATAAAAATAAAACAGTAGAAGATAACGCAGTTTTTTAAAAAGTATCAAGATAGCATTTACATTATATTAAGTATTATAAGTTATCTAGAAATGACTTAAAGTACATGGGAGGATGTGTGTAGGTTTTACGCAAATACCACACCATTTTATATCAGGGACTTAGGCATCTGCAGATTTTGATATCCATGGGAGGTCCTGGAATCCATTTCCCAAGGACACCAAGGGAAAACTGTAATTGTCAATAAAAATAATTACAGATGTGTTAAGTTTTCAGTCTAGCAGTGGTTACATAGTCTTATTAATACAGCAAACAGTCAAAACTTTCAGTCCTACACACAAACCTAATCCAATAAATATATATTAAGCAACTTCTTGTTTGCAAGGTTTTGTGTCCTGTCCTGTGGATGACACATGAGGAACAAAACATAGTACAAAGCAGAAATATGAAACAGAGCATGGCAAACAATCAAGAAGAAAAATGATCTCAGAGAAAAATTGTTCCACACTGATGACAGGGAAAGATATCTGGGGGGAATATTGAGTGTCATGACCCATGACACCCATGAGGGAGCCAGTGGGTGAAGATGGGGAGTGAGTGAACAAATCAATGACTTATTCCTAGAAAACATTTTATTGCCTTTTTGTTGACTTTATTTGTAGTGATGAATTTCATAATTTTTGTTCCTGATTCTAATGTCTAGTTTTTATCCAACATTCCTATTTGCTTCCTTCTCCTAAATGAGGGACTCTCAACATGTAAGTATTGATGAGATGACTTTAATTGAGCCTAGAAGAACTGATCTAGCCTCCCATTTATTAACTCATGGTTAGGTAGACTCTTAAAACCCAACAGTCAGCTGTGACATTAGGACATTTCTGTAAAACACGATATGAAAGTCAACATCTTAAAAACAGCCTTTAAAAATATTTTACTTTACAACATTGTAATCCTTGTGTTTCATGAAATAATTGCATGCGTTCAGAAAATGTGCTAAAAAGCCTAATTAAGTATTGCATCAAATGTTAGAGTGGGCTAAAAATGGGTGCAAAAGTTAGGTAGCAAAGTGAATGGTGTTCTACAGAAATTTTTTGGAAATACAGGAGTCATAACAGGAATTTAGTTAAAAGTAAATGTAATTCTGATTGGATTAAGTAAAGTTTATTGAGTTTTAAAGCAAAATGCCAGTGTGCTCAGCACTGTTAGTTTCTAGAGCTAAAAAAATTCAAAGCCACTCATATTAGAAAGATGTTTATAGCCTCTAAATTCAAGAAAAACCCAACGGGATTAGGGACTTAACCTAACCTTATCAGACACCTTACACAGAGAGAAAAATTGATATTGCAGAAAATCACTCCAATGATTGTATGCTTTGTTCATAGTTTAAAAGAAAAGGACACAAATGTTTTATCTGACCAAAGCTTTTTCAAAAACAATTATTGACTAGAGGATTAAGTCTCCTGCCTCCAGAACATGTGTGAGATTATACATATATACATATATATATATATATATATAATTTTTTTTTAGACAGAGTCTTCTCTGTCACCCAGGCTGGAGTACAGTGGCACGATCTTGGCTCACTGCAACCTCCACCTTCTGGGTTCAAGCGATTCTCCTGCCTCAGCTTCCCGAGTAGCTGGGACTACAGGCGTCTGCCACCATGCCCGACTAATTTTTGTATTTTAGTAGAGATGGGGTTTTACCATGTTGGCTAGGCTGGTCTTGAACTCCTGATCTCAGGTGATCTGTCTGCCTCGGCCTCCCAAAATGCTGGGATCACAGGCGTGAACCACCGTGCCCGCCTGCGATTATATTTTAAATGTTTATTTGCGCAGATGTGCAGGTGCTGTGGCAGAGCAGTGACAGCAGGGGACCTGGGTCTGGTGCTTCCACCAGCAGGGTGTTCTTCTCACCTGACAACAAGAAGAGCTAGCATTTTGCCAGCCCTGTTCTGCTTCCTTTCACATTTAGCAAACCTGGTCTATTTCTCTTTGGAGGTTGTATGCATGAATACCTTTCTTTTATTTTCTTCAAAGTGGGGGCCGTGTCTACCTTTCCTCTAAGCCTACCATTTTTTTTACGTTGTGTTAAAATACACATAACAAAATTTACTATCTTAACTATTTTAAGTATATAGTTTAATAGTGTTCAGTACTTCTACATTGTTATACAACCAATCTTCAGTGAGTTTCATCTTGGAAAACTGAAACTCTCTGCCCATTAAACAACTTCTCATCCCCTCCTCCTCCCAGCCTGAGACAGTCACCCTGCTACCTTTTGTTTCAGTGAATTTGCTACTTCTTATTTCTATCAGTTGAACTGCTTTAGGTACCTCATATAGGTGAAATAATAAGGTTTTAATCTTTGTGTGACTGGTTTATTTCACTCAACATAATGTCCTCAAGGTTCATCTATGTTGTAGCATGTCAGAATGTCCTTCGTGTTTAATGGTGAAAAATACTCCATTGTATGTCTATACCACATTTTGTTTACCTGTCCATCCAACAGTGAACACTTGCGTTGCACCCATCTTTAGGCTATTGTGACTAACACTTCAATGAACATGGGTATGTTGAATCTATTCTTGACTTGAGATTTGGTCATCCTCTTGAACGTGTGTTTGACCTTTGGCTATCGTAAACTTAGGAGCTTCTCCACTTTAGAAGGGGTAATATTTCAGGGATTGGTGAAGACTAAACTCATATATCCATTTGATCTCCTTTTTGCCCTGATCTGATCTCCCATATGGATTAGCAGCACAGGATGGCAGTCAGTGTCTTCTCTGTTTCAGGACAAGTTGCCTGGGAGTCCGCAGTCCCTTCCCTTTTGTCTCTGTCTTCCCACCACCTGAGGGCTTCTTATTCCTGCGCTAAGGGAACATGGGTTTAAATCTTAGAAAACAAACAACTCTTCAGGAAAATTGTTTCTCTTCATACTGCTATTACACATTGTCCAAGTCTACAAAACATTTTGCATTTGGGCAACATCGACTTAGGCTCACAACCATGTTAATGAGGGATTCCTCTCAATGGGTTGGTTGGCATAACTCAACTCTACCGTTTTAACATGCATGACTCAATTACATAAGAGTTAGCTAATGAGCAATGGGGAAGAAGTTACAGGTTAAAACAAATGGTGTCTAAATGAATCAAGTGCCGCCTTTCAGATGCCCACCGTTGAACAAAGACCTGGCAAGGCATTTTCTCCACTGGGCATGAATCATCCAGATAAAAAGGGCAAACCAGGGCCACCTACGTTCAGAGATTGTACAGTATGACCTCGAGGCCCAACATCTACCAGAAGCTTCCTTGCAAAAGGCCAAGCTCCAAAGAATAAAAGGGCTTACACATCAGCATTAAATAATTCTCTTAGAGATGCAAATTTCTAATTAGTTACTGTGGCAACTGTAGAGGCCTAGAAGTAAGCCCCTTACACAATGAACCTGAGAGTTTACTTTTTTGATTTACTGCAGGCCTGCAAGAAGCAAGGAGGAGGAAAATAAATATTGCTTTAACTGTGACAAGAGAATAAAGTGTAACAAGTGAAGGGATTTCATCCTTTTGTTAAAATTCCTACAGGTCTAAGAGGGACATTATACTTGACACACAGTCTTACTGCAAAGAGAAGCCAGATTCTCAAAGGCCTGATAAAATCATCATTATTATCAGCCTGACCCAAACACAGACTATGTGTTAACTGACACTGACATTTTTACTTCTTTAAAGTGAATATGGTCTAAGACCGTTTCACAACAGCATGAAGTGTTTTTGGTTTATTTTGTGTAATTGATCTTTGTTCTTTTTAAAGTTGTATATGGTTCTTTAAACTTTTTATTTAATATGGAGAAAACAAAATCTATATATTGCTGAGATACTTACTGGAGAGTAATCTATTCTCTAACTTTGAGTAATACATGAAAAGAAAGGACAAAGTATTCACAAGAAAGTCTATAGAAATAATTTTTATAAAGAGTTTATCTTCAGTTTATAAAGAGAAACTTTGTCCCAGTACAATTGTTTTCTTAATTTTAGGACTAATTATTTAAATTAAAATTAACAGATAAACATATAAATGTTTTCCTCCATCTTTCCAGAAGCAAAAAAGAAAAGGATTATTGTTAACGAACTTGAGTAATATTTTCTCTGTGGAATATATTACTTTCATCTATCTCTTTCCTAAATGTTGCAAATCAAATTTAGAGTTCTAATACTTGCTCAAGAATCTAAATAAAACCCTGCAATCTTCTGACTATGTTTGTTTAGATTGTGAACTCCTGTATTTAGTAAATAAGCAACTAACTGAAATACTAAATGGACTGAGAGAGGGTGAGGTTTAGCTCATATAAAGGAAACAAAGGAACGTGAATCCTGCATGGCTTTTAAGTATCTCACTAACACTCGATGCTCCCCTCCTCTCCTTCCTACACACAAAAGTTCACCCCGTTACCTTCTCACTGGTTCTTCCCAAGCTCCAATCCTTTCCACCCTTGTTCCTCGTTAAACTTTGTCTAGTGTCTCACTCTTTTCGTATCTTACTCTGTGCTACAATATTCTAACTTACACTTTTGTGTTAAGGGAAAGATAATGGCTTAGTGATTAATTCTCAGATTAGATATTTAGTGTTTAATAGGAGCTTCTAGATACACAGAAGCTTAACCCAAAGAAGTGACTTTATTTTATATAGAACAGGAACAGTCACATACTTGGTTCATGACACATTCTTGTCATTAGTCCATGCAAGGCTGTCTTTTATTATTTTTATTGAGTAGTTGAATAATGACCATGAATCTACCATCCAACATGGAACTAGAATTTTGCCAAAAACTTCTATGTACTACCAATGTCATTCTCTGTCCTATCCTCCTCCCTCCTCAAACCATGTCAATCACTATCCTGAATCTTGTTGGGTGATTGTAATACTCTTATCACATCTATATGTATTCCTAAAAAGCATATTGGTCTTTTTTTTAACTTTACAACTCTGTACATCATCTCTAGAAACCTATGTTCCCATTCAGTGTTATCTTGCTAAGATTTATACATATTACTGCAATGCTGTAAGCCATTCATTCACTCATTTGGCTTATCTAATATTATGTTACATAAATATGCCGCATCAATTTGTATAAACTATTTGCTACTATAAAAAATGCCAAAAACCTTTTCTACACATTTCCAGGTGTGCATCATACCTTAGTGGGATAGGAAATGCCAAGTCCAAAGATATGTCATTTGTTTTTACAAAATAACTTTACAAATTAATGGCAAAAGCTTTCCAAATTTCCTGTGCAATTTACACTCTCAAGAACAACATGAGCAAGATTTATATCTTACATCCACTCCACCATTAGATATTGCCAGATTCGTTTTCCTTGCCAAATAACTTTAGTATGAGAAACTATAATGTTAGCTAACTATATTACCAAAATAGGATTGCTCCTCCACAATTTAAAGATGTAGATCAAGTAAGTGCAATTCTTCTTTGCTCGTAGTAGGAGATATTAGGCACAACTACTGATTCTCTATCTTACAGGGATTATCCTAGCAAATCCAAGATCCCTGGACCACTGATATTAAATGTATTACATTGTAAGTCAGTCCCTGAAGCTTTATTGGATTTATCTTCTATTCTGTAACACTTTACTAGGTTATATCTGGCATTTGCCACTTGCTTCTTAACAGTCCAATTTGCAGTATATCATCAGTATAATGCCCTAACATAATATTATATGGACTGTGAAGGATTGGGGGCCTTGAAGACTATATCATGATGGCAAGCAGGAGAATTAACTGCTCTGGAAAAACAGAGTGAACGTGTACTTTTGCCATTGTTGGAGAAAGGCCAACTTTTTTTGATCCTCCCTGCTGATAGAATAAAAAATAATGCGTTTAACAGATCAATATGCTGTGTTGATCTGTTGCTATAAAGATACCACATTAGGAATAGCATTTGCATTGCACCCTTCGAAAATCAGATAGATCATAACAAATGGTCATAGTAATCCACTGTCATTTGCTATGATCTATCTGATATTTGAAGGGGACAGAGTGACCACCAGCACTCCTTGACTTGTAGCTGTGTTATTCCAATCTCTGCCTTTGTAATCACGTTGCCTCTTCCTTTTATGTGTGTAATCTGAAGTGCTACCTAAAAGTGGCTGGTAAGCTGGAAAATACTAAGCACTATATAAATGAAAGCTTGCTATTATTATAAATATTTGGTGCTCAGGATATAGCAGTTAAGCAGGCAGTCAAAAGATCAGCCCTCATGTTCACATTCTAGTAGGAGAAATAATTATAAGCAGATAAGTAAGAAAATCTATACTATAAAAGATCGGCTGGGCACGGTGGCTCACGCCTGTAATCCCAGCACTTTGGGAGTCCAAGGTGGGTGGATCACCTGAGGTCAGGAGTTGGAGACCAGCCTGGCCAACATGGTGAAACCGCATCTCTACTAAAAATATAAAACTTGGGAAGGTGCTGAGCCTGAGGCGGACAATGGCAGAGCTGGTTGAAGCCGATGAAGTGGAATTGCAGCACTTGGTGGCTGCTGAAGGTGCATTCACCACACAGTTACATCACTTCATGGAGCTATGTTGGGATAAATGAGTGGAGAAGCCAGGGAATCCCCTAGATTCTCGTATGAAAAATTGTCTCGCCAGCTGCATAGACCGCTTCACTGACACCACTCTTGCCATTACCAGTCGGTTTGCCCATATTATACAGAAAGGAGGGCAGTAGGCCATCCCCTGGGAGAATGATAAAAGCAGAGGACTTGTTATTAAGCAGACTGAAGGGCCAATAGGGGAAGGTTGTCAGCCCACTGTCAGATCAGTGTCAGGCTGTTATCAAGTCTGTTGGTGCTAAAAAATAAAAGATGAAATGTAAAAAAAAAATAAAAAATAAAATTAGCTGGGCCTGGTGGTGCATGCCTGAAATCCCAGCTATGCTTGAACCCAGGAGGCGAAGGTTGCATTGAGCCAAGATCACGCCACTGCACGCCAGCCTGGGTGACAGAGTGAAACTCTATCTCACAAACAAAAAAAAAAAAGGAAAGTGAAGCAGAGGAGATGAGTATGAATAGAGAAGGTGGAGGGACGTGCTGCTTAGTGAAGAGTTTTCAGGGAAGACCTCTTTGCAAGGTGACTTTGGAACAAACTGGGCCATGCAGCCATCTGGGAGGAAGAGCACTCCTGGCAGAGAAAACAGCGGGTAAGAGGGAACATGCTAGACATGTTTCCAAGAATTGTCGTGGGGACAGAGTTAGCGAGGAGGGTGGGAGAGAATGAGCTGGGAGGTATCAGGCAATCAGCTCTACTAGTGGTGGGAGGGATGATGGTTAAGGGACTTGCCTTTTACTCTGAGAAGCCACTGAGGGCTGCACAGAGAAACACCATGACCTGATCCCAGCTGCTCTGTTAAAGGAGCAGGAGTGGAAGCAAGAAGACAAATTTATGAAGCCACTGCAATGGTCTAGGTCAGGGGTCAGCAAAGTTCTCCTTTAAAGAGCCAGCTAGTAAATATTTTTGGCTTTGCAAACCATGTGGTTCCTGTGGCAACTACTCAGCTCTTCCATTGTAGCATGAAGGAGCCACAGACAATAAGTAAACAAATGGGTGTGGCCAGACTTGTCCTATGGCCCTGGCTGTAGTTTGCAGACTCCCAATCCAAATGATGAGGGCTTAGAACAAAATGGTAGCTACACAGGGGTTAAGATGTAGTTGGATCCTGGGTATTTTTGAAGTAATAACCAACAGGATGTAACAATGGGTCCCACTTAGGACATGAAAGAATGAAAAATGTCATGGATGACACCAAGATTTTTGCCCTGAGACAGCAAACAAACAATAGAGCTATCTTGGTACAATTGTGCAGGTTGTACACTGCACAAGGCAGCACAGTAAAGAGGACGCTGATTATATTTAGACACGCTCATTTCTATATTTATTACTATATTTTTCTATCAAATAGTACTAAAGTGTTCTTTCTAACAAAATATATATCACAATAATTTTCTAAAAGATGGAAATAAAGTACCTTGAGGTACATTACTAGGGCAGCCAGAAAGGGTTAATACTCACTTCAGAAGTGAGGGTACTAAAAAGCACATATGCCATGGACTAATGTGGAACCAACCAAACTTTTCACTTTAAATATGTTTTCTTTTTCAAATTAAAATGAGTTGTATCATTCTATAACTTATGAAACTTAATCCCTGGGTGACCAGAGAAACCAAACTCTTTCTCTGCTTCTGTTTGCTGAGTTTGTTTTTTGTTTGTTTCTGTTTTCTGTTTCTTTTGTAGTGTCAAGTCCACAAGGTTGTATCTTTAGGATAACGTATACCTATTTGGAGTTTTATAAAATTATTTAGTACTTAGTATTACTAAAATCTGTTTCTATAGCCTCTTTTAAAGTATAATGCTTGTAAGAAAATTTTTTAAGGAAAGCGTATTATTTCATAAAAGGGAAAACATGAGGGTGTAATCATATAAAGTATTATCAATAAACCAACAACAAAAATGCTTGGCTGATCCATATTTCATCTAATATTTAAGTTTAGCAAGAGTTGGTATGACTAGGTTATGTCACTGTCTATAAAGTAAGGGAAAATGCCTTTCTGCAAAACACATACACGTCACACACATCCTCTTATTCTACACATCATGAAATGCTCTGGTTTTCTTGGGAGGAGGAAACCGTTGCCTTAATGTGGTGTACGAAATCTCTATAAATTAAATGACGCCCTCCCCCTAAAAAACACTAGAAAAAAGATACCATTTATTTTACTAATAGCTTTCAAATGGAAATATTAAATTGGTGAGTTACTTATCTTTATACTTATTCACAAGCTATATTAGCATTCATTGAAATATTTGGGTAGGTAAATTAGTTTTCTTCGAAAACATTACTTGAAAACTTCCTGACTTCAGAATGTTTCATTTTCAAGATTAATGGTACATTTCTAACCTATTAAATGCTGTAAATAAAAACTGCTGATGTAATAGTGATATGTTAGTTTTGTCATACTTGAAAAAAATTCCAGTGCAAGGCAAGTGAGTGGCTCACACCTGTAATCCCAGCACTTTGGAAAGCCATAGTGGGGGGATCACTTACATCCAGCCTGGCCAACATGGCAAAACCCTGTCTCTACTAAAAATACAGAAATTAGCTGAGAATGGTGGCGTACACATGCCTGTAGTATCAGCTACTTGGGAAGCTGACTTAAACCTGGAAGGTGGAGGTGGCAGTGAGCTATTATGCCACTGCACTCCAGCCTGGGAGACAGCATGAGACTCTGTCTAAAAGAAAGAAAGAAAGGCCAAGTGTAGTGGTTCACACCTGCAATCCCAGCACTTTGGGAAGCCAAGGCAGGTGGATCACCTGAGGTCAGGAGTTCAAGACCAGCCTGGCCAACATGGTGAAACCCCATCTCTACTAAAATACAAAAATTAGCTGGGCATGGTGGCATGCACCTATAATCCCAGCTACTTGGGAGGCTGTGGCAGGAGAATTGCTTAACTCAGGAGGCAGAGGTTGCAGTGAGCCAAGATAGTGCCACTGCACTCTAGTCTGGGAGACAGAGTGAGATTTTGTCTTAAAAAAAAAGAAAGAAGGGAGGGAGGGAGGGAGGAAGAAAGAAGGAAGGAAGGAAGGAAGGAAGGAACAAATGAAGGAAGGAAGGTAGAAAGGAGGGAGGGAAGGAAGAAAATTCCACTGGACTTTGTATTTCCACTAGTGGCTTCTGAAATACAGATAAGAGAATCTGCGTTTCTAGGCTGGGAAAGCAAGAGTTGGGAAGCAGTTTCTGTTCAGCCTCTACACACTCTTTATTGTATGAATTTCTTTGGGATGAGATTCAGGTGGGAATTTGGTAAAAGTTCTATTTTTTTCCTGATTAAAAACTGTATTAGATGAATACTCTAAAAGAGACATTAAGAAAATTCCATTCCTTTTTTTCAGAATTAAACACTTATGAATAAATTTAACAAGGAGGTGAGACTTGAACAACTTCAAAATATTACTGAAAGAAAATGAAGATACCAATAAATGGAAAGACATTCCATGTTCATGGATTGAAAGAAATATTGTTAGGATGTCACCACTACCCAAAATGATCTACAGATTCAATGCAATTCTTATCAAAATCCCAATGATAATTTTTGTAAAAAACAGAAAAATCCAATCAAAAATTCGTGTGGAATCTCAAGAGATCTCAAATAGTGAAAACTATCCAGAAAAAAAAAGAACAAATTCAGGGATTTCAAGTTCAAAACTTACTACAAAGCTATGGTTATGAAAAACAATATGGTAATAGCATAAAGACAGACATATAGACCAATGTAATAGGATAGAAATCCCAGAAACAAATCATTGTATATATGGCTGAGTAATTTTTGACACAGATGCCAAAGTCATTTGGTAGAAAAAGGACTGTCTTCACAGTTGGTGTTGGGAAAACTGGATACCCTACTTGCCAAAAAAAAAAAAAAAAAAAAAATGAAGTTTGACTTTATACCTCATAGAAAAATTAACTCAAAATAAATCAAAGGTCTAAATGTAAGAGCTAACACTATAAAACTCTTAAAAAAATATATAGGGGGAAAGCTTCATGACATTGAATTTGGTAATTGTTTCTTGGATATGACACCAAAAGCAGAAGCAATAAAAGAAAAGTAGATAAACGGGACTTCATCAAAACTAAAATTTTTTGTGTATCAAAAGACAATATCAACAGAATGAAAAGGAAATGGGAGAAGATATTTGCAAATCATGTATCTGATAAGGGGTTAATAATTAGAATATAGAAGGAAATCCTATAACTTAACAAAAGAAAAACAACCCAATTCAAAAATGGACAAAGGATTTTGAATAGACATTTCTCCAAAGAAGATATACAGGTGGCCAGAAAACACATGAAAAGATGCTCAATATCATCGATTATCCAGAAATACTTTTTTCTCTTTTTTAAATTTTACTTTAAGTTCTGGGATACATGTGCAGAACGTGCAGGTTTGTTACATAGTATAACTGTGCCATAGTGGTTTGCTGCACCTATCAACCTATCATCTAAGTTTTAAGCCCACATGCATTAGGTATTTGTCCTAATGCTCTCCCCTCCCTTGTCCCCCACCTCCAACAGGCCCTGGTATGTGATGTTCCCCTCCCTGTGTCCACGTGTTCTCATTGTTCAACTCCCACTTATGAGTGAGAACATGTGGTATTTGGTTTTCTGTATCTGTGTTAGTTTGCTGAGAATGATGGTTTCCAGTTTCATCCATGTGTCTGCAAAGGACATTCTTTTTATGACTGCATACTATTCCATGGTGTATATGTGCTGTATTTTCTTTACGGGAAATGCGTATTAAAACCACAATGAGATACCACTCAGACTCATTAGGATGGTTGTCTTCAAAAAAGTGTTGGCAAGAATAAGGAGAAATTGGAACCCTTGTACGCTGTTGGTGGGAATGTAAGACCACTGTGAAAAACAGTATTTTGGTGTCTCAAAAAATTAAACATGGAATTATTGTATGATCTAGCGATTCACCTCTAGATATATACCCAAAAGAATTGAAAGCATGAACTCAAAGACACATTTCTGCATCCATGCTTATAGCGGTATCACTCACAACAATCAAAGATGGAGGCAACCCTGTTGTCCAGCAGTAGATGAACGGATAAACAAAATGTGGTGCGTAAATACTGTATTAGTCCATTATCACGCTGCTATGAAGAACAACCTGCGGCTGGGTAATTTATAAAGAAAAGAGGTTTAATTGGCTCACAGTTCTACAGACTACACAGGAAGTATGACTGGGGAGACCTTAGGAAATTTACAATCAAGGTGGAATGTGAAGGGAAGCAAGCATATTTTCAAATGGCCAGCAGGAGAAAGAGAGTGAAGAAGGAGGTGCTACACACTTTTAAACAACCAGAACTCACTGAACAGATCAGCAAGTGTGAACTCAGCCCCCATGATCCAATCACCTCCCACCAGGTCCCTCCCGCCAGGTCCCTTCCACATTAAGCATTACAATTCAACATGAGATTTGGGTGGAGACTCAGAGCCAAGCCATATCACATACAAAGAAACACTTTTCAGCCTTGAAAGAGAAGAAAATTCTGACATATGCTACAACATGGATAACCTTGAGGACGTTGTGCTAAGCGAAATAAGGCAGTCACCAAAGGATAACTATTATATGCTTCTACTTATTTAAGGTATCTAGAATAGTCAAATTCATAATGTTGGGGCTCAGCGCATAATACCCCAAAGTATGGCATCTTGGCATGCTGAGTACTTGGAACTAAAAAGACTGAAAGGCCTCAGAAGCAAGGTCTGTCTAATCCTCTCCTGTCCTCCTGTCTCTCGCCCCTCTTTGTCCCAGAGAGCAAGGCATAGAAACCAGAATTCCTCTTTCCCAAGGTGGGTCATAGAAACTAAAACCTGTTTCCCCCCAAGCAAGCCATAAACCTAGAAATGTCACTCTCTCGCTTCTCTCTTAAAGGCCTTCATTCCGCAGAGGTCCTACCTAAGCGCAGGAGGAAGGAAGGCTACACAGAGAGACCAACAAGAATCTGAACAGTCAGGCCTTGCTGGGTTTCCCCTTCAGCGTGTTGCCATTAGGTCACTCCCTTTGGTCCAATGACATCTCTACACGACTGTCCATTCTTCACCGATACTAAGCATAAAAATAGACAGTGTTTCCTGGATCTTTGGGTCTTCATTTCTGACGTTTCCCATGTCACATAAAACTTTGATTAAATAAATTTGTTGTGCTTTTCTCTTGTTAACCTATCTTTTGTTTTAGGAGCGTTGACTGTGACTCTGACGATGGGTTAGGAAAGGTACCACACTTTTCTGCCCTTCAATCGATAAAGAATGTGGAATGGTGGTTGCCAGGAGCTGGGGGGGGGGGCGGTGATGGGGGAATGAGAAATTGTTTAATGGAGATAGAATTTCAGTTGAGGAAGATGAAAAAGTTCTGGAGATAAATAGTGGTGGTGATAGTTCTACAACTACATGAATGTGTCATTGAACTGCACACTTAAAAATGGGTAAAGTGGTACGTTTCATGCCATATAGACATGCCACTTAAAAATGGCTAAAATGTAACTGGGCAGGGTGGCTCACACCTGTAATCCCAGGCGTATCCTGCGATACTCCTTTGAGACCGGAATATCACCTTGGCCCAGGAGTTCAACCAGTCCAGAAAACATCGTGAGACCTTGTCTCTACAAAACTTAAAAAAATTAGCTGGGCATGGTGGTGTGCACTTGAGCCCAGGAGTTAGAGACTGCAGGAAGGCGTGATCGCACCACTGCACTCCAGTTTGGATGACAGAAGGAGATCCTGTCTTTAAAAGAAAATTAAAAATAAAAATAAGAACAGGGTGAAAACTTGGTGCCAATGTATATTTTACTACAATAAAAAGAAAATGAAAAAAGCTATATTAAAAGATCGAGTGTTCCTTCTTTAACAGAAAACTGTGAGAGAAAAGAATGGTGGAACTTAGAAGTCACAGGAAAAAAATATGACTAAAAGCCCATGATTTTGAAGTCAGCCAAAATGCAGGCTCCTTTTCCCGGATTGGAGTTAGAGGTAATTTCCTCCGTAACTCTTGCTTCCTGGCACAGACTGCATAGCTGGGCCAACTGCAGGAGATGGGGGCGGGGGATGCAATGCTAATGGCTCTCCCACAGCTGTAAAAAGTGATTAAGAATATAATACCATTTCCAATCAGCTTTCCTAAGTAACCTGCACTTAAAGAACAGTAAAAATTAAACGGAGCCAGTAAAACACTGGGTTAAAACAAAAGAGGGAAGTGCAGCCGTCTGTAAAACACTAATGTTCATTCTGCCAGGGCGTGTTGGCTGGTAAGAGAGTGCTACTGCCAAAAGCAATCTGAACAAACTAACCTGAGCCGGCTTTTCTTTGTGATGCACGTTTGTTACCTTCCGAATTCCACAGAGCTGCGAGCATGTCCCTTTCTTTCATTGCGCTCCCCCATGTAGCAAAGCCCTCCCTTTTTGCCAGGTTGGATGGCCTCCTTGGTGTGGCCATGACAATGGATGTTCATTTCACCACTATAAAAGGGTTTAATGATTAAAAGGCCACACCATAGCACTGGACCACAAAACTCTTGGATCCCATGAAGCCCCTTTGATTCAAAATGTTCTTTTGACAGGATCAAGAGCAGTTCTCTTTCTACTGGGCTGCAGAAACATCTGCATTTTTTATCTGCTACCTTCTACTCAGTGCACATAGTTAATGTGTAATTAATGAAACACCCTTTCTCTTAGTGGCATACAATCCAGCCAGAGCTCCCACCAACCTCGTGCTGGCTCCAATAGAGCAGGCTGCCTTTGTGTCCTTGTACCCTCATTCAGAGCTGGTAAGAAAACCGGTCACAGGCTTATCTAGCCAGCTTACGTCTTAATCTTTTTCTTTTTTTCTCTCTCTCTCCTCCCTCTTCTTTCTCCTGGTGGTGGTGTTGGGTAGGGGGGCGGGGATGACCAGAAAAAGTGGGGGTGGGGGAATGGGAGGAAAAAACCCACACAAGAACAACCACTGACCTTTTCTTTCTCCGACATTATTGGAGCTTATTAAGAGGGGGTGAACCAAACACACAAAAATATCAAAGCTGGATGAGGAGAGAGCTGAAACAGGGCAGAGGAAAGAGAGAGAAGGAGGAAGAGAAGGAGAAAGGAGAGGTAAAAGATAAAAGGAGGGAGAAGGAAGGAAGGAAGGGAGGGAGGGAGGGAGGGGAAAGAAGAAAGGAAGGCAGGAGGGGAAGGAGAAAAGAAGGAAGGAGGAAGGAGGGAAAGAAGAAAGGAAGGAAAGAAAGAAGAAAAGAAGGAAGGAAGGAGGGAAAGAAGGAAGGAGGAAGGAGGGAAGAAGAAAGGAAGGAAAGAAAGAAGAAAAGAAGGAAGGAAGGAGGGAAGAAGGGGGAGGGAGGGAGGGAAAGAAGGAAGGAAGAAAGGGGAAGGAAGGAGAGAAAGAAGGAAAGGAGGGAAAGAAAGAAAGAAGGAAGGGATGAAAGAAAGGAAATCCACTCTAACATTTATTTGATTTAAAACAAGCAGAATGAATTTTAAGGCCAGCAAAGGCAGACTGCCAGCAAAGGCCGTGTGACTGAGGGGTACGCAACCACTGCAATATTTCCATTACCAGACCAGGGGTTCTAGCAGTGACTGGTGACTCAGAGATCTGGTGACAACATTATTTTAGAGCCTTTTCAAGCATTTGCGTAGACTCCACAGTAGGCAGAACTGGAAAGGCGTTCCATTGAACATCCTGGCTGGAATGCACCCCTGAATTAGTGCTTTCCAGAGTCGGAGAGAAGGTTTCTGATCTCAGCCATTGTGCACTATGTCTCTTTTAAGCAGCTTTAAATTTGGATTATTTGAGAATATTCACAATTATCTCCCAGAAGTTGTTGAATAACAGCCTTTGAAAGTTAAATGCTTTTCTAAAGATACATTCTGTAACCCTGTTTTGTGACAGGCTAGTCAAATGAACATGTGTTCATTTAGAAATACTGAGGGGAATTGTGTGTGAAAATAAATGAGTTCGACTGTTATTTTTAGGACACACAGCAATTTAAAACCCAGCCCCTGCAACTGTAAAGAGCTTTCTTTTTGACTCTTCTGACCTAGACGGAGAGAATCTCATTAAGCACTGAGTGCTTAGAATATTCAATTGAACTGGAAAAGCTTGCAATGTCTTGATATTCCATTTAACATTTAAATCTTTCCTCCACTTAAATATTTTTATTTTGAAGTGAACCAATAATCAGAAAATAACATAAGTAAGCCATGCATATATTTGATTCTGCAGTAGGGCTTAAGGGCTATTCATACCTTCATTTTTTCTATAACTCGGCAGAGACTGTTTACTTGGATGCCGTTTGCTGTTCCATTGTCTGAGAGCTTCCAGCAAGTCCCTATGCAGTTCTATGGTCCTTAGGTGGCCTTACAGTACCAGCAAATGCCTCTACTTGAAACTGCAACCTAAAAAAAAATCAGCAGTTTCCCTTTAATCATAGCTAAATATGATGGTGGATGCTGTGTATGTTCTCTTTACCACTTGTGAAAACTCAGTAAACATCTTTCTGAAATGGGGCTGTCTCATTCGTAAAGGATTTAGGGGGTATTATACAAATGCAAAATATTGTTGAGTCTTTTCCTTAGTAAAGAAAAGCTCCAAAGAATACCCTGGAAGAATGGAGCATTATTGCTATTTGATCTGAATATTTTTTTAACACTGGGGCTCAGCAAAGGTTTGTAAGAGTCCGGATTTAAGGGTCAATGCTCTATTTGACTCTGGAATAGCGTTTAGTCTAAATTTCTTTTGTGACAGGGTGGAACATTTTTTTCTTTGAATCAAGTAACTTGCCTAAATGTCCTGGGCTACAGTTTCCTCATCTGAAACCTAGTTGATAAAAAATGGCGGACCTCCATCAGAATATACTCACTGTGTTTTAACAGTGGGTTCAAATTACTGCAGTGGAGTTATGAAGACATCAGAATCTACATACATTTATCCTACAGTTTAGACAATAGTAAATGACTCCTTATTCCATAAATATACTTCACATATCCAGAGTCACAAAAGTTGTTGTCAACTTCCTATTTATGGCTTGCAAAGAAAAAGGAAATTGCCACAGACCTTACATTATTATATTATATTAATCCCTCAGCAATGTCATAAGTAAATTGTATTGATATATTGAAAAGCAATTGCTCTGGGGATAAAGCAATTTTTTTTAGTTGAAAGTGTCATGATTAGCTTTGGAAAATGAGTAATCAGCAGAATTTATCGGTGTGCTTTAAAATAGTTGATGATGGTCACTCCACGAGTAACCAGATTTCTTAAAATACAGTGAAGCTTTTACTCACATGGTTCTAATCTAAGCACTGCCTGTGAGAAAATAAAAACAGACTTGCTAATTTAATATTCTAGTATGCTTGATATGGAGAACTGTCTCCCTGAGTCACCTGTCATTCTATTGTTTATTTAATGTGTTCATTAATATAATTTGATACTATTTAGGCCTAGTGTCAACCTTATTTAAACCAGCCTTTTTTTTTCCAATCAAAACAAAAAAAGAAAGAGTGGAGTGGGGATATACAATCCCAGATCTCAGGCTCTTGTAAACTCACACACAACTGACACTCTCATATTGTGTGGGGAGCGCCAATACTGAAACCTTCTTGAATCACGGAGCATCTTCCCAGTTGGCCAAACTGAAAGTCCTCATTGCCAAGCCGAGGTTAGCCTACATTCTGAGGTACACAAATAAAGAAGGAAAGGAAAGCTTCAAAAGAAACTTCTTACCCTTGATTCCAATGCATAGGAAGGTCAGGAGAGGATACAATGTTTGTAGAGGGGATTAACCCCCTGCTGGTTTCTCTACATCTGAGAACACTGAGCCCCACACCCCCACTCCCACCGTGTTGTGAGGGTGGAGTTGGTGGGGGCCGGTGGGCAGGACCCTTCCAGAGCTGAAATTTTGCCAGAATAATTCAGAATAATTTCCTGGCAACAAATGCTGAAAGCACAAAACTACTGTTGAGGTGTAATATCTGTAAGATCTACGTTCCTCCAAAGGTGTCTTCTCAGACAGAAAAATAAAAGCAGAAGTTGGGATGGAGAGAGGAGAAAGTAAAAAGGTTGGGACAGTAAAGACTTTAAAGCAAAACTAATGACAAAACAACTTGACCCTTATCTAAGCCTCGTAGTCACTGACTCACATGTTTGTGTAGATAAAATGATAAAACAACCCCACCCTTATATAAATCTTACAGTCATTGACTCATGGGTTTCTTTAGATAAAACTGTGGTCTCAGAGCCTAGGATCCCTAGAATTAACTAAATACAATTGATGAAACCTGAATTCTTCAATTCGCCCTCTAGAAAAGGGGGGTACAGAAATATGCTTCTTCGTTGTCTCTTTCTAAAACCAAACCAAAAACCCAACCAACCAACCAAACAAGAAACAGAGGTAGAAACTGGCTTCAGGTGCTCAATGAATATGAAAAGTGCTTCTCCTGTACCTCTGTCTGCAAAGCACTGGAACCAGAGTGAGCTAGGCATATATATGTTTAACTAGTAATATGTTTATCTCTGCTGTCCCTTCCTTTTAGGTAATAAAACCTCAGAAGGTCAAAGACTGTGTCTGTTTACCATGCCTGGTGTTACACTGAACACAGCACTCTACACGAATGAATGCCTGCTAAGTGCTCGCACACAATTGAGACGTGGCGCTGAGGGAGGTGGCTGAAGTTTGTTTTGTTCCAGTTGGCAAGTCTTGTGTTGAGCAGGCCATGCCTAAGCACCGCCAGCTTAAACCTCAAGCTGATAAATTTACAAGTTTCCCCTAAGGTGAGCTCGTTACTTGCTTTTCAGGCCCTCAGTGACGTCATAGGTCTGGCTCTGGCATACAAAAGCCAGAGAGAGTCAATCATTAGCAAGTGTGAATAATGCCCAAATAACACCACCAGATTGTGTTTATCTAAAGTGCCAAAGTGAATTGTTCATTAGCATTTCTGAGAAATACCCCGAATAACACAAACAAGGGGTGTTAAACCATTCCAGATTGCTGATGAGTTTTGCTTAAGGAAAAAAAAACGCTTCTTGGATGAGGGTCAGTGTCTCCTCCATTCTTACAGCCACAACCAAAAGAATATGTTGGAAAGAGAATAACGGGATTAGGAGAGCCTGAAATTCCCTGTGAGCTCATTTTCCTCTGTCTACATGGAAGGAGCTTGGAGGAGGGAAAATGAATGCCCAATGGCTTTTAATTTCATTTCCTTCATGAAATGTCGTATTTTTCTTCGGTTAGATGTATTTTTACATAGGTAGTGATGAGCTGAGTTTTCTGCTTTACGTTATTTGTAATGTCTCTTAATTTGCCAAAGAATTATGTTTCCTAAATTGTACATTATTAATAACGTGCAGCGCAAAAAAAATGTACTTCCTTGATACATTCTGAAGGAAAAAGGGCAAGTAGTAGTATTAGAGTCACAAATTGGGACCTTATTTTGCTTCGAGATGCTTTGAAACATATAATTATGAACATAACTCTGCTTGTGAGCTTGTCCTCATTAACTTGGTAATTAGCAAGATCTTGTTTGATCTTGGAATTTGTTAGCCATTGCAGCTGGAAGACAGCTTCAGTTTTAACTCATCAGGATCAACAATTAAGGTGATAACAAACAAATCAATATAACTTTCCTGCTTATTACATTTTTCCAAGGCTGCTCTGTGCCCAATTAAACAGTGTTTTATATTAGAAATGCTTTTATTTTTAAGGTAGCATTATCATATTTATTTTAACATGAAGGCAGAGTAAACTTCAGCTTAGAAAAAGGTTTTCACCAATTAAGTTATAGGCAGGGTCCTAGAGCTAAGACCCTTTCCTCATCTACTCAACATGCAATGCTGCTTGCAAAGTGCAAGGATGAGAAAAAGTTGGGAGCCAGCAGGTGGATTTCAGAGAGTTCCTCCCCGTCTTTTACTGCTCAAAGCAACTCCTCCATATTCCAGAATTCCATTCAAAACACCACGTGCAGTTGGGTGCGTCTCAGTTCTAGTCTAGTACTTGGCAAATAACTTCAAGTCCAAAACTCCTCTCATTAATGGAACAACTGACGATTCTTGTCGCTTCCGCTATTTGTTGCATGAATGAATTTAGCTCATTCAGAAACTCATTTTCTCATTTTGTTTCAGGGTCAATTTTTTTTCTCATTTTACTCATTTTGTTTGTTTCTGTGACTGTTAAAAACCTCATGTATGTTCTGTGAAAGAATGTTAGAACTCAGGCCAGATTTCCATCAGGAAAGTCAAGTTTTGAGTTAAAGCCACTGTGTACTTACTTCTGAAAGTCAAGTTCAGCCCATTAAAGAGTTCCCTCTGTGAGCTCCCTGCCAAGAATTGTTCAGTTCTTTCTGATTGGGAAAACATGCCACCTGCCAAAGCAATTTTCCTTTTTATTTTATTTTTTTAAGTGTTGAACTGTTAAACATTTCTTCTAAAATTGACTTGATAAAGTTGGGTTTTTTCCACCCATTGTGCACAGGAAGATTATTCTAATATTTAACGATATAAATTTTACTCTCTGATGAATACTATTCTGCAGAAAACTATCTGTTTTGGTTTCATGACATAGCTTTCAGTTTTTCCAAATTCTGGAGGCTTCCTCCTGGGCCAGTTCTGCCTGTCAATGCCTTCTTCAGATGCGGTGGCTAAGCCTAGAGTTTTACCCCGGGGCTAACCAGTTTATGAAGAAATTTACTATCCCCTCCCTAGTTCTGAACACCATACACCTATTGATAGAGTCTGACTGAACGTGTTTTAAGGAATGTCTTAGCCAAGATTGTCCTAGGAAACAGTGTCTAAGAGCTTGTATATAGACAAGAGGGTGGGTGCAGATGGTATATTTGGAGGAAGTAGAACCAAAAAGAGAGGGGGTGTGAAATAAGGAATGACAAGAATGAAACAGAATAAAGAAAAGCCAATACAGGTGTAGGAGAGGAAAAAAGTTGCTACTTTGTTCTTTCTACTCTTCTAGGTTGTTTGGCTGATTTATGATTAAATTGGTATGAGACAGGTTAACAGGAGAAAAACCAAAAATAAGAGGCTGAAAGAAACAGCCAGATGACTGAGGCTCAGATATTATCCTGAGCTACCGAAAGGAATTGGGCCTTGGGCTTCTGGGACGTGGTGGGGGCAAATTATGAGGGAGGAAATATAGCATAAATAAAGGTTGCCTGGTTACCAATATAAAAGTCTCTCAGATGATAAAAATGGTCTTGGAGCAGCTCTTTTCCTGGCAGATACCTTTACTAATACAAGTTTCCTTTATAGATGTGTTAAATCAAGTTTAGCCTAAGCTGCCTCCTTACATATTTTAAGTTTGGCATAAAGGTTCCTCTGTACATCGTGAACTATGACAAGTGGAGTTGTAAACAGACCTTAGCCTACACTTGTGTCAATCACCAAATTTTGGCCAATCAAATGTAGCCAACTGTTTGAACCACGTTCAAATAAGGCAAATGCCAAGCTATAACCAATCCAGCTGTTTCTGTACCTCACTTCTGTTTTCTGTATGTCACTTTCCTCTTTCTGTTCAGAAATCTTCCACCACATGGCTGTGCTGGAGTCTCTGAGCCTACTCTGGCTTGGGGAGACTGCCTAATTCACACATAGTTCATTGCTCATTTAAACTCTTTTAAATTTAATTCGGCTGAAGTTTTCGTTTATCAGATGTAAATTTCTCCTACAAAAGGGTAACTTTTCAGTTACTCCTGTGTCTGCAGTTCCTCCAAACAGCCAGCTCAAAATAATCAATATGCCAAAGAGATATATTTTTGGGTAGCCTGTTCTGGTCTTCTACAGTTATATTTTGGGGTGGTAAGTCCTGAGCTCCAACACAAGGATGCAAAGTCCAGCTGGCCACTACGGCGGACCCCTGGGGTTCCGTCTGGCCAGGATAATCTGAAGAGTTGTATAGCATACACCTCAAAATCCTCTGCTGGGGAACAGAAGAAGAGCACATATATCCACTGGCTCCCACACCTCACTGATCCAGGGTCAGCCCAGAGGATGTCCAGTCCCTTCTGGCTCCATGCCTGAGCAAAACCATTTTTACCATTACAGAAGCTTTGGTGCAAACCATAGATATGAGAGGTATGGAATACTGAGGTTTGAAGCTGCTTACCAACAGCAACAGCTTAAGGAAAAAGTGGGCTGAAAGGAGGTGACGGGGGACAAAAGGTGTGAGGCTCAGGTAACTGAATCCTGAAGATAAGTCATATTTAGCTTGTAGTATACACTAACCCCATAAGCTCTTTATTTATGGACTACTTGGTTTATCGTTGCTGTAGTCTGAAACTGCAAAAGTTATAGAATCATAAATATTTTCGGGATAGACTGGGTGTTTACGATTATTTTAGACATGAGGAAACTGAGGCACAGACTGAGGAAACAGCTCTCCCACGGTCGCAAATCTATTCTAAATAACCACCTCAATTTCCTACTCTGCTTTGTGGAGATCTTTTATAATACTCATTGAGAAATACTTCTTAGATCTCTAGGACGTACAGCATTAAACGGGATTTGAATTTCATCAATTTTATTAGAAATTTCTCCCTAGAGTTTTGTTCTGCCAAATCATGTGGAAAGTTTTCTAGCTCATTGAGTTTCACGTTTGTGCTGGAATTTGCTGCCAGGAAATGCAAGCCAATTATTGTCCTGATTCTGCTTTTTTCTTTTCTTTTTTTTTTTTTTTTTGAGATGGAGTTTTGCTCTGTTGCCCAGGCTGGAGTGCAATGTCATTATCTCGGCTCACTGCAACCTCCGCCTCCTGGGTTCAAGCTATTCTCCTGCCTCAGCCTCCCGAGTAGCTGGGACTACAGGCCTATGCCACTATTCCCCACTAATTTTTGTATTTTTAGTAGAGACGGGGTTTCACCATGTTGGCCAGGATGGTCTCGATCTCTTGATCTCCTGATCTGCCTGCCTCGGCCTCCCAAAGTGCTGGGATTACAGGTGTAAGTCACCACACCTGGCCATTCTGCTTTTCTTTGTCTTGCAACAAACTGCTTTAAAAAATGCATTTTATGTTTGTCTGGGTTTTTTTCATTGCTGTAAATTTGAGATCTAGCAGCCTAGATAGCCATGTTTTCAGAACAGGTGTGTCAGAAACAGAGGCAGCTGGGATAGAGGCCAGGAGTGAGGCCTGGAGACACTGGGATGCCTTCCAGTATGGCTCAACGGGAGCTACATGCTTGGGGCAAGTTACCAAATCCCTTCCAGTCCCATTTTCCTCATCTGTAAATGGAGGCAATGACAGCACCCACCCCATAGGGCTATTACAATGCTTCAACATTTGTAAGTTCCTTAGAAGAGTGCCTGATACATGACAAGTTTCATTAAGTAAAATAATTAGGATCCTTAATATCTGTCTCTTTGAGGAAGGGTTGTTTGTTTCATATCACTGAAACAATCTTTTTCAGTCAAAACTATTTCAACTTTGTTCTCTCAGGTGTGGAAGGAGAATACTTTTTGTCGTTGCTTATTTATATACATTTAGATTGTATTATATTGCATACTTTCTTTCATTTACATTTATGGCACCACTAACCTTCTATTTCAATGTTAAGTACAGTCAGGCTATTTCCCTGAGGATCTGGGTTTTGAAAATAATGTTTGCCTAAAATTTTTCACATAGTTTCAAATAGCAATCGATATTTTTAAAAAACAAACAAATAACAAATGAACAATGAACACAAATTGAACAAAATAGAAGAAATAAATATGTCTGAGTTGTATCACCTGATATAACTTTAAGTTGTACTAACTACCTGGATGGGGTATTATGTTGATGGTTCTTTTAAAATATGTCAGGCATATTTGGGTTGAAAAATGTATGCTTTTAGACAAATGAACTTTATTTAATATAACTATGATATCTTTCCATCAAATGGAGACTGCAGTAGCTACATCATCTTTCTCACAGGGCTTGTAAAATTGGAAATGCTTTTTGAAAAATGCAACACTGGTACTGTGAATCAGCACTCAGCCCTTGTGACATGATTCAAAACCCAGTATTAAATATCCCACAAACTTTAAACCACTCTGTTTGCAAAAGTTATTATTTGTGAATGGGTGGATTCACTCATTCTTCACGAGGAAGAGAATGCAGCCACATTTCCTTTAGAAAGTTCAAAAGCTGCGGTGCCTCCTTAAGGACAATTGCAACCAGGATGGTCGGAGTCTCACAAGTTGCCTCCGCAAAACGGAGTAATTTACAAACTCACTGCATATCTCCTGCTTCTATTGGAAAAGTCTTGACAAGGTAGAGTCTGTAGGATTATTTTATGTCTTGGTTTTTCTCCTGAAATTTCCGCCACTCTCTCCCTTCCCGTTTGAGAGGGAGAAACGGCTCAGAAATCTGTAAACAGGCCGGCTGTCTTAAAGGAAATTCTGCAGCATAATGAAGGCCTCACGTCGTCGGCCCCGGCCTGCTGGGCTCAGGCCACTGAAAGCAGCCGCTGGGTGAATTTCCCAGCCTTTGGAAACTGTCTCAGTTCTGTGAGTTTGCTCAAGTGTACCAAGGCTGTTTGCAAGGGAGGACTCCAGCTGGGTGGGTTTGTTCTCCTCCCAGGAGCTCAGAAAAGGTGAGAGGGCTCCTTCATATGTTCCCTTGAGCTTCGGTCCCCCTTCTTTTTCCTTGAACTGACACAATAGCTTCTTCAGCAGGTCCCTCTGGCAGGGGAGCTCTCCCTCTCGCATCGCTCACACTGGGACATTTTTCCACATTTCCAGGATTATGGCCACTTTCACTTAGATCTATGTGTGTTGCCTCCACATACAAAGAAGCACTTGGGGACAGGATTAGTAGGATTAGAAGAGATTCACATATGTCCAGTTCAAGCAATTGGTATTCAAAGCTTTACACGTTCAAATGCCACCAAGAGAGAGAAAAGGAGCAGGGAGCTTGCTTTGCATTTCAGCACCTTCAAGAGAGGAACAGTGCTTTTTATTGGTGTTTAAAGCAGGGGGGATAAACAGATTCCTCTTCTGGTTTAATCCAGTCCAACATACCACGGCCTGTAATCTGGGTAACCAAATAGCGGTGCTCCCAGGCTCTAAAATCACAAACTTCTGTATTTTGGTGGTTGCTATTGTTCCAAATGACATAAACAGAGCACACGTCTCCAGCAAGTTTCTTTCCCAGTTGTGATTTACTGCTTTGTATACAGTCATTCTTTCAGGTTCTCCCTTGCAAAATATTCACAACTTGATTTGCCTGGGTGTAACAGTGAAACTCAGCTTCTTGGCACTGACTTAGAGCAGAGGTTTGATTTGGTAGTGGTGGAGGGGGCATGTTAAGAGGCATAATGGGTAATAAAAAGTAAAGGAAAATATAGTAGCGTTACACTTGAAATCTACTTGAAATCTGACAAACAGTTGTTGAAATAGTGAAATTGCTTTTTATACTTGATGTGCAGGCATAAGTACACACCTTCTCCTTACCCATGCAACAGAATTATTTTTCTTATCAATCACTTCTGTTCTCAGATTATGAAGCAATCCATTTCTTTCTCCCTTAATCACCCATTCCTAGAAAGGCCTATTTCCTTCATCAAGCAACAGAACATCTATGGAAAACAATGGCTATATTTTTACGTCATATTGTGTTACCACCAATTCCATAACTCCCATTAGCTAAGACATAAGGAAAGTTTGCTAGAGATGATAACAACTTTTTTATTTTATTAATATTTAGCAATGAGAAACCCTAATTATAAAGTTCTATTTTGCTGTGTTTTGATTGTTCTTTGTAATCTTTCCCAGTGCTATGGAGTTTTTGAAGTTAGCGTCTTATAAACTCCGGAATATTACCCTTAGAAAAAAGATGGTGCTAAAAATTGTATCCCTTTTCTTACGGTTAAGTGTCTCTTTTAAAATTCCTTTAATTAATGAAAAAGATATTTACTTGAGTTGTTATTGAACTGGAGTCCAAGTCCCAAATCTGTCATTAACTAGGTGTTAACCTTAAAGTGAGTCACTTGTTTTCTCTTGGCCTGAAATTCCTCATGTGTGAAATAAAGGGGTTGGACTAAAATATTAATAGTTTCCATTCCTACCACTGTACAATTTACAAACAGCTTTTACATACTTTTAAAAAGTATTTTAGAACTTAAACATTCTGTTTTACTTTGTAATCATTTTGAAAGAAAGATGTTTATATTATGTCTTCCATAGAACAGTCACATTTTCATGAGAAAAAGTAAAATGTTACCTTTAAACAAATAACTGCAATAGCTCTGGAACAGGAACTATTTAGGAAGCGACATTTTATGATGAGGCATCATCCCTATAAGATGAGATCTCAAGTGTTTGGTGCCAAATTACATTTCACCCAGTGTAATTGTTGTTTGCTCAGTCTGTTTCTCTCTTTGGTTCAGATCGGGTAAATTCTATTGTTTTATCTTTCGGTTTACTGCTTCTTCCTTCTGTTCACTGCTCCTTTCTTCTATTGAGCCCCTCTAGTGAGATTTTTATTATGGTTATAGTATTTTCATTTCTAAAATTCCATTTGGGCTGTGCATTATGGCTCATGCCTGTAATCCCAACACTTTGGGAGGTTGAGGTGGAAGGATCACCTGAACCATGGAGTTTGAGACCAGCCTGGGCATAGGGAGAACTTGTCTCTACAAAAAAACAAAAAACGAGGCTGGAGAATTGTTTGAGCCCAGGAGGTCAATGCTGCAGTGAACCATATTGTGCCACTGCACTCTCACCTGGGTGACAGAGTGAGACCTTGCCTCAAAAAAAAAAAAAAATTAAAATTCCCATTTGTGTCTTTGTTTCTTTGCTGAGGTTTTCTGTTTTTCTCATTGGCTTCAAATGTGTTCATGATTGCTCACTGAAACTTTTTTTTAAAAATGTTTTTAGAGATGGGATCTCACCCTGTTGTCCAGGTCAGAGTGCAGTGGAGTGATCAGAGGTCACTGCAGCCTCAAACTCCTGGACTCAAACAGTCCTCCCTCCTCAACCTCCTGAGTAGCTGGGACTACAGGCATGAGCTGCCATACCTGGCCAATCACTGAAGCATTTTTTTGTCGGTTGCTTTAAATCCTTATCAGGTAACTCCAACATCTGTGACATCTTGGTGGTGTTGTCTATGGATTGTCTTTCTCATTTGAATTGAGGTTTTAGGGGTTGTTGTTATAAAGAATCTTTTTTCATGTATTCTGGGCATCTGGCATATTATGTTATGAGACTCTGGATCTTACATAAATCTCCTGTATTAGCAGGTCTCTGTGGAAACCATTCTCGCAGGGAGAAAAAAGGTACCATTTATTTATTTATTTATTTTTTCGAGACAGAATCTTTCTCTGTTGCCCAGGCTACAGGGCAGTGAAGTGATCTTGGCTCACTGCAACTCCTGCCTCCTGGGTTAAAGTGATTCTCCTGCATGAGCCTCCTGAATAGCTGGGATTACAGGCACAAGCCACCACGACTGGCTAATTTTTCTATTTTTAGTAGAGATGGGATTTCACTATGTTGGTTAGGCTGGTCTCGAACTCCTGACCTTGTGATCTGCCCACCTTGGTCTCCCAAAGTGCTGGGATTACAGGCATGAGTCAAAAGGCACAATTTCTATACTCTTGGGTGAAGGTATAAGTCCATGATTCTGATTCCCATAATCATACTTTAATGACAATCATTAAGAATGGTGCGGGAGGTAAGGGTTGGAGTCAGACAGTGCTGAGTTGATTCCTGGCTCCCGCTTACTTACTGTGTGTCCCAGAATATTCTACATAAACTTGCTAAGCCTCAGTTTCCCCATCTCTAAAGTAGGGATAATAATACCTTGGCAGGCTGTTTCTGGGATTAGCAGTACTACTTGTGAAGTACCTGGCACATAGTAGGTGTTCAACAAATGTCAAGTGCCTCCAGTTATAAAGTGTATTGAAAGAGGACAAGCTGAAGGGGACACCACTCTGTGAACCTCCTAATGGATAAAAATCTCACAGCTCTATCTTCTCTCTCCCTTTTTTTTCACAAGCAATCCTGTTTTCTAAAAATTATGGAGTTGTTTTGTTTTGTTTTGTTTTGTTTTGCAAGACAGGGTCCTGAGTTCATGTGATCCTCCCACCTTAGCAAGTGGGATCACCAGCGTATGCCACTATGACTGGCTAACTTTGTTATTTTTTGTGGAGATGAGGTCTTGCTAAGTTACCTAGGCTGGTCTCAAACTCCTGAGCCCAAACAATCCTCCCACCTTGGCCTCTCATAATGCTGGAATTACAGGTATGAGCCACCGTGCCCAGCCCTAAAATTTGTTTCACATGTGGTACAAATTTGTTGTAGAAACCTCCTGCTAGGGTCAGTGGGAACACTGTGCAGGCCAACAGGCCTTCAGATTGACTTGTCCTTCCCTTTGCTTCCTTCTCGAAGTTCTCTAACTTTTTCACACAACTGAATGATTGGAAGAAGAAAAGACTTCCAGTGAAAACTCGTCATAGTAAAAATCTCCCTATAGTGTGTTTGATTTTCATGGATACTATATTTCTTCATAAGATTTATGGTTTTGTTTGTGAGTTAGCCTTATTTTGTTTCTCAGTCATATTTCTATTGTTATATTAATTGTGCTAAAATACACATAACATAAAAATTTACCCTCTTAAGTGTATAGTTCGTTAGTGTTAAGTATAGTCACATTACTGTGTAACTAATATTCAGCACTTCTTTGTCTGGCAAAACTGAAACTCTTTAACCATTTAACAGCTCCTCATGTCTCCCTCCTCTGAGCTCCCAGCAGCCACCAGTCTAGTTTCTAGGAGTTTGACTAGTCTAGATACCCGATTGACTGATTGATTGATTGATTGATGAGACAGGCTCTCACTTTGTCACCCAGGCTGGAGTGCAGTGGCAGGAACATGGCTCACTGCAGCCTCAACCTCCTGGCTCCAGTGATCCTCCAACCTCAGCCCCCTAAGTAGCTGGGACTATGGGCGTACACCACCACACCCAGCTAATTTTTGTGGTTTTTTGTAGAGATGGTCTCAAACTCTTGAGGTCAAGTGATTCACTCACCTTGGCCTCCCAAACTACTGTGATTATAGGCATGAGCCACTGTGCCCAGCCTCTTTAGATACCTTATGTAAACAGAATCATATACTATCTGTTATTTTTGTGACTGGCTTATTTCACTTCTTTCCTGTCTTTCCCTGAATGGCTGATATGTATAGAAAAATATTTGTATTTTCATTTTGGACAGGCATCTCAAACTTACCCTGTGCAAAATATCTCCTCCCTCAGTTTTTCCCGTGTCAGCTGCTAAAAGATAAGTTGCAAAAAATAAAAATAAAAACCGTGACTCCAATGCGGATATAAAATAAAAGTAAGTCAAAGATTTTATTTAAGTCATTAATTTATAAGAGAAACCAGTAAGATGTTACAACCAATTCAAAGAAGCACTCAAGGAGTAGAAACATATGTAGAGAATAAGAAATTCTGAAACAAATTTACAAATAACCTGCAAAATGGTCTACCGACAGGCAGTCAATTACATTCTACTAAACACACTCAGTATGCTCTTCTATGTATAAGAATAATTTTCTACAATTTACAGAGCTGCAAAACACCTTCAAGACAACGAAAGGTGAGATAACTGAATGAGTGTGTTAGAGAGGACACTCACTAATCTTTTAATCTCTTCTTTTCCCACTTCAAAGTCCTTCACTCTTTTTCTTGGCTCAGTGGATTGCATCTGTCTCCTTCTAGATATCAAGTCAAAAACGTTGAGGCCATTTTTAACCTCTTTTTCTCATACCCTTATCCAATCTCAGCAAATCCTATTGGCTCATCCTTCAAATTACATTCAGAATCTGACCACCTTGCACCATCTGCACCGACAAGAGGTACAGGCCACCATCATTTATTTTCTGCCCAGTTGCTTGCAATGGCTTCCTAATTGATCTCCCTGACTTTAACCGTGCCTCTTTCTGTCTCTTCTCAATAGAACAGAATGACTTTTCTAAAGTATAAGTAGATGGAAGCCACTCTGCTCAAAACCTCTCAGGGCTGCCAAACTTACCCAGAGTGGAAGCTAATGTTCTTGCTAAAGAGCAGAACTTACAATTTCCTACAAAGTGCTATACATTCTGCACCTTCAACTACTGTCCCCAACCCAAGAGGAGCTTCTCTCTGACTTTTTTTGACTGTTTCTTTCACTCGACTTCAGCCACGTTGACCTCACTATTTCTCTAACATGCAGGATCGCACCTACTTCAGAACCTCTTTGTATTTGTTGACTTCTCTGCCAGGAACATTTTTTCTCTAGATCTCTAAATTACTTGGTCTTTTGTCTCCTGCAGGTTTTAATGAAAAATCTACTTCCTGGAGATCTTCCTCTACATTATTTTCCGTTGCCACCACCAGCATCCTATTTTTCTCCCTCAGGACCCCCTTCCTTCCTTCCTTTCCTTCCTTCCTTTCTTCCTTCTTTCCTTCCTTCTTTCCCTCTCCTCCTCCCTACCTTCTTCCTCCTTCCTTCCCTCCTCCCTCCATCCCTCCTTCTTTCTTTCCTTCCTCATTTTTTCTATAGTAATTGTCACCATCTGATAAAACTTGCATCTTACTCATTTATATATTTACCTTATAATTCAAGGCAATTGAGGGGAAGGAATATGAGGCTATTTTGTTCATTTAAAAACTTCTCTGTGCCTAGAATAATCCCCAGCATGATGCAGTTGCTTAATAAATACTTTTTAGTGAGTGAGTTATTTCTAGTCCTTATGAAATAACCTGTGAACTTTGTAACAAGATGATACTGGTAAGAAACTGGATCCAAAACCCAGATACTAGGTGCAAGATGAGACAATGCACACCATGTCAATATCCTGAAGTTTCAAGGTTCTGTGGTCAGAGGTATGAGGCTAAGTGTACCTCTACTTGAAGCTTAACGACACAGCAAGGTCCTCCCCTGCACAGCCTGAATATCATCACCGCCAATCTTAGCATGTCACCTGTGAAGAACAGAGGAGACAAAAGAAGCCATGTTCACCAAACATTCTTCACTCTGCCTCTTTCTGCTAAGGTTTGTTGGTAATATGTCACAAGCTGATCATAGTAGAGTACATATGTACTACTAACGTTTTATGTCAGAATGCTTGTTGGTGCCCAGCCTTAAACCCAGTCATCTGCAGACTACTTCACACTGGGGACTAGAATGACCTCACCCATCTCCTTGGAAGTACCGCCATTTCCGCGTGTAATACCTCACAGTAGTATAACAGCGTGGCCTTTCCGCTGGCCTTAATAATGGTTATCAATTTTGTAAAAACATTTTTAATCCAACTAAGCAGAGAACATGGTTTGCTTTAATCGGAAAAGGCAGAAGTCCGTATTTGTGGAAAAGGCAGAAGTTCCCATTTGTCTAGATTCTTTAGCTCTCTCACATGATTTAGTCTACCTAGCATGTCTCATTATTATATATAGTGACCCACTTTAAAAATGTTTGCTGTATATCTACATAAGGTAAGATTGCTTTAAAGAAAGCAAAAGAAAACAAAAATAAAATAGGGTAAGACTGGTATATAGGCAAGATTGCTCTAACAAAGGAAGCCAAAAATAAAGTGACTTACAGAACAAGGAAATTTCATTCTTGTCCATGAGATAGTTTCAATAGTAAAAGTGCAAGTCTTTAGAGCAGTTCTGTTCTGCACTGTAAGTGGGGAGCCTAGAATCTTTCTGAGTTATTGTTTAGCTAAGACCTAGGCTGTTGTCATCATCTGCATGGCTCAAGTGTGATCAGAAAGTAGACAGAAGAAAGAAAATGTGAAAGAGGCATGCCCTGTGTCTTAACTCCTAGACGGCTTGTAACTTCCACTCACGTCCATCACCAGTAACTTAGTCACATGGCTACTTCTAAGAGTAGGGACATCTGGAAGCTAGTCAGGGGTGAGAAGGTTTTGGTAGCCTGTCATCAGTCTCTGTCACACCATTCTCATTCCTAGTTTTCAGTACTAGTTTCCATTACTAGTTAATGATCCTAGTTACCCAGGAAGAACTGGTTCCACAGGAAGACACACATTTACTTCTAATAACCTGGAAGTTGAGAATACCACCTGGCTATTTCGGGTTTTTCACGCCACTTAAACAAAGCAAGAAAAAAAGTATATTACTATGTTCGCTGAAGTTATTTTTATACTAATTATCAAGAAAGAAACAGTTTTGCTACAGAAAAGTGGGAAAGGAGAGTATGTCTGCAATACAGGAGCTCATCTGGGGACATACTACTATTTTCATAATCACTAGTAAAACTTCATTGAAGATCATAGCAACATTTTACGTGCAGGGCTACCAAGGAATGTTAGCTTAACTCACTTCACCAAGAAGCCAGGTCAGCTGAAACAGACAAAGGGAATAGGAAACAGATAGTAGAGCAAAGAAATTTAAAACTGTAACTATAAATTTGTTAATAGTTGCCCACAATTCTTCATACTCTGTTAAATATATATGATATATATGAATATATATTAACCCATTTCCTTTTTTCTCTTCTGTCATTCGTCTACTATTTCACATAAGTTGTCTTTGTGTGTGTGTGCTAAGATTGGTGGTGGTGGTGGTGTGTGTGTGTGTGTGTGTGTATATTTTTAAAATTTCTTTTAGAGATGGGATCTGGCTTTGTAACTCAGGCTTGAGTGCACTGCTGTGATCGTATATCGCTCACTGCAGCCTCAAACTCCTGGACTCAAGGGGTCCTCCCATCTTAGCTTCCCAACTAGCTGGGACTACTGGTGTGCACTGCCATTCCTGGTTGTATTTAAACGAATAACTTAAACTGTAGAATGCCTTATATGAAGTAGAATTGACTAAATTGGAAAAAGAATTAAAACTACCCAGTGATAGACTTAGTGAGTGGTAGGATATTAGGTTTCCCAGTAAGTATATATCTTTGTTTACTGTTGTTTATTTTTATGAGTGGTAATTGCGTTATGTTGGATGCACGTGAGTTTTTATTGTAATAGTTCCTATTTGGAAGTTCAGCTATGGATAGAAGGTGTACACAGATATCAGGTAACCAAAGAAGTAAACTGTGGTGGGCATGATGGATTAGCTTTTCAATTTCTATCCTCTTTCTAATTAGAGAGAATAAAGAGTTGTCTTCATTTCATTGATTATTTTACAAGTGGACACATATTAGACACCTTTAGTAGGGTACACTCATTCAAGATTTGGAAAAGAGAGGTGAGGTAGAAATCATTTCGTCCCTTTTCTAAATGATATCTCCTATCCAGCCATGTCATAGAAATGCCACTGCACTTCCTTAGCAGTGTTCACAGTGATCATTCTCTGCCTGCTGGTTGTTGAGAGTCAACTATGACAATTTCTTTTGACTCTAGCTTCCTGACTCCTGGATCAATTTATGCTACCTATTCTTGAATTTATAACTCCAGTTGCAACCTCAGAAGTTGGATGGATTACTTACAAATTGTTCTGGTAGTCATCCCTGGAGACCCCACCTGAGCCCACTCCTTTGGTCCTTCCAAAGATCTTTTAAACAGGCAATGTCCTCTATTATATCCTTTTTTGTTTAAAATAGGACACTGGCCGGGTGCGGTGGCTCACACCTGTAATCCCAGCACTTTGGCAAGCAGATCACCTGAGGTCAAGAGTTTGAGACCAGCCTGGCCAACATAGAGAAACCCCTCTCCACTAAAAACACAAAAATTAGCCGGTGGTGGTGACCGGCACCTGTAACCCCAGCTACTCAGGAGGCTGGGGCAGGAGAATCGCTCAAACCTGGGAGGCAGAGGTTGCAGTGAGCCAAGATGTCACCACTGTATTCCAGCCTGGATAACAAAGCAAGACTCTGTCTCAAAAGTTAAATTAAAAAGTAAAATAAAATAGCCAGGACAGTTTCTGTTGCTGGCACTGACATCTCACGGATACGTGTGTGATGTTTGTCATCTCTTCTCTATTTCTCCATTGTGCTTTCTGGAATGCAGATGTGATTACTACCACCTTGAGCCAAGACCGTGAGGGTCACATAGTAGAGGTGTTAGAATGATAAGCTCGGGATAACCAGGTCCTTGAGGACATTATGGGGCAGAGTTACCATTCCAGCCCCAGACTGCCTTCTTCCAGATATTACATAAAAGAAAAACTTTTCTCTTTAAGATAATGTTATTTTGGGTATCTGTGACTCTTGGCTAAATCACACTTGACTGATTCAATCTTTAAGGGGCTCAGCATAGGCCTAACCCATAGCACACACTTAGTAGGTATTAGCTTTTATTAGATCTGTGTACACGTACTATCCATAGCTGAACTTAATTAGATAATTAGAATGTCCTCTCTTGACATTTTTGCCTTTAGAGATCCCACCTATATCAAGGTCCAGCCAAGGGCCTCTTTTTCTGTGAAGCCTTCTTCAATTTCTCCATCCAGAAGTTCTAGCAAACATGGCTAGAACCTAGCACAGTAGGTATATGAGCATGTGTCTGCACACCCCCTACAGTCTTTGTAAACAGAGGTAAGATATGAATCAACTTTATGTCTGCTCATAACTAAAAATACTATGCCATGCATGCAATATATGTACTTATCAACTAATACTGAAGTAATGATATATCTGATTAAGAACTAGATTTTTTGGTATAGAGGCTAAGTGACGTAGGGGTTTAAAGTCACTGCAGAAGGCTTCTTGAAGAAAGTAGAATTTTAGTTAGACTTTGAAACAAGAACAGAATTTGAATAGGTGAAGATGAATAGAGAAAGTATGCATAGCAGAAGAAACTGCTCAAAAGCATGGAATGTATGAATGGGGTGTGTGGCGAACAAGGAACCTCACCTACCTAAAGAATCTCTATTACGAGGTGGGAGGATGAATCTCAAAGAGATAAGTTCTATTACATGAGGGCTATACATATCAATTTGCATATTCTTATTGGTACCAAGGTACTTACATTTTTATTATTTGTTTTGCTTTTTGTTTGTTTGGGGGGGGCACAGGTGCAGAGAATTAGATTAATTATAATTCTTTCTTTAGAAAGTACTTTTATCATTGGTCCATGCATGTTTGTGTTTATTTTGAATGATATAATGAACACCTGTGAACGCCCAGCCCAATTCAGAAACTAAGCATTGATTATAACTTGCGTAACTCTGTGTGGTTCTCTCCCATCCTATATCCCTCCTCCTTCACCTGAAGTAGCTCCTATCCTGAATCTATGTTGATCCTTCTCTTCCTTTCTTGCTATTTCTCTTTTTTAAATGTAACTTTTCCACTTCTCTGTGTAATCTTAATAAGTATATTAAGTATATGCTTAATATATAATTATATGGCTTGGCTCTGTGTTCCCACCCAAATCTCACCTTGAATTGTAATTTCCCCATAATCCCCATGTGTCAAGGGTGGGACGGGTGGAGGTAATTGAATCAGGGAGCGTGCTGTTCTTGTGATAAGGAGTGAATCTCACAAGATCTGATGGTTTTATAGGCATCTGGCATCTCTCCTGCTTGCGCTCATTCTCTATCCTGCCGTCCTGTGAAGAGGTGCCTTCCGCCATGATTGCAAGTTTCCTGAGGCCCCCACCTCAGCAGAACTGTGAATCAATTAAACCTCTTTTCTTTATAAATTACCCAGCCTCAGGTATATCTTCATAGCAGCATGAGAATAGACTAATACAGTAATATATTAGTAAGTATATTGTTTTGTTTTAGTTGCTTTTAAACTTACAGAATTTGTAATCATTCTCCATGTAACATTTGGGACTCTCATTATTTCTCTTAATTTTTTCTTAATAGGATGTGTTCATATTTTTGGATGCAGCTATGATTCATTCACTTAATCTGCTGAATAATGTACTTTAATTTCCTCATTTGTTTCCCTGTCAACTGTTTGTTATTGTGAATAGTGATACTATGAACATTCTATTGCAGTATATGTCTTTAGGTATACAGATTCAAGAGTTTGAGGTGGAGGCATACAATCTAGGAGTAGAATTTCTGGGTCATGGAATACACGCATGTTCAATTTTACAAGATAATAGATTATAGCCATTTTCCAAACTGGCTATGACAGTTTATATTCCTACTAGAAAGGTATATGGAATGCTGTCGAGCTACAGAGATCTTTTCCCGGTTTAAAAATAACTACTCACTATTCACATTCCTTCAGTGTGTTTTGATAAAATACCATTATTTAATTCATCACATTCATCAATCTTTTTCTGTTATAGATAGTTCTAGTTTTGCCTAATTGAAGAAATCCATCTCTATTTCAAGATTATAAATAAATGTATTTTTTGTTAAATGTTTTAAAATTTTGCTCTTGTATTAAGTCTGATCCATCTGGGTGAATAGCTTACAAATAGCTTGCAAAACACTGTATTTAATCCTCACAATGGCAGATGTCACAAGTATCATTACTTTCACTGTGCAGATGGCAAAACGAAGATTCAGAAATGGCAAGAAACTTGTGCAAGTGTGTATAGCTGGTAAGTAGCAAATCCTATGTGGAAATTCTGAAGGGTGGTAAAGTCTGTCTTTCTCTAATATCTGCCTCTGCCCTTCATACTATAAAGTGGGTGCTCCTCCAGGGGGGAAGTGACGTCTCTGTTTAAGACATAGGAGCTATTAAATAGTTTCTATCTCTCCAAGAGCTTATCTTTTCTATGATCCCAGGGTATTTTCAAGTTTTAGCCAGCAGGCAACTGATTAAAGAAGCATATACAATATTTTTGTGCTGATGTTAATTCTATTCCCATTGCTATTGATGTCTTTCCCAAACAGGGACACTTGGGGCACCACAAACAGAGAGAGGAGTTTTGCCCTTGTTATTATAGACCTATCTTTAGAAGGTTTACAACTCCAAGTGCATATGCCTATGTCCACTAGTTTTTAGTTTCTACAGATACTTAAACTTTTGAGTTAAGTTGGTTATATGCTATTTGCCCATATCTTTCCTCCCATACATACCTTTGGCAACACTTTTCTATTGGGTGTCTGTTCTTGGCATTACCTTCCCCAGAGGTATTATTTCTCACTTAATGTAATTACCTCAATTAATAAGTCTAATGGGAGCAAAGAGCTTTTATCCCCTGCTTTACTTTCAGGAGAGGTAAAACTTTGATGGAGTTGAAGAGATAGAACAATTATAGCAAGTATACTTGAAAATTATACACATAATGATGGGGCATGATGGCTCATGCCTGTAATCCCAGCACTTTGGTAGGCCAATGCAGGTGGATCACAAGGTCAGGAGTTTGAGACTAGGCTGGCCAATATAGTGAAACCTCGTCTCTACTAAAAATACAAAAATTAGCTGGGTGTGGGGGTGGGCACCTGTAGTCTCAGGTACTTGGGAGGCTGAGGCAGGAGAATCACTTGAACCTGGGAGGCAGAGGTTGCAGTAAGCCGAGATCACGCCACCACTGCACTCCAGCCTGGGTGACAGAGTAAGACTCTGTCTCCAAAAAAAAAAAAAAAGAAAAAAATTAAACACATAACAGCATCTGATTTCCTCTCATACAAATAAATCACATATAAAAGCTTTTCCCAGAAAAAAAGGAATTATTCTCTGAAAATAATTAATAATAGGCTTAGAAATCTATGCCAATCAAATGAGAGTTGTCTTTTTCTGGATACAGATTTCTAGTATTGCATTCTTATTTAAGCAGATGCATTGTTGCATGATGAGCAACTATGGGGCCACTTGAATTGTCCCTCAGTAGACAGTTGAAGCTTTCTTTTTTTATTTTTAGCAATAGAGGAAACGAAGAACTTATTTGAGAACACTGTCCAACAACACTAGGCTATCCACGGTGTTCACTTTAAAAATTCTATTTCTAAAAATATACTTCTATTTCTATTCTTTCTACTTCTTTGATTTTATTTCTTTTAATCTGATTCTATTTCTTAGCATGATTTCAGTCTGATGGTATCTCAGTTTTTCACTTTGCCTCTGTAGCACAGTTTCTGAGCCATCCTCATACTCAGAAGTAACATCCCTGAAGGATTATTCAGGGGTTTTATTCTTCTCACAGCTTTATCTCAGGCAATTCGACTGATTCAACATATTGGAGGGTGTATGAATGGTGAATGACAGTGCCACAGAGTCCATAGGATATTTAAACAAGATTGACAAACTTGTTATACATTTGCCTTTGGAAAACAGCCACAAATGGGTTCTTTATTAAAATGTTGGAATCAACATCACAATTTCCATGCATATATAAAGTGAACATACATTTTGCAAGTGCTTTCTCACAACTCCATAAAAATGCACGTAAGGGTAGGATTAAATGTATGTATTATGAACTAAGGATATATGCGTAGTATTTTGTATTCCCCTTCTTTCTTTTCACCCTCATTAAAAGTTTTGTTTTTCTAAAAGCCTACTCAAATGTATTACACTTGCCATAATAAAATGAAGAAAGAAACCGAAGTTCTCAAATATTCACTTCTGTGGACAAATGCTCCAGTGTTCTGCTCTTCCTTTATTATCAAGCATTATGGGGTAGATGATCACAATTACTAGAAGAAAATGACCTGGAAAATTATCAACTTTCTTTCATGAATACCTTAAATGATATCATGTAATGTAAAAATATTAATTTCCATTATTATTTTGTTCTAAAAATTAACATCTCAAATTTATAAGAGGCTTTTATTAACAGCTCTTGATAGTACTGTTGAGAATATATTTCAATTGTTGAACAGGAGACTCAGCCTGGTCTGCAAGTAAAATACGGAATGATAAATATCTAGAAATGTTAAGTGATAATTTGTTTCCAGCCTGCTTTCTCTCTCCTTACCTTCCTCCTCCCCTCCCCGCTGTAAAATAAAAGAAAAACAGGACCTAAGGCTTAAATTACCTGGGCAATTGTTTTAATTTTAGCCTATATTATAATATGGTGTAAAAATGAAAATGAAAATTTAGCCAGTATTGTAAACAGTGATAATTGGGTTTTATATCATTTATATTCAGACTGTTGGTGTTATACAAACAAAAACCATACCTATAGATAGAAAAATACAATGGACTAATGAGAAAGTACAGTTTATTACATTTTCATTTGTTTTCTGAAATGATCAAGCAAAATCCACCTGATCCATACCACAGATGGTGTAGAAAATGAATCAACCATTGAAAGGCTTATTTTAGAAAATTGCTATTTTTTATTTTTCAAGATTCAGTAACAGAATCCTCATTTACAATTTTCTTAAAATAAGGTTTGTAACTCTATATTTGTTAGGAGTCAAGCCAATGTGAGAATTTCAAATCCAACTTTACTTATAAACAGGCATTTAATATGTTTTCCATTGTCTTCTTTGGCAGCATCTGAAAATTATTTATTTATTTAGAACCCAAAGACTTCAAAGAAATATTTTAATGTATTTGACTCTATGCTTATATAAATATAAACTTCAGAACTTATATGTATAGGTACCTATAATAAAAGGGTAGTGTTATAAATTGTCATAAGTGTAAATATTCCTTTAATCTGCTGTTCCTTTATAGTTAGATTCTATACCTATATTCTAATCTCTTTGTGGTATCTATTTACTTATATACATTGTGTATAAATCTGAATATTACTGAAGTCAAAATGAGGTATACATATGCTACACAACTACCTTTAAAATAAAACTAAATTTCTTAAGCACTTCAGCAAAGAATACAGCAATATGTGTTTAACTATCTAATAGAGTATAGCCAGGAGATCATCTAATAACCTCCAAAAACAAAAAGTAGAGTTAGTATTCTGTGCTTTCATATTGAGATATCAAATTGTGGACAGTGGCTGTAACTATCAATTCATAAAAGAGGCAAGTTAATAACAATAAAATACTGTTAAAAAATCATCTGCTTAGTGGCTTTTAAAGTATTGGTATTAATGGAACCACAAATCCAGAATGTCAGGGCACATGCCAAGAATGTGCGTATAAGTATGCAAATTTTAATATAACTCATCAGTTTATGTAATTGATCACCAGTGATATTTAAATTACCCAAACATTTCAATTCTTGAGAAAAAAAAAGTTTTCCATTTATTGGCTTTCTACCGGACGAAACTCAGTTGAGGTTTTGGCAATTGAGCAGATGTTACCAGAAAGGAAAAAAACAAAGTACTGAAGGGTGCTCACTAATTGAGCAAAATCTTATAAATGAAGTCCAGAAGTTCATATCTCCTTTGACGTTAGTGAGTCTTTAAATAATGATAATGAATTTGTAAGTTCTAACCGGCCTTGCTGCTTATGCATCATTAAAATCAAACTTCTAGCTCTGCCAGTGTATTCACTTGTCTATATATTCACATAATTAGCACCTCATCATTTTGTGCTTTTCTGGGACTGCCTGGCATCTTCCAGTCTCACATCCAACATTGTGAAAAGCAGTTACTAACAGCTCATAAAATTCTGCTGCCCTTCCACGTCTGCTATTTTCCCTGTATGATAACTGGATTTCAAAAAGATGAAGAGGAAGATTGGACAGATCAGTAAGTTTTCAAGATGTTATTTAAAATACAGGGGAAACCCAGAAAACGGAATTGCTTTAGTCAGTCTGACCAGATCCATCTTCTCTGGCCCTTGTATCACCTATTTACTTGCTGGAATTTTGATCTGGGCATCTCCCAATGCAGGGGCTCAGGGTTCAGTACCTAAGCCAAAAACGATTGCTCGGGATGAGCTGCTGCAGGAAGAGATTATTCCTGCTTGACTGCGATCTATACTGATATTTAATTTTCTTTTGGTCTTTTAAATTTATTTATTTTCTTTTTTGGTACTGGCTTCTTTGATCAACCTAACAGCCCTGGTGACTGGACCCCCACTGCAGTTGTTGTGAAGTTATTGGTTTGCTCAGCTAAAGAATATACTTTTTGAGAAGTTTCTCCGCGTGGTCAACTATTTTTTAGGCTATTCCTTGCTTGCACATGAGGGAACATAGTTACAAATGTTTAGGTTTCCTTTTTTCCTTCTGTTTTGCCTTGGAGGGTGTTGGGTTGAAAGGTGAAGCCCACAGGGCAGCCTCCCGCCTTTCGGTCTCGGCCAAAGTTTCTGCTGGTCAAGTTTGCGGCTTGATGATCGAGAGGACCCCTGGACGCTGCTGATTGACCTGTCTCTCACAGTAGCCTCTCGGCAGGTCAGCCGGCGACATTTGCTGCTGGACTCTTGCGGGGGTGGGGGTGGGGGTTCGCTCCTGAGCCAAAATCGCCACGGCCTCAGGCAGAGCCGGCAGCTGCTGGAGAGGAACTCGGTGGCTCAGGCTGCGGAACAGTGGGAGTCCGGCACCGAGCGGCTCACACTGGGTGTCAGGTAAGAGATGATCCCGGGTGATCTGGGACGCAGAGGGGGGTGGCGAGCACCTTCCCGAGTGCGCGGTCCCCGCGGAGCGCCCCGGGAGCGAGGGGGACAGCAGGACGGCTCTTCTGACTCGGTCCACGCGCCGACCCGCTGTTTTCATATGTTGTAGGGAGGCTAAGAAACTCCAGGCTCTTCTCAGAGCCAAGACAGGCTTGGAGGGAAGTAGCCTGCCTGCCTTGGGACGCACCTGTTGCGGGAGAACTACCCCTGCCTCCTCGGCGCAGCCCTTCCCAGCCGCGAGGGCGCGGCGTGTGGCCCGAGAGAGCGCAGCCGGAGCCTCCGCTGGGTCGCTCGCTCCGGCCCCTCGCCTGTCTGAGCCCTCTGAAAGGGGTCCTGGTCAGGGCCAAGGTCACGGTGCGTCTCACGCTGAGCCCCTCTAGGCTTCTGCAGCCTTGGTCGGGCGGCGGCGCCTTTATTCTCCCCTTCCGCACACGTCCCGGGTGGGCGATGGCAGTCAACTCTCAAGAAGAAATCCGTGTGCTCGTCCTCCTGAGCTCCCGGCCTGCTCCTTCTCGGATTCAGGGCTCAATCGGAGGAACTCAGCTGCGGCGGCAGGGGTTGAAAAGCGACTCCACGAGGCAAGGCGCGCGGGGCGCCTCCGCCTTTTGGGAACCGGCGAGTATTAAGTCATTTTATGGGAAGCAAAGTCGTGGCACCTTTACTCACCCCCCTCGTCTAGTTGTCAACCCCCCCCAACAGATGGAAAGTGGAAGAACTAGCCTCTAAAAGTACTTACTGGTCCTGAACCTTGGACCACCCCACACTCACACATTGCGGACCTTCGGGAAAGCAGAGGGTGACCGGGGGAGCGAAGTGCGCGCTGCGTCCCGGCCTGGGAGCGAGGGAGTCCTGGTCTGGTCCCCGTAGATCTCCCATTTCAGGCATCGCTGTGTTACTGAAGCTGAAAACCCTTACGGAAGAAGGAAGGGAGAGTCCTGGTCTGTCGTGCAAAGGACCAGTCGCCCCTTCCTGGCCCAGCGCACCCCCTTCGGAACTGACTGCGGCCGGCGGTCCGCCCCCTCTCCGCTGACAGGCCGTGCTGAAGTAGAGTGACCTCTGGTTTGGACTCCCAGAATCCTGGCCCCTGTCTTCCAGCCCTGCAAGCTTGTATTTCGAGGATTGCTCTCCCCTTCCTTCCTCCCCCGCCCCCCTTGCCACCTTCTTGACTAACTTGGGGGGACATTTAAAACTTTATTTTACATTGTCCACTGAGAAAATTCAGACTTTTTTTTAAAGGGTAAAATATCTTGTAGCAATATGATTTCTCCACTCCTTCATTTGTAACCCTTCAGTTCTAACTACCCTTTGCCACTTCCCCAAATCAAAACTCAGGTGCCGCGTTTTCAGTTTGGGAGTGGGAAAGACACACGCGCCCGACGACCTAGGGTGAGGTAGGTGGCTCAGGAGGACGGAGGGGGCCAGACCTGTGGACCGTTTGCAGGGCGGGGAAGCTGCTCTATGTCCAGTCCAGTACTCGTTCCCAATGCCCTCCCCCGTCTGCCTCCCTCCCCCTCACCCCATTTGATCAGCTGGGGGAGTCGCTGAGGGTTGGTGTTAGGACTAGGCACTAGCTTCCTTCCATCATCTGGGACTCCAAAAGTTCCTTCCCGAGGAGGTAGGGGTCGTTCTCCACCCCCCTCTTTTTTAAATAAGCAGGAAGACTTAGGGTATGCCACTATCTTTTTGTTATGTCTGATGAATTAAGAAACATTCCTTATGCTTGGTGTTAGGAATGCTTTTGGGGCGTCAGTCTTTCCACATCCAGTCTAATCTCTTGGATTAAGAAACTTTCCTTCCACGGAGATGGAGGTGGTAGGAGAAGAGGCTCTTGTCCAGTCTGCAAGAGCACTAACAGCCCTTGACGAAGGGCTGTTGGCCATTTTTCCCCCATTACAGAAAAGCCAGATTCGAAGTAACAAAAGCATCCATGCCAATGTTGCGTCTCCCCCATCCGGCTGGTACTGCCAGAGCTGCCTTGGCAGAGTGACAGTCCGTGCCACCTCCGGACCTGGGGAGCGCATCCCTCTCCCACTGACTGCTCGGTTTGAGTCAAGGGAAACGGAGGCCTCCTGTTCTTCGAAGTGACTCAGCCGCTCAGAGGGCCCCAAGCGCCCGAGGTTCCGGGATTGATTCGATTTCACATTTCCACCGAGAATCTCAGCCCTGAGCTAGCGTTTGTCTCCCGTTCCTCCAAGCCCGGAGAGGGGCAGTGTCCGGGTTCTAGAGACCACTCCTGGAGCTCTCTCCCTTCCCGGGATTTCTGCCTTCCCGCCCCTCGTGCTGCTGAACTAAAGTCTTGATCGACAAAAACACAGCAAGGGGGAAGAAAGATCTACGCCCACCTCCGCACTCGCACCGAAGGCTCCAAACTCCAGGCCTCCTCTTTATTCCCAGAAGCGACTCTGCGCTGAACCGCAGTGCCCAGGCACGCATGAGGGGCTCTCTAGGTCCTTTCGTTGTTTCCCTCCCGTGTGCTTCTTTGCCCACCCCCTGCCCTCCGACATCGGATAGTTTGTTATGAGCTTCTGATTTCCCGGTCCGACGCCACACGGCGGCCCCAGTCGAGTGGACCCACCCACGCAGGCCGGGCTGGCGCTGAGTTCCCCGGAGCTCACGTCCCCACCTTGGCCAGAGGTGCTTCGGGCGCGGACTGTCCCACCATCTTCCGCCAGCGCCAAGGTCCGGGAAGCGTGGAGCGGGAACAATCTCTCTCAGGAACCTTTGCACGTTCTAACAATCTGTCTCTGCCTCTTTGGCTCCTTTTCCCTCCCACCCTCCCAAGTTGCTTTTCTTGTGAATTTTTTTTTTCTCTCAGTTTTAGATCTAGGAACTTAGAGAATTGTGCAAAACTGAAATTCTTTCAGTAATCCATGTTTTAAAACTAAAGAGAGGACAAAGAAAATAAGAGATCTCTCGGCCACAATACTGTCAGGGGCAAAGCCATCACCAAACGTGGACATCTCGGTGAAACCACACCAGAAGGGCTCAACAAACAAAATTGACAGAATGGAAGTGTTTAGGAAAAGAGATCTAACGAAAAAAAAAAAATATTGAGACAGGTAGGCATGCAGTCTTCCCCCACCCCTGTCCCCACTGGCTGCACTGCCCCGCAACCGCACCTCTGTCCCTCAAGCCTTTCCACTGGGACCTCTTATTGCCCATATTTCTCTAAACTTGGGAGCAGCAATGAAAGGAAGGAGAGCTAATGTTTCAACCCCTCTCTCCAAACCCAGAGGAACCTCCACCAACCGCCTGGCCACCTTCTCTTCCCTTCCTTCGGTTCCCGATGTGTGAGTTGGTTAGAGAAATTGAGAAGGGGGGGTGGGATGAAAGTTAAAAAAAAAAAAATCAGGAAGGCGTGAGCTGGAGCGGTGAGTGTGTCAATCAGAGGGTTTTGTGCCTGGGGGCTCCTAGCGGTTTGGAGCAGAGGTGTCCCAGGGCGGCCCCACAATGAATATGAATAGGAATCCTTGCTAAATGGGACAGCAAAGCGCACCGCCCTGAATGATGGCACGTCATCCTAACCAGCCCAGGATAGATAGGAGGGCTCCTTTTGTCTCTTTTCTCCGCCACAGCTCTATAAAAGCCCCTCTTTTTCAGCGTGAGGTTAGTTCAAGCACACACCAACTAGCTGTCCAGGAAGCAGCCTAACCAGAGAGAGGGGTGTGGGAGGGAGAGAGGCGGGGGAAAAGCAGCATCTCAGCTTTTCTTCTCACGTCTTGCAGCTGAGAAGTGGGTTCCTGGGCTGTGCAGACTTTTTTTTTTTTAATTCAAGATTTTCTTTAATTTCCCGCCTAAAGCCTCCCCCACGGTAGGGCCGCATCCCCAGTAATAAAATGAATTCTGATTCGAGCTCTGTCTCCAGCAGAGCTTCATCTCCGGACATGGATGAGATGTACCTGAGGGACCACCACCACCGCCACCACCACCACCAGGAGAGCCGTCTCAACTCTGTCTCGTCCACGCAGGGCGATATGGTGCAGAAGATGCCCGGGGAAAGCCTCTCGCGGGCTAGCGCCAAGGCCGCGGGAGAGAGCAGCAAGTACAAAATCAAGAAGCAGCTGTCGGAGCAGGACCTACAGCAGTTGCGGCTGAAGATCAACGGACGCGAGCGCAAGCGGATGCACGACCTGAACCTCGCCATGGATGGGCTGCGCGAAGTCATGCCCTACGCTCACGGGCCCTCGGTGCGCAAGCTCTCCAAGATCGCCACTCTCCTGCTCGCCAGAAACTACATCCTCATGCTCACCAGCTCCCTGGAGGAGATGAAGAGGCTGGTTGGCGAGATCTACGGGGGCCACCACTCGGCCTTTCACTGCGGGACCGTGGGCCACTCTGCCGGCCACCCAGCGCACGCGGCCAACGCCGTGCACCCGGTGCACCCCATCTTGGGCGGCGCGCTCTCGTCCGGCAACGCCTCGTCACCGCTGTCCGCAGCCTCACTTCCCGCCATCGGCACCATCCGGCCTCCCCACTCGCTGCTCAAGGCGCCCTCCACGCCGCCCGCGCTGCAGCTGGGCAGCGGCTTCCAGCACTGGGCCGGGCTGCCCTGCCCCTGCACCATCTGCCAGATGCCGCCGCCGCCGCACCTGTCCGCTCTCTCCACCGCCAACATGGCCCGGCTGTCGGCCGAGTCCAAGGACTTGCTCAAGTGAGCAGCGGGCGGGCCCGGCTGCCGAGGAGGAGGGAGAGCAGCGGGAGGGGCCCCGGTGCCGGGCTGGGAGGGAAGAGGGAGGCTGCGCGCTCGGCCCACGGGAGGGCGGGCTCCGGGGCCTGCGGCATCCCACCTGAGAGATCTCAGACTCCACTTGACCCCCGGAGGGAAAAGGACCAAAACCAAACTGCAATTTCTAGGTGGTAGCAAAGGGAGACTCGAACCAGACTTCGTGTGTTTTGCATGCATGCTTCTTTTTCCCATGCCGCGCCAGTATTTCTCACTGCCATATGCTCTTGTCAAAACTGCATTTGTTGTATAAAGATGGGATCGGTGTAGTTAAAAACTTGCGCAGGAACTTTTGAGTTGACTTTCTCTGACTCTGTGTTCTCGCTTTGGGAAAAGACGGCCATCCCTTTTGTGCAAAACAAATGTAAATATTTTCTTGAGATGGATGCGATTATGATTGTCTCTGTCCTCGCCATAGTTTTTCTAGAGACAATGGAGAGAGAGGGAGAGAGAGAAAGAGAGAGAGAGAGATATCAAGACCCAAGTTTTGAATCTCATTTCTGGTCCAGCGCATGACATCTCCTATGTGGGTTTTCCTTTCGACGCAGTGTAGGTCAAAAGAATGCATGCACGCTTCTAAATGAATCTTGTCTAAACATGTTGTGCAGGCCGTGGTGCCGTTTTCCTTGTAACAAGGATTTATTAGTGAATTCTTCCAAGTACTCCATATATCTGTCTGTGGTTGTATGAAATGAAAAAGGGGCAGAGTGCAAAGACCCACACTCACGCACACGCGCTTCTTCTCCCACCCCCAGCCCCTTCAAACTTTATTCCGAACCTTCCTCTGCTGTTCCGGGGCCGCCATTGTAAACGCTTGGCTCCCTCTAGTAGCTTGCCCCACCCCCTCGCTCAGTTCTGCATGCGGGGTTGGCTCTCTCTATTATCAGCTTTGAAAACTTATCCTGGTTTTGGGAGGGGGTGCCGTTTTTATTTTCCTGAACATTTGCTTGAAATATTTTGTTAGGGCCTCAAAGACGATACCTGTCGTTATTTTTTATATATTCTTGATAACTATGATATATTTATTAATAACCAGTGTTTCTGGATGAGATTTCAAATAAAAAAGAATCTTTAAATCGTGGCTTTGGCTTTGCCTAAAAATCTTAGCAGATGGGGTTAGTGGGACAGGGAACATGTGGACTAGGTAAGGTGTAGCTGGTGTGGATGAGGGATTTGGAATGGATGGGCAGATTTGAAGTTTTCCCTAATTATGTACAAGTAAACAGGATGGGTAAATTGGTGCTGATTTTTGGAAATGTCCTTTAAATGGGGTATTGCCCACATTCACAGTCATCCACTCTTTGAGATCCTTATTTCTCTGCAGTAATCAGACCCTCATAAACTCAGGAACTGAATTTTAAAAAGTAATCTGGAAACTCGAAGTGGCAGAAACGAGAGGTGGAATGTCACTATGATGACTGTGTTGGCAGTAAGTTAACTTCTTTTCACTTTAAATTGAACTTGTGGGTTATTTTCCCCCCCCATGTTAAAATCGAGTATACATTTTAAAAGTCAACAAAGAGTGGTCCTAGAAAATAATCAAATACTCATCCTGCTTGCCTTCCATGTCGGAAGCATGCCCTGCGGAGAAAGGAAAGGCTCCTCTGCTTTGTAAGGTGAGCTCCCGGTGAATCAAAGGACCGCCCAAGTCTCAGCATCCTGCAGATTTATAGCGAGAATCCTCTCTTCTTTCTTCCCTTTGAAGATTGCTGGTCTGATTAACCATATACATGGGGCATCGTCTACATAAAAGTCAGCTAAAACGGGAGTTATTTTAATACAGGACTTTTCTCTTTTCACCTCCCGCCATAACACTTCCAAATGGTTTATATAAGCAGGAGTAATCCCGCAAGAGGGTTTTGTCTATTTGTTTAAAGGTGACAATAAATCAAACTGTAAGGAGGATAGCTCCAACAACACAGGCCTCAATTTCACTCTGAGGAAAACAGAACTCTCATTGTAATGCAACACCCCAGGATTTGCTTCTGAATTAGTTGTAACTTGCCTCCATGTTGGTTGAGGCCCAAGCCTCTCTCCAATGCGGGGAGGCCTGTGGTGTCCTCCTGGAATCCAGCATGGAGAGCACGGCTACGAGCATTTGTATTTGCCCTGTCCTTCCTGAGTCCCTGATGCCTGCCCATTGCTGCCCCTCTCAGAGAGGACATCTCTGTGGGTTTCTCTTCTATCCAAATCATCCCCCTCCATCCCTGTTTACCCTCCCATGGCTACCCCGCTCTCAGCCAGGAGGAAGACCTAAGTGAGGGTCTACAGTGGAGGGTGCTTGTTTCCACTGGTTTTCGGCAGACAAATAGGGGAATAATCGTCTGTTTCCCCAGGGTGATTCATTTCTCTGGGTGAGGAAAGGGCCTATTGAAGATTTATTTGAAACCAACACAAGGCAGCCCTCCAGCCTTTCCCCAGAGTTTATTATTTAGAAAGGGGGTTGGGAGAAGAAGTTTCATCAGTCAGGAAGGAAAACTACTTTCTCTTAGCCACTTGCTTCTTTTGAGTCCCGTTTCCAAAGTCCTGCTTCTGGGGAAAGACTCGGGGCCTTACAGTGAGCCTAGCTGTGGGCTTCATGCTTTCTCTAAAGCTGAGGCTTAAATTGGGTTATGGAAAGGAATAAAGCCACACTCTTTACACTAGGACAGTCGTGGATTTTGTGATTGCGCTGCTGAGACAGGAAATCCTTGGGCTACCTGCAGTGGTCAGTTTAAAGAGCTGCGATGTCCACTCACATGAGCTAAAAGGAACCTTGAGCAAAGGGAACTCTATTCCAAATTTTGCAACTAAAATGGAAAATAGACACGGCTTCCAACATTGAGGAGCTCTCTTAAGTGAGCAGAGCTCTTTTCTGGGTTACAAAAATTCTTTTGGTTTCGAGATTAGAAGAGAAAATTTCTTTAAGAACAGGACAGAAACCCAGTGAGGAAGATGATTTGGGAGCCAGGTCATCTGAGGTTTCTAGATTTATTGGGAAGAAACAAAATCAACTCGCCCTCCGGGAAGGGCCTTGATGCCTAGGTTGGTCTGCTGTACATGTATTTGCAGGCAGATTTTTAGTGTCCTTGCGTTTCCCTTTAAATACTCGAATTATCCACGCCACAAACAAGATTTCATGGCCGCAAAGGTGAAAATGGGTTTCGGCCGGATTTTGTTTTTTCGTTGTTGCCACTTTCTCGAAAGTTCGCAAGTTTAGTTTTTCATTCAATCTGGAAACACTATGACGATCCTTGTATTCCAGATTAAACACCGCCTTACATTTAAAAGGATGGCGAAAGCCTCCTGGGCGGGGGACGCCTTGAGAAGCCCACACTAGAAACCTCTCGGCGCTTTCCCAGGCGATGACCTAATTCAGAGGGAGGGAAGAAAGTGACTCTTAGAAAGGGAAAATGAGGCCGGCGTCGGCTGGGCGCACCAGACCTTTGTTCCCGGGGCCGCTGAGGCTGACAGCCCGCAAACGGGCGGAGACAGGCTGCCTGAGCGGCCCCAGCCCAGGGTTTCCCCCCGCTCCAGCAGCAGGGGGCCTTGTGTCTCCTCGAACTTCTTTTTTTCCCAGCAGCTAGGTCAAGCCAGGTTTTGGGCTCCACTGACGCATTCAGCAGAAATTGCAAAAGCCTCCTCCCACCGGGAGGACGCTGGAAGCCCCTCCGCCCCACCAACATCTCGCTCAGACACCAACTTTTAATTTCGCTTTCCACGTCCCTTCCAGAGACGCCCGGGCCCCTGTCTCCCCTTTTCCCACCCGCCGCTGGGGAACGGGAGTGACTGCAAAGGGTGGGCTCCCCAGTCTCCGCACCCAGACTAGACATCTCCGACACCTCCCCGCGATGCTGGCTCCCGCCCCTGGTCCTGGGTGGGGACTCGGGACTGGCCTCGAGGCCGGGACTCGGAGGAGCCTCCGCGAACCTGAAGACGCCCCGCGGCTCGGCCTCAGGTTGAGGTGCTTTTTCGGGACTGACCTGGCCCAGAGAGTCCGTCTCTGGTTTGCAGGGGCCTCCCCTGGGCACCTTTTCCGAGCAGCCCTTCCGCGCCCCCCAGGCCCGAGGCCACCCAGGACCACCCCTCCCAGCAACGCTCCTGGCCGAAGCCGAGAAAGGGTAGCTGTGAAGAGAGGACCCCGGGGCCCTGGTGCCCTCCCTGCCGTGCGGGATCTGGGCCTGTACTCCTCAGTGCGGCCCCGCCGGGTCCAGGCTGCTCACGCGTAGGAAGGAAGCCGGTAGAGGAGCCGCCGCCCGAGGGCTGGGAGTGTCCTCGGGAAGAACTAGGCCCAGGGAGGGGCCTTGTGGGGAGGGAGGCGGGCGGCGTCCTCGGCTCGCCTCTAAGAAAACTTGCCGGAGAGAGAGAGCGCCTTCCCTCCCCGCCCCTGCAGAGACTCGGGGCCTCTCGGGGGACCCAGTGCTGGTTTAAGGGGCCCACAGAAATCAAACTCCGAAGACTCGGGTCTGCAGCGTCACTTTTCCGTCGAGCGTCCGGGTTCACTGAAACCTTCCGTGGGACACTGCGGTCGGGGGCTGCGAGGGGTTGGGAGAGCATGGAGTGCGTTGGGCGCCGAGGGAGCCCGCCAGCAGGCGGAGTCCGCGCTTGCGGTGGCCCAGGAGAGCCTAGGAGCGATCCCCGCGGAGTCGCCCGCCCCGCCGCCCACCCGTGGGGTGCGCGACCCCCTCCCGCCCTCCTCTTGTACCCAGCGGCCGAGAGCCGGGAGCCGTAATCTCAGACTCTAGCTCCGCGCCGGGCTGGGGGTCCCAGGGTTGCGGTTGGATCAGGTGGGAAGCGTCAGTCTCCGCTCCCTGACCCCGGACTCCTCGCTGTCTCCGGGCCACCGCAGGACACGGTCAGAGAGATGGGGGCTCAGGCGACAGACGGATGCGCGGGAGACAGATTCCACCGAGTGAGGCCCCTAGTCGCCTGCGCCTACACCGGCGAAGTGCCTCGAAATACCTAAGGGTTTATGGAAACGGGGAGGGAGGAGAAACAAAAAGAATAACCACAAACAAATCCAAAGTAGGGCCGAGCGCCGCGGGCCCTCTTCTCTCAGGTCACTGCTCCCCCGCGCGCAGCCCTGGGCTGACACTCAAGAGTTTGTCAGTTTTGCTAAGGAGGGGCCCGGTTAGAGTGGCGCGGGGGGCCGGGTGGCGGCGCCTTCCCCAGCTGCGGGGACCTCCCGGAGGACCCCGGCGCCTCGCTCTCCCTGGCGGACCCGGATCACAGCCCCTGGAAGTGAGCTGTTGCTTCTAACCCAAACCCCTGGACTGCCAGTGGCTCCCGAACCAAAGTACGAACGTTTGTCCTCGCAGCCAGGCACCGGCAAAAGGAATTTGACTCACCTCTGTAGTGGGCCCCTCGGGTGATGGGTCCTGGACCTGCTGGGGCCGAGGCCCCAGGGAGCCAGGAGGGAGGGGTGCGCAGATCTGGGAGTCCAGTGACCCGCCTTGGTTTTACTGCTGCGTCCTAGGGTTCGGGTGGAAGCAAAGTGGTTGAGTTTCTCGTACCCCAGGAGGACAGGGGCAAAGAGGGGGGCAGCGCCTAAGGGTCTGTGGGGCAGTGTCGGATAGCTGCCCTCGAAACTTTTGGGGCTCTGTCTGGCCCTGACTTGAGCAAGACCCCTCTTTTCCTCGTGGTCTGCGACAGACACCTCAGAAAGTGCAGAGTCCAGGGCCTGATTCTGGGGGTTGCCACAGTTTACAAGCAAGCACCCCTCACCTCCATGCATGAAAAACTGCAGAAGCTGGGTACTGAGGGAGCCCCCCTCTCTGCCTGCTGCAGGACTGTGGTACCAAGAACTCACTTTTGCCACAAGCAAGATCCATAATTCCACTGGGGAACATAGAGGATGGCAGCGGACGCATTTTATGGCAACTTCTTTCTCCTCCTGGTTATTCAGTCCCCTCACCATCCCGCCTCCCTCCCACCTATCGGGGAAACGACAAGGAAACCCATGCCATCATTTGAACTCAAATGCAAACACATAGCGTTCTAGTGCACTCCCAGCGACGCAAGCCTTGGCATTACTTCCTTTGGAGTTTTCAATCTTCTCCACTTCAGCAATGAACATTGTCTGCATGCTTCCGATGTGCCAGGTGCTGGTAGCCACAACAGAGGAATATAAATAAATAAATAAATAAATAAATAAATAAATAAATAAATAAATAAAACAGCAAGAGAAGGCATTCACATGCATAAGAAATAGCTCTCGTTTGCTGTGCCCTCAGCAAAACATTGGTCACCTAAGTCCGATGGTAAAAATTCCACCGGCCGCACAAAACACAAGTGTTTTTTCAGATGCTAGAAAACTCACTGTCCGTTCCCTCTACTGGAGAGGACAGGAGCAGATGCTTTTGATTAATATGGAAATAAAAAGAAGCAATGGTGGCAGTACTTAGTTTCGTGGCAGTTGTTTAGAGATTTATTGACACAGAGATAAACTTCAGTCTGGGGCATCTCCGTAATTCATGTCCCCAATAGTTATTAGCAAATGAGCAAATCGTTTTTCTTTTAGCAGGTTTTTTAAAGAAAAAAATAAAAGAAGGGGAGTTGGGGGAGATCTTTTTTAATGGGATTAGTGTCATTATCCTCCTTGTCTCTGTAGCTACCCCGGCTACAGAAATTTGCCTCTGGACTCCAGAGTTCACCAGGCTGTGGTTCTAAACATAAAACAATCCTGTAATTTCCTTCAAGAACAAAAGTTTTCAAAGAAATGACCTGCACGGTATCCCCCTTCAATAAAGCAGAAGTGACTTAATGGTCTGTTAATTACTCCAGCCCTGCAGGGGGAGGGAAGTTTCCAAATGCAACTCTACAAACCCTCTGTTGACTGAAGCTGTGGTCTGTCCCCAAATGTACAGCTGGGGCCGGGCCATTGAAAACCCAGACAAAACATAATCCCTGATAAATAATCCCACCTAGAACATAAAGATTCAGCACTCAATTGTTGGATCTGCGCTGGATCCTCAGAGAAGACCGGAGGGCGCTCCTGTGGGGCTTCCTGTAACCTTTAAAACTTGCAGCCAGGGGTTCTTGGACAAAAGTTAAAAGAAAAAAAAAAAAAAGAGCTTATTTGACTTCTCCATCCTTTATCCTTCTGTGTTGAATTTCTCTCTTTTTAATTTGAGGCTTTGACTATAATTTCTTCATCCAATCTTCTTTTGTATTAATTAGCTTGTTCCATCATGTAATATATTTTCAGTTTATTTCTCCAGTTGCTTCTCTATTAATAATTTAATCTAAGAAGATAAGTTTTGACTGTCATAATAAAGACAAAGTAGAGAATGAAAATACAGGAGGCAGGTTTGGCTTGTTAGTCTCTGTGTCTTTTCACATCTGTAAGGTGACACTGCATGATGTAATTAAATGCATTTCTAAAACAGAACAGTTAACCAGCTATATTGAAGCCCAAGCAAAACCACAGTCATCCAGTTAACTTTGCATCAGAGATGCTTAATTGGAAAAATTGAATTTTCAAAGCATCTCTTTCAGAAAAAAATATACATAAACATGTCCTACACTAATTAAAAAGACAGTAGTTTCAATCTGGTATACATTTGGTCATTGTGGGTCCATTAAAATAAAACATTGCAAAAAGGTGAAATCTAGCATCTATAGAGATGAGTTTTATGAAAGTGATCAAGATGTGGATATTAACTGTTTTGGAAATTAGTTGTTTGCTTGAACTAGGCAATAGCAGGAAGAGTCTATGGAGCTGCACGATTTGCCACATCCACTATTACTTCTTAAGGAAGTAATGCTGAAGCATCAGGCATTGGTTAAAGCCATCTTTGGACTGGGTGCAGTGGCTCACGCCTGTAATCCCAGCACTTTGGGAGGCTGAGGCAGGAGGATCATGAGGTCAGGAGTTCAAGACCAGACTGGCCAACATGGTGAAATCCCATCTCTACTAAAAACTACAAAAAGTAGCTGGACATGGTGGCTTGTGCCTGTAATTCCAGCTACTTGGGAGGCTGAGGTAGAAGAATTGCTTGAACCAGGACCTGGGAGGCAGAAGTTGCAGTGAGCTGAGATTGAGCCACTGTTCTCCAGCCTGGGCTACAGAGCAAGACTCGATCTCTAAAAAAAAAAAAAAAAAGCCATCTTTGCCTTTCTTGCCACAGTTGACTGGACCAGAGAGTGGTATATGAGCTAGTCAATATAAGGCACAGTCATGAGGGGAGGCCAGCTCAAAGGCAATTGGCATTAAACGGTGCTTCATGTAGAATGGTGGTACTTTTCTCTCACTGGGAAAGTATAAAAATCTAGTGAATCAAAAGGGACTCATCATTTAAACTAAGTTTGACCCTAGTCAATGCTGGACTTTTGTTCTGGTTTTCTGTACAGCTAACTGTTCATTCCAGTCATACGAAAAATGAGATCCAGACAGACGGACAGACATTATGACCTGTGTAACCCAAATAGAGTTGCCCCTTTCAGTGCTAAAGGCTATCGTTGCAAATCTATGCAATGATGTTCTCAAAATCTGACTTCCCTACAGTGGCTATACAGACACAAATATGAAAAATTAGAAGCCATTCCCTCTTGCTGAATAGTCCATGGGGCAATAGAAGCAGAGGAAGCAATCTGTTTCCCATTTTTACTAAATTATATTATTAATTAGTCAGATTGAATTAAGTACAGTTTTAGAAATTCTACTGTCTGACCAGGTAGAGGTGGGATAGTTTCTTTCTCTCTCCTTTGCAGAGATTAATGTGTTCAGTTATCAATGTCTCTTCCCAAAGAGCATTTTGATATGGATCATTTTTTTTCATTTTTTACCCTTAGGTACTTGGTTCTCCAGCATTTCCTTCATCCTGTGGAGTGTTTGCCAGGCTCTTAGTTGAAGCAGGTGATCTCTTCAGGGCCAGAGAGTATATTAACTTGACTAGTAACTTTTCTTTTCTTTTTTTTCAATTTTTATTTTAGTTTTGGGTGGTATACGGGCAGCTTCGTTGCATGGGTAAATTGTGTATTGCTGTGGTTTGGCGTACAAATGATCTTGTACGCCAAAGTAATGAGCATAGTACTCAACAGGTAGCTTTTCAACCCTTGCCCCGCTCCCACCCTCCTCTCACTGGTAACCCCCAGTATCTATTGTTCCCATCTTTATTCGACCAGTAACTTTTCATCATTATTGCTATTAGCAGGTTTTTAAGTAGAAAACACTAAGAAACATTTAGTGTATTTTTCACAGTAAATACTAGATCTCAATATAAGGAATTTACACTGAAAATGGAGAGACCTAATATTTCTGGAAACAATTTTATTTAAACCTCAGCCAAATGCTAATTTGGCCCTGAAGTGGCTGATGCCCACCGTGCTGGAATAGCTGGAGGAAGAGGTAGAAGAGATCAGCAGGACAGTGCCAACTTTTCTAAATTTGGGTTCCCATGAACTCTCACTGTAGAGAATCTAGACTTCATCTAAGGGAACAGTGAGAGGTAAGATGTTTTTCTTATAATGATTTACTTGACCATTATAGATTCTTTTCTTTTTCTAGAATTAACTTCCTTTGAAATTTTATATGATGGTTGCTCATCTAAAATATATACCATTATGATATGCAAGGATGTTCTAGTTTGTTGATTCTAGAATATTCAATGAAACATTCCATGTTTCCCTACACTTTAGGCTTGAAAGAAAGAGGTCAGAAGTAAGCAATGGCAAGGCAGAATCTGCAGGACAGGGATGAAAAGGATTCATTAAGTGGAGCAGGTAAGGCAAGGAACATGGTGGCCACATTTTAAAAACGGAAAACATTTCTGGTGGTAACATGGCATCAAGAATTACTCTTATTGGTTTATTCTTCACTTATATAGGCTTTGGGTCATCACAACAGTACTTAGAAAAAGGACCATGCCTATTTACTTCCAAGAGATGAAAGATTGGTGGGAGATTTTCTTTCTCCTTGTTCTTCCTCCTCAGTTTTCCTTTCTTCCTCTAGTCCTCTATCTTACTTCTCAATTATCTAGTCATCTTTTTGCTATCTTCTCTATGTCTTCACCAGTCTTTATTTTCATTCCATGTGATCATGCCCCTCTATTTGCTCATTTCCACTGGCCACTTCATTGCTTTAGGGAAGCATAGCGTTTACATTCTCCTAGCCTTCTTACAAAGGCCTTGCATACACAGTCTGCCTGCTCTTCCAACTAGTTTTGGTTTCTAGGAAGCCCCCAACCCTCTTTTCATTTCCAACTAGTTTTGGTTTCTAGGACGCCCCCAACCCTCTTTTCATATCTTCACTTCCAACCTGTATTGTTACCAAAAAATGAGCTACACAGAAGTGTGTTCCAGAACCAAAGGCATTCAGAGATGCTTTAACTTTCAAAAGCAACATTGTCGTAAGAGTGCTTTCCTAAGTGAAAGGGGTATTATGGTAGAGGCTATTTATGCGTTACCAGCTTGTGTCAACTTAACGCATGTATTTATATTGATAATCATAGCAAGCCCAAAGTGCTTAATATGTACCAGTCATGGTTTTAAATACTTGACACATATTAGCTAGTTTAATTCTCACTGCAAGCCTATGAAGGTGGTACCCTTATTATTCTCATTTCTGCAGATGAAGAAACTGAGAAACAGAAAGTTAAGTAGCTTCCCCAGGCCACACAGTTGGTATGACCTAGACCACTGGTTATCATGTTCTCTGGCCCAACACATCAACATCATCTGAGACCTTGTTAGAAATACAGATTCTGAGATTTTACCTTACTTGCAGGTTCAAAAGACAACTGCCATAGTTTCACATATGCTGGCAGAAGACATGAGACTCCTGGGCCAGAAACAAAGGACTTGATTTCTCATGCCACAGAAAGTATCATGAGCTTCATGTTCACACTCCTCTTGCCCCTTAATTCCCAGGAGGGCAATGCATGTGCAGAGGGAGATGCTGCACATGCAGTGGATTGAATTACATTTGGGAACGCTTGAGCTTAGAAAACCTCAAGCTTTTATAATGGGCTTCCAACAAATCTGCCCAACTTTTCCTTTGGAATCTGACATTGTTTTTATTATCCCATGTAGCAAAGAAACTTGCCTTCTACCCCAGAGGGAGACACTGTCTCCATCTTCTAAGGCTATTTTCTATACAAACACCTGTGAGAAGACAGTCCAGAATGAAACTTGTCAGTGCCTGTGTTTTGTGTATCTATTTTTAATTTATACATGGGTTGTGGTATAACCCTTCTTCTGTTTCACACTTTTTAAAATTCCAATCAGCATTATGTTTTAAGATCCATCCACTTTGCCATTTGTTAATCTTGTTCCTAATGCTTGACTTCTGCAGAATGCTTCATACCGTGTGTTCATCACATTTCATTCACTATTTCCCTAGGGATGAAACTTACCCTTCCCTGTAGCATCCCGTAATGATAACACTGCAGCATCTTTATAATGCCTCCTCTTGTATCTGCCCAAGTTGCTCATTTTTCTATCAGGTCACCCATCTTTTTTTTTTTCTCAAGAGTTTCTTGTATAGTTTATATATTGAAAGTTTTAGATGTAACAACTGTCTTCTCCCAGCCTAATATCTGTACACCAGTTTTCCCAACTATTGACTACTCTACAATATGCCATTTCCCTATTAATTTGTGATGACATCTTTATTCTATATCAAGTGCCTGTATTCATGGGTCATTTCTGTACTGTTTATTCTGTATCACTGGTACATTAATCTATCTTTATGCCACTACCAGTACATTGTTATTACTATACCTCAGTATTGTATCGTAATATCTGGTAAAGTGCATACATTTTAGGAGGATACATTATTACTTTTTAAAAATATGGTTGTATTCATCTCCTAATTGAATGCACTCTAAGTTAACTGGAATAATTCTTAAAAATTGCATACTTATATTATTACAAGATTTTCTCTCTCTCTTTCTTTCTTTCTCTCTTTCCTTTCTTTCTTGCTTTCTTTCTTTCCTTCTTTCTTTCTTGCTTTCTTTCCCTTCCTTCCTTCCTTCCTTCTTCTTCTTTCTTTCTTTCTTTCCTTCTGTCCTTCTTTCTTTCTTTTCTTCTTTCTCAGTTTTGCTCTGTTGTCCAGGCTGGAGTGCAGTGGCGCAATCTCAGCTCACTGCAGCGTCTGCCTCTTGGTTCAAGCGATTCTCCTGTCTCAACCTCCCAAGTAGTTGCCACCATAACTGACTAATTTTTGTATTTTTAGTAGAGACAGAGTTTCACCGTGTTGGCCATGCTGGCCTCCAACTCCTGACCTCAAGCAATTCACCTGCCTTGGCCTCCCAAAGTGCTGGGATTACAGGCGTGAACCACTGCGCCCAGCCTATTACAAGACTTTCATCACCTTTCCCTTAGGTAGTAGAGTGTTGGTGGGAGAAGAGACATGTGTATATGCAGGCCTCTTGGAGTTGCTATCATATTTTTATCTTTCACTCTATTTCTTCAGCCTCGAAGTTATTAACCATGGGTGGGAATTCTCAAGCTCTCTGACTCCTCACTTGAAGCAATTTAGTGCTTGATTACTCTGGTTTTAGAAGGAAGTTTCCCCCGATCATAAAGCCCCAGAGATAGTGCTCATCATTACTTTCTACTGCATTATATATTATACAACATTACATACCTACTGTTCAGTTTCTTAAACAGTAGGTAATAGGACATTTCTTCAAGAAAGAACTTTCTGATCATCCTGAAAGAACATTTTGCAGATGGACTCAAATTTAAACGAAAGCCTTTCAGGCATCAGGACACTCTTCCAAACCTTCAGGCCCATGCACACGCCATGCCCATTATGGAAAACGCTTGCTCTCACCCCATGCCTCTCCTTTGCCCAGCCTATTCCTAGTCAGGCTTCACTTCCCAGCTTATTCTCACGTCACTGGGAAGCCTGGGCCAGTGGCAGTTCCCTGTCTTGTGTGCTCTCATAGCAGGATGTACTTCCCCTCACAGGAGGTGATCACATGATGTGGTCTCTTTGCCACCTGGACCAATTTGCCTGTCCCTCTACCACTGGAATGTAAACCCCTTAGAGAAGGACCAAGACGGTAGTGTCTGGAACATGATAGGTGCAGAAAGAGCATTTTGCAAATCGATGAATGAGAACTGCTCTAGAGGAGAGTCAAGCTTTAGGTGGGTAGTTGCATAAGATGACCTGTAGTTTCCCTTCCGACTATGAGATTTCATAACCATGTAATACAAAAATCACAAAGTCTGTACACATTCATTTTTGTTTAAAAAAACCATAGCTACATTGAATAGGGGCATTTTACCACATATGACTCTAGATACTTGTAGGAGTGGAAAGTAACTTGATAACTTAATCACATCCTTAAGAGGAGGCACCTTATTACCCTGAGTGCTCTAGTGCCATGGGTTGTTTTTTGAGGGGTAGCTGCCATTAATGAGAAACACCCATTGTTTTTCATTGGTTTCTCTCAATAGTTGGCAAGATGGCATAAGTAGGTTCCTTTCATAGATCATGAGGGTTAGGAGTAGGGAGGTTAAGTAACTTGGAAAGGGTGTACAGCCAGTAAGTGGCATAGCTGAATTTTGAACCCTGTGCTATCTCACTCCAAATTTGTTGTTCCTAACGGATGTCCTGAATCTTCATGAATATCCTTTTAACCTTTTTCCTTGACTTCTTCCTCTCCTTTCTCTAGGTGGCCATGTCCTGCTGCTGGTCACTTTCATAATGCTGTCCATCCTTCCCTGGGAGAGCTCCGTGGTGAGCTCTTGTTTCCAAAGGATCATCAGGTATCCTAGCAACTTTTTTCCTATAGTTGTTCACCCATTTGATGAACTTTGCCCTGCTTTGGGTACTGTGTTTGATCCTGAAGGTGCAATTGGGAATGAGGAAGATATGGTGTCAGTGCTCAAAAAACTAAGGTCTCACGGAGGGAAATAACCAAGCAAATGGTAAAATAGTATAATAAACTCTATGATAGAGGTTACAACGTCAGCATCCCTGGGTATTTAACCCTGTCTAGAGGGATTTCAGTGGAGCTGTCAGTCAAGTGAGGAAGAGGGGAACCAGATAACAATAAAGAAAAAGGCCTAGAAGCAAAAGAGGGCAGAGAGGATTCAAAAGATGATTTAGTGCAATGGGAGTGTAGAAATCCCATGTGTGAGTGGAGTTCAAGTAGAGCAAAGCAAAATATGGTGATGCACTGGTTAGCCAGATGCCAAGAGGCATTGCAACTCATTCACTTACTTTTTCAACATAAATTTACTAAGGTCCTACTATCATAGTAAGTAGATTGCTCATGTAGTACTCAGCCTTGTGCCATGCCCTCTTCTATATCCATCAACTCATTTAATCTTTGCAACAATCCTATGTGATGAATACTGTTATTATTCCAGTTTTATTTATTTATTTTTTGACAGGGTCTCACTCCTTCACCCAGATTCGAGTACAGTCATGCAATCACGGCTCACTGCAGCCTTAACATCCGGGGCTTAGGTGATCCTCCCACCACAGCCTCTCAAGTAGCTGGGACTAAGTCATGCACCACCATATCCAGCTAATTTTTTGTATTTTTTGTAGAGTCAGTGTTTTGCTATGTTGCCCAAGATGGTCTCAAACTCCTGGGCTCAAACAGTTCTCCCACGTTGGCCTTCTAAAGTCCTTGGATTACAGGCATGAGCCGCCACACCTGGCCACCTATTCCAGTTTTAAGGATGAGAAAGTCAAGGCCAAGAGACTGAGTAACTTTCCCAAAATCACACAGCTATTTTAAAGGACAAGGCTAAGATTCACACTCATGGAGCCCATCTTCACTAGCCACGCTCTTAACTACTATAGTAAACTGCCTCTGGGGATACAGTGATGAGGGAGACAAAGAAGGCTCCCTGTTCTCATTCTAGGAAGAGATAGAAAGTGAGCAGGCGAACAATAAATAAATTGTAAAGACAGCAATGAGAGGTATGAAGAAAGCCAAACAGCATGACAACTTGAGTTTGACTTGGTTGACTATATTTAGTAATGGAAGTCTGGGAGGGCTCCACTGAGGGGTGGCACTGAGCTATGGCCTAAAGGACAAGTAGAGGTCAGAGAAATCCAGGCTGTGGGAACCAGCATAGATGGGTTTAGATGCTGGAGATGCGTGATAGTCAATTTTATAGCGTTTAAACACTGTATTGATGTTGCTGTGAAAATATTTTGCAGACGTGATCAATGTTTGCAATCAGTTGACTTTAAGTGTGGGAGATGGTTACTCCCAACAATCCAGGTGGATCCCATCCAATCAGTTGAAAGCCATAAGAGCAAAATCTGATGGTTCCTAGAGAAGAAGGAGTTCTGCCTCGAGACTGCAATAGAAATCCTGCCCGAGTTACCAGCCAGTTGGCTGGCCCTGAAGATTTCAGATGTACCAGTCCCCATAATCACATGAACCTATTTCTTAAAATAAATGTCACTCTCTTGTTCTTTCTCCTTATATATCCTGACTGATACGGGATGCTCAGTAAAGAAAGACTCAACCCCTGCTCTCACAGAACTTCGTAATACAGAAGGAAATAAACGTTAAAACACCTGATTACATAATGCAGAATTTAATTCCAAAAGCAGAGACCGTCTCTTCACTCTTTCTGTATCTCCTTAAGTGCTGGGATCAGAGGCCTGAACACTAAAGGCGCAGGGAAAATGTTTGCTGACTGAGGGAATGATATTTGATGTCAGGAGAACAAGTTTCCAGAGCTAGCTCTGCCCCAATACAGCTATGTAACCTGGGTTGACATGCTTAATTCTTCTGAGCCTGTTGCCTTCTCTGTGCAATGAGGGCATTGAAATAAATGTTCTTAAGGTTTTGTTTTCAAATCACCTGCGATTCTTTGAGAGCAAATTGAAGACAGATAAGGATAAATGGGTAGCTACCGATCTACCGATGAGAGCAGCTAATGTCAGAAATACAACTCTGGAAGATGACTTTTGTGGTCATGTGACATAGGAAAGATTGCTAGAATTTGTTTCTTACCCTCTTTCCCTTGAGACCCACTGTACTAGCGTCTGTACTGGCACTCGTACTAGCTGCTGTAACAGAGTGTCACACACTGGGTGGCTTTAAAAAAAAAACCATAAATTTATTTTTTCATGGCTCTGGAAACTAGAAATCTAAAACCACGGTATGGGCAGGGCAGTGCTTTCTTCAAAGGCTTCAGGGAGGAATTTGAATCCTTCCTTGTTTTGTCCTGTTTGTGGTGACTTCAGGTATTCCATGCTTAACGGCAGGGGGACTCTAATCTCTGCCTCCATCTTCACATGGCTTTCTTTGCTCTGCGTGTCTCTGTGTGCAAATTTCCCTCTTCTTTTAAGGACACCAGTCATTGCTTTAGGGCGCACTCTAATGCAGTGTGACCTCATCTTAACTCAATTACATCTGCAAACACCCTATTTCCAAATAAAATCACATTCCCAGGACCTAGGTAGAAACAAATTCTGAAGGAGGACACTATTTGTCTAATCCTTTTGTGCTGCTATACCAAATACTTGAGTCTGGTTAATTTATAAAGAACAAAAATGTATTTCTCAGTTCTGGAGGCTGAGAAGTCCAAGATCACGGTAATAGTATTTGGTGTCTGGTGAGGGCCTGGTCTCTGCTTTCAAGATGGTGCCTTGTTGTTGTGTTCTCTAGAGGAGAGGAACACTGTGTCTTCATATGGCAGAAGGGATGAAAGGGCAAAAAGGGATGTAAGTCAGTTCCCTCCAGTCCTTTCACAAAGCATTAATCCATTCACAAGGGCACAGCCCTCATGCTCTAATCCCTTCCCCAAAGGCCCCATTCATAATACCACCACAATGGGGATCAAGTTTAAACTTGAATTTTGGAGGGGACCCCTTAAACCATAGCACTACTCAACTCAGTACACTCACCCTGCCATTATTTCGCCTCCTGGGCAGGCCCAGCCATGCTCCACTAACTGCTCAGAAAGGGAAGATCTGGAGGAGAACTTGAGTGGAGGACTCTCAACTCAAGTTCTCTTCCAGATCTTCCCTTGCTGGGAGAGAGCACAGAACGTCGTTTCATTCTGTCCTGGTCATAAGCCCTTTAATATTTTTATGGACAGGTCTGCCTCATTTTCTGTGAACTGACCTCTATATACTCTTGCTTGTTCCAGATAAAAGCTTGCTTCCTTGCTTATTTATTTGAGTGGGTGCGTGGGAAGGGGTGATGAAAAAGATGAGGAGGGAGGTAAACAAGGGAGGGAAAAACATTAACTCTCCTTAGGGACGAGCACACGTGAGCAACAGTTCTCACCTACTCTTGAGATACGAAAGGATTAGAAAAAATAACTGAAAATTAAGTGCCTGACTGACATCTCTTTAGTTTCACTCTAAATCTAATTCTTATGAAAATAGCAAAGCTGCCCAATACAGAGTGTTTTATACCTTTAGGATGTGTAAAATTAGATTTTTTTGTCTCTCTTTAAAATAAATGTTAGAGAAAAAAATCAACTGTTTCTTCCCATTACAAGATGAAAACTTGCCATTTCTCTGTATTTGTATATTTTAATTTTTCTCGGAGTTTCACCTGTTTTTTTTTTTTTTTTTTCCTTTTTTGAGACAGAGTCTCATTCTGTCGCCCAGGCTGGAGTGCAATAGCATGATCTCAGCTCACTGTAACATCTGCCTCCCAGGTTCAAGTGATTCTCCTGCCTCAGCCTCCCTAGTAGCTGGGATTACAGGCGCCTGCCACCACGCCTGACTAATTTTTGTATTTTTAGTAGAGATGGGGTTTCACCATTTTGGCCAGGCTGGTCTTGAACTCCTGATCTTGTGACCCGCACACCTCTGCCTCCCAAAATGCTAGGATTACAGGCATGAGCCACTGCACCCGGCCTACAGAGTTTCACTATTATAAATCAGCTAGAATAAACAATTATGTGTATGTAGATTTTAAAAAAAAAAAAACAGTGTTATTTTCTTATCTACTTTAAAACTGTATTTCTTTGACAGCAAAGAGGAATGATTTTGAGGAGTATGTTGCTATGAAGTAGATTCTGTCCTAGATTCCATAGTAAACAATATTGACAGAAGTCCTGGCTGTACAGAAATTAGATTATGGTGTTATGATGGTCAAAAAACAGTACTTCCTCTTGTCCTCTTCTGGAAATGATCGATTTATATTTTTTACTGAATTACTGGTTGGAACCCTAGTATTTTACTAATTAATTTATGAGATGTCAATGTAAAAGGTGTTAAATCTTAAAAATATCTTTCTTTCTTTTTTTTTTTTTTTGAGACGGAGTCTCATTCTGTTGCCCAGGCTGGAATGCAATGGCATGATCTCGGCTCACTGCAACCTCTGCCTCCCGGGTTCAAACAATTCTCCTGTCTGAGCCTCCTGAGTAGCTGGGATTACAGGCATGCACCACCACGCCCAGCTAATTTTTGTATTTTTAGTAGAGACAGGGTTTCACCATGTTGGCCAGGCTGGTCTTGAACTCCTGACCTTGGGTGATCCACCCGCCTCGGCCTCCCAAAGTGCTGGGATTACAGGCATGAGCCACCGAAACCAGCCTGGCCTAAAAATATCTTTTTTAAGTTTGTCCTTGTCTTTTAATTTTGGTTATTTTGTTTAATGCATAGAGAACTTATATGTAGTTATATATGTTACATATAGTTATATTTATATGTAGTTTTATGTGTTTTATATATAGTTATAGTTATATGTAGTTATATATGATATATATATAGATGTTATATATAGTTATAGTCATATATGTTATATATAGTTATGGTTATGTGCAGTTATATCCATGAATTCCTTTAATTCTGATTACTTACATGCTTTTACAAGGGCTCCTATATCCAGATAAATGATATTAGTTGATCTTTTATATTAGTAATTATATAATGTAACTCCGTTATAAATACTATTACTAACCGAGGCCAAATTTACCTTTAAAAAATTATTATATTTCATCCTTAAGACACTCTCTTGCTGTAACTATAACACTTCTTTCCATTTTTGTGAATGACCAACAGGACAAATGATGCTTAGAGAAGCAAATTCTTGCCCAAATTTAAACAGCCTCAGATCAGGTTTAAGCTACAGCGCCTCCACCTGGGAATTATTAATGAGGATGGTGCCGGATGGCAATGAAAACTGACTTTTTCCCTAGATAGCTAAACTGCATTCTTCAAAATGATGTATTGATTTTCCCTTCCCTTTCCCATTGATTGAGGATGTCTCTATAACCTATTAAACATTTATATGTAGTAGGAACTTTCTTGTATGTAGTTAAGGGCTTTTTTTTTTTACATCAAAACACATTGTGCTCCTTCTGCTTTGTTTTGTTTTGCTTTGTTTGGGAGTGTGGGAATAAGAAATATGTTTAAACATATAACTTTCCTACTTTCTTTTTTATCCCCCTCATTTAGAGACCGTTAAATAAACTTCTCTTAGGTATAGTAGAAGCATTCAGACTTAACGTTTTAGAAAGAAAACAAATGAACATTTTAGGTTAATTTTGTTGCTTCCTTCCTTCAGAGATGGTTTTGAACTAAAAAGATACTGTTGAGCTCTTTAATTTTAAACCAATTTCTGACCCAACCTAGAAATATCTAGAAAGTTAGGTGTTCGCTGGAAGGCATTTTGCCAGGTTCTGAGAGAAGAGTTAAGACTCACTCTGATTTTTGCCCTTTCTCAAAGAGAGTTTGTTGAACTTGAGGCAGCTTTATGCAGATGAATAGTGTAAATGACTCAATTGTGTCCCCTGGTTCAAGCCCCACCTTTTTCCTAGCCCCATTAATCTTCAGCCAAAACAAAATGACTGCCACAGAGGAGGGGGGAAGACGGTTTGATAGGTTTGAAAAGAGGCAGCTGAGAGTACATTTCCCCCCAGATAAATATAAGGGTGTTTCGAAACTAACAGAAAGAAATAATTTCGCCCCCAATGAGAACTTCTGTAATGTCTTAGTTTTCCTGGTACTACAGTTTGGAAAAGGAGAACGTTTTCAACTGCATATATGCCTATCATCTTCTGCTGGCACGTTGCTCTTTCAGGAAGTTAGAAGCCTTTCAGAGTTTGAGGTGTAATTGACTGACTACTGGCAGACCACAGGCTTTCCTTGTCTTTTTTTTTTTTTTTTGAGTATCAATAAGTGTTTATTTATTCATTTTATTTTCCCAGGGAAAGGAGAAGGGGAAGGGAAGAGTCAGCATGTGTTAATAAATGATTAGAAAATGGGAAAGGAAATAGCCAGTACAGCAAAATCAACCATCAAATAAACATACCCCAGTGATGGGGTCACCAAAACCCAGAGGGGCTCAGTCTCCTGCAGTTCAGGAATGAGGGGAAAGGGATCAGGAAAAGAACAGACAGGTGCAGGCTTTCCTACCCTCCCTCCCCATGAATTCAAGATTTTACATGAAGCTTTGGTTTCTAGCAGTAAACATGGAGTTACATTCGTTCGTCTCCTATTAAACGGTCTTGTGGCCACTTTGATGTAAGTTTCTAGCACCTGCATAAAAGTTCCTGAGTGACTTGGATATACATTCATATTCCCTTTCTTGGCCTCCTGACCCCACTTTCTACATGGAAGGCCCCCAGTTGCATCTCACTACTTTAGGATTAAAAATTAAGTAGGTTTGATCCATCCAAAATACAGCAGTGTCTTTTTTTTTTTGAGATGGAGTCTTGCTCTGTTGCTCAGGCTGGAGTGCACTGGTGTGATCTCGGCTTACTGCAACCTCTGCCTGCCAGGTTCAAGCGATTTCCCTGCCTCAGCCTTCCGAGTAGCAGGGGCTACAGGTGCATGCCACCACCTCCGGCTGATTTTTTATGTTTTAGTAGAAACCGGGTTTCACTCTGTTGGCCAGGATGGTCTCAAACTCCTGACCTCGCACCACGGACTTTTCTGTGGGCAGTGCAGTGGCCTCTCACACCTCTGGTGTGCACTGAACTTTTACCCCAATTCCATGCAAATCTACATACAAACATATTTAACAGTTGACTCGATTAAAAAACAAAAAACAAAACAAAAACAAACAAGTCTCTTAAATCTCTCACTCAAAAAGGTCGCTTGTTGCAGTAAACCCAAGGAAGTCAAGACATTAAATCTCACTTTCTTGTTTTAACAGTGCTTTACATACATCACCACCAACCAGCTTGTAAATTTTAGTCAATCCTCAAACCAGTCTTTTAAAGGAGCTGAAAAATGTCCCTGTGCCCTCAAAGGACACACCTGTTATCTGAAACAGTTTTTAACCAGCTTGTTAAGCAGCTTTGACAGATCAAAGACTCCAGACAATGGACACAAACTTTAACAATAGTGTAGCCTTAAGCAAAAGGTCCTGTCAAAGCCAGGCTTGTGCCCATGGCATTATGGCCGGCAATTGAAAATAAATTTTACTTGAATAAGTACCTCAGCCTGATCAGAGGCACTGCCGCTGCTGAAACAAAAGCAGTTGGGGATAAGTTATTGACTCCACTGACAGCCTGAATGAACTTCATTATGCCAGCCCACTCTTGGTAAATGTGTCAGGTCTTAAACTGAATTAGGTGGCAGGTGCATGGACTATTTCTCTGCTCCCCCTGAGACAGCCGACAGCCAATCATCACCTGATTCTACAGACAAATGTTTAGATTTGTTTTTCATATTGCATGGCCATAAGTGAAAGCATATTTAAATCTTTTTCCTTATCCTCCATCACCGATGTGTTATGTTCCCATGAGCAGGTCATACCCACGCTTTGGTGTAATGGGACTCATAGAGGCCTGGGCTGCCACCTCCGCCCCTCCCCTCCCTCAGAGGCACAGATTTCAGGGACAATCTGGGATCCTTACTGGAAGGTTATTGGATTTTAGCTTTAGAACAGCAGCTCCTCTTCTGTTGTAGGAAATTGAAATGCAGGGACATACATTCACCATCTCTTCCATCTTAAAAACTTCGAAAAGACATAAGAAGGGACATTATAATAAGTTTTCACCTATTAAATTTTTAGTTGAGACTGAATTTTTAGTTGGAAACTAGATTACAGAAACCAGATATTTTAATCTGTATTAAATATTTCCCTCCAGCAAATCTTGTAACCCCCGACCCCAAGTCTGCTGAGTTCAAGCAAATAGTCGGTAATGCTGGCATTTTTCTGCTATGAAAGCATGTGTGTATGTATGTATGTATCTACATATCTATCTAGCTATCTGTCTATATATCTATCATCTATCTAATTTTCCTGTATATTTGGCTTTAAAACATTTGTTTTATGATCTTCCCTAAGCCTATAAGGATAAATGCAAGATCAGCTAAACTTTAGATACATTGATGCCAGCTCTCATTACTTAATTATGAGACAGGACTATTAAGACTCCTAGAAGTGAAAGCCCAGACTTCCACCCAGAGAGAGGATTGGCACACACCTTTGGCTATGTGCCTTACTAAAGTTAATGAGCAAGAAGATTCTTTTCTCCTAAGTATCTTGAAAACCTGAAGCCCTCCCAGTAAAGTGTCTTTTTGCTTCTGAATAATGTTTCCATTATTCATGATAAAACACCATATATTTCTTGACATATACCTTGAATAGTAAAGTAGAACTCTCTTCAGCTCCATCCCCAGTGAGAGAATAATATAATTTTTTAATCCCATATTAAAACGTCAAAGACCTATCAATCCAGTGTTTGCTGTTCTTTTAATGATGTCTAAGCACAATTTGGTTCAAATCTCCAATGGGAACTTTATTCAGTTCTGGCCTTATTTACTTCCAGATGGTATTGTTTTACTGGATATAGTGATTTCATGTTTGCATTTGAATGTAAAGATGGATTTGAATCTTTGGACTTCTAGAAAAACATCGACATTCTAAAATTTATATGTGTACAAATCTGGATGATATATGCTATTCAGGAGTGCGAAATTGGTTTTCATTTAGGGCTACCTAAAGTCTGCCCTGAGTTAACACAGGAAAAAGGCTCTACAATGCCTTTCACTTGCTGAGCTGTTCCTCCCCCCAGCCACAGCAGATGGTGTTTCATAGTCGGTCACAAATGGCTGTCAGTGAGTGTTTGTCTGCCTGCCAGTAACCTGTGGCTCAGGGACTCCCTCAGAGAGTGTACCAGCTCTGACTCTGCTGATAACAGCATCTGAGAAAATGATCTGTCCTTTCTTGTCATGCACAAAATTAGCCATCTCACTTTCAAACTGTTGACAAGGGGGATATGAAAGAAGTAAGGACTGTGCCAACCCAGCTGATGTTTCCTCAGCTCTGGTTCTATGGGCCTCATGCAGACAAATCCAGAAACCGACTTGATGAGAATGGTGTTGTCACCGAATAGATGGTCTTGGAGCAAACCCAGTTCTGGTACCAGCATTTCCTGCAGGGACTTGCTTGAACTCTCCATTGGACTAGTACTGATCTTTAGAGCCACAGCTATTTTCTCACCCCAGGACCTCAATCAGACTTCATACTGAAATGACCTTTGGCGGCATGGCCTTGGATGAAGGGGGAGGAAGAGCTGAGTGTGGCAAAGGCTGTGAGCGCTGTTCTCGCGGCTCTTGGCACCACCCCCAGCTGGAAGGCAGGGTGCCAGCCCTGATGCCTTTGTGGATGCAAATGGCCCCAGAGCACATGAGGCAGCCACTAATGAACCAAAGTGGGGGAGGATGAAAGAAGGAAAGCAAGAATGACAGAGAAAGGACGGGGAGAAACGAGAGGAGAATTAGCAAGGAATTGGAAGGAACTGGCATTTGCTGAGAACCCATTATGCGGCAGGCAGCAAACGTGTAATTCTTGCAGTAATTTCGTAAGTTTTGTATCATCACTCCTAACTTACAGATGAGAAAAATATGGCTCTGAAAAAGTAAGTAACGTCTTTCAGTTCACAAAATTAGAAAGTGGCAGAACCAGGATTTCAACATCTGGATCCTATATCCAAGATGAAGGGGCCGGACTCTCAAGCCAGGCTTCTGACTTTTAAGTCTGGCTTCACAACCTACTGACTTTGTAAACTTAGGCACATTGCTTCACCCCTCAATGCCTCAGTTTCCCTATTTGTAAGATGTGTCTATTAAGAATACCTCTCTCATGAAGTCATTGAGAAGGATGAAATAAGTTAGCATATAAGTACTTTGAAGAGTCCTGGACAGTAGCTAACATTGTACTAGAGTATGTTTTATTCTTTATCTTGTGTTTTTCAAGTATTCATTTCTCTGTTAGATCACTATCTTCTTACTGGTAAATAGCCCTTTAAGAACTCTCATTATAGCAAAATGTGTTTCTTCCAGTACTCTAACATTTCCAGTTTGTTGTTTCCTTGTTTGATTTTCTAAAGCAGGTGACATCTATTCCTGTATTACCAATTTAGAGTATAGATGTGAACAAGCTAGCAACTTTGATATCATAAAGTGATTGAATCCTATTTACACTATTTCCTAACCGTGTCATCCTGGTCAGCCTGCTAAATCTTTCTCAGCCTCAGTTTACCCAGCTATATAATAAAAAATATTTAACAATTTATAGAACTACTACAGTGATTAAATGAGAAAAAAAATATAGAATGCCTATCACACAAATAGACATTCTGCCATTTATAGTTATTGCTAGCATTCTGCCATTTATAGTTATTGCTAGTTTCCCAAATAACTGAAAATGAGTTTTCATCGTGCAGCTACACGTGTCAACTCAAATGTGGGTCATAGTCCTTGTAGCGGAATGTCTAGGGTGCGTGTGCAGATAGATGAAGCTGATGACTGAAGCTGACCTAAATGTACGTCTTTCTTCTTCTATGACATTTCTTATTTTTAATTCCCCTGAAGCAATATTCTGGGCAATAATCACCAACTGCCATAACCGTTTTATCTGGCAAAGGAATTCCATTTCTCTACCGTAGACTACACCCCTGTTGCTCAGAGCAAAGGGGTGCTTGGGCCTTAGGGAGCTGAGAAGGGAGCTTCCTTCCAGATAGCATGAGCCTGTCAGGTGAGGTCAGCATGACGATTAAAGGAAACATCTTTCAACCCCTTCTCTGCAGGAGAAATGAGAGGAGGCTCCTGCCAATTGTTAATGATAATGGTCTTATAATTTGAACACCACATTTTACCCAGGAGGATCCCAAATGCTTTACAGATCTACAAATAGCTTCACCCACTCTACCCAGTAGGCGTTAGGTAGACTAAGCTTGGAATGCAGCCACTGTGGGTGAGGATTCCCCCTCATATTTAAAAAAATCTGCAAAACCAAAATGTATCCTAGTACCTATAAAACGTATGCATGTAAATGCTTTACTTGGTAGATGAAATGAGTGAGAACAACAGAGAAGATTTGTATTTATTTTTAATACAAAATTATTCATTTTGTTGCTTTTTTTGAGTGAAACTCCCAAATCGAACATATGCTTGCATTTCCAGATCATTAGTTCCTTAACAGAGGGGCTTAAGGGACAACAATTCTTGAGGTTAAAGTACTCACCCAAAAAAACAGAAGGCGGCTCTAAAATCATGAAGCAAATTAAGGAAAAACTATGGCAGACTTATAAAAATAGTGTTTATCAGCAGCTTTTCAGCCATACTTCTTATTCTGATGATCTACGGCTGTGTAACAAACTATCCTAAAATTTGATGACTTAAAACTGCAACCATATCATTATAGTCATGCATCACTTAACAATGGGGATATGTTCTGAAAAAATGCATCATTAGGAGATTTCATTGTTGTGCAGACATCATGGCGTGCACTTACATACACCTAGATGGTATAGCCCACCACACACCTAGGCTCTAAGTTAGAGCCTATTGCTCCTAGGCTACTTACTTGTATAGCAGGTACAGAACACTGTAAGCAGTTGTAATACAACAGCAAGTATTTGTGTATCTTTTTTTTTAATTGACACTAAGTTTTGCTCTTGTTGCCCATGCTGAAGCGCAATGGTGCTATCTTGGCTCACTGCAACCTCCCTCTCCTAGGTTCAAGCAATTCTCCTGCCTCAGCCTCCTGAATTGCTCAGATTACAGGCACTCGCCACCATATCCAGCTGATTTTTGTATATTTAATTGAGACAGGGTTTCACCATCTTCACCAGGCTGGTCTTGAACTCCTGACCTCAGGTGATCCACCTGCCTGGGCCTCCCAAAGTGCTGGGATTACAGGTGTGAGCCACCACACCTGACCCAAGTATTTGTGTATCTAAATGGAGAAAATGTACAGTAAAAATATGGTATAAGAGATTTAAAATTGTATGCCTCTGTAGAGTACTTACCATGGATGAAGTTTGCAGGACTGGGAGTTGCTCTGGTGAGTGAGTAAATGGTGATTGAGTGAGAAGGACTAGGACTTTACTGTACACTACTATGGATTTTATAAGCACTGTATGCTTTAGGCTACAAGAAATTTATTTTTTAAATTTTTTCTTAATAAAAAATTAATCTTAGCTTACTGTAAGTTTGTTGCTTTATAAACTTTTCAATTTTTTAAACTTTCTTACTTTTGTAGTAACACTTAGCTTAAAACACAAACACAGCCGGGTGCAGTGGCTCACACCTGTAATCCCAGCACTTTGGGAGGCCAAGGCGGGTGGATCATGAGGTCAGGAGTTTGAGACCAGCCTGGCCAATATGGTGATACCGCATCTCTACCAAAAATACAAAAATTAGCCAGGTGTGGTGACGCACGCCTGTAACCCAAGCTATTCGAGAGGCTGAGGTAGAAGAATCCCTCGAACCCAGGAGACGGAGGTTGCAGTGAGCTGAGATCGTACCACTGCACTCCAGCCTGGCGACAGAACGAGACTCTGTCTCAAAAACAAACAAACCACATACAAACACATTGTACAGCTGCACAAAAGTATTTTTTCTTTTCTATCCTTGTTCTATAAGTTTCTTCCATTTTAAAAATGATTTATTTATTTTACTTTATAAGCTTTTTTGTTAAAATAAGACACAAACACACACATTAGCCTAGGCCTACACAGGGTCAGGATCATCAATGTCACTGTCTTCCACTCCCATATATTGTCTCACTGGAAGTTCCTCAGGGGCGATAACACGCATGGAGCTGCCCTCTCCTATGATAGCAATGCCTTCTTCTGGATACTTCCTGAAGGACCTGCCTGAGATTCTTCTTGAGAAGATGTCATTCCTTCCAGAAATATGTCCTTGGTGGTTTGTTTGGTTCGTTTCACTTTTTATCATAGATTTGTGTGAGTAATGCCTTGTGCTGTATCGTAACAGCTACAATATCACTAGGTGATAGAAATTTTTCAGCTCCATTATAATTTTATGAGATCACCATTGTATATGTGGTCTGTCATTGACTGAAGCATCAATGTGGTGCATGACTGCATATCCATAATTTTGTGTTTCAGGCATTTGAGCAGAACATGGTTGGTTACTTTTTGCATGTGGTGCTGACTGGGGGTCATTAAGTAGTACTCAGCTGGTGGCTTGGTCTGGTCTGGAGGGTCAAAGACAGCCTCATATATATACCTGGAGTCTTGGAAGGAAAGGCTGGGAAACTGGGCTCACCTGGGACACCCTCTGTGTAGTGGCAGTGCAGGGCAGTTCTCAGGGGGTTTTGGATGGGCTCAATTCTCCCCCATTCTTGCATGCAGTTCTAGAGAGTAACTGCAGAATGTGCTGGGAATGCAGCCTCCTGGGATGGGGAGGAACTGCCTGAAACACCCCAGTTCCTGTTCCTGTCCCTCCTAAAAAAGGTAACATCTTGAGTTAGCGAAGATCTGTCTGGACAAGACTGGGCTTTACTCCTCTCTCCCCTGAAAGCAGAATGTTCTTCCCAACCTCAGCCCAGTGAGTGACACTGTACCTGAGGGATGTAACCTGGGGTGGGCTGCCTTTCCCAAGGGCCCCTCAGCTGTGATGCAAGTTGGGTGCTCACAGTTGAGATTTCATCTATCCCGAGGAGCTTTCCTGAGCACTGGCTCACAATGGATCCCAAGTTTCTATGTTTCTTGCTACCTGACTGTCCACAAAAAACCTACTTTATGTAACTTATTGCATGTGAGCATGTTCTGATTCACCAGACTCAGATAAGCAGGTAAGCTGAGCACAGGGAAGGTGCTCTCACAGCCAGGGCCTCTCCATGTGGTTTCTCTAGAAGGATACTTGAAATCCTTATATGGAGATTCAGGTGGCCAAGAGCAGCCAAGACCAAATGTTCCAAGAAGGAGAATGGAAGCTGTCAGTTTCTTAAGGCCTGGACCTAGCACTACCACTTTCACTGTATTCTATTGATCAAAGCAGTGACACAACTCACTTAGATATTAAGGAAGATGACATAGATCCCAACTCTCCTTGGGAAAAGTATCTTTAAAAAATTGGCCACACTTTCATCGAATTAAAGCAGTTTGTGGTAGAAATAAATTAAGACAATCTTTATACTTTGTTCTGATCTTATTCTAGGAAGGCATTCTGTTCACAGTTAAGCACCTTTGCGCTTCAACCGTTACACAATGCCATATTCCATGTGAACACCACAAAACCTGGGAGCATGAATTCTCAGGGGCTTTTCTAGAAATCCACTAGCTGAAGCCAGCTACTGCATGGGACATGTCCTCTAGAGTTTGTGGACAGTTTAAGTTTTCATGTGTAAATGGAGGAGAAAACATGGGCAAATTTTCCCTCAGAAATGATACAAGAGACAGTTCCAAAATGAGAAAGAAAAAGGGACATTTTGCCATTGAATTTCTTTTCATTCCCAGGGCTGAGCTGGCCCTGAGTGTATGACTTTCAGGTCCCATTGGCCGTAAGAACAATGAAGTGGGCAACAGGTGGAAGGGTAATTGCTAAACTTGGGGTGTCATTAAAACAAGTTTTGTGCAGCATTTGTGTTTCTGTGTGTGTCTTTTGTTTTATATTTTTTCCCCTCTCACAGTGTTTGCTTATCATTCTAAGCTTTCATAAGCCCCTCACCATTCCATCTCTTTCTAGCTTTCTAGACCACAGGTTTACCCTATAACCTATAGATAAATACTTTAAACTGCTTTTCTAGAGCCCTAGACTTATTTTCTTATTGACTTTCTGCCATGTCTATCTCATTAATCTCCAGCTTGGAGTAATCCCCATCATATGACTCAACAGTGTGAATTTCAAACAAGGGATCACTGAGTTGATTCTACTTCCAAAGAAATGGGGTTTTCATTCTTTAGAATGGCTCTGACAATTATATCAGTTTTACTGATATGAACAGAAGGCAAGGAAATACTGGGTAGAAGAGGGTGGTTCCCTGGCAAAGGTCCCACCCTCAAACCTGGAATCCTGCAGCCTAAATGGGAACAGGCATTCCAGTTTTCCTAACCAAATGTTCCCTTTTGGCCTGCCATGCCCCACTATCTTGTGCCCATATAAACCCCAAACCCCAGGCTCCGTGAGCAGAAGAGAAGAGGAGTAAAACAGCATCACAGCAAAGAAAGAGAGAAGAGAAGGAGCATCTGAGCATTGAGAGGAGTTCAGTTGGGCCGGTCTGAGAGGAGATTGGCTGCAGGATGACCAAACTCCAGAGCAAGATCATCTTCCCACTCTATCCCCTTTCCAGATCCCCATCCATCTCGCCCCATCCATCTTGTCACCTTCATCCAGCAAAAAAAAATCCCCCTGAATTCATCATCCTTCAATTTGTCTGTGTGACCTGATTCTTCCTGGATGCTGAACAAGGACCTGGGTACAAAAGGGCACTGAGCTAGTTAACACTTAAGCCGTCTGTGGATGGCAGAGCAAAAAGGGCACTATAACATACCCATTGGGGCTTCAGGAGTCACAGGCACCCACCCCTAGATGCTACTGCAGGGCAGGAGCCCAGAAGTGCTCACCCTGTTTCCTGCACCTGCCAATCTGCATACTCCCGCTCCCACAGGGGTTTGAGTATGTGGTGGCTGAACAGAAGAGCCTCACCTGTCACACATCCTGCAAGGGGTGTCAGGGAACTCTCCTGTTTCATTACTGCTTGTAACCTACAGTATTTCTCCCTTGCCACATAAGTTGTTTGAATTTTGTTTTCTCTCCTCTAACCTCCTTGTTTCTTGATGCATCATCATCTGCTCAGTGGAAGCCAATCACCTGTCTACTCTCAAGTGCTTAGAAAATGTCATTTTAGTGTATCACCTGAAAAAGGCTGTATTTACAATAACTGGAAATGCAAATGATTTTAGACATATACATATGACTGATGTCCAGTGTAGTCCACTTATGGACTGCCCAACATTTACTCTTCTTCCATATTCAGTCTTCCAAGTTCAACAGCATCAACTATACACACCAGTGTAACATAACACAACTGTGCCTCCTAAATGAGAACATCTCACATTCTCTCAAATGGACAGACTCAGTCTCTTCTACTGGCTGAGTTCAGAATTTCTGGGTGATGTTTCTTCCTTTTCCATTACGCTAACAATCCCATATTCATTTTCTGTAATTTTTTATACTAGATTATAAATGTAACCACTGCCAATACACCTTATTTATTGAATTTGAACAAATTTAAGACATTATCATTTGTAAGATGCATCATTATCAATATTATTACACACAAAAAATGAAAAACACTATCTCTAAATGATAACATGCCGTTAGTTGTAAGATGCCTTCCAATTTCTGAGAGGTCAACATGAAAAGTTGTTCATACACATATTTCATGGATGTTAACATGTGAAGAAATAACATAGAGTAAAAAATGAACAAAAAGGAGAAAAGCAAAAGAAAATGAGTATAAACATATATTCCTGAATAATGGTTTCCTTAAATTAATGAATATATATACATGACATAGCAAGAAAGAAAGCAAAAGCTGTTGGATGTCACAGTCCTCATTTCTGCAAAAGATCAAAGGCTATGGTTAGTATCTATAAATTACTTCTTCAATTTATCATTCCGTGATTTTTGTACATAGTAAATACCTTACCTGGGAAAGATTTTTTACCTGATGTGATGATACAAGTCTTCGTTCTTGAGGCATCTTAACTCTGAATGGTTTTGCCTATGTGGCACTAGAATTTTCCATTAATTTTTATTATTGGGAGCATCTATCAGTTGTAGATATTCTCCTCCCTGGATGCACTATTGAGCACCAATTTTATTTACTCTCGAGAGCCTGAATTATTACCATAACTAACTTACAATCTTCTCTTTTTCCTATTTGTCCTATGGTGTGAAGATTCAAAATGCCCAGCTTCTAATTAAATGGGACTGTTACAAATGAAAATATTCTTTCTTTAGAAACTAAGATTTATTAACATAAAGTGCCAAAAGATGGAGGAAGGTTGCAAGAAGTGAATCACTGGGTGTCACGGTGAGGAAGTTAGTCCTATTTTCACACTGGGGTTAAATTTTTGCCCTGCACAATTGATGAATTCTGGCTATTTGAGAAACAGCACTATGTATCGTTCATTCATTCAGAGCATATACTGCATCCTGTAAGTGAGTATCTCAACTTTAAATGCTGTCTCACAGGTGACACCAATACTAAATCTTCAATAGGACATTCCATTGTTATATAAAGCCAGCTCCTTCTAAGTAATGGGTACCTGTTATTACTAGCAAATTTCAGGAGCATTAACCCATTTCCCCTTTTTTCTTTAAGAGTATTTTCTTTTTCAGAGCAATATTGAGTGAGATACAGTTACAGTTTTAAAGGGGCAATTTATTAAGTCCCACAGATGATGTTTTTGGGAAGGAAAGTGGATATTCACACTAAGTGTTCCAGGAAGAAAAACATCACTGACCTCTCATGCTGGTCCAGTATATTCAGTCTGTCCTCAGATTGAGACTAATATGTCTGGAGCATGGTGCTATGTGTGGGGCTCAGTGTGGGTTTCTGCTGGCCATTTGGGTACATAGCATGATCTTATCTAGGTCAGCCTTGGTGAGGCAAAGTCTTTGTGTTGAGTAGATGTGTGGTCTCCATCCCTGCCACCATAAGAATTTTGTTCAGGAGCCTATTGAGTCCATTCTGGAATAGCTGGAGAAGAGACTGATTGACACACCGCAGAACAGGTCATCTGTTTGTTATTGAGAGCCTTTCTCAATGAGTAGTGTGGGTGAGCATTCCAATGGCAAATAAACATAATTGCACACTGGTCCAGTTCTGAGAGGCTCATTATTTACCCCTTCCTCAAATGTTGTCATAAATGATCTAATCTTTTCTTTCCTAGTTCCAAGTGATTGGCTGAATCATAAGCCAATAGTTAAAACAAATGAATATTATTACTTAGTTTTAGTGATCATCTAGATAAACAGTTTCAGTTCTTTCCAGTGAGGATTTTCCTCCTCACTGTCCTTAAAGAACAACTCTTAAAAAAATTGTGGTGCCCTGGCAGCCTACTTTAAGTGAAAGTCAGTAAAAGATGCAGATCCCTCTGTAATCAAGTCAGAAACCATTTTCTCTTTAGTCAGTTCATCTAAAGAGAACTTCTCTATGAAACTATACATATTTTTATGGTTCAGAATGTGATCTATGGTGAATATTCTGTGTACACTTAAAAAGACTGTGAATGTTGCTGTTAGTGGGCGGAAGTTCTATAAAATTTAATTAGGTCAATGGTTGACAGTGCTGTCCAAGTATTATAAACCTTTATTTATTTTCTATTTGTTCTATTGATTATTGAAAGAGGGATGTCCAACCATAATTGTGCATTTGTGTCTTTATTTTTGTAGTCCTATAAGAGTTTGTTTTTTTGTATTTTGAAGCTCTGTTTTTAGGATCATAAATATTTGTTTTTTTATGCCTTCTTCGTTAATCGGTTCTTTTGTCATGAAATGAACCTCTTTAAGCTTGGAAATTTGCTTTGTTCTGAAATACACTTTTATATTTATATAATCACGTTACATTTCTTTTCATTAGTATTATCATAATATATATTTTTCAACTTTCTACCACTAATGTACTTACAATTTATTATTAAAAGTGAGCTTTTTATAGGCAGTATAAAGTGGGGTCTTGCCTTTTTTAAACAATCGCAGTTGACAATTTCTGCCTTTTAATAGGGGTGTGTAGGCCATTCATATTTAACATGATTTCTAATATGGTTTGATTTATGTGTATCACCTTGCTGTGCTTTTTAAATTTTATTTATTTATTTATTTTGAGATGGAGTCTTGCTCTGTCACCCAGGTTGGAGTGCAGTGGCGCAAGCTTGGCTCACTGCAACCTCCGCTTCCTGGGTTGAGGCAATTCTCCTACCTCAGCCTCCTGAGTAGCTGGGACTACAGGTGCATGCCACTATGCCCAATTAATTTTTGCATTTTTAGTAGAGGTGGGGTTTCACCATGTTGGCCAAGTTGGTCTCAAATGCCTGACCTCAAGTGATCCACCCACCTTAGCCTCCCTAAGTGCTGGGATTACAGGCATGAGGCACCATGCCCAGCCCCACCTTGCTGTTTGTTTTTATTTGTACTATATATTCTTTGTTCCATTTTTTTTGTGTGTACACCTTCTTTTGCATTGAATGTTTTAATGTTTATTTTTATCTTGTGTGTTTTCTTGTTAGTTACATCTTTGCTGTTTTCTTTTAGTGGTTGTTCTAGAGTTTATGGCATATCTTTTTTCTTATTGTTTAAAATCTATTGAATTGTGCTGCGATCTGGATATTTGACCCCTTCAAACATCATACTGAAGTTTCGATCTCCAATGTTAGAGGTGGGGCCTAATGACAGGTGTTTGGGTTGTAGTGGCAGACCCCTCATGAATGGCTTGATCTTGCTACCTTGTCTTCAGGGCAATGACTGAGTTCTTGTTCTTTTAGTTCCCAGGAGAGCTGGTTGTTAAAAAGAACCTGGTACCTCCTTTCCCTCTCTCTCTTGCTTCCTGTCTCACCACGTGATCTCAGCACACACTGCTCCCCTTCATTTTGTCCTATGAGTGACGCCGACTGGAGCCCTCACCAGAAGCAGATGTTGGTGCCATGTCTCTTGTACAGCCTGCAGAACTATCACCCAAACAAAACTCTTTTTGTTATAAGTCACCCTGCCTTAGTTATTACTTTACAGCAACATGAATAGACTAAAACAAATAATTAAACATTTAAAGTAAAAATAATAACAATGAATTGCAAGCTTTTAAACAGAAATAAAATGTGAGAAAATAACACAATAACTAAGAGAAAAGAAATGGAAGTACTAGAAGTGAAGTAGTGTAATATTACTGACTGGGGTTGCTGGCCACTTTAATCAGCAACTTAATTGAATCAAGACTTAATTTCAGCTCTAGAAAGGTTCAGTTTATATCTGGTTTACCCCTATCCTTCCTAAGTTTCGATGAGAAGACTGGTGTATTCTCTGTGGCCCCTTATCCTGGTGAGAACCAAATTTTAATCTTTGTCTTACAAGATATGGAAGAATCTTGTTTTGAATTTAATAAGTTTGTTCATAAAGCTTTTAGAACCCTTTGGTTTTTGTTTTGTTTTGTTTCTTGAGATTGAGTCTTGCTCTGTCCCCAGGCTGGAGTGTAGTGGCACAATGTCAGCTCACTGTAACTGAACTCTGGGTTCAAGCAATTCTCCTGCCTCAGCTTCCTGAGTAGTTGGGCCAGAATGTGCCACTATGCTCGGCTAGTTTTTCTATTTTTAATAGAGATAGAGTTTCATCATGTTGGCCAGGTTGGTCTCGAACTCCTGACCTCAAGTGATCCAACTGCCTTGGCCTCCCAAAGTGCTGGGATTACAGGCTTGAGCCACCACACCTGGCCAAAGCCCTTCTTAATGCAACTTCCCATATTCAGCAAATGTCTTCAGAAGAAAAACAACAGCCATGGGCTTGAGGCCCAGTTATGAACCTGTGTTAAGGCCCTGGCATAAGGCCCCCAAAATTCATATGTTGGAGTACTAGACCACAGTACCTTTGAATGTGACCCTATTTGGAAATAAGGATATTGCAGATGTAATTACTTAAAATGAGGCCATACTAGAACCATGTGGGCTTGTATCCAGTATGACTTGTGTCCATGTGAAAAGCAGAAATTTGGAGACAGACATGCACACATGGAGAATACCATGTGAATATGAAGGCAGGAATCTGGGCAAAGCCTTCTACAAAGCAAGAAATGCCACAAATAACAAGCAAATCACCAAAAGCTGGAGGAGAGGCATGAAACTGTTTCTCCCTAAGAGCCATCAGAAGAAGTCAATCCTACCAACACTTTGATCTTGGACTTTAGTCTCCAGAACATTTAGGCAAAAAAAAAAAAAAAATCTGCTTTAAAGCCATGCAGTTTGTAGTACTTTGTTGCAGTAGCTCTAGCAAATAATGAAAGCCCTAATACGATCTGGCTATGTCCCCATCCAAAGCTCACTGTGAAATGTAGATCCCAGAATCCCCATGTGTCATGGGAGCAACCTGGTGGGAGGTAATTGAATCATGGGGGCAGTTACCTCCATGCTGTTCTCTTAGTGAGTTCCCACGAGATCTGATGGTTTTATAAGGCACTTTCCACCTCTTTTGCTCTGCACGTCTCCTTGCTGCGACTAGGTGAAGAAGGACATGTTTGCTGCTGCTTCTGCCATGATTTTAAGTTTCCTGAGGTCTCCCACCTACGCTGAACTATGAGTCAGTTTAACTTCTTTCCTCTATAAATTACCCAGTCTTGCATATGTCTTTATTAGCAGCATGATGAACTCATACAGACCCTCAATCTCTAAAATCTCAATTTGTTTCTTCAGTCCCCTCAGGGATTACCCATCAGGCTTTTTCTTTTGATTCTTATTCCTTTGCATGTGCCCAGAATCACCAAATGGCCCAAGGACAGAAGCTACAGGGGCCCAGCTCACATCCCTGAGTCTTCTCCCACTGGAACCTTAACCCCTTTATTTCTTGTGACTTCAGAAGATCTTAGCTTCTTCAAGACAGTTGATTGTCATATTTTCTTTGTTTTTTCTAGTTATTCTAAATCAGAGTGCTTCCCTACTTACAGTTACTCCATCAGACCCACAGAAGTAGTTCTTCTCCATTCATTTTATAAAACACAATTGCCCCACATCTTTCTCAGTTCTTCTGATTGTGAACCACAGGTTTAAATTATACCAACAAATTTCTGGCATGTCAAATCATTTTAGCACACACTACAATAATCTTAAGTTTCAAACAACTGAACACACACTTAGAATCACTTCCAGCCACCTTGAGCCAGTTTTCTGAATGTATATCACGGTAAAAACATTCAGGCTGGAAGTTTTTCATTTCAGAGTAGGTATGAGATGGCCACCACCTCATTCCAGCCCCAGCATCCAGACAGCAGGCCTCCTGAGAGGGTCTGCCTCCCAGGCTGCCCCAGACTGGGGGGTACAGGAGGCAGTCATCTGGCAAGGACACTCCAGGGAGAGGGTGAGGGGGACCCTGACCTGCCCTAGCTGCCGAAGCCGGGACCCTCCCCCTGGCTCCCTTTGGTATCTCGGAAAACAGAGGCTGTCCCTGTCCTTGTCAGCCCTGGACCAAGTCTGGGGCCCATCTTCGCCAGCGCCCCTGGAGGGTGGGGCCAGGCCACAAGGCCGTTTGGCAGCCCGGGACCAGCTCACAGGGGCCTCCCAACAGCCAGGCAGTTGGGGCACTTACCCGGAACAGGGAGGCCAGCTGCAAGGGGGCCCAGGCTCATTTCTTGTAGTGATTGGGGGCATCCGAGAAGGCAAACTTGAGGCAGTAGGCCTCGGCCAGCAATAGGCTGATGTCCTCATCGTCCCAGTGGGCTGTGGGCAGGTTCTAGAGGAAGAGCAGCAGCTCTTGGAAATCTCTTTCTTCTAGTATTTCCTTCCTCCATCTCATGAGAAATGCAGCACACACGTACAAGTGAAAAAATATATATATTCAGGCAATTTGTACTATGTACTATGTTCCTATCTGAGATAGGAACTGTTGATGGGAAATTTTAAACACTTTTTTTCTGTAATTGTTAGAACATGGGAAAACAAATTATTGAATAACCCAATTAACAACTTCTTATCACAGCACAATTAAACTGGAAAATTATGACCAAAAATAGCAAAAAAATACCCCCTAAACCCTTTGGATTCTAACATATTCCTTTACATATTTCATGGAACAACAACAAAAAAATCATAATGGAAATTTTAAAAAATGAACACTAAATTACTATAAAAATAACACATATCTAAAAATGCTACTAAGGCAGTATATTTATAGCAAAATTGTAGATTTTAGTGCCCAAATAGAAAAAAAGAGACATAAACAAAGGAGAATAAAATGTGAATTCCAAGAAGGAAAAAATGCAAAAATTAATGAATTAGAAAACATATGAGTAATAGGAGATTAAGAAAAACAAAAACAAAAACTCTTGTTCTTTAAAAATACTAATTACGTAAGCTTTTTGTTAATGAAGACTGCAGGGAAAAAAAGAAAGAATGCAAAAATACTCTTAAAATGTTCTAAAGAGAATATAATAGGACATGAGATTAAAACATAATATGAGATTAATGTAAAAAATTTCATGGCAATAAACTTGAAAACTTGGATAAATAGTGAATTTTGTAGAAAACATAATTTACCAAAATTTACTCGAAAAGTATAAATGACTAGCCTTATAATCACCATTTCACTCAATAGTTAAAATATACTCACAAAGTAATTCAGTCATACTGCTTTTACTGGCAAATTGTTCCAAATAGTCAAATAACATATATTTTCAATTGTATACAACTCTTTCACAAACTAGAGTAAAACGTAATGCTCCCCCATTAATTCTATGATGGAGGTAAGTCTTGATGGCAAAACCAGATAAAAACAGTTTTAGAAAGAAAAAGTATAGCTTTATTTCACTTATGGCATGACGACCATTGTTATTCACAATTTCTCTACCAATATTTTAAGAAGAAAATTAGAATGGTTCACACAGGCTTGCTCTGCAGTATAACTCACTAGCTAGCAAGACCCTTGACAAATGTGACTACATTTTAGAAATATAACATGAATGATGAGTGGAACAAACTATTGTAGTGTCAGTCTGGGTATTAGTTGGCTCTTTAGAATGTTCCTGAATTATTGTCTTTGGTTTACTCTGTGGTTTAAAGTTCACCACTGGGTGTCCAATTGAGTGACACAGATGTTCTGAAGTTTATTTTCAAATTAAGGAACATTTATCAAAATGGAATCTCCTTGATGCCAAATATACTAAAAAGTGATCTAGATGTTTCAAAACCATAGCAAAGAAAAAGGGAAATGAAAGGGAACAAAGGCGGAGATGCCAACAATAATGTTCTTGGATGATGTTTTTGAATATTTTATTGGATCATGACTGGATTGCTCTCTTGCTAAAAGAACTGTCAATGCAGTCTTCCAATTAATATTCCAGCATACCATTTATATATTTTGTCATAGCCCAAAATGTAATAAATTACATGCAGAAGCAGGCACATACAATACAGCAATACAAGCCTGTTGTGACGTGGTTACCCTTGAGGCAAGGGATATCCCTTCTGCCTCCTCACGCCTGTACTGTGATAAAGCAGTTCCATTGGTACATACACATCATGGAATATTATGTGGCCGTAAAAAGAACAGAATAAAATCATGTCCTTTGCAGGGACATGGATGGAGCTGGAGGCCATTACCTTTAGCAAACTGAAACAGGAACAGAAAATCAAATACCACATATTCTCTCACTTATAAATGGGCGCTAAATGATGAGAACAAATGGACACACAGAGGGGAGGAGCACACTCGGGGGCCTTTTGGAGGGTGGTTGGTGGGAGGGGGGAAAAGAATAAAGAAAAATAGCTAACCGGTACTAGGCTTAATAGCTGAGTGATTAAATAATCTGTAAAACAAACCCCCATGACACATGTTTATCTATGTAACAAATCTGCACTTGTAGCCCTGAACTCAACATAAAGGTTAAAAAAAAAAGAAGTTCCACTCTATCAGGAAGCCAAAACCTTCAACAGCTAAAGCTTGTTCCCTGGCAAATCATTTTTTATTTGCTCATTTAAATCATAGAGGGGATTGGGGCACTTACCTCATTAACTCAAGAATAAAGAAATTAAAGAAATCCATAATGCAGTAGAAAAGAATGATGAAAAAATTCTCTCGTAAAACAAATCCATGCATATTGGTAGAGACAGAGATGAAATTATGTGGGAAATACAACATGAAAATGATGAATAATTACAGTGAAATATTGATAAAGCTTACAGTGCAGAGGGAAGATTAAAAATAGCTTTGAAAGCTTTAAAGTTTGAATTACTCTTTTACTGACTACTAAATTCTATGTCAATCTACATTACATAACACATGTCATCATTGCTAATATTTATTAAGCACTTTCAATGTGACAGACTGACACTGACAGGCTATGGCAGACTAAGCACCTAACATCATGAACTCATGGACAATGATACTATTATTTCCCCATTACTAATTTCCAAGTCATCCTCATTTTACAGATGAGGACACTGAGACACAGCGCTATTAAGTGGTAGAGGCAGAATGTAAACCCAGGCTGTCTGATTCAACAGTGCATGTTCTAACCATTTCAAAATACTCTCTCTCTGGTAAATATTCATTATATACTTACTCATCAAGTGAATGAATGAATCAATCTCTGTCCTTTTCATAAGATTGCTGCCCTTACAAAAGGACAGAGAAACCAGCTGTCTCCCAATGCTTGCTTCTCTTTGCAGGAGGAATTTGTATTCTTGTGGTTATCTGTAATTATTTGTCATCCTAAGCCAAATACTATGAAGGGGAATAATATTTTTGTCTTTGAGACTTGATACCCTTTATAATTAACATGACTACATATAGGGATACTAATTAGATTGATGTAAAACCGACGGCAATGCCAATGAGCATAAGTATTGATACTTAATAGCATGGAATGAAAAACTAATGAGTCAGAATGATTCCCAACACAGAGAACACAGAGCTATTGAAAAACTTAATCAAGTAAATGAGGAACTGATTAAGCCATTGTTATAAAGTTTGGAAAGATTCATTTACATTAATCTAACTTCTCATATTGTTTTGTAATACACAGAATATTTTTGTGTTTAGTTTTTTAAAATTAATTTAATTTTTTACTTATGATTTTTTTTTATTGTTTATAAGTGGGGTGGAAAGAAGACCCTTGTGAAGATAAGTTTTTTGGGCATTCACTTAAAAAACTGTAAAACTTAAGGTTTATTATATTAAGACTGGAAGCCAGATATTCTGGGCTGCTTATTAGCATTCCAAGTTATGTTTATTCACAGAAGTTTGATACCAGGAAGAGCAATCAAGTGACTCAAGAGGTGAGAGTTCTGAGTTAGTGATATTCTTAAATGTAAATTAGGCAGTTTATTAATTGGAAAATAAGAAATCTGAAAATACTTAAATTAAAAATTAAAGCAAGCAAGGCGTAGTGGCTCGTGCCTGTGATCCCAGCACTATGGGAGGCCGAGGTGGATGGATCACTTGAAGTCAGGAGTTAGAGACCAACGTGGCCAACGTGGTGAAACCCCATCACTACAAAAATTAGCCAGGTGTGGTGGCACATGCCTGTAATCCCAGTGACTCTGGAGGCTGAGGCAGGAGAATTGCTTGAGCCCGGGAGGTGGAAGTTTGAGTGAATTGAGGTTGTGCCACCGCAGCCCAGTCTGGGCAACAGAGCAAGACTCTGTCTTTAAAAAAAAAAATTAAATTAAAATATGCAAGTAGACATTAGGCAAACACTGAGAGTAAAGTAAATATGGAAATAACATTTCACTTGGTGCCTTTATCTCAAAGCATACCTTTAAAATAGCTACTAACTTAAATCCTTTAACTAAACTTGTCTTTTCTTTTAGTCATTTTCAATAAGAAATAAAAAATCTACTTTTATTTAGATTATTTAGATTTTCATCAAATGTTTTTTGAATAATTGGATGATTCTCTAATGTTCAGAAAGGTTCAAAAGCTGCTCAAAATTAAACATAATGAATGAAACAATAGTTTGAGTTTATGACATCAAGTAATTATCCTGACAGATTTTTTTTTGTCACTAATTAGAAGCTTGTGTAGTAGACACTAACATTTACTTTTAGGTACATGTTTGTATTTTACTCTCTGTCAGCTTTAAACAGTTTAAGTAAAAGTATAACTTTAAAAAAAAGATCATATAAAGTGTTCTTAAAATTCTGAATATAAAGTTAATCTCCACATTTAGAAAATTAAATAATACAGAAATATTTTTATTTATTTATTTATTTTGGAGACAAGGTCTCACTCTGTCACCCAGGCTGGAGTGCAGTGGTGCAAATACAGCTCCATGCAGCCTCAACATCCTGGGTTCAAACAATCCTCCCACCTCAGCCTCCCAAGTACTTGGGACTAAAAGTACACACTACCACACCCAACTAATTTTTGTATCTTTTGTAGAGATGAGTTTTTGCCATGTTGTTCTTGAACTCCTGAGCTTCAGCCTCCTGAAATGCTGGAATAATAGTATGAGCCACTGTGCCTGGCTGATACAGAAATATTTTTAAAAGGAAGCAAAAGTAGCTAAGATTATATAAAAGACCATAATTAACATTTTAAAAGACTTTTTTTCTAAACCTCTATGCAAACAATGTGTATAGACTATAAAAACATTATTTTATATATGATATTTCATAGAATTCTTTATTACTATTGATAAAATTTATTTTCTATTTTTATTTTGCTGGGTGTAAAAATGCAACTGATTTTATGTTTTCATCATATAGCTCTCATATTAAAATAATCTGTTAATTTTAAAAGCATTTTTATGGATTTTGGGGTTATTTTCATATAGAATTCTGTTAATAAAGGCAATTGTTTACTTTCCCTTATGAATTGTCATTCCTTTTAAACTTTCTTTTATGCTGCCTAGGACCTTAGGACCAATGTTGTATGGAAAGAGTGATACCACACATCATGATACCATTGCTTTGAACATTTTATCATCTAGGAAAACATTGTCTTTTTTAAAAAAATACTAAATGGATGCTGAATATTATCAAATGTTTTCCCTGCGTCTATACAAAGAACCTACTTGCTTTTCTTCTTTAATCTGTTATTATGAATTGTACATGTATAAGTTTCCTCATGTTAAAAGCATTTGCATTATAACACTACTTCCTACTTGATGATAGTCATTATCATTATAAAATTAGGTTTTCTTAAAATTAACACAAATTATTTCAAGATTCTTTCACACAGATTGTTTGCAAGCACTGGACAGCAACTAACTTAAACCTCATTCTTTGAGAAAAATGGACAAACAACAATTGAAGTGAGCCCAGCATTTATTGTGGCTTTTTCCCTGAGAATATATTCCAAACTGTGATGAAAGGAACAGAGTCCAAGCAGAGAATGACAGTCTCACTGTGTGAAAAAAGCAAGAGCAGAATTCAGGGTTACCAAGACTGTTAGGATTTAGGGCAGAGTTCCTTACAGGAAGGAACTGCACATAAGGAGCCTCAAAAATGCATTCAGCTGCACATATCCAGAGCTAGATTCTGGCAGAACTAGCAGGGTATAGCTACAGGAGATTGGAGTGCTTGGCAGAGATTTTAAGGGCCTCAGAGTTGCACGAGATTTTGGAGTTTGGGCTCATTTAGAAGAGAGAGACCTAGGTAAACTCCTTATTTAAGAGTAAGGACTACACCCTAGGAAAGAGAGCAGAACTAAAATAGAACCTCCCCAGAAGAGCCTGACAACAGTATCTGACAGATGAAAATAATAAAACAATAATTTAATTGCCTGTCAAATTTTAAAAAGCCTGATACTCTTTATAGGAAGGTGCAATAATTTAAAGTCTCTACAAAGTATCATTCAAATTCCCTAGGGTACAATTTTAAAACTAGAAGAATTCAAAGAAACAGGAAAATTTACTAATAATGAAGACTTAAAATAGAAGTAGACACAGAGATAACCAAGATATTGGAGTTAGCAGAGAAGGACTGGAAAATATTTGTGATTAATATGTTAAAGAACATAGAGTAAAATATAGACAAAATGAGAATTTCAAGAGAAAATTAAAATATACTGAAAACCAAATAAATATCCCAAAACTTAAAATACAGTATCTTTAATCAAGACCTTATTATTTGGGTTTTAACAGTAGACTGGAGAAAGCTAAGGACAGAAAGAACTAGAAGATAATCAATAGAAATCATTTAACTAAAGCATTGAAAGGAGAAAAGAAAGAAATTGACAAAACAGAACAAATAGAATGTAAGAAACATGAGAAATGCTAAAAATATCTAACATGTAATTAGAGTCCTAATAGAAAAAAAAGACAGAAAATGGAATCAAAGCAATAGTTGAAAAATGACTGAGAATGATGAAATAATTAAATGGACAGATGTAAAAAAATTTTTTTAACAACTAAAAAGTAGGATGAATTCAAAGAGAAACATGCCAGCCACATTATAGCCAAAGAAAAACTCTTAAAATAGTTGCAGAATAAAAAGGATGCATTACCTTCAAAACCACAAGATAAGATTGACAGCAGACTCCTCATCAGGAATGCTGGAAGCCACAAGACAAGGGAAAGACTGCTTTAAAGTACTGAAGAGAAAAACCTGCACTCCTAGAAAAGGATTCTTTCTTCCAAGAAAGAAAGATCTTTTTGGATCACTTGCTTAAGGAAAAGCTAGCTGCCATGTCATGAGTACGCTCCAATTTTCTTATGAAGAGGCCCATGTGGAAAAGGTTGGAAGCCTCTGGCCAGCAGCCAGCAAGGAACTGAGGCCTCCTTGCAGCAGTCCTGTAGAATGAGCTTAGAAGATCTCCAGCTCCAGTGAAGCCTTCTGATGATGATTGCCTTGGCTGAAAGCTTGATTGCAACTTATAAGAGACCCTGAGCCAGATCACCAAACTCTCAAAGTTCTGACTCACAGAAAATGTGACCTAATAAATGCTCATAATTTTTAAACCAAGAAACATAATACACAGATGCACAAAATCAACATTTTTAGGAAAAAAAAATGATAAATCAGTCATCAATACTAAAAGAGAGTTTTTCTGGGTGAAGAAAAATGAGCATCATATATTATAGACCTAAAAATGCCTGTATACTTTATTTGGGAAGATTAATTTTGTAAATTAAGCATAAAGTTTGAAGATGTTGATATATCTAGGCAGAGAATTCCAAATCAATACTATTGACCAGTGAAGTGACAGATATTACAGTCACATCAATCTGGTTTTCCATCTGAACACTGAACATGTATCCCTAACATCTGGACTGCTGTCTTTGTCATAACTGTTTTTTATTTGCCCCAAAATAAAGCACATACAGCTGACTAGAAGATTATAGTCAACTCTTGATTATTCTCAAGTTAATTGACCTAATTTGATTTAACCATGTTAAATCTTTCTTTGACATTCTGTTGACACAGAAATGTACCGTGCTTATAACCTACAGTCCTTGAGTAGGGGATATATTTACTTACTTTAAAAAAAAATGTGACTTTTCATGAGAATGTGAGCCAGAGGGAAATAAGTTTTACAGGAAGATGGCTGTGTAGTCTTTTGCCTGCAGGAAGTATCCAGGAAAAATAGGGCAAAACACATTGCTGAAAACTTTTCAACTCATTGTTATTTAAGATCCCACAATGTTACTTCATTACTTGGTATTAAATATTAATCCCAAGAACAGTAGAACTATCCAAAATTTTTTTTCTTTTCTTTTTTTTTTTTGAGTGTTTCTAATACAACTTTATTTATAAAAACAGAAAAAAGGAAGTGGCACGCCAGATTTGGTCCCCAGACAATTGCTTGCCAACACTTTCTTATATGGAGAGATATTTTATTTGCTATAGCCAGGGAAAGTACGTTATTATTATGTTCAATAGTGGCATTAAATGCCTTACAGTGTTTAGTGCAATACACAGTTAATCAAACAGACAACACTCCTGCCTTCTAAGGAGTTAATCATCCGAAACAACAACAGCGCAGACATAATATTTATAAGTAATCATGAATGAGTAATTATCACATAAACAAATGACTATACAAGACCTCATGTGAAACTGAGTTCAGGAATGGCCAGATTCTCCTAATGCTTCCATTTACAACTATCAGATAAAATAAAAGGAACATAAGGACTCCTTCAGGAACCAGTGTCAAAAGGAGAATGATGCCCCAGAGTAGTTCCCTATTTTCAGCAAGAGGCTGTAAGGAAGCATCTTTTAAAAAGGGATCCTTTAACTATCCAAAATTTTAATTTAATATTACAAACATTTCTGTTTTCCACATGAAGGTGAATAACTGAATATGACGATGTACACGCATCATCTTTGTCTGTCTCTTCGTACTTCTTGTCTCCAGATATTGAGGGATCAAAGAAGTAATCTACAATGCAATGAGTTGAGTCTATTCAAAAAATAAGGATCAATAAGACAATTTTACATTTAGTCTGTGGATGTGTCCATGCAGAAAAGTTAGAGTTATCCTTTCCTCCTCTTTCCCCTCAGTTGTCTCATTTTGTTTATTCATTCCTCCATCAAGCACTCAAAACTGATTTACTGTGCTGATTTCTCTCAAGATTATTTACCATGGTGTCTCACTTGGGTCTGTTCCTCCCTCATAAATTTTCCCTCTACTATATTTATCCTCAATCTTCTGATCAAAGAACCATTTCTGCTATCTGTAGACTAATTTGGCCCTGAAAAAAATCAGTTAATGTGTTGCTTCTCCCAACTAAAATACAAATTAGCAAAAACTTTCTTTAGATAATTTATTAGCCCTCAGTAACAGAGGGACTTTCCAAAGATGATATAGTAGTGAGATAGTATGGAACAAATGGGTATTTGGGGCTTTGAATCACACAGGTTAATGACAATTTTTCTAAGTGAATGGAACGCCTGAAATTTTTGTATTATCAATGAACAAATAGAAATTAAAATTAAGAAAATAATATTTTCCATTAAAAATATGAAATATATGTAAATAAACTAAAGAAAATATGTCCAATACCTGTAATCTAAAACTATATAATTATAAAATATCACTGAAAGCAAATAAAATAAATGGATAGCTACATAAAGTTTATGAATTAGAAGACTCATTGTTATGATGTCAATTTATCCAAATTGATTTACAGGTTCAGTGTCACACTAATCAATAGCTGTTTGGAATTTTCTTTGTAAAAATTGATAAGCTCATTCTAAAATTTATATGGAAATGCAAAGGACTTAGTATAACCAAAACAAATTTGAAAGGGAATGAAGTGCAAGGCTAATACTACCTGATTTCAAGAATTATTCTGAAGCTAGAGTAATACGAACAGTTTGAAGTGCCAAGGCAATTGGATGGTAAAAGAATACACTTTTCCCACATGAAAAAAATTAATTTCAAATGTCACCTTATAGCATACACAAAAACTAACTCTAGTGTGTTATACACCTAAATATAAGAGCTAAAACTATGGAACTGCTTGAAGAAAACACAAGAGAAAATCTTTGTGCCCTTGAATTAATTACCAATTTTTATTTTTGAAAAATCAGCTGACATTTCAAATTGGACTGCATTGAATCCGTAGATCAACTGGGCAGAATTGGCCTCTTAATAATCTTTATTCTTCCAATCTATGATCTCACTATATGTCTTAATTTACTTTATTTCTTAGTTAGAACACAAAAAGGACAGATCATTTAGAAAAATTGATAAATTGAACTACATCAAAATTTAGAATATTTGTTATTCTAAAATCACAATTAAGAAAATGAAAAGACAAACCAAATACTAGGAGAAAATATTTGCAGAATATGTATATGATAAAGGACTTCTTTCCATAATATATAAAGAATCTTTACTGCTCAATTACAAGAAGAAAAACAACTGAAAATTTTTAAATGGGCAAAAGTTTGAATAGACAGACATTTCACCAAAATAGATATATAGGTGACCACATGAAAAAAGGTTCCATCTAAGTAGTCTTCAGGCAAATTTAAATTAAAACCATCATGAGAAAATACTACACACATTCTCCACAATAGCTAAAATAAAATATCCTGACAATAAGTAATAAGTATTGGTGAGGATGTGAAGCAACGGGAACCCTGTTAACATTTTTATGGAAAGGGGCAATCGTACAACCAATGGAAAATAGTTTGACATCTTCTTCTTATGTTAAATATATACTTGTCATATGACTCAGCAATTCTACTCCTAGATATTAACCCAATCTAAACAGAAACACCTGTCCACACAAAAATTAGTATGCACATGTTCATAGCAGCTTTATTCATAGTATCTCCAAACTAGAAACACCAAGTGTCCATCATGTGGTGATTGTATAAATTGTGGTATATCCAAATAATGGAGTATTATTCAGGAGTAAAAGAATCTGAAGAGCATTATATTAAATAACAGAAGTTAGATGCAAAAACTACATGATCTGTTATTCATTTGTGTGAATTTCTGGAACAGTCAAAACTATAAAAACAGAAAACAGATCAGTGGCTGATAGGGAGTGGGGTGAAAGATTGGATAGACTGAAAAGAGGTATGAAGAAATGTTTGGGGGGGATGGGAGTGTTCTATATCTTGATAATGATTTGTAAAAAGACATTGAACAACATTAAATGTAAAAGACATTTGGTGTTTGTTTGTTTGTTTTGAGACAGAATCTCACTCTGTTGCCAAGGCTGGAGTGCAGTGTCACCATCTTGGCTCACAGCAACATCTGCCTCCTGGGTTCAAGTGATTCTCCTGCCTCAGCCTCCTCAGTATCTGGGATTACTGGCATTTGCCACCACACTCAGCTAATTGTTGTATTTTTAGTAGAGATGGGAGGTTTCTTCATGTAGGCCTGGCTGGTCTCAAACTCCTGACCTCAGGTGATCCATCTGCCTCAGCCTCCCAGAGTGCTGGGATTACAGGCATGAGTGATGGCATAGGCCATAAAAGACATTAATGTCTTAATTTAATAAAAAACTTTAATGTCTTTTATTAAGTATTAAAAGACATTAAACACTTACTGAAATGGAGGTAAATTTTACTGTATATAAATTATCTCAATAAATTTACTGTATATAAATTATATAAATGTTCTCAATAAAGAAAAGACTTTACAGACATAATAAATTATTGGGAAATTATGTATAATTGAAACATCTTTCAGGACTAGAGAGTGTGTTTGAGATGTAGAATATAGGGGCTAGGATGGCCTGGGAGGATGGTTAGAGTCAGATTGCAAAGATGTTTGGATTTTTTCTGTAGTAGCCGGTGAAAAACCAATAATAATTATGAAAGAGTATTATAAGCCTAGGAATGACATGACCATATATCTGTATTTGATTGTGGTTAAAGTATACGTAACGTAAAATTTATCATTTTAACCCTTTTTAAGTGGCATTAAATAAATTTACATTGTTCTGCAGCGATCACCATCATCTATCTCCAGAAATTATTCATCTTCCCCAAGTAAAACTTCTTTATCTGGTTGTTTTTTTTTGTGTGCTTTTGGTTTTGTTTTGTAACGAAGTTTGATGGTAGTACAGAGATTGTGTGAAGTAGGGGGATTATAGATACAGAGCAGTTTGGAGGCTTATATGAGAGCTGGGACAATGAGTAATGAGCATTAGTACAGGATAACAAATAATCAGATAAGGGGAGAAGCATGAGACATATTTCTGAGGTAGAATTGACATGGTGTTGCGACTGATAGGGTGAATAAAGAAGTAGCAGTGGTCAAAGACATCTATGATATTTTTAATCATAGATTGGGCAACTGGGTACAAAGCAGAGTCATTAAGTCAGATACCCAGAATGGTGAAAGATAGGTAATAGGAAAAAAATTATGAGTATAGGATACACTGAATTTCTGGGCCCTTAAGGTCATATAGGTAGAGGGGTCATCTAGGTAGAGAGGTAAGGAATGATGATCGATTTAAGAGTTATTACCATAAATACAAAGGATGGGATCTTTTGGAGGATTTTATAATTATTTAATATATGGAAATGGATATAAATTAAGGAAAATAACAACAAAGGAAATTTAACAAGGGAGGGGCTTTAAGGTGGCTGATTAGATGCATCTAGTCCTCACCTCTTTCACAAAGAAGAATCAAAACAGTCAGTAGATAATCACACTTCAAATAGATCACCTATGAGAAAGCATGTAACTCAACAGGGAAGTGACAAGAAATACCAAATCAGGAAAAGAAATGTAAGGCAGTCTCCTCAGCGTGGAGCAGCTGAGAGCTTGGAAAGTCTCCCTAATGTGAGGAAAAGGTAAGTAGGTGACTCCCAGTGGTACACATTTCCACCATAGATTCCTGAAATTCTAGCCTTGGGAGATCCTCTTGACTCACATTGGCCTTAAACTAACACAGCCACCACCACCACCAGTGAAAACTGCTTAGGTCCCAGAGGGTTGTTCAACTACAGCTAATGCCATCACTCATGCCAGAGCTACTGACCACGGACCTGAGAACCTGCCTATCTTCCCAGCCCACCACTGCCATTCTCAGCATACAAGTCAGCCACTTGGAGGCCCAAGGATTGGCCTATCTAGACCAGCTAACACTGGTGTCAGCACATGGCATCCTGGGGCCCAAGGATGGACATTCTCAGCCTGCTGAGGCCTAAAGATTGGGCCACCTGGCATTCCAGTCACTAGCAAAATATTATCACAACCTCCACTAACAACCACATCCCAAACCACCAAGGAAACCATAGACATCACTGATGTAGTTTACAGCTGAATAAATTGTACAGAGACTACAATACTACAGGCAACCAAAATAAAAACCAAAACCCAGCCACATCATAGATGCATCTTCAGGAAAAAGTCCTCCCTTATAAAAGCAAATTCAAAAAATTAGAAACAACTGTCACACTAGATATGCAGATGTCAACATCAGAACACAGGAAACATGAAAAAGCAAGAAAATATGACACCTATAAAGAAAGAAAATAATTCTCCAGTAACAGATTTCTAACAAAAAGAAATTTACAAAATACCCCCCAAAATTCAAAATAGTTATATTAAAGAAGCTCAGTGAGATACAAGAGAATTCCAAAAAACAGTACAAAGAAATCAGAAAAACAATTCAGGGTATGAATGAGAAATTTATCAAAGAGATAAATATTATTAACAAACAAACAGAAATTCTGGACCTGAGGAATTCATTGAATGAAATACAAAGTACATTCAATAGCTGTAACAATAGTCTAGATCAAGTGAAAAAAGAATCTCAGAACTTGAAGATAGGTCTTTCGAAATAAACTGTTCAGACACAAAAAAATTTTTTTAAAGAACAAAAAAGAATGAGGAAAGCCTATGTGACATAAGGGGTACCACAAAGTGACCCAATTTTCAAATTAACTGTGTCTCAGAAGTTAAAGAGAAAACAAAAGAGTTGGAAAACCTATTTAATAAAATAATAGAAGAAAACATCCCCAAGTCCAGCGAGATATTTATACATTCAGATACAGGAGGCTCAGAGATCCCCAGATAGTTACAATTCAAAAATGATATTTTCTATGGCACATTATAGTAGAACTGTTAAAAATAAGACAAAAGGAATGATAAAAACAGCAAGAAAAAGGAGTGTAGTCATGTGTAAAGAAACCTCCATAAGCCTAACAGTAAATTTCTCAGCAGAAAACTCAACAGGACAAGAGAGAATGGGATGAAATATTTAAAGTGTTAAAAGAAAAAACTGTCAGCCAAGGATACCACACACGGTAAAATGAAGGAGAAATAAATTTTTTTCCAGACAAGCAAAAGCTGAGGCTATTTATCATTACTAGGCTGGCCCTAATGGCATCTACCATCATGACAACACATGAAAATATAAAAACCACTGGTGGAGCAAACACACAAGCAAGGAATAGACTAAAATGTTACTACTATGAAAAGCCACCAAACCAATTTGATAATTAGAGAGTAAGAAATGAATAATACAAATGAAAAATCAAATAATGGAATGACAGGATAAGCCCTCACACATCAATAATACCTTGACTATAACTGGATTAAACTTTTCACTTCAAAGATAAAGACTGGTTGAGTGGCTTTTAAACTATATGCTGCCTACAAGATACTCATCTCACCTGCAAAGACACATATAGACTGAAAGTAAAGAGATGGAAAAAGATATTCCATGCAAATAAAACCCAAAAGCTAGTGGGAGTATCTACATTTATAACAGATAAAGGAGACTTTAAGTTAAAAACAGTAAAAAAAGACAACAAAGTTATTATATAATGATAAAGGGGTCAATTTAACCAGAGTTGAACATATATACACCCAACACCAGCACACCCAAATATATAAAGCAAGTATTATTGAATCTAAAGAGAGACATTGACTCCAATACAATAATAATTGGAGACTTTAACAACCCACTCTCAGTATTATACAGAATATCCAGGCAGAAAATCAACAAAGAAACACTGGCTTTAAATGCACACTAGACCCAATGGATGTAACAGACATTTACAGAACATGTCCAGTAGCTACAGAATAGGCATTCTTCTAATCAACATATGAAACATTCTCCAGAACAGATCATGTGTTACACCACAAAACAAGTCTCAATAAATATTTAAAAAATCAAAATCCTATCATGTATCTTCTAGACCACAATAGAATAAGACTAGAAATCAATAAGAAGTGAAACAGTGAAAAGTGTACAAATGCATGAAAATTAAACAACATGCTTCTGAATGAATGACCATTAAACCAAGGAAGAAATTAAGCAGGAAATTAAAAAAATTCTTGAAACAAGTGAAAATTGAAGCACCACATACCAAAACCTATGCAATATAGCCGAAACAGTGCTGAGAGGGAAGTTGATAGCAATAAACGTCTACATCAAAAAAGTGAAAAGACTTCAAATAAGCAATCTAACAATACACCTCAGGAAATTAGAAAGGCAAAAACAAACCAAATCCAAAATTAGTAGCAATAAAGAAATAATAAAGATTGGAGCAGAACTAAATGACATAAAGACTAAAAAACTATAAAGAATCAACAAAACAAATAGTTGATTTTTAGAAAAGATGAACAAAATCAGTAAACACTTGCTGGATTAACCAAGAAAAAAGAAAGACCAAAATAAATAAAATCAGAAATTAAAAAGGAGACACTACAGCTGATACCACAGACACATGAAAGATAATCAGAGACCATTAAGAAGAACTACATATTGAAAATCCTAGAGGAAGTGGATAAATTCCTGAACACTTACAGCCTACCAAGACTGAATCAAGAAAAAATAGAAACAGAAAACTTGAAAAGGCAAATAACGAGTAATGAGACTGAAGTATTAATAAAAGGTATCCCAAGAAAAAGAGTTCAGAGTATTTCACTGCCAAATTCTGCCAGGCTTACAAACAAGCACCAACACCAATTCTCCTCAAACTATTCCAAAAAATTGAAGAAGGAGGAATATTCCCTAACTCATTCTATGAGGCCAACATTACCCTAATACCAAAACCAGCTAAAGATATAATTAACAACAAAACTAGAAATCAATGTTCCTGATGAATATTAGATGCAAAAATTCTCAAAAAAAATGCTAATAAACTGGATCCAGCAGCCAATCAAAATATTAATGCATCATGTTCAAGTGGGATTTATTCCAGGGATGCAAGGATGGTTTAACATATTGAAATCAATAGGCAGGATGTGGTGGCTCACGGCTGTAATCCCAGCCCTTTGGGAGGCCAAGGCAGGTAGATCACCTGAGGTCAGGAGTGTAAGACCAGCTGGCCAACATTATGAAACCCCATGTCTACTAAAAATACAAAATTAGCCAGGCGTGGTGACTCATGCCTGTAGTCCCAGCTACTTGGGAGGCTAAGGTAGGAGAATCACTTGGACCAGGAGGCAGAGGTTGCATTGAGCCAAGATCACACCACTGCACTCCAGCCTGTGCAAGACAGAGCAAGATTCTATCTCAAAAAAAAATTAATAAACATGATATATCACATCAACAGAATGAAGGCCAAAAACCATGTAATCATCTCAATAAACACATGAAAAGCTTTGATAAAATTAAATATCTCTTCATGATAAAAATAAAAAATCTTAACAAACTAGACATAGAAGGAAAATGCATCAAAATAATAAAGTCCAAATATGGCCTTTATATGACAAACCCACAGGCAATATCATACTGTATGGGGAAAAGTTGAAAGCCTTTCCTTTAAAAACTGGAATAAGACAAGAATGCCAACGTTTACCACTCCTATTCAGCATAGTAATGGAAGCCCTAGCCTAAGCAATCAGGTAAGAAAAAGAAATAAAAGACATTTAAAGTGGAAAAGAGGAAAAAATTATTCCTCTTTGCTGATAATATGATCTTATAACTACAAAAGCCTAAAGATTCCTTCAAAAAACTCTTAGATCCCATAAATAAATTCAGTAAATTTATAGGATTCAAAATCAACATACGAAAACAGTACATCATTATTGGTGTTCTTTTTCTATACACCAATAATGAGCTAGCTGAGAAAGGACTCAAGAGGGCAATTCCATTTACAAAAGCTACAAAAAATACCTAGGAATAAATTTTACCAAGGAAGTAAGAGATCTATACAATAAAAACTATAAAACACTGAAGAAAGAAATTGGAGAGGACACACACAAAGAGGAGTTTGTAAAGGCTGTGACCACTAGTTCAGGACACAATGAAGGGAAGACAAAGGTGAGGTGTTTGGGGAGCTGTGTAATGAATGCGTGAAGATGTGATGTTGCTGGAGGGCAACGTAGGCCTAGGGCAGGGCAGGGTTGGGTAGGGCTTGAAGGTTGCTTTCTGAGAGCAGATAGCTGGAGTAGAATGCCAGCTTCTGAGAGGGCACCTAGGGAAAGTGCACTGACACATCCTGCATTTGGGAGGCAGCATTTCCTTAGACCTGATCCCTATGGCCTATGCCCAGTGAAATTTTAGCACAAACACAGGCTGGGTTACCCCAGAGATGGATTGCCTGTGGAAGGCAAAAGAGGTGACTTGAGTTTGGAGGCCAGGTGACTGAAATTTAAGTTGCTTTCCACTAGAAGTAGGACAGTGAGATCTAGGAGAGAGATGATGATGAATTTTGTTTTGTATCTATTAGTTTTAGGTACAGAACAAAGGCACGATTGCAGTGCAGTAAAGATTAAATGCACCAGTTCTGGGCAAAAATGCCTAGGCTCCAGCATTGATTCCCTTTCTTACTAAATGTATGACTTTGGCCTACCTATTTAACTTTCATATATAAGATAGAGATAATAATAGTGACATCTGCAGAGGTTTGTTTAAGATGGAAGGGGTTAATACACAAAGTTAAAGTGCTTAGAACTGTTGGGCTCAGTAAAAGTTAAATTGGATTATTTGTAGATGGTAGAACATCAGATGACAATATTCAGTCAACAACTGGCAATGTGGCACTGGAGTTTAGCATAGAAATTAATGATGGAAGTATGAATTGTTTTCATATAGCAATACAGTAGCCACAATGAGAAGAAATGACAAGTAAAATCAAAGTGACAGAAAGGAGAAGCAGACCAAGGCTAGAACTTGGAAGAGATAAGTTTCCATTTTCAGCATCATCTCAGTTTAATACTGTTTTTTCCTCACAATTTAATAGGGCCATCAGTTGCCATATTTGTCTCTAAAAGTGATTTGATGATGAGTTATTTCATATCATAAAAGATATTAACCTAGTTTAATAATGTAATTTTACCTTTTACATTATTTATTTTTATTTCATTCTGAAAATTTGCCCTGTATGTGTTTTATATAAGCCAATAATTAAGAAATTTGATTTGGTAGAAACTTGGGTTAGTTGGTGATTGTGATAACAAGAGAGTCTGTTATCTAACACTAGAGCTGACTTTTTCCAGTTTAGGCTGCTCATAGGAGAAAACAAACAAAGGGAAGACATTCCATGTGCATTGAATAGAAGAATTCATATTGTTAAAATGACCCTACTATCCAAAATGATCTATACATTCCATGTAATTTCTATCAAAATTCCAATAACATTCTTCACAGAAATAGAAAAAACAATCCTAACATTTGTATGAAACCACAAAAGATGACAAAAACCAGCTAATCAATCCTGAGCAAAAAAGAGCAAAGCTCAAAGCTTCATACTACCTGACTTCAAAATATACCATAAAGCCATAATAACCAGAAGAGCATGGCACAGGAATAAAAAACAGACATATAAACCAATGAAACAAAATAGAAAACTCAGAAATAAATCCATGTATTCACAGCAAACTGATTTTTGACAACAACATTACGAACATGCATTGGTAAAGAACAGTCTCTTCAGTAAATGGTACTGGGGAAACTGGATGTTCATATGCAAAAGAATAAAACTAGACCCCTATCTCTCAACATATAGAAAAATCAACTTAAAATTGATTAAAAGCTTAAATATAAAATCCAAAGTTGTGAAGCTACAAGAAGAAAACAAAGGGGAAAAATGTCAGGACACTGGCCTGAGCAAAGATTTTTTGAATAAAACACAGACAACAAAAGCAAAAAATGACAAATGGGATTATATCAAGCTAAAAAACTTCTGTATAGCAAAGGAAACAATCAACCAAGTGAAAAGACCACCTGTAGCATGGGGGAAAATATGGGCAAACTATTCATTTGATAAGGGATTAATATATAGAATATGTAAAGAACTAAACCACAGCAAAAAAAAAATTTTTTTTTTAATGGGCAAACGATTTGAATAGACATTTCTCAAAAGAAAACATATGAATGATCAACAGGTATATTAAAAAAAGTTCAACATCACTACTTATCAGGGAAATGAAAATCAAAACCACAGTGAGATATCACCTTACCTTAGTTAGAATGGCTATTATCAAAAAAACAAAAAATAGTAAATGCTGGCAAGGATGCAGAGAAAAGCGAACTCTTATATACTGTTGGTGGGAATGTGAATTAGTATTGCTCTTATGAAAAACAGTGTGGAGTTTCCTAAAAAAACTAAAAACAGAACTACCACGTGATCCAGCAATCCCACTGGGTATATATCCGAAGGAAAGAAAATCAGTATGTGGAAAGACATTGGCACCCCCCATATTTACTGCAGCACTATATATATAATTGCAACACTATAGAACCAAACTAAGTTTCCATCAACAAATTAATGAATAAAGAAAATGTGGTTTATATACACAAGGCAATACTATTCAGCCACACAAAGAATGAAATCTTGTCATTCACAGCACCGTGGATGAGCCTCGAGGACATTATGTTAAGTGAAATAAGCCAGGCAGAGAAAGATAAATGCCTTATGTTCTCACTCATCTGTGGGAGCTAAAAAAGGTGATTGCATAAAAGTAGAGAGAATAGTGGTTATTAGAAATTGGAAAGGGGAGAAGGGAGCAGGGTATAGAGAGAGGCTGATTAATGAGTACAAAATTACACTGTGATTGGAGGAATAAGCTCTAGTATCCTACAGCACTGTACAGTGACTATAGCTACCAATAATTTACTGTACATGTTCCAATAGCTAGAAGAGAGGATTTTAAATGTTCTCATCACAAAGAGATGATAAATGTTTCAGATAATGGATATGCTAAATGCCCTAATTTGATTATTACACATTATATACATGTATTTAAATGTCACACTCTACCCTTTAAGTATGCACAATTATTATGTGTCAATTAAAAATAATAACAAAAAATTTATTCTCTTGGCAGTTTTCAAATACATAATATGCTATTAACTATACTCACCCTGCTGTGCAATGGATCTCAAAAATTATTCTTTCTAAGTGGAACTTTGTATACTTGGAGTACAAGAAACCAAATAGAAAAATAGGCTTAGAAGTGAAAAGGCATTTTACAGAACAGGAAACTAAAACGGTTAAACAAGTATTTGAACAGATGCTCAAATTCCCTAATAATGAGATAAGTACATGTTACTACAGTAATGAGAAGCAGCATCACATCATTAAAAGTTTTTAAGTATCAAATAGAGTACGCAGAAAAACAGAAATCCTGTCTTGCTAGTGGGACCACTGAGTAATCATCCGACTGTGCCCTAGAGCCTTCACTCCTGGTCTGTAACCCAGAGAAATTCTCATTCAAGATGATAAAGCTCATGCACTAGAATGTTTCGAACCTTCCTGTTGCTTTTTATAACATTTTAAAAATCTCATTAAAGAACTGCTATTATACAACATGAAATATTTAAAATACATAAAAACATATTATTAGCGTTTTGGGTTATGTCCTTTTAGATTTCTCTGGTACTATTTTAATTTTTAAAAGTAAATTTGCTATCAAACTTTAAAACTGTTCTATAGTCTAGTATTTTTGCTTTACTTTTCCTATAGTAAAGTATATTTGGCATTTATATTTCTAGAATTAGATTTTTAATCATTGCATATATCTTCATATTTTAATCATTAGATTGCATTTCCATACATTGTAATTGTATTTCTTCATTTTATTTTTTTCAGCTTTATTAAAGTATCATTGATGAACAAAAATTTTATGTATTTAAGGTATACAATGTAATTTTGTTTTTTAAAGATGGAGTCTTGCTCTGTTGTCCAGGTTGGAGTGCAGTGGCACAATCTTGGCTCACTGCAACCTCTGCCTCCGGGTTCAGGTGATTCTCTTTCAGCCTTCTGAGTAGGGGATTACAGGCATGTGCCACACCCAGCTAATTTTTGTATTTTTAGTAGAGACTGGGTTTCACCATGTTGGTCAGGCTGGTCTCGAACTCCTGACCTCAAATGATCTGCCTGTCTTAGTCTCTCAAAAAGCTGGGATTACAGGCCTGAGCCATAGCACTGGGCCATAGTGTGATGGCTTGATGTGCATATACATTGTGAGATGATCGCCACACTCAAGCTAGTTAACATATCCATCCCCTCATATAGTCACCTTTTTGTGTGTGTATGAGTGTGTGTGGTGAGAACACTTATACCTATTCTGCAAATTTCAAGTACAAAATACAGTATTATTAACTACAGTCACAGTCACCTGGCTGTACATTAGATCTGCAGAAATCATCATCCTGCCTAAAAAAAACTTTGTATCCTTTGACCAACATCTTCCCATTTTCCCCACCCCTAGTTGCTGGCAACCATCATTCTACTCTCTGCTTCTATGAATTCAAGTTTTTTAGATTCCATATATGAGTGAGATCATGCAATATGTCTTTCCGTCTGTTTGGTTTCACTTAGCATAATGACCTCTAACTTCACCTTGGCGTTGTTTGTGATAGCAGAGAGGTGGACGCAATCCAGGTCTCCATCACTGGAGGAACAGACAAGATAAGATGTGGTGGATGTGCATCAGAGACTACTGTGCAGCCATTAGAAGCAATGAGCTAGAGGTAAGCAGGACAGATTTTTACCTTAGTATCCTGGAAGAAGAATAAAACACAGAAAGAAGTCCATAGCCCAGTGTGTTTTATGCAAATAAATACATCCAAATCAATAACACTACATATTCCCCAAGGATATATACAAATTCAGCATTACAGACCACACACATTAGAAAAGTTTTCTGTGGCAGGAGAACAGAAATGGAAAGGGTGATCAAAAGAATAAATCAATCAATCATGAAAGGAGCCCAACAAGGGTGACAGTATGACTTTCATAGAGGGGTGTGGTAAATTCAGCCCTTTCACCCGAGTGGGATGTGTGGTCTGCTAACAAACATGGGTGAGATGACAAAGCTTCAGGAAATATTACTTCCTCATTTCTGTCATTGTTGTTGCCTACAGTCTGATTCCTTTCTCTTCGTGGTGCAGTAAAGAGGTAGCAAATACAGTGAAGTGCTTCATGAGTCAGGCTCAGGCATTAGTCATCCTTGGTTGAAATTCTAACTCCAAATAATTATTAACTACCTTATTTCAGGCAGTCATTTTCTTAGGCACCGATTGTCAGTTGTCTCGTCTATAACCTGGTGCTAATGTTACTGAGTAAGAGTTTTGTGAGCACTAAATGGGAGAAGACACATAAAGCATTCGTTTGCTGTAGTCTCTGGCATCAATAGTGGCCCAACACGTGTTGGTACTAGTTGTTTTTTTCATTCTAGAAACCTCGGTGAATTCTGGTTACCCATTTTTATTCTTGTCTCTTTTAGCATTTTGATCAATGACTTGAATAAAGACAGACATGCCATCCCTGTCGAACTGGGAGACCACACAAAATTGAAATGACAGAATCAGATTTCAGCCCACAAACTGAAATGATGAACTGATGTCAGTAAGATAATACATAATAGGGATTAGCATAAAGTTGAGTATTAGGTCTAATCCAGAGTGATGAGACCTGAATAAAAGCAACATGTGAAAAAACAAGTACTCAAGGATTTTAGGACAATATGAATCCACAGAGCAATTCGGTTGTTGTTGAAAGAGTCAACCTGTGCTTAGATTACATCCACAGAGGCAGGTAGAGTCCTGCTTCAATTTCCACATGTGAGGGATTTGTTCTAGGGACCACACTTTGAGAGGAAGGGTAACAAATCAAACAATATTTGGAAGAAAGGGAGAAGAGAGGGTTGGAGGACTGGAAACCCCGACAGGAAGAACGGCTGAAAGAACTGAGGGTGCTGTGCTTGGTGAAGGAAAGCTGAGTTTAAGCACTAAAGGCTTCTTCAAAATTATTAAGACGGGATTAGACTTACTGCCTGGATCCCCTCACTGGAGTCAGTGATTGGAGGTTTCCAGGGGCAGATTTCAGCTCAGCGTAATGACTACATTTTCACTTGCCAGCAGTGACAGACTGGAAGGGGCAACTCAGCACAATCGGAACCATTCCTGAAGGCACCTATAGATAACCTGACAATTCCATTACCTAGGAACGTCATCCGGGAGATTCCCAGAAAAAGTAGAAGATGGAACTGGATAAGTTCCAGTCACTCCACTTCCAACGCTGAAGTTCCAATATTCATCACCAAGTGTTTATCACCTGCCAGGACCCAAGAACTTTCTAGCGTGATCCCTATAACAACATCCTGACTTGTGGAAATTGGAGCAGGACTCTGCCTGACTCTGTGGGTGTAACCTAAACACATGTTGTCTCTTTCAAAACTTCATCGCTCTGTGGATTCATGTTGTCCTAAAACCCTTGGGTTTTTTCTTCACATGTTGCTTTTATTCGGGTCTCATCACTTTGCATTTGCCCTAATACCCAGGGATAATATGTTTCTGAGATTGCAATCTAATCAGCATAAGGCTTTGATATTGATTTTGATGAACGCAAGTATTTCATGAGCCAAGAGTACCTGTATATTTTTCAACTACTCCCATTTTCAGATTAGTTTTATACTTTCCACTAAATTAAACCAATTACTTTTCCTCTCAACATTTTTATTTGTGCTCTACTAGTGTTTAATAGTCTCTCTGTCAATGTACTGAAGATACCAGTTTGCCCACAACTAGTTTGGTTTAACTAAGGCATAACTTCAACCATTGAGAACTGTGAATGATCAAGTCATTTGTTGATTCCATCCCTAAAACTCCTCCTTCCCATTGCCAGTCATTTTCCAAGTTGGGAGTGGGAGGGGCGATTATTTCATGAAGCCATGACACTTGTTTTAATACCTTTATCTGAAAGCTTTCTTCAGAGAGTTGTTTGGTAGCCCAGCCAAACAGGCCATGTGTGACAGATATTAGGTAAACTGTCCTCAGGGAAGGAGTGTGCTTTGCACGCTAGTTGGCGGTTTTCACAGTACTCTCCAGGGCTGAGATAATAAACAATCCAAGAGCAGGAACCTTATCTTGTACACTTTGTATCCCTCCCAGCTCCCACTGCAGCCCCTGGTGCATAGCAGGCAAACAATATGTTTATTGCCGGAATGAGTGAATGAGTGAATATGAATAAATGAATGGACAGATGATGGTGGACAGATGGCACCGAGGGAGAATCTGCTCTCTGCTTTAAGTTAAGCATCTCATGGTTCGGCTTCAGTTCCTGCTCCATTTCTGCCCCTCACCAGACCAATTCCCCTCTGCTGAGCCTGACGAGCATGGTGCCTGTGGGTAGAATGTGTTCTGGGGGAGATGATAGCTGCCTGATATGAGAGATGATATCAGAGATTAGTTAACCGTATGGGCTGAGTCCCAGGGGAGGTGTGTGAAATGAATCAGATTAAACAAAATTGATAATGTGAATGCTTAATCAAACAGACAAAGGTAGTCTGTGCAGCTAATTAGGGGCAAATAGAGCGTCCCTCTTGTACCTCATTTAACTGACAAATTGTGCAGACAGTTTTAATGGGAGTCTGTTTAGCAAAGAGAAGGCTGTGTAGTTGACAGCTTGGCAAAATGTGGTTTCTGTAACACCACATGATGCTTATGGAAATTAGCCTGGTGCAGCTGAGCTCTGAGCAGTCCTGGGTTGTGCAAATCACAGCAAAACGGACCTTTCACAACCTGCTTGTCATTGCACTCTTAAAGGCAAAGAACTCATTTTTTTAAGTATTTTGAAAGGTTGAAGGGTTTAGACTCCAACCATTAAATGAAATCTGCTATTACCACATCCAGTGCAGAAGTTAAGAAGTAAGGTGAGAGAGACGTCCTGATGAGAGAAGCAGAATCACCATTCAGATGGATGTGGAGTGCTGGTATTTGCAGCTAGGTGTACTGAGAGACCAAGCGAGGCAACTTTGAAAGAACAGAGGAGGCTGCTGAAACTTCAAAAGGTTTAGGGACATTGCACAGGAATCTTTTGGCATTTTCACCACGCTCTCACCAACATCTCAGCTTTTTGCTTCCTTTCTAACTTCCAAACCTCAGTAGGCCCTGTTCCTTCTCCTTTTGCAAATGAAAGCAGCTTCCTCTCTGATACTGTCATGTCTTTGGACTTCTGCTGTTGGAGACTGTGAGAGAATTCCTGGGAGCAAGTGCTCTTTCAAGAGGAGACGGCACATGCAGCTTGTGTTGGTTTCGTAGGTTCGTAGGTTCACAGGGAATATAGTTCTCACGGGCCTGGTCAGAGGAGGAAAACTTGAGGCTCCATTGGCCATACCTGTCACGAACAGCACCATTTGCTGCCCCGTGGGGAACTAGGGGAAAAGAAAACTAGCATTGGTGCAGGGACTCGGGGCTCTGGGGGGCTTTCCTGTGGGTTTGGCTCCCCCTAATGTTGTGTGCAGGGCTCAGTTGCATGGAATTAGGCATTCCAGGGACAAATGGAGTTGCAAGGTTTGCATTAGTCTGTGTGCCATCGACAGGATGTCATTGTCTGAATGCAGGGACTGGAACTCGTGGTTGGATTCACACTGTGGAGATGAGCTTCCCCTTTCTTGGGTACCCATGCATGGCTCACAGTTTCTGCCCCACTAAAGGGAATAAGGCCATGCATGAAGAGTATTCGTTTAACGAAGTGATTTTTGTGAATCACTCCACCAGTCAGACATGGTCCCTTCCGGAAAATGAACAGTTTTGCATAAAACGGTCCATTAGTGTCAATGGAGAGGGTCTGACCTCTCACAGAGGAGAGGGCTCCTATGTAAGCCTAGTCAAGTGGAACTTCTGGGGTTGTGCTTCGACTTGAAGACTATGCCTCTCTCCCCCCGGGAGATTTTACCCTATGTTATTATGCATTAAATGCAAAAGCAAGAGTGATTCTACTTTCAGTTTGGGATGAATAAATTTAGCAAAGTTGAATAAGTACTTGAACACACCCAAATGCCCATTATTTAAAAAAAATTGTTTTAGCCTATTTATTAATTTTAAATATTTTAAACCAGAAGAATGACCACGTTTTTAACACATCAAAGCTACACACATACTCAAAACTGTACTGGCACTAACACGAATCAAATGTATTCTTCACTTTTTGTCCTGAAGTGTACTCTTTGCTTTCTTGATCAGTAGAGGCAACTGAAGAGACAAAACATATTTACTGGAGAAAATGGGTGATATTATTTGAAGTCATTATAAAAATAACTTGTAGGTTTTTAAATTTTTTACTATGTATGATTAAACTTACTGAATTAATTGTTTTAAGGAAAAACTATGGCTAATACAAGGAAAATATTAAGGAAAAGGAAAGAGATTCTGCAAAGAAAAAAACTTTACTGATAATATCCACAAGGAATTCATTCATGTCTAAGAAATTAGCATTGCATTTTACTTTTGGTAGCTTGACCGTTACCAGACTTTGTTTTATGTTTATAAAAACTTACCAAATTTCTGATTCCTAGGATTTTAACCTCTGCAGGGATCATCAATCTTGCATGATGGATGGACTCTATTATTAAAAGACATAAATGCAACTATACCTGCATAGAAAATCTGAAATGCAATATTGAAATAGTTATCGACTTTAGAAAAATATAAAGAAAATAAAATGAAGCATTTTCATTACATTATTACTGATATCATTTACATAGTTCTGTAGATCAGTTTTACACTTTGATTTACCCATGTCAATCGCAAACCCTTTTTTCCCAGATAGTTTCTCTTTGAAGGAAGCAATTAATTAATATGTAATTCAAAAACAATAGTAGGAGCCTTATGATTAAGGAAAGATTTTTGGGTTTCCATTATCCAAAGTCACTGCCCAGGGTTGTATACTCATATGGACTTCAGCAGTTTTCTGTTTGTTTGTCTCTTTTTTCTTTTTTTGAGATAGAGTCTTGCTCTGTTGCCCAGGCTGGAGTGCAGTGGTGCAATATTGGCTCACTGCAACCTCCACCTCCCAGGTTCAAACAATTCTCCTGCCTCAGCCTCCCGAGTAGCTGGGACTAAAGGCACATGCCGCCATGCCTGGCTAATTTTTTGTATTTTAGTAGAGACGGGGTTTCGCCGTGTTGCCCAGGCTGGTCTCGAACTCCTAAGTTCAGGCAATCCGCCAACCTCAGCCTCCCAAAGTGCTTGGATTACAGGCATGATGGACTTTATCTTTGACCTAGATGGAGCCACAGTCTGTCTTCTTAGATCTACCTGGGGGGGCAACTTCATTAATGATGCATTTTTTATTCCATTTTCTTCAGTGACTTGCCTGGAGGATACCTCTTGGTTAAGACACCAGCGTTCAAAGTGAAGTGAGGAAGAGCTCATTACAGAGGGAATGTTGCTTGTACACAACTAATTGAAAGCATTCAGGCCTTTCCAAATCCAGCTGGAGCCTAAATGATTAGGTACCACACTTCAGAGAATAACAGCTTCATCACTAGCTTGATTGTCCTCACCAGGTAAACCTGGTCCTTGTATGAGAAGGAATCTCTGAGCCCTAGCGACAGGCCAGAGACTGGCAGGGGAGAAGCAGAGCTCAGCTGGAAGTAGAACTGTGGAGTGAATGTCTACCAAAGCCAGGCCAGCATTACATGGTTAAAGGTTCTCTGGGCAGCAGGAGCAAGACTAAAATGGGATTAACATAAAGAAGAAAGAGTAAAAAGGCTATTTCGATTCAGGCAGAGTAAGATTGGACTTTTTAAGAATAAGATTGGACTTTAGATGCATTTTTGCCTTAAATCAGCATTTCCTTTATTTTCCATTAATAGAAAAAAAATTAGACAAAATTACTTGATAATTCAGGCCAAACCATTCCTTCTATCTTTCCACCGCTGTTTTGTTTCACCCATATTTACGTTCACCAGAATGATTCTGACTGTACAAATTTGACCTTTGCTATTTTGGCTATCTGTTGCTTCTAACATCTTTGACTTTAGTCATAAAGTAACTGTTCTCCATTCCGGATCTCAGGTACATGTTTGCACAACAGCAAAACACCTAGATAACAGAGGAGAAATCCAGGCATCATCACATGATCTTCTTCTCACACAGAATAGTTAATTTTACTTCCTTTATGCAGATTTAAGTGGCAAGGGAACTTAAGCCATTTAAGACACCATCTAGGAATAACACTTGACATGTGATTAGTAAGAAACTATAGGTTCAATTGAATAAATGATAAATTATTTTATATTTTATGACTTAATTTTAAATTCTGTATTGTTTGCTGAGATTATTTTCCGAAGTATTAAAACAAGTATATGTTTCTAAGACTGTTTTTGAACAATAATTTTAAATGATTATTAAAATCACAAAAAAACATAGAAAGCATAAACTTGCTCTCTATCTTTTCAAATTTCAGTTTGGAAAAATGTCCCAAATTTCATCTTCAGAAATTATTTAGTAACCAAATGCACATTCATTTCAGGAAAAAACGTATTCAATGATTACCAGTTCTTAAAAACTATAATTGTTTGACTGGCTGCATTTTTTTTTTTTTTTTTTTTACTTTTTGCAGTCAGTGTATTGGGTGTTCCAAATAAATTTGAAGAACTCCCATAAAAGTATGCTCTAGGTCAGTTTTTAAAGGAACATGTAGTATAATATCCAGCTCTAATACTAATGAGTCCTATCAGATAATGCAACTGCCCTTTTAGGGACTTGAATCTTTTTCCACCATCTGAAATGACAAGCCATTCTGCCACCTGGATGTGTTCCAACTATTATCTTCATGTATCATAGCTTGAGAGGGAGGGGGAAGAAGGGAGAAGGAAAAGCATTTGGAAGGCCAGAAAATTCACTTTAGTCAAATAGTAAAGTGTTTCTAAACCTTTGTTTTTTTCTTCTGACTTTCAGATGCTTCACTATTTCTGTCATCAGCAAATCTGAAGTTTTCCTGGACCGTTTCATCAACATGACACAACGGAAGTGGGAGTGGACCACTGGTTACTGTCCACACAGTGCTGCTTGAGTTAATTGATAAACCTCGTCTCTTTATTATCAGCGCTGGCCTTCTGTCTGCAGCCACACAGCCTATTGCCCCTCCAAGGCACTGAGATTTCCTTGTGGAATTCTGGCAGATATTGGAAATTGTGGTGGCAAATTAGCAGGGGCCACAAACCAGAAGTGACAGCTCCAGTACCCTGATGGGGGGAATGTAGCAATCCCTTGCCCACAGCAATTGGCCAGGCTTATCATATGGACTAATCACAACAGATCTGGGGGAAATAATGGGCACCAGATGTTATCGCTTTGTAGGCTGGAGCTCTCCAGAGACGACAGCCATGGTAGAAAAGCTCCCCCAAAACAGGAACATGATTCTGTCGCTTATTAATCAAGCCAGGAGGCTGGGTGTGATCATCTCCTTCCTCAGCACCATGCTTTCCTTCTGCTCTGTTAATGAATAGGGAAACAGTTTCTCTCTCTCTCTCTCTGTCTCTGTGTGTGTGTGTGTGTGTAGGTGAGAGAGAGAGAGAAAGAGAGAATCTGGGTGTGTCTATCACACATGTATACATAAAATTCAATTACTACCTATAAGCATACTTCCCAGAATTAAATTTTTTTCTTGATTCAGTTATATTCAGCATTGATATATTGAGGACTTTCTTAATTAAATCTTTATTTTATTTATCCTAATTACCCTCAACTTTAAGAAGATTGTGTATTTTTAACATATTAAGTGACACAAATGGAAAAAGGACCAGCCTAGGCAACTTGGTGAAACGCATCTCTACCAAAAAGAAATGTATAAAAATTAGCCAGGCATGGTGACATGTCTACAGGCCCAGCTGCTCAGGAGGCTGAGGTGTGAGGATTACTGGAGCCTCCGAGGCTTGAGGTTGCAGTGAGCTAAGATCACACCATGGCACTTCTGCACTCCAGCCTGCTGGACAGAAGGAGAACCTGTTTCAAACAAACAAACAAACAAAAAAAAAGAGAGAGAGAAAAGAAAGAAAAAGAAAAGGAAAAAGAAGGCCCTAATGATGAATCAAATTCTCATTTCTATCGGCCTTCCTGACTTCTCCATGGATATTCTGGCATTACAAATTTAGCTTATTAGAAAAACCAAACCCATGTTTTCCCTTGAAGCCCTCCCAATTTCACTTATGGTCCTACCTAAGTGAAAGCCATCATGCCCCCTCACTATTCCCTCCCATTTATCTAGACCTAAACTTGGAATTCACTTTGTACTGCCCTTTCACTGAGTCTGTCTCCAAAAGGTAGAGTCCTTTCCCTTCCCAAAGCCATTATCTCATTTGTAGAGTATTACTGTAATACAAATCGCCTTGATTCTGGTCTCTCTCCTTCCAGCCCTTGATTTTTTGGATTTCTTATTAGCTTTGCATCCCTACATACATCCTCAGCTTCATTCATGCCAAGCCCATGAATATGCCTAGCTCATGGTGTCCTCTCAAGCTCTGTGCCTTGCACATTCTGTCCTGCCTTGGCTGCATTAAAAGGAAAGGAGTCAGAGAAGCAGTTTGGAAACTATGTAATTTGTCAGAGGTCACATAGAAAGTAACTGGTAGAGCTCAGATGTGAACCCATGGCTTGCTGCCGGTGGCTTTCTGAGTTTGTACATTTATGCTGATACACCAGTTGGCTTTCCTCCCCCTCCTCTTGGATAGCACCAAGGGTCTCTATATGATGTAGATCTAGGAGGGCCAAGCCAGGGAGACCCTCAGCAACCAACAACCACTGAAATAAAGGATGATTTCTACGGATTCCTTTCTTCAGGTTGTAAAATAAGAAAAAAGCCTTGAGTTCCTCCTTCTTACTCATGCCACATTCTTGCTGTCTTCCATTCTCATCTTCTACAATGGCACCTTGGCATACCGAATATTTAAAGCTGAAAGAAATCGAGACAACCACAGAAGCAGAAGAACATTATCTGACCCTCTCCTTCTTTATCTCTGACCTTATTCCACCTTCTTCCCCTGAAGAAGGTCACAAAAAAATCCTCTGGATTACTCCCCTGAAAGTCGGTTCTAAGACCCTCCTTCCAGAGCAGTCCTGGAGGCCAAGAAGAATCTGAACATACAGGCCTTGCTAAGTTCCACCACGTTTATTACCATTAAATCATACCCCTTTGTCCTCCAAACACAGTTCTGTAAGATTGATCATAAAAATAATTTTCCCTGGGTCTTTGGGTCTTAATTTCTGAAGGCTCAGTGTCAGATAAAACTTATATTAAATAATTTGGTTATGCTTTTGTCCCGTTAATTTGTCTTTTGTTACGGCGGTGTCAGCCATGAACCTTGCAGCGAGTTAGGAAAATACATTATTTTTCTCTCCTACAACCAACAGGAAAGGGTTTAAACTTACCCCTCAAGAATCCCAAGAAGTCTTGTTCAACGTCACTTCTTCCCTGTCTGATGGCCCAATTAGACAATGGCTTTCTGCTCTAAGTGCTCTGTGTTTCCCTCAGAGACTCCTAATAACTTGGTGGAGTGAGCTGGAGGTGAGGACTGGGGAGAAAAGTCTCTCTGGTCCAGTGAAGAGTGAGCGTCTGATACTCAGACAAAAAGCCAGGTTGCTGGGTGGCGCCTTAGGACACGGCCAGCTGACAGTGCTTTGCCAGTTATTCTGACAGTGTAGCCCAGGTCCTATGTTATACAGAGCAGCAACTCAAACATGACTGTCAAATAGATCATAACCCAGATGTTTAAAGGTATGGTACTGCTTCTTGTGAAATATTTGTAACGTGTGTTTCCATTTGCTTCTCAGTAATTTAGAGTTGAGAAAGAAGCTACAGGTATTTTCAATCAATGTTTCTGGTTCACAAGTATTGGTACTTAAAGTTATTTAACAGTTGTGAAGCCTGGCTGGGTGCAATGGCTCGTGCCTGTAGTCTCGACATTTCGAGAGGCCTAGGTGGGAGGATCGCTTGAGCCCAAGAGTTTGAGGCCAGCCTGCACGACATGGCAAAACCTGTTTCTCCAAAAAACTTTTTCAAGAAAATTAGCTGGACATTGCGGCTGTGGTCCCAGATACTTAAGAGGCTGAGGTGGGAAGATCACTTGAGCCTGGGATGCCAAGCTTGCAGTGGAATCATGACTGTAACCCCTGCACTCCATCCGGGGCAAAAGAGTGAGACTCTGTCTAAAAAATAACAACAACAAAACGTTAATAAAAACTTATTAATACGGGCCTCAAAAAAATTTGAGTTTGTTTGTTTGAAACAGTACCTGGGATAAAGCTTCACCTGACATTTCTCTGAAGGGAAAGTTTGCCAAATGCATTACTAGTATCAACAAAATTGAAAGAAGCATTTTTCAGTTAATTATGAAAGTAAACTTTTCTCAAACACTCTTAGCAGAAATGCTAATTTATAAATCTTATACGTCACAATCAGATATCTATTGCTAACATATTATCCCCCAGCCAATAAAAGTAGTTCCTTAGAAGCTACCAGTAGAGAAGCCTCTGGTTCTTTTACTGTGTATATTTGAAAGTAAGAAAGGCTTATTTCTTTAGAAGTGCTTTATTATTCAGACTTTTCCTTAGTTTAGCCAGAACTTCACAGAAAATTAGTCTTTTATTAGCGAGGCTTCCTGTTATATGAGATTTTCCATTTGAACACATAGGTGTGAGTGCAAGAAGCATCCTATCCTTCATGTCGTCCAAGTGACTGATGATTGTGAAGGGGTTCTTCCTCAGGTCTCCTAGGTAGAGAGCAGAAAGCACAGGTGGGGTAACTAATCCTCTCTCCTCTCATTTCTCGAGGTGGCTTTTAAGGTTGAAAAAAATTCTTCCTTAATTTTCCTTGTTCTTTTAGTCTCCAAATTTTCTGATTTTTCTTTCTAAATACACACTTCCCCTGAAATCCTTACAAAAATGTTAACAAAAAATAAGATTAAAAACTCGCATGAAAGGGATTAAAAGACAGGGAGAGGAGAGTAGAGGAGAGAAGGAGAAGAGAAGCAAGGGAAGAAGAGAAGAATGGAGGAAGGAAGGGAGAGAAAAGCGCACCAAAGAGGTGAAGAGAATTCAGCTGACAGAAAGGGAAGAAAGAGGAGAGAGTGAAAACACACATGCCCAAAACAAGGTGGGCTGGGGTGAGAAGAGGAAGTAAAAGAAACATAAAGGAATGATGTTTCAGTAAACTCCTATCAAGCTCTGACAGGTCAACTCTTTTGCATTCTGAAAGCTATTTTCTTTTTTCAGCAGAATCATTACCAGTTGTATGGCTTCCCACTACGCGTCTTTATTCCAACAACTCAAAAGTCAGAAAAGAAAATTATTTTCACATTAGCAACTCATTAAATGCCTCCATATTTGTAGCTGGTTCTGAATGCACTGTTTTTACACATCTACATGCCTACTTGGAGGCATTGTCAGCCGGGGACATCAAGGCTGGGAGCCCTTCTGTTATGCATATGGTAAAGTGGGTGGGGTGGGGCTGTGTCAGAGTCATCCATCATCCTCCATCAATGTCACTACCTCCTGCAGGGACCCAGCCAATGGGCAGTCAGTCACTCAGGCCTGACAGCTGGCCATCAGTCCCAGGTGGGGGATGTGTCTGAGCTTCCAAGGTGTTAGCTACTGGGGTGGCTCTTTTTGCTAAGACCTGTAGGTTCTAGGAAGCTCTCCACCTTCAGAATTATTAAGTATGTTTGTGACTTTACTCACCTCTGTGTCAACTGGTCAGGGTCAGGCCAACGAATGGGAAGATATGCTCTGTATTCACCTAAAACTGTGATGGATCATCACTTACAATCAAATATTGGGCAGTTAAGGCAAAAACAGTAGACACTTCCATGCATGGCAAACTATAGCATTTATTGTAGTGTTAGACTTTCATATTAAGCAAGCCTAGACTAAATCGTGGCTGCCTAATTAGACAAGGTACTAATGAGTTAAGGCTTTCTCTTTGTCTTAAACTGTCTCTTCCTCTGAACCCCTAATTAGTGCCTCTTTTTTTAAGTTGAGATATATCAATTATACCTCAATGTAAAATAAAGTTTACAATCTCAAGTATACAGTGCTATGACTTTTTGCATACGTACACATCACTATAACTATCTCCCAGATCACAATATATGCTTTTTCAATCACATAACTCATACTAACCCACATTACAGTAATTTATGTATATTTCTATGTCTTTCGTTGTGTTATAAACAAAAGACAAAGTCCTAGTCTTTTTCATACTTGTAGTTCTTGCAGTACCTGGCTTGACATATGGCCTAGTTTCACCTTTCTAAAAATAATGAAAAATTCTCTATGTAATTTTGAAGTCAGAGTAGGCCCTTAAAAAAAATCTCATGAACCTAACCTTAACAAACAGGAAGCCAATGAAAGAAGAAAATACAAGAAAATGGAATAAAAGACAGCTTCCCCACTTCCCAATTGCCAACATTCAGTTTCCCTCAGCAAATATTTTCTGAGGAAGTGCTACATGCTAGGTACAGGCTCTGTGTTCTTACAAACAACAAACCTCTGCCCTCCTGGAGTTCACATTCTAATGGGGAAATGATTGCCCAGTCTTACAGAGAGAGGAGTATAAGAGTTTATATGAGAGATTATTATGAGACAGCAAAAAATTTCTAGACATATTTGAATTGTGTTTTAGCAAAATTTTAATGGAGTCTGATTTACTCTCCTATTCCATAGAGGGGTCAGTGCAATACAAATACTGCTAGCCCAACACTGAAGGAAAGGCAGGTGTAGAAAATCTGCATATTTATTTTAATTTTATATATGAACACTTTGGTCACGGCATATCAAAAGTTAGTCCTGGGACGGAGACTAGTAAATTTAAAATCATTGCCAGTATCAAGATGGACCAAAACCCCATAAAGGGTACTCAGTTGACTGACAAATGTTTAGGAAAGCTTTATATTTCTCCAGCAGGATGGTTCTTTTCTATCTCTGCTTTCATTTCCTCTTCCTTGATCTTAACTAAGTTCCATAAAATGGTATCTACCCTCGTAACTGCCATGCGGAAGGAGGTCCATCTTATTTTTCAAGCTAGTCCTGAAAGACGTTGTTAAAAGAAAACTTCAGACAAGTTAAATTTGAAGGAGTTTAATTGAACAACAAAAAAAGAAGAAATGATTTGCGAATCCGGCAGTCTCTAAAATCAAAGCAGATTCGGAGAGACTCCAGGGGAGCCTTGCGGACAGAACAAACTTAGAGACAAAAAAAAAGTTCAGTGACAGAAGAAAGTCAGCAGTGAGGTACAGAAACAGTCTAGTTACAGCTCTACATTTGCCTTATTTGCACTCAGAAGTCTATGAGTGGTTGAAGTATGGCCGCTTGGATTGGTCAATACTCAGCTACTGTTAGCGAGGCATACTCCTAAGTTTGCTTTTCCATCTTGTCTACCTATTAAACTATCTTACAGTTCCTCCACAAGAACTCAACTACAGAAGTACAGAGTCCTTCTCAGGCCGTATTTAGTTCACTTTAACAATGTTGCAGCACATACAGCAGCCTTCACTCTAGAGTCCACAGGAGTCTGAAGCAAGTTATATTAACTAGATCCAATATTATAGAACCAAGCAGATCTGAGACACCTTCTGTACCAACTGGGCGATCCAGTTTCCTAGAGGCAAGGCCTAGGACCCAACTGTCCCCAAATTGCCTTACTCCCAGTGCCTGGGTGGGTCCAGTCCTCATGTCTGGGCTTCTTTTTGGGGGGCCCAATTCAGTGGCTTGCTCAGTCTCCCTACAGGTCTGATTGCCCTACCTGGAACTGCAATACATCTGTTTGAGATCTGGTTTTTGTCTTCGTCTTTCCTAGGTCAGATCCTGTCTGCTGGTTGAAGTTAGGTCATATCTCTGCTGAACTGTCAGAGCATCTTGACTTCTGAATGTGTCTTTTGTCTTATTTTTCCTCTGCTGTTCTGAACCAGGCAAGCAGACCTCCTGGTAGGGTCTGAATCATGTTGAACAACTGCACCTCAACATACCCAGTTGTTTCCCCAGGACAGGGCTTTGATCCGGCTCGCAACCAGTGCTTCATCACCTCCAGTGACAGGCGGCTCACTACCTCGTAAAGCAACAAATTCTGATTGTGATCTAATTTTAAGTCATTGTTTTCTTAGTACGAGTGGAAATAAACTTTGTTGTTTCCTTCGTGCTTTAGTAAAGAATAACAAATGTGTTAGATGTTGAGTATTTATATTGTAATCATTCTGCTAAGCTAAAATTTATGGCAAAAATAGACGTGTTCTTTGACCTCAAGTTACTCTCAGTCATTAGGACTTGTGAGGAAGATATACTCTTTTTAATTTTTTGTCGTAGTTGTTGAGATGGAGTCTCTCTTTCACCCAGGCTGGAAGGCAATGGCACAATCTCGTCTCACTGCAACCTCCACCTCCTGGGTTCAAGCAATTCTCCTGCCTCATCCTCCCAAGTAGGTGGGATCACAGGTGTGTACCACTACGCTCAGCTAATTTTTGTATTTTTGTAGAGACAGGGTTTCACTATGTTGGCCAGGCTGTTCTCAAACTCCAGACCTCAAGTGATCTGCCTACCTTGGCCTCCCAAAGTGCTGGGATTATAGGCATGAGCCACCATGCCTGGCCTTTTTTTAAACAATTATTATTTTTAACTGATACATAATAATTGCACATAATTATGGGGTACAGTGTGATATTTTGAAACATGTGTACAACATGTAATAATCAAATCAGGGTAATTAGCAAATTCATCACCTCGAACATTTGTTATTTCTTTGTGTTGAGAACACTCAAAATTCTCTCTTTTGGCTCTTTGAAAATATACATGATCTTCTATTACAACACATGACGAAAATGATAAAATCTATGTAAAGCATTTTAAGATCACTGAAAGAAGCAGCAAACTCTGGCTGAGGGATATGAGGTTGGCGGAATCATGGAAGGTTTGACAGGGAAGGTGAGAGACCACCTAATGCTTGAAGAATGAATAGAAGTTTTGCTGACATGGAAGAGTATTAAAAACAAATTGCTCCTAGGGACGATCATCTCCAAAGCATGTTAGAATTCTTTATGTTGAAGGTGACAGACTGTCCAATTCAAATTTGTTGAAGTTGAAATAGGAATAGGTTTCTCTTACACATAGTCTGACGTAAGGTTCAATCCTACCAAAATTCTGGCTCCATTTTTCTGTATCTTTGTCAATTTTACACTCCTTCATCTCCAGCACGGTCTGCTCTTCGTAACAAAATGACCATCGCAGTTCCAGACCTCACATCTGCATCCACCACTCTCCAGGGGAAATGTGGCAAAAGTCTTAGGATTCTTTTTTGCTCATGAGATCTAACTGGGTTATGTACACATCTCTGAATTTATCACTGTAGTTAATTGGGAGTATAAGGTCATAGCTGACACTTCTCTAATAAAAGACAGGTTAGCAACAGAAAAAATGACAAAAAAAAAAAAAAAAAACCAGGACAGCCTCCAGAAACAAAGATTCAAAGTCCCAGGGAGAACTATTTTTATGCTTAGGCTTGATGAACAATGGACAGCCATGTAGAAATATGATTGGACCAAAAAGGCGTGATCTAATGGTAAATAACTGAGAGGGGAAACCCAGCAAGGCCTGTTTTTCCAGCTTCTTCTCAGCCTCTCTGTGTAGCAATTTCTTCCCCTGGGTATAGGGAGGATACCTGTCGCCTGAGGGTCAGGGTCTTCAGGGAGAAGTTCAGAGTGACATTTCTAGGCTTTATGGCTTGCTTTAGGGAGAGGAGTTCTAGTTTCTATGTCCTGTTTTGGGGAAGAAATGGGGGAAAGAAAAAAGAGGCGAGAAAAGGTTAGAGAAGATTTCTTGCTTCTGAGGACTTTCCAATCTCTTTGAGTTCAAAGTATCCACATGTCAAAATCCTGCCCTTTGGAGTATTGTCTTCTGAGACTCCACAGGAAAAAGCTATTTCAGTGGCTTCAGCCAATCAAGAACTACTCCCTGGAACTGGAAGGGTTCAGTCCCATCTAATCACATGGCAAAGAATGAGAGAGAAGTAAGTTCCTCCCGAGGATATCAAAATATTGTTGCCAGGAAAAGAGAGAATGAATGATGGGGGAGGCAGTTAACAGTACCCTCTGTAAAAAGGCAGGGAAGTGTTTTTAATGTGTGGTCTTACTGTAGAATTGGCAGATTCATGATTTACATTTGGAGGACAGGGAGCATTTGGAGGTGTGACTGCTGGTAAGATTGAAAGGGAGGCAGGAATCCTAATGAGAAGGGCGATGCCATATTAGTTGAGGTAAACACTAAGCTGTTAGAACAAAGAGCCCCAAAACTGGGTGGCTTAAAGAAGAGATTATTTCCGATTTAAGTAGAAGCCCTAAATAACAACGTGGCTTTGCTCCACATATTTAATCAATTCCTTCCTTCCTCTTGCTCTAGTAGCCTCTGGGGCATTGACATTGTATGATTGGCTGAAGTTGGGTCATGGACATAGCCACATTTTAGCTCATGGGAAGAAGAAAGAAGGGAAGGCCAGAGTAGCAATTTCCTTTTAAATAAGAGTACATATTACATCAGCTCATTCCGTAGGCAAGGACTTAGTCACATGACCACCCAGACACAAAGGAGGCTGAGAAATGTAGTCTCTAGCTGCGGGTAGAATGGGTATGTCCAGGAAGAAGGGAAGAACAGATTTTAGGCCAAAGAGCAATTTGCCATGGATGATAAAACTCTGGTAGAATTATTTAGTAAACAAAGGAGTAGAATGAAATGATCCCATTTGAGTTTAAGAAATTTCCCTTGAGTGTGAAAAGAAGCTGAAGTGAGACAGAATCACCACTTAAGAATCATTCAAATGTGAAATGTTGAAGGCCTGAACTAAGGTCTCCTTGGAGATAAAATAAAAGAGTTGAAATACATGCCCTCTAAGACCTTTTTCTCCTCTTCATATCAGACTTCTATGTAGCTGCTCACTTCCATGGGTCACCAATCCTGCAGAGGTCTAGGCATATTTTTAACATGAGCCTACCCACACACATGGACTCAGTGGATGTTAATAAAACACCAAATGCTGTCAGGAGCATGGACTGAGCTGTTTCTATCATACGACAGGGTAGAGAGCAACCAATTTCTGCTTATTACAGTGCAATACATTATTAAACAGTGTGTAGGGAGGGAAAAGCCGGAGCTCAGCCACTTACTCACTGTGTGGTTTTGGGGGAAGATACTTGTTCCCTCTGCCCTTCAGTTTCTTAGCATATAAACATGGAACTAATACTCTCTGAAAGTATTTCGAGAATTAATGAAATCATCTCTGTGACAGGCAGGAGCTCAGCAAGGGACACTGGTGCTTCTCACCTCTTGTCCAACATGTGCTTGTAAATTTGCCTTTGTTCTTAAGAGCATCTTCATGCCAATATCAGAGGAAAAGAGATTTTGTTTTTTAACCTAGAGATGCTGTTCCCTGTCCTGGCCTTCCACTCTGATTCAGGCTGATTCCCCCTCGGGGGTGCCTAGTGACTGAAGATCCACAAGGTTTTTGCAGCTGGTAGAGGTAGCACATTAGAAATTCATTTTTTCCTGTCATAATAACAAAGTGCAGGGCAGCAGGCCGGGCATAGTTTCGTATGGGAAAACCCACAGAAGGGGACAGCTGAAGGGAGCTGTGCTTTTCTCCGCTATTTCTTGTCAAGAGAGACTATCCTCAAAAGGACAAAAAAAAAAAAAAGTCCTTGTTGAATTTGGATGTCTCATTTCCTCTTAGCCTGCTTTTGCTAAATGGGAACAAGAACATCTCATCCAGGCTCTTGGAAGTGCACTCACTCTACAGGCTTTCCCTTCAACTATATCACCCTCCTCCTAGAACATCAGCAACTCAGGTAACTAGACAGGTTAATTTCTTGATTTGCCTCTGGAAAAATTTCCCAAGAAATTAAATTCCTGGATTTGTTTCTTAAGTCCTAAAAGTGGCGATTTAATTGGGGGAAATTTTAGAAAGATAAACTAGGTGTTTTTTTTTCCCCGAACAAATGAATGGATGGATGTAAGTTGGTGATGCATGGACATGGGTGCGAGATGTGTCTGCAGCTTTGTCTAAATGTCTCCAGGTATGTGAAATGCACTCAGGAAATTAAGTCTAGCTCTTCAGGAGGCAAGACAAAACCCAGCTGTGCACAAACCAGCAACTGGCCTCTCAGCGGCTTCCTTGCCAGTAAGCAATGTTATGTTTAAAGGGTATGTGGTCTAGTGTATCAGAAAACTGATGTAAAGATACATTAGGACCAGTATCTTAGCTAATGACTACGCCTTTAAACCTAAAGGCAACTTGAAGAAGAAGTATTCCAGGCCCCTTAGGGGACGTTTAAGAGAGCAGGGTTGCCTTCTCCACTGGGCCCCAAGGCAAGGTGCCCACAATACTTTTAAGGGCCCACAACAATGTATTACATCTTATCTAGAAGAGGAAAAAATGTTGAATATTTAAATATTAAAAATGTTACATATTTAAAATTATGTAATAATATGTTGTTATCGTTATGGTGGGGTATGGTTTTGCCTACGAACGGGCCACCGAAGTAATAATGTGGCCCTGAAGAGAAGCCAAATTTTAAAAACAGAATATACAAATGAGGGAAGAGAAAATCAGCAAACTTTAAATATTCAGCAGTCTGTTATCAATAATGAAATCTAATGACTTCTATGGAATACAGTATAGATTTCCACAGATCGACAGACTATTATTTTCATCACTCCAAATGTTGATATGAATCAAATCCAGCCCTGCTTTTCTTGCTAATTTAGGATAAGCCCACATTAAATCATCGACCTGTTCAGGTGTTGCCTGCTCTCCCTCAACCTGACATCTTTTACTTCCCTCCAACGTGGGGGATGAACTAACGCCTCTGGGTCCGTTTCTGGCATTTATTGTCAACCAGCAGGGGTTGCTAGAGAACAATCCCGGACCCTTGTCGGTCCCGACAGCCCTCAGAGAAAACCAAAGCCTTGGTTGGTCTCAGCACCAAAGTAGGCAAAAAGTTTGATTTGCTGTAGAGGAACGGGCCACTTTGAGCTTAAAGATGAAGAAGCAAACACGCTGTAAGTGACGTTTCTTGTTGGAGAAGGTTCTGAGTCTTTGTGAACCGTGGATGCGAGATCTCCTGTCCGCTGATAGCCAGGGGAAGTGTGAATGAGGAGCATGAGGAATTCGGCTGATCCTCCCTCTCCTAAGCCAACCTGAAGCCCTGTCCTTGATGAATGCTGGCTCTCTCAGGCTGCTCTCACCGGGGCGAGGTTCGTGTTCCCGTGCGTTTGCTTTTGAGTTGAGCAAGATTTAAATCTGAACTCCAGTCTGGCACAGAAAGAACTCCCTGATAAAACTCTAGTAACAACAAACAAACTGAAACTTCAGACAAATTGCGTGTTTTCTTGTTGAGGATTTAGTAAAATGCTGCCAGGGCCGCTGCCTGGTAACAGTGTTAAAAGCCGCCACCCCACCCCCCACAAGGATGGCCACTCTCAGCTAAAGGGCCAGTTTCAGGAACTGTCTTGAAGTGGCGTTCGCTGTCTTGCTGCTGCCTATTGTGTTGAAAAAGGTTTTTTTGTTTTTTTTTTTGGTGAGTTTCTTTTCTTTTTTTTTCTTTTTGACCTGATTGTAAATGTTTTGAATGTAAAAGACACCCAAATTCATTAAATGTGTGAAATGATGGGAAAAACAGTGTGAAATTGTAACAGTCAGTTTGTAGTTGATTAATAGAAATCTCTTCTAACAATCCCCAGAACCTTCCGGGGGGTCATTGGAACGGAGCAGCTGTAGAGACAGCAGGAGCGATTTTGACACTGCCCAGTGAGGGCCGTGCAGTGTTCCCAACAAGTGGGCAGAGTCCCATGCACTCCGCTCTCTCCTGGCCTCTCCCAGACGATTGGCTGCAAGGGCAAATGAACATGCAGATTAACCAGCAAGGTGCTGCTCTGCTCTTGATCTTGAAGGGGTTTGTCTTTAAGAAACATTATGGTTTCAAACGAATGAATTGCTTGGAATTAAAAGGGTCACTTTGGCCACTGGTAACTGCTTGCCCCGGGCCAGTCTGATTTCTTAGCTTGACCATCTGTGTCACAAGCAGAATCATTTGCATAATTTGGTGTGTGGCAGCAACTTTGGGGTTTCCTGTAAAGGGCTACTGAATGAATGCAAGACTTGGCAACTGGTTGGCGTCTCCAGTTCCCCGTTTGCCACCCCTCCTCGGATATAGACAAGCTTTGACAAGGGCAAGTAAAAAATGGCCTTCTTTGGGGGAGCACATTTTCCATATTTTTCGGCCTCTGCTCACCCCAAACCTGTAGTGTCTTTTCTTTTGAAACTGTGCTGCAGGCTACCGTCCTGAAGTTAAAGGATTTTTTGCCTTTGAAGAGGTACAAAGGAAACATCAAAGTAAATGTCCTCGCAGTGACATAAGGATAGAATAATGGTGACCTAGCAGCTAGAGACTTGGCCAAATGCTGAAAGTAATTCACGCCACTCACTAACAATGGGGGATGTGTGACAATGATATATACCAGGAGACAAGGACAACCACTTTGTAGGGCTTCGATGCCCCACAAACCCAATTGTAGGCCGATCAATACTGTCATAAGACAATTATCAAAGACCATCAGCACATCATATTTTCATACCATAAACAGCTCAAGGCGCCAGGGATGGCTTTCCTACAGAAAGCACATAGCATAAATTTGAAGGGTGTGAAATTGACATGATTAATAATTATAGTTATTAGCACATGTGCCAGCTGCTCATGTATGGTTTATCCCTTGATTTATGGTGCCATAAATGCCCATCTCTCCCTCTGATGCCGAATCAAGGGGGCACACAACCGTGGGCAGAATGAGTCTCTCATTGCCAGAAGTTTCATCACAAATAAAAGAAAAAAGTGGGCTGAAAATCACCCTGGATCAGGAGACACCTCGGTGGAGAGGGGGAGTTGCCTTTTGTTTGCATGGCTGCTTTATCGGCTGCTGAAACCTGTCTGCTCAATGTTCTCAAAGCCTTTGAAGTTTGGACTGCAGCTAACAAGGGGCTATAGTTTCTAGCCCCACTCAGTCCCTGGAGCTGTTGCCAGGCTGCAAACAGTCAGTATACGTATTACAGAAGAAATCACTAGGGCCAACAATGGAAGAAGTAAAAACTAACCTTTGGGGTGCCAAAAGTTAAAGCTTTTGTTGTCAGATGAAATTTGAGAGGGGTTTTCTCAGAGTTTCATAATAAATGTTTTAATTGTTTCATATGGTTATAAACAGATCTGAACATTGACAGCATGTCAAAATACATTTTAGAATCTGATTTCTTAGCAATCGTCATCCTTAGGACAAAGAGACAACTCAGTAAAGACCCAGATCTAAACACATGAATTTCTCTCACCTTTTACGCTTGCCAGTATGAGCAGATAATGAAATCTGCTGTTCATGACTATATAATGTTGAATTACATGTTTAGAAGGAAGATAATAAAGGATAATAACAAACATAAAATCTGTTTTAGTCATCTGGAGAATGGCTTTCTTTACTTTTTGAGACCTGTTAAAAAAAAAAAAAGAACAAAAGAGGTAGAGGATGCAGAAAAGTTTTTTTTTTTTTTTTTCATTTTAGGGTCATTATTCAAGTATGTTAATAGACATTGGGAGGGTAAACAAATATGTTAGAAGGGAATGCTTTTATAAAAGGCAAAACTTAAAACATGCATGCCAAATATGGAGATTACAGAACACATTAAACTTTGCTAAAAATGAATGAAAAAGTCCTTTGTAGATCACCCCAACAGGCACCAGAAAATCTTGAAGACTTTTCCTCTCCTGCCACGTTCCTCTGGTTGTTTCCTTGCCTCCTTTTTGGAGCCAGCATGGAAGCCTGGCTTCAGGGCGTTAGTCCAGTGGGAGTGAGGTCTGAGCAAGGGAGCCTGCCACCTTTTCCTAAATCCACCTTCAGCAACTCCCACTCCTGAACCAAGACCCAGATATGAGAATCATTTACACTGCTAAGAGATTAGCTTTGCCAGAACGTCCATGTACTCGTAGGCTTTCAAAACAACGCATACTGACTTTTTATAACCCTGGTGAGAATTCCAGTTCCCAAGTATTACTCAGATGATGATTCTCCATAGAAAACAAAAATGAATGTAAAAGACCAGCAGACACTTCTACGGGCTTTTTGAAGACAACGGAATTCTCAGGAATATCTTTGGAAATAATTCAGGAAAGACTGTCATATTTTAGGCCTCTTAAGGCAAATAACCACAAAACAATGAAGCCTAGGGAGCTTGAAAAAGATGTTTTAAGTAAAGCGGTGTTTCCAAAAACATCCATTTTTTTCTGACTAATGAATATAGATAAAAATTGGAAAGTTCTTAATCCAAAGCTCAGTGAGTATAATGTAAGTGAAATGCTTAATATTTTAATTAAAAGTAAATTTATCATGGGAGTGCTTTCTAAACGAGTTACTTGTTTTAAGTGTAACACTGTTATATACATTAAAATAACATTATTGATAATGCTTTTGAAGCAAATCATCATGGACAGATTACAGAATTACGTGTTATTGCTACCTTGAAGAAAAGAGAGGAATTTAAAGGTAAAAGATAATTTTTAAAAGTTGGAATGAATAGTGAATTAAATAATGAAAACCTAGATAATTCATATTCTGAAAGAACCAGAGTTTTTTGAGTTTTTAAAGAGGGATTTCTAAGTAATGACAATGGAGCTGCATGTTTGAATTGTATGATTAAGAACCAATTTTAGCAATAGGAAAGAAAACTGTAAGAGAACTAAGTTAATAGATAATTTCTCATGTGGCACATAGCATCATTTTAATGCAGGAGGAAGAAATTTTAGGACTAAGACCAACAAAATGTTCTATAAAATACTATGCACATAGACTCCTTAAAGTATTATTGATCAAAAACCCATTTCAGATATTGCCAAAATGCAAATATAAGAACTACAAGATACTTAATAAGTGCTTTGGAAAGAGTAGATGAATGAAATAATAATCACATATTAAGAAAGTAAATAAAATTTGATAAATTTGAAGAAAAATGTCTTTTTTTCCCAAAGATTAAATTATGAGTGACTTTGCTTGGCAAGATGTAGAAGAAAATAAAGGAATATCTACCCCTAAGGAGTTGAGAGAAAGAATTAGGATCCAAATGAGTCTCTAAAACTGAGTATTGCAAAGAAGGAAAAGAAGGGTTATGAACAGAGAATTGGAAATATGTAAGATAACAAAGTCAATATGTGTGTCCAGATTGACTAAGTACCTTTAATAATTCCCTTTTCATCCATGAATACATAACCGGTTCCCCATACAAAGTGGTTGGGTCTACATTCTAGAGCCTCAGGGAACTGCTAAAGCCCACTGCTCCCACTCATTAGCACCTGCTTGCTTTTCCCAATCCCGTTTCATTTTTGACGCCTGCTTGCTTTTCCCAATCCCGTTTCATTTTTGAATCTAATATTTCCAAATCCACTTGACTCTACTATTCAACCTTAGAGCCAGCAGCGTCTTAATGCTGAAAACTGGCTGATGGTTGCTTGCCCAAGAGGAGAACTTAGATCTTTTGTAGCTGTCAAAATCTTACCAAGTTTGTCATTTGTAGTAAGATTGCTGGACTAATGTTTGCTAAAAGGTCCTCCCTACCTGCCCTCTCCTCACTTAAGGACTCCAGAAAATACTTCCTCATGTTTCCTGCTATTACCTAGACACATTCAGGTTAGCAGCCATCACTTGAGTGTTGGTAGATTAACTATATTATTTGCCCTTCACATTGCAAGTTTCAGTCATGCATGACATTTTGGTAGATCTAAGACATGGTCTCCACAAAAGAAGGAGGCCACTGGCATTGTTTGATATATTTTTTGTTCAGTCTATTGCTTGCTGTTCTATTTTTGTGTAGGAGTGAAAGAACCCCCTCTTTCACCTCTTGATGTTTGATATTTGAGTTTGAGAAATATACTGACAATAGATTGATTAAAAAGAGAAAAAGTATATAAATTTATTTACATGCATGGGGGCATTACAAGAAAGTGAGTGCCCAATAACCCAGTGAAGTCTAGAAGTTTGTATACCCTTCTTCATAGGAGAGAGGGAAATGGAGGTGTAGGCAATTTTAGAGGGGTAGTAAATGATTTTAGGAGAGATGAATGGGCCCATAGAACAGACAATGGCCTGGGGTAATGTTTATCTGGGCTCTAGGTATGGCATTTGATTTTTCAGTCTCTTCCTCTGTGATATAAATGTAATCTTCCTTGGTTAATGAAATTTCAGTTAGAAGACTGAAGTCTATTGTGATCCTCTTTGGTGGATCCAATCTTTAGATAGGTAAAGAAACTTCAGAGAAAAGACTCTTCCTGTGCTTTGGAAGAGACAGAGGGCTGGGAGACAGGGGTAGGGAGAAGGTCAGAGAGAGACCTTGTTTGTAAGGCTGCTTCTTAGTTCAAAACACCCAACGTGTAAAGCACCATGCTTTGGGTTATTGCTTTCTGAGCCTTAACAGTTGCTTTGGCACTTGACCAAACCGAATGACCTTACTCTGAATTCTGTGTCTTACTTCTTGGTTGATATTGGCATCATTTGGCAAAGTAATGCCAAAGTAACAGGTTTAGTTCAGTATTCCAAAGGTGAAACTTTTATTGAATAAAGGTTTCCCTAATTGCAGGCTAATTTATTTAGGTGAACCACCAGCTCATAACAGTTCCAGATTTGAAACTTCTCTATAATCTCTAACATGACTTATTGGCTGGATCTTTACAGAGTCCAGGAATAAGTCTGTTTCATTCATAGAATGTCACCTTAGAATACTTTCCTGGGGGAGTTCAATACCAGAGTCCAGCTCCCTTGTTGCACTCTAGAGCCAGGCTTTGTAAAACATATTTAATAAAACTGAATATAATCCGTAGCCCAGAAGTAATTTTTGGTGACAGAGAATGAATTAAACAGAATATCAATTCTGACACAATTGGCATATCATCGGAGGAAGAGGCTTAGGCTCTGTGTCAATCTTCTTGGGCTGCCAAATTTCCTTAAACACTGCCAGAAACCAACATACTAATGTTATTAAATGCTTTTGGAGGTTGAACTATACATATGTGGCCATAGAAAGTGCCAATCAACACATAGTTTGAACTTCGCCTAGGGTGGAAGTTCTGTGGCAAGGGATAATCATTGCTCGTGGAAAAAAGATGCAGTATTTTTCCCCAAAAATTCACCATATTGTTGGGAAGAATAAACACAAAATGTACAGCACTCGAGAAACCATAAATCATAAAAATGGTCAAAGGATGTATGATAAGCATCAAATGGAAGCACAGAAACAACATGTCACGTGAGCTCTAAAAGGTGAGAGCTCTAGTGAGAGAGGCCAAGGAAGTCTTCACAAAATAGATGCGATTTCAGTTGGGTCCTGAGTGGTGGAAGGGATTTGGTAGGTAGAGGAATATAGAGGATCCTGCTGGTGAAAGAGAGAGAGCTGTCTGGAAGATGACAGGCAAGATGTAGAGCGAAGGGCAGAGAACTAAGGATTAAGCCATAGGACTTGCCAACTCCAAAGCAGACCCAGTGCTACCAACCTACATGGGATACTAATTGGCAGAAACAACCTAGCTTTGGTTGCTATCTGGCCTTAAGAACTATGTGAATTAGACTCAGTGCATTTTTTAATTGAACAACTCTTGCTGGCTTTTATTCTAGATGCTTTCCAACTGTTGAGATACTAGAGTTATTTCTCTGCAATGCCCTACGTATCCGTGGATAATAAACCTTGTGCCTGTACCATGCTCCTTGTTTTGGGATTTGGCAGCAGACTCTTGGATGGGTTGAGCAGCTGCCCTTGATACAGGAGTATGATTATTTTGAGGTGGCCATGTTCAGTCCTCTATTATTCTTCTGGGAAAGATAATGATCCTAATGTCTTTAACATAGAATGGTGGTAAGCATGACAGAACAATGCTATCATCAAGGAAGGAATATTAATATAAGTTATAATAAGTTAAACATTTATCTCACTCCAGGCAAGAGAAAGAAATAGAGGGCATCTGAATAGGAAGAGAGGAAGTTAAACTATCCCTGTTTGCAGATGACATGATTCTATACCTAGAAAACGCCATAGCCTCAACTCAAAAGCTCCTTCAGCTGATAAACAATTTCAGCAAAGTTTCAGGATGCAAAATCAATGTGCAAAAATTACTAGCATTACTGTACAACAACAACAGCCAAGCCAAGAACCAAACCAGGAAGGCAATCCCTTTTATAATTGCCACAAAAAGAATAAAATACCTAGGAATACAGCTAATCAGGGAGGTGAAAGATCTCTACAATGAGAATAATAAAACACTGCTCAAAGAAATCAGAGAAGACACAAACAAATGGAAAAATATCCCATGCTCATGGATAGAAAGAATCAATATCATTAAAATGGTCATACTGCCCAAAGCAATCTATAAATTCAATGCTATTCCTGTCAAACTACCAAGAACATTCTTCACAGAACTAGAAAAGGCTATTTTAAAATTCATATGAAACCAAAAATGAGCCCAACAGCTAAGGCAATCCTAAGCAAAAAGAACAAAGCTGGAGGCATCACATTACCTGACTTCAAACTATACTACAGGGCTATAGTAACCAAAAGGGCATGGTACAAAAACAGGCACATAAACCGATGGAACAGAATAGAGAACCCAGCAATAAGGCCACACACCTACCACCATCTGCTTTTTGACAAAGCTGACAAAAACAAGCAATGAGAAAAAGACTCCCTAGTCAATAGATGATGCTAAGATAACTGGCTAGCCATACACAGAAGATTGAAGTTGGGCCCCTTCTTTACACCATATACAAAAATCAACTCAAGATGGATAAAAGACTGAAATGTAAAACCCCAAACTATAAAAATCCTGGAAGACAACCTAGGCAATACCATCCTGGACATAGGAATGGGCAAAGATTTCATGACAAAGATCCCAAAAGCAAATGCAACAAAAGCAAAAAATTGACAAATGGAATCTAATTAAACTTAAGAGCTTCTGCTCAACAAAAGAAACTATCAACAGAGTGAACAGATAACCTACAGAATGGAAGAAAATATTTGCCCACTTTGCATCTGACAAAGGCCCAATACCCAACATCTATAAGGAACTTAAGCAAATTTATAAGAGAAAAACAACCCTATTAAAACATGGGCAAAGGACATGAACAGACACTTCTCAAAAGAAGACATACATGTGGCTAAAAATCATATATAAAAAAGCTCAATATTACTAATCATTAGAGAAATGCAAATCAAAACCACAATGAGAAATGCAAATCAAAACTACAATCTCACACCAGTCACATTGGCTATTACTAAAAAGTCAAAAAATAACAGATATTGCTGAGGTTGCAGAGAAAAGGAAACACTTATACAGTGTTGGCAGAAGTGTAAATTAGTTCAACCATTGTGAAAAGCAGTATGGCAATTCCTCCAAGAGCTGAAAGCAGAACAACCATTTGATTTAGCAATCCCATTATTGGGTATATACCCAGAGGAATATAAATCATTTTACAATAAATGTGAATGTTCATTGCAGCACTATTCACAGTAGCAAAGACATGGAATCAACCTAAATGTCCATGAATGATGGATTGGATAAAGAAAATGTGGTAAATGTGCACTATGGAAAACTATGCAGCTGTAAAAAAGAATGAGATCATGTCTTCTGCGGAAACACGGATGGAGCCGGAGGCCATTATCCTTAGCAAACTAATGCAGGAACAGAAAACCAAATACAGCATGTTCTGACTTATAAGTGGGAGCTAAATGATGAGAACTCATGAACAAAAGAAGGGAACAACAGACACTGGGGTCTACTTGAGGAATGGAGGGTAGGAGGAGGAAGGAGGGAGAGGAGCAAAAAAAATAAATAAATAACTATTGGGGCCGGGCATGGTGGCTCACACCTGTAATCCAAGCACTTTGGAGGCCAACGCGGGCGGATCACCTGAAGTCAGGAGTTCAAGACCAGTCTGACCAACATGAAACCCCGTCTTTAAAAAAAATAAATAAATAACTATTGGGTACCAGACTTAATATCTGGGTGATGAAATAATCTGTACAACAAACTCTCACCACATGAGTATACCTGTTTAACAGACCTTCACATGTATCCTCAAACCTACAAGTTTAAAAAAAATTTATCTTACTCCAGTTACCTTTGCTTAGATTTACTTACTGGGTGGTCACAGGTGTAGGTGAACCACCACAAATATGAAGAACTAAAGGAAACATCACCTCTTAGAGGCTTTAGCTTCTCATGAATTCTCTACTTCCTCCTTGCTGAGGGAAATTTCCTCTTCGTCTTCTAATCTTAGGCCATGATGGTGTCATATTTGATCTGTCATCACAAAGCCTCTCATGTGTGCTTGAGAGATTACAAGATGCTATTTGCTTCTCTTAGAGGCCAGAGAACCCCTTTGTCATCTTTATCTTCCTGTAGGCTAGACACCCATCTTTAAGATGGTTGCTGATTATTGGAAATCTTGCTGAGTTGGTTTATATTTCAGGTCATTATCAGATCAGCTTTATCACATTTGCAAAGCACCTGCAGACACAGCTATTCACTGATTCCAAAAACCTCAGTGAGGTAGCTACACTATAAACTGTTGAGGGAACTGCCACTGTTAGAAATTAATCTGATGTCTCATTTAAGCTAAGGCAATGGTAAATATTGGATTAGATCATTAAAGGCACAATGCATTAGAGTTCGTTATTTAATCCATTATTTACCATTGCCTTAGCTTAAGTGAGACATCAGATTACAACAGTGACAATTCCTTAATACTTCATGGTGTAGCTATCTCATTAGAGTGTTTGGAATCAGTGAATGTATCAGAAGATGGCAAAGTTTTCTCATTCTTGCTTTGTACTGACTCTTGCCAAACTTCCCTTAGAATAATTTGTCTAAAATCCATTTTTATGACATCTTGACAGATTTTTCCACTGCACTACAGATTTTAATTCAGGAAGTTGAGGTAGTCGGGTCACCTGAGGTCAGGAGCTCAAGACCAGCCTGGCCAACCTGAAAAAACCCTGTCTCTACTAAAAAGATACACACCCAAAAAAATTAGCCAGGCATGGTGGTGGGCACCTATAATCCCAGCTACTCGGGAGGCTGAGGCAGGAGAATGGCTTGAACCCAGGAGACGGAGGTTGTAGTGAGCAGAGATTGAGCCATTACACTCCAGCCTGGGCAACAAGGGCAAAATTCTGTCTCAAAAAAAGAGAAGAAGAAGAAGAATTCAACTTGAGAAAATGTGCTATATCATTTTAACCCTGATGATTTACCTTCTGATGAAACATACTGAGTTAATCACATATATTATAAGTTATGGCATATATTCCTTTATTTAAAAAAGAAGCAGCCGTTTCTTTGTAACCCACTGATCTGATTCACAACCTACTCACTCTTCTAGTATGAGTTTTTCCCTAGTTTATTAGAGCTCTTACTTTTAACCATAGTATTTTAAATGAAATGAAATGAAAAGAAATTTTTCACTTCAATTTTCAATTTATTCTCACTGGGTCTACTTTATTTCTGCCTTCTAAAATGAAAAGAAAATTTTCACTTCAGTTTTCAATTTATTCTCGCTGGGTTTACTTTATTTCTGCCTTCTGTACAATTTAGAAGAAACATTGGAAAATGCAAGATCAATTTCAGGCCAATAAGATACCATTTGGTAAACTATTGTTCCAATCATGAAGCACTGGGATCTCTAAGTCAAATCAGCAAGTTCCTATTAAGACATATTAAAGGGATTTGTATGGTAAGTGAGACACTGAGGCCATCGCTCCCATCCTTGAGTTGTTATTTGGTTCATGGTATGGCAGCAAGCCTGTGAGACAAGCACTTCCCTGGTCCACTCTGTAGCATTGCTATCAGCTTGTTAAGCATTATCAGCTTATACCCCACAGGTACACCAGAGAGGTAGATGCAGGCAAGGACAGTCTATAAAAAGTGGGTTTTAACCATATCATGTAATGTAAAGAACACATGTTAATATTGAATCAAGTCCCTCATTTCCCCAGAATCTCCTACTGTTTGACTGAATGATTTGAGATCTTCAAGATTGTTTAGGAAAAAGGAGTGATGAGGAATGGAAATCCTTTATTGCCTTTCTTTCTTGGAGAACTCCTACTTTCTCTCCACCCAAAGGTACCTCCTCCAGGAAAAGTACCCTGATTCCCAAAGAGAGTTGAATTAGTTTCTTTTTCCCTTTTCCTAGCACCTGGCACCCAACTCCGATACAACATTGATCCCATTACAACATTTGCTTGCTTGCTGAGTTTCCTCCCAGCTTGGAATCCTGGTAAGACAGAAACTGTGCCCTGTTCCTTTTTAAATCCCCCAGTCCATAGCACAGTGCCTAATGCTTGGGTATTAAACAGATGACTAAATGACTGAATGAACATGAGACTGAAGGTGTGTTTGTAATGATCCTCAGGAAACCAGAATAGGTTTCACTTGATAAACGATCAAATTCTTGAACCAGGGCCAGGTCGCCCTGAAGAAGATCTTTCGGCTCCAGACCAATAGGGCACTGAGAAGATGTACCCAAAGCAGATCGACCACCTGAGGCAGTCATGAAAGTCTTAGAGGCTCTTGTGTGACCAGGAGCAAGGACAATGCCACACCCCATTCTATGATATTAACAGCCTGATATTAACATTTAGCTTTATTAGAAAATGATCTTAGATTTTTCTCATAAGAGTGAAGGAGATATCTTTAACATTTTTGTTTGTGTGAAAATAAACATTCATCTTTATGTCCATGTAGGTATTTTTACTTTGGCTTGCCAACAGTCACTCCTGTTAGTGACGTGGACCCTGGGTTTCCACCCACTGGAGACTTTATCTTGTGCATCAAATGTGTTTTCTGATATTCAAATATCCTTTGGAGAATTACCCCCAAACACTCATTGGGCATCTACTGTGGTTCACTATTGCATGTGGCTATACAAGAGATACAGGTCTATTGTCACAGAGCCATCCAAATGCGGCATCCAAATCAGGGGAGGTGCCAAAGGCACCGATCTTCCAGAATTCTTCAACAACTTGCTAGTGACTTTAGCAAATGAGAAAAACGTCATGATATATAGTACATAGTAAATAAAGTTTGCCAGAGTATGCCGAGATGTTTCTTTCTGATGCATTCTGGCTGACTGTTAATCACTCATAATCCTCTAACCAGCTCTTGAGGCTGCAACACTGACAATATTGCATCAGCACTGCTTCTCAGAGACATCGCTCAGCGGATGGCAAAGACACAACTTAATCAGATGCCTTCCTTAAAAATCTGGAGGAAAAATGGTAACTGTATGTAAGAATCAGATTTTAAGCTCCTTTTCATTTAGATATCTCCTATGCATGCCTTATGTTTCGCTAAGCTTTTTGTAAAGCTTCCCTTTTTATGGGGTTGTATTAACAACACACACAGATGAAACCATTTATGTATTAGTGAATTTATGTGGTAACAACTAAAAAACAGAAAAGGAGAAAAAAAAAAAAACGAGAAAACCAGCCGGCAGAGATACCAGCCTTAGATAAAGATAATTTACTAGACAGCTGGGATCATATTGATTTAAGTGAAGGGAGGATTACAATAAATTAATAGGTTCAAAGATCCACCATAGTAGACTGGGTCTAGTCTGGAGTCTTGCTATTAAATGAGGAACTGAATTTCAGCATTTAGCCTTATTAGAAAATGAACGTAGATTTTTCTCATAAGCGTGAAAGAGATGCCTTTAACATTTTTGTGTGAAAATACACATTCATCTTCATGTCCATTTAGGTATTTTTACAATGGTGCTTGTCTATTCAAGCCTTTTTTTCTGAACTGTTAATGCTGAAATGGGCATCTGCTCAGCTCACCCAATTCAAAACAAAAATTTGCATAATCTATATTTGCATAGCAGCAAGTGGGTGGAGTTTAGGCAAGTGCACAGATGAACATAAAAATCAAATATGGGCAGGAGGAAACTCAATTTCATTATTAAAAAAACATGTTTGTTTAAACATAAAAAAGCTGTGTAAACAATCCAAATGTGTTTACCATAGTTTAGCCTACAAGGCTCCCATTTTGTTCTCATCCTTTTAGCAGCCCTGTTGAACGAATGCAAATAAATGTGTGTCACTCACAAGAGATTTCAATTAAAAATTTACTCTCGGAAAAGTCTAAGAAATAGGATAGAATGGCCATGAAATGAATCATGTGCACTGTCTGGAAGAAAAAAAATAAAGACAAAGGTATAAGAAGATATAATTAGAATTTTATTTTGAAAATTATTCAAGCAGTCAAATAAATGAAAAATTTAAAGCAAAACAGAAAAAACTTTGTATACAGCAAAGACTTCAAGAATTTAGAGGTGGAAGCAAATAAGACTAGGGCTGAAAAGACTGGATGCAACATAGGGTTAGCAAGAATAATTTAAGGAGACAACATTCCTATAACAAAGAGAAAGATCATGAAAGGAACTTTAACTTAAAACAAAGTTTTGGCGCAAATAGAGTGCTCATCTTGGTTGGGTCTAAATATACATACACTAGGCCCAAGGAAGTAAAAATCTAACACTAGATGTACAGCTGATACTTTGAGGACCTGAATCTTACCAAGTGTATTGTCATCTGTGGTCAGCAAACAAGACTATAATATTAGGTCTTTCATAACACAAACTGTGTATTAATGGAGCCATTAATCACCATCAAAACTGTATTAGGAGTGAAGATAGCCAAAGAGAGCTTAACTGACAGCAAGTGGCCATAAACCTGTCCAAAAACTAATTTGATTACCATCATACCAGCATCTGTGCCACTTATGAGGTTTCATTTTTTTGATGAAATTAAGTAGACAAGTCATTCATGCGTATAATAGACATCTAAATCATGGTAAACATGTTGCTGGCAACAGAAGTAGTTAAAGAAAGTGTGGGATTGTTTTGGTGTCTGGGTACAGAAGCAACTCAATGGAAAGCATCTTTTGCACAACAGTTGGGGACAAAATGCCATCAAGAAGCTTTGGATGAAGCCAAGTGAGAAATAGATGGATTCAAAGTCAGCTGGTGAGATTCAGGGAATGTTGATTGTTTACAAGAAGAAATGTTTCACCAGGATAAACTCTCACTCTTTATGGGTCATAAATGTTCCCAGCAAACAATCTGCTTTATTTGGAGACAGTTGGATCTGTTAGGTTTTAGTCCTAACAGATGGAATTGTGGGATGTCATCGATAATGACAGCCTAGAGAAAAAGCCTAGAACGTGCATCTTGAATAAGGGAAGAAATGACGTACCTCCTCGATTTTTTTTCCAGCTAGGTATTTTAAAAGAATGTGGAATTTCTTATCCAATTTGCACTTACATAATTTTATCTTAGAACAAATGTGGTTTTCTGTTCTGCATATTTTAAATATTCTATTCCTTTAGTGAAAGGCTATCCGTTTCCAAAGATTCCAAATTATTCAAATTATTAGAAGATCCATACTACTCACTGACCTGGTATTTAAAAAAATGTATTCCAATATTTAATTTACAGAAAAAAGAATTGATTTTAACATACATTTTATGCATGGAAATACCAAGTACGTTTGAATATAACAGCAGTCAGTTTACTTTAGGCACTGGAAATAAAAAATGATCCATAGGTTCATGTACAGAGTCAAAACAGACCACGGTGTTATAAATCTAATTCCTGCTTGCTCAGTGATCTCATCCTTTGAGACAAAGCCATGTCTCTGTGTACATGTCCATGTCTATTTGCTTGTTTTTACATATGTGCGAAAGCTTCGAAGAGAATAAATAAGCTTGAGGAACAGAAAATGTATCTTCTAATACCAAGATGGAGAACACTTCCCCCATGAACATCTCAGGGAAAAAACAGCAGGAGTGACACTTGTCTCCAGTTCCTCCTGAAACATTATCCTGCTAATTCTGAACACCTTGGCTTTGCAGTGAGGGAGCTTCGAGCTGCAGGAAGCTGCCTGCCGTTCACAAGCTGATGCCTTGTAGGCCTCTGCGTCTTACCTGAGTTTGCAGATGGGCCATTTCCCAGGTGGGCCTGGCCAAGCACTCCTCATTAATCATGGCTTAAACCTCTCTCAGTGGGGAGACCTCAGGTTAGACATCATTTGGAAACAAATTGGGTGAAAAATAGCTCTGACAATAAGGAGCCACACGGAATTCCCCCCGTGAGAGCTTCAGCAGTGTGAAAACAGGCTCTTCCAAGACACTAAATGATCTGTCATTTAGTGAATGACATTATAATCCAGTTTTGTGTCATACGCAGCTTTAAGCAGTGGCTGCCAGCCCCAGCCTTTTGCTGCTGTTGTGTCTCCAACTCTCTAGGCTCACTTAATTTACAAAGAGGGTTTGGATTTAGAACTGAAGAGATGAGCATGTGCGTGCACGCATGTGTATTACGTATAGCAAACACACATATGCATAGGTGCGCAACAGCAAACTAAGTGCCTGGTCATATGCTGCCTCACTAAAAATGATACTTGCTCAAATATCCTGGTGGAACCAGGAAAACCACCAGGGTGCAAGTCCTAAACAGAAAGATCCTGCGTGATATAAAAAACAAAACAAAGCAGAAACCTGGAATCATGACAACGTGATTTATTCTCCGGGTGAGAAAACGCATCCATTTTTCTTCAAATGCATTCCAAGCTCAAGAGGCTTGGGATAAATTTATGCTTCTCAAGCTTCTTTTCTTAAAGTAACTGTATGTTTGCCTTAAAGTGACAGATGACTTTTCCACCACATTGTAGCCATTATTTATACTAACAGATTGCATCTGAATTGACTGTAAACCAATGTATTTTGTCTTCCATTTTTTATACTTCTCATCTTAGGTTTATCTGCTGGGACAAATTAGAAGACAGATGCTCACCTATGTCCTCTTGGCACCTGGATTCCATTTGTAGTACTTACCAGGGCACAAACCTGGGTCACTCTAGTGCCCCAAGTAAGTCCAGGAAGGTGGTATCCCTTCTTTCAGAAAGGGGCAGGGTCATACGATCTGGAAAAGGCCATGATGGCTTTGTCTGAGGACCCAGTTTGTTATGGTCCAGAGACCTTAGGCAACCCATCACATACTCATGTTTCTTACTTTATGTACAACCAGCCCATTTCTTTGACCTGCAGGTTTCAGCTGAGTGGAACAGTTTTCGACCTTCTGCTGTGGGCTCTCGGAAGGATTTTTCTGAGTTTAACTCTTGAGGGGGAGCCAGGCCCTGGGGGGGGGGGGGGAGGTTTAGAGGTTCCCTGCATTTTCTTATCACCTTGACCTTCAGAGAACTTGTGTGGAGGAGAATTCCTGACTTATCCCTTTGAAGAGGACTTAGCATAATAGACTTCAGTAATTTGGTATTTAAAAATTACAGCAATCTTTTTTTTTTTTGAGACAGAGTCTCGCTCTGTCACCCAGGCTGGAATGCAGTGGTGTGATCTGGGCTCACTGCAAGCCCCACCTCCTGGGTTCAAGCGATTCTCCTGCCTCAGCCTCCTGAGTAGCTGAGATTGCAGGCGCGTGCCAACGTGCCCTGCTAATTTTTTGTATTTTTAGTAGAGATGGGGTTTCACCATGTTAGCCAGGATGGTCTCCATCTCCTGACCTCGAGATCCGCCCGCCTTGGCCTCCCAAAGTGCTGGGATTACAGGTGTGAGCCACCGTGCCCGGCCAGTTACAGCAATGTGCTGCATGTTAAAAGTGACCTGAGGAAGACCAGCATGACTGAAGCGCCCTGAGTGATCGACAGTGTGGTGCAAGATGAGGCCAGACGTTACAAATATCTTACAGTCACCTTCAATGGCAGGACCTAGGGAATAGGGTCATATTTTTTAATAGCATTGAGTAATAGCCAAAACTCATATTTGTAAATTTTCTCTTAATGGAAAAGGGGATGTCTTAGTTTCCCATTATTTACTTTCACAAATAATTATTCACTTTTACAAATAATTGATGGAGCTGTGCATTACTCTTTCTAGGCTCGCAGAATCTGAAACTTCTTTTTAAATTTAGTATTATGAACTTGACCATTGAATTTTAACATGAAATTACAGATAATTATTTGTGAAATGGCGTCTCCTGTTAGTGCCCGAACTCTGTGCTCCTTGACCACCTCATTCCTTTCCATTGATTTACTTTTCCCCTCCATTATTTATTTTCACAAATAATAATTAGATGAATTCTCTTATTCAAGTTGCCATTTTAGGTCGGGGAAACAAGAGAAGACTAAAATTAAGCAAACCAGTTTTGCTATATTTAGATTTAGTAACAGACTTAAAGGGAAGGAAGGTTATGAACACTGGCTGCAATCAGAATTTGGAAAGATAATTGCTTTGGTCTCTTACTGCCTGCAGCAGCATGGAGAGGTGACTTCTCTGTTTAAGCTTGCCACTTCTTGAGAGCGTATCTTCCTTTTACTTCTGATTTTCTCCAAAGACAAGAAGGCACAATGTTGAACAAATGAGAGTCCATAAAGTTATATGGGTCTGGGCAAGTCATTAAGTGACTTGTGGGTTTTCGCATGGTTTCAAGTTAAATTTCCAAAGGAATGGCATTGAATATACAGAGATTTTCTCCCTTTATTTCTACCTTCTGAAGAAACAAGCATGCAGGAGAAGATAAAATGATTCTAATTTTAATATATTTTACATTATAAATAAGAGAACTATGCATTATTCTTTGTGGACTCAGGCTCTGAAAATCTTTTTTTAAATTTAATATTATAAACTTGTTCATGGAATTTCAGAAGGAATTGTAGATCAACAGGACTCTGGTCTCTAAAAGATTGCTGAAATCTGAATCTAAATCCAAAAATGTACATATCAACCAAAATCTAATCTTTTCTTTAAAGAAAATTTCCATTGACTTTATTACATATCGCCAGTGGGAGTGAATTCACCATGCCACAATGCTGGGATAGCTTGTCATCTCATACCATGAAGTGGTTGAGCACTCTTGTGGGGGGAGGGAGAAAAAGAGAAAAAAAAAAACAAGAAATTTTGGCCAGACACGGTGGCTCATGCCTGTAATCCCAGCAGGTTGGAAGGCGGAGGAGGGTGTACTGCTTGAGCTCAGGAGTTTGAGACCAGCCTGGGCAACATGGTGAAACCCTGTCTCTACCAAAAATATAAAAATTAGGTGGACATGGTGGCACACACCTGTAGTCCCAGCTACTTGGGAGGCTGAGGTGAGAGAATTGCTGGAGGCTGGGAAGTCAAGGTTGCAGTGAGCTATGATCCTACCACTCACTGCACTCCAGTCTGGGTGACAGAGCAAGACCTTGTCTCAAAAAAAAAAAAAAAAAAAAAAAGAAAGAAAGAAATTTTACTTCTGTGAAGAGTGAAGCAGTAGATACCCTTTGACTGGGTCTGAATTTTGAAGTAGAAATTGTTGAGATAATGACTACAACTTATGCTCACTTGAGTCTAGGCTTCTCTATCATCCCCCGAATCCGGAACTTGTCCTGAATTCCAGAATTAGAGGAAAATACTGTTACACCATCAACTCCATAAAAAATAGAATGGGCTAAGCTCAGTGGCTCATGCCTGTAATCCCAGCACTTTGGGAGGCCAAGGCAGGTGGATCATGAGGTCAGGAGATCAAGACCATCCTGGCCAATATGGTGAAACCCCATCTTTACTAAAAATACAAAAATTAGCCAGGCGTGGCAGCATGTGCCTGTAGTCCCAGCTATTTGGGAGGCTGAGGTAGGAGAATTGCTTGAACCCAGGAGGCAGAGGCTGCAGTGAGCTGAGATACCATCACTGCACTCCAGCCTGGGCGACAGAGACTCCACCTCAAAAAAAAAAAAAAAGGTAAAATGGAAAAGGGCTGCAGAGAATTTCAAACCATTTGTTGGGAAAGTCCCTCTGAAAGCATGAATGCTACTGGGAGAATGTAGCCAGGCTTCATAGATGCTGTGGATCATGAAAAGGGGGAAAAGTCAAGCCAGAGCCCAAGAGGGGATGACGTCAAGCTGAAACGAGGTGGCTTAATTTATTTTTAAAAAATATATGGACTGAGCATTTGCTATGGCTTCTGGCAATATGAGAATGAAGCAAACAATCTTTATCCTCAAGAAACCTGCCGTCAAGAACAGACAACAAAAGCCAGCCAGACTAGGCTCAAGATACTAACGTGAGTCAGGTGGTTTAGTGGACTCACACTGGCTGATGTCTGCTCCTCCACCTCAGTCCTAAAGACTCATTGATTGTTTTTGTTAGTTTCTCTACTTGTTTTAATTTATAAGAGTATCAATGGTGGTCAGATTAATGTATAATTGGGCACACTCCCACCAAGCCAATATTGGCACTTCGATTACGTCCTCATGGACTGCACAGCTCAATTAGTCTTAGACACAATTAACTGTCATAGTGTTGAATAGTTTGTTCCAGTCAATAGAAATCTTTAAGCACCTCTGTTTAAAGTTGTACTAATCACCAATTAATGTATTCTAAAAAATGGTACACAATTTAGAGTAAAATTAAAAATATAAAGAAGTTCCTAAATACCATTTTCTCTTGATTTTTGAAAAAAAAAATCCCCCCTTTTTTTTTTACTTCAAATAAACCTTACGATGCATCTTAAAGAATTAGGATTACTATTTTAAAAATATATATATATATTTTATTGCACTTTAGATTCTGGGGTACATGTGCAGAACATGCAGGACTGTTGCACAGGTACATACATGGCAATGTGGTTTGCTGCCTCCATCCCCCCGTCACCTATATCTGGCATTTCTCCTCATGTTATCCCTCCCCAACCTCCCTACCCCATGCTGTCCCTCCCTTAGTCCCCCCAACAGACCCCAGTGTGTGATGCTCCCCTCCCTGTGTCCATGTGTTCCCATTGTTCAACACCCGCCTATGAGTGAGAACATGCAATGTTTGAATTTCCGTTCTTGTGTCAGTTTGCTGAGAATGATGGTTTCCAGATTCATCCATGTCCCTACAAAGGACACAAACTCGTCATTTTTTATGGCTGCATAGTATGCCATGGTGTATATGTGCCACAATTTCCTTGTTCAGTCTATCATTGATAGGCATTTGGGTTGATTCCAGGTCTTTGCTATTGTAAAGAGTGCCACAATGAACATATGTGTTCATGTGTCTTTATAATAGAATGATTTATAATCCTTTGTATATATACCCAGTAATGGGATTGCTGGGTCAAATGGAATTTCTATTTCTAGGTCCTCAAGAAATCGCCACACTGTCTTTCACAATGGTTGAACTAATTTACACTCCCACCAACAGTGTAAAAGTGTTCCTATTTCTCTACATCCTCTCCAGCATCTGTTGTCTCCAGATTTTTTAATGATCACCATTCTAACAGGCATGAGATAGTATCCCAATGTGGTTTTGATTTGCATTTCTCTAATGACCAGTGATGATGAGCATTTTTTCATATGTTTGTTGGTCTCATAAATGTCTTCTTTGAAAAGTGTCTGTTCATATCCTTTGCCCACTTTTGAATGGGTTTCTTTGTTTTTTCTTGTAAATCTGTTTTAGTTCTTTATAGATTCTGGATATTAGCCCTTTGTCAGATGGGTAGATTGCAAAAATTTTTTTCCATTCTGTTGGTTGCTGGTTCACTCTCATGATTGTTTCTTTTGCTGCACAGAAGCTGTGGAGTTTAATTAGATCCCATTTGTCTATTTTGGCTTTTGTTGCCAATGCTTTTGGTGTTTTAGTCATGAAGTCCTTGCCTATGCCTATGTCCTGAATGGTTTTGCCTAGGTTTTCTTCTAGGGTTTTTATGGTGTTAGGTCTTATGTTTAAGTGTTTAATCCATCTGGAGTTAATTTTAGTGTAAGGTGTCAGGAAAGGGTCCAGTTTCTGCTTTCTGCACATGGCTAGCCAGTTTTCCCAAAACCATTTATTACATAGGGAATCCTTTCCCCATTGCTTGTTTTTGTCAGGTTTGTCAAAGAGCAGATGGTTGTAGATGTGTGGCATTGCCTCCCAGGCCTCTGTTCTGTTCCATTGGTCTATCTCTCTGTTTTGGTACCAGTACCATGCTGTTTTGATTACTGTAGCCTTATACTTATAGTTTGAAGTCAGGTAGCGTGATGCCTCCAGCTTTGTTCTTTTTGCTTAGAATTGACTTGGCTATGCGGGTTCTCTTTTAGTTCTATGTGAAGTTTAAGGTTGTTTTTTCCAGTTCTGTGAAGAGGGTCATAGGTTGCTTGATGGGGATAGTGTTGAATCTGTAAATTACTTTGGGCAGTTTGGCCATTTTCACAATACTGATTCTTCCTAACCATGAGCATGGAATATTTTTCCATCTGTTTGTGTCCTCTCTTATATCCTTGAACAGTGGTTTGTAGTTCTCCTTGAAGAGGTCCTTTACATCCTTTGTTAGTTGTATTCCTAGGTATTTTATTCTCTTTGTAGCAATTGTGAATGGCAGCTCGTTCTTGATTTGGCTCTCTTTAAGTCTGTTATTGGTGTATAGAAATGCTTGTGATTTCTGCACATTGATTTTGTATCCTGAGACTTTGCTGAAATTGCTTATCAGTTTAAGGAGATTTTGGGCTGAGATGATGGGGTCTTCTAAATATACAACCATGTTGTTTGCAAATAGAGGCAATTTGACTTCCACCTTTCCTAATTGAATACCCTTTATTTCTTTTTCTTGCCTGATTGTTCTGGCTGGAACTTCCAATACTATATTGAATAGGAGTGGTGAGAGAGGGCATCCTTGTCTAGTGCCAGATTTCAAAGGAAATGCTTCCAGTTCTTGCCCATTCAGTATGATATTGGCTATGGGTTTGTGGTAAATAGCTTTTATTATTTTGAGATACATTCCATTGATACCTAGTTTATTGAGAGTTTTTAGCATAAAGGGCTGTTGAATTTTGTCGAAGGCCTTCTCTGCATCTATTGAGATAATCATGTGGTTTTTGTCTTTGGTTCTGTTTATGTGGTGGATTACGTTTATAGACTTGCATGTGTTGAACCAGCCTTGCATCCCTGGGATGAAGCCTACTTAATCGTGATGGATAAGCTTTTTAATGTGCTGTTGCAATCAGTTTGCCAGTATTTTATTGAATATTTTTCATCTATGTTCATCATGGATATTGGCCTGAAGTTTTCTTTTTTGTTGAGTCTCTGCAGGGTTTTGGTATCAGGATGATGTTGGTCTCATAAAATGATTTGAGAAGGATTCCCTCTTTTTGGATTGTTTGGAATAGTTTCAGAAGGAGTGGTACCAGCTCCTCTTTGTATGTCTGGTAGAATTCAGATGTGAACCCATCTGGACCTGGGCTTTTTTGGTGGGTAGGCTATTAATTGCTGCCTCAACTTCAGCCCTTGTTATTGCTCTGTTCAGGGTTTCGACTCCTTCCTGGTTTAAGCTTGGGAGGATGCAAGTGTCCAGGAATTTCTCCATTTCTTCCAGGTTTACTGGTTTATGTGCATAGAGTTGTTTGTAGTAATCTCTGATGGTAGTTTGTATTTCTGTGGAATCGGTGGTGATATCCCCTTTATCATTTTTTATTGCATCTATTTGATTCTTCTCTCTTTCTTTTTTATTAATCTGGCTAGCTGTCTATTTTGTTGATCTTTTCAAAAACCAGCTCCTGGATTTATTGATTTTCTGAAGGGTTGTCTGTGTCTCTATCTCCTTCAATTGTGCTCTGATCTTAGTTATTTCTTGTCTTCTGCTAGTTTTTGAGTTTTGTTGATCTTGCTCCTCTGGCTCTTTCAATTCTGATGATAGGGTGTTGATTTTTGATCTTTCCTTGCTTCTCATGTGGGCATTTATTGCTATAAATTTCCCTCTATACACTGCTTCAAATGTGTCCCAGAGATTCTGGTATGTTGTGTCTTCATTCCCTTTGGTTTCAAAGAACTTGTTTATTTCTGTGTTCATTTCATTGTTTATCCAGTCAACATTCAAGAGCCAGTTGTTCAGTTTCCATGAAGTTGTGTGGTTATGAGTTAGTTTCTTAATCCTGAGTTCTAATTTGATTGCACTGTGGTCTGAGAGACTATTTGTTGTGATTTCCATTCTTTCACATTTGCTGAGGAGTGATTTACTTCCAATTATGTGGTCAATTTTAGAGTAGGTGTGATATGGTGCTGAGAAGAATGTATATTCTGTGGATTTGGGGTGGAAAGTTCTGTAGATGTCTATTAGGTTTGCTTGGTCCAGATCTGAGTTCAAGTCCTGGATGTCCTTATTAATTTTCTGTCTTGTTGATCTGTCTAGTATTGACAGTGGAGTGTTAAAGTATCCCACTATTATTGTGTGGGAGTCTAAGTGTCTTTGTAGGTCATTAAGAACTTGCTTTATGTATCTGGGTGCTCCTATATTGGTTGCGTATATATTTAGGATCGTTAACTCTTCTTGTTGCATTGATCCTTTTACCATTATGTAATGTCCTTCTTTGTCTCTTTTGATTTTTGTTGGTTTAAAGTCTATTTTATCAGAGACTAGGATCACAACTCCGGCTTTTTTTTGCTCTCTATTTGCTTGGTAAATCTTCCTCCATCCCTTTATTTTGAGCCCATGTGTGTCCTTGCATGTGAGATGGGTTTCCTGGATACAGCACATAGATGGTGTTTGACTTTTTAACCAATTTGCCAGTCTGTGTCTTTTGATTGGGGGCATTTAGCCCATTTACATTTAGGATTAATATTGTTATGTGTGAATTTGATCCTGCCATTTTTTTTTAATGTATATATTTTTTGTTGCATTTTAGGTTTTGGGGTACATGTGAAGAACATGCAAGATTGTTGCATAGGTACACACATGGCAGTGTGATCCTGCCATTTTGATGCTAGCTGGTTGTTTTGCCCATTAGTTGATGCAGTTTCTTCATTGTTTCGATGCTCTTTACCATTTGGTACTTTTTTGGAGTGGCTGGTACTGGTTGTTCCTTTCTACGTTTAGTGCTTCTTTCAGGAGCTCTTGTAAGGCAGGCCTGGTGGTGACGAAATCTCTCAGAAATTGCTTGTTCATAAAGGATTTTATTTCTCCTTCACTTATGAAGCTTAGTTTTGCTGGATATGCAATTCTAGGTTGAAAGTTCTTTTCTTTAAGGATGTTGAATATTGGCCCCACTCTCTTCTGATTTGTAGGGTTTCTGCCAAGAGATCCACTGTGAGTCTGATGGGCTTCCCTTTGTGGGTAACCCAACCTTTCTCTCTGCTGCCCTTAGCATTTTTTCCTTCATTTCAACCCTGGTGAATCTGATGATTATGTGCCTTGGGGTTGCTCTTCTTGAGGAATATCTTTGTGGTGTTCTCTGTATTTCCTGGACTTGAATATTGGCCTGCCTTGTTAAATTGGGGAAGTTCTCCTGGATAATATCCTGAAGAGTGTTTTCCAGCTTGGAATCATTCTCTCCGTCATATTCAGATACACCGATCAAATGTAGATTTGGTCTTTTCACACAACCCCATATTTCTTGGAGGTTTTGTTCGTTTCTTTTCACTCTTTTTTGTCTAATCTTGCCTTCTCATTTTATTTCATTGAGTTGATCTTCAGTCTCTGATATCCTTTCTTCTGCTTGGTCAATTTGGCTACTGAAACTTGTGTATGCTTTGCGAAGTTCTCGTGTTGTATTTTTCAGCTCCGTCAGGTCATTTATATTCTTCTCTAAGCTGTTTATTCTCATTAGCATCTCATCAAACCTTTTTTCAAGGTTCTTAGTTTCTTTGCATTGGGTTAGAACATGTTCTGTTAGCTCAGAGAGGTTTGTTATTACCCACCTTCTGAAGCCTGTTTCTGTCAATTCATCAGACTCAGTCTCCATCCAGCTTTGTTCCCTTGCTGGTGAGGAGTTGTGATCCATTGGAGGAGGAGAGGTGTTCTGGTTGTGAGTGTTTTCATCCTTTTTACATTGGTTTCTTCCCATCTTTGTGGATTTATCTACCTGTGGTCTTTTAGTTCATGACTTTTGGATGCGGTCTCTGAGTGGACGTCCTTTTTGTTGATGTTGAAGTTATTTCTTTCTGTTTTTTAGTTTTCCTTCTAACAGTCAGGCTCCTCTGCTGTAGGACTGCTGGAGGTCCACTCCAGACCCTGCTTGCCTAGGGATCACCTATGGCGGCTACAGAACAGTAAGGATTGCTGCCACTTTCTTCTTGTGTTATCTTCATCACAGAAGGATACCCACCAGATGTCAGCCTGAGCTCTCCATTATGAGGTGTCTCTTTGGATATATGGGGGTTGGGGAGCTGCTTGAGGAGACAGTCTGTCTCTTATAGGAGCTCAAGTGCTGAGGTGTGAGCTCTGTTATTCCATTCAGAGCTGCTGGGCAGGTGCATTTAAGTCTGCTGCTGGGGAACTCATAACTGCCTTTTTTCCCAGGTGCTCTGTCCTCTGAAGGTGGGGCTTTATTTATAAGTTCCTGACATGCTGCTGCCTTTTTTCAGAGATGCCCTGCCCAGCAAGAAGGTAGCCTAGTCACAGTCTGCCAGCAGAGGCATTGCTGAGCTGCCATGGGCTCTGCCCAGCTGTATGTGAACTTCCTTGCAGTTTTGTTTATAGAGGTATAGGTAGAACTGCCTCAGTAATGATGGTCTGCCTCAGTAATGGCAGACTGCCTCTGTAATGGCGTACTGCCTCGGTAATGGAGGACTGCGTCAATAATGGTGGACCACCTCAGTAGTGGCAGACCACCTCAGTAATGGTGGACCACCTCAGTAATGGCAGACTGCCTCGGTAATGGTGGACTGCCTGAGTAGTGGTAGACGCCCTTCCCTGGGTCCAGCTGAGCTTGATGTCAAAAAAAAAAAAATCCCTTCTTAAGTAAAATACATAAGAATAATTCCCCATAAAACTTTTCTTTTCTTTTTTTTTTTTATAGAGATGGGGTCTCACCGTGTTGCCCAGGCTGGTCTTGAACTCCTGGGCTCAAGCGATCTGCCCACCTCTGCCTCCCAAAGTGCTGGAATTACAAGCATGAGTCACTATGCCTGGCCCTAAAACTTTCGTTTTGTATTCAGCACTCATCTTTGGCCTTAGAGCTTAAGCTAGTTTTGCACTAGATGGTTTTGGAATGGACTTTTCTCTGTCTTTTGATTGTCTCGTTGATCCAAAGGTGATCAGTGATTTTCCTGTGTCACTCTGTCCCCCACCTCCAATGGTCTAAAAAGCAGAAAGTAGAAGTTAAGCAGGTCTGGTTTGTGAGGAAATGAAACAATTATGTTTTTCTAACTCATGTTTTTACAAGTGGCTTGTAAATTGATCTTCTTATATAGGTGACTGATTTCCTTGGACTTATTCTCCAGGAATTATCTCACTACTGGTCCAGTAGAGATCTGTGGGAACAGGGAATGTGGAGTGCTGAGAATGGGGACTTCGGTGGTCCTGGAGCTAGGAGTGCTGTCCTAGAAGGACAAGCACAGGAAGGTCTCCAATGGCAGGTAAGAGCTCCGGTGATATCTAGAAGTGATGCTGAGGGTCAAAAACACGGAAACAAATAACAAATATGTCTTCATTTGAAAATGGCAACCCCAAGGAGAAAAGCCAGGAGCTTAGAATAGAACAGAATTGAGAGGGGTGGAAAAAACAAGAGTGAAAGCAAAGCAAGTGTTCCCATCCAGCTGCTGTGAAACCAGCTGTCCATCACATGGGATGAGGCAGGGAATGAGTGCTTCCTGTATAGCCATATCCTTATCATGGGCTTAAAGATGCACCTGCAATTTAAATGTCTAAAAGAGGCTCAAACAGATTATAACAGCTTTAAGCAGAAATAGAGTATTATTTCAATCTCTAAAACAAATCTTCAAAAATAACCTAGAAATGATTATAAAAATTATTTATTTTACTTCAACTCCTTAGTTTGTACATTTATTTGCACACCAAACCTTTTCTTTAAATAAACAAGATACCGGAAATATCAGCATGGCCTGATTAGTCACATTCTCTGTGACAGTCCTTCCTCCCTCTCCAGTTGTATCCAGTCTCCTGAAGTTGAGGAATGCCCTTCCCTAGGTGTTTGCATACTTTTACTACATCCATCAAGGTGTGGATTTTCTCTTTACTACATAACTATGTATCCATAAATAATACACAACATTTTCTCTTTTAAGTTTTATTTGAACCGTAGTTTTCTTTACCTAGTATTATGCAACTTGCTTTATTCACTCAACATATCTCTGAATGATACATGTAGATCTAGTTTATTTACTTTTTTTTTTTTTTTTCAGACAGCGTTTTCGCTCTTGTTGCCCAGGCTGGAGTGCAATGGTGCAATCTCAACTCACTGCAACCTCTGCCTCCCGGGTTCAAGTGATTCTCTTGCCTCAGCCTCCCAAGTAGCTGAGATTACAGGCACACACCACCACACCTGGCTAATTTTTTTTGTATTTAGTGGAGACAGGGTTTCACCATGTTGGTCAGACTGATCTCAAACTCCTGAGCCACTGCAGTCTGCCTTAGTTAATTTACTTTTAATTGCTCTGTATTATTTTACTGTATTACCAACCACAATTTATTTTTTCATTCTTTTTTTTGCTGGTGGATATTCATGATGCTTCCGATATTTTCTTATTGTCTTAAGATTCTGCTTTTGAGACAAGAAGTAAACTCATTTTACTTTGAATACCAAAAGGTTAGTGCAAGGAACTGTTTACCCATCAAGTATTAAGAAGTCCCTCTCTTCAAATAAGTAGCTTCTAAAGATTTGGGGATCTTGACTTTGAAAAAGGTATGTTGCTAAATGAAATATTTCTGTTTTTTAATGCCTTTGCAACCAGATCAAATATATTCAAGCCAGGGTTCCTACTCAACACAAAACTTGTAACCTCATGAAATAAGCAATCTCCACATGCTTACTTGAACACTGAATAACTGAATGAATGAATGAATGAATTGCTTCATTTACAAGTGAGTCATTGCCTTGGGGTAACTTTCTTTGTCTCTAAAGTAACTATTGTTCCCTCAGTGATAACCCTCACAATAGCTATTGTTATTGAACTACTACCACATGCCCAGAAGTGTTGCATATTTGATCAGCCTATCACCATATTTTCACTACCTTCTCATTTCACCTAGGTGGAAATTCAGATTCAGAGAGTTTAAGTGACCTCCTAGAGACACACAGCAGTAAGTAAAAGAGTCAAAACTCTTTCCTGTTACTACTTCAGGGCTCCTCTAGAAGAAGTGACACTGGTAGCTTTTTGGTTAAGAATTACATAATTCTGTAAGCAGAAGCCACCCACGGGCAAGCACCAGCATTGACTTCCCCTTACATACAGTGATAATGTGGCCTGAGTTAATGCATCTTTTTGAAAAATTACTTTGACATAGGCTGTCATAATAGAACATCAGAAGGTAGGAGAGAACAGGCTTTCAAGAAAAACACAAACTACATGACATCTTTAGGACTTTGCATTTGAAATTGAAATTCTCAGATTCCATTCAGTAGTCAGTTCATTCCAGAACCTATAGGAGGCATATTTTGGATTATTAACTATAGTGGAGCTTAGGCGGCAAATAAAATTTGGCATGGAGCAAGTAGTCTATGCTTTCAGAAGCAACACATTTAATAGTTGAGCTAGGGACGGGGAAATGTTGGCTAAATAACAGTTTCTATGTGAAAACTGAAGACTTTTACCTAAAGAGGACAAATTCTGGACCCAAGAACATAGTGAATGAATCACAAGTGATTTGCCAGAAAGTCAAACTGGGAAGATTAAAATACACTTTGTGCCTCTAATCCCAGCACTTTGGGAGGCCAAGGTGGGTGAATCACTTGAGCTCAGGATTTTGATCCCAGCCTGGTCAACATGCAGAAACCTGGTCCTACAAGAAATACAAAAATTAGCTGGGCATGATGGCATGTGCCTGTGGTCCCAGCTACTTGGGAGGCTGAGATGGGAAGATTGTTTGAGCCTGGGAGATTGAGGCTGCAGTGAGTTGTGATTGGACCAATGTACTCCAGCCTGGGTGACAGAGGGAACTCCTATCTGAAAAAAAAAAATTTTTTTTTTGCTCATTTGTAGTAGCTTTTGTGGAACACAAATAAATTGTGAAATTCATGGTTAGAAAAGTCTATACCTGGATATTCTTTTCCCTGCCTATACAGAAACTTTCATCTTACTAGAGGACACAAATATTAGTATATTAATGCTCGTTTCTAAAGATCCCTACCTGTATATCCTTCCCATGATGTATGTCTCTTTCTAGGAGTTGAAGAAAAAGCAAAATGTAAAATACACTGTAGGAGTACAAAGGGATTTCTTCATACTTGTGTCCAGCTAAATAACACCCAGACAAGCTGGATGTTAAAATCACTCAGTTTCTCCAAAGTGAGCACAATCCAATTCCAGTTTTACATTTCACAACTCTGATAGAAATGCTGATTTTACAAAGCACTCCCACTCCCACAAACACACATGGAGAAGTAGTAAATGATGGTTAGTGGTAGAGAATAATATGAGTGCAACAGTAAACATGAAACACTGAAATCCTGATCATCAATGTTACTATACTAATAATTCCAGTCACATCCGGACACTTCCTGTGTGCCACACTTGGTACTAAACACTTCACAGGCATCCTGTCATTTGATACTTGATTTGGCTTTATGTAGTAAGAACTAATATTATGCCATGGAAACTGAGGCTCAGAGTGCCTCTTGTAGGAATTCCTCCCCAAGAATGCATTTTCCATGGGGAAGACACAGCATAGCAGAGGCAAGATTCAAACCACAGCAGTCTATCTAGAATCCCCCTGCTCTTAGTCATTGAGTAAGAGGCATTACATTACAGTCTTAGGGATGTTCATATGGGGCTCCAAAAATTTCTGACAGCACAGATATGCAGAGAATTCTATCACCATGGTGGCCATACTCACTTAGTGGCAAATATGGCAATGGGTGACTCAGGCCTCTCTTTGCTGGAGACAATCTCACCTAGGAAATTGCAACTGTATGTTAATAGGAAGGCTGTGAAGCTAGGAATATGTTTCCCTGCATCTCCATGAATCCATTTTATTCCATTCCCTAGGCCTTGTGAAAACCAACTCAGCACTTTCTCTCCAGAGGATTGGCTAAGGGATCAAATCTATTAGGAGAGAAGAAGAATCCCTAACATTCTGAATGGTGTCTCCTTAGGGGAGAGACATCGAAAGAAAAGCTCCACTTCTCATCACTTAATAAAGAAAAATAAAGAAATCCCTGCAATAGAAAACAACCTCACACAACAATGCAAATTAGAAGTTTGCCCGGACCGGGGTATTTTCTGAAAAAGTTGTCAGTATCTCAGGAAGGATAAAGATTCCAAAGAGGCATTCAGCCAGCATAATTAACAGAGCTTACATGGCAGACTGCCTTTGGATTTCCAGTCATGAACTGAGGGGCTGGGAAAGCAGGATGGATCCAGCAATCATCCCATCTCAATATGTCTGCACCTTGATCCCAGTCCCTGGAGGACACAGGGCTGCCGCCAGCCTCACTCATCACACAGAATTAGTGGGTATGTGAGTGCTGTGGCATAGCAGCTCTGCACAGCAGTCACCAAGCAAGAAGATTTATTGCTCTATTTGACAGTCTGTTATTCACTAACTGAGCATGACACATCTGGGATTTAGAATCATCAACTTGACATCTAGCAGGAGAACAAACCGTTGGGAGAGGACCGAGTAGGGGGAGACAGCAGGGGGAAAGTGGCAGTTTGCAGAATAGATCTTCCATTTCCCTGCTGACCCCGATTATGGGTCCAGGCTGGAGGTCATCGCCAGATGGAAGGGAAGAGGCAGAGGCGCAGAGGGTCTTGGCCTGGAGGGGACATAAAGAAGCTGTAGATTCAGAGTAAAAGGCACTTTGGGTCCTTGCAGGGGATGCACATGGTTCCTGGTAACATTGGGCAGGCCTTTGTTCTTCTTGTCTTGTAGGAATGCATATTCCATGAGGAACACACAAGAGCCTCCCTCCATGTCTCCCTCCCTTTGCAGTTGAAGCAGAGCCTTGCTGCTAGAAGAGAATGAGCATTATTGCTTGAAGCCACTCTTTCAGCTATCAGACCCCAGCTGGCAAGATGGCCCCTCATCCCCTTTTCCATGCCCTGGCCCTCCCCCCACCAGCTGGGTGGGCTAAGGTTGGGCCTATGCACCTCTTTATTCTCTGCATAGCCCCCTTGCATTAAAACAAGGGTAAAGACAAAACCTTTTCTTGCCCGACATAAAGCCAAGGTTCTGTCCACAGAATTACTGCAGGCTCCACCTTTGCCATGAAAAGAGAGTGGGGCTCACTAATGATCAGAAAGATAATTTATTTAATCTTCATGTATCCACTGGGAGCCATGGCTCAGAGGCCCATGAATAAAAATGGCAAGTTTGCTCAGAGCATTCAAGACAGTTCAGACAATTTGTTTAGCCTGCTGCTAAGTGCTCCAAGGACTTATACTATCTCTGCTGAAAAAAGCATGCATCCTCATGCACGTGCACATACACACACTCATTAAACCATCTAATCTCTATGCTTATATTCTAGCAAGTAAATACAAGATGACATAAAAGTGTTAATGCCTGATTCTGACTCTTTCGGTTCTCATTAGTTACTCCCTTATAATACGTGTATTCCCTCTCCATTTATGTGCTCTCTTTTTCTGTGTTTCTTTCTCTGTTTCTCCTCTTCTCACCTCTTTCATCTTGTCACCCAACCCCTCCCCGGAACTTCCCCTTCTATCTCAGCAAGTAAAGGAGATAAACAAGACAGTGAAACCATAAGCAGGGGCTCCTATTCACACTTCCTCCTAATCACTATTGCAAAACTCTGTAAAGAAATAGCACCAGCAATGAAGAAGAAGTGAATTCTCTCTCCAGGGAGAATTGCTCTATTTCACTCTGAAGATTTCTTAAAATTTTACCTTGTAGCTCCAGCTCAAAGGACAAACATTTTTAAAGTTGAAGATAAATCTGACCCTCCCCACCACTTTTTTTTTTTTTTTTTTTTTTTTTTTTGAGACAGGGTCTCACTCTGTCACCCAGGCTAGAGTGCAGTGGCACCATCTTGGCTCCTACATCCTCAACCTCCCAAGCTCAAGCGATCCTCCCACCTTAGCCTCCTGATTAGCTGGGAACTACAGGCATTAGCTATGCCTGGCTAATTTTTTAAATTTTTGTAGAGATGGGGGTCTCACCATGTTGCCCAGGCTGGTCCTGAACTCTTAGGCTCAGGCGATCCACCTGCCTTGGCATCCCAACATGCTGGGATTACAGGCGTGACCCATCACATCCGGCCTGACCCTCTCTTTTGATGATTTACTGATTTGTTAGAAGTACTGGACAGATTACAAGCATATTAATTAGTGTATAAACTCTTAGATATTATACACAGTACTTATGAGGAAGGTCTAAAACAATTTAATCAAATTAAGAACAAAAAAAGCTGAAGTGGGTAAAAAAACCCAGGAGTTTTTCAGCCGGGAACCAAGAGGACATGACAACAAGACAATTGTCAGAAGAAAAATACTTTAAAAACCCACTTGGAATAAGTCATGGATGAATATGAAAATACTCAGAGACCTAGATGTTCCTGACATTAAAAAGTCTCTCATGTCCCTCCCTTTCTTCTCCTGGGATTGAGCTTTTATAATGATATCCATGCCCTGAGTGTGATACTTATAAGACTGTCATCATTGGTGATTATATTTCCTCTATTAATTAAACTCTGTTCAATACCTTTTATGTCTGGGCGATTGTAGGGGAGGAAATCCAAGGCGTTTCTGCTTAACATGCTATGTATTTGTAGGAGTGCTGGCAAGGGGTCACCAAGTGAGGGCAGTGACCCGCCCAGTGCAAGTCTCCTGGGTTAGGTTCTTACGGAGGTGGCATGTAGTAAGTGCTTCTCTTCCTTGCTGGGATGTAGGTCACCATGGCTCAGGGTCCTGGACCAGGCTTAGCAACTTTAGGGTCGGGTGGGCATGGGTGCTCAGGGGAACCTGACCCTGCTAACCTTTTAGCTTAGTTACTATCGTATCCCAAAGGCAAAAAGAAACCTCTCCTAGATAAAGTGTTTCTAAAAGGTAGGCCCTAAGGTAAAGTAGGCTTGCTTCTTTCTCAGATCAAACCATGCTGAGTCCAGGCATAGAGAATGCTTTTTTTTGTCCTATTCCTTAATAGGATTCACCCTGAATTCAGCAATTTCAGGTAATTTAAAAAGATCACCTATTGAACTAAAATACACCTTTCTGGCATTTGACTGATGTATTAGTCCATTTTCATGCTGCTGATAAAGACATACCCAAGACTGGGAAGAAAGCAGGTTTAATGGACTCACAGTTCCCTGTGGCTGGGGAGGCCTCACAATCGTGGCGGAAGGTGAAAGACATTTCTTACCTGCAAGAGAGAGAAGAGTGAGAGCCGAGTGAAAGAGGTATCCCCTTATAAAACCATCAGATCTCATGAGATGTATTCACTATCAGTGAGAACAGTATGGGGGAAGCCACCCCATGATTCAATTATCTCCCACCTGGTCCCTCCCACAACACAAGGAAATTATGGAAGCTGCAATTCAAGACAAGATTGGGTGGGGAGCCTCTAGATTCAGGAGTCTGGCTAGGTTGCCATAGTGAGACCTAGCCCAGTAGCCACAAGGTAGAATCAAGCCCAATATGGCCCCTTCTCCCCTGCCTCAGCTTTGCCTCTTGGCTATTCTGGGAGGGATTGGATCCTCCAGGCATCCTCTTCACAGCTGTGTCTTCTCCCTGAGCTCTATTCCTACAGTGTACATTCAGGACCTAGACAGACCCTGCCCTTCACAGTCCTCCTCGATGCCACATGGCTACTTGAAACCCAGGACAACTGGAGAAGACCATTAGGGAGGGGACTTGTGTCATAGTTTCAAAATTGTTTTCAGCAATTTAAAATCTTTAAATTCATGTTAAATTAAGAAATAGATAATCATAAAATCTCTGAGTCATTTGTAAGTTAAAATATGGAAATATTAATTATTAAACATGAGTTTAGGTTATATAACTTGACATGTCACTTTTATATGATATAGAAAAGCTAGATGTATTTAGATCTCTTAATAAACAATAATTTAAGGAAACATCTTTCTAAAAATTTATTAAATGGTTTTTATCTACAAATAATGATATAAAACAAAATTTCTTCCTAGGGTTTTCACTAGAAATTAGGGTTACTAAAAGTTAAAATTATAGTTAATATTAAAACTACTAGACATGAGAAAAACAGTTCTGTATGCAGAGCATAAACAAAAGCAAGATATGCTTTTGGTGAAAAAAGTTGTATAGGTATGACAACTTGTGTGTTGAGAAAAATAATTTTGTCTAGTTTAGAAGTTACTTAAAGGTTGTTTCAAACTGAAGGAATAAAAAATAGATAAGAATAAATGGATATAAAGTTAGGAAGAAAAATGTAAGATAGAAAAACTGTATGGCAATCTTGTGTGGTCAAAAGGTGGCAGATTTCTTTCTAATTTTACTTTTTAATATTGATAATACACTAACATAAAAGTTAAATTTGTTTTTCTCTTTTGAACAAAAGTTTCATGTAGTATTACTAAGACAGCAAATATTTTTGTTCACCTTTTGAGTAAACCGCAAAACACAGAAGAAAGGAGAGGAGAGGACAGAGATTTTGTCTCATGCTCTCTTTCAGGTCTTTTGATTGTTTGGAAAGCTGTCTTCTCTCTATTGAAGAGTAAAGATTTTTGCTCTTGAAAATCTTTTTGGTTATGACTTTGTCTAAATACATGACTTTTTTTATAGTGACCTGTGATCGCATTTTGGTCTAGAGTTTTTAAACCTCTGACATATTTGACGAGCTTCGCAGAATCAAATTTGAACTTCAAAATTAACTCTTTTTTTCTTTTTAACCTCTAACTTTGGAACGCTCCAGAGAGCCTCTGCAGCATCCAAAGGAGAGATTAACAGGATTATTTGATATGTTAAATCACATGGGATGCACTGTCAAATAAGAGATGATGTTTAACTTTCAAATTATGTTTCTATGAATATGTTATTAATATATGCTCCAAAATTGTGTGGGTTTTCTACAATTTTGATATGTCTGGATATATTGTATCACTCATAATTATGATTATTATTGTAGGCCTAAATTATTGTAGGCCACAGAAATCTAAGTTTTCTTGTCAATTGTGTTTTTATGACCATTTTAAGTCATTTCCACAGTTAATTGCTTAGTTCTAATGCAGTTTCTGAAAACTCTTCAAAGTGTACAAAATCCTAGAATCTATGTTTTCAAGGAGGTTCATCAAAGGATGGAAAGGACCTTGACAAGCACTCTTGAATACAGGTTTCTGATAACTTTAGGATTGTATCATTTGGACTGGGTAGGAATTCTCAAAACTCTAACGAAAAGACTGGTTTATAAAACTGCTAACTCAAGCAGGACAAAAATTATTTAAATGTCAAGCTTTCTTGTACATTGCCAGGTTTTCATGTTAAATCAGGCAGTACTTAAATTCTTTGGATAAGCAATTTGAATAAACCCCATGGTTCAAGTCAAGTTACCTATGATAATCCATCCAGTAAACAGTGCTATGCATTTAAATTGGAGAAACAAAATGGGTATTTAGGAAGACATAAGTCCAATGTTAAGTGTGGACACATGGAGAGCCTGGCCCTTCCTGAGTCTTTATACCTTCCTTTATTGAAAACTCTGCACTCCATGACTCATATTGGAAGAAATAAAATAATTCAAATAAATATAAATTGACGGGGTGTCTGCTCTAAATTGCTAAAATGGCTCATGACCAATATTTGGTTTGTCAAATCCATAATCCTGGGAAGACACTCACAACTTTAGTTACATTTCTGCTACCTGATATGCCATTTAAACCATTTCCAGAGAGATTTCTTTCAATTGTCATTTTCAACGCATGTTTTCTGATTGTATAAAAGCTTTCTCATGCAAAAGAGGGTTGATGTCATAAAAGTAGCTAAAAGTTTTTTGAAAAAGTGTGTTCTCATAGGACATTCTTAGAGAACTCTCCAGTAATAAAGCTATTTGTTTCAATGATCAAATTATAAAATAGTTAAATAACATATTACAGATACAATAATAGCATTAGACAAAATTAGCTGAATTGACTGGATTGGTCTGGAGAAAGGGATTGGTCTGATCTGACGATCAGATCCATTTCCAGTGGAAGACATAAGTTTGGCCCTAAATGGTCACTGAAAGACCTATGCACCTAATAATAGAACCTCATGTATCTTCTGCAACTAAACTCTGATATGACTAACGCTGCAAGGTTTTAATGCATTATGCCAAAGTGTGTTTTCATCAGGTAAAGAAAGCTTTTCATGCTCCACTGACTGTCCAAACAATCAACCCTTTCACAATCTAGAACCTACAGATTGGGTCTTCTGAGAACATCAAAGACTGTCCTTGCCACTAACACTGCAGAAAACCTCTGGGGCCTTGAACATTGAGTTCATAAGCTCAAACTCAGAGGGCCATTCCAGACTCCTGAAACTGTAAACCCTTTGGAGACCTTTTTAAGATAAAGCTAACCCGGGAAGTTTCTCCCCAGAAACAGGTGGCATCCCAGACGTGGACAGTTTTTCCCCAAGATCACAGATCAAAACTTCTCTGCTATCGTAAGACTCTTATCTCTCATTGTTCTCCTTGTTTATGCCTCTATGAACAGTGCACTGAAAACGAGGTCTTTTGTGTGCATTCATGGGGTATACTTCTATTCGTGGAGGATTTCTCAGCTAACTTTATACATGAACAAACTTATGCCTTGATAAATGGAGGAAGAAGGGCTGATTTAGGTGAAAAATGTTAGTTGTTCCTTCGTTGCTTTACAGTCAGTCAGAAACAGAATATTGGTCCACTCCTCTTAACCTGCATCATGGGTTAAAGACAACATTGCCAGCATAGGTTAAAGAGAATATTGGTGGGAGGCTGAGGCAGGTGGATCACCTGAGGTCAGGAGTTCAAAACCAGCCTGACCAACATGGTGAAACCCCATTTCTACTATAAATACAAAATTAAGCAGGACCTGGTGGCGGGCACCTGTAATCCCAGCTACTCAGGAGGCTGAGACAGGAGAATCGCTTGAACCTGGGAGGCGAAGGTTGCAGTGAGCTGAGACTGTGCCACTGCATTCTAGCCTGGGCAATAGAGTGAGACGCTGTCTCAAAAAAAAAAAAAAAAAAAAAAAAGAATATTGGCAGGAGGCCTTCAGTATTCTAGATGGGCATCCTTTGCTAGGTCTCTTTTTCCATGGTTTGGAGTAAATAAAGCAATGGTTAGAAATGTATCCCTCATAATAGGCTCTATAGCAAATTCTACTGCAAAGGCTATGATTACACAACAGACTTGAAATTCTTTTGTGAAAGTTGTACTAAATAATAGACTTGCTGTAGATTATTGACTGGCTAAACAGAGAAGTATCTGTGCAGTTACTGACACTTCCAGTTGCACATAAAGGAATACATTGAGTATCACAGAGATTCAGTTGTAAAAAATGAATAAACAGAACAAGAGGCTTGTTTAAAACAAGTGGACTCTTTAGCTAGCTCATTCTTTGATTGATTTGATTTTAGTTGGTTTGGTTCATGGGGATCCCGGCTAAGGAGCAGACTCCAAACTCTTGGCATTATCCTCCTGATAAACATAATGGTAGTTCCCTAGTACACTGTATTCTCTCAAAAGGTTTTCTGTTTGTTGGTTGGTTTCTTTTTTGAGATGGAGCCTCACTGTTGCTCAGGCTGGAGTGTAGTGGCACGATCTTGGCTCACTGCAGCCTCTGTCTCATGGGTTCCGGCAATTCTCTGCCTCAGTCTCCCGAGTAGCTGGAACTAAAGGTGTGCACCACCGTAATTTTTTTTTTTTAAAATTTTTCTCCCCGGGGGCGCGGGGCCCGGGCCCCGGGGGCCCCGCCGCCGCCCGGGCGGGGGGCCCCTCCCGCCGGGGCCCCGGGGCGGCCCCCCCGCCCAGCTAATTTTTTTGTATTTTTAGTAGAGACGGGGTTTCACCATATTGGCCAGGCATGTCTCAAACTCCTGACTTCTTGATCTGCCCACCTTGGCCTCCCAAAGTGCTGGGATTACAGGTGTGAGCCACCACCCCTGGCCCTCTCAAAAGTTTTAAATGTTTGCACGCAGCCATCTCTAGAACATCAAATGGTTTTTCATTGACTGGAATGACAAAAACTCAAAGAATTATGAGACCATGGGGATATGATAACCTATGAATCACATGCTAAGACTAGAAACCCAAAATGATGGTAACTGAGAATGGTGCTAAGGCTCTAAGTTTTGATCACACATTCACCTAAATAAGAACCTGACCAAAGGGGGACATTTTTAAACAAAATTATGGAAGATCATTATTTTGGACTAACCTTCTGCACTAGGCCCCAACAAACCAGACCAAACCAAAATGGAGTCATTCATGCTAAACGTGACATAATCAAACTAAAAATTTAGGGAAAGAGATAACTCCTAAAACAGACCAGGTTTTGTTTTTCTCCTATAAACAGGAGGTTCCAACACAAGGAGGGCCCCTTTACTCCAGCCCTTTAAAAGAAAAAAAAAAAACAGTAAACCAAAGTCCTCATTTCCACCTCACAAAACCTACTGTTCTGCTATTTCCCGGTGGGATTTGAGACCAAATAAGTACATTTATCATGATGACAGAGTGATATCAATACCTAAAGTTTTGGTCTATCTCTCAAAATTGAGAGGATGACCAAAAGCTGGGAATTGTTAAATCCAATCCAGCCTAAAGCTGCCTTTTTACATATTTTAGAGGTTTCTCTATACATAGTGAACTGTAACCTAATAGGCTCAGTAAACAGACTGTAACCTACTGAAACAATCATCATGTGTTGGCCAAGGCGGCCAGCTGTTCAAACTGGATTCAAAAAGTCAAGCTCAGCAACATAGCCAATCCAGCTATTTCTGTTTCTGTACTTCACTTTCATTTTCTGCACCTCATTTCCCTTTTTCTATCCACATGGCTGTGCTGGAAACTCCTGACCCAGTTCCGGTTCCCCGGACTGCCTAAGTCACAAATCATTCTTTGCTCAGTTGAACTCTGTTAAACTTGATCTGTTTAAGATTTTTCTTTTAACACTGGTTTGCCTGGCTGCTTACACTGTGCTCCACAGCCAGCCACGCAAGGTGTCCAGTCTGCTCCCCGATATTTGCTGGGTCCAAACTTGGAACACCTCCAAGGCTGCTCTTACATTACAGACGGATGCCTTCCTATATGTATTTTTCAGCCTTTGCTTTTCTCCCTTAAGTCCGATTTAATTTAAAATTTTTCAATTATTTTAGGAACTCTTCAGAATTTCTGATCCATCTCAGACATCACTTCTTGTTTGTTAGATTTGTTAAAAATTGTTAAAAATCTGTTATTTTTAGGGCTTTAGGAAGGAAAGGGGAGTCTTGAGCCGTGCTTAGTTTATGATTTTGATTCAATCACATAGGATCTTTATTGAATAATCTGACAAAATCTAGTGTATCTAAAGGAGTACATGCCGTTAATATAATAGTAGCTTAAATTAGCTAATGCAGGTGGGTCTTACCCTCATTGTATGAAAGGAAAATTGGAGGTTCATAGTGATGACTGCTGTAAAGCACACAGGAATAATACTGACCAGGCTTTATCCTGGGCTTTACAGATGACCCTCACGACAATCCTTCTAGGCATGTGTTATTAGTTACAAAATTGAGGAGACAGAGACTCGGAGGAGGGGTAACTTACCCTGTGGTTACAAAGAGGGTTAATGGCACAGCAGTGTCTCAAATTGGTCTCTTCTGACTCCAGATCTGTGTCTTCCACCCCACGCAGTTGCTTCCTACACAGAGCACTATGGCCAAACTCTGGGCTGCCCACTCAAAGCTCACCAGTTCCTTGCTTTGGAGGCTCAGTGGGTATCCACAGCAAAAGACAATCAGATGCTTTGCATAAATCCTTTCTCTAAATGAATGTCTTCCAGGCAGGTGGCTGTATTTGCATTGATTCTCCCTCTCCCTTCCAATTAACATCTAGGAGGCATCAAGCTTTAAATCTTCCTCTTGTTTTTAATCGCCTCTAGCCACACTTTGGAGAGATATGATCCCACCAGCTTAGCCCCAATTGTGAATGAGCATAAAACCTTTTCCCAGCTTTTGTACTCATCACTGCAAACAGCTAGGCTTATTGAAAAGGAGAGTGTTTTTGTGTTTTGTTTCTGAATTCAGTCCGTTCATAGGCCTGCGAATGTAGCACCACAGCAGCAGTGTCGTTTTGCACAGTCAGTGTATCCATCTCCGTCCTCCCCATCCCTTTTGGATGGTGCCGGATTACATCATAATATTTTTTGGTGAATGTCATAACTTACAGTGCTGCTACTAAAAAGGTTACATTAAAAAATGAAGGCTTGCTGCGAGAATTTATATTGATGTTTCTTCCTACATGATAGTGGTTTTTCAGTTTTAGCTGGTGCTACAGTTTGGATGTGGTTTGTCCCTGCCAAAACTTAGGTGAAATTGGATTTCCAGTGTGGCAGTGTTAGGAGATGGAGCCTAGTGGGAGGTGTCTGGGTCATGGCGGCTGAGGATCCTTCATGAATATGTTAATGTCCTCCTGCTGGAGTGAGTGAGTTTTGGCTCTCTCACTCCAGGAATGAATTAGTTCTCAAGAGAGCCCGTTGTTTGAAAGAGTCTGGCTTCCTCAGTTTCCCTCTCTTGCTCCCTCTCTCTTTGCACATGCCTGCTCCCCCCAGCCCTCTACCCTCTGCTGTGAGTGGAAGCAGCATAAGGCCCTCACCAGATGCAGCTGCACCATCTTGGATTTTTTAGCCACCAGAATTGTGAGTCAAATAAACCTTTTTTTTTCTAAATTACCCAGCCTTAGGTCTTCTGTTATAGCAATACAAAATGGACTAAGACAGTTGGCCATTGGAACAGAGCTTTAAAACATAGAGATGCCTGGGTTTCATCCTGTTATAGATGGAATTGTGTCCTTCCCCCTCAGATTCCTATGTTGAAGCCCTAATCCTCAGTGTGCCTGTATTTGGAGATAGGGTCTTAAGGAGATAATACATTTAAATGAAGTAATAAGGGTGGGACCTTGATCCAATAAGACTTGTGTCCTTATAAAAAGAGAGCCACCAGAGCTTGTTCTCTATTGCTGTCTGTGAGTGCACAGAGAAGAGGCTGTGTGAGGACACAGTGAGACGACAGCTGTCCACAAGCCGAGGAGGTAGACCAGAAGCCAGCCCCTGATGGTCCATTGATCCTGGATCTCCAGGCTCCAGAACCATGAGAAGATACATTTTGGTGTTTAAGCAACCCAGTCTGTGGCATTTTGTTTTGGCAGCATGAATAGACGAATACACATCCTCTCTGATGTATTAATAATTCTTTCGGGGTTTGGTCCGTGCATTGAGATTTCTAAAAAGTTTCATAGGTGAGTCTAGAATACAATCAAGGCTTCTAGAATATGTCAGGGCCGTGGATGGTGAACAAAATATAGTCTCCACCCTCTTGGAAAAAACAACTTACTAAATAAGTTTAGATAGCTGAGATAGATGAGATGGATAGAAAGAAAGAAAGGTCAGTAGATGATAGATAGATAGATAGATAGATAGATAGATAGATAGATAGAGGTTTTGTGGTAAATGTTGTGAAGAGAAAGAGCAGGATGCTATGAGATAAAATCATAGGAATGTTGACAATTCAAATCAGGCAATACAGAAGCATCTTTGAGGAGCTGATACTTCAGCAAAGACCTGAAATAAGACAAGAGCCAACCTGAAGGGAGAAAGGAAGAGTATTCCAAGTGTTAGATATCCCAGTAGTTATATTTTGACTTACAGAGGAATATACTATGTAGGAAAGACATTGACTAAGAGACTCAATAATATCTTTACCTTGTCTTCATGAAATAAATGTATTAGAGAAGTATTCTTTGCCTATGAAACTCCACTTGTATTAAATCTCTGACCTATTATACATTTTAATTACCAATGACATTAGGAGTAATAGTTTCTTGAGGAGGTGAGGCAGTCGTAACAGAATTCTAAAAAATGGATACGTTCTCAGATATTATGCATAATTTAACTTATTTTTAGATGGACTTAACTGAAACTCTTCTCTGTTGAAATTACGTTCTATTTTTACTTTCCAAAAAAGATATATATCATCATTATATAATCTATTCCAGAAATTCACAATCCTGTCTCCATATAGGACTCTAAGCTTTGTGATCATTTCTCTAAAAGAAACGAAGGCACAATAGATTAAGAAACCAGTCCAAGGGTGGCAAATAGAGCGTCATCCTCTATGCCAGCTTGATTACATAGTGGTGATTCCTTGGAGTGTTGTTGAGGTGGATTCTGAGTTGTAGCCAGCTACAAAATGTCAGGATTGATTATTGATGCCTGTCATGAATGTGGGAGGGGGTACATGTATTCTATGCTTTGTATTTCTAAATTCATCCATTATTACTTACTTTCATTCAGGAGCTGAATTTAGATTTATTTATCACTATCTTAAGTGCTCTTTTCTTAACTAAAGTTGTTTTCTCTAAGAAGGAAAAAAAACCCCACAAAACCACTATACTGCTGTGTTAACTTCAGAATCATATATACATGTGGATGGGCATATAGGCCAATCCATAGCGAAAGTGTTATTAGTGTTTTCATTTTACAACAAGAAAGCATTGATTCCCTTTAAAGAATTAATTTATTTCTAACAGTGAATTATTGACTCCTCGTAAGAAACATCTGCATAAAATGGCAGACTAATAATTCACCAAAAGTACCAGAAACTTGTATGATCATCCTACATTTTAAAATATAATACCGATGTGTCCTATTTCATCAGAATATTAATTAGACTTGTATATAATAAGGAAGCAAATATGCATCATTGCCACATAATACTATAAAAATGTTTCTTACACATTCTGGCATATATCAAATTTACTAATATTATCTGAGCTTTAGTTCTAATTTTCTTTTATGTCAATGTAGGATGAGGAGCTCTGAGATGGTCAACACAGAACTCCAGAAATTCTCATTGACAGAGTTTACCCACGATCTGACCTCACCAAAAGAGTTCACACAATTACTACGTATCTTAGAATCCTGGTAATGGACTATCATTCTTTATTATTATTATCATTTTTTTGTCATATGACTAGGCTGTACAAAATTGATTTTACCTCACAAAAATATAAAAAAAAATCATTGTAAGCCATATTGCAGTATTTTAAAGGCAAATAGGAAAATGGAAGGTGGGCCATCCTTAACCGTAAAATATACAATTCTGTTACATTACATTAAAAGTAGTTACATAATTTTGGTGACTAAGTCTTTCCAAATGCCTTCACCACCTACTTTCACGTTTGCGGAAAACATCTAGTGTTTTGAAAACTTTTCATTGGTACTTTATGCACTCACTTCTGAGCCTTGCTCCCAAAACCCAGGACAGTGATACCCTGGTGTAGGCAGGGACAGCAACCCCATGGCACTTCCGCTCATCCAGAGTGAGGCAGAGGAAATCATTTTCTAGAACGTTTGTTTATCCCTTTATTTGCCTTTCCCATCCAGAAAAGACAGAAGATGGACTTGCAGATGGGGTAAAGAACAGCTCGTTGCCCCCAAGGCGGGAAAGGGTGGAACCATTTGCACAGAATAGCATCTGGAGTCCCTGCACTCCAAGGAATGGCGCTTCCAGGGGGAAGCCAGCTTTCTGCATTCATTGCTGTTTCCTAAGGAAGGACAGAAAGCGAACAAGGGAGGAGAGAAAGGAGCAGGGGACTCCCTTTGTATCTGTGTCCAATATGGTTTCTTTTGATTTTCATCCTCCATAGTCAAGGGCTCCCCCAGGGGTTCTCATCTGTTACTAGGCTGGCTGTACCTGCCTGCCTGTGTGAAAGTCGCTCAGCTGCTGCCTGGGATGACGCGAGCACATCACATCTATCTCCCTGGCATCTACTGAGCTCTGGGCCACAAGGATCAAGCCCCACATGGAGCACAAAGGCAGGTCTGTATAGAAAGAGGTGACCTTCTTTATTGTCCAGGGCTCTTTGTGTGACTCTAGGGTCAGCGCTCCCTCTGCATTTCCTGCTTAGACCATGGGAGAGAAGAGGGGGTTCAAGGCTAAGTACAGTAAACAATCCCTGGACACTCATGTGGGTAAAAACATAGGATTATTAATGGGTCTCCCATTTCCCCACCCCTTATGTCTCAATATAAAACCCAAGACATCAGTAGAACTGACATTTTTTGAGACCTGTTTTTCTGTTCTGAGACCAGACAGAACATTTGAAATCGTGATTGAAGGAATGAATGATAGACATTCAGAGTTTGTTTCAGATTTAAACCAGCATCCACTGACCTCAGAAAACAATACATTAAATATCCTACTATCTTCTTTGCCCTTGTTTTTATTATCATCATCATTTAAAAAGTATTTTTTCAAAAAACATGATGATTATTGGCTGAAGGTCAGAGAGGAGATACACAGAAGACAAAGGACTTTCCCATTCCGACAAAATCCTCGTCGGTGACAAGGAAGAAGTCAGAACAATGTAATACCAGATAACGAACATTTAAAATTTTGATGGTGCCATTTTTATTTAATAAAAGAAAGGAAAACATTTCTATCAAAAGCATGTACTAAGCAATGAGTGATTAGAACCAGGTACGAAACTCATTCTTAAATCTCTCACAATGGATGAAAAAATAAAAGATTCACATAGTCGAATATTTCTGGGAAATGCTGGATAAAATACAGACATAGTTGATCAATGCAGTTCTTTATTGTCACATTGATCCAGAACTTTATTAAGGAATTTAAATCTTTGTCAGGTATTTAATGTATAGTGACACTTCAAAAATAGAACACAGAACGTAACCATTTGATTTGCATACGTTTTTTTAACCAGGTAACATTACATAGGATTAGGATTTTTTGGGAACACCTTTGAGAAATTATGTGCTGTATATGACAAGTATTCTAAATAATGAAGTAATTTTATAATGCTAAAATAAATAAATAAATCTTTCACAATGTCTTATGTACCTTTTTGGATAAAATTTTGGTTAACAAAACGAATCTGGTCGACTAAATCCTTATGCCTATGGGCAAGGATTTCTTTTTTTCTTCAAAATGTTGTTTGATGGTTTAAAGAGGGAAATTTCCTATAAGCAAAACCTCTTTTTCCCCCAAGCCATGTGATTTATACTTCCTGAAAAGTATTTGCCATTGCAGAGTTAACAATGATAAAATATTGCCTTAGTCTGCTTTGCCTACAACATACCATATGCTTCTCATTCATTTGCATTTTTCTCCTTCAATTAAAACACTGCAAATTTCAATCTCAGAAAAACATTTATCAATCACTATGTCTGTCCCAGCGTACACCTTGATCACTAGTAACAGAGGCCTATCTTTTCTCCTTGTGCCGCATCTTTCGTAAGTACATTTCCAGCACTTGTTTTCCTATCCCTATTTCCTGTCTGCCTGATTCCCCTATCAGTCTTTCTCTGAGAAGATTCGGAAAATGGGCAATCCAAAAAAAAGGCGCTGCCATTCCATTCGTTCGCTCCTGTCCCCCATAAAAAGCTAATATTTTCAGGTTGACTGAAAATTTAACTTTGTTATTTTTTTTTTATTTTTCAAGAAAATCCAGCGTGACATGGCACGTGTTAGTGCCCTCTTACTTAATAAATTACAAGGTTTTTTGACCTAAGTTAAAAGCTGTGCAAATCTCCCTTGTCTGTGTTTTCATTGTGTATGGATTTTCCTGGTCCAGCCGCAGATCTGGACATCGTGGTAGAACTCTGGAATGTAACCTCCATCTTTCTGCCTAGAGCTCCTCTTGTCCCTCAAAACTTCAGAGAAGGAACCATCTCCCAAGAATGTGATATTTTCTAGATGGTGAAGCTCCCTTACTTTCCTGCTAGTCATCAAAAGCAGAGATGACTTGGCAGGAAGTAAACCATGTTCATGCTGGAACCACATCAAAGAGGCCATCATCATCCTATTTTTTTAAATCGCTGATCTTTTTTAGTAGTTAAAAGAATAATCAGGGTTTTCAATATTCTAAACAATTTCTTCAAGAATGGAAGAATCAAAATGACCACAAAAGACCCAAAAACTTGTCCTCTCTTTATTAGGAGGATATTTTTAATGGTATACAGAGTTCTTTTCCAGATTTCAATATACTTTAGAGTAGAACATAACATGAGTGTTTCATGCTGGTATGATTCCTGGCCTGTGGTGGTTATGGCCCCCAGGCAAACACCATCTTCTGGGGAAAAAATCATATGGAATAAGGCTTTTAAAAAATAGATCAAAGAAGTCTTGAGGGAGCCTCTTCTTGTCTGTTACTAAACACGCCAATCCTTTCTTTCCTCCACAGACTGGGCTGGACCGACTCAAGCTTTTGCACTGGGTAATGAAGGTTGAACTGGTCATGCCTGGGGGATAGGCCCTTTCAGCCAAGCCCCTCTCCCCTGCTAATGGGCCATTTCATTTTCAAAAGGGAGAGATATTCTAGAGCTATAAATCTCTTCTCTTTCTTTGCCAGCTTGCAGCCCCTGCCCTTATGTGGGGACTACCTCTCGGAAGTTATTCACATTGGGTGGGAGAGGTCAGCCTGACGCACAGTTCCTGGCAGGTGGTCCAACATGGAAGCCCAGGCCCGTGCAGAGCTTTGGCCCCAAGGTGCTTTAAAGGCTCTCTCTGGAAAATAATAGTCCAGCGTCTTTGTCTGCATCTCCAGGCCTGTCTATGACAGGCTTTGCTTCATGACAGATTGCTGTCCAGACACTGACCCCGCTGTATCGCCAATCGGCCTGCCTTCCAATCCCAGTGTACAGCAACTTGACATCCTTCCAGAAAATCAGCTTTTTTACTCTCAAAGGAAAAAAGAAAAAGAGACACTCATTGTTGGAGATAGCCACTAAGAGAGTCCTTTAGGAACACCCACCGGGAAAGGAGAGGGGGAAATATCGGGCAATATTCAAATATTTGAATATGGACAGCATGGATAATGCCACTGGCTGTTCTTATGTTTTCTCTACACATTACTTACCATCTCGTTCTGCCTTACCTTTCAGCTTCCTGCCTAGTCCATCAAATTAGTGTATTGCCTTTATTTTCTTTCAAACAGCTTTTTCCTTCTAATTCCTCTGGTTTTGCCTTGATTTCGTTTCTTTGTTTTCCTTCCTTTATTTTCCTTTTTACTTGTCTATATACAAGACTTTATGTTAACTCTGTAGTGGATAAAAACAAAAGCAAAGTTGATGACTCCTTTGCCCCATTTCTGCTCTTCATATAGTACCACACTTATTGAATTCAGTGACCATATTTGGTGTTGTTTGACATGTCTTTACGTCTAAAGCACTAACGTAGTACCTGGCAGTATTTGAAACCTCACTAATATTTGTTGAGTGAGTAAGAGAAAGAGAGCTTTCACAAAAAAATAGAATATAATTTCTCATTAGCTCATTCGATTCTGTAAGGAGGATTTCTTAACCTCAGCACTATTGACATCTGGGGCCAATTTTTTGTCCTTGTGGGGGCCATCCTCTGCATCACAACTTCTCAGGATGTCTAGCCACATTCCTGGCTTCTACCCACTAGATGCCAGTAGCAGTCTCCTCCTCAATTGTGACAACCAAACATCTCTCCAGACATTGTAAAATGTTTCCTAGGGTGAAGAAATCACCCCCAGTTAAGAACCATTGTTCTAAATCAGTGTTGCCCAGTAGAACATTCTGAAATGATGGACGTATTCTATCTCTGATGTCTCACAGCCACTTACTAGCTACTGAGCACCACAGATATAGCTAGTTCTAATTAATACATGTGGTTAGTGTAAAATACACACCAGATTTTGATTTCTTAGTCCAAAAAGGGACAGAAAATATCATACTAATAGCTTTTAATGTTGATTACATATTAAAATAATGATTTGAATATGTTGAGTTAAATAAATTATTTACATTAATTTTATGTTTCTTTTCATTATTTTTGGCTACTAGAAATGTATAATGACATCATGTGGCTTGCATTTGTAGCTCACATTATATTCAATTAGAAAGCAGTGCTCTAGACAGTCATTGCTTGGTTTGGTTTTACTTTCCCACTTTATTTTTTAAATTACATTCTTCTCACCTGTTCTCCTAAAAAACCACTGTGAGTATTTTCTGCACTGTTATGTTTGTGCAGTTTCCTGTCTAGTTTATCATCTGTGTGATCTTGAGTATCTCCCTCGATGACCCTTATTTCCTCCAAATGTAAAAATCAGTGGATTATACTCAATGATTTTTCAAAGTCTCCTATGAGTCTAAAACCTTAAGTTGAATCAGCTGTGTTTAATCAAACATAGATGCTCAACGCAGGCTCTCTGAGGAGGATAAGCCAGGCATCCCTCAGAAAGGCTACTGTGGATTCCAGCACAAGAGTTTTGCAGTCAGACCTGGCTGGCCTTAGAGCACCCAGTGGACTCCAGCGTGTCCCAGAGGATGCTGGCTTGGGGGATGCTGATAGGAATTATTAATGCTAGGAGGAAAAACTTCCACAGTTAGATACATTTGAGACATACTGATAAGTGAAACTAGAGAAGCCTGTATAACCACAGGTCATCTCAGAACATTTAATATACTAAAATACAGTGTAAATCAAAGGAGGTATATAGAATACAAAATTTTCATGTTTATATATTCATGGAACTTGTATACTGCTTTGGATTTTAATCTGGTAGTAATGAGTATCCACTGAAGCCAGGAGTGTCAAGAATGATTAATGTTTTAGAGAGCTTCCTCTGGGCACTGTAGATGTCAGATTGGAAGTCAGAGATCGGGGGCGGCGTGGTGGTGGTGTCCAGAGAAGAAGCAAGTAAGGAGGCTGTAGCAGTTGCTTGAATGACCATTTATAGGACCTGAAAAGGGATGATCTGAAAGGTGTTTGTGAAATTCAATCAACATGATTAGGTAGGCCCAGGAAGGCACAGTTTCTGGCTTGGCAACTCAATGGATAGTGGTGGGTCTATCAATGAGTATACAGCCTCGTTAAGGAAACAGATCTGTAAGTGAGTAATTACACTACATTGTGTTGCACAAAATTTAGAAGTAGGGGCTGGGCACACTGGCTCATACATATAATTCCAGCACTTTGGGAGGCCCAGACCGGTGTATCACTGGAGGTCAGGCATTCGAGACCAGCTTGGCCAACATGGTGAAACCCTGTCTCTACTAAAAATACAAAAATTAGCTGGGCTTGGTGGCAGGTGCCTGTAATCCTAGCTACTCAGGAGGCTGAGGCAGGAGAATTGCTTGAACCTGAAAGGCGAAGGTTGTAGTGAGCTGAGATTGTGCCACTGCACTGCAGCCTGGGCAACAGAGCAAGACTCTGTCTCAAAAAAAAAAAAAAAAATTAGAAGTAAGTTTCAAGGCAGAAGTCATTAGCTCATACATATACATAGACATAAACATATTTTTATTAATAAAAGGTGCAAGATGCATGATCTTTCCAACCGGTAGCAATATTTACAAATATTCCGGTGGTGCACATGTTTTAAAAGTTTGGATCAGGGCTCAAGATTCAATTTTGTACTCAAAAAATAAAGAAGTTATTGGGTAGGGGGATTACGAAGTTATAGGAAGACACATCCAGCAGGAATAAAAAATCAGTGCAGTCTGAAATCTCAATGAAGGCAAGAATTGTGTGTGCATTGTTCACCCGGTATCCCTGGCCCCTAGCTAAATGACTGGCATATAAAGGTCTATTCAACAGTCTTAATTTCAAAGCATTCTGCGTCTGCCTCTGAAAACTAAATATAATATTATGAAATGATATAATACGATTATTTCATTTAACTAAAAGCATTGCTTTTCACAGCAGCAATGGGAACTCTTGCTTCTTTGGAAATTGTTTTTCATGTTAGATGTTCTCAATATTTTAGGTAATATTTTCCGTTGTTAGTGAAAAGCTCTTCCACTTTTGGCAGGGAGTGGTAGGCTATCTTAGCCCGTGTGGTCTTAAAAGGAGGCCCCTCAAGGGTGCAGTGAAAGTCTCATAGCCGTACTTAGCTTCCTGATGCCTTTGGTCCCAATATGGTTTGTATTCATCCATGATTCCATTCTGAATTCTGTTAAGGAAACAATTATTTTTAAGAGAACTCCCTAGTATCTCATTCACAAATTACACTTTTGGGAATTATCTATATCTTACAAACTAAGGAAGACAAAAATAAAAAATTAGTCCACATTTCATTTATTTGGATAGTCTATTGATTTTGAATTTAAATAAGAATTCCTAAAATGTGATTGGAATTCCAGTAGTATAATTTGTATTTCTACCAGGTATTTATAAATTATCAGAAGAATCTGAATTATATTACCTTTGCCATATCTGCCCGCTCTTGCTCTCTGCTCTGCCAACCTCTATAAAGTAACGTGCGGGTCTCTGCTACCCAAAGTGTGGCCCATGGATCAACAGCGTCAGCATCATCAGGAGATGTCTTAGAAATGCAGAATTTCGGTCCCACCCTAGAGGAACTAAATTAAAAATACTCAGGAAATTCATATACGCATTTAAGATATTGATAACTCTTGATTGGCCATGTTAATAGGAATGAAAATAGGAGAGACCAAATGCTTCATTTTTGACATAAAGTTTGATGTCATCCTTGTTAATATTTTCAAGAACTGCTCATTAGTTCCCATCCGGTGTGGCTGGCTTTTAGTTCCACTTCTTTCACTTAGTAGTGACAATCAGTGGTATTTCTCAAAGAACAAGAAATGGACAATGCATAAATTATATGGAGAGAGTAAACGTCTCAGGATGCTACAAAGACTTGACCAAATTGCTTGCATGGTGAAGATGCAACTGAGAGGCCCTGGAATGCACACTTGGGATCTAGGAAGGATGTCCCTGAGCATGGCAGCTGCAGAGGCCGCAGAGAGGAATTTCAGCCTGGCCAGTAGGTGTGGCATGAAAAGCCAGCCGGGAACAAGGGCCGATGGCTCACAATACAAGTAAGCAGTGGCTTAGAGGGCTTGGAAAGGTGGTGCCTAAGAATTGGGCTCTCCAAAGCAAATAGAGGCCAGTCATTGGAAGAAAGCAAAGAGAGATCACGCCCAGATAGGCTGGGCTCCAGCAGTACTACCACATTATTAAACAAACAAACAAAAAATGGCAGGAAGGGGTGAGGCTGTTAGTAAAGATGAAGTTACCAGGGGTTTTGCTGATTGCAAAAGGAAGCTCTAATTCCTGGCTTGCTGAAAATATTTGACATATCGAATAGATATGGGCTCTGCATCCCACCCTCTAAATATAGGAAGCTATGGCATTTTAAGAAAAAACATTACTGTTAAATATCAGATAAAAGGAATGCTTATAAAAACTAACAGCCAGTCTTAGAAATAAACTCCAAAATGTAACCTCTACCTGCATTATGCCACTCGTCTGCAAAGGTGGAGAGAGGTACCTGAAGGGACTGTTCGTGCATAAACACACGATGAGCGAAGTCCAAAGATGACATTTCCTCTTCCAGATCCGGGGCCCCTAGTCAGAGGGTGATTTACACGTCAGTTGCAGTGTGTTGGTCAATGTTCCAGGCTGTCAGCTCAGCACCGCCCCTCAGGGCTCAAGCTACACAGGGAATTGAAAGGTTAGTCAAAGACCACATTGTGTTCCTCTTGCTGCAGGAGCGGCTGCACTAATTTGGATTGTGACTTGGCTTGTCTCCCCTTACACTTCCTGAGGTCTGAGCTGGGTTTGTGTCAATCAGTGGTGTCACATCATTTGAGTATTGGAGGGTGGTAGCCCTTCTCAGCCCGCAGAGTCATTTTTAGGAAACATTTTAGAAAGGCATCTGGGATGCTGTGATTCAGCTCTGTACACTCCATACCAATGACAGTCACCATCACATCTTTCTGCAGATTTATGGAAGGCATGTTTCACATTCAGTGCATTTAATTAATTTGTACACTGGTTGGTGGGAGGAATATTAGATCTGGAGTCAGAAAGCCTGGTTTTGACTATCTTTGTCACGTATTTTTGTGCCTCAGTTTACTTATCTATACAATCAGTGTATTACCTCTCATTGTAAAAACAACACATGTGAGATCACTTTGGAAACTATAAATAGGTATTATACAAATTAAGAGGGATTGTGATGATTGTTACAGTATTAGAGGGAAGCCACATCGGAACCAAAGATCAAATAAAATATAATCAGCGCTGCACATTAGGGGATGGAGGTCACAGTCAAATGTTTCCAATTCAAACACAATCTTACAAAGCCAGAAGTAGCAAGAATCACTGGAATCAGAGATTACTTTACTATCATGTTGATCCTAGCAGCACTCATGGCATACACGTGCCATCGTGACTTCACTTGGCATATTAGTCCAAGAAAAAAAATCTCAAGTGTCCTAAGTTTTCTCACCCTTTGCAAATTCAGTGTAAGAGTATAGCTGTTAACCTTTTGATCTAGGTCTCAGGACTTTAGCCACCTCCTCTGCTAGCTCACACCTTGGTAGACTCAGAAGGACCAAAACTTCAGCATCTAGAGGGAAAGTATCTTGCCATATAAATATGTAAATCTTTTCAGTAGCTATAGGGTTATTTATAGTAATAATCATCTGGGGACCTCAGATTCTCCTAGAGATTACTGAACAATAAACCTGTTTTCTTATAACGTGAACAAATCTTTCCATGTTTAGATAATACAATTTGCTGGTGACTGCAGATTTGTTCTTCTTGGTCATCCATTAAAAGCGGCAGAGTCTAAGCCAGAAATGGCACCGTAGGAGGAGTCAGTAGGCCTGAAGAGTATTATGAATTTTGATATCTACAGCATAGAAAAAGAGACTTTTCCCTATGGCTAGAGATTTTCTGTTCCTTCTGGATCAAACTGGGTAACAATTTAAACATTCTTGTTAGACTGGGATATGTTTGTTCTCACTGTACTTTAAGCCAATAATTATGTAGCCCTGTTCTTTTCACATCCCTTTTAAATTACTGTTCTGAAAAAAATTCACCATTGTCATTAATCATACAAATTACCAATCCTAAGAAAAATTAATTTTAAAATCATTTGTGCACATTTGTATTTATGATAAAAATTCCATGAAAACTGGAACTATCACATGAAATATAATGTTGCCCCAGGACAAAATAGCACCAGTCTAAAGAAACTGGCAGTAGACCTGACGAAATCAGAAAATCGGCAAATAGAAATGCAATAAAATATACACTACTATTTTTGAACATTTAACTGCATAGCTTATGATTCACTTTTTAAAATCTCTTTAATCTTCCTAGCAACTCAGTAAGAGGTACTATGCTCCTGTTTTTGTATATGCTGGGACCAAGCTTAAAAGTGGGGCAACTGACCTAGGTCACTTATTTATTAATTTTTGTCTGACCCTAAATCCTATCTTTCCACTGTGCCAACATACTTCTGATCTCAAATATTTCCTTTTCATCTGACTTCCAGAGTTAATCTATGTTTGAGGATGAAAAGCTAATTCCACAGTGTGTAGCAGTAGGCAGTGAAGGATAGCGTAAAGTAAGGAGAAAAATAAATTAAGTCCCAAAACATGAACGAGACAGATGCACATTCTGTAGTGAATTGAAACACAAAAAGCAAAAAATGGGCTCTTGAATGATTTTTATTCCTCTACTAAAGTGAACGTAGGTAGAAAACCTAGTCTTTCCATAAATTATTATTTTTTCTTCTTATTCCAAAAGATGTTTGCATTCTGGTAAGCCTACCAAATTTAAATATTTGTTAATTTTAACATTTTTAATATAATCAAGGAGAATTTAGTGAACTGCATTTGATTTTATGTGGTTCCTGGAATTTTGGGACATTATTTTTTTTCTGTTTTATTTATAAACATAGATAAATTGTGCGTTGAAAATACATAAAATGTTTGTTTTTTTAAAAAGTGTTTTGTGCTTGCAAAAGAGTGCTATAAAAGAGTCTAATATTCTGTGAATTAATTTAATTCACAGCTGATCTGTAGGAATATGAAGTCTTATGGGATATTTTCTTTACTTCAAATAAAATCCCCTTCCATGCAAACCTCCCTGCATAGTGAGTACTGACTTTTTCTTCCAAGACTGAAAGTGCTGAGTGTATGGACATCACCTGGGGCTCTCTCTGGCTGTGGAGCAGTCTGAGTGCCCATATTGGAACTGCCAATTCTTTTGATGGCCCCGCCCATTTCACTACTATTGGACCACAACTCTTAATCAAAGTCACTTCAAAGACCCCAAACAGATTGATTCACATGTGAATGTTACCCAAACTGTCTTCAAAAGGAGGAGGGACTCTAGTCTTATGTGCCTTTGAACCTACTGTTGCTCATTTACTAGTATTTACTTTGCATGGCCTATGGCTGAACCATGGAAATTGGAAAACAAACTCCTATTCAGCAAGTCATGTCAAAGGTGACTGCAGAGCCAGAGAGTCGACTGTGGGACAGACATTCTTTCTGATCAGGAGGCTTCTTCTGCAGTGCTGCTGTCTCCACAGTTACGTACCTGTCCATGGAAGGCTTTCGTTTATCTTGTCTATGTGGGAAGTCCTAGACGATGCCATCGATCTGGGAGATGAGAGAGATGCCCATATGACACGCTGACAATAGTGGTGGGGCAGAAAAAAAAAGGAAAAGAAAATTAGCTGGACCCTGAACAAAGTTCTTTTGAGCTGTACTATGATTGTAGAGAAGATCCAATGGGCGCTCTGTTCAGAAACATACTTCGCACTCTTTCAGACACACAGTGAAGCAAGCATTTTCATTTAAGAACATAAAATGGGTACTGTCTAAGGATTCAGTGAAGAGGAAGACAGGAAATAACTATATCTCTGAGTTTTCTTAAAGCAGAAACTCACTCTCCCCAGAATGAAGCTGCGGTATACATCACTGCCTCATAGTCATTTACGGGGAATGTATTTCCTGTTGACAGAATCTTATGGCAGAATCAGGAAAGGGGGGATGAAATGTGCCTGATGTGAATGGTTTCTGAGTTCTGTGGTCCCCAAACTAGAGTTACTGATATTATTATTAGTCTGTGTTGAACACTGAAAAATGTTAAGATTTTATTCCTCAGAGACATATTCAAGTACATTTTAAAGTTCATTTAGATGTGAAAAATGTAAGAACCCAGATTGAGTTACATGTATTTGCTTTTCCTGGAAAAAAAAAATACTTTGCATATATGCATTTCTTATTTGATTGTGTTTTAAGGTTAAATGGTGAGAACTTTTCACAAGGCCTGTGAAAGAGCATCAGAAAAGTATAAAGAGCTTTGCACCATCTCAACCGTCATCATCATCATTGCTAATAGAATCCTCTGGAAGCCTCGCTGACTGCCATGTTTGTGATGGAAGCCAAGTCCCATTCATGTCACAAGAAGTGAAATAAAGACGAAGTTATTCTTAGGGAAAGGTCCTTCTTTGACTAAGAGATTTGCTGCCAAACTCACAGTGCTGTCGCCAGCTGACCTTTAGAGCAAGGTGCAAAGTCTATCTGTTTCCCCAGACTTTTACTCCATAGGGGCTAATTTGAGATGAAATTTCTCAGACATGATACAGAAGCAATGTGAGTGTGAATGTTTATTTAGTGCTGGCTTTTCTGTCTAACATCATAGTTTATAGATATTCCAAATGTCTCACAAAAATAGACCAATATATTCGTTTAAAACACTATAAAATGTTAACAAGTCTAATTGAATAAATTAAGTTAAATAAAAGGATAATTTTAAATACATACTGAGAATACAAGTTCAAATACATGGTGGCAGAAATAGTACATAATGTTTTTAAACTGTTGTGCTTTAATCACCATTTGGATCTCAATATAGCTGAAATAGAAGCAGGTGAAGAGAAAAATATAGAAAAGTGTCTATTAAAAAGTCTTTTGGAGACCAGGCATGGTGGCTCACACCTGCAATCCCAGCACTTTGGGCGGGTAGATCGCTTGAGCCCAGGAGTTTGAGACCAGCCTGGATAACGTAGCAAAACTCTATCTCTACAAAAAAATACAAAACATTAGCTGAGTATCATGGCGCATGCCTGTGGTCCCAGCTACTCGGAAGGCTGAACTGGGAGGATCACCAGAGCCTGGGAGGCAGAGGTTGCAGTGAGTCGTGATCATGTACCATGCCTGGGTGACAAGAATGAGACCTTGTCTCAAGAAAACAAAAAACAAAACAAAAAGTCCTATGGAGAGGGCAATGCCAATGACAGTGATTTAATGCATCTACTGCACAGAATACTACTCCACCCTTGGAGTTGTTGCTATTACAGAAGCCCTCTGCAAGGTTAGCTCCATACCCGGCATCCCTAGATTCCACAGCTCCAGTTAAAATCACAAATACATCACATCCTGACCTCATCAACCTTGGTTATGTCACTCTGGGGTGGTGTTTGCGGACACGAAGAAAGGAGAAGTAAGAAGCAGGCGGCTAGAGACACACCCGATAGAGGAGCTGGGTATCTCAGGCTCCATTCATTGCCTGTTTCTCACTCTAGCCTTCCCCCTCAAAGATCTGCTTTCTAAAATTTTCTATTATACTATGAGTAAGAGACACTGGATTTGAAATACTTCCTTGTTATCATAACATTATCTAAAAGTAAGCAGTAGTGACTATGTATAAGTAAGCAGTAGTGACTATGTATGTTTTTACAGAATTAGTGGGAAATCTAGCCAAGAATACAACTTTCCTCTGTCAATCTAATTTTTAATCCAACCTAATCAGCCCATGGACATATAATGGAACAGGTAATGGAAGTGATAAAGTGACTACTGGTATATAGAACTGAGGTAAATAAGATTATGGTCTATATAATATTATAGGTCTTTAATTAGGTCTATTCAGCCTTAGGTTTAATTTTCAATCTACATGTTTCTCCTTTTAAGACAAATCTGTGCACCGAACTGCAGTTGATATCTGCTGGAGATTGCTTATTCAGTAATAATGAATAAAAATATCTGACTTTTGGCCGGACATGGTAGCTCATACCTGTCATCCCAGTACTTTGGGAGGTTGAGGCAGAGGATTATTTGAGGCCAGGAGTTCAAGACCAGCCTGGGCAACACAGCAAGACCCCATCTCTACAAAAAATTTAAAAATTAGCTGTGTATGGAGGCACATGTCTGTAGTCCTAGCTACTTGGGAGGCTGAGGCAAGAGTATTGCCTGTTCCTGGGAGTTCAAGACTGCAGTGGGCTATGATCATGCCCCTGTACTCCAGCCTGGGGAACAAAGCAAGATTCTATCTCAGAAAAGAAATCTGACATTAACGGGCATTTCCACTGTGCCAAGTACAACTCTAAGCACTTGATAAGACTTGCTTCATTTAACCGGCACAAGAACCCTGTGAGGTGGTGCCACTGTTATCGCCACCTTACAGATGAGGAAACTGAGGCCTAAAGAACTGAGTAGCTAGCTAGTAAACAAGGAGCTAGGATGACTCCAGATACTGCATTATTCACCTCTGTGCCCTGTTGCTTCCTCAATGCAATCTGTATCCACTGAAAACCCAATGGACTGGGTGGACATCAGTACCCACTAAATTGGGGAGACCTAATTAGCGAGGAGACAAATCAAAGGAACAGCTTGGGACATAGGTACACACAAATTAAGGACTGACCCATTGTGAGATAACCAAATGGAGGCTGACATGAACCTAAATATTTTGCTCTGTGTTTGTCTTTGCCCTGTGTTAAAGACAGCATTTAACCAGTTAAATGCTGTCAGACACACACACACACACACACACACACACACACACACAATTTTACAGAGATACCAAATTATGGAGCTCAGAGCAATTTTTTAAAATGTACTTTGGTTGGAATTTGGTGCTAGTTATAATTTAGAAGTTGTGAAAATAAACTAGAGTTGACTGGAAATTTATGTGCTCATTGGATAATCAGCATTAAGAGGAGACTATGGAAGAAATTGGATGAGTAGGCAGGCCATATTGCAGCGGCTAATTGTTGGAGGTATTTGATTTTTACTGTTGGATATTGCTTGGGGCATGGAGATTTTCTTCTGTAACTAAAACAAAAACACAAAACAAAAAACACAAAGCCTTTGTCTAGGTTCAAAGACACCAGTTAAATGCTGTCTTTGAAATCTGATCCACAGTGTTTGCTTCTAAAATCTACTCCAACCAGAGGTCTATTGTCTCAGTCAGAATTGTGAGGAACTCAGGAGAGGTTGTTTAGAGAATGGTGAGGTCTCAGTGTATCTGCTCTGTCTGTATTTAAGTCCCGAGTGTGGCTCTTTCATATTGCTGATGTGCTTGTCTGTAAGTGAAGCTGACTGGAGCCTCGAATTTCTCTCCCTAAAACCTTTTTGACATTACGCATGATAGAATGGAAGTCTATCCGTGCTAGCAACAGGTGCAGCTTAGGGAAGAACACCGTTCCACGGATAACAGGCATGCACATGTCCAGTGGATTTAATTAGACACAGTGCCCATTAGCAATTTCTGCAGATGTTCACATCAAATCACCTGAGCTAATTCTCTCACACTCTTCTGTTTAGCCTATTTTCTCGTTCCCAAGTGTATGTACTCTCTCCTTAATCTTATGATGCCTGCATGCAGACAAGTTTCCTCTGCTCCTAGAATCCACATGCTTGATTCATTGTGTGATATTGAAGAGATTCCAATGCTGGTGGATGTTTAGTCTTCATTAAGAAATGCATATTATTCATGGTGAAGGGCCCTATCTGGAAGTAAGGGAAATAGTGGCTGTGTCTAGCTCAGAGGTCCAGTCTCTGATACAAAGAATGTGTACTCTGGGTTCTCTGAGACATAGTCAGAAAGAACAGTGGCTGCATTTAACTGTCCTGTAGAAGCACTTTGCTAAATCCAGTGCTTGTGGTCCCAGA